>CM077833.1:22280270-23654805 GCA_039720395.1 Liquidambar formosana
CCTGTATCCCACTTGTGCCCAAGCCCAAAAATCATAATTCATAGATTTCCTTCTTTCTACAAGAACACTGAAAAAACACCCTACAGAGAGAAAATATGATTTCCACTATACTTGTATATGCCCACCTGTAAACAGCGCACTGAAAATTTTGATTTTTTCTTTTAATTATTATCGATGAGGTTTCATGTCTCTCTTTGCTGGAAATAAATAATGCGGGGATTGGGGGTGTTGATAGGCAATTACCCACTTCTTCAAAATGATGAAAAAAGGATTTGGTTAATATTTTGGGACACCATTTCCCACGAAATGGCGGACTCACTGGCTTCATTCAGCTCTGTGTTATCTAAATTCTTTAATATTTTAGCTAAGTCTAAGTGATATTAACTCTCAATCATGAGCATCCTTATATGCCAACATAAACACATCCTTTTTCCTACTAAGTTCCAACCATTAGCCAGAAACAACAGAAAACCAAATAACACAAGCTTTAAACCATTCGCTTCGTTTCAACACAACTTTAGCCGATTCCAAAAATAAAAAATCCAAATGTTCAACCACCAAAACAACAAAACACGTCATAACCACATCAGTTGCATACTTTGCAGAACAAAAAATGCATACTTCTTAACTACGAAATGAATACTTCACAAAACAAAAACACATCGACTACATACCTCCCAAAACAATTGGAAAAAAAGAAAAAAATTTGACTGAGTTACTTTCAAAATAAGACGAAAATCCAGCAAAACTAGGGCAAGAAAAAACGTACTTCGAATTGGGCGTCGTCGACGGCGAGAGAAAATTTGACAGAACGCCTGACATGGATAGGAGAGGAATTGGAGAGAGGAAAGCCTAGAATGGGTTTGCAGAGGTGAGGGCGGTGATGGTGGAGGGATTGGAGGGCTAGGGTTTTGAAGTGGAAGATTTTGGAGGGTTTTGAGAAGGAGGCAGAGAGGCGAGGAGAGAGGAGAGAGTGGTTAGAGAGAGAAAGTGCCATTGAAGAAACTCTCCCTATCTATCAATTTAAGTGCTAAAGTGTGTTTGTCCCTGGTCCTAAACCCTAGGATAAAGCTCCCTGCATATATACTCCGATGCTGGCCTAACAGTGTGTACTGTGTAGATCCTGTCAGTGCCTTCTAGAGTCCAATCTACCATCGGGTTGTAAGGGTGGTTTGGGTGCGGTGCGGCTTTGTCAGTTGGGTGGATTTTCAACCCGAATTCATTTAGTGTGCTTTTTTTTTTTTTTTTTTTTATCAAAACCAGAAAGCCCGGAATGCCTAATTAGCTAGCACTGTTTGGTTGCACATTTTAAAAGATTTTTTTTAAAGTAATAAAAGTTATTTTTTACTTTCTTGTTTTTTTGCTTTTAAGTAGAAGCAATAAAAGTAAAAGCGTGTTTGGTGAAATTAATTTCGCCGGTAATCTTTTCGATGTAACGAGAAATTTTACCGAATTATCATTACCCAAACAGAAGCCTAGGACAGGCACAACTTTTTTCAATCACAACTTTTTCAAGTTAAGGTCAAACTTGTCCAAGAGATAAAAATGACTTTTATAAGCAATTCTTCATTGCTTTTGCTTAAAATCAAATATTTTGTTTTTTGCTTTTTAGAAGTCCTTTTTATTTCCTCTAACCAAACAAAGCTTTTTTGCTTTTACAACTTTTTGCTTTCAAAGGTAAAAAAGATCTTAAAATAAGTGTGACCAAACGATGCCCATAAATCGAATTGAATAGTGCGTAGTCATAATTTTTTATAGTTTTTAGATGAATGATACATTAATAGTCATATAATTAGAGAAAAAAATTAGAGAAATATTTAGCAATGTTTAACATTTTTCAATCATATTACTACTTTTATGCCATCACCATGCTTCAGGGTGTGAGAGGATTTTTGTGATTTCAACCATTTTTTCAAATTCAAAGTTATATTTTATCCTACTACCTTGTCAAAAAGTTAAAATGCCAAAAAGCTAAAATTTAACAATTATGTTCAAATGGTATAACAACTATATTATTCGACCAAAAAAGAAAAAAAAGAATTAAAAAAAAAATTGGAGTCATACACATGGAACAATTTGGATAATGCACATATCTTCCGTAAAATAAGTTCAAGATTTGTCTAAAGCTAAATTATAGTAAAGGAGTGGCAGCTAACCATCAGAAAACCTTCTTTTTGAGTTTGCGAGGTTTAGGTAGAGAAATGACTAACCATTTGGAGATACTCCAAATGAGCTGAGCTGAAATTGAGAAGGGTGTTGACATGTTTGAATTTGGATGAAGGTGCAGCTTGCCTTGAACTCAAGTAGCCTCTCTAAAATTAGTTTGTGCTGTTCGGCCATGGAGCTAAGTGACCTCCATTTTTTTTGTCTTTTTGTTAGGGACAAGAACTTGTAGCACTACTAGTGCACATAGATGATTACAACATCTAATATGAAAAGGGCAATTGCTATTTGCCATACGTCCTGCTAGAAGAGTTGGGCATAGTGAGCTATTCGCAAATGGCTTGGCTCCCTTGGACAATTAAAAAAATGTGTGAAATATCTGTGCCAAAAGGAAGGCAGTTTTGCAACCACTACACAAAAAATTAAAGATGCAAATGGCATGGACAGATCACACCCGACAAGAAATCCCTTGCCAATGCAAAGAGTATTTTCAACAAACACACATAGCTGAAACTTGATGGCAAATAAATATGGTGATATAAAGATCAATTAATTTTAGTCTAGGTCTTTAAACAATGTTGAATTAGACGCACAGCACGACATCAACCTTCTTGCACCACTGGATGTGTTGTAGCTGTAACTCATAGCTTGAAAGGGACACCACCTGCCCTAAATGCTGCAACAAAGTTAAATAACAGTTCTTGTAGAATAATGCTGTTCCATTTGAAACCTGAATACTCCCATTCTATCCTTGGAAAATGCAAATTCCAATTGGCAATCAAAATTCAGGAAGAAATCCTGATCCATATTAACGCAATTGATGATATCCACTCAGAAAACAGAATGCATGAACATTTTCCTGAATGATTGTCATTGTCCCACGGCCAAAAAGCTAATTTTCCTTGGCTGCTCACCTTTAGGCTCTGTTTGGATCTCAGAAATATAAAGGGAAGTAAAATGCTGAAAATTGCTTTAAAGTGGAATCCGCTTGAGCATTTTTAAGCTTTTCCCTCTCCATTCCCTTTTACTGAGATCTATACAGGGCTTAAGGAAAACCAAAATCAACCTTTCCCAACGATCCGCAATTCAAAAAAAAAAAAAAGTTTGAAGAAAAAAAGCCGTAACCTGAAACATTATTTAAAATTTCACATGAAAATCTAGACAGAAAAAGCTAAAGTCCTCAATTGTATCAATTCTCCAACAAGGCAAACTACTACAAACCACCATAGACTAGACTAGTTACTACTGCAAGAGTCAGAGTCAGCTTCCTGCCTGCCTGAAGTACCTGCGAACAATAGGGAATAGAGGATATATCACATAAACTTCCTCATTCCAGTAAACAAGGTTCAAGAGAAATTTGGCAATTAAAACTATTGAGTATTGACAGGGTGCTTTTGTTAGATAGTCACCCAAACTTATGTTAAATGTATTAGATTCCTTCTCTTTTGAACATCCATATTATTGCTCTCATTCTGATCAGAGGATGAACAGTTCTTAAGCACTAAAACTGTTACTAGTTAAAACATGGACCATTGATACACTACTAGTTTTTGGGTTTTCTTAATGTGTGCCCTAAGGGAACATGTTAAGCTACAATAAATAAGGCAATGATTGCACTGAGAAATATATTTGTACAGTTTTCTAGGCATTTTCACATTTTCCTAAGCAAATTGCATCATTCTCAATGCATTTTCACCATTCTATATGCATTTTCACCATTTCCCATGCAATCATTGCCTCATTTATTGTAGCTTAACATGTGCCTTTAGGGCACATGTTAAGAATAGGGCAAGATATGTGAACAAAAACATAATATCAGTGTAAACAGAATTCAAGCTCAATAAAAACATCTAGGTGTATCAGGTTGTCCAATGGAAGGATGACACAGGATTTGCAGAGCCAATTCCAAATAATTGTGAAAAGGCTTCATCAAGTTTAGATTGCCCTCTAAGTGTTATCAACCAGCCTTAACTTCTAAAAGTCGTAATCATATTCAACAAGTAAAAAAGTTTTCATCCAAGTGCATTAAAATTGCCAGTCAACTAGCATCAGCTAATTTCATCAGAAACCAAAGGTTCAGGTCAAATCCAGTCAAAGACAGGCATACCTGTACAGCCTCTTATCTGCATGTTTTCCTAACCACTTTCTCATAAAGAAAATGCTTCACCAGTTGAGGTGCTTTGGCATTGAACATCAAGCTTGTTCAACAGTTTCGTATAAGAGTCGGTCAAAGTAAGATCTAGTGGATCGTTCACACCATCAGTTTCTTTGTACCCTTTACTGCCATCATCTTCCATGTAACCAACATCATCGAAACCACTATCAACAGGCTCTTTCATATAAATGATCTTCCCAAACAACTGAAATGAGCTAATCCCAACTTTTGCTGAGGAGTTGGAGCCCCGGTTTCCAATAAGATCAGTGCCAAATGAATGCACACTGCTCTGGCTATCTGGTGATAAGTTGTCAGATTGTGAACTTCCAATGTTTAGTTCGGTAGTCACGTTTTTGAATTTTGGCCCCACATTGTTGCCAAAGAAATCATCAGTGCGCGTCTGATGGGTGTCTTCACTTATGAAGTTAGACAAACTGGATGTGTGGAATGGATAATGCCTGGCTCCCTGCATGCCAGCAGGAAAAGTATTAAAATTGAGCAATGATGGGCTGAATTGCCTCATCATTGTATCAGTTAATCCTGTCATAGGATAGAGTTCTCCCTCTCCATCAGACAGCAACCCAGGACTCGGAGGAACTCTGAATCTCTTCAAGGGGGGAAATGGAGTCTGAAGAGGCGGTGTCGGCACAAGATATTCAACTTGCCAGGGGCTCACTCTTTTTACATTCTGCAAAACTTCAGGTTCATCCCATGTAACCTGCAACAGACCAAGAATTATGTGAACTTTACATCTGCCAAAAAGGAAGGGAAAAGTGAAAGGAAGTGGGGTACAGGGTTTTTTTTTTTTTTTTTTTTTGGGGGGGGGGGGGGGGGGAGGAGGCAGCTGAGGTGTCATGCAAGATATAATATCTTAATAATTTTATTTCAACACATTAAATAAACGGGATAAAGATCTATAGACCATAGTATACTATGCCTCTGCAGCTACAAAGAAGAAAGCACAATGCTTTGTCACAGAGTGGTGTTCCGTGCAACCCTAGCAGAACATTCTGGTTGTTGATCTTATTTCTGTACGCTTCTGGTTCAATTTTTCCTTCTCAAGAAACAATTACGAATTCCTCTCTAAAGATTGTGATTGTGATTGTGTTTTTTGATAAGAAGAAAAGAGAGAAGATAGTGATTGCGTCATACACCAAAGATTCAACGATATACATAGATGTTATTTATACTTCTCCCAGCAATATTTGAACCCCACACTAAGTGTGAGATGACCCTAGTGATATTGAACTTAAAGCAAATAACTTTCATCAAAAAATCTTCAAGGGGAGTTTAAGCAAATAACATTCCTCAAATGCTTAGCCTCAGTGATGGATGTCCTTAAGGAAAGGTGTCCACCCAAGTTTATTGAGTAACTCAAGTTACTTGAACCGAGTTGTCTCAAACCAAGCCCATCCACCTGCTTTCTTAACATAAATATATGCACACACACTTATCTCAGTGAATTTGCCTTTTCTTGGATGGTCATTCTAAAGTAAGTTCTAGTTCAACCCGCCAATGAGGTTGCAAGTGCCTAAGGGAGAAAGTGAATGGATGGACAAAGATTTTTCTGCCAGCAATGTTTAGGAGAGTTGTTTCCATCCGACGAGCCTGGATTGGATTTTCTCAATAATGGGCCAGAATATACTTTTAGTAACCTAGGAGAGGATCAGGATACACAGGTATCTGCTTAGGTTCCTTGTTGAAGGTATATTGCAAGATTGATGAAAGTGCCTTCACAGAAGTTCTGGGTATGTTAAGATAGATGTGTAGCTTAGATGCTTTCAAATGAAGCAAAATTGTTCAAGGGGGGCCATGATATTGGCCAACTGGCTAAAAGTAGAATTGGAAAAAAGAATTAGGACATTAATGAAGAACAAGAGGGGAGACCATTGCCCTTTTTTTCTCTTTTTTTGAGTGCTACTTCCTAATGTTCAACTTTTTCCCAAATCCCTACTTAATTTAGAAGCTTAAGAAGTCTCCCTGTTCCAAAGGATAGAAATTTGAGTGAATCCACAAATCATGAACTCAAATCCAAAGTAGAGGAAAGTTCAAATTTGAAGAGTTTTGGAAAAGAAAGTTCCAGCTGATGCAATCATGGCCTTTTAGCCTATTTTCAGGGCCATGCTAGCTGCTTTCCCCTCTTAGCTTTCAAAGTAATGGATTTGTCCACAGTGCTTCTCCTTGGGGGATTGAACTATTTTGGTAGAACATAACCATGCCATTAAGAAGAGGTTTAGCTCTGGCCAGAAGGAATTCTGGTTAGAATTTCATGGGTTTGCAACTGTCAATTGATCTAAATTGGAGGGTATAGAGTTCAACTTTTCTTTTAGTTTCCAAGATAAAAAGCAACAATGGTTCCATTAATTCTTTCAGATATTTACTCTCTAACAAGGCTTGTTCATCACATGGAGTAGGAAGGACAAAGAACATCCCAATTCTTCTAGTAGAAAATAACCCAGTTGCCATTAGGTCCTGGGTTGATGAATGATGACGATCATAGTAGTCCAGTTTGTTGGTGGCAAACAAATAACACATTGCAGACGCAAATGTAGGGCACAAGACAGGTGGTAAAAATTGGGGCGGTTGCCATCAGTCAGAATGTTTTTCAGCATCATAACTGTACCTACTCTCTTAAATTAATGCACTGAGCCATTAACAGACAAAGGGTAAATAACTCCTCAAAATTAGGCTTTACTATCCCAGATCCACATTTACTGTAATTTATCCAGTCATAATCTGAAGACCATAAAGCCGATTATAATTTTTTAAGATAAAATAAAATTAAAAACAGTCCAATGAAGTATGAACATATTATGTTACAAATTTACAATACTAGGGGGTAAATACAAACGAATATATCACTACACCATGCTCGTGAGAAAAATGTTAGAGCAAATATTCCATCCACAAGAGGCAGAACAGAAAGTATACCTGAAGCATGCGCCATGGAGAGCCTCGCCACGGCCCATTATCTGGAATTGCAGCAGACGAAACCGTCCCCTGAAACCACGTCATTCTCGATGAATCCTCAGTCTCCATCGCCATCTTAACCCTCATCCCGGCCGTCCAAAACACATTCAACGACTCTTCCACCATCTCCGCCTTCACCACAAAATCCGGCGACCCCGCCCTCGGATAATAGACAATCTCAAACGGCATACCGTGCACCGCCAATTCTGTAGCCTCCGCAACGGACTCCGCCGAAACCCTCCCCTTCCCACTCCTCCAAAACCCTTCCCTCCCTCCACTCTCCTCCTTCACACCAACCATCTGCAAACCCTGACAGCTCCACCTCCCAGAATCCCCATTCGACCTCGCTGCCCGCCGTATGCCGATGAAAAGCTCGCCGCTCCCATTCCTCATAAAAACTGCCGAATCACCGGCGATTAGCTTCTTATGATTCACGAACTTACTCCACCCAGTGGTAAGCAAATGCCGCCTTGGCGTGCCGCGATATATGTGCCGGAAATCCCAAACGACGCCGTGTATGTCAGTGACCGATAAGGTCTGAACCGGCGGGTCCGCCTGGTAATTCAGCGGCGGAAAGATCAAGTCCGCGCAAAACCTCGGCACCGAGAACCCCCCGCCGTTGTTCGCATCACTCGGCGTTAGAATCTTCGCGAAGGAAGCAACCTTAGTTTCCTCTTCATCATCATCATCGTCATCGTCTTGCGCTCTAGAAAATTCTAGACTCTGAGTAGTCCGCACAAGAGCCGGCGGCCGTTCACGGCCGACGGGTTCGAGTCGAACCTTCGCGAAGACTTCGTCGGTCTCGGGATTGGCGAGGAATCGGACGGCGAGGATTCGACATAGAACGAGGGGGGTGGAGGAGACAAGAGGGGAGAGGATGGGAGGGGAGGAGGATTGCTCGACGTGACCTTGCGGGAAGTAGTAAACCCTAGAATGGACGGTGGGGATTTGGACGGAGTTGCCGGCGCATGCCTTCCAGATTGTGGGGTCCACTTGACGGAGCTCAGTCGCCGGCAACGGCGGAGGAGGAGGATGAGGAGCCATTGTTAGGGTTTCCGGCGGAGATATACGTATATGTATAGAGAAAGAATGGGGAATGGGGAGAGAGGATTTGGCTAGGGTTTTTTAACATTCGGGGCTCTCTCTGTTTTTGATTAAGCTCGGAGAGTTGCAGCTAGAGAGAGAAAAGAGTAGTGTGAGAGAGAGACGTCTTGGGGTCGGAGAACGGGCACGGAAGCAAAAGCGGAGAGAGTGAGGGGAAAAATTAGAAGATGCCCCACTAAGTTGTCAGAAAATTACCATTCTAGCCCACGACAGCGTAACTACATTGGACGATCAACGACAAAATTAGATCATCCACGCCCTTTAAAAGGAGCGTGTCATACACTCGCTTTTTTAAAGGTAAACTAGAGGCGTCGCGTGGACTAGACAGTGAGGGTACTTGTAAGTTTTGGAACTAACTATATGAAAATGGCGAAAATATCCTGGGCATTACGGGGGCTAGTAGTACAGTGGGTCCAGTTGGAGCAAAGACAAAATCTGGGACAATCATGGCACTGACAACGTGGAAAGTCAACGAATCAGGTGGTTGAGATTTTGCAGGATGTCTAGTGATGGGTCGAATGTTGGGTACGTCCAGGACATATACATATCCACATAGATATATACGCATATAGAGTTCCCATAATGATATTTATATACATACATAAAGAGTGTGAATCACCTATGTAATGCTGCGCAAGTAGCACAACAATCTAAACTAATGTACGTGCTCGGATCATTATATAATGTCAAGCGAGTTAGCCAAATCTTATATGTATATATAGGAGAATGAGAGCCGATCAAGTTTGGGATATATCCATATTTTCAAGATAGAGTCGTGCGATTATTTCCAAGACATCATAAACATTTTAAATTTGGTTAATCTAGTGTATGTATATACATACATATTCTATATTAACAAAAATATGAGGTGAGAACTGTCCAAACAGGGCCATGCGTGGCAAATACATGCATACGTAAAAGCCATCCATGACTTTGAATCAAGTGATATATTTCAGATGATGAGAACGTCCGCACATGATCTTTTCTCTCTATAGTAATATATAGGTGTATGTATGTAGAGGAGGATAGGAAGAGAAAAAGGCGGGGAAATGAATAGTGGGGCAGTTACAGGGGAATCGGAAAAAGAGGAAATAAAATCGGAAGTGTTGTAGTGTTGGCGTTAAGAGGTTAAGGGAAAGGGAAAGATAGAGCAGGGGAAGCGGATTTGGTGCTTGATTGTCGCGATTGCCTGCCTTTGCCATTGCAGACAGGACTTCACTACCCCCACCCCCTCCTTTTGTTTTTGTATAAATCATTTCTTTCTCCCCCACTGTGCTCTCCCCCACTGTGCTTTTGCTTCTACACGTAATAGTTACCAAAATTCAGTATCTGAACCCGGTCGACAACACATGTCACTCTGGATCATTGCAGAAAGCTCAATCAGTACGTGGAACCGTTTACGATTAATTATATTTTTAAAAATTATTAATTAAAACGAGTATTATATAATAATAAAGAATTAATCAAAATGTATAAATAAACTAGGGGGAATTACCGATTAGGTTCATCATTCCATGGAATTGCCTCAGAAAGATTGCCTCAACAAACTGACTACTGACTTTATTATAAACTATTGGAAACAAAAACAAGTTGATAGTCAAAACATCCTTAAGGGGCAATACCATGAAATGATGAACCTAATCCGTAATTCCCCCAATAAACTACTCCGTCGGTTTCAAATTAAGTGTCCCTTTTTAAAAAGCTTTTTTATTTTTATTTTTAAGACAACCCTATTAAATGTTTTCATATCGATGCATATATTTTGAAATTCTAATTTTGCCCTTAAGTGTGTGAGACATTAAAAAAAGTGAGAATACCTTTTTAAGGGTATTTTAGGAAATGAATAAAAAATGACCATTTTTTTTTTTGATTTCCCAAGGTGTGCCTAGGCTTCGCCTAAGACTAATCCTTCGAGATACTGTCGGGCGCCGAAACGGGGACTTCTCTCAAGAAAGTTTGCTGCATCCACAAGAGCTCGAATCCGAGACCCTTTGCTTAAAGAACTAGAGCCCCTTCCACTCAGGCCAACCTTCTTTGGTAAAAAATGACCATTGACTTTTGAAATAGGATAATTATTTTGAAATATCCCAAAAGAGAAAGTAGGACACTTATTTAGGAACCAATAAAGTACCAAATTAAGATTCGGTGCTAGCTGAAAAAACTTTACATTGTGCTAAGGTGAAATTAGCGGTTTGGATTTCAAGTTTTAAAAACACTCCTATTGAGATTGTTTTGTTCATTTTAAATGCAGTTTTTTTAGCTTAAGATCCGAGCCATTGATTTGCACCTCAGCGTTGAGGTGTCGTCATTCAAACTATTAATTTGCATCTTAGCACCAAATCCTAACTCAAGTAGAGAGCGGCTAATTTTTGATGTTTTTTCATGGTTCAAACTCTATGGTTTCAAATTGTATGAACATTTGGAAGCATATCACATATGTTGAATTACCAAGATGCAACTCGCGGGTTTCTTTTTTGAAGGAAACCATATCTCGGTCTTATATGACTATAGGTCTCATCCTATACGAGAGATACGATAAAAAATCGCAATCCATCTAGCACTATTCATATTAGATACACAATGTCTTTTAAGTGATCATTATAGATGAGTTTTAAGTACAGCGAATCAAAAGCACATACCTAAACTCCAATGTGATATGATTAAAAATAAAAAAAAAAGGTTATCACAAACTCTTATTCACTAATGACATGACCTCACTTTCGGCAGTGATTAGAGCTCGCAAAATCATCCATCTGCATCACTGCTGTTCATTCGTTTGCACCTAGGGAAGTGGTGCTCCCACTTTCTAAAACTAGCTCTCTTGTATGATTGTGCCAGTTGAAAGGTTATTAATTAAAAGATAATGTGCAACTAAGGAAAGAAAGAAACACCTCTACAGTCCTCTCCAATGTTCTAGCAACTTGATGAGGGAAAATCTTCTGTTCAAGAAAATTCGATTTTCAAGAGAATGACACCAATTAGCTGAAGTAATGACAGCCCCCCATCAAGCTTCCACTTCCTTTGATTCTTTCGGGATCACCTACCTAACCCTTAACACCATAACTCAAATTAGGTATCGAATTAATGATGTTTACCCTTTATTTCCCCATATACTAGAAAAACCAGAGCACCCTGTATTTGCTCTGTGTGCCTTTGTTGCGGCCCGTCTAGCTCGAATGAAGTATGCTGGACAGTGTAAAGCCGATGTAATTTTTAGCAGCTGAGGCAGCACCACAAGGAATTGACGGGGTCCTGCCATATTGACTGAGAGAGATATGTAATGCTGTCACTCGCTACAAAATGCTCATAACCAAACTTCAAATTGAAAACAGCAAATTCCAATTGACCACAATAAAAGCCAAATTACATTCCTGGTGAAAGGGACAAGAAACTCAAAACGACACACTCAATGGACCAGACTCCAAGACCGACAACAACAAACACAAGAGCAACGAGAGAAACAAGTTAGCAGATAAACCTGCACGACGTTTCTAGTTTATTTCAGCGTTTCTTCAATATTAATTATAACTAAAGGACAACCACAAACACCACGATTCCTCACGATAAAAAGCTAGTAGTAGTAATAGAATCACTCCTCCTCAGATTCAGACTCGGCACTTTTGAGCCACTCAATGAAGGGCTTAACATTCTTCCAAATCTGAGAGTTTTTATTGTCACCACGCAACCCCTGCTGGTACCACTCTAGTACGAACTCTTCCTCCAACACATCATTGTCATATAGTGCTTTCAGAACCAAGGCCACCTCCTTCACTGCCTGAGGGATTGGCTTCCCACAGAGGAACTCGATAGCACGGAGCAGAACCATCTGTGAACCATCCTCCTGAGTGGCTACTGCCAGGTAGTTCTTCTTCTTCACCACCTCCTTGGCAAACCCTTTGCCAACGCCCTTGAAAAGAGCTTCAAACAGAGCGTTCATTATCTCTTGGGAAGACCCAGAGCATGATCCCAAAAAGGACTTGAGCTGATTGGCGGAAGAACCCTTATCCAGGTATTCCTTGATCTCATCAACAAGCTTCTCATGAGGATCACGAGATTTAGACCCATTCTGGGCTGCCTTAAGCTCGGATTTCTTTTCACGCTCTGGAGATTTTTTCGCCGACTTTGCCTTCTCTTCATTGGTTGACAGCATAACCATCTCGGCCGTGACAGAACTCAACTGTTCCTGAATTCTTTGGCGAGCTGCCTCCAAAGAAGTGTCCGTCTGCCATTGAATATCATCATCATCATTATCATCATCGGCCGCTGCTGCTGCTGCTGCGCTTCATTCTCATCAGACTGGCTACCAGCGGGGGACCGATCTTCATCAGAGATACTGCTCATCTTCTTGGTTGATGCACCTTTAGAAGCTGCATCCTTGGAACTAGCTGAGGAGCCCTTCTTCTTCACTGACTCCTTTCTCAGCTTCTTCTGCTCCTCATCAGCCGCCTCCCCTTCCTTGAGTCGCTCCTTCTCAGCCCTCCTCATTGCCTTCTTGTCCTTCGATCCCTTCTTCTGCTCTGGGGGGTTCTTGAGAATAAATGAAGTAAGCTTATCCCTCATGTCGACATCTGAGACAAACCCACATGCGGCACATTTCAGGGTAATCATCTGTGTCTTCGTAATAACTACTTCAGTTTCAGGATTCCCACAACCATAGCACTGGACATACTTCTTGATGAAATTCTCCAAAAGCCCAGCAAGCTTTGCGGTGTCATGGGCCCCATTTACATGGGAAGTTCCAGTCTTCTCATCAAATTTGGATTGAGCTCCAAGCTCACAACCAAAATATTTTGTGGTGTAAGAAGCAGGTCGTGCCAAGGCCTTTGCAATATCAACCATGTTGACCACGTTAGTCTTGATGCCATTTCCTCGACCTTCTATCTTTGTTATCATTTTGGGCATCTTATACCTATAAAAGGCATCGTCACTGTTTCCAGCACCAATATTTTGTAAAGCCATCTTGTATCTGACAATGTAGGTAAGGTGGATTTATCAGAAGGGCACGAGTCAGCAGCAGTATTGTCTCTTCTAAAAGGATTTCGCTCTTCAATACCGGTCAACTTCCTTGCAAATGGAAATGGTCGCATAAACCTGCAACCCTGACAGTGCGTAATATGCCTGAAATGGCCCCTGATGCATGCAGCCAAATTTTTCCAGGGAACCTCTAGTCCTTTTTCCTTGACGAAGGACAATACTCTCCAAGCAACCCAATTGATGACAAAAAGAGGGAGGCCCGTTCAGACATAAAAGAAGCTTCAAACTTAACACCCTCCACTTTGATGAACTGCAGATATTGCAGATTACACAACCAACTTCCTGAAAGCAAATAATGGATTGAATTACTAAACAAATTCAGAGTACCATTACAACGATACGCACATAATGACTGTGTGAAGGGGGAGGGGGAATCCGACACTTCAGTGTTCCCTGAAGCATTTTCATCTGAACGAATCAATAAACCAAATTAAAAATTCATAAAACAATAGTAATATACAGGTTGCTTTCAGATGTCAGCTAAAGGTCTAACAAATCAATCATAATAAATCACCTTCACCCATTTTCCTCCAAAAGTAACAAACATTATCATTCACAGATCACAAACCATTTTCACATAGCACAAACAATTTTCAATGATCAAGAGAGTAATGAATTGATCATAATGAACCAAATGTCAGTAATAAATTAATCATAATTAACCAAAATGTCTTTCTTCACCCTATTTCACCATAAATAAATACAGTGAAAGCATATAAACCATCTAATGACCATGTGCCTTACAATCAAAATTCAAAATCAACAATTACTAGTGGCCCTCAAACTAAAGGAGACAACATAACGAGCAGCTTTTTTCATGCAATATACCTTATATACAGTATACCAACAGAAAAAAAATAAATCGCAAATCTGTGAAATCCATTATACTCATAGGTCATGGGATACAGGTTCCTCTGTTCACTATTTTTTGCAAGACAAGTAACTTTCGATGATCAATAAATAATTGAGGAAAATTAAAAATGAGAAGGCTATATAACTTATATTTTCAAAAGAACAATAGGACAGTTTGATCAAAATAATTCTGTTCACTACTAACATTATTTCATATCGTTAACAAAAAAGCCTGAGATGTTCCGCAAGCCTCGAGGCATAAGGCTAGGTCACACACACATGTACATTTAAATATACATACATTGTTCCTGATTTTGAACAATCTATGAGTCACAAAAGTTAAGATATTCAGGTTGAACAAAATCCCTAATCTCTAATTCGATAACCAATAAAATAATCTGAATCCAAATAAGATATAATTAGATGTTCATCGTTGAGTAGAAATAAAGTAAAATCCATACTAAAATGAGCTCTGTCCAGAAAGGAAAAATTACTCATTCAGAGTATGTCACTTTAATCTCCTAACTTAAATAATAATTTTAAGACATGCAAAAATAAATTATTAAGAGGTTAAGAATTAAAAAGCAATTCAAACAAATATTTTTGCTTTCAATGATTCAGTACCAATTTGCATACCCCGTAAAAATTGAATAGTTTCCTTTGTGTTTTGTAAATAATTTAGTGAACCAAACCATCATTTCAAACGGGGAAATTCAACAAGATGGTAGACATCATCGCAAATGAAAGAAAAATTGAAACAATCACATTTCATGAACTCATAATTTTGATCTTATACCATCATTTATGGTAATTGCTCCAGATTTTTTTAATGGGGACCCTCTCAAGATGTTGCATTTTTTGTTTCAATACAATGTAAAATATTAAATAGCAACAGATGGATTCAATTTCCCATGGGACAACGATGCCCCTCTATCTATTGATATAAAATCCCACTTCCTATTTATTTCCATCACACCAGCAAATATGAATTTTACTACAGGCATCGTTTGCTTCAACAGAAACCATCCCGAATCATCCCCATTTACTATTTTTACCTTAAAACAATATACTTTACATTACGAATTCCCAACAATCCTAATGATAAATATCTATCGAGGTCAACAGAACCTTGTAGAAAATATGAATTACTTCCCATGATTCCAAACAGAGCCTAATGTTCCAGACTCCAGCAATAACCTTCAATTAAAACTTAAATCCAACCACAGTTTCTCCATCCATGCATCGAATCAGCAATCTTATTAAAATCCATATGTTTATCATCGATTGATCCAAATTTACAGCTAAATCACACAGAAAACAATAAAAACAAAAACGATATATCTCCTTAAAAAAAATTTACAGATCTACAAACAATTTTGCTGCGAAAAACGCAAAAAAATGGAACTAAGACAGAACATCGAGCTGCAATCTGTTGTGAAAACAATTAAACAATAAAATCAAAAAATGAATGTGATCAGAAATCGATGTTGATGCCTCCGATATAATCAGAAATGCAAAGAGAATAGAATCAGATGGGAACAGAATCTAAAGACGGAAAAGCACAGGAGAATTTGAGAGGCGAAGAATGGAATTTTGGGGGGATACCTGGATGAGATTGCTGAGAAACCCTAAACTCTCCTTTGCGTGGTTGAATATAGAAGCGACGGTGAGAAAACGTTTGTACTTATATAGGTCTATGGAGACAGAAAACCTACGCGTAGAGGATTAGGGCAAACTCATCGTGATTAAATTAAAAATTAGGGAAAATTACCTAAACATTCCACTCTTTAGCAGTAATTTCTATGACTATTAACTTGTAACAAACTGACTACTGACTTTATTATAAACTACTACAAACAAAAACAAGTCGATAGTCAAAGCATCCCTTGTTGGGAATTCCTCCTAATAAGGTAAATGCATTGATAATTTCCCATTTTTGAAATATGAATTGTTTTGCTAAAGTGCCCATTGTTGTTCTGAATTTACCTTTCTGGTCTTTTTTTTTTTTTTTTTTTTTTTTTTTTTTTTTTTTTCAATCAAGTAAAATTCCTTGAAAAGAAAAATGTTTATATCTAAAAATAACAAGATCTTGATAATCTTCTAAAATTACGTTTCATAACTCTTTAGTATTTACCCTTGTGAGATTGGTTGAATGATTAGGTCTTGGGTATGCTCCTAAAAATTTTAGTTTCAACTCCTCGTAGAAATTATTATCTTTGTGAATATAGTATATCTTACACAAGTCGTTAGGAGAATAGTTTGAATCGAAACCTCGACGAGAATAAAATTTAAGATACCCTTAATCATTAAAGAATAAAAATTAAACTTCTTAAGAGTATCTATTATTTTGAATTTCATATCACAATACGCTTCGTTTCATGAAATATCTTATATAATAGACAAAAGTATATGTATATCAACTGCTTGAAGTGCATTGGAAAAACACTGCATATGTGCCGATAATTTTTTGTTGTCTAATAGTATCTTGTGTCGTATGTTGTAGTGTAAAGGTTAGTATAATCATAGCACACAAAGTTAAAAAAATATTATAAAATCTTGATTTAATACTTTAAACACATTTTGATGCGTTTTGTTAACCTTTTTTTTGTTCCCTTTCCCCCTTTGTTTGTGATAATAAAGTGTGTAAACTAGTGTGTTTTTTTCCTCACAACATCAAGTATGTAAGGCCTAATTCCACTGATGTTTGGGCCCAAGCTAGTCCTAGGGGAGAGGGGTGCAACTTGGTTTGGGAAATTCTGAGGATCGGACCGTTTCGAGTAATTAGGTCTGGGACAGGATGGGACAAACAGTGTTCGGTCCGATACTTGGGACCATTTTCAAAAACCAAATTTTTTCGGGACAAGACTTGGTTTAGGAGTGTTTAGAACCGTTCCGTACCGACTTCCCAAACCAAATTCCCACACCGAGTATCGATGATATATAATATTTTTATTGTGCTATCACTACTATTAATAGTTACTAATATGTATGAATGAATGAATGAATTATAATTAATGATTATGTATTTATGACTTTATGATTTTATGTAGTCCATTTTGTGGAAGAGCAAGTATGTGTATTATGCAAATCCTTGATGGCCAAGTGTAAATGTGTAATGAAAGTAACCCCTTTTTGTAGCTAATCAAGCTGACAATATCTGATTGGAAGTAATTATTTTAAATTTTTTACTCGGGGAAAACAAACTAATAAACACCGAGAACTGGACCATTTCGGACTGGTATTTTTTGGGAAGGGATGGGATGGGACAATATACAATTTGGTTCGGTTCCGATACTAATTTTCAAGTCCCGAATTACTTCGAGACGGGACGAAAGTACCCCTATCCCGGACTGTCCCATACCGAGTTGCACCCCTACTAGGGGATGTATGAGACTATTTGTAAACCTCAATCATTCAATAGTTTAAGTGTCAAATTTCGATTCTAAGATCTCACATTCATGAGTTGTGTTCAGTGCCTCTTCGGACTGTCGCGCCCTGAATTTTCAAAACATGATAAATAAAAATACATTCAAATTTTAAGCTCCATAAAATAAATTCTCCATAAATATGGAAAAATTGTGATGCTTGCGGAAATCATTGCTAACCCAAAGACATTATAATAATACATATTGCAATTAAATTTACATTAAATTTCTACAAAATAAATATTTAAAAAAAAACAATACAATAATGTATTTAATTTCCTTCTTCTACAATGCACCTCAAACAATGATTACCTGAAAAGTAATGTAGTGAACTACAACGGCCCAATAGAAAGAAAAAAAGAGAGGAAATATCCAAAAACTCGCTAAGAAATAAATTTATATCCAAAAACTCCATTAAATATTTTTCCTATCCATCTAATCTAAATAAAAAAGAATCATATCTATTAACTCCAACCAGTTAATTTTTTGTTTACCGTTGTTAAAAGAAAAGAGTGATCCGACTAAAATACCCTTCTTTGACATTAATATGTTTAATGACAAAATTGCATATTTAATTGAATTTCTACTTTTATCATTTTTAATGTAATTAGAAAAAAATTAACTATTATTAATTAATTATTCTCTAATGTACACATGGGGAAGGGAGAAGAAAAAGAGAGAGTGGGAGAGCAGGTATGCAAGTTTGGGAAAATAAAGGATAATAAGGGAAAATTCACTTGAATATGTATTTTTGTCATTAAACATATTATTGTGAAAGAAGGGCATTTTAGTCGGATCAGTCTTTTCTTTTAATCACAGTAAACAAATATTTAACTGATTGGAGTTAATGGATATAATTATTTTTTATTTGGATTAGATGGATAGAAAAAATATTTAATGGGGTTTTTAAATATGATTTTATATTTGAGGGAGATTTTGGATATTTCCCAAAAAAAAAATGTTTATATAATAAATCATGTTTCAATAAAAAATTATTTTTTATATATATATATATATATATATATATATATTTTTTTTTTTGACATTTAATAGAAGCCACTCTTAACCCAAACCTCTTATTATTATTATCAACAATTAGGTGCCAAGGCTTTTCCATAAACTTAAACTTAATTAAATCTTTCATCTCTTATTTTTCACTCAATAAGTAAGGAGAATAATACTAAACTATCAAGTTATCGACAATATGCAAAAATATTTTATAACATATATATTGATCAATTAGATTAGATTAGATTACATATATAAATTGGCAATATATGTGTAAAAAGATTTTTTGTACGAGGCAATGCGCAGAGAGATGAGGCAACTTCTAGAATCGTTCACCGAAATGGAGAATTGTAGAGATAAGGTAAAACGACAAATTTGTCCCTTCCTGAGGAAATTTAATATATTATCCAAAGAGCTCACAAAAATTATAAAAATGTCAAATTCTCTGTCAAACCCAAAAGTATAAGGTCCAACAAAAGACTAAGCCCAAAAGGGCCCAACCCAATTGATATCTTAAAAATAATTATTTTAAGGGTCAGGCTATTGTCACCACATAAAATATTCTAAGTCCCTCATTAAGTTTATATTTTTTAAGGTTTTACGAAAATATAAAAAGTTTTTACAAAAATTAATCATGTAGCCTAATAAAAAACATCATTATGGAAAACTTTGTAAATAAATTTTTTTCAAAACCTATAATTCAAGTAGACTTTTTGGTCATTTTTCATGGAAATTTAATAGAGATTTTAAATGACCAAAAGGTCCCTTAAATGATAGATTTTGAAAAAACTTTCTTGTACAAAGTTGTTCATAATGATGTTTTTTAGTAGACAATGTAGCTAATTTTTCGTAAAAATCTTTCATCTTTTTCATAAAACCTTAAAAAGTAGTAAACTAATGGGGGCTTAAAGCATTTTATGTTGTGGCAATAGCCTCTCTGTTATTTTAATCATATGAAATAACGTTATGTTATTAAAATGAGAAAGAATCTATGATAGGGCCTTGCCGATTATTAGATGACGAGGCACCCCTTTAGGGAATAAAATTCAACATTAACATAATTTTAAAATTAACGTATAATAATTATCTGGTGTGTTACATGAACTATCTTGATAGGAGCTTGGGTGGTTAAGGTGGTTGAGTTTAGTCCTACTAAAATAGACAACTCAATTGAACTTAATTAGGCATTAATTCAATGTCATGATTCTAAGTAAATTCATTACGTTTTGCTAATGGTATGATTGCCTAGCATTCTGTTCACTATTAAGTAATTCCAAGTTTAAGTTTATGAAGAAACATTGATATTCATTTGTTACTGTTGGAGGATTAGGAGTACGGGTAGATTATTTTTTATATTTTTTTATTTATTTTGGATAAATGTAAGGATAGATTCTATCTCTTGTACAAAAAACAAACAAACAAACAAAACGATGGCGTCTTCACCATTTTTCAAAATATGATCCAATGGTTGGATTGAGTTTATTATTATTATTATTGATAAATAAAAACACAAAAACAAAAAATATATATGTTGTTTGACGGTTAGAGTGTCTAAACCAACTTGCACGCACCTCAACTAAATCCCTCCCTGGGTGATCTTAAGGGCGGACTTCTCCACATCGGCTTGGTGCATTTAGTAATTAATTCCTGAAGTGCTACCTAAAGGAATTGAACGCACGCTAATAGAATAAAGGGGTTCTCCTCTTACCAACTAGACTAACTCCTTTGGGTAAAAATCACGGTTTTTTTTTTTTTTTTTTTTTTTTGTTAGTTAGAAATGTTGATCGGTATGGGGGAGAAATTTGATAAGAATTGAGGAGTTAGGTTTGCACAAAGGAAACTGGAAGCACCAAATGAAAGAAAAATGAGGAAGAGCATGGGCTAATACTACTTTGAATGGCATGATAACCTATAATTTAATAGAAGATATCTGCTTGAATATTGGAGGATGATGAAGCAAATATTGTAGAACTCAACCAATACAGTTAGGTAAACGGAAATTGTTGAATTCGAAATTTTAATTTCACTTCCGATGGTTGTAAGAAATACGAACTTTTACTTCCTTTAAATATATCTATACTACATATAAAAATGATAAATGTCAGAAAAACTTTTAATTGACTTTTATATCCTCAATTTTAAACTTAATTACTTTTTTAACCTTATCCTCAATAAAATCCATAAAGACAAGAGTCTTACTATTTAACTCTTTTCTTTTTAAATTCTAATTAGGTTTCTAAACGTTTATGGTCCTTTACCTTTTTCTTCTACTTCATCTCTCTTCCTTCTTTCATCCCTATACGTTTCTTCCATATTTTTACATTCCAAATTTTGATTAACTTTCTAATAAATATTGTTTATAAACTCTAGTGATCATGATTTTTACTTCAAAGGGAGGAATAGGACGTCTCATGAAGTTATTCAATTGGTAGATTGCACTACAAAAGAAAAGGAGGATAAGGTACAAAATTTAAAGGATTTTGTTGATGCTCAAGCAGTGGCGCACAACCAGGTTATTCAAAACTTTAGAGATTACTTCTTTTATTTTAATTTTGTTGTTATTCTTATAAAAGAGGGGTGGGGGTGGGGGTGGAGGGGTTAAGTTTTTGAGTTATTAGTGGTGTTAGTTTCATGAGAGAATTTTAGACTATAGTTTGAAAATTTGTAATTTGTATTTTAAGTTTTTTTTTTCTCTTTCTCTCTCTTTTTATTTATTTATTTATTTTGTGTGTGTGATTTTTTATTGAGAAATTGTATTTTCTTAAATTATTTTGCATTCTATTAAGTGAGTTATAAAAATTATTATCATTTATGAAAACAACTACAATTCAAAATGATTCACGTGCAAGGCATGTGTGCACCAACTAACACACACACACACAGAGTTATGTTCCTATTAACATGTGTTGACATAAGTTGTATCAATATTATGCATTGGCGGTTGTACTTCTTGCATTGGTCCAACGTACCTTATATCCCATTAATGCACAAGGTACAACTTTTAATATATATTTGTGTGTGTTAAAGAAACAAAAATACTTTGAGATCATTGTTGAGTTTTTTTTTGAACCAATTAAGAGAGTAAGAGAAGTATGTTCTTTATTAGTGGTATCTATTCTAATACTATAATTAAGAGTTTTGCTGACCTCATCAATAGATGACGTGGCGAGCTCATAGTTGTTCCCTCCAAAATCCCCTTCTCTCATTCACTTTGGGCCCACATGATGATGTCAGCAGAATTTTCTTCTTCTTTTTTTTTTTTCTTCTTTTCCCTCTCTTCTCTCTCTCTCTCTCTCATCCATATGAAACCCATTCAAATTTCAAAATCCACCTCCCCATCCCCCTCACACCCATATGAGAGCTTGGTTCATTATAGAAACAATTATTATGTTTTGATGGGTTTTTGAAAGTGTATTTGACAAAAGTTCAGTCAATGATTAAATATTTTTCCTTCAACTTATATTCTTTTGGATTTTCGCCTTTGTTTAAATAGGTTGTCACGTTTTCACTAAACATTTGAGTTGATGATATTTATTTGTGATTCCCACACATCACATGGGTCTTTGCTGGTTAATAAATTATATTATGAATCACTAACATTTTCCTAAGATATTCATATTTTTGAACACATGAGTGCCCTCATTTCTTTTTTGCCAACAGGTATACCTTTCACTTGGTATCAGCTAATGCCCAGATTAAACGTAACTAATGATGGTCCTAATAGGAAGTGAGAAGTTAAACCTACAACATTGTTCCATAGTTTGCGATTCCCGCGCATCGCACGGGTTCCTTCTAGTATTATATAAAGAATACAACTCTTTAAAATATAGGGGTGGGTTGAGGTTCAAGCCTCTATCATAATTATTTATTTATTTTTATTTTGTGCGGGGTGGGGTGGTTTTAAACCACGAAAATTCATATCATAATGCATTTAAGGCTAACAGCCTAGCACCAATCCAAACATGAAACATCCCCCTTGGTGAGGATCTATCGATTTCATTGAAAGGTCGATCGTACCCTTTCGTTGGTCCATTGTTGGGAAGGGTGTGTCCTGTTCCCAAAAAAGAGAGAGTATGAGTATGATACGGTCATGTAATATTATAAGTTAATAAAAATGGAATAAGATAAAAATATTGGGTTAAAAAATAACATGATATTCTTTTTTTACTCAACTCTCATTTATGATACCATGTCATCTATATCATAATTACATATGACTTTTGCTTGAGATAGAATATCTGATGTTTTTCGAACATAGAATAAAGAACAACCTTACTTATACTCGAGGATTAGTAAGTCAAAAATAAAAATGCCTCATCTGTCAAATAAAAATCAAGAATCAAAAATCAATAGATTGAATACAAGGTATAAATATTAAATTCCCCCTTTTTATCTAGAGACCTTCTGAAGTGCCATCATTCATAGTCTGAAATGCCATCTTTAGGCCACTATTAGGGTTGTGCGATCTGCTGAGTAAATCAAGTTAGGTCCATCCCACGAAAGAGGCATCTCATAAAAAATCCATGAGAGTGTAACTTTTGCCTAATTACAAAGACATTTAAATTATTGTTGGGATCACTAAGGTTGAGATATTCTTTTAAACCACGTGTACTGATTTTGGATGTTGTACCAACTGGGTTTTTCGAGTTTTCCTTCTGATCACAGATGCTCCATTCCCATGACCTGTTTTAATTCACAGATATTAACAGGCAAAAACTTGAATTTTTGTATAATTTGGAAATTCAGAAATTTTAATTGAGCTTCACCCAATTATTTTATTTAATTAATATTATTTTATTTCCTAAGATCTTCACCCAATTATTTTAATTTAATGGACTGGAATTTTCCTACTGAATTCGTAAAATTAAAATTTAAAAAAAATCCTGAATTTTTTTTCTCTTACACTAAATTTCAGGAGTTAACTATTACATAAGAGCAAGTCTTAGCAAAAGTTTAAAATAAATAAATAAAAGGAAAATTAGGAGAGCAATGGGTGTCATGATTCACGAGGGTGCTGTGACAGCAATGCTGTCGTTATGCCACAACTACCGCTCCTTCCCGACCAAGAACAAAATAAAAATAAAAATTTGTCGGCCAATTTTTTATTTATTAAAATGTAGACATACTTTATGAAATTCGTTAATAATTTTAACAAAATATACTTGACAGTTAACACCTCAACGGCTGCCAAACCCACATGCCGCCACAAGTGCCCAACTACCAATCCTGAAACCACAGCCACTCTCGGCCGACATACTATGGTTCCAATTTTCAGATTGAGTAACAATTATATACATATACTGCAGACACTTTCGAATGGGATCAGTAGCAGAATTGTGTGCGGTAAACACGTATATGCACATGAAAGCCTTGCATAGTTTCCAACCATCGAATGATTTAGACGGTTCACACTCAATCAGATCCTCATATATATATATATATATATATATATAATTGTTAAGGACGATCTACACTTGATCATATCCCTATATGACAAGGTGCAGACCCTTTTAGATGGGATCGTATGATTAAAAGTCATGCACAATTTTCAATCGTATATATTCGATCAGGTCCTACATATATATATATAATTGTTCAAAATGATTTACACTCGATGGTATCCCTATGCAAGAAGGTGCCGACTCTTTTAGATGATTTAGATGGGATTGTACTATTAGAAATCATGCACAACTTTCAATCGTATGATCTATTATGTATTATCCGCATTTGATCATATTCCTATAGATTTATATATCATTAGAAGGGGGAGAAATTGAAGGATAGCTTTATGGAATTGAAGAAGAAGGTGAAAGGAAAATGGTTGCAAAGTAGGAAAGGTCGACAAGAGCGATGGAGAAGACTGAGGAGAGAGCAGCGAAGTCAGACACTCAGACCGATCGACCTACCCCTATGGGCCAAACCCCGTCATTGGTTTGACTCATTCAGACTGCTGGGCTAGAAAGAGAATGAAAAACGAGTAGAATAAGGTAGATGATGACGTACTTATCAGAAAAAAAAAAGGTAGGTGATGACGTTTCTCAATTCCCCATTGAAATACCATACCATGATGTTAGGCAAGGGGATTGACGCAAAAAAGAAAAAAAATTCAATGTTTTGACATTTCTTAAGGACCACATATATATTCAAAGAAATTATAATTGTAAGATTAATGGGATCTAGTTATGAGAAAAGAAAAGAAGAGATTAATCGGATCTAAAGTCACGTAAAGTCATGAATTGCAGGATTTTAGGTAAAATCCCACAATCTATAAGACCTTCTGCAACTAATATCAGGTGAATCTCACCTGAAAAGTTGTGTGTGTGTATTATCTATTGAGACGTTTTACATGAGGGAGGATCGTCTGTTTGGGTGCTTGGGTACTCTAATGGGTGGAAAAAACAAGCACACTTATAAGGTGGGGGGTTGAGCCTTTTGGAGCTATTGGATGCACCTATGTGTTTGCAAGGCACAACTCTCGCATAATATCTTAATAGCCTATATAAGATGCGCCATTACTCACACAGATAGTGATAACTACGAAAAGTTGAAATGATCACTCCTAAAGCTACATCTGGTTTGAGTGCATGGAATGGAAAGTGAATGGAATAAGAGTGGGAATGAAAAAAAAAATGGAAATAGTTATTCCATTTCAATGTTTGGTAAGGGGTGGAAATAGGATAGAAAATATTAGGTGATACTCACTCTTAATGATTTCATTCCTTAAAGGGTGAGAATGATCATTTATCTTGGTTTGGAAAGGAATTTATAAATTCCCTTCCCTACAAAGGAATGATTATTCCATTCTATTAGGCTACCAAACACTCACTTTTTCAAGACTAATGGAATCACCGTTCCATTTTCTCCCTCATTCTTTCATAAAAAATACAACTTTAAGAAGCATACCAAAAGTCTAATCACTCAATAAATCTTGCATAATAGCATTTCCCTTATTTTTTTTGGAAGAAAAAAAAATACAATTTTAATTGAAGATCTTTATTTTTATTTTTATTTTTAATTTTAATTTTACGGGGGTTGGGGTTCAGGAAATTTTAGACTTTCCTACCATGTGTTTTTTCCCTCCAAAACCCCTTTCCTTCCCAGAAACTCAGAAAGCCATCATTATTGACAATAGAACATAGTTCTCACATATATCTTATTCATTCAAGACCCAAATTCGACTTTGTACCAAATAGTGTAAATATTTTGATATCAATTTTAGGGTTTTATACCCAACCTCATATGAAAGCTAGCTAGCGCAGTGTTTGGACGAGGAATATAGAAAAATAAAACTTTGGGATTTTTAAAATGATGGGATTTTCAATGTTCAAATTTTAGGAGTGACTTTCAAGTTCCTTGTTTGGCTTATCTTTGGAAAAGTTCATATCAAAACAAAAATTTTGAAAATTTAGAATTTCAAAGTAGAATTTTGCAACTTTTTTTTTGTTTTAAAGACAAAATTTGTAAAATTTAACCTATCTAAATGGAATTTCTAAACCAAATTTGACCCGCAAATCCCAACTTAAAGTTTTGACCGGAATTTCATAAATTCCAATTGGAACTACTCAAACGAAGGAATTGATTCTAAAAATTTGATAAATTTCCATTTTAAATATAAATCCATCTAAAAATTCCTCACCTAAAAGACTACACAGATAATTATCTTGTCAAGAAAGCTCACCCCATCTTAATTTGATCCGTTTTCATTGTTCATCTTATAGTTTGAAATTATACTTTATTTCATTTAGTTGCACACAAATATATTACTTGCCGTCGATTTCATCTTACTTCCACGTGCGGAAGGGGAAGGAGATACTTTGTGAAATAGATTTGTACTAGCACACCTATGGGCACGCCCACCAATAGATTCACCGAACTTTTTGGCTATGAAATTATATTCCTAGGGACCATTCTCAAAATGGGGGCAAACCCTAGCGTATAAATGGCACTTAGCTTGACAAACTGTGCTAATGTCTATTGTGAACCAGTAGCCTCCGAATAAGGTCGTAGCCATCTTATATGCATAGGTGGACATGCCCACCAGTGAGCTAATTAGACTTTTTGTTTGAGAAATTATATTTTCCTGACCATTCTCTAAATGAGGAGGAAATTCTACGTATGAACGGTACTTAGCTTGACAATTAAATAGGGTTAAGGACTGAAAATAAGATGGTAGCCCACCTCGTGTCTAGGTGGGCATGTCTACTTGGTGAGCTAATTGGACTATTTTTGTTTGTGAAATTATATTTATAGAACAATTTCCCTAAATGGGGGCAAATCCTTTCACATAAACGGCGCTAAGTTTGACAAATGGTGTTGACATGTATCAGGAACTATATGGTAGCTACATCATATGTCTAGGTGGACAAGTCCATTGGTAAACTTACGCATTTTTGTTTGTGAGATTATATTGCATGGATCATTTTCTAATGACTATTTATATACGTTCACGCATGCATTTATGCGGAGTCAAAATTAAATTTTTAGTAAACTTTGTACTTTTATTAGGATGAGACATACTGTTAAACCTGTTGACCATCTAGAACTTTTTGTACCGTAACACCCAAAAAAAGGAAAAAGGAAGAAAAAGGAAGAAAACCAAGCTAAGACTTTTTGTTTGGGAAATTGAAAATTAGCCTCCAAAATGGGAAAATCCTTGCATATAAACGGGCGCTTAGCTTGACCGTCGGCGTAAACGTGATAGCCTGAAACTAAGGTGCACAGAAACTTCTGTGGTCCAGCGCGCTTAAACAATTGGAAAAGCATTCTCGTTTAAAACACCAACATCCAATCATTCTCATTCCTCAATTCTCATACAGCTCCGCCACCTCTCTCTCATTCTCTCTCTCTCTCTCTCAAGTCATGAAGAACCGAAGCAGTAACAGAGTCTCTGCTAAATGGATTCCCCTTGTCTGCATCTCCTGCTTCGTCCTCGGCATGCTCATCACAAACAGGTTTCTCTCTCTCTCTCTCTCTCTCTCTCTATATATATATATCGATATATATACTCTCTTTTTTGTTTAAAATTTTCAAATTTTGACTTGATTGTATATGCTTTATCGATTTGTTCATATGGAAACAATCTAGGGTTAGGTTTAGCTCTCTTCAAATGATGGTTGCTGTTGTTTATTATAATCCATTTTGTTTCTGAATTCGCTGCGCCGGTGAATTTTGATCTTAATTGTGTTGCTAGCTGATGAGATTTGTGATTTCGATGGCATTGCAGAGTGTGGCCTCCACCTGAATCCGACGCTCAGCTCTTAACACGGCATCAACATGAACAAGAGTTGCAGATCGTTGCCGAGGATTGCACCACTAAGAAGGTCTCTTTGAAATCTCAATTTCAATTCAAAATATTCATTTTATGTGGTTTTGTATACATACATGCATATGGTCTGGATCAGTGGACTCAATTTCTGTACACAATTATTGACACAATTATTAAGCCAGTGGATTCACAAGATCCAATCATACATGTTGAAGTGGCCAAGCTCTACTCACTATCTGGAAAATAAGGTTGTGTCAAAAATTGTGTCCCCATTCACTATCTGACAAATCAGGGTGTTCCAGAAATTGTGTATCAAAATTGTATATCTTAGTCCTGATTATATATAGGAGTATATATTTATATAAAACCCCAAGGGGTTAGTTCAAGTGGCAAGCCGAGCACAGATAAGCGCCTCAAGAAGTGTAGGTCTTGTGTTTGAAACCCTGCTTGCGCAATGACATCCTTGGCCCTTGGGGCTATCCCAAGGTCTCGGGTGGCCCTAGTAATTACCCGGCACGTGTGGGATGGGAGGACTACATTAGCCCGTAGGATTGGTCACATTCCAATGGGATGGGGATACCCACACTAAGCAGAAAAAAAAAGAAGAAAAAAAAAACACACACACACACACACACACACACATGTATATATATTTTTTATTTTGCCTAATTTCATTAGTTTTATTTATATGTATCAGAAGCCTACACAAGATAAGGATGTAATGGAGGAGGTTTACAAAACCCATGAAGCAATTCAGTGAGTATGAAATTGTTGTTGCCATGGTCCATTACGTAGAATGTCACAATTAAAGTTTTAACTAATAATTTGATTACTTTCTGTGAATTTTTTGGAGGCCTATCAGATCTCTAGACAAGACAATTTCTATGCTTCAGATGGAGTTGGCTGCAACTCGCAGTTCTCGGGAGATGGGGAGCTCCGATGGCTCCACTGCCACCTCGACATTGTCACATGAGGGTCAGCCAAGGAGGAAGGCGTTCATCGTTATTGGAATTAACACTGCTTTTAGTAGCAGAAAGCGGCGTGATTCAGTTAGAGAGACTTGGATGCCTCAAGGTATTTAGTTTAGCGCCATTTTTGTTGATCTCATTGGTATATATTTGGTAGCTCAGTAATGTCTAAATCTGGCATGTAATGTTTGGTCAGGGGAGAAACTTCTCCAACTGGAGCATGAGAAGGGTATTGTCATCCGGTTCATGATTGGCCACAGGTCAGTTACTTTCTAACTCTTTTCATAAGGCACTAAGCTTCATATTGTGTTAAAATCGAGAATCTTGAGCAATATAACCTCATCAAATGCTTTCGAGTGTGGTGTATCATGACATGGAGCAATTTGATATTGAATGCATAAGAAATAATGTGACATTTGGATTTATAAATTACGTCTACACTACCATCTAAATCCCGTGGACCTTTACTGTAAGGGATGAAGTATCATGATTTGTTCTGGTGCTACCATGCTGCGGCATTAACTTTTCTTCTAATATATTCCCTGCCTCCGAATCATGAAAATCTTTCAAAGTCTATGTGCAAATCCTTGTTTCTATGTGCAGCAACAAGAACCCTGATACATTTGCAGCTTATCAATGGCATCTAGATGATTTTATTTTACCATCTTAGTCAAGTCATATTCCTCAATATTAAACTTGATAATCGTATTCTGCATTCCAGTTATCCTGGCTTCAATGGATGCTTTGAATTCTTCTTGTATTTGAAATGTTTGAAAGGTGAAATCTTTTTGTGGTATGCTTTTTCATCAGGCTTCTTAACTTGCACTATTTGCCCACCTTCATAAGCAAACAGTTATCAGTGCATCCTCTTCCTTAGGTTTATCCTGGATATGGCACAAGATGAGAGTATAATATAGATGCCACACTAAAGCTTATTTGCTTCATACATGTCAACTAACATTGATAGATCATTAACATAATGTTGCTGTGTTGTATTTGAATGGGAACTGACCTGAATCATTTCTGCATTTCTTGCTTGATCCAGTGCAACATCTAACAGCATTTAGATCGAGCTATTGATTCAGAAGATGCTCAGCATAATGATTTCCTTAGGCTGGTACGCACGAATTTCCTTTATATTTATAAAAAAAACTTGAGACATTTTGCCACGATCTTGGTCTCAATCTTGCATTATCTTGTAGGAGCATGTGGAAGGGTATCATGAATTGTCTGCAAAAACAAAAATTTTCTTTTCCACTGCTGTTGCAAAATGGGATGCTGACTTTTATATCAAGGTGGATGATGATGTTCATGTCAATTTGGGTACACACAAACTCTTTCTTTTCACTATTATTGAAAAATTGGTGTGAAAATTGGGATTTCTTACTTGTTTTGCTTGTGTAGGTATGCTAGCTGCAACTCTTGCCCGTCATCGTTCAAAACCCAGAGTATACATTGGGTGTATGAAATCTGGACCTGTGCTTGCTCAAAAGTAAAACTTCATGGAGCTTTTATATTGATGATAAATTATTTCTTCAACTTGTGTGCTTTTTTGCAGGAGTGTTATATATATTATATATGTTAAAAATTTCTTTTCCATTCTCTAGGACTGTTAAGTATCATGAGCCAGAATCCTGGAAATTTGGAGAGGAGGGGAACAAGTATTTTCGCCATGCAACAGGGCAGATTTATGCAATCTCAAAGGATCTGGCCACATACATCTCAATCAACCAGTAAGGATTTTGTCATATGGAATTAACCTAATTTTGTTCTCATGAGCTACCATATCAAGGATTATAGACTCCATCTTCATGGATCCTTTGATCCATTGTTTGTATGTGCTGAGATAATCGTTACATCTCTTATTTGCTTTGATCCGGTCCTGGTCATGATCAAAATAAAAGGTCAAAATTTCGTTGAAACTTTCGAAATTAATGTAAGAATTTGTTGTTACAATTGACTAATCTTTTGAGACGTTGAAATGTCTCAAAATCCAAACAAAAGCTCAAAAGCCTTGAAGTTCATGAAAATACAAATTCTTGGTTGATAATCTGATATGGCTGGAATAGATTAATTTATAGGTCCATAGTATAGAAACCTGCAAGACATTGATATCGTATGTTTTGGTCTTGAACTCTCACAAATTAAATAATCCTTTATTTTCCAAGATAGTTAAACCTCTGTGAATTGCTGATTGTGATTGCAGACCCATACTGCACAAGTATGCCAATGAAGATGTGTCACTTGGTTCATGGTTTATTGGTCTTGAAGTTGAGCACATTGACGAGCGCAGTATGTGCTGTGGGACTCCACCAGGTGTTTATAGAGTTTTGAGTACTTGGATTTATGAATTAAACCATTCTTGACATATATATATTCAATCTTTCTCTGCTTCTGCAGATTGTGAGTGGAAGGCACAGGCGGGTAATGTATGCATTGCGTCATTTGATTGGAGCTGCAGTGGAATTTGCAAGTCAGTTGAAAAGATCAAAGATGTTCATGCAAGGTGTGGTGAAGGAGATGCAGCTGTTTGGAGTGCTTTTTTCTGAATGAATTTTGGTGGGAGAGTGTTTTATGGGAAAAACACAGAGATTCAGAGACCATTCTTTTTCTGTCAGCTACAAGGCCAGATGCAGTTTTGAAAGCTGAGATGAGGAAAGAAATGCATATCAATATGATACATATGGGCAATTTATTGCCTTTTATCCTTTTGGGGAAGGACGTGTAAGAGTTGGTTGAGCAAGAACTGGTGCATGGGTTATATGGAAATCATTTTCTTAAATTGCTGGCTGTTGCATAGATTTGGCGAATGCTGATTATGTTCAACACGTGCTGCAATTCTTTTTTGGCCGTGGGAGGATATTAAGGTATTAATACACACAAGTTATTCCTTTGCATTGGAGTTCAATGTAATTTTAATTTTGCTGTGTAACATATGTACATGGGGCTAGCTTTGCCGCCTTACATGCGTAGGTAAATTATTTGGATTGATGTTGTTTTCTTTGAACGGGCATTACTGTCTTCCCCTTTTTTTTGGTGGCATTACTTCAGCTGCAACTTATTGTACTTCTGATGGAGTTCTCAGTGTGTACTCTTACGTTATTTTTTTCAAAATTGGGTATATCAAGTTTCCTATATGTCCATTTGGTAGCAAACGTACAGGTTCATTAATTTAGGGGAATTGCAAGGGCAAGTCAGCTAGCTTGGTCCTGAATTATAGGCCTTCAGAGCTGGGCTGGGGCTGCATTTCTAATCCCTCTTAATTTGCGGGGAGGGCTTGGGCTCTAGGAATTCTAGTTCAGAAGTGTGGTCTTAGACGGACTGCCTCATCCACCGCTTTCACTCATCGCATCACTCATATGGGTATGAGATTCACACTCATGTGCATCTCATCTTGAGTGAGAGAGAACCAGAGAGGTAGTGGATGGGAAAGTCAGACCATCATTTTCCAGCTTGGGATGAGAAGTATATGCCCAATCACAGTTTTTTATTTTCTAGTGGGTGCTTAGTCATTGTTGTTGCAATTAGTTTTGTCAATTTTAAGCTTTTTGGGAAGCTTTCTAGTGGATGAGAAGTACACGCTTAGATCCAAGGTCATAATGGGATGCCCAGCCCATGTCGTTACTGGGCCTGCCTTATGTCCACCCCCTTGCAACCTTGCATGGACATCTCTTAAACATCACTGGAAAGGAAGATGCTAAAACAATCGGTTTCATCTCCTATCTTATTTACAAGGTTTACAGGTTGATGATTCAATGATAAGATTGAAATTAACAGAAGAATTAGTTTATTTTGTTCTTAAAAAATAAAAATGATGGATGCTCCATTACTCGGGAACTGATCTGATGAGTGTCGAACCACTTTGTCGCCGAAACAATGCAAGATAGCAACATGTCATAGCCAAAACAGAAACCAAGACAGTCACTGGAGCTAACTAGTGATAATGGAAGGTGACGTAAAAGGTAGGATTAAAATAAATTAGAGGTTGAATCTTGTCAATTATAGCAAAAAAGAAAAAGAAAAAAAGAAGCTAGAGTGCAAGGACGGCCAATTAACCAATGAGGTCCAACTACTTTGGGAATCGAAAGTCCCCTAATGTTTATTGGTGAGGGAGCTAACAACCTCCACTTCATATAAACTAATTTTATTCTCAGGAAAAAAAAAAAAGTAAGCTAATTATATTATATTAAACTAGAAAATAATAATGATCCCAAAGACGCTAGAATCATGAATTCTTGTGAAATAAAATTCAAGGCGGCACGTACCAACACACGAAATCTCAACATAATAGGGTTTATGAGTTCTTATCACAAACTCGAGTCCATGAGATCATTTGCTATGAGAGAGAGAGAGAGAGAGAGAGAGAGAGTAATTTTTTATATTTTCATCAATAAGGTATCTAGACTTTTGCTAATTGCTTAGAACATGAGTAAAATACTAAAATTATCTTTTGCATGCACTAATCTGATAATAATTCAATAAATAAAAAAAAGAGGACTTAAAATTTTTCATCTTTTTGTGACATAAATTCATTTATTTAACTTTATTTTAGGATTTGGTGTTGTTGACAATTGATGCAGTTGTGTGCAATACGGCTGGCAGCACACTGTCCTTAATTGTGTATAATATTGTACTATCGGCACATAAGTCGCTAGGAGCACATAGGCAATTGATGGTTTAAAATAGACAGAGTGTAATCCTATGCCTATTGTAATTGTGAATTGTGAAAAAGTCATTGATTTTTTCTATATTACTCGTTACAGCGCACGTGAACACTAAGTAACATGTGCATTTCTTAATTTAAAAAAAAAAAATCAAAATAGAAGAAAATAAAGTAGTGCCTTTTGAAGTTGGAGGGCCTAAATTACACCTTCAAAATAGGTTTTCTCTAATTTACTGATTTTGATAATTGATTAATTTTGATACAATAAACTATTCTCTTTTACGATAAGGTTGGAAAAAGATTTTTATATTACCTTTGGAGGATATGTAATAATTTATTATAACTCTAAATATCTTATGTACTCCGAAGAATTGCACCTCCGTCCCACCTTTGGGCTTCGTGCTTTTCTTGACGTGCAATTTGGGGGGGGTGTACAGTCCTCATCATAGACCACAACTCCACTCTTCCGATATCACCAGCTCGACCTGTCGTCTACTTCTACCCTTCTCTCTCTCTCTCTCTCTCTCTCTCTCATCCGTCAGCTCCTTGGTGAATCTGATCTGATCCGTGTTTCATCGGAACCTCCGGCGCCGGCCAATGGAGAACTCAGACGTGCTGGGTTCCTCAACGGCGCCTCTCACCTTGCACGACTTCTTCGAGCGGATGCGACAACCCTCCGCCGCCGACTTCGTCAAAGCCATCAAAAGGTCTTCCCCCCACCTCTCTCTCTCTCTCTCTCTCTCTCTCTCTCAATATATATATATATATATAGATAGTAATTTCAGTTCATGGTGCTTTTGATTTTCTGGTTTCAATACGGATCGCAACCTGTTATCCTATATGTTGATACTCTGTGCTATTTCAAATAGTTTCTCTGACATTTTCGAAGTTCGTATTATGAAAGCGGAAGTCTTAATTATATGTACTAAGATTCGCGATTTATTGGTGCTCTTTATATATGTTTATGTGAGGTATTAATTGCTGCAATGGCGTTATCTTGAAGTGTGCCCTCTGTAGTTGATGCTTTCTTCTGAGAGAATGATAGTTGTAACTGATAGCCAATGCTGTTAAATACCCAATTGATGACCATACTAATGATGGCTAATTCACAAGTCATAAACAAATCGAGAGGTCTCAGGTGTTTTGATCAAGAATTAGATTGGATGGATAAATTGTCTTTGTATAGAAATCAAGTTCAAAGAGGGAAAAAAAATCATGTAGTTATGCTGTTGAATGATATTTAAATAGGTCGGGCATTGAACAGCTGGACATAAATTAGAATTATAATTTGCAATACAAGTATCTTTGCGAAGTTTGCTGCTGGTTTTATCTAATGTTTGTCTGTTGGGTTATTCTGTCCAAAACTTAGGGTGGAAATGTGGAATGACATGCGCCTGAATATGTATTGTCCAAGCACAGTGTTAAACAATTAAAATAGGATGGAGTATTCCAAAAGAGGGTTGAAAGGCTTAAAAGGGTAGTCCATCCTGAACATGTTTATCCCAAAACCTGTCCTGGGGGTTAACTAATTCTTATATTGTCCCTTGTATTCCCTTGTATTTGGTTTGTGTGGATGTAATAGAAATGGAATGGGAACAGGATGGGAATGAAAAATAAGGAATGGGAATAGAAAAGAAAAATAATAGAATGAAAAATAAGAAATGGGAACGATCATTCCCATTCCTTTGTTTGGTTGCAACAAGTAGGATGCCTAAAAAAGAATGATCATTCCATTCTAGTAGTGGCGGCCTGATGGAGGTGGCAGGTGGTGCCCCGGGGGGGGGGGGGGGGGGTGGGGGGGTGAGGGTTTACAAATCTATCAAAATTTAATTCTCTGTTAATGGTTACAAACGGAAAACATAGTTTACCTCTAGTCCAATAGTAGTACTTTCTTATATGTTGCCTGCTAAAGTTTGAACTATTAAAGTGGGCATGGTAATGATTTTATGTTACAACTTATAATAGTTGCCATGTCTTTAAAAATAAATTTTCTTAGTTGTGGATGGATAAAAATAATTTTTTGCTTTATAATGTAATCATGGGCAATAGTTTGAGTGTGGCATTTTATTATGGCAGTTTCGTTGTGTCATTTTCAAACAATGCTCCGAATCCAGAAAAGGACAGTGCTGCAGTACAGGAGTTCCTTGCCAATATGGAAGCGGCTTTCAGGGTTCATCCTCTTTGGGCTGGTTGTTCAGAGGAGGATCTGGAGAGTGCTGGTGAAGTGAGTTACTTTACATGTTCCCCCTTTTGCATCTCTTGATAGGATGTGGTTTTATTTTTAATGCTTGTTTTATATCTATATTTTTTTTTCTGCACAACTGCATCTTGTATTATTATGACAGCACTCATGAGGGCAGTAAAGAAGGTTCTCAGAAGGCAACAATTTAGTTTATTTTGCATGTATTCTCTTAAAATTTTGATTCCAATCGAAACTCTTCCTCTGTAGCTTCTGTGTAAAGGAAATTACGCTAATATATATATATATATATATATGCTTATAGATATAGCAATATGAAATTACATAAGAATGAGAAGAAAAGTTGCAAAAGGTTTTTTGTTCATTCCTTTTTTTCGTTTTCGTTTTCGTTTTCGTTTTTGGTTTTGGTTTTTTTTTTTTTTTTTGGGGGGGGGGGGGGTTTGTTGGTTTGGGGGATGGGGTTAAACAGTTACTCCAAACAAAGAAAAAAAATTAAATTGTGCAGAAAATTGTGGACCAAATAAACCAAATTCCCATATGAGAGGACCTAAGCTGGAATTTCTTCCTCACCGGAGAGCCATTTATTATATTAATGTGTTTTCTTAGATGCTTTTATCCTACTAATTTGTGCTGCTAGTGGATTATACTTCTTATTTATGGTAATATGTTTACCTCTGGTTGTCTTTAAAATACAGGGACTGGAGAAGTATGTCATGACAAAGTTATTTACTCGTGTATTTGCTTCACTTCCAGATGATGTAAAACTCGATGACCAACTTTTTGAGAAGATGGCTTTAATTCAGCAATTCATCCGGCCAGAAAATTTGGATATTAAGCCAAATTTTCAAAATGAAACATCATGGCTGGTGAGTGGAGAAACTCACATTTTAAGTATCCATCTATTTTATTATTTTTTTTCCTGAGTGGTAGTAGAATACTAATCCTTATATATGGTTACTTTACATTTCCCCTCCAAATGCATGTTGACTTAATTAAGAGTATTTTTTTTACTAGGTAAAGTTATTTGGCGGATATGCCAGATCTTGATCTTTGAAAGTTTTTACATATTAGATGCTTTTGCAATCAGTGATTATTGCCAACCATGATTTGAAGCGCCTAATAATGGTTATTTGGTGGATATGCCAGATCTTGATCTTTGAAAGTTTTTACGAATTAGATGCTTTTGCAATCTGTGATTATTGCGAACCATGATTTGAAGTGCCTAATAATGGTTATTTACTCTTGCCTCAGTTCCCTTCATAGGAAGTCTTACCCCTGCACCTTTACATCCATTTTTGCAGCTTGCACAGAAAGAGCTGCAAAAGATCAATATGTACAAGGCACCGAGAGACAAACTTGCCTGTATCCTTAATTGTTGCAAGGTCATCAATAACTTATTGTACCATGCTTCTATTGCTTCAAACGAGAATCCTCCTGGAGCTGATGAATTTCTCCCCGTTCTGATTTATGTTACTTTAAAGGTATGGACAATAATATGTTTCTACATGATTACCTGATTTCCTTGCTAATATTTTACACTTGGTGCCATATATCTAGTGCATGCAGTTTTTGAAGGAAAGAGGTACCAATGCTCGAACCTTGGCAAATAATTTGGGGAAAACAAACTTGTGCCATTAAGTTACTGAGCACTAGTTAGTGCATGCAGTATACTCAGTTCTTTAATTGAGTTCCTTTTAATCTGTTAAGCTGTTAAGCATTGATTTTGGGAGGTAAATATATTGATGTTTCCAAAATCTTGAGGATTCAATGGCAAGTTTTCTTGTTCAAAATTGTTGCTATTTTTGTTCTTTTCATTGTAATATCTTTTAAAACTATATTAAAACATTTTTTGTGCATTTTTATATGTTTTAAGACATATATGTGTTTCCTTTGGTGTTTGTGGAGAGAGAGAAATAGAAGATATTTGAACACAAAGAATTGCATAGAAGATAATTTCAAGATCAAAGAAGGGTTTCTTCCACCCCCACCACCCCCCTCCCCCCAAGCAAAACCTCCTTTTGTTCTTCATTTTTGCCTGATTCTCTTGGCGGTGAGAGTAAATTTAAGTGGTCAGTCATTGAAATAGGTGGCATCTATGGGCGTGAGCTATGGAAAACTAGTTCTAAGCTTATCGAGAGTTTTGGAAGGGAAGTTAGATTTCTGGTGGGTATTGCTGAGAGTGAAATTTTAAGAAAAGTTTGGTACAACAACCTTCCTTTTACAGAGTTTATTAGGATCTGTGTCAACGTGTTTTGGATAGAGAAACCATAATTAGGAATGATTTGACAACTTCAAAGGTGTATGTTGTTTGGTGCCCAGTGTTCTGCAGAAATTTTCAAGATTGGGATGATTGGCTTTATGGAGAACCCTTGAGCACAGCTCTACAATTTTATCCTAAGATTGGGTTATCCAAACAGGACGTCAGTATTGGCACATTTGGATGCTTCTATATTTAGATAATTTTCTGACCTTTTTTTTTTAATTTTTTAATTTTATAATTATATATATAAATTTTGGCGGTGGCTTTTTTCCATGTTCTGGTTCGAAATATCCTGTGCCATTGATGTTTCACTCTTTGTGTGGACAAAAATTCTGGAAAAAAAAAAAAAAGAAGAAAAAAAACTAAGTTTGGATTATATAATTTCCAGTAGAGCTTGGGTCATTACAAATGGTTGTTTCATGTTAAAGGATGACTGTAATCAATTGATCTCCTTCTTGCCTTCTAGATTTGGTGTCAATATTTGTGTGATTTCCCATTCCATGGGGCGGCGCCTCTTTGGCATGTTGTATTCTTGGAACACCAAAGCTTGGATATGAAAGGAATTGAAGCTGTGGAAGAAAAATCTCTTTTTGCTTCTTTGAGGGATGTTTTGGTTAGAGAGAAGTGCTCTAGTTTTTGAGGTTGTAAAAGCTAGAGAGACCTTTTGATAGCATCAAATTTTTGGTAAGAGAAACCTAGAGCACTTTGTGGGATGTTTTGGTAAGAGAGAAGCTCTTTTTCTATGAAGTCATTATTGATATCCTGTCCTTGGAATTTTGGTAGCATCAATTTTTTTTTATTCATTGTCTAGCATAGGTCTTTGGTACAGTTTTAGTGTACCTTTTAAATGTATATTTTGCTGATGGATAAGCGAATGAATGTACTTCATATGATGAGAGGAGAGTCAATTAAGGCATTTAGAAATTGAACGTGCTTTAATAAATTTGACATGTCTTTTCTATTTTGTTAGATGGGGTACTCTTTTTGTGAGTTGGATTGTGGCGTGATTTTGAGCCACCAAGACCAAACTTGTCTTTTCTTTTCTTGTTTCCCCTCTTTCATGGATTCTCTTCTTTTCATTTTAATAATATTTGGAGTAGTGATTCACCCTTGGGTAGTCCAATTGGTAAGGGAGAACTTGTGATTGTGTGGTTAGATGCATGGTCACGGGTTCGATTCCCTGATAGGACAACCCAAATTTAAGTTGGGGGCCAGTGGTGATGGGTTGCTATGCTAGTCTCCTCGGGGGTTTAGGTTCCATGGGTGGGTCCTAAGGGCCTTGCTGTGAGATGGTTCCCCCATTACAAAAAAAAATAAAAAAATAATAATTATAATATTTGGAGTAGTGAGAACATGATTCGGAGTCATAGGGTGCCAATCTAGTTGGGATGCTATGTTTCTCTATTATACTTCCACTCTTTTTATTTTTTTATTTTTTTATAAAATTGACATGAATAATAATTTGTAATTTTTATGGTAGTAGAATAATAATTTTTACTTGTTTATTATTTCCTTTTGTGTTGGTTGATTACTTTTGACTCCTATAAACTTTCTACTTGTTACTCACCGAGTCACCGCACATATGTACATTTAACCTTTTTTTTCTTGAAAATTGTAGATATAGAAGTTTTCTTCAAGTTTTGGCATGTTGTCAAAACCAAAATATATAAACATAATAAAATTTTGGGCACTTGTTTAAAATGGCTGGTTGTTTCCATGGGCGAGTGATGATCTTATTTTGTTTTTATATAATAATACCATGCCTGAATTTGGTGATTATAGTTGATAAATTCTGTATTTGCACAATTGCACCTAACGGCTACCATCTTCATTCCATAATTTTTTATTGGTTAGTGTGCACTTAAAATCTGACACTTACGCATGTTATGTTTACCAAATTGCTTTGCACACCTATGTAATGCAGGCAAACCCTCCGCAATTGCACTCAAATTTGTTGTATATACAAAGGTACAGGCGTCAATCCCGATTAGTTGCAGAAGCAGCCTATTTTTTTACAAACATGCTCTCTGCAGAGTCCTTCATCTCAAACATTGATGCAAATGCGCTTTCAATGGATGAAACTGAGTTCGAAAAGAACATGGAATCTGCTCGAGCACTTCTGTCTAGCCTTTCAGCTGATATGGATGGTGTGCCCAATCAAAATGATCAAAATATAGGACATGCTCCTAGAGCAGAACCTTTGGAACTCAAGCAACAATCTTTGAAGGATTCTGCCGTACGACCCCAATCACCTGAAATTAAATCCGGGAATAAGGATGTAGCTTGTGCAAAAGATCAGTTGTCGATGACAAAAATTCCATCCATCTCAGATTTGGAGAATAAAGGGGCGACTATGCTTATGAAGGAGGATCAGGTGAGCCAGGTCTTTCAGGAGTACCCATACTTGTTTGCCCATGTTGGTGATCTAACAATCAATGACGTAGATGACTTGCTAAATAATTACAAACAACTTGTTTTCAAGTATGTTTGTCTTTCCAAAGGATTGGCTGTTGCAACTCCATCTCATCCTTTGTCCATTTCACAAACTCAAGCCCAAAGCCATGCTGAAACCTGTAAAAGAATCTGAAGATACTAGAGCTGAAGACATGAAAGATGAGACACACAAAGATGTTGGTAGGACTAATGATGGTTTACATGAAGCGTCGGTTCTTGAAGTTGATAATCTTGAGTCCAAGTTGTCACAAGGTGAAGCAGTTGTAACCCAAGAGGTGGAAAATGAAGAGATTTCCCAATGATATTTCTCCCGAATATTTTACACATGTAGAGTTATATTAGATTTTCAATTTAATAGTGGCCATCAATGCTATTTCCCTTTACCTGTTCTTTTGATGAATGAGGAACCCATCATAAATAGGCCTTGTGTAGCAATTAGCAATCAACTGGGAATTAGGATTCGAAATAGTGCAAATAGCATTTCCATAATGAGACAAATGTTTTCCCATCAGCACAAATTTGTAACAGTGGGTAATTGATCAGGAGTCTACTGTGTTGCTGCTGAGAATACTCTTTTCTTGACCTTATGATAACCTGCAGGGATCTTTCGTCTTGCTTCCAGAAATGCTGTCTGCAAAATTTTTGTGCAGATTGGCTAACTAACTTTAGTCTCTCTCATGGGCCTTGAAGAGAAATGCCACAAAAAACTTAGTGTGGGATAGTGACGATGAATGATGTGGTATTTTTAATGTGTTTGATAAATTCATTTAAGTAGGTGCATTTGTTAAGACTGCTTTACAGAAGGAAGGCGTTTTGGCTATAATGCATTCTTGGACTAGGTGAAGATTTTAGAGGAACTCATGGTACATTACTACGAGTTTGATGATGATGATGAGTACTGGTTCTGACTTAATTAAAAGGAGGAAGAAAAATTTTAGGGTTTGCTATACATGTATTACTGCTTTAGTTATGAATGTTTATACGATGACTGATGGTATAGGATCATTCTTGGGATTTGATGATTTGAGTGGAGGGTAACTCATCGCTATCATTTGTGATTATGTTTCCATTTTTTTTGCTAATGGCCCAGTTGGGGATGGTGGATTTCTACAAAAATTAATGTATTGAACCCTATATAAATGGAGCAAATCAATTATAAGGGGACCAAACTGACTCATATAATACCTTTATTAATATTCATTAATTAGGATTATAAAATTGAGGCGGCTAGCGGAGGCTTTTTACTTTCTTTTAATGTAGAAGGATTCAAAAATTTTCAAGAATATGATGGAATTTCAAAATCAGGAGTCTTGTATAGTTAAGCTCATAGGCCCACAGGGTATATGACCAAAAGAGTGTAAATTCTCTAGGATTAACATGCAAAAGTTTGCTTTTGTATTAGTGGGACTGCTGATTCTTCCATTCAATAAATGAGAACAATAGTTTATTTCGAGGGCAGAGTCATAGAAGCAGAGATTACAGCCCCCTAACAAGACTTCCTCAATGCCCAACAGCCCAAGGAACCCTTTATTTATCTATTACTATAATTGACAAAGGCTATAAACTGGGCCTCATAATACACTTACCATGAGCTCTTCGAGGCACATGCCTACTCTATCAAACTTCTATTTTTCTCCTGATAAAGCTTGCCTTCGTTGCCTTCTTAACTTTGATTCACCCATGTAACAAATTAGTTAATCACAATCCGAGCTGAAATTTCGTAAGCCCAAGCACAAAAATTAGGCGCCATGTCATGGAAAGCACAGGAGAGCATCCAAATATTACAGGTTTCCTCTTTTAAAATTTAACTCCTTTGTACCCAAAAAAAAATATATATAAAAAATAATAATTCGTAGTCTGTGGATAGGTCTGTGTAAAACCATGGAAGAGGAGCACGGATTCAGTGCTGACCGTATTGAGGTTGTCCACCACCGTTGGATGATGGGTTGGACAGTTCAGATCAAAAGTTGCCCATTAAAATCGTTTCAGTAGCAACTTTTTCAACTTTTGATCTGGGCCGTCCAACCTGTCGTCGAAGGGTGGAAATGACCGGTGGTGAGTTATTTGAAATTTCATAAGGTTCATATAAAATCTCAAGGAGATCGAGGTCAAAACTAACACCAAGAAATTTCATACCTCGAGAATATTGTTAGATGCTGCATATTGTTTTTATGTGAGAAGTCACTTAAAACACCGGCAATGAGAAGATAAGAAGACATTAATTGATGTCATGTGATCATATCTATTCATGACACTTGCTGCCAATTAAGAGTCATTTTTCAAATGGAAGACCAAAATGTGGGTCACTTATTTTAAGGATGGAAAAATGAGAAAGTCTAAAATAGCAAGCGGAAGGTAGAAGGTAGAAACGTAGAACGTCTTATATTAATCAAAATGTCGTCGGTTGTGAACAACCTAGATTCGGGTTGTTAAGAAATTCTATTCATATTTGTTCAGTTGTTTGTCAAACTATTTATATATACTTGGTTACATGACAAGACATGCATTAGCAACACCATTACACCCACCTTGGCTTTATATATAGCCTCAAGAAACATTTTGGATGAGCTTTCAACTATTTCTTTCCCCCCTCTCCACCCCAACTTTATTTTTTCTTCTCTCCTTGGGAGAGAGAGGGAAGGGGGGGGGGGTGTTAGGGGTTGAATAATTTAGTTCTTAGTTCTTACTTGTTTGTTGGTTAGGTTGAACAGCATTTGGTAGACCCTTGGGCCTTGACACAACACTGATCCATGCATGTGACTCTACCACCTACTTTAGGGAGCGAGGATTTGGTGATGGTTTGAAACCATTGTTATGTTGGTGTGATCTGAGTTGTCCATAAAAACAATGAATGGTTCGGATTAAAAGACCAAAAAGTTGCTAAAGCTATATGGTTTTCTTTTTTTCAAACTATTACCAAATTCGGACTCCTAGTTTAGAGGCATCCTTAGATTAACCTAGAACACGTAAAAAATCCGTTCATGTTTGCTTGCCAGCTAGATGAGCTCAAGTTTCAAGCTTAATTACTTAACAAGCAATGCATGAGGAACACCAACCATGGCCGGATAGGCTCATGACCCAGAACTCCGAGATATGTTTACTAGATCCAAAAGAGATCTATCTAAGTTCTCCCAATAACTAAAAATTGTAATCATGTCAAAATTTAAGTAGGGTTTGCAGTGGTGGAGGAATTGGATTGAGATTATAATATATCGAAAGAAAATCCTTTTGAATGAATTAATTCAAATCATTTTTCATTTTATCTATTTTTTGGGGATGAAAAATACTATAATGGTTGTACAGATGTCCTTTTGGTCAGCATTGTCGAAGGCACCAGGGTGTTGTCTTTTCTTCTCTTTAATAACTTTTGTGATCTAGTCCTCCATTCATTGAATAATATTATTGCTACTATAGTATATAACTATATATAGGATATTATTATAATATTATAATATAAATATATATGAAACTTCATGGGGATCTGTAGAAACAAAATACTACTTAGTATTAACATGCAAACACAACAAAACTAGGGCTATTAGTAATTGTCTTGATTCTTGAATGTAAGTTTGTGGATCTGGTTTACCCTAACGTGACCCTGTCGCCCTCTCTATATCTGGGCAGAGGGACAAAGGATATAAATTAAGACTCCTATGTCTTGTGCTTTTCAACAACTATATATATATATATATATATAGAGAGAGAGAGAGAGAGAGAGAGAGAGAGAGAGAGAGAGAGAGAGAGAGAGAGGACAAAGTGACAACTAATTTGAAACTATAGAAATTTGATGCATGTATGGTTTGAAAGAAATACTGTCAATCATATATCTTAGCATATTGTTGCGACCCCAGGCCAAGACAATATCTGGCAATATCTTAATTGAAATCACACGAGCCCTGCTCTGCCCATTTGAAGTTTATGAATGTTCATCTTGGCTTTTTTTGCCTTGTGAGCTGGTGATATATATCCTTGTCGTGGACTGACATAAGAAATCCTATCTCAAATCTTCCAAACTCATTTTACCCTAGCGTGAAGGTCATACTGCCCTGCCATCCAGAGCATTGTTGTGTAAAAACCCTAAGGGCCGGGCTACATCAACAGGTGAATGTAAATAAAAGGTCATTATCCTAATATTGATCCTGCTAGAGCTGCGAGGTTCTCAAAGGGTAGAGATAGATCTGGTTTTAAAATTTGTTTTTAATACATAATAGTTGTTCTCAAGATTCGAACCTATGTCAATAATAGGGCAATGTATCCAATAATTATAACTAATTAATACTATTTCAAAAATATGAAGAAGGATAATGTTGGTCTATCTATCGAAATACCCATGATTCTATTCTCATCCGACATGATAGTTTGTGTGACTTATTTCATGCCACCAAATTAGTTGATGTGACATGTCATGTAGACTACTTGTAATTTTTTTTTTGTTCTTAAGGTTAACGTAGATTGTCATATTAGATGAGAACTGAGGAATATGAGTGATGGTACTGTATTACTGTAGCACTAATTAATCTAATAGAGGCACCCCAAAAGTTTTAAAAATATATATATACACGATCTTTAAAACCTTTTTCCCATATAAGGGGAAAAGCTCCAACTGAGCTACACTGCTAGAGGGCATTGTAAGTGCAAATGAGGGCAACCTCGAGGGGCAATCCTAAAATGGCCTTTCATGTGCCTCTCACGTGCTGACATCTAATGTGTGTCGGCTAGGAAGTGTACATCTCCATATATGGACATTTTCTTTTACACGTGATGCGCATGTGCTTGGTTTCCCTCTTCCCACCTACTCCATATATGGTCCAAAACCTACACCGCATATTCAACAAAAAGCTGTACACGTGGATGGCAAAATTGTTGAGACCAATGAAGATTCAATTTAAAATAAATAAAATGTGAGATTGATCGATAATGGTAACCAGATAATATTACGATGGCCGTTTAAATTACTAACCCTGCTTTGTCGTGAGATTAAAAATACATACTAATCATTTTTTTTTTTTTTTAAACTCATAACATATTAATTTGATAAAAATAATATTTTTTACCAAACACAAGTATTTAATCCAATAGAGTAATACATACTAATCATTAAGCTTTTTAATGTGCAAGACTATTCGAAATAACGTACTATCCCAAGTCAAGAATTGACACAAACTGAGTTTTCTTTTTTTTTTTTTTTAATTTTAAAAATATATATATATATATATATAAATATTAAAAAATATATATTTTTAAATATTTTTATTTTTACACTCAATGAAAAATACTATTATCCCTACTTTCCTTAATATTAATAAATATGTATTAATGTTTTTATATAAACTTAAATCTAAAATTATTGCATTTAAGAAGTGAAATAAATATCACTAAGATATTTTAGAGAGAGACAGGGAGATGAAGTGGGACAGACGTGGATGTCCCTTAATCGGACGGTTGCTGTGGAAAATCCGTCTGGGTTCTAATTTCTATTAGCGTTTGGGCCCACACACGTTTGGGTTTAGGTTACCTTCCCTTTGACCGTTTTGACGGTAATGAATGAGGAACCATGGATTAACTACTTTGTGTTGATTGAAAGAAAAAGTTTGGGACCAATCACTATGATTTGTTTTAAACCACAAGATTGCCCCTTGGACACGCGGCATTTTTAAAAATACTGAGCTTGCCGACACATTTTCACAGACAGGACTGTTCCTCTACCCATTATAACTGCGCCTATTGTCGTGGACTCGTGGCCCCTAATAATTAATGTTTTCTTCATAGTTTCTTGGCAATTATGGCAAACTACATCTTACTTTCTTCAAGTTTGATCCATTTACATTATATTTTTAAGAATGATGGTGGTGTTCATGGCACAGGTTAAAAATCTAAATACCCTTCATTGGCACAAAAAAATAAAATAAGTATCAACCTCTAATCTTCTCATGATAGCAGCAAATAGAAAATGAAGGCTTACTCTTTGATGGGTCACTTGGTTGATTGAGTGAATTAAATTCAATCTTAATTTGGTAATTCCAATCATTTGATTGATGTGAGAGTCTTTTGAGAATGTTTATGTTGGTTATTTCAAGTTAAAGGTTGAAGTATAAATTGAGAGATGAAGTTATTAGCTTTGATCATGTGCAGGATATCTCGGATATCTTGTATGATCACAGTCGTTCAGTGAACGATACGCGCATGCTCGTGAATGCGCATGTGTCATCTACGGACAGTTATGATCGAATGGAATAATCCGGAATATCCCGCACATGATCGACCCTCATAAAATTACTATTCTTTTAAATTTTCACGGGACACTTTGACTAATTTAGTGGTGGCATTTTTTGGAAATGAATATTGATTGGAGGTAGAAGAAAGAAATGGTTTGCTATGCAAGTTTTTTATTTTTCTTTCTTTTCTCAAGTGATAAAAGAATCCAAACTTCATATTTTTTTAGGGTGGCGCTATTACCAGAGAAACATTTGTTGTTTCCACGGCATATTGACACCATATATTTTTTATGGGCAATCTTACCCTCTTTTGGGTCAAAATTTGTTAGAATGTATTTCTTAAATTTCTAAAGTCTGATCTCCTCTTCGTCTTCACCTAGAACCCATTTCATAGCTTTTATATGAAAGTGTAAAATCTCTCCAATCAAAGCATAAAACTAGCAAATTTAGCTCTTCAAAAGATGAACTGATTAAACACTTTATAGCATCACATCTTCAATCTATACCTCTCCATTAATGCTCCATCAATAGCAAACACGAATCTCCTCTACCGATCTCTCCTTCTCCTCCTTATCCTATATGCCTAATCGTCAGACCTGTCTAGAAGATCAAGCATCATACATTTACCACCGGTAGATCAAGTAGCATCAGCCTCACCATGGCGCAAAAATACAATTTCAAAAAATGAGCTACCTTCCTCTTCTCGCCTCACCATGGCGTTGGATATATTGGTTTTGAATCAGGGTGTTTGAGATTAGCCATAGAGCAGTGAGATTTGCTTTGTGTACGTATTTGAAGGGATTTTCTTTTCAGACTTTGAGTTACTGTCTTCTTTTGATTGATTTTGGGGTTTTGCTAGAGAATTCTTTGTGAGGAAATGGTTTGAGGATTTTTTTTTTTTTTTTTTTTAATGATTTTTGAATGAATGAATTAAAGAAAGAATGGGGGAATTTATTCTTGAAATGCTTATGAGTTTAGGAATCTATGAGCAATGGTTTGAAGTATGAACCATCTGGTTGACTAGTTGAGTTTAGGAATTTTGGTAGTTTAGGAATAAACATTGAGGCTTTTGACTTCCAAGGGCAATATTGTCCGTTAGGGGTATAAGATTTTAAAACGCCGTAGAAGCAAACAATTCTTCTTTGGCAATAACCTACCCTTTTTTTAAGCTTTTGTTTTTTAAACGAGTCAAGTTTTAACTCTAAAAAAAATCCCACAAGATAGAATAAATGACCAACTACATCTCAAAAAGTAAAAGCTACTAAATTCTACTCCTCTTATTAATCCAAATACCAAATACCAAATCCAAATTCTCTCTTTATAAGAATGAAAGAGAGACCATATAGACAACAAGACCATAATACTGCTTTGCCATGCAAGCTAGAATGGTATGTTCCCACGTTAATTAGGTCAATAATTAATATTAATAGAAATAATTTTAAAAACCCAACAAAACTCAAATTTAAATGGGAAAGGAATTTACATGAATTTTAAAAAGATACGTACATGTACTTGTGGTATGTCATTTCACACTGCTACAACCCCAACAACAAATTAGCAAAGCATGGTGAAGAATTCCTCACGAATCACAATCTTGAATTATGAAACACAGTGACTGATGGATGTGGACGTCCTTCGACAAAAACAAAAAGAAGGTCAAGTCGGACCTACCTTTATTTTTAATTTAATTTAATTTAATTTAGTAGCGTGTATATGTTCATGAAATTACTTGGGCAAAGCTGGTTGGCCTGCATAAACTTCAGTAAAAAGCCTAAAAAGGGTGTAGCCCATTGGTAATTATAATGAGTAGCTCTCTCTTTCATACTATGTACGCATGCCAAGCTCCATAAGTGTACCAAAATAATGGCCTTCTCACTTGTCCGAAAAAGTTTAAAAATTTAAAATAAAACTATGGTCCTCTCTCTCACTCTCTTGACGAAATAGTCTTCATCTCTCTCTCTCTCTCTCTCTCTCTCTCTCTCTCTCTCTCTCTCATGTGTGATGGAAACAGTCTTCAACATTTTTTTTTTAAAAAGATTAAAATATAAATAAATTTTGGTAAGAATCTTCGACTAAGAAGTACAAATACTTTCTTGAAAGTAATGTGTTTATTTTGAATATGTATTGGATATGACTTTTCTCTAATTGTCGTCAAACATGACACCTTACTTTATTATTTTTTTTTCCTATTCTTTTTATTCTTTTTAGTCACATTTTCTACAAATAAGTTAACTAAAATTTCTAAAAGCAATACAAAAGTATGCATTTGAATGATTTATACGTTGTTACATAACATTTTATAATTATATGTATATAAAGAAATGTTTAATTAATGTCGTATTCTCGTTGTGTCGTATTCTAAATTTGAAAGATTTGCTATTTTCATATATTTATTTTGTATCATACCCATGTCATATGTCTATGTCAAAACTTCTTAGGTTTTCAACATAGTCGGTTATTTATAATTTAAACTGATACTTTAGGAGGATTAATCCAGTTTATTTGAGAGAGAGAGAGAGAGAGAGAGAGAGAGAGAGAGAGGAAAAAGAAGAGTGACGTTGTCGCAAAGCTCCAATACTTTGACAAACTCAATTTTTACAATTTTATGACTGTTTTCCTATTTTCCTATATACAAGTCTTTCTTGCCGATTATTTATAAATAAATAAAAAAAGGTCATTATTTTCTCTCTCCGCGCTTGCAATACAAATGGACAATATATTTGTGTGACAATCTCAAGCCTCTCTCTTCTTAGTAAACAACTCCCTTCCCAGTTCCCACCCCCCCGGTGGCTCTGTTTGAAGCAGAAACAAGATCAAGAGGAGAAATGCGAAGCGAATTTAGCCGTCAATTCCGTCATCAAAAATTGCATGAGAGAAGCTCATTCTTGCCAATGCTGTGTTCGAAACCGTCCATCAAAGACGTGAGTCTTCCCCAATGGAAAGACCGGTCGGCTTCCTTCTCCGACGACCCTTTGTCTCCCAGAGTTGGTTGCATGGGTCAGGTCAAGCGCAACAACAGAGTCGTTGGCTACCCTTCTACTACTACCCTCCACAGATTCCCCACCACCCCCACCAAATCTCAAGACAGGTCTATCAAGTATTTCAAGCTCAAGAAGCTCTTTTCTGGGAAAAACCTCCTCACCCCCCCTTCCACCGCCGCCACCAACTCCTCTTGTAGTAGTAGGGGCAGGCAAAAGAGTGATTATGATAGCAGTGAGAATTCTGTTTCGATCAGCGTCGTTGATTTGGATCCGCCTTTGCCTGTGCCCAAGCGGCCGGTACAACAACGGAACGACGGCGACAGCGATGGGATCAATCTTTGGAAGAGGAGGTCTGGTGGGCTTGCACTGAAAAGTTTACAGGTTCAGCAGATTCATCTTTCTAATCAATTTCTTCAACCGACCTCCGCATGACGGAAATTGCACAAGGGAGGTGAAAAAAATTCAACAGAAAATGTAAATGGGTTTGTTTTAAATTCCCAATTTTCGAGAATGGGAAATTGTTTGATTCTGTGTTCAAAGAATGAATTATTACACTCTAGTTGCTGCTTAGACTTCAAAATGGTCATAGATCTAGCCTGTTTTTTATTTTTTTTTGAAATTGCATTTCACAGATCCCACCGTTTGAGATTTGAATCTTCGACCAAACAATACAACCTCCACCCCCACAAATAAAAAAAAAAAAAAAAAAAAAATTCATGCACCATTATGCATTTGCAGTTGTTGACCACAGTTCTCTTCTACTCTTTCCATTCTAAAAGAGAGTTTTTTAGGAAGTGGAAGACGAATGGGTAAAGAGAGGTAGGCTTGGATTGACTACAGTTGTATTTTTTTGTGTGGGTTGGCATGACATTGACGACGAAATCAAACTGGGGGTATTTCAAAGCGTCACCCAATACCCATATAGGCCGGCCCAAAAGAGGAGGGAAATCAATAAGTGGATTAAGACGAGATGAAAATTGAAAGGTCAATTGAGAACATTTCTCATTCCGCCTCAAAAACCACGGAGAATCATTATGTGTATGTATGTATAAACGGGGAGAGAGAGAGAGAGAGGGAGAGAGAGAGAGAGAGAGAGAGAGAGAGAGAGAGAGAACAATTAGGAAGACCAGTAGAAATGAAAGAGACAAACCGCCCCCTATTCTCCAGACTCCTGCCGGCAGAGCCGGCAAGAGTCATTGTTTTGTCAGTGAAATTTATCTAGTTCCCAGCCTTGTATTATTAGATAATAAGCGATAATGAGCATAGCCACAGCACAAAGAGAAAAACAGGTGGCCCGGGGGGTAGGAATGGCAATGGGGCGGGTCGGGGTTGGTTCCCTGAACCATGGACTAATACCCTATGCCCAAACCCGCTCCTAAACCCAACGGTTCAAAAGAAACCCATCCCTGCCTCGGCCTTTTTTTTTTTTTTTTTTTTGCTGAAAAACAAATAAACAAGCAACCCCTGCCTAATTAATTTTCTCCAGCCAAAAAATCAATCTCCTCAAGCATCCATCAAACAAATATAATTTCATCAAAGATGAGTTTCAACAACACTTATTTTGAGCATAATCAATCACAATCCCAAGATAAATATAAATATAGCAAATAAATAATCTTTCAAATCTGTCAAGATTTCATCTTTATACAGTAATGAGGATGAGGGATGAGAGCGCACCGTTGTCAATTGCAGCGGTGAGGTACTGAGGTGATACGATGCCATTGCCAGCGAGGGAGGGAGAGTGGAGACGGACTGGTCGAGTGGAGGTAGAGACGTGAGGGGAGAGCAGACGAAAAGAGCGGCTAGGGTTTCGTTTGGGAAAAATGGAACATGTTTAGGTTATATATATATACAGGGGTAAAATGGTAAAATTGGATACGGTTCGGTTCGGTTCATCGGTTCGGGGCTTAGTAAATACCAAAACCGAACCGAACCGAACCGAACTGAACCCGATGGTTTTTTAAAAAAAATCCCCATACCCGAACCAAGAACCGAAAAAATGAGAAAAAACCCGCCCCTATGAGGCCGGGGCGGGGAGGGGCACCTATGGGGTAGGGCGAAATTGCCATCTCTACCCGGGGGTCGGGGTTTGGTTTTGGTTGTTGTGGGTGCAAAAACCCTACTTCCCAGGCCAATGCTTGGGTCTGACTGCTTACTGGTGAAATTCAAAAAGCACTGCTTTGGCTCGACGCTAAACCATAGAGAACTGAACAAAGTCAAAATCAGTAGTTGAAGTACGGAGAAAACTGAACAAATTGATTGAAGCATAGAAGTTACAACAGGACACGCTTTAGAGATAAAACTGAACAAACTCAAAATTAACATGTTGAAATAAGGGAGAAAATATGCCTAAATTCTTCTTATTAAAAAAATATGCCAAGTCACTTTCATTAATACATGCATATCATAAAATGGATTAATGTTGAAACAGGGTACTAAATTCTTCTTGTAAAAAAAGAAAAAAATGCCAAATCACTTTCATTAATACATGCATATCATAAAATGGATAATGCTGAAAACAGGGCACTAGGAAGCCAAAGGCTGGAGAGATCTTATGTTCCAGATTTCACATCCTAAGCTAACTTTATACAAGCAGGGGGTAAGTTACAGGTTAAAATGGATAGCACTACAGCATAATCAGTAGATGACTTCAAAACCATCAACCTTGTTCTTTATAAGGAGTCCAGATCAATTTGCTAACATCAACCTCAAGACCACCTCGGCCAGCGGCTTTCAGATGACGATCTAAGACTTTAGGATCTGCACAGATGACATGCTGCCCTTTCCTGTACTGAATCAATTCTAGGCTCTGAAGGGTGGCCAAGATATCCTCTGCCTTAATGGCCGTCATGTCACTAAGCTCCTGCATAACAAAGAAAAATTGCTTGAAAGAGAATAATAACTGCGACCAAAGAGACATCCTAACATATATAGAAGGAAAAAAGAAGATAATATGAACAGAGAAAGTTAAAAGGAGGGGGGGAATACTAGAAGCAAATTTATCACAAGTTCGATATCTACCCTCAAACACCAGCATACAATATTTCTCTTTGCTGTCATCTGATGGGTAATCCATCCGGTATAACTGTGTAAGCACATGAATAAATGACATTCCAAACCCCCCCCCCCCCCTATTTTCTCTCTTCTCCCTCTTTCTCCTATTTTAAGGTGGGGTGCCCTATCCTCACAATAAACATTTATTATTAAGGCATTGTGCATGTTACTTATGTGGGCTGCTTCTATTTAAAATAGACAATGTAAGCCTTACACAATTTTTAAAAACACAAGATTGTGATGTACAACAAGTGCAACAGATAATGGACCTCTATTGAGGACAACAGATTATTTAATGAGAAAACAAAATAGAGGGACACTCACAATGAGAATAAATCTCTCTCTCTCTCTCTCTCTCTCTCTCTCTCTCTCTCTCTATATATATATATATAAAGGGCAATGGGACATCCCATGTAAATATCATTTCGTCATATTTCACATAGCATGTGAAGTGACTTCAATTTGTTATTCAAATAAATGAAAATGAGTCTATTTCATTGCATGTATACAATCAATTTTTTGGATTTCATAACACAAAGTTGCCTCAATCTTAATTATTATCTGTGCCGATAGGTCCATTCAAGAAAATGGATTTTTGCACATAAAATTATGGAAAACAAAATGCAGCTTCAATCGGATGTCTACAACCCAAATAAATAACCTCCATCAAAAACGACTGTAGTTGAATCACACATTCAAACTTGTATTCATGTGATAAAGATTAAAAAATGCATACCTTAATAGAGATGTTGCCCTTGTGCTTTTTTAAGATGTCTAAAAGAACCCGGGTCCAGTATCCCCTGTAGCTCAACAGTCCTAGGTCAGAAAGAGGTCTTTCAGGCGTTCCAACTTTACCTTCTTTCTTGGAAAGTTCATATGCTGCTCCATGTCAAAAATGATATTAGCAATTATTTTCATTTGCTAATAAATAATGAAGGTGAAAAAAAAAAAAAAAGAATAATATATCCATAATACATAACAAAAGGCGAATTTTAAGAAATGGTGAAGCATCCAATAATCAGGAGTATGGCATTCAACAAGGGATGTCAGTGGGTAACCTATTCTACCTATTTATGTCTATTCCTGGATGCCCCACTGAAAACTGCAGCAGTGAGGAAGCCAATGGCTGAAAGATTCCAGAAGCTGATGGCTTCAGCCACTGACCCGCAATAACTCCATATCAGAAACACTGGATTTAAACCAAATATTCCTACTGAAATACAATCTTAGAAACACAATTTCATGTTTTACCAGATCAAACTGAAAAATTGGGTTGAGAATATCCAAATGGTCCAGACATGCTGAATAAGACCTATGCCTACCTTTGTCCCAACAGGTTTCAAACTCCTAACACCTATAAGTTTAAACTGTTTTTTTACGCTAAAAAACCTAAGCATTGAAGAATGCTAGAAATAATATCTTTATGGGTAGAAACAAGAAAAATAAAAAATAACCACTCACTTCACTAAATTACAAAACAAACAAACAAACAAACAAACAATAGTCGAAAGCATCACTTAAGCAATGATACTTCATTTCAACCAAAACAATAGGATCTGAAAGGAACTTAAATTTTAAATCATAAATCAAAAGATTTGAATGAGGATTATATAACTTTAAAAGAAATTAAGCCAAGGATACCGATGGTTTGGGGCTAGGATAGGATTTAATTCACTTGTAAAGTAGTTTTCGACATGGACTAAAATATCCACGATATCTTCGATATATCCGTGTATCCACACCCCTCGATACGATATTTAACTAACATATCTTTTTCGTAAAATATCTTTAATATATTGTCGATATTTTTGATATTATTGATAAAATCTTGATATATCCATAATATCTTCTTTCTTTCACCTCGTATCGTCAATATATCGAATATATCGAGATAAATCCACTATATCGAGAATATATATCAACGATATCAAGATATTCATTTTCTTGTTATTGCGTCAAAATTATCACCTCTTACTCTTTTAGCATTGATTTATATAAATATTTCAATTATACTAAGGGCTTAAATCAGTGTATGAAGTAACAACTTTCATTTACTTTGTTAAAATATTCATTCTATCGCTCAATGTGGCACAATTTTTATACCCTATACAATACATACTTGTCTAATACACATTTAAATTACAATATTTTGATTCTAAACTATTTATTAACAAAATATTGTAAATTACAGGCCAGAATGCTAGCTTAATTGGTTGAAACTGTTAAATGGTCTATCCAACCACCAGGTTGGGCTTTTGCTAGAAGCCCTAGAAAAATGGATGCAAGCATTCAACAGTATACATGTGTGTGTGTGTGTGTGAGAGAGAGAGAGAGAGAGCATTATATTTATGTTTTAGTTCAGGACAAAAAATAAAAAATAAAATTGGAAGAGAGCTTACAGAATGCAATAAGGAATTTCCCATATCCTTTCCTTTGATAGGGAGGAAGGGTGAGAATGCAGGCCAGATTATAGGATTCCTCTGAATGCTTTTCCTGCATCATCAGACAAAGCATATTTATGACATTTGAAATTCTTGATCTTTCTGAACATATGACCAACTGCCTAAAGGGTTTCTGAGATGTCACAAAACCTCAAAGGTGGTCTTGATGTAACAAAATCTACCCACTCTTTATTTAATCTTTGACAACTTGTAGCTTAAAAAAAAGATGTTGAAGGGTTTTTCCAGCTGCTATAAATGAAAATTTTTATACATAGAGATGGTAAATGATGCCACATCATAAACAAAGGGGAGGTCTGAGATAATTTCAAAAGATTCAGGTGAGGTTCCTGATATTTACCCTAACTGGCCTATAGTACAAGAAAACAACAAGAGGTAAGATTCGCAAACTATAGTTCATAAAGAAAATAGAAACTTCTAAAACAATTTCCCATGATACAATATACCATTTGCAAACTTGTATATCACTTTTAAAGCACCCCAAGATCACAACAAATTGAATGAAAGATAGTTTTACACGTAGCACACATTCTTTGCCTGAGATACCCTGGGTCATTAGTCAAAACCACTTGATCATAATCCACCCCCCATTGGCTTAGCTATAACCAATAGCTATCTATTTAAAAAATTCCTAGTATGATGTGCCAAAATGATTACCAGCCTAAAAATAATTCTCCATCATCCTAAAGATAATCTTCATGGACACTAAACTATTAACTTGACGTGTGAGGGCCAACCAGTAAAACCTACCCTTTTGGACACAATAGTGAAGAATTATATTCGTGATTGTATAGGTGAAGGCAAACCAGTTAGGCATACATTTCTGCATGTACAGAGATGAAGTCCCACTAAACTAGATGCAATGGGAGGGATTACAAAACCTAGAGCTCACATTTTAGCATTTGAAAGTGCTTTTCTTTTGTTAATAATACTTTCTTTACATTATTAAAAAAAAGGGGGGGGGGGGGGGGGGGGAGGGGGAATAAAAAAAAAGATCGAGGTGACCCTCTCCTTCACTGGCCCTTAAAACAAAACTCTAACCCTAAATACCAATAACATTTCTTGATCGAGGTGACTTTATGACTAAGTCATAGTAATCCAACTCATAAAAAATATATGGGTGATTTCACGACTAGGTCATAAAAACCAAATCATAACAAATACATGATATACTGCAGTCCCATGGAAGCTTCCACCAAAGCATCTCCAGGGCACCTTTAGACTTTCATGTAAACCCACTTTGATCCTGCCACAAAAGTGTTTATACTTCCATCCCATGAATAGTACCTCATTTCAACTCTATCAGAAATAAATTTAAAGAAAAAGGTCCAAATATTCTCTAAAAAGTTTAAAATTTGAAACAAAATGAATTGAAACTCAGGACAAATATATGATAATTACATGTATGCAAGAAGCTAGTGTCTATTCTTCTAAATACAAAATGACACTTATAAATCTCAAGTAAAAGGATTTTAATATCAAATTGTAAATCCTAATTTTGTCAAGGATAGTGATAAAATATCTTAATAAGTCATACTACTTTAACTGTAGAATGGAAGATATCAAGGAAAACAGGGATTGATCGTAGGGACAGTGGGCTCAAAAGAATACCATCTAAGCATATGTCACTCTTGGGGAAAAAAAATAAATTATGCACCTAAGTTTCTCAAACAGTCAAATATAAGCTTTGTGAACGTAGTATAGAGCTCATGATAAAATAAAAATAAATAAATAAATAATAAAAAACCCCATCATAGAACAGCTATGATTCACCTAACAAACTGATATTCATTACGCAGAGTCACTCCAAGGTGAACTAATCATCCAATGCATAAGTAAGTCCAAAAGCATGCCAGATGCTGCTACACTGCAAGATAAATGAGACATCCCAAATGTATTGTGCTTTCATTACCAACTCTCATAAAGATTTCCACTTCCAAATTTATGCATTCCTCAAAGTTGTTGCAAAACACTTATATTTTGCAGATGCTGTATCGAAAAAGATTTACTTATAGCAACAAGAAAGGAGAGATGTAAGAGAGGTGAATATTTGTCATAGCTAAAATTACCTTGGAAAAATATCCAACCATGTGGCATCCTCGGTCATCGCATTCACACAAAACGTAAAATAAAAACAGGTCAACATCATAATAAAGGGTCTTGTGATCAAGAAATAATTTCGCCAAATAACAAAGATTCTGCCCATAAACTTTGTTCTTTTTTCCATCGACCTGTTTCAAAACATTAATTACATCTTAGAAAAGCTAAATTGATGACAGAGTACAGACATGTGCTAATATAATAAAATGAACCCATACAAAGTGAAACTATATAGAAACAATAGTGAAGTGCGAAAACAAGCAGAATAAGAATAAATAAATCTATATTTGAAAAACCAAAGTAAATCAAATGGTGCAAGTTTCTAAACTACATAAAACTTAAGAGAGTACTTTAAGAAATTTACTCAAAGTTTGTTTCCTAAAATAATTAATGAGATGTTCAAGCATGTTTATATGAAGAAATTTAAATTTAAAAAAAAAAAAAAAAACAAACAACTACCCTTTTTTTTTTTGCACCTAGGGAGGGGTGTGTTTACATGTTACAAAAAGATTAACCTTGGTAAGGATAAAGCACATAGATTATAAAAATAAAAAAAAAAAAAAATACAAAAATACAAAACAAAATAAAAACAAAAACAAAAACACTAAGAAATGCACCAAGTAAAATATCTAACAAAGAATCATAAACTTAAACATCCAATTACTCATCACAATCTCTCTAATAACATAAGGCCAACAATAAAATATTAGTAGAAAAGATGCCCTCAATCAGACATTTACAACTTAATTAGCTAACAGAATTACTATCCATCGAGAAACACACACACGCACACACACACAAACACAAAAACATACCTCAAACATTGATAATGTACCACTACGATATATCTCATCACCAGGAGGATGCTTGAGATCACACTTCCTCTACACAGATTAAAAATTCCCAAAATTAGCCATTAAGACTAAAAATTACCAGATGTCAAAGAATGAAGGGAACAAACAAAACAAATGGACCATGATTGCCTAGGGAATGAAATCTAAGCACATATAAGTATATAACAGCAAAGCTCAAAGACTACATCTTGATAAAACAATCCAAGCATGTGATGGAATACTGATACAGCGGACAAAGCAATCCAGGTACGAAATTCATACTAGTTAGGTTATAATACTATGTGCACTAAAAGACTACAGCTCGATAAAACAACACTGATGGATGACTAGACTCCATATAATTAACAGCTTTAAAGAAAAAAAAATTAATCAGACAAGACTATTCAGAGAAATATCAGCAAACACTAAGGCATTATTTGGTTAGCAATTTTGAAGTACCTTTTTAAAAGCAATAAAAATACTTCACAAATATCAAACTACAAATTTTCACTGCCAATTATCAAACTACCCCACAGAGGTCTATTCTTCACCACATGCCTTTCGCTCATTTATAAATTTACGATAAATCTGAATTTCCTAGTAAGTGGAACCCAGCAATTATTCAGGTTCGAGTGGAGAAGTGTTTAACACATTTCTAGTTGGGTTGAAAAACCAAATGCAGATATAGTAGCTGGTCAATCTGAAATTAACCCTATTCCTGAATAATAATGACTAATATATACACCTTCTAAAAATATTTGAATTAAGAGGGGTGACAAAAAAAAAAAGAAGCAAAACAAAAATAGAACTGCTAATAGGCTTCTGAATTCATGGAGCTTAAGCTGAACCCGAACCATTTTTTCCATTCATAATTCTATTGTAGTCAGGGAACCCCAAACTAACTTATCAACAAAAAATGCTAAACTAAACCCGGTATATCTTGGGAACGGTTAGTAGGTCCTAATTCATATTTTGCTAGCTCTACTTGCAAGCTCAACATCATCATCAACACTTCCATCCAGGGAACAACATATTTGCTAAGCGAAGAGAATAACATTTAGTTAACCAATGGATTATAGGTAGGAAATAGTAATCTTAAAATTAAATCAAATCAAGAAGATGACAGTGGAATGAAAGCATTTACAGATTGCAACAATGTACAGTTAACTCCCAGGTATAACCATGAAAGTATTCTGTGCAACGAAAGATAAATATTTTCCAGCACAATTTGACTAAAGACTAACTAAGTACAGGTGCACTAATGCCATTATAAAATTCTCTCTCCTTATAAGCATGCCATACCAAATTTGAAGATTACAAAGCAATAAGTAGTAGAATTTGAGGCAAAGCTCACCATATGCCTCTGAAGCTGTTCTTTGCGCTTCATGAAATTGAGGCAAAACTCACAAAAGTACAGCTTCAAAGAGTCATTGTATTCTGGTGGGAAGGGGGAGAAATACCAGGTTTCAATCTCGTATCTTCCAAGTTCTATGGTTGCTATGTTTTTCACTTTTGTAAATTCTTCATGTTCACGCAAGCTGGCAGCATCAAGCTCTTCATGGCCCTATATAATTGAAAATTCTTCAGATTAGTTTCACAAAGAAAGCAACATGCCTTCAAACAAAAAACAATAGGAGAGAGGAGACAAGAAAGTTTGGGGAAGTCAAGAACCTCCAAAAAAAAGCTTTTAGTAAAACTGTCAGCATCTCACTTAAATCTCTATTACGATTATATTAATTAATATCTTTACTATTCAAATGCACAAAAAATTCCACTTCAGTCCATCAGGCCATGGTGCATGTACATGTCAGAGACAGTGCACTGTTGCTTATATATGTAAGTGTTGTTCAAAACATTAAGTCAAGTTATCAGTCATCTTTTTCTTCCTCTGAAAGGAGTGGATGGTTAGGAACTCTTTTCTCTGGCTTATTGTTCCAAATTACTATTATAAAATGGATGCATGTAAGGTGAGAAAAAAACTCGAGATGACACTTGAATCAACATTTTAAAACACTGCTCAATTCCTTTATGTGATAAGAAGCAGCACAAAATTGTAAATGATAAAATGTCGGTTTTTTAAATGTTGGGCAATAGCATTTGTTGAAAATAATTGAGGGTGTCTATCAGTCCACCTATCTACAAGCAGGCAGTATATATACAATTTATGATCTGCATTCTATTGTACATTTATTTCCTTTTACTTGCTCTCCTTGAGCTTGAGTTTTAAGCCTTCAATCTTTAAAAAATCCCTGATACAGAGAATAATAATAAATTTCGAGCAATACAAATACCAAACAATTAATAAAAATGTCACTTGTACATACCTCTACATGTGTCTCATCAATCTTACGTTTCTGGTGGCGTGTCATTTTCAAGCTTGTTACCTAAAAACATCATGAGTGAAAATTATTCTTCCAATCAATGAAAATAAGGAAACTTTTCCATGAGCAATGCGTATAGAAAGTGTGAAGGAATGGGAAAGGGTGGAAATATAAAAAACAAAACAGACCCAAGCCAGATTCTACTCTCCCTTTTTTTTTTTTTTTTTTTTTTTTGGGGGGGGGGGGGGGGGGGGGGAATACTCCCAAACATAAAGATGAACTTTCCACCAAAAAACCCGTAACATAAGAAAAAACTGATGCCGAACAGCCAGCAGAACTAAAGGGAATGTCTATTACTAGTTTTCAACATACTGGATAGAGATGCAACGAAAAAATTAATGACAAGACTATAAATGCACAGACACGCATTACCTTGTCCTCCACTTTTTCATCAACAACAGCTTCAACTGAATCAAGATCAAGTTGTTCAAGTTTAACCCATTCATCAAGCCTACGATTGACTGCCAAAGAGAACATGGTCATAAGTACTTAGATTACTACTATAATTATTTAATGTAAATAATTCAACAGATGGACGTACTAAAAATCCCTTAGTGTAATCGAAAGATAAAAGACAAGAATATATGACTATGAATGAGAAAAAGATATACCAATGCCATACATCAATACAAAATGCAATCTATAAGAGAGTCTAAACAGCTTATTCAAAACAAGGCAGGAGGAAAAACACCAAGGGGTAGGTTCACTTGGCCAAGGAAACGAAATGAAATGGAAAACAATCATTAAAAAAGAAAGTGCAGTATTAAAAACCCTGATTATCGAAAGTACGTGAGTGCAAAAAGTCTAGAAAGAATAACCCCAAATCCCTTTCTTTGGCCACCTCCAAAGAGGAGTCAATGATATCAACAACAAATATATATATCTTTCCTTTCAGGTGATCCAAGATACACAGTGAGTCTAGGAAAATGGAAAGAAAATGATCAACCAACCTTAATGTCTGAAATATCTAAGCAGAACATTGCCCCATGATATAAGATCTATACGGAAGAAAAATCTTTTTAATCTATATCTATACTACCTATAAAAGTCTGTATCTTAGAAAAACTTTTGATTGACCATTACACCCTTATTTTAAATTTTAAATACTTATTTACCTCTTATATTTAACCAATTTAGAATGTTTATTTTCCACCGAAAAAAAAAAAAAAAAAAAAAAAAAAAGAAAGAAAGAAAGAAAGAAAGGGAGAAGAAAAGATAATGACATCCACTTCATGAATTCTACAAAGTCTTTACTACTATGCATGTCTCCTAGCCAATTTTTTAATTCCTACCATGACTAGTAGCCATGGAAGGAATTTTGACCTATTGTGTTGAGCGTCCATTTTAATGACTTAAATCAACAAAAAGTAACAAATAATTAGATTTCTATTTTCTATATATATATATATATATATATATATATGATAATTTATAATTTATTAATTTTCATATATATTTTATTATTTAAATATTATTTACGTGCAACGCACATGTGCCCATATCTAGTGTATCTAAATGATTGACAATGAGATAACAGTATACTTCAATCCACTTTTCAAGGTTATTAATGTTCATCAAAAGAACATTTCGCTGCAAATTATTAAGCCACATCTCCAACGACATTCTCTTCATCATATCAATAAACCCTATGTACTCTCCTTTATCCTTAGTTATCAATCCTATACAGCAATTTATGTCCCAAATAAAATAAATATTCTGTAAGGAAACCTTGAACCAATTCGCCCATATCATCCAAACAATAATGATAAGTGTGCCCATCAAACCCCACTTAAAGTGCATATGCACTAATCAAATTAATATATCCTACCCTCTAACACAACATTACTGATATAATCATATCTCCTATTCTTTTGACATCTACAATTTCTTCATTTAAGCTACACATTCATCCGCAGCATATTCCTACACTAACTTTTCGTGGTACAACAACTATTTATCCCATATATAGAAACTCCTCAGTTTTATTTTTCTCCTATCCACCTGGTTTCTTCAAGACAAGTTGTATTCGCTCTCCGCCTAATTGTCATAACCACCAACTCCATCTTTTTTATTTATCAATGTTCCTACATTCAAGTAAATTAGCAAAGCTTACGATCTCAGAACAACTTCTTTACGTTGACCCAAGTGCCAATTCATTATGGCATAAAGTAACCAAATTTCCTAGTGTCATTAACAAGGCTTAAACCTGGTTGTGTAACTATAAGCACTGATAGAGGTAGACATCAAGTGCACTTGCATATTTACATATCATAAATTTATAATACAAACATAATAATTGAATAAGATTTCTTTTTCCTTTTTTTTTTTTTTATAAGGTAAAGGTATGTATTAAAAAAGGGAAAAACCCTAGTACATAAGACATATACAAGAGAAAAAGAAAAAAGAACCTAAGCTCCATGTAAAAAAAGGAGAGTCCAAAAAGTCTCAACCCCCATCAATCTTACAAACACAGGGAGTCGACAAAAATAAGGAAATAAACTTTACAACCACCCATGTAACTACAATACCACCAATAAAGGAGTTTGACCAAAAGAGATTTGAGCTCCACAATAGATGACTCCACTCCTTCAAAAGTTCTCAAATTTCGTTCTTTCCGAATGCACCACAATATAGCATGAGGAATCATCCTCCAAGTGGCCTTGGTAGCTTTCCGGATCCCATTAAACCACCAACTTGCTATCAAGTCATGCGTAGAGGGAGGCAAAACCCATTTGACACCAAAGAGTTGGAAAATAAGCTCCCATAAACACCTCGCCAGCCCCACAATGAATGAAAAAGTGATCCGCCAATTCTGCCTCTCTACACATGATGCATCTATTAGGTAACTCCCTACCTCATTTTAACCAAGTTGTCAATAGTAAGACACTTATTGTGGGATGCCACCCAAGCAAAGAAAGCCACTTTTGGAGGGACCCATGATATCCAAATGTTCTTAGCCAGTAGGAAAATACCCATGTTAGAGCTCAAAGAAGAATAGAAAGATTTCACCGAGAGTGAACCTTTGGGGTCATTGCGCCACATCAAGGTATCATTCTCTTGCAAAGAAATCTTACATTCATATAACTCATGAAAAAAATTCAGCACCATCTCCATTTCCCAATTATTGAAGCTACAACAAAAAATGACATTCCAATGAATTCCACCCACTTCAGTCAACAAGATAGTCCATGATCCAAGCTTCTTTATTCACCGCTATCCTCAAATAAACAAGGAAACTCTTCCATGAGGGGTCTATTGCCACACCACACATCCTTCCAAAATTTAACCCTAGTCCCCCTTCCCACTTTGAACCTTGTTTGATTAACAAAAGAATCAAATCCCAATATAATAGCTTTCGAAAGACCTATACCATGCGATCTTCTACTATTCTTAGTCCACCAACCCCCTTCCTTAATTCCATATTTCCACCCAATAACATCCCTCCATAAGCCTTGATCACCATTCCCAAATCTCCAAAATCCACTTCCCAAGAAGAGCTTGATTCATATTCATAATGGATTTTAAACCTAACCCATCATTAGCTTTTGGTAAGCAAACCGTTTGCCAATTAATGAGATGAAATTTTAACTCCTCCATTCAAGCCGTTCCAAAGGAAATCTCTTTGAAGTTTCTCAATTCTTAAAGCAACTGATTTGGGAATTTTAAAGATGGACATGAAATAAATCAGGACGCTAGCAAGAGAACTACGAATCAAAGTTAGTTTACCTCCTTTTGAGAGATATCCTTTTTTCCACCCACTTAGTCTCCTTTCAACTTTCTCAAGCACCGGATCCCAAACTTTAACTTCTTTGTAATTAGAACCAAGAGGGAAGTCCAAGGAACGTGATAATTGAATAAGATTTCTATTGAAAAGCACACTCAAAATGGCAGCCCATATGTCCGAATTTAAATATTTTCTGATAATTAAGATCAATACCAGAAAATCAAACTGAGACCACAAAACCCTAATTTTCATCAAATCCATTTCCCGAAAACCCTAACGCTCTGTTCGATTGCCAAAAAAACTGAAGAGAAAGAAAAGAAAATCAAAAATGTTACATTTCTTCTTACAAAATATCCCGCTTTGAAATTCAAGACCCAAAACCCTAAATCTAAACCAAACCCTAACCCTAACCCTAACCCTAACCATCCAAATTGAGAAAAAACCTGAAGATGAAAATTTGGATTAGAGACTCTTACATTCAGTGTAATGAACGTAGTACTCGTAATCATTGGGGCCACCGGCATGCATTTTCCGCCGTTCGATCACCTTGACGGGGTGATACTTCCCGTCCCTCCATCTGCAGAGGACGCGAGTACCGACTTCCAGAGGAAGAATACTCGACCTCCTCTTCCTCAATGCGTCAGTTTCTGGCGTCATTCCGGCGGGATACGAGGGCCGCGGTGGAACTCCGTCGCTGGCGGGGGCGTATCGTTGGTCGCCGTTGATGGCACACGTGGCGGGGATTGAGCCGTTCTCCGCACTCGCGGGTGCTTCTATCGAACCCATTACTTTTGTCTGGTCAAAACCTTAGAGAGGGCCATGTGAGCGTTGAATAAAAAAATAAAGTTATGTTTTACCCCCTTATAGTAACTCATTTTTAATTTACTACCCCAAGTTTTTTTTATTAGCAAAAATTCCCCATAAAAAAAATTTTCCGAATGGAAAACAAGTTAAATTTCAAAAAATGGCTCGGCGTGAATAATAATATACGCATGCCGCATTTGTGGATGTGGTCTTAAGGCAGTGATGGAAAGACGGACCTCTGGTCCAGGCCCACCCTTCTTTTCTTTTTTGTTGTTGGGGGCTGGGGTGTTGGGTTAAGTGGTCTTTTTCTTCATTATTATTATTATTATTTTTTATTCTAAAAATGAGCATCTCTATAAGGATTTTTCATATATTTTAAATTTAAAGTCAATGGTACTGTAATGTAATTTTATTGGTAGCATTAGTGAGAAATTCATTACATCATCATTTAATTATTTTTAAAACTAGAAATTAAAACCTCTCTTCACATTTTTTTTTTTGCAAGGCAAGGGGGGGGGGGGGGGGGCGGGGGTGCGGAAGAGAGGGGCCATGTTGTCTCACATCTTTTTTTTGGGCTAGCGACTCAGTTTATCCTAAATTTTACCTAACGTGGAGTAAGAAGTAACCTTAACTGTGTTATGATGGATTAATAGGACCAAAAATTTAGATATCCCTGTTTTTGAGAACAAAGAAAAATAAAAAAGTTTAGATATCTAAACTTATTTTTTTCTAAAAAAAAAGAGAGAAGTTTAGATATCCCTATTGATTGAAAGAAAATGTGATCCTCATTTTGCAAAATTTTTACGTTCTTTTATAAAATTTCTTCGAGTTTATTTTAATTTTATTCAATATAATAGTTGAATCTAAATATTTATTGTATTAAACCGAATGTTTCATACAACTTAGACACATTATGAGAATATTTCAAAATTCCCAACTCATTTTAGCAATAACAGAATGAGCAGTCGGCTTAATTTTCTTTCAAAAATATTACGCTTCACCTTTAAATTTGGTAAATTTTCACTTTACTCCTAATTTGAAAAATACATTTTACCCCTTCAGTTTGACATGGCTTATTTATCAGAAAGGTGTAGTATCATCTACTCTAGCTTAGGGGACAATTAGTGGCCAACTAGGGGCATAATCTCTAAGAGTTGTAAAATCAGGGGTTATCAGAATGGAATAGAATGGTATGAGAGTTTCATTGTTTCAATGATGAACCGCTGCAATAAGAGAGGAGAACATTCCATTTCATTTTGTTTCCCTCCGGTTCTGGCTAAACAAACAAAGCCTTAGTTCTTTCCGCATGATTGTGTTAAAGAACTTCGAATACATTTTGGTACTGACGATTGAGAGGCTATCAATCATCATGTGGAAAATGATTCCATAGCTATTATAGATTGCTTCCTGGGTTGAACTAATAGCACAAATGAGTGGTACCTGTTTTGGACAAATACCCTTTCCCTGTCCATGAACATCAGAGATTGATTTGTTCATTTCTGATTTGAGACTTATTTTTATTATCATTATTTTAACTGAAACTACATCAAAAAATGAGACCGGATCAAGTTAAACATATCAAACACATCCACAATAGAGGCATAAAGCCAACATGCCAATAAGCTAATTCCAATTTTTGTGCTATTCCTACTTCAAGGGCAGGGAAACGCCGAGATAATGCCATACCAAGTACAAAAGACATATTCAAGAGCTAACTAAAGAAGAAGCTAAAGCTAGTTGCAGTAAGGTTTTTTTTTTTTTTTTTGGCTAGAGAAGAGACCTAACGCACCCAGAAAGAGTAGAACACACAACACCCTTCCACCCTAATTATTCGATGCAGACACATCAGTTCTGGAAGCAGTATCATTGGCATCATCAAACCAAATTATGTAAAGATTCCCCCCTTGGAGGAAAAATGGCATTGCCAGCTCACAATGTAAACCCAACAATTTATACTGTTACTTTAAGGCGTAACCAAATACAGGTGATAAAGCCTCATCGGCACTATACAATAGACTTGGATTCAAAACCAATCTTCGTGCTAACCCACTCACATCTAACCATTAAGTAGCGAAAATAAATAAATGAATAAAATAAGATTATGGAGAGATTTTTTGATAGAAAAAGATGTGGGGAAGGTCTAATTGATCAGTAAGGACAGTAAGCCAACATTCTTGTGACAAATATTTTCTTAATCAAAATATATTCTAATGTAGATGAATTTACACACAGTAGCACAATTTTTGATCCACCTAAATTTACTAAACTCTACCTCAGAAAAACCCATGGACTGGGCTCCCACCTGCCTCTCTTAACCTGGTAACAGGTCTTGGCTCAAAGAAACAAACCCTGGATATCACCTGAGGAGGAAGGAAAATACCATCAACAGAGGATGTTTTTCCTACGAGCAGTGAAGATATTTTTTAGCGTTATTACAAACCATACAATTAGGACAAGGCATCGTCAAGAAAAACAGTTTCATAACCATATGTTCAAACTGCATGCAGATCCATAAAATCTCCTGGACCCTTTAATTCCAAAAAATGAAGGAAAATTAAAATTGCCATTTAGTATATATACATCGCAGAGAATTGTATCAATTTTCACCATCTTATAGATTGTGATTATGCCTTTATGCCCCTAAATAATCCTCCAACACCAACCAACCACCACTCAACCACAACAAACACCACCCCCCCCCCCCCCCCCCCCCAAAAAAAAAAAAAAAAAAAAAAAAAACACACCCACCCACCTACACTTAAAAATATATAAAAAGGTAAAAAGAAACCACCCAAACCAAAAGAGTTAAGGGCAAAAAAGCAAAGCAAAGCAAAACTAGAACCCACTACGAAAAGCTGACATAAAGATTCAAACAACCTACCCAGGCCCACCAATTCAGCCAGAAGCTATAACCCAATATAGATTCAGGGTAGACCAAGCTCAGGTTTACCATCATCTTAAGAATAACCAAATCTCAGCCTGATATCCACATATGCTAGGTCTGACTTCTGAGCTCAGGCATATTGACATGAGCCTAGTTACACCAAGGAGACACTTTCAGACTTTAAACTGACATCAACTAGATTGGTTCCAAGAACTTCCATTCATCAAAATATCACGACAGATTTTTGTTTGGGGATTTGGGTTTTGTTGCTGTGTGGGAGTTTTTTTTTGGGGGGGGGGGGGGGGGGGGGGGGGTGTGGGGAGGTGGTGAGTAAAGGGAAGTAAATAATATAACTACTGAAGTAAATGCTATTCCATGACATGATCACAGAATATAGCCAAAGACAACCAATATATAGTCCCATCCAGGACACAATGAAAACAGCACTTACAAAGGATGTATAACTGTGCATCTGACCGTCATATGTTATGAGGACACATGAATCGGAAACTAAAAATAATTTCTCAGGGGCAGAACAATTTGAATAAGAGAGGAAACTCTACACATTTCCAATTCCAAATTTGGAAATCAAACTCTCAGGTGCAACCAAATTGTATATCATGGTGCACGCTCTGAAATAAATGTGAGCAAAAGGGCACATATTCGAAATATGGGACCAAGAATCCTGAGACCATTTTGGATAGGTTGGAATAAGCATTACTTTCACCCCCAAAGCAATCAATTCAGATACCAATTTCTAAACAACAAAGGGTTTGCATTAATGGGAAAATTGTACCTTCATCTCCCGTCAAAAAGTAACTACCAAGATGTCCAAATAATCAGAAGCTGAATAAACCAACTGAAGTGCCCAACGATATGCAGTTGCAACACCACATGCTCAATCAATTCCAACTGAAGTTTCCTGACTGAATTTATTCTCCATTAATTGAAGAAACAAGGAAAATGGAAAAAAACAAAACAAAAAACAAAAAACAAAACAAAACAAAAACAAAAACAAAATCAGCAAACAAGCAATCCTAAAACCCCGAAGGCACACAGAGAGAGAGAGAGAGCACTCTAAATTATTCTTACCATAATTGGCTGACAATGAACTCCCCTTAAACTCACTTCGGATGACACTATAATAACAAGCATAAAAAAAGTGCAGCATGCATAAAGCTTCTTATTTAAATGCAACAAGAATCAAACTATGAAATAGAAAATTCACATTTTTTTCTCCAGCCACTTTTTCAGACATCTCAGAAAGACTAAGAGCACTTCACTGCCATTAAATAGCGCACAATGTCATGAACTGGAAAGCAAGCACCAATGGGAGGCATGGCTGGAACTTCATTCATGGAGAAAATTACATGAACCCACTTTCTAAAGAAGCTACAGTCGCTCAAACAAACAATAAAATAAATAAATAAAACAATTTGACAACTGAACGGAGCCCATCAATATGGTGGCATTTGATAAATAATTTGAATTCTTTGTATCAATCTGATGTTGCGCACAATTGCTTTCTGGATTGATATTGTAAGAATATATACACTAACTTTACAGAGCTAGCACAGTAGGTGATACCTTCTAACTCCTCGTATACTGTTACAAGAAGAAGCAGAGCTTCTGTTTTGCCCATCCACAAGAAAGACAAACATCAAGATAAAGCAATTCAAGCCCCTTGCAATACATTTATGGGGAACAAACCCTCACCCACTGTACAGTTGCTCTCAGAATGAATATACAACAATGATGCCAAAACTTCCTTACCCGAACCAGAATGCGACTCCTATTCAAAGGGTACACTGGCCAGAATCCTATCATGGTATTAGTTCCACCATTCTCTCTTCATGATCAGATAAATGTAGTAGCTTCGGCAGAAATAATAAATCCAGGATAGATGGTCAACAGCCTCTGGCAGGCAAATTAAAACCCGAGAAAAATATGCCATCAGTCTACCCATCAGGTTCCAATGGTTCACGGGAACAAGCATCCTGGTTGTTTTGCTTGTCATCTGAAAGGCAACCAATAGGGACATAAACAAATCCTTTAGGCAACCGCTGATTCCTCACAGATGCTTGATCTGACGTCATTACCAGCTCTTTTTCAAACGTCTCAGTATGCTGTTTTCAATATATTTGGAGTGAGCATATGCCAGCTAGATTCCCCATTTAACACCCAAAAAAATTGTAACAAAAAAATCAATGATTTAAAATGATACTATACCTTCCTAGGTTTTGACCTCTTTTCCCCATCATCCGAAAGATTCCGGGATGCAACCGATGAAGATCTCTGGGGGATTTTCTTCCCAGAAAATGGCATCTTCTCTGAAGGCTTTCTTGAAAAATGGTGCTGGGATGTGGAGCTGTCATCTGTCTTTTGGTCATTGTCCATGGTCCCAGGAAGCTTCATATGGCGCTTAACCGAAACTGTGCTGTCCACAGTAATGTCATCTGATCTTTGGATTGCTTCACTGCATGATTTGTAATCATCCGTATGCCCTTTAAGGGAGGTTGTAGCTGATTCTGAACTAACATCAGGTGGGAAAAAGGGACTACGAACAAGCATAGACAAAGCAACAGAGTTTCTTTTGGAAGCAAGTATGTCGTGTGAACAAAGAACCAACTCCCGCTGCAACAATTTCACAAAAAACAATACTCAAACTCCTACCATAAATAAAAGACTAACGTATGTCAAATTCAGGAACCATTTGTATTAAATAAATATAAAACCCCATTACTGCCATGCACTAAATATATTTCATCCATACAGATTGATGTTGTCACCTCACCCCAAAAACAAAAACAAAAACAAGCCAAACAATATATAATATACCAAAACAAGATTTAAAAAAAAATACACCATACAACTCAAGAACCATTTGTACTCCCTCCGTCCCACGAAGATAGGACATTTTTGCAACTTTTTTTGTCCCAAAATGTTTGGCCATTTTGAAAAGTCAAATCATATTTTTTTAGATTTTCCTATTCTACCCTTTCTTATTTCAAGAATTATTTTTCACACAACCCAATAAAAATTAGTAGGAGAGGACAATTTTGATAAAATGGAGTTTATAAATGAGAAGTCAATGCAATGATGGTTTTTCTTAAACTGTGTGTTTTGTCAAACTTGGCCTATCTTTGTGGGACAGAGGAAGTATTAATTTTGGATAAGGCTTACCTTTAATTTTTCTCGTTTGATAATTCTCTCACAAAGAAGGCGTAACCTCTCTAGTTCAACCTGCAGAAGAGCATTTCATGAAAGGGCACAATTAGGCGATTCAAATATTAACAAACCATACAATTAGAAACTTAATTAGCATTAAGTATAAGCCAAAAATATTTAAGAACACAATATGACTGTATTGGAAGATAGACAACAATTGCAGATGGTCAGTAAATATTCATAAAAATAAAACTGGTTATTAAAAAACATCTAATACTGATCCCATAACCAAAAAATAGAAAGTAGAAAATGAATGGAAACATAAAATCATTGACTCAGTATTATATAACAAGGTCAGTTTTCATGTGCCGATGACAATATGGAAGCTGATACGAGTAGAGGCTTCAGCAGTATTTTGAAACTGTCCCATTTTAGTCAACCTCCAATTTAATGTCTGCTACTTTTCCTAGAGTTTCAACCACATAGATATTAACATCAAGCTCATATGATTCATTTTGAAAATTTTGATGGCATTAAGAAACACTGCAATGGTAGCCCTTGACAGGGCACAATGGTAAAATTCTCGGGCTACCAAGAGCAAAGGTGCAGGTTCTGGTCTTGAGAGTGGCCAATTTGTACCCAAAAAGGGAAAAATGCTAGGACGGTATCCAGCTTACCCCTCCCAGGATCCCGCTAAGCGGGACCAACACTAGGTAATGGCCTTTTCCTTCAAGGAATACCATGCAATAGTTGACCCTTCTGAGCCAGGCCATTAATGTCCCTAAAGCAACATAGTCACAAATATGAAACCAGAAAAACCTAATAAGAAGCTAGACAGGGAGTAGAACTACCTCCAATGACATGTGTCCTAAATCCTGAGAAATCATAAATGAATGTTGATGGGACTCTTACATCCCACTGTAGAGCATGGAAAATGAAATACTTTCACACGCATGAGATCAGGATTCAGGTAAGCCTCATTAAAATTTAATAAGTTCGAAACCCCAATCCAGACCATTTGCAGGCCTAACAATATAAAAATATTAGGTTGGAAGTATTTATCAATACTATTACTAAAAAAACCTTCTTTTTTTTTTCTTTTTTTTATTTATATTTTTAATAACGGTGGAACCATCCCACAATAGGCCCTTTGGACCCACCGATGGAACCTAAACCCCCAGGAAGACTAGCGCAACAACCCACCACCACACCCCCCCCCCCTAAATCTTGGGTTGTCCTAGCGGGGAATCAAACCCGAGACCGTGCGCCGAACCATACAATCACAAGTTCACCCTTATCAACTAAGCTACCCAAGGGTGGGTACTAAAAAATAAATTTGAAAAAAAAAAAAAGAAAGAAAAGAAAAGGAGAGGAAAGGGTGTACATTTCAGTCAGTAGCAAAAGTAGCCCCTAAGTCCACTAAGTGACAACTGTCCTCACATTTTGTTATAAAATAAAATAAATAAATAAATAAATAAAAAACACCTCTATGGGGATAACTGCCCCAACTGTCAATAAAACTAACTTTATTAAAATAAAGAAGAACAAAGTAGTATCAAACTGACAAATTCCGACATGGTTTCAATGTCACACCCGCATTGCATGTGCAATGTGGCTAGTATTATCATAGCACTGCATCTAAAATAGAACAATTGATCATACAAATAAGCATATCTCAAAATGGATGCCACCAAACACAGAACACACAGCAAATATTCCATTAACAGGTTTGCAAATCATTCAGCGGGATATCTACTTGGGCTACGTTTGGTACGCTTGAATGGAATGGAATGGAAAAGAGAATGAAAGGAATGGTTATTCTCAATGGCGCCATGCCTTTGTTTGGTGCAATTGAGGGAAGGAATGGAAACATGTGGGTCCCATTGGAGTGTGGCATTCAAGAGAGGAAAAAGGAGAAAAAAGAGAGATTGGCAGGTCCCATGGTCATTATTGCCATTCTTTGAGGGAAGGAATGAGTATTCCTTTGTGTTGAGAAAGGAATGCTCATTCCATCATACGAGGGAATAGATAGCTTGAGAGAATAAGTATTCCATTCCTTAGGCCTACCAAAAATCTCACTTTTTTTTTTATTATCAATGGAATAAGGATTCCAGTCCATCCTCTATTCCCACCTAACAAACACAGCCTTGGTGCGACGGAGACATAAAGAGTTACCCGGCCTGGCCTTAAGAAAATTCAGTCAACAAACAGATTCCACCAACCCATCACTACCTATTATAGTATTATCTAAACTTTATCATAAGTTCATAGAATGGCTGCCCAATGTCAACAATAAAGTGTCAACTGTAAAATAATTATTAGGATAAAGCTCTAAGCAGGCAGCCAAACAAGTTTAACCAAATCATTTCTGTCAGAATCACAAACTCAGCCAAATTATTCCAGTCGCACTCATTCACTGAATCACAGAGGATATAATGCCTGATGGATGCTTGGACAAACATGATCATCTTTTCAGTCCCCATTAACCCTTAACTGATTCCGAGACAAGAAAAAGGAATAGTTTGGCCAGCAATTAGAACTGTAGAGCAAGTTGAACCTAGATAAAAAGGTAGATTAGAGAACATCCTCACTCACCCTAATTTGTTTAATGCTCTTTAACTCTTCGATTCCATGTTTCTGAGTCTCAGCCTGAACAAGTTCATAAAGGCAAGGATAAGACATAAAAAATGATAAACAAACTACTACAGCATTATAATTTTTGTTGCACAAACAAATTAAAATCAACCTTAGCTCTCTGCTCCAAGCTATGCTTTTCGCAATAAGCCTTGTGCTGAAGCTTGCCACCACCAGCCCTCACATTCATGTAGAAGCCAGCACTCCTAGCACAAGAGGGATGAAAAGTGCTCTGACAATGACCGTAGTTACACTGACAACAATAAAAATGAGAGTCAATTCACCATTTCACTACAAATTATATCAAGTTCAAAACACTCCTTGCAGTTCAAAGAAGAAATAAAAGACCAAACAAACAGTTAGCAATCCTCACCTTTATGCATACACCTTTTTTATGCCGACAGACACAGCAAACATCACTTCCCTTCAACACTGTCTCCTGGAATTTCATTATATATAGTACATGTTACATGAGATTGTAGTAGAGTTACTCAGATAAACTTGCAGAAACAGAAAGTATAAATTCCATGCTAAATTCCACCACTTAATGTATATTCATTAACATAAATGCAAGCTATAGTAAACTTAATAGCTCAGGCTTGTATATATATCCAACATTGACCACTTGAAATAAGCACATACCACTCCTTCAACTGGATTTACTTGTCCCCTCCGAAATGTTGATTCGAACACCCACTATAACACAAAATAAAAAGAAACTTATTTGTGTTCTAAAAAGAATTTAAATAATAATAATAATAATAAAAGTCTACTACCAATTGGGTATCCAAAGAAGGAAGATACAATTTTACCTCGGCACAGAATGCGTGAATCCATTGACCATCAGTTGACCTCCTAAAAGCACCAGTGGTGCCACCACATATACTACATTCTGCAATAAAATAAGGCTTCTCCCAAGAATTCACAGCTGGAGCTCTAGAGCATCTAGATGACAATAAATCCTCACATAATTCACAATGCCATGGACCTGAAGATTCTTTAACACTACGATAACAATCCAAGTGAACTGCAACCTGTTAGTACAAAGACCATTGTTAGAACTCAAGCTGTCAAGCAGATAAAAACAAACATGTTTCCAAAGTATGTGGCCTGAGCTAGCAAACCTTGCAACTAGAACAGACTAAAATGGCATTCAATATTGTCTCAGACCGTCTGCAAATGTCACATGATCTAGGATGTTCTTTAGAAATATCTGAGGCCAACTGGAAAAAATCAGAGTGCTTTTCAGACGAAACCCTCGCGACAGCCACCCTTGAAAGTGTCTCCTTTGCTCGCGGCATCAACTGAGAGTGAATCCCAGCCCTCCCACTAGAAGGGTTCACCTTCAACAGATTCTACAGAAAAATATAATGATGATAAAGATGATTATGGTGGTGGTCAGGATGATAATAAACATGAGTAGTTTCCCGATCATGGGAAAACAATGTAAGATTCATACAACAAATAATTTATAACCTCCTGATGGGCAGATTCATCAAGGGCATCTTTCCTAAATGATGAGATCCTGGAAGAAGCTGCAGCAGCAGCAGTTGCAGCAGCTAGAACAGCCTGTGCTTCTTTGTGCCTTCTCTCTTTCCTTCCCAGCTTCTTTGCTTCTCTAAGCTCACAAAGATACTGGTTAACAAGCACAGCGTCCCATCTTTGCTTATGTACAGCATCAATCTCCCGCGGTAAACTTTTCACAACCTTACAAATTAAATCATCTGCAAGGACAATTCAAACAGAACAAATATATACTAGTTATAAATCAATGTAATACTACACGAAGGAAATTTAGATCTAAGAACTAAATGGCATCTTAAGATAGAATGTTTTCCACACCTCTTGAAAAACAAGGAAAAAAAGTTTGAAAAAATAAAATAAAAAAATTATATACACCCAAAAGGTAAAAGGGACAAAGAAGAGACCACTAAAACGCTTTCTTGTAATAGCATTGCCAAGTAGACTGTGCTGAAAATAAATAAGTTCCCCTTCCACTTCGTCTTCTGGAGACATTTCTAAAACTCCCATGTTCCTGGCCTTAATCAACTGTTCCAAATTTATTCCATCATATTTATTAATCATGTCAATGCAAGCTGAATGTTGATTTTGATGATTACAGCAAACGCTAGCATTGGAGGATGCCTCCCTAGAAGAAATTTGTCTCTCCCTTAAACCTGCCAAGTGAAGTAAGAAGCCATTAACTTCATCCAATATGACATACAAGCAACAGAAAAGACTTTACCATCAAAGTCAAAAATCGCGTCCTTCAAGAGCAACCCACTCTGCATTTGCATCAACTTCTTGTGGACAGATGGGTGAATGTAAGAACTGGACACCCCTTCAGCGCTTCTATAGCACACAAATGTAGAAAATTCATGAAATTTTATGCAAAAAAAAAAAAATGATGACCAAATAAAGACATTGGTTAAATTGATAGTATAGTTCAAAATAAATTTTCACTTCGCAAGGTCCAGGGTTCCCACTACTATAATATAAATATAAAAGAATTTTTCATAAGGTGCTGTAATGTCAAGACATGGCACTCTATTCTGCTCTGAAACTAAGACCATCTTGCTAACACATGGCAACCTTGATGAATCCTAAGGTACATAAGTTTCTCTTCTCACATTTCTTATATTTAGGAGAAAATTTTCTCCATAAAAGAATTTAATGAAGTTAGACCTATTATTCCAAGTTAATTAAATCTTCTTCTAATATCAAACAAATATTAGTTTCTTATTTTCTAAGATTTGTAGCTAATTACAAGAATTGGAATATACAATCATTTGGTAACTTTAATGTCTTCTGTAAATTGCAGATTATCTACTTACCGGTACTACAATAAATAGTTCACTCTATTATTCAATTGAAGATGTACCTTGAAAGTTTTTCATAAACAAATAGCTTACAAATATTTTAGTTATTAACTTCACTAACTTCACAAGGTTCTCGTATAATTATTCATACTTTATTAAATATTTAAAAACTTATCACACCATCATATTTTATACATTAGCACAGTACAACTATAACAAAATACATATACATAATTCAGGACAAATGCTTCCCAAAACCATCAAACAAGCACCTCATCAAAAATACGAAAATTAATAATAAATAAACTAAGGTAAAAAAAACTTTTACTTATGCAAAGCTTACATGATATCAGGAACAATCGGATTAACAACTGAACATGTAGGACTTCCCCGATCAAAATTCACTGAGATATTCTGATCAGAGATACCAGCCTCTTCCGCTTGGCCACTTACAGAAAGGCTGCAGTTTGAAGCTTTAGCTGGATTACCTGGCCAAAAATGCTATCAGCCGCAAAAGAGACACCAAGAACACTACATAGAAATCACAGTAGATAGTAGGTTTTGACAGATAAAGGCCACAAAAGTTTTAACATTGTTAAGTTTCTTACTGACAGACATCAGACACACTACAAAGTACAAACCAATGACGACCATTTTTGTCAATTCAATATTTAATACTGAACATTTAACTGACTATTGTACTGATGGCGATTACTGCAAAGATTTCAGCAGGTCCATATACTAGCACTTACTATACAATGCCCCATCTGTTCTCCAATTGTGGCACATAAACTGGATCCCATATGTGAGACACAGCACAAGAGTGACAGATTCAGTCTAGGCTGAGCTCAGTCTTCCCTGCACGAACAGTAGTGGTCGTGCAAAAGACAGGCTATTGTGTTTTCACTTCAAAAAATTCCTAGATAAAGGATACTTCTTCGAGGATCTAATTATCTTAATTAATATATTGCTATCAATCTTAAAACTGATTTACCATGACTCCACTTACCCTCAGCCTATTCTCATAAAATATCTTCCCCCAAGGAACTAAAATTGAAGTAAAATTCAAGTTAAACCTAACTTGAATTTTGGAAACTCAAGTTAAGTAACTTTATTTTAAACTTAATTTTGGAATTGAAAATTTTTCCCCTCAAAATTTCCTCTTCAACAAGGTTCTTGTTTCAGAGCTCTAAACAAGTAGATTCCAAAAACTTATTAAAAACGCAATACTATGCAAGCCTAAATAACACAAAATTGTCAATTTTTAAATAATACAAGCAGGCAGTATATCTAAAAGATAACTCGGAGTAGCATACCTTCAGATTTAGGCATATGCCTTGCCAAAGAATCTTCTAACCCAACAGGCTCAACCAAAATCTGCACAACCAGGTAACACGGGTTTTGGCAACTAATATGAACAGTTTAAAAAGAAGGTGATGAAAAAGAATGAGTATCTCAAAAAGAAAAGAAAAAATTCACAACCTAGTGACAACCCTAGAAGAGAGAGAGGAATAACCCAAACACCAAAATTCGTGAATTAATATTTGCAACCAACCATGCAAGTTAATTGGTTGATAACTTTAAAATATCATCAACAAATAAAAATTAAAATAAGGCATAATTCACTCGTTCATATATACATTTATCATTTATAAAGAAATCAAAAGATGGACTCCACTTTGCCAAACAAGATCTAGCATGGGTGTAATGCCGACTCCAGTCCGACACACCAATCATTGATGGAGAGACTCACACATATCACAGGCAAAAGAACTTTAGCTTCCACGGAATAAAATGTTTCCTAATCCACCATTGACACAACCATCCCTTAACTAGATTTCTCCCATAGCATCACTTAATTGTGGTCATTTGAGATTGTCTTTAAGACTTACAAAGTGATCCTACAATATCTTACTTGTTCTACTTGGATTGTAGTTTTCATCATTTACATTTATAAATTAACTTGAGTAGTTTTTGTATTCCTTCTGTTTGTAAATATTACTAAATGGTACTGCAACTTTTGTTGGTGGCTTTCTTATAATAAGATTCTCTTTCAAGTCAAATTGCTTAGAGATGTATGCCTATTGACTGACTAGCAAAATAATACATATACCATGTAAGATATGTTGTGTGAAAGGTACAATGGGCAACCGCCAAGGAACCTAGAAAAATTGTACAACCATCCCTACTTTGTTTGGCACAGAATATCATTTTAAAAACTCTACTTAAAAGTGCATTTAAGCTCAAGCTTGTTGCCCAAATGATTGAGCAAACCATAAATTTACAGCATGGAGTCTAGCCACCTAAGCAAAAGCATGGCTGTAAATTTCAAAACTTGGAAATGAACCACAGACACCGAACATAACCTGGAATACATCTCATAAAAGAAAAGGCATCAAAATGGTTCAAATTCTATGGACCCGTATTTAAATTGATGGGATAAAAAAAAATAATAATAATAATAGTAGTAGTAGAACACAAATTACTTATTGACATTAACAATAACACAACCTTGTAGCAACATGCCTCTATTGAAAACCCAAGCGTCCAAGCCCATTGGATAACAGGTGATACTAGCTCACATCTGACGGTTGACCATCTCTAAAATACTAGATATAAATATATAGACATATATGACAACACCCAACCCATACTAGCTTGCATTTGATGGTTGCCCATTTCTAGGATTTTATATTATTAAATATAGACAAATAAGACAATGCCCAACCCCCCTTCCTTTTCCTGCACGAGAAGGTGAGAAGCATAGCATTATTTAGATGTGATGGCTTCTATAGTTCTGGCCCATCTACAATGACAAAATCATGTTCTGTGGACTGCGTCAACTATAGAATGATTACCTTAAGAGCTAACATTTGCAGTGACACAATATAAAGCAGGGATGTTCTTTTGCAATGACACCCATTATACACAAAAAAAAAAAAAAAAACCAGGAATGTCACTTTCAAACCACAACATTCCTTCAGTTAAAAAAAAGTGACAAAATTTGACAGATGAACTCACTGCACGACTTCTACACAGACTAGTACGAGGGGACAACAAGAGATCTTGTGGATGACAGAAACTTTCATAGGAAGAAGGGTACCTGGTCAAAAAGAGCTTGAAGAAACAACCTTTCCGGAGGCAAAACAAATTCTATACCTACAATATTCATGATATACAGCAAAGTAAAATTAAGACATTTCCTTTTTGAAAAAGATTTTACTAAGGAAAAAGATTAAAACCACATAACCAAGATGACCACAAAAGACAGCAGGTCACCAAACAAGAAGTAAACAAAAAAATCAAGGAGGAAGTAAACAAAAAAACAACTCGAGGATTGAAACCTAGAACACCATTTATAACAAACACCTACTCTTCAACCCTCTTTGACACTCCCGCTTATAAAACTAATGCTTTTATGGAGTAGTGGAAGGAAACCCTATATTGCATAAAGAGTACCGTTTTTACTGACAATAATTTTTCAAAACCAAGGGAAACAATTCACTAATTCCGAAAAAAGATATCTAGAATTCCACCAGTGAGATTAAAAACTGTTTCGCAGGGAAAGATGCAAAGTTACCAAATAACAAAATATCAAAAAATGCGAATTATGTCAAAGCCATTGATCAGCTAGTGATACTCCACAATCATAAATGTCAATGTTCAATCAGAGGGTAAAAAGCAGCAAGTGATCTCAAACACCAAGACCAAAATTTAATCACTACTTCAGTTGCTTTCCTATTAAACAAACAAAACAGAACTCATTTTATTGATAAAAAAAATCTATCAACAGAAATAAGTTAAAAATAACTTGCTACAAAAAAACCACAGAGCAATTAAGTATAATATAATATAAATATAAAATTACCTTTTCAGTTGCCTTAGGAGTAGACTCTTTAATTGAATCATCCGGTAATTCACTGACAAGTTGATCTGTTTTAATCTTGTCCATTGCTTTTCCATCGTCACTAAACATGTCATTAGATGAGCATATTACTCTGTTATCCTTCAAGATCCTAATGTTGCTTTTCGTTCTTCTCCGAGGGGGTACTGACTTGACAGGAACAGGATCCGGAATATCACACTCTGGTATGGTAACATCATCAGAACCATCAGCTGCTCCAATCTCAGCCTCAGAGGAAATTGTGGATTTTGTTTTAACTTTCAGGTTTTTTTGTAAACCACCCACATAAGCATGATTTGTAAGCCATTTCACTATTCTGGATCGCAATTCAGGGACCAAATGATCGTCCTGCATGAAACATCTCAAGACAATCAAACAAAAGAAGAATTTGGGAAAAAGGGAAAACAGAGCAGCGACTATCCTGAAAAATATACTACAACAACCCATTTAAGAAAATAAAGAAATTATTAATTAATCTATTACCGCAAGAGTTGCAGCCAGTGAATCGGGTGAAATGCCAATCTCCAATGCTACATCTTTCACATTAACTTTCTCTCTATCAATTAACTGCAAAATCAGCAAATGTAAAATTAGATCAAGCTTGATCTTATATGTTTACTCAACCTAATTGTTTAAAAAATTAAAAATAGTATAAAAATAGTACTAAGTATCTACATGGTACCTTCTTCAGAATCAGTGCAAAATTTAGGGAATCAGACGAAGTAACATCCTGAATGTTGTTCATCTCTAGTGTCTCAACATTTATAAGTTGCTGTGCATCACCACATTCTGATTTAAGATTGGCATTTGATCCAGAATCCAACAATCCTATGTCTCGTAATTCACTGTCACCAGATTTATCAGAATTAGTATCCGTTGTTTCAATGTTAACTGCAATTTTGTCTCCATTTTTGTGGGCAATCTTTAACTTGTGTGGTTTGTTCACTGACAATGTCGCTGGTAAATGCTTGGTAACATAGGAATTACTGCCAGCAGCCACAGGAAGGACTCCCAATTGTTGGGTGCTGCTAACTTCTGAGTGCTTTGAGCAAAATGCCCGTAACTCAACCTGCAGAAGTGACAGATGAAAAGAGCCAATTTAGTCAGAATGCCCAATTACAACACAAATACAGGTCATAAATAATATACTATTAATAACAATTAGGAATAAAGTTGTTATGAAATAGGTGTCATTATTCTATCATTCATCTGAGGCCCAAAGAGAAAAAGCTTACATTATTGCAACCAAATTTTCCCCATATCTCCATTCTGTGTCTTGCCTCCCTTGCACATATTGGATGGAAAGAAGTTCTGCATGCTCCTGAACAACCACCCAATAAAAAGCCACATTACCAGCAGGAGCAACACATGGCAAAAAACCCCAAGTAGAACTAAAAAATGTAAAGAGTCCAAAAGATAATCAACGCCATAGGAATACTTAAGGGTTCTAACATAACTAAGCACGTTGAATAAAAATACACATCATGGAAAAGTTCATCGATGGATACTGATAACGAAAAGTTCATGGCAACATGAAAACCGCAATGACTAGAAAAACACCCATAACATGTGAGGGCTTAAATAACTTGGTAGAATCTGACATTAGACATTAGACATTACATACAAGAAAAACAGTTAAAGAAGTTAAATAAAAGATCAGTAGTCTGCTAGGCAGCACTTGTTAAGCATATCAGCAAAATGAGCTTTACTACAAAGGTTGATAAGAGGCATGGTTTGCACATTAAACTCTTAAAGCAACCTCAACAGTTCCGTATGGTGCAGGAAGAGTCTGAAACCCAAAAATCTTGACGATTAAATTCTTAAGATCAATAACAAGCAATTTTGTACCCCATTTTAGAATGAAAATCTACCCATAGAGAATTCAATAGACCTACGCTGCAGAGCTGACCTAATTTATCTTACACACTGAATCATCCACAGCGATAGCAGACCCAAAAAAAAATCTTGAGCAAGGGAATACAGGAAAGACAAAAGGATGATCATGTCTACTGGCTTAGGGTACAAAAACATAACGAACGTTGCAGCCATGAAAACCGCCTTGCAAAAGGGCCTTTAAGTTGCATATTTGGCTTTGAAAAATAATTCTTAGGTAGAGATATTGCACATCAAATGCTGACAGTTAAGATAAATAGGTGATAGGTAGAAAGCCATGTGCATGCATTTAAAGGCCTCTAATTGAAACTTGGTAATATAGTTTTTTTACTGTTCTCTTTCTTTTTATTTTTGGAATAGTCAACAAAAAATGATGGTCAATAAAAGCGGTTATTCTCTGGAGATGTGTTTTATGGCTTTTTTTTGGGTCATTTGGTTTGAAAGGAATTCCAGGGGTGTTTGAGGATAAATTCGACTTTGATGACGGGTTATGGGATCGAGTTTGTTTTTTAGCTTACTTTTGGGCTTTGGTTTCTAAAGTCTTTTTGGGGGTTCCTTTGTTTCTAATCAAGGTTGATTGAAATTCAGTTTGTACCTCTCAGTTTTTTGTGTCCTCTTTATTTTGTCTGAGGACTTCTTGTCCTCCTTTTTTGTAATCTTATTATTTTATCAATAAATTTGTTTTGTTGCCCATCAAAAAAAAAAAGGAAGATAAGGATACATGGAGGACAAGACATCCTATCAAATGGTGTCTAACCACAAAATAAAACAAAAACAAAATACAGCAAAATGACTAATCCTCTCAATCACAAATTTCTCTCCAACCCGCCTTAATCGCAAAAGGAGGAACTCCGACAAAATCTTTAGTAACCAAAGCCCAAAAAGAAGCCAAGAAAGATAATCCATCCCACAACTCATATTCATTCTCGAATTTATCTTCAAAAATTTTAACATTTCTTTATTTTCGAATAACCCAAAAACAAGCCAGAAAAACTCACCTCCAAAGTGTTATACGTATCTTACTATTCATAAAAACCCTAATACTCAATAATAAATAAAGAGTACAAAATAGTACTTAATAATAAACATTTAACTACATTAAAGAGGAGGAACCCAACTCAGGCCTGCCATCCTAAAAAGCCTCTGCCGTAAAGCAAAAGCCATAGGACAATGTAAGAATAAATGATCAACACTTTCCTCATCCTTTCTACACAAAATACACCACTGTGGAGACAAACAAGATAAAGGCCTTCTTTTTAGGAGAAAATCATTGGTATTGACTTTCTCATATGAATATGTTGGTAAAAAGAAAAGCAAAAAGGGGGTTGCTACCTTCATCAGGGATGTTTGAAGATAGATGTATGACTTTTGAATCTCCTACTGAAGCTCAAAGCTTTTATTTGCTAGAGCAACACCAATAAGAGAGTAAATTGCTAGTCTGTATGGCATATTCTGAGCGCCTTCTCTCTTTATTCCTTTAAATCTTCACATCCTAATGAAGTATACCCATGACTGTACAATTATGGATGTAACCAATATAAGGAATTAAGGATACAACAGGTATTAAGAAGTTGCAAAGTGTAAGTCACTCCTATGTTTCCGGGAAACCTTTGCAATTATGTCACTATCTTCCTTAATCTTCTTTGCAGCTTCAAAAATGATCACCACCACCAAGCAAAATGAGAAGAGGAGCCGATATATGGCATATTTTGTAATAAAAATTAACACCTATTTGATGGGAGTATCCTTTTAGCAGTTCCCACCTATGAATTTCAGATACATTATAAATTATAAACCATAAAATCCGCTTTCTTTACACTTATAGTTTGCCTTAGACATGATCTCAATTTCCAACCGACTTACACATATGAGGGAAAAAAGCACCAATGTCAGGGAACATCCTAGCTCCTTTGAAAAAGCACTCTATAAATTGAGTAAAATGTATAGATAATCAAACAAATAATGGTGACGCACCCAAAGGAGAGGTAAAGTTATTTGGCCTTTCCTAAACTTTGCTCTTCGTGCAACCATTTGGGTTGGAGAAAAAGTTGTCACCTCTTTCAAAGGAACAAATAAACAATTCATAATTCAAAGAATGCTGCACTTAAAAATAATTTAATCAAATTAAACAGCACACACAACACCCCATTCCAACATCTCTGTGATCAACAAACCATTATAGGACATTTCAAACACCAATTTAAGGCAGATTGAAAGATGTTGCCTCAGTCACCAGTGTTCTTTGAGATGATTCGTCAATAGAGATTGCTAAACTCAGAAAGATTTTCAAGATTAACTTTTTCACACATGATATAGACAAAATAAGGGGACTTTAAAAAGTCCAGAGCCTCTACCTTAAAGGTGTTCCCTGAGAGAGAGAGTCTTGCCCATCTTAAAGGCTCGACATGCTAAAGATTTAGCTTGGGGTTTTTTCTGTTCTTTTCTTTCTTGTGGTTAGCTCTTGTATATCTCTTATGTACTTGGGTAGTGACCTTTTTTTCTAATACAACACTTACTTCATCAAAAAAAAAAAAAAAAGGAACGGCTCAAAAACAGTCCAATTCCAAGCATACAAATAAATCATTAAGAAAACTAACTGTATTTTCTTGGGCTAACAACAATCACTTGAGAGCATACAAACTTGCAATTACTTTCAACTGCAGTACAAAATTACACTTTCACAATTTTAAGAGAAAAATGAAAATTCCGCGAGGGAAAGAAAATGCAAACTTCAATGTAAAGAAAGGCTCATACATGGTCCATTAGTACTTACAACTACTTAACATAAAAGAACAAAACCTTGAAATAGTGAAATGTAAAAGAATGAGATCACATGTCATAAATGACAGCAAAGGCCTAGCAGAGAAAAATCAAGCATTAAGAAGGATAATAGTGTACCAGTAACATGAAAAAAAATTTTGATCATCAACATGAAAAATCCTACATGCATATAGTTGGCTCGAAATATCCATATGCCTTTTTTTTTTTTTCCTTTTACATTTCACAAACAGGTTAAGCAATGGCAAATATAAAGGCATTCCTATTTCCAAACCAAAAATTGCAAGAAACTGAGTTGTGAATATTGAGGAACTACGACCAGCAAGCATGACAAGGTGAGTAACACTTGAGATACTCATATGTTAAGTGTTGAATGTTAACTGTAAAAAGCCGAAGTAATAAATCATTTCTTGGCAATAATCCTCTCAAACCAATCACTGAATTAGCTCCCAAACTCAAATTTTCATAGGCAAGGAGAAAATAAAGACACCATTATTGTAAGACCTTGATATGTTTAACATTCCAATTTTCATAGAAGCAAGATACTCATTCGTGTCTCTTCTCAATAAGAAGCTTCCCAGTCCCCATCACAGCACATAGGATAACAGTGGGAATGTCTTTTAACAGTGAAACACTTCAAAAAGAGAAAGTAGATACTAAACTCAATTACGCCCTGTCACAGCAATTTGGGGTCAGATAGCAACACCACAGCACACTAGAAGATCCTCAATTACCAAGAGCATGAAAGGTATTCAATTTCACTTCAAAAAAGAGGAAAATATGAGAAATACATTTCATCCTATCATGCATACCGAATACCAACACGGCGAGAATTGGGAAAAATTCAAATTTCTCTAAAGGGGAGGATTGATGAAGCCAGATGTTAAAGAATAGCTATCAGAAAATCAAAAGCTGGAACTAAAAGGGTGGAGCAATATGTTTTTTTTTTTTTTTTTGATAAAGTAAAATTTGTATTAATAAGAAGAGCCTTAGCCCAAGTACATGAGACATATACAAGCACAAAAGAGGGGATCTACAAAATGTACAAAAAAGGTTTGTCAATATTAGCTAGAAAACCACAAAAACAGTTCTTAGTGAAAATGGATTTGAGATCAACATGTAAGCAGGTATTAAGGTTGCTGTGATGAGAAATGGGAGAAAATGGAAACTCCATTACTAGTATGATAAAATTGTCAAAAAAGAAAAGAATCAGCCTAGAATTAGACAATCTAGCGCAGTTTAGGACATGTAATTGAAGTCTCGGCAGTCAATTTAGGTGTCATACCAATGTTACATAGTCTGCCAGAAAAAAATATATATATAAAATATAAAATACAAAAAATAAAAATAAACTTCACGTTTCTTTCATAGAGCTGAAAGCACATAAACTTAGTCAGACCGATTAATTGGTTGACACCACAAATGGAAGAATCTCAGCACTCAATTAATTGCACTTCAATTTTTTAGATATTAAATCTTTTTCTTTTGATAAAGGAATGCGGGTGAGGGGGAAGATGGGGATAATAGATAAAGTAAACAACAAAATCATCTAACCTTGGATACTTGAGATGCGAAGCAATCTAACTCCTTTGTTTCTTTAGGCCAAGATTTTATACGCACCAATTACAAAAGAGAAAAAACAACAGACATTCTTCCACGGCTTAGAGAATGATACATAGAGAAGGAATTAGATCATCAGATCATGGCATCACAATACAACAATGCATAATTCACATTATAAAAGAAAAAAAAAATCAACACTGAGTTTGAAGGTTAACAGATGTAGGGCGGCCATAGATTCCAATTTCTAAACATGCAAGACGGTGTTAAACTAAGGAAGCAACAAAACATACCATTACTGCACCGAACACAAGCACCACACTTCACCTTGCATACATTACATACTAATTTTCTCCGTGTTTCCTTTATTCCATCAACATTCATAATTGGCTCCATCGTCCCCGTATCCTCTACAAATACCTCAGGCATCCACTGACAACAAAACAAGTGAGCAAATTCCACAGACCCACCATTTCCCCCCTCAGTAGCACTCTTATGAACAGGCTTCAAAGCACCACCCTGCTTTGGGCAAAGCACACACGGCTTATCCATTCCAGAACCTTTTTCGGCCAAACCTGTATCGTTCCTTTGCTTACACCAAGAACACAACCAAGATTCAACTACGTCATCTTGCACACCATAACATTTCCTATGCACTGCAACATTACAAGAACTACAAACAATCAATTGGTTCGACGGCTCAGCTGCATTTCCCCGGCAGCAAAAGTCGCATAAGGACGAATTCCCTCCGCAGTAACAACCAACCAGAAGTTTCTCCAGCCCGGCTTCCTCGCCCAAAAGCTTCCGTTTCTTTGATGGACGCTCTGTGGTGAGTAGAATCTTATTCCTTGAACCTAAAAGCCACTCCAAGCTACTAGGCGATGCTGAGGACTGCGGAGGAGAACAAACATTTTCTTCCTGAGGCAATACATCAGCTCCCACACTGTCAATTTCCATTAACTGCTCATCCTCCTTCACCTCTTCCTTTGCAACAATCCCATTATCCAAACTAACCCCATTACAATTAACATCATTGGCAATGTTACTACAACCGGCACTCGCCGGGATAGCATTTCCCACAAATGGAATCGAAAGACACTTTCCGGCAACTAAAGAACGAAATGTAGATACCTCAGACAAAGTCTCGATATCAAGTGGCGTCAACTCTCTGAAGTACTCCTCAGTCTCTGCCCAGAAGTTCGAACCACGGCCCGGCCGAGAAGACTTCGTGTCCGTACCCGAATGGGACTTCTTGTGCCTCTTCCGACTATCCGAATACTTCGACAAAAAACTAGCCAACCCACTGGGCAAAGTGGCGACTGTGGAAACCGCAGCATCCTCGACATCGTACGGCGAGCGCTCGCAGAGAGCTTTCTGAGCCTGCGCAAAGAAATCTACGTCCACCGACGTCCCCTCATCAACACTCGCCGGTTCCGTCGCCGGAATTATCTCCGGGACCCTAGAAATCGGGCACCGCTTCTCCTCGGTGCCGCAACCGCCTTCCGCACCCCTACCCATCATCTTCTTCCGCCGGTGACATCTGCCGGTCATCGCTCCGACGAACCAAGACCACCACCACCGCATTCCATCACCGAAACCCTAATCCTATCCCTATCCCTATCCCTATCCCTAACCCTAACCCTAAACCTAGCCCTAACACTAATCTGACTCTGGCTTTGGTCCTCGCATATACATATACACATATAGAGAGAGAGAGAGGGGGGGGAGAGGTGTGTTGGATGGATAAGTCGCGGCTAGGGTTAGGGTTGTCTGTTATTATGGTTTTTGTTCTTTCGGATCCGTTTTTTAGAGTGGGAATTTGTTTTCGTAATTCGATTTCGCTTTCGAGAGAGAAAGAGAGAGAGAGAGATTCGCGTTTTTTGCAGGCAGACAAGGCGGTTCGTTTCTAAAGATATTTTATAGAGAGGGTTATCTAGTCTGTGGTGACGCAATAGGTTTGCAAGCGTATGGCAACACCAGTTTCACACGTGGCAACTGGGTATAGGCCGAAAGGCTTGCACCTCATCCACCTTTCTAAGCGAAGTACTACATCTGGCAATTGCTGCAAGTGGGTGTTACCTATCCCTGTGAGTCTGACGCTACATTAAAGTGGGAGAGTGGACCTGATGAGATTGAAACTCTCGCCATTGCCCATTTTTTACTGGTCAAAAGTTGGTGATTTTACAAAAATAAATAAAAATTTATACACCATTTATCAGCGACCATGGCACGTGCTATGCATGTGAAAAAAAATCTTCATTCTTTTTTTTTTTTTTTTTTTTGAAAAGAGTAATATTATAAACAACTAAAAAGAGATGATGCTTAATTTGGTGACATAATTATAATCACTTTTTCATTGAAGTGTAATTAAAATTTATGGTGTGAAATTATGAAAACAACATTGATTTGTGTCTAAATTTAACTTAATGACACACGGTGAAATTGGAAGTTAATCTAATAGCTTGATTCATTAATTGATTATACATATTCACCTTCATACGTTGCGGTATTAGTGGATGATTTTGTTTTATTATTGGTACTAATTGTTTGTTAGTGAAATGAGACACTCATATCTCTTCTAGTGATCTTTCTAACAATTTACAAGCTTAGCATGTGCACTTTCCTTGCAAGAGTATATTCAATAATCCTTTTTTAGAAACCAACAAACAAACATAGGCACACCATAACTTTCAAACTTCAATAGAGGTATAAAGGGCAAATAACATTCTTTTTCAATGAGCTTTTACTTTTTTAAAATAATATATATATATATATATGTACACACACACACACGTATTTCTTTGAGTAATTACCACATTAGATATATGATGGGAGAGTGAATAATTAACTATGGTTCAATTGTATTTTTCTCCTTTGTAATAGTTTTTACGGAGTACTTAATGAATTTATTCAAAATTTAATTGCCAATGTTGTTAGCTAAAGAACTTTGCAAATCAGCAAACTTGTCAGCCAAAATAGCGTGTTGGATTATTTTGGATGATGTTGCCATAATGTCGAGATCAATTACGTGATGAATCTCTTAGGATTTGTTGCCATAACTTCCCTTCTATCTTCTCATGGTTGTTATTTCTTTCCAAGCTACGTATTAACTAACTTGTAAATGGCCTATTATTAACCAAGATAGATTAGTATGTTCCCCACTATTGAGCATGTGCATCGATCCATTAATCGAACTAGGGTTGCAATTTAGGTTAACTAGAGCCCAGCCCTAATAAAAATTGGCATGGTTTGAACTCTGAAACAAAATTCAGTTAATACTCACCCCATGTCGCCCAACCCTAATATCATGAAATTGGGAAGACTTGAGTATTACTCCAAGACCAAAAAGTGTGATTTTGATATATATGTGGAGAGGAGGGGAGTGCTCGGGTATATATGTGTATACCCGAAGAGAGAGAGAAAGAGTCTCACTACTTTGAGTGAATCTCTTAAATTAATTAAGATATGTGGATATAAAAATGTTTGCTCTCTACATTCCCTCTATCCGAGGATTATATCATATGGGTATTATTTATTTTTATCAATAAGAAAAAAGGATGACATTTTAGAAATTGGCATATATTCGATGGGAAAAAAAAGGAGAAAATAATGGTGAAGATGGTAGAAGAAAAAATGTAAGATGGTAATTGTATAGCTACTATAATTGTTAGGGTTTCCTTAATGTACTTAGAGATCAAGGTAGCTGTTTGATTGATTCCAATGATAGTTAAATAGAAGATGGTAATTGCATGGCTCTATCAGGTTTCCTTTATGTACTAAGAGAGACAGCTATTTGATTTTGAGGATGGTTAACAAGTTAGGGTTTGTGATTCAATACGCCTAGATCCCATCATTTATGTTGCAACTACTTTGTTTAAAAAGAGTGCTATTACCTCGTGCTGTTATGAATATTAAACATTGAGTGGACATTGAGTAGATGTCCACACCCCCTCCACTTTGTGATAATGGGAACACCACTTCATAAGTGGGTTAGGTAATCCCATCATGAGGACCAAATGCAAACAAAGATAAAAGGGGAAGGAGAAAAAGAAGAGAAAGAAGAGAAGCATTCGGAGAGAAAGAAGAGAAGAGGTATTCGGAGAGAATGAAGGGAGGAGACTGAGACAGTGTGTCTCAAAGAGTTTTACTGATCCTTGTATAATGTTTATATATTCAGATGGAAATCAAAGAAGATGAATGAGAAATTTATTCTCCTCATAACTTGTTCTAAATTTTTGGTTTTACAACACGTTATCAGCACGAATTGCTAAAGGAATTTGTGAGCAATATCATACTACACTCTTTGAGACACACGGTATAAGCTGATTGCTCGACCTTTACTTACGAAGACCAAATTACCTATTTCTGCCTGGGGACATGCCATCTTACATGCTGCAGTATTGGTTCGTCTTCGCCCTACTGCTTATCAGCAACAATCACCATTACAACTTGTACTTGGTCAACCACCGAATATTTCCCATCTACGAACTTTTGGTTGTGCTGTACAAGTTCCGATTCCAACCCCACAATGCACTAAAATGGGTCCTCAACGTCGATTGGGAATATATATTGGGTTTGATTCACCTTCCATCATCAGATTTCTTGAACCATTGACAGGTGATGTTTTTACAGCAAGATTTGCAGATTGTCATTTTGATGAAACACAGTTCCCGTCGTTAGGAGGAGGAAATCCACTGATAGAAGAACGACGTGAACTTTCTTGGAATGTACCATCTTTGTCCCATCTTGATCCACGTACTGCTCAATGTGAAACTGAAGTACAGAGGATCACTCATCTTCAGAAGATTGCTAATCAAATGCCTGATGCATTTACAGACGCAGCAAAAATAACTAAGTCTTATATACCGGCTGCAAACACACCAGCAAAGATCAATGTACCAATTGGTAAGTCTACTATTATTGCAGCAAATGAATCATCTACTATACGCCTGAAGCGTGGTAGACCCTTGGGCTCAAAAGATTTAGTTCCCCGGAAGAGGAAAATAAAAGGGCAACAAAATATAGAAAATAGTACTCCGGAAGAGGCTATTGAACAAGAAATAAATATTCCCACAAATTCTGATTTAATAACTCCTGAAGAGGAAAATGTCCCTGAAGAAATAGAAAACAATAAAGAGGCATATGTACATGGAAATGAAGAAATTTCCATAAACTATACATGTACAAAAGAATTGTGGGATCGCTCAGAAGTGGTTATTAATGATGTATTTTCTTTCGCAGTAGCTACTGAAATTTCGAAAGATGATGATGATCTCGAACCACGCACTGTAGACGAATGTCACAGTAGACCTGATTGGTCAAAGTGGAAAGAAGCAATCCAAGCAGAATTGGATTCGCTAGAAAAACGTAAAGTATTTGGACCTGTAGTCCTAACACCCAATGATGTGAAACCCGTGGGTTACAAATGGGTGTTTATAAGAAAGCGTAATGATAAAAATGAGATCGTCAGATATAAAGCTCGTTTAGTAGCACAAGGTTTCCTGCAGAGACCTGGGATTGATTATGAAGAAACATATTCACCTGTAATGGATGCCATTACATTTCGATATTTAATTAGTCTGTCAGTCTCAGAAGGACTTGACATGCGTCTTATGGACGTAGTTACTGCATATTTATATGGAAAGTTAGATGCAGATATATATAAAGATCCCTGAAGGATTCAAATTGCCTGAAGCAAATACATCACAACCACGAAATATGTACTCAATTAAACTGAGACGATCCTTGTATGGATTAAAACAATCTGGAAGAATGTGGTATAATCGTTTCAGTGAGTACTTAGTTAAAGAAGGATATATTAATAATCCTATATGCCCTTGTGTATTTATAAAGAAATCAGAATCTGGATTCGCCATCATTACAGTCTATGTTGATGATATAAATTTAATTGGGACTCCTGAAGAGCTCATGAAAGCTGCTGAATATTTGAAAAAAGAATTTGAGACGAAAGATTTAGGGAGAACAAAATATTGTCTCGGCCTGCAGATCGAGCATAAATCAAATGGAATTCTTATCCATCAATCAGCTTATACTGAAAAGGTATTGAAACGTTTTAATATGGATAAAGTGCATCCACTAAGTTCTCCCATGGTGGTTCGATATCTTGATATTAAGAAAGATCCATTTCGCCCAAAAGAAGATAATGAAATGCTACTTGGTCCTGAAGTACCATATCTTAGTGCAATAGGTGCTTTGTTATATTTAGCACAATGCACTAGGCCTGATATAGCATTTTCAGTCAACTTATTAGCAAGATTCAGTTCTACTCCAACTCGACGACACTGGAATGGTATTAAACATATTTTACGCTACCTTCGTGGGACTACAGATATGGGTTTGTTTTACTCAAAGGAATCAACCCGTGGTCCTTGTTTAGAAGGATATGCAGATTCTGGATACCTTTCTGATCCTCACAAAGCTCGCTCACAAACAGGGTATGTATTTACATATGGCAATACAGCGATCTCTTGGCGATCTACAAAGCAGACTCTAATTGCTATATCTTCTAATCACTCTGAGATACTTGCACTCCATGAAGCAAGTCGTGAATGTGTATGGTTAAGATCTGTAGTCCATCACATTCGAGACACATGTGGGTTACCTCTGATTAAAAGTATGCCAACAACAATTTATGAAGATAATGCTGCATGTATTGCACAAATTCAAGGAGGGTACATCAAAGGTGATAGAACCAAACACATTTCACCAAAGTTTTTCTACACTCATGAACTCCAGCAGAGGCATGAAATTCATGTGAAACAAATACGTTCCACTGATAATCTTGCGGATTTATTCACCAAGGCCTTACCATCGTCAATATTCAAGAAATTGGTATATGGCATTGGAATGCGTCGGGTTTGCGATCAGTTAAGTTGATACTTATCTTCTTATCAGGGGGAGTATTCATTTTTGGACATATGCACGCTGTACTCTTTTTCTTTCGCCTAGGTTTTGTCCTATTGGGTTTTCCTGACAAGGTTTTAATGAGGCAGTTTCTTTAGTGCATCCAACACCACTCTAAGATTTACAAAAATGCTGTATTCTTTTCCTTCACTAGTTTTTTTCCACTGGGTTTTTCTAGTAAGGTTTTTAACGAGGCACATTATCTTAGTGTGGTGGACATCCAAAGGAGAGTGTTATGAATATTAAACATTGAGTGGACATTGAGTGGATGTCCACACCCCCTCCATTTTGTGATAATGGGAACACCACTTCATAAGTGGGTTAGGTAATCCCATCATGAGGACCAAATGCAAACAAAGATAAAAGGAGAAGGAGAAAAAGAAGAGAAAGAAGAGAAGCATTCGGAGAGAAAGAAGAGAAGAGGTATTCGGAGAGAATGAAGGGAGGAGACTGAGACAGTGTGTCTCAAAGAGTTTTGCTGATCCTTGTATAATGTTTATACATTCAGATGGAAATCAAAGAAGATGAATGAGAAATTTATTCTCCTCATAACTTGTTCTAAATTCTTGGTTTTACAACACGTGCAACAATCATGTGTGTTTTTTTGGGCCCTTTGTAACGTAATGTGACCGGTACTAAACTAATAATTAGTGAAAACTTAGACAATTTGGGAAAAAAAAAAAAATTAGCGTGAAGAATTTGACGCAATGAAATTACATTTACGTTACATTTAGATAAGAAATTTCAAAATAGAATTTGTCTTTAAGATGGAATTTATAAAATTTTTATAAAAAAACTCCTTATGAAAATTTTACAAATTATATTTCAAAGACAAATTCTACATAAAAATTCCTTATCCTAACATAGCATTAGGGAAATCTCTAAAATATTCATTTAAAAAAGTATTACTATCTAGAAAATCTATATAGATAATGTTCATATCATCTAAAACCCAAATAAGGTAAAAGCATATCTAAAAAGACTAATAATGTTTTTCTTTCTTTCTTGGGACAAAAATGTTTGGATAATTTGTCAACTCTACACCAAAGGAAGGAGTGTATAAAGCATCGCTCAGATAGTGTTACATGAAAGTTGGGATCTAAGTTCCCTTTTTTGATTAATATTTTTGCACTTTAATGAGGTTTTTATTTATTTATAATTTTTTTAAAAAACTTTCACCTCATTTATTTATTTTAAAAATAGCATAGTAATTTAATATTTAGGTCAGACTATTGTCATCACAAAAAATACTCTAAGCCCTCCATTTAGTTTACATTTTTAAGGTTTTATAAAAAATATAAAAAAAAATTATGAAAACGAATCACATAGTTTACTAGAAAACATCATTTTAGATAACTTTGTAAGAAAAAGTTTTTTCAAAATTTGTCATTTAAGAAAACTTTTTATCAATTTTTCATAAAAAATGAAATAGAGATTGTAAATAGCCAAAAAATCTGATTAAATGATAGATTTTAGAAAAAATTTATCCTACATAATTGTTTAGAATGATATTTTCCAGTGAACAATATTATTAATTTTCGTAAAAACCTTTTATATTTTTTATAAAACTTCAAAAAATATAAACTAATGAAAGATTTTGAATATTTTAAATGTTAGCAATGGCTTTGCTCTTAATGTTATTGGGGGAAAAAAAAACACTTTCACAAAGAAAAAGAAGAAAATTAAGGGGGGAAAAAAACATGGAACTGAGGTAAAAAGAAGAAAATAAGGGTATGTCGAGAAAAAAAAAAAAAAAGGGAAAGAAAATAAGGGGAAAGGTACCGAGCGGAAGGGGTGGAGCACTTATCAATCAGCGAGGAGGGTCTTAAAAGAAATCGGAAAAACACATCCTCATCGACAAGCGGGGCGCAAGATAAAGCAGATCCTTACCATTAAAAGAAGGAAAGATCAGCGCCAGATCGGAAAAACGAAGTGAACCATGGACTTGGCGGAGCTGTGGGCAATATTCGGGCCAGGCGTAGCGGGTGCCGTATTCGGCGCGGGCTGGTGGTTTTGGATCGACGCCGTCGTCTGCAGTTCCGTCAGCATCTCCTTCGTCCACTACCTCCCTGGTCTGTTTTTTCTCTCTCTATTTCTTCACCCTTTGTCTCTCTCTTTCCTTCTTCAAACTTTATCTATTGTTAGATTGATGTTAGGGTTTCGATTCCCTTTTTTTTTTTTGTAGGTATATTTGCGTCGTTAGCGGCTCTGATGTTCAACTGCGTTAGAAGAGAAGACATTGACTACTCTCCTTACGAAGAAGGCGAGTGGAGGTCAGAATTTCATTCAATTTCAAGTGCCTTTACGCTCTACGTATTATTTTGATTGGATTTTGTCTGAATTACGAGCTCCATAACGTTTAGCCTCTCATTTGGTTTGGGTCGATGAATTTTTTTTATTTTTCTTTCTGTTGTTGATACCTTTAGATGATGCTATGTTTCATGCTGATCGCCCTTATTTGACTTTGTGACCGGAAATCACCGCCATCCTAGAAGAAAGCTTATCAGGGTTATAATGTTCCTCAATATCGGTTGAATTTTGGATAATTGAAGTATATTTTAGCTAAATGCACAAATGAAATCAATTGTTTCATTTGTAATTTATGTTAAATTGTTGATATATTTGAGCTAAACCCACATGGTTGAAATCCAGTTGAAGATAAAAAAGAGCTCCGATGGCAATTGTGGCTTCAATATTGAGTTGTTGGTATGTGGATTATGATCAATGTGCATGTATGGAATTGGAGCCAAGCAGAGGACCTGCCAAAAGTTAACTTTGTAACCTAGAAAATCAAAGTTCATTCCTAAGGGGGAGAATTCGCAAATTTTGACATTCATTGACTGATATGTGAGTCTTTCATACATGCAATTAAGTACATGGTTAATGCTTAATTTGTTGCTCATGGTCCTTGTCAAAAGGGTTACAATTGGGACCCCATTGGTTGGAGAAGATGCACACCTCTCTCTCTCTCTCTCTCTCTCACGTGTGTGCGCACCTTTATGTCCTCATGCAGGTATACAGTGTTTTGACGGTTCTGTTGATGAATTCATAAATACTAGTGTTTCAATGAATTGATGGATCCGCCATTGATGTGAGGTTTGTACATGTGGTACAACAATCAGAAGATCCCTAATATGTCCCATATAGATCATTGCCTCGTCTCTGCTTGTTGGGAGGAGCTTTTTCCTCAGGCCACTCAGGTTTTGCTTCCAAAGCCGTATTCGGATCATGCCTGGAGTCTGATTGATAGTGAAGAGTTGTGGAGTGGTAAGTGCCCTTTTCGTTTTCAAAACATGTGATTGAAGGCAAAAGGTTTTGTGGACTTGGTTGAGAGGTGGTGGACCACCTTCTCTTTTTTCTGGGACCCCAAGCTTTGTTTTTGCCAAAAAAATTGGAAGCCTTGATGCTTGAGCTTAAGAAGTGGAATGTTTTGGTTTTTGGCCATGTGGAAGTCTCAAAAAAAGGGTTGTTGGAGGAAGTTCAGGGCTTTGATTGTAAAGAAGAGTCTGATGGTTTGTTAGTGTCAGAAACTAGTAGGAGGTCGGAGGCTAAAAACGAATTTTCCAAATTAGCCAAGATGGAGGAAATTTGTTGGAGGTAAAATTCTAAAGAGTTGTGGCTTGAAGAAGTGGATGAAAACAGTACTTTTTTCCATCACATGGCAAATGGACACAAGTGCCAGAACTTTATTGGGAAGCTGGCTTCAAAAGGGTTTGTAGTGGAGGAGGAAAGGAATGGATCAGGTGGCCAATTTTTATAGTATTATATTTAAAGAAGAGGAGGTACGCAGACCTTTGTTGGATGGCGTGGCTTTTGCTTTGATTAGTTCTGAGGATGCTCAGTGGTTGGAGAGACCCTAGGATGAGGAGGAAGTTCTTGAGGCTATAAAAGACCGTGAATGGGGACAAGGTTTCTGGTCCATATGGCTTTATCAGCACTGTTGGCAGGTTATTAAGGGGGATTTGATGCAGATGTTTTGCAAATTCTTTGAGGTTGCTTCCTTTGAAAGGAATTTGAATTCCATTTCCATTGCTTTGGACCATAAGAAGGGAGATGAAGTTGACATCAGAGACTATCGTTTTATTAGCCTAGAGGGGTGTGTTTACAAGATTTTGTCTAAAGTCCTAGTTGGCACGGGTCACTAGTCGCTTTATATTCAGCACCATTTGGTTTGTGTTGCGAAAGCCTTTTTCCTGCTTTTGGTAGTAAGCAAGCAGCAAAATTAAACAAATTGGGTTTGCTAATGTGGTATGAAATTATTCTTTTGGAAGTAAGAAAAAAATTACCTGTCTTTTTTCAATACAAATACTGTTACCATCACATCCCCTTGAACATTTGTAAATAAAATTTCTATGTCAATGTTGGTCTTATGATTGTATACATATCCTTCATTGTGGGACCTGCACCTATTAAGTTAAGTTTGTTGGCTTACCTCCCTGGACCAACTATTGAGGTAATTTGTTAGGGGGTTAATATTGTGAGAACTTTAATCTTTGACCGATTGATGGTGGTGAAAACATCTGAGTTTTTTATGCCTAAAAACCAGATTGAAGGAAATTATGTTAGCCTTATGATTCTGTACATATCCTTCATTGTGGGACCTGCACCTTTGAAGTTAAGTTTGTTGCCTTACCTCCCTGGACCAACTATTGAGGTAATTTGTTGGGGGGTTAATTTTGTGAGAACTTTAATCTTTGACTGCTTGATGGTGGTGTAAACATCTCGAGTTTTTTATGCCTAAAACCAGATCGAAGGACACCAGGATCCATAAGTAGTTTTTATTTGAAATATTTATATGTATCGCCTTATCAAATTTTATCTGTTTCATTATCTTCCATCCCCATTTATTTTTTGTCCATTCATAAAATTCCTAGGTCCGTGGCTTCTAAGATTGAAAAACTAGAAAGGGACTTTTTATGTGATGGAGTGGGTGGTGAAAGGAAATTTCATCTTGTGGAGTGGCGCACCGTTTGCCTTCCTAAACATATGGGAGGACTAGGGGTTAGGTCCATTGTGTGCACTAACCAAGCTCTCATGGGAAAGTGGCTATGGAGATTTGGAAGGGGTGTCCAAGGACTATGGCGGGATGTTATTCTATGGAAATATGGTTTATCTAGAGAGGGCTGGTGGTCCAATGAAGTAAACGGTGCGCATGGGGTGGGTCTTTGGAAAGCAATAATGCAAGGTTTTAGTGATTTTGTTAAAGAAATTGGTTTTAAAGTGGGTGGTGGTAGTGGGGTGAAATTTTGGAAAGATGTATGGTGTTCCAATGCACCTTTTATGGTGGAATTCCCTACTTTATTTTCTATTGCTTTTAACAAAGAAGCATTGATTTCGGAGTGTTTGGTAGTGGAAGGGGAAGCCGGAGCTCATCATTGGAATGTCCTTTTTATTCGTCATTTTAATGATTGGGAAGTGGAGGAAGCATTGGTATTCTTTCAAGTTCTCTACAAAAGTAAGATTTTGGTGGGTGAGAATGATTCCTTGGTTTGGCGTTAGGATTCTAAAGGGTTATTCTCCGTAAAATCTTATTATAATTGTGTAAGGCCTTTAGGGAATTCCTTTTCTCCGGCTAAAGTTATATGGGTTTCCTCGGTTCCTACTAAAGTTACCTTTTTTTGTTGGCTAGTGGGAAGTGATAAGTGTTTGACTTTGGATAATCTTGCAAAAAGGGGGTGGTATGTGCCGAATAGATGTATTCTTTGTAAACGAAATGCGGAGTCGGTAGACCATCTTTTTGTGCATTGCGATGTGGCTAAAAGCCTTTGGATGCTTGTGTTTAATATGTTTGGAATTCATTGGGTGCTTCCATCCTCTGCTTATGCCCTATTAGTGGGTTGGTGGTTTAAGGGAGGAGGTAAAAAGGCCAAAGTCATATGGTATATGGCTCCGCATGCTATTTTATGGTTTATTTGGAAGGAGAGGAATGCTAGAACTTTTGATGGGGCGGAGAAGTCTATCATTGAACTTAAGTCATCGCTTCTTAAGTTATTGTTTTTGTGGTATTCTAGTCATACTAATACTTGTAATCTTTCTTTTTTAAATTTTGTGGATTCATTCAAACTTGTTAGGGTTTAGTGCTTACTCTTTGTATATGGCTTATGTACATGGGCCAAGCCCTTTTTGATCATCAATACATATTTACCTTATCAAAAAAAAAAAAAAAAAAAAAAAAAATTTTTATCTGTTTCATTACATACTTGTTCAAACTGAATCGTGAGAATTATGTGCTTGCCACGACAAGTGTTTGTTTCATGCGAGAGGTGTTATTATATCTCACAGTTTCAACTTCTTAAATTGCAGATTAAAGCTTTGGCTTTTTCTGGCTTATGTTGTATCCTTCGTTTCTCTAGCAGCCTCGGTGGGACTGTTAATACAGGATGCGCTTGAGACATCTGGACCTTCAGCGTGGACAGGAACTGCGGGTGTTTTGCAGTGTGTTTTTGTGTTAATCAGGTAAATGGTTTCTTGGCCGTAAGATTTCATTTGGTTTAATCTGTGAGACTGTGACAGCACTCACTTAGATTAATGACTATGAGCTTGTGTACAATATAATTGCCATCTTTGTCAAATAAGTATTTTGAGTCATGCATTAGGAATTTTCCTTTCCACAGCAGCCACCTCTGTCTACCATAACATAAAAAGAAGCATTCCTGATTTGCCTTTTGTTCTCTTTTGTTGCTTTTTAAAGTAAGCAGCTCAGGTTGTATTTGAGAAAAAATTTGCTGGATTGAGTCCTTGAAATACATTACTGTACTACTTATCTATGTTTTTATTCTGGATAGAGATACAGAATCTTTTCCATGGGCATTTTTATGCATTATAAAACCATTTCAGGGTTTATGTTTTTCAGTCTCAAACACGCTTTCACATAATCTTTGCTGTCAAATGGCTTTGCTGCCCTGGGGATGAACATTTAACAAACTCTGGGCACATTATCCTAGCTGTCAGATGGTTTTGCTGCCTTATGGATGAACAATAACAATCTCTCTCTCCAGGGGCGAAGCCAGGAATTTTGTTCAGAGTATTGGCTTTCTTGTAAAATGAGAGATTGGAGGTGGAGGATTAGGGCTTTTAAGGAAAAAGAAATAAAAAAAATGAGTGCTAAAAATGAAAAATAAATAGGTAAAAAAAAAAAAAAAAAAAAATTCAAGTGAGGCAAATCTAAAATTTGAAGAAGATTTTAAGATGTAAGACATTTTTTTATAAAAAAAATTGAGGTGAGGCGGGTGCCCCACCTTGAGTCCATGTAGCTTTGTCCATCTCTCTCTCTCTTGCAAACACACAGATTCCCTGCTCTTTCTTGTACACACATACAGAGACACACAGGCTCATTTGTTTTTTCAAGGCACACACATCATCCATACTATTCAGAAGTTGTACTATTGTCAAATTCTTTTCACCAACACAAATTTTGTTTCTTTGCAGTGGCCTAATCTATTGGACCTCTCATTCAGAGTAGGTTTGGGTGAATCAAAACACATGCCATTTGGAGCTGAAAGTATGAAAAGGGAGTCGGCTGTTGATGTATCATTGTACTCCTTTAGTTAATTTGATAGAAAAACAGTTAATGTAAATGTCTGTGTTGTGTTAACAATCTTGAGCATAAAATTAGACCCTATTGAATGAAAGTCTTTTTGAAATTATGATGTTTGATCGTTAAAATAATGTTATTTTCGGTCCAATCCCAACCATTTGGTATTGGCTATGAAATCACGCAATTCAACCTTTTGTATCTTGTATGTCCTATCACATAACAAAGCACTTTACCGATTATTTGTGTGGGCTACATTATTATTGTTATCTATTTTACATTTTGCTAAATCTAGGGCCAAATTTCTGCCCATTGCCCACGTCATCTATCTACACGATTTTTCTTTTTCCCCATCGTTTTGCCCAGCATGGATCGTCTCTAGAATTTTTGGTCTTTATTGCATATGACGACCATTCAGCTGAATGCCTTCCACTCATTTGGTTCTATCTTGTTGCATTGCTCTTTCATTTTGTATTCATGGTTTTTGGTCGCCCAACGAGTTGTACCATCAAGCATGTCACTCTTATAAATGTTTCGTAAGGTTTTACTTTTAATTTTGATTAGGATCATCTCAGCTGGCTCTTTCATCTTATATTCCATCAAGGAGGCCGCAGGTATTTTGATGCATCGAAGGTGGAAAAAGAAGTTTGAGAGCTGGCTATGTTGCATTGCATCCCTCACAAGCTGAATAAAACTCCTGAAATATAGAATACATACTGATTGTGGTGGAAGCATTTTTAAACAACTTAGAATTTTTTTTTTTCATAAAAGAATAATTAGAAGATAATGGCAAATTCATGTTTTTTATTTTTTACTTTCCTAATAATTTTTCTTCCTTTGAAGTTAGAAGTGGGATTTTCTGATCAAATGTTATGTATTTATAGGCCTGAATTTGTTCTGAAGAAATGCACTTCAATTCATCTGTTCCTTTTCTAAAGGAACTGAGAAATCCACCTCTAAGAAAAGATTGAGGAGTTAAAAGTATGATACATTGGCATATAGTTGCTTCCATAAAATTCAAAGCGTTGGAATTAGTATCACTTAAACTGATATAAGAAAATTTAACCTAGAATATAGTTGCTTCCATAAAATTCAAAGTGTTGGAGTTAGTACCACTTAAATTGATATAAGAAAATTTAACCTAGACACCAAATAGGCACTGTTTGGTTGCACTTATTTTAAGATCTTTTTTGTTTTTGAAAGCAAAATATTGTAAAAGCAAAAAGCATTGTTTGGTTAAAGGAAATAAAAAGGATTTTTAAAAAGCAAAAAGCAAAAAGCAAAAGCAAATATTTTAGTTTAAGCAAAAGCAATGAAGATTTGCTTATAAGAGTCATTTTTATCTTTTGGACGAGCTTAACCTTAACTTGAAAAAGTTGTGATTGAAAGAGGTTGTACCTGTCCTAGGCTACCGTTTGAGTAAAGATAATTCGGTAAAATTTTTTATTACATCCAAAAGATCGCCAGCGAAATCAATTTTACCAAATGCGTTTTTGCTTTTTTTACTTCAACTTAAAAGCAAAGAGCAAAATAGTAAAAATTGACTTTTATTACTTAAAAAAAAGATCTTAAAATTGACTTTTACTACTTAAAAAAAAGATCTTTTAAAAAGTGTAACTAAACGATACCAACCGGAGTAAGCACCCTCCCTCTCATAGACACCCAGTCATGTGCTATCACACATGATGGGGTTTCTGTGAGATGAAGGGGGCGTAATGATCTGAAATAAATTATTAAGGTTAATTAAGAGGATTTGTCCATCCACACGCACACAAAAAATGTTAAAAGAGGATTTGTGAATCTCCAAGTACTTACTGGCCATGGAGATCGGATTGGCCTCCACACCGGTTAAACCAATATTATTTTTCACATTAGATTGGCCTTTGTTGATATGGTGAATGTACAAAGCATGCAGAGTATTGTTAGGTATTTTAAGGATAATATTGAATAAATTCAACAGATATATTCACAGGATAAATTGGTTTTATCCCATCCTTCTTTTTAAGTTCAAAACAAGGAATCAATAATTTCCTAAAATTTCAACATGCCATTGCTGCATCGACCTGTACATGACGTAAGTGGATGAATTTATCTGGTAGTCTTCATCCATAATATATCAAGTATTTTCCTTTTGAAACTGTTCTCCACCAAGTACCCAACCTGTATATATTTCCAAGTTTGGGGTCTTGAATTGCCACTCTTTTCAATTACTGAATGTCTGCATATGTATCTCTGCATCCATATATAGCATATCTATCAAGTATTTTCCTTTTGAAACTCTGTCTACCAAGCACCAACCTAGCTATATTTGCAAGTTTAGGGTCTTGAATTGCCACTCTTTTCATTGACTGCATATGTATCTCTGCATCCAATCTTTAATTCCAGCAATTATTTTTGCAATCCTCTGCTTACGATTTTGCAGCATCCACTAATAATTAGTCACTCTATATTAGGTGAGTACCTACACCACACGAGCATTAGACTCTTTCCCACAATGGGAAAAACCATAGTTTGGTGGATGGAAAATGATAAATGGAAATTTTTTCAATGAAAATAGAAGTAGCTGTTCCCTTGCGTATATATATATTGCTCTAGGTAAGTTGAAAAAGATGCATCTCTCTCTCTCTCTCACACACACACAAGTTTGGAACAAAAAATGGCCACAATGGGGCTCGTGTGGGCTAGGTGGATGTTTATGACAACCATGATACTAGCAGCCCAACAAATTTCGCTTACAAGTAAGATTCTTTGTACCTTCAACTCTGTAATAAACACGTCATACCTAAAAGACTAGTCGACTTTTAAGTATGCGAAACGCTACCTTATAAACACAAACACACACACCCAATCCCGCCGATGTGTAAGTCTTGTGTACCAAAAAATGCGTGGCTTGTCACACATCAGTGGGATTGGGTGTGTGTGTTAAAGGTAACGTTCCGTGTACTTAAAAGTCGACTAGTCTTTTAGGTATGGCGTGCGTGTAGGTCCTGTTTACCAAAAAAAAAAAACTCTGCAATAAACAATAAAAATTGAAGATTAAGAAAAATAAGAAAAATCTAAATATGCGTATGTCTTCTTCATAATTTGTTTATTTAGTCATTTCTTTCTCTCGCTACGGAAAAAGAATTTTGTTATAAGGATGGTCACCAAAAGTTTGGGATTCAATTTTTTATTTTATTTTATAAGGATGTGCTCAGGATATTGATGTTGTTTTACTATTTTTTTAATGAAAATTTTTATTGTGTTTTATGGTAAATTAAAATAAAATCATTGAGAAAATAATAATTATGGCATCTATTGATACTGGGGACTGTTTGGTCATATACTTTGAAAACAATTTGATGTTCTCAGAATCACAAAAATTAAGTAGAAAACACGTTTGAGAACGTTTTCTCAAAAACTGTTTTCTAAAAACATGTTCTTAAACTTTCTTATTTAAATGGCTTTTTTTTTTTTTTTTTGTGAGGTACGTTTACAGGTGCCCGTCTTATAGGCGTATGTTACGGAATGAATGGTGATAATCTCCCATCTCCACAAGACGTCATAAGCCTATACAAGAAATGTGAAATCCAGTTCATCAGACTCTACGAGCCAAAACCCGCAGCATTGGAAGCACTGCGCGGATCCCAAATCAACGTCTGCCTCGGCGTAAGAAACGAAGACCTACAAAACCTCTCCTCTAGCCAAGACGCAGCCAATGCATGGGTCAATGCCAATATCGTCCCATACAAAAACGACGTCCAATTCGGCTGGATCACCCTAGGCAACGAAATAATTCCAGGGCCTTATGCTGCCTACGTTGCTCAAGCCATGAACAACACCCACAACGCACTTCTTTCAGCAGGCCTGGATGGAGTCAAGGTCACTACTGTTATTGCATCAACTGCTTTGGGAGCTTCTTACCCTCCTTCCGCTGGAGCTTTCTCTAGTGAAGCAATTGGGCCTATGACAAATATTGCAACATTTTTGTCCCACTATGGTGCACCCCTCATGATCAATGTGTACCCTTACTTTGCTTATGTCTCGGACCCAACCCACATTTCTTTAGACTATGCATTGTTCAATTCGAGTGTGCCCATTTTGGATGGAGACTTGAAGTACTTCAATCTTTTTGATGCCATGGTCGATGCCTTTAACGCGGCGTTGGAGAAGCTCAACTTGTCGGACGTATCGGTAGCGATATCGGAGAGCGGTTGGCCAAGCGCGGGGAATGATCCGTATACGAGTGTGGCCAATGCGAAAGCCTATAATTTGAACCTTATGAATCATGTGATGGGGAGCAAGACGCCGAGGAGGCCACAGCATCTTATGGACACATTTTTGTTTGAAATGTTCAATGAGGATTTGAAGGAAAGTGCGGTTGAGAAGAACTTTGGATTCTTTTATCCAAATATGCAACCGGTTTATCCGTTTTGGTGATGTGGTCGATTGTGTCAATGTAGTTTGTAGTTTGTAGTTTGCTCATAGGAGTGTTGTTCTTTATAATTTATTAATAAATCCTTTTCAATGGAATCATTTTGAAACAATTTAGTCCATGAATGTTTTGTGTTGGACTCGTTTTATATGCAAAAATAAATTCAGTAAGATAGAATATACACAAAGCAACCCTAACGGATAACGTTCCCAAAAAACCCAATTACCAGTCAAATACATGCCCAAGAAGGAAAATGCATTTGGACTTTCCTTAACAATCTTCACAAAAAAAACTCCAAGATGTGAAGTCATTAGAGCTAACCTAGTGGTGAGGAAGGGTGGGGTAAAGGATAAGAGTATGATAAGTTAGGGATTCAAACCCCTCTTATTGTACCAAAAGAAAAGAAAAGAAAAGAAAAAAAGAACCCCCATTATGTGGCGTGAAAATAGTGCACATCTCTTTTCACGCTACATCATGTAGTTCTTTTAGAAGCTGTTAAGGGAGGTTTAATAATAGTTTCATAGTTAGAACATCTATTCTAATATTATAATTAAGAGTTTTGCTAACCTCATCAAATGGTGACGTGGCGAATTCATAGTCATTTCTTCCAAAATCTCTTTCTCTCATTCACTTTGGGACCACACTGACAATGTCAGTGTCTTTTATTTTTTTATTTTTTTCCCTTCCCATACGGTCCTCTCCTCATCTCCCCTCCTTCCCTTTCTTATCAGATACACTCTCTCTTCTTCTTTTTCTTCTCCCATACAGTATTCCCTCCCCCTTTCTCTCTCAAAACACCTTTCACTCTCTCTATTTCAAATTTCAAACCCCTTTCCTCTCTCTTTTTTTTTCCTTCCTTCCCCGTACAGCACTCCTTCTCCCTTTCTCTCTCCAAATTTCAAAATTCAATCTCAGCCTCTTTCTCTCTTTCTCTCTCTTTCTCCATCTCTCGAACTCCCATTTTGCTCACACTCACACCCTTCTCTTAACCCTCCAATTTCATTCCTACATTCATTTCTAGGTGTTTTTTTTTTTTTTTTTCCCCCGACACTTTCCTTTCCTTGCCCTTATCGTTTCTATCATTTCTAGGTTTTTTTTTTTCTCGGCACTTTCCTTTCTTTTCCCTCATTGTTTCTAAGATCCAAACAAAGCCACCTACAACAAATGACAGAGAGAGGGGGGTACTAGGAGCGGTCGTCTTCCGTGGAGATTCACCGGTTGGTACTTGAGTGCAGACCATGATTGCCAATTAAGGACGATTTGGTTCAGTAATGGCTTTTTAATTTATTTTATAAGAACTTTAGATAAAATAATTGTTTGGTTCTTGCGTAGGGTGCGGGTTCATACTCGTACTACTTAAAGCTTATCTATATATAAATCCGTCGTAACACATAAACATGCTACTAGCACCCAACTAAAACAGATAAAAAACAGAGTACTCATCAAAACACAAAGATATTCACGGAGAGCACCAATTTAGCAACAAAAAAAATAAAAAACAGAAAATCTTTAAGGCATATATGGATGGTCTTGAAACATGGAGCCATGCAGCAAAATTATGAACGACATGAGAGCGATTTGAACGGCTTATTCAAACGTGGCACGTGCAGGCTTTGGGGGATTGGAGAGAAAAATATCCAGGAGCTCATCAATTGTAGTGTATTTGATATATGGGTATAGACTAGAAGCCTCGATATCATCTTCTTCTAGTTCGAAACTCATGAAATCACCCTTCACGAATAAGCTGTGGATGATAGACACTGGTACATTGTCTGGACATGGTAAGGCTGCCACAATATTTACATGAATTGATAATTAGTAATCAAATGTAGGGGGGGAACGAAAATTAAACAATTTTACTACATTTTCTAGTTTAAACTTTCTAAGGTTTTATGAAAAATATAACAAGTTTTCATGAAAACCAGTCTAATTGTCTCATTTTGAACAATTTTGTAAAAAATTTTTTTTATAAAATTTGTTGTTTAAATGGACTTTTTTTACCATTAACTTGGCGCTTATAAATGGTAAAGAAGTCCATTTAAACAACATGTTTTCGAATTGAATTTGCACTCTCATTTGTGATAAAAAAAAACCATCATTCTTTTGAATTTTTTTCCATTTAAAGTGATGGATTTGTATTTTCAAACACTATATATGCAAAATATACTAATATTGTTAAATTTTCATTTGAACGGCCAAATGGGCCTAAAAAAATTCACTAAAATATAAAATAGCAAAATCTAAGTTTCTTACTCTGAGAAAGCTTCACCAATTCTTCCTCTGGGACATGAACCCTATTGAAATTTCGACCAGTCTTCTTCTCCCAAAGGGAGATCAATTCAAGCTGTGATATAATATTTTTTGGTGGCCGGATTATAACCATGCGATTGCATGCTGTTGGGTCATCTGCCACTTTGACTGTATACGCAGCAATATCTTCTTCATAGTTTAACACCGCTGAAAATAACATTACAATTTTACCGCAACAATGAGTACAAAATTATAGAACAATATCGTCAATACGGGTGCTTTTGGAAGCTCGATCTACCCTTTTTGCTCCCTCTTTTTCTTTTTCTTTTTCCTTTTTTTTTTAAAAAAATTTGGAAATATATATATGTTTTTATTTTTTATTTTAAGTAAGAAGCATGTTTGGAATAACCAATTTTTTTCCTAAAGATAAAAAACAATAAAACATGTTTTGCAGCCACAAAACAAGAAAAATAATAAGACTAGGTGGTGATAATGAGGTGGTAGCGATAGTCTTGATGTGGTGATGGTACTGGTAGTAGTGATATCGTGATGATGGTGGTGGTGGTGATAACGAAATGGTAATAGAAAAATTTGGTAATTATTAAAGTACTTTTAAAAAGGGAGATGTTATTCACAGTACTTTTAAGAATGTTAATAGTATTTCTCTTTTTTATTTTATTTTTTAACAATCAATAAAATATACATCAATCCCTAATCCTCTAATATCAACAAATTAATATAATTTAAAAAAAGAAAAAAGAAAAAAACTTATCCAAACAGCACCAAAATACTAGTGTTTTGAATAGTGCAAGTTGCTCATACCTTTGGCTTCACCACTACCATAGACAGTAATATCGTCTCCTTGCTCCTCTGGGTGGAGCAAATAATTCACAAAGTAGGCACCAAAGCCACTAGCAGACACAAAGGTATAAGGGATCCCAGCTGCTTCGATTGCCCTTCTTATCTTTTTCTTTTTATCAAGTAAAGTTTGGAATGGGGGTAAAACAGTCACCCTATCCTCCTCACATCCAAATTCCGATGGTAGGAACCTCTGATTAGTGTTTAAAATAAAAAAAAATAAAAAAAAAAAAAAGATTTTTAAGGTTAATTAAACTCCATCAAAAAAAAAAAACAAAAGAGAGGAAGATTCTAGTTTGTGCAGGCCACCGAGCGATCGCCCACTTAGGACCACTCAGCAAATAATTGTGCAGGATTACGACACACACCAACCCGGCCCCCCCCCCCCCCCCCCCCCACACAAAAAAAAAAAAAAAGAACAAAAAAAGAAAAGAAAAAAATGTGGAGTATTATGAACCCCCCCCCCCCAAATGAGTCCATTATGTAGTGATGGGGTGCACTTGGTCCAATCAAGAAGTTTATTGACAATGCATCCTGAGCTATACAGAGCTTAAGCTGATAAGTGGAGGGACCAAACAGGTATATGAAGTTATATCAAATCCAATGTTTGGGCGACGTGGGATGTGGTATATTTCCAACACTCCCCCTCACGTGCAGGTCTCACAAAATAGAAACGGGTCTGTCACGTGGACAATAAAGACGGGCTAACGAGTGAAACGAGCCCAAAAACAACATGCTTTGATACCATGTTAAGTTTCCAACTTAAAAGCCTAAGCTGATAAGTGCAGGGTTCAAACAGGTATATGAAGCTATATCAAATCCAATGTTTGGGCAATGTGAGATGTGGTATATTTCCAACACCCATGGGCCAATAGATACAATGAAAGGTTCATTTTACAGAAGAGAATTGGTACCTTAATGTTTCCGGCAGTGTTAATGGCATCAATAATTTGGAATTGGTCAAGAATTTGAGGGAAGGCAAGAGCTGAGATCACTACATCTACTTGTTGAAGCACAGATACAAGCTTCTCCTGTTCGCTCAGTTCTCCCTATTTCATCTCAACATTATTGCAGTAAAATTTTAATTAATCATATCTGACTAACCATACTCAAACACACATGACAGGGATATAATTTTTCACGCGATTCTTAAGTCATTGGATCTCACAAGATCCCATCTCTAAAGGCATAGAGTGAAAAATGACTAACATAATAATGCGACCGTTGGGTCTTGCAGGATTTGATGACTTGAGAACCATGTAAAAAATATGTGTGAAAATAGAGAGAGAGAGAGAGAGTACTTGCACAATGGTGACACCCATGGCTTGGAACTCCTTGTGTAGGTCAATCTTGGAGGGGCTGGTTTTGGGGGTGATAGGGCGAGCATAAATGTAAGTTGGATGGCCCATCAAGATGCTTGCCTTCACGATATAGCTACCAAAATAACCAGTTCCCCCAAAGATTAGGATTTTGCTCACCTCACTTGCCATTTGCCTCCTCCTCTCTCACTCGCCGAGCTAGTCTGGATATATTTATAGAACAAGATCTGAGCTAGTGCATGCATCTATATAGATTACAATAATTTAACAAAATAATTAAACGTACACAAAGGTGAACACGTTTTAAAAATGCAATATGCATTCTAACAAGACATTACTAGCTTAGTTGAAGCTTCACTTTTTTTTTTGGGTAAAATATTTATTTACTTTTGGTAAGAAACTTCACTTTTTGAGAAGCCATGATCATCACATGTAAAATAATGGGTAAAAAAAGGATATAGAAATAGGGTTATCACCTTTAAAAATTGCAAAATGCATTCTAATAGCATATCCCAAAAGGGGTTTTAATTAATTAATTAAATGTGGAAATTGCTTTGCCTTGTTCAAACTGAATTGACAGTGGATGGAGACTAGCTTGTAAGCACTATAATCCCTTGGACGCCATTGTTGACTTTTTTGATACTCAACTTTTCCAATGTGTATATCGTGCCTGTTTGGATTCACTTCTGGGCAGCCCAAACGCGCTTCTAGGCTGTCAAACGGGCTTTTGGATGTGTTTGGATAAAATAAAGAGAAGAGTTTATAAAACTAGAAGCACGTTTGGGCCAAAGTGGGGAGACCCCAGCTTCTCCATAAACGTGACCGGGAAGCCCAATTGCTGGTTTAATGAACATTTGAAAATACCTCAAATACCCTTACCTTTTTAACATGATGAAAATTAAATGCCCAATGTATCCTGATATTCCTCTTTAGCGTTGATTTCTCTCCTGTGCTGAAACGAAGCTAGCCAGAGAGCAGCTTTCATGAGGGAATCACTCCACAAGAGCCAGACCATCGCTGACGATGTCGTCTCCATCCTCGGCTCCTTTGACCACCGCCTCTCCGCTCTCGAAACCGCCATGCGTCCTACTCAGGTCTCATTTCTTTTCTTCTTCCGCCAAATTATTGTCTGTTTGGTTGCCCAGAAAATGTTGTGAAAACTAGGGATCGGGGTTTTTCCTGTTAACTCAATTTGCTACTTCATTCGTTGGCCTATTCTTCTTCTTTGACCAAATTATGCTCCGTTTGGTAGCCCAGAAAATGTTCGAAAACAAAATAAATTCTGAATCTTAGGTTTTTCCTGGGAGAAAATCTCCACTTAAGTGAGCCTAATGCAAGTATTTGGATCAGGGTTTTGGACTTTCACCCAATTTTGTTCTTCATTGCATTAATTTGTTCTTATTGTTCTCTATTGTTGTTTTTTTTTTTTGCTTAATCTGGGTTTTATAGATTAGAACACATTCTATCGGAAAGCTCACGGGAACATCGATAAGACGTTGAAGGCTGCAGAGGTTATACTAGCCTAATTTGATCTTTCTCGTCAGGTAGGTTTTAAGGATTACCCAATTTTTTACATTCTTGTTTGTTTAGTTTGTATTTGGCTATGTATTAGATTGCCCGAAGATATTTTTTGTAGTTTTCGAGCTGATGTTCTTATAAATTGTTGTTCATTGTAGTTTAATTTTTAACCAACAGTTTCAACTGAATACATCAGGGGGTCTGGGCTCATTACCGAGCCTTCCCCCAAGTTCAAGCTTATGCTTATGCTTATGCACGCTTACATTAATTGGGTTGCCTTGTTCATGATTTTGGTAAATTATGGTATTTGTTGTAGGCCAAACCCAGTTAGAAAAAGATCTGACATTTTGCCGATAAAAGGGAAGAAAAAAAAAAAAAGTCTGACATTTTCTTTGATCTGGAAGTCATAAACCTTACTGGAGCATTGTTATTTTTTGGAGAAGCATGTTCTCTCCTTTGGGATATTATGCATTGAAGGATCTGGAGTTGAATTGACACAACCACAGAATTTTGGGACTTGTGTTCTGTATGTTGAATTTAACTGTCTTTTCTTACAAACTCAACCCATGTCTGTTCACCTTTTATTCTCCTTGTGAAGCCTTCAACCCAAAGTATATTATTCTTGAAAATGCAGTTATTGGTCTTCTTTGCTAACGATTAAATTATTTTATTGGACTTTCTTCTTACCCTCTGATGGTGCTATCTCTAGTTTCTCAAGAATGCATCCTTCTCCTGTTTTAGCGTTTCGCATCTTATCCTTCATGGGTTTTCATATCTGTATATCAACTACCCTTGTTTAACTGGCGTTTTGTTTGTCAACTGCCCAGCATTTTGTGCCATATAGAAGGGCTAGCCTTATAGTCATATCATAAAAATTTTCCGGTGACTTGATGGGGATACCTTGGTATATACAGAATGCCAAAAGAACTTTCCTGCATTAATTTCATTCTATATGTGCAATGTCATGGTTTTAAGTATTCGAATCGGTATTAGTACAACTTGGTATTGGTGATATCCTCAGTATCAACTGTAATGTTGTGATTCACAATAATAATGTATATAAAGTAAGAAAAATGTTGAAGGAATAAAAATAAAAATAATAATCTTCTTAAAAAGAAGGAATAAAAATAATAAAAAAACTGAGGAACAATGAAATGGGTAAAATTTATCGGATTGCTCAATATAATATGATATAAAGTTTGTTTCATGTGGTATTATGTATTTAGTGATGATGGACATTTAACATTTAGCATTAATAATATTTGTTATGATCATTAGGAGAAATAAAGTGAGAAAATTGTTTTACTTTCTTTTCCTCTACAGTTTTCAAGGTTTAGACATTTACTTTCATGGGGCAGTTTCTTTCCTTATGATGTATAGTTGCTGATGATATTATCGTTCCACCATGTAGGCTCTAGGACACGTTTGCTTTTGTGTGGTGTATTTATCAGGTTTCTTGTGTTTAATTTAAACAGAAGTTGGGCTCTAGGACACCTTTGGTTGCTTGAGCTTTCTCTTCTTGCAGCTAACATACGTCATGTCAGGATAGTCTATACATTTTCTTGGTCATTGCTGGGCTATTTTATGCATGTAGAGAATTGGCTTCATGGATAATTTTTGGTCTTTTGGGTGTATTTTTATAACATCTCTTTCCAATTTTTGTAATAATGTCATATTTATTTACTTAATTTAAACAGAAGTTCAGTAACCAACATTCAAGTTGGATTACTGACTCCCCTGTTCCCCTTTCAATTCATTGTCTACGTTGTGCTTCTAAGTTTTTTGGTTGTGTTTTTTCAAATTTTAAGTTGCTCAATAGCTAATACCTTGTGAATATTGGAATGTTGCCTTAATTTTTATAAACAGGGAGAATTCCATTTGCATGATCAATTTTATGATTTAAAAATGGTTTATTCTTTTTTTGAGAGATCATAAATCTCTCCATTGTTGTGCTCTCTCTATATGTGCGTGATGCATCTTTTTTGATAGACTATAAGGTTGCGTGTTTGGACCAGTTGTTCTCTGCCCTTGCTAGTAAGTTGCATGTGATTAATTTATGCTAATATTTGGTATTTCAGCAAACCTGTGGAGCCTGACCGTCTTTTTGGTGTGTGGAAGGCACGGTGGGCAATCTTGGATAGCATGCCTAATTATAAGATTGACACACAAACAACCATTATTGGTGCATCAATGGCGCTCCATAACTTCATAAGAAATGAGATCATTACTGATATGGCATTTCAAGCATTTGAGGATAATGAAGATTACTTGCTTGCTGAAGGTGGTGATGAGTCAAATTTTCGTGTAACAATAAATGACAGTGTGATGGGAGTTATTCGTGATAATATTACTAGAGAGCTTATGGGTATGTAGATGCCAAATTATTGTGTTAACCTTCTTTTTTCTTTTTGTTTTTTGGGTAGAAAGACAATTCCAGACTATAGGCATTTTGAATAAAACAGTTGACTACTAATTTTGGCATGATTGTCTTTTTAAGTTATAGAAAAATTTCATATTATTGTATTAGCATTTTATTATTAGTATTATTATTTTAATTATTTTATATATATTTATTTATTTATTCATTATGAAAAGACAACTCCAAACTATGGTAATTTCCAACAAAATATTTGACTTGTAGTTTTGGCATGATCCTCTTTTAAAGTTATGCACTTTAATAAAATTAGAGTAAAAGCATTTTTATTGCCAAATAGGCTAAATAAGCACTTATGGTAAGGGTAATAGTGTCATTTCAAGACTACAAGTCACTTCAGGACTTTACTTGCCAAACAGGTAGAATAGCACTTTCAACATCTAACAGCACTTTTGAAATACAATTCCCAAACGCAACACAGTAGTCAATTAAAAGCACTTAGCTTCCACTTCTCTTCTGCTATAGCAAAAAGCTCTAAAAGCCACAGCGTTCCCAAACGAGCCCGATCATATCAATGACTATAGTGCAGAGTTGTTGGCCAAGGGCGTAGAATAGTTTTTAGATGAGTATGTCAGTGTGTGTGAAATGCCAAAGCCTGTAATGGGGACCTTTTGAATCATGCATGTGATGGCAAATGCCAAAGCCTGTAATGGGAACCTTAAGGAGGCCACAAATTACGCACACATTTTTCTTTTAGGCCACAATTTACGCACACTTTTGTGGTGATACGTATGAGTGTATGACATAGAGTTACATGGATGACATGACGTGGCATTCCACAATTATGCACAAATTCTTCTCTTTGTATAGATAGAAATCTCATAAAGAGATTTTTATGAGAATTGATTTAATTTTATTGTTCAGACAAGTAAATAGTACCTAGAATCATATTAGGAGGGAGCCGTGGAGACTGTTGAGAGGGTTCAAATGACCCTCCTCCGTATATATATTGGTATACAAAATTGACTTTCCCCAAAATTTCATTTTACTCCAATTTTTTTATTAAAAAAAAAAAAAAAAACCTTTTTGTTAATTTCATCCTCTCATGAGAGTTGAAAATAAAAAGCCCTCTCATTTTCTTACATTTAGAATTTAGCCCTAATTTTTTTAGGGTAAATTACGCTTCACCCATTGGACTAAAGGGAAAATTCTTGTTTTTTAGTGAGTTAATATCTTGACCTTGAAGACTAATAATCTAGCTCTCTCCTGCATAGAATCAACGGGTTATTTGCATTACATAAGCCAAAAAGAAATTAAGGTAAAACGCCAAACAGCACTCTATGCCCATTTCTTCTCTTCCCAGCCTTCTTATTGTGGGGGCTAGAATTTATTTAATGAATTTTGCTGAATTGGCATATGTTTGTGATATTTGTTGGAGTATTTACAAATGTACTCTTCTCAAAGATACTACTCCGTACTTTAAGAATATATGATTTATTAAAAACATAATGCAGCATACATGAATTAGCATTATTGGAGCTCCCTATCAGCTTTCCCCTCAGCTTGTTGGCCATTTTTCGTCATTTCCACCATTTTACTGTACATACGACAGACGCATGATGTTACCTTAATTTGCCCTTACATCGTTCATTTTGTCACATTAAAAAAAAAAAAAAAAAGGAAGAAGCCCCACTAAACTTGAATGTCGGCAAATTATAGACTATCTTGTGATCATCTTCTCTTTTAATTTATTTCAGGTATATTTCTAAATCTAGCTATATACTTTTGCTACCTCTGCATCACATTAGAGACAAACACATTTAAGTACTTACCACTAACCCTTGTGGTCAAGTGGTAGTATTGGGGCGGGTTGGGGTTTAGGTGACTATAAGTCTTAGGGTCAATTTCTCTTCACATGTTGGGGAATGGGGATTGGCCTGGGAATATACCTTATCTGATTGGGAATACCTATACCCCAGTGATATAAATCTTTATATCATGAATGGAATTAATATCATAATGCCGAGATGAAATATTTAAGTAATGTGGAAATGTCCTGAGCGATCTCATAACTAAAATCTTTATATCATGAATAGAATTGATATCATAACTAAAATACTTAGTACATTCTTTCTTCAGGCAACCCAATTACACAACCTCCTACATCCCATGAAACGAAGAAGGAGAAAGCTAGAACAACATACTTTGGAAATATTTAGTTAATGTCTAGGTGAAATCACTATCCAAAACAACAGAAATCCCAAACTGAACGACCCCTCAAATGTGGATCTGTCATTCGTGCTTTTCTGAAACTTGAATGTGGAAACCATTTCCAAATCCCAGAGCTGGAGTTCGAACTACTTCTCCTCCCTTAGCTTTTGTCCACCTAACCAAATTTCAAATCTCCAATTAATGATTAATTTTTGCATGCGTGCAAGTGGGCATGTAATTCACGTCTGTGCTAATATACCATTACAATAAGAAAAATCAACCTGTACTTGGTCAAGAAGAAATGTAGAAAAACGGCCATTAGAACCTTGGCGAAATCTGCTCCTACACATGACCTCGTGCCTCCTCCGAATGTTATGAAATTCTTTCCTGTAACATTTGATCCCATGTCCTACGAAAACGAAAGGTTATGGAATATAATGAAAAAAAAAAAAAAAAAAAGAAGGAAAGGTTAAGGTTAAGGTACTTTTGCCTTTGTAAACCTCGAATTACCTCGGGAGGCTATAGTTGTAGCTTCCAATTTATAGGCTTAAATGGATTATTAAATTCTTCTAAACTACGAACAAACCAATTAACCTACCTTCCATCGCCAGGGGTTGAAGGCAAGGGGATCTTCGTAAGTGGTAGGATTCAGTTGAAGGGCTGCAGGAACAACCATGATTATCCAGCCTTTTGGAATTGTATACCCTGCCATGAAATTTTCTCATAATCAAGTGTTCCAATTAATTTATAACTACAGCTTAGCAGTAGCTCTAAGTTGATTTTGAACTTACCATTTACTTGAATGTCGTTTGTTGCCCTTCTCAAAATCCCCGGGGGAATGTTTCCCATCCTTAATGCTTCGCTTACAACCTATCTTTCCAATCAATGAGGCAGTAAGGAATGTCGTGATTACCCGAAAGGGCAAATAAAAATTAATTATGTTATGCAGCAAGCATGACAACAGTACAAGATTTTGTTGACTCACATGATGAGTAAAAGTCATCGATTGACACTCGCTCCAGGAAAGTCCAGAATTGGCATTTCCCCTGTTTTTGAGAATTGCTTCATGCTCCTCCTAATGAAAGATATATAACGGAAGTAAAGCAATATTTGATTGCATTTCTAAGCTACATTAGTCGTCTTTCCAGCAGCAAATTAACCTTCCTTTGGTCCAAAATATTTTTTTCGGAGAAAAAAAAAAAGGGAAATATCCAAAACTTCCCTTAAAAATAAAATTATATCTAAAAATTCCATTAAATATTTTTCATCTCCATTTAATTCAAATAAAAAACAATCATATCCATTAACTTCAACTAGTAAACTTTTTGTTTACTGATGTTAAAAAAAAAGGATGATCCGACTAAACTACTCTTCTTTCACATTAAATTAATATGTTTAATAACAAAACTGCATATTTAACGAAATTTTCCCTTTCACCCCTTATTTTCCCAAATCTCTCACTCTCTCTCTTTCTTCCCCCCTCCCACGTGTACATTGGAAAAGAATTAATTAATGATAATTAATTTTAGTCTAATTACACTAAATAAATAAAATTAGAAATTTAGTTTAATAGACATTTTTTTCATTAAACATTTTAATATCAAATAAGGATATTTTAGTCAGATCAATCTTTTTTTTTTAACATCAGTAAACAAAAAGTTAACTAATTGGAGTTAATGGATATGATTGTTTTTTATTTGGACTAGATGGATATGTAAAATATTTAATGGAGTTTTTAGATATGGTTTTTTTTTTTAAGGGAGGTTTTGGATATTTCCAAAAAAATTAAAAAAATAAAAAAATCACCCTTTTTAAAATAAGTGAACATTTGTGATAGGAAAAAATTGTAGAAATGCTTCACGGGGGTGCAACAAAAACATTTCTTTGCAAAAGACAACCAACACATCCTCTTCCATCCAAATTTCAGAAGTTTCTAAGGATTTTAAAGCATCACGAACCATTAGTTCCTTAACCACTGCAGGGTGGCCTGTGAGTAACTTAATGAGTACTGTCAGATTTCCGGATAGAGTCTCGATGCTGGCAAGGAGAATCCCAAACATCATGGAAACGGCGAAATCATCGGTCAAGAAAGTCTCATTTTTCATGTCTTCCACAATTTGATCGAGGAAATCGCCTTTGCAATTCCCAGAAGATGATGCACGTCTTTCTTCCAGCAAGCGGCTCAGCAGTTTTATCAGTCTCTTTCTGGTTCTAAATCATAAATGAATTGAGATTTATATGTCACGTTCAATAATTTTAATTTTTTTTAAAGATTTTAAACATCATATATATATTTTTTTCAAATTACCTTTAAGCATTCATGGAAGGCAGTACCGGGGAGATTCAAGGGGATCGACATAAGGCCTTTCATAAAGTTATTGAATGTTTCAGCTAAATTTTCCTCTGATTTATCTGCTTCGTAGCTAAACAACTGCTTTGAAGTGTAATCAAATATCATCTGCAAATGACCACAAAAGGGTATTATTTTCCATATATGCATGGCAGCCATTGCAAAGACCACTGAGCTCGATCAGCTACTAAAGTCTGTGTGGGGCTGTTCAACTGAGCTGTTTTTAAGTTAAATAAAAGCAGAGACATTATAAAGAAGTAGAAATAATAAATGATAATCTAGAAGGCCAGAACAAATCTTTGGTAAAGAAAAAAGAGTAATTGGAATGTAGAACTTACAGCGGAAGTGGCACTTTTGAGTTCCACGGTAGGCAGTGTAGACCAAGCCTGCAGCTTCGCACATATCACATGTTCCATCTCAGACAAGAGCTTTCTTTTCAGGATGTCAGCACCAAATTGATTCAAAACTCTGTTTCTAAGGTACTTGTGAATGTACCCATTTGGGGTAAATGTTAAAGTGTCTTGGCGAAGAATTTTTGCAAACGAGTCCAGATACCATAGCTCAACCAACTTCCCTTCTTGTTGAAATATGAATTGGTTGAATTCTGGGTCACACGACACCACAACAGGCCGACCCACCAAGCTTGTCTTAAACAATGGCCCATATCTGAAATCAATATCAGTCATTTGATTTTCCTTTTTAACATTAAAAAACAATAATTATTTGGACACATGGGTTTATCGATACGTACCGTTTCATCCTCTTGTCAATGAAAGGTGGAATGTCTATGGATCTGCTTGGGATGATAAATTGAATGGTCTCACCTATAAGTGGGAAGCCCATGGAGCCTGGAGGCAGTTTTCCATTGCATTTGGGGTTCCTCCATTTGTAAACCCAATGCACATATATTACTAGCGAAGTTACAACACACAGCCAAACAGACCACATTTTAGAATACGTTGTGAAGAAACCCAAAGGGAAATTAAGAATGGAGGACAGATATGATGGAGTTCTTCTTCTTCTTTCTTTTTTAGAGAGGAGGGAGTTGGTTTGGTTTGGTTCTTACGACAAGAGTGTAGCTCTTATATACATAGGAAAAAGCTGGGACAATGTTATTGACGTAAAAAAAAAAGAAAAAAAAAAAAAAAAAACAATCCATCACTGGCCGTTTGTGTGGGCTGGGTGTAACTGTGTAAGTGGTCTAGGTTTAACTGTTTAAGTCTCTCCAATGTGACAGAAAAAAATAAAATAATAAAATAATCCAAAGAAATTTTAAAATGTCAACAGAAGTTGACTTTAAAATTTTTTTGTTTAAAATGAAGAAAGGCATACGCAAAGAATTTACCTGACAATAAATCGGATTTGGGCTGGATTAAGATATATTATAGAAATTCATTATTTTGCCATTTTTTGGTTTTCGGTACTAGAGGTGGTTGCATATGCACACCCCACTTTTATTTTGTTTTTAATTTTTGGAGAGAATTGTAAGATATTGAGTTTGATGAATCTGAGTTCGAACTGATATGATATTAATATTTTGTATCTTTTTCTCCCTTTTTTATTTTAATTTATTTTATTTAGTTATAAAGCAATAATAGTACAAGCGGATTGGAAAATACTTGCCTCGAGCGTAAAAGAGTTCCTCCTCACCTCCCACTCATATTCCGTCACTCGTTCAAATAAATAAAAGGAATTGATTGCCAAAGTTTATATAATTGTGAGAATATTTTCAAAAGTTCATATTTGTGTATTACATGTTTATGTTAACATGGATGTGTGTTCACGTGTATGTATCAGCATATCCGTTTATTCGTGTTTTTAAATTTATATTATTAAAAAATATTTATAACATGTGGCCCTCACACCGAGGTAGAATCAAGTACTATTCTAGAAGATTTTAGGATTAATTTTTTTAAAAAAAGATTAAAAATATGAAGGCAAGAGATTAAAGCTCTCAATCTCTCTATGACAGCTTGTATCTAGATGATTTAGAATATTTAATTTCCACGAGACCCATGCCAGGGATATGCAAAGAAATTTTAAAAGTATAAAGGTCAATGCAGCAAAAGTGTACATCAACACATTCTTATAAGAAATTTTAAAATGAAGAGAGGGATAAGCAAAGAATCCACAAATCAGATTTGGGCTGGATCAAGAAATAAATTCATTATTTTGCCATCTTTTGGTTTTCACATTGATAAGATATTAGTATTTTGTTCTTTTGTTATTAACAATTAGAAATATCCCAACTCTTACTAAGTATAGCAGCTAGTGTGACTAAATATAAAATAAATATTTTAGAATATTTTATTTCCACGAGACCCATGCCAGAGTTGTTAATTAGAGTTTATCATTCCAAAAGATTATGTTAGCCCTTGTTCGCATCAATCATTTAATGACGGTCCACAAAGTACTACATTCGAGAATGGAGATGATGTAAGAAAGCTCAATTTATTACTGCATTCATAAATATACACGAAAATATCAAATGCAGATGATCGACGGTTAGATGATTACTTCCTCCCTTCTTATTTTATTAATCTCATTTCTTTTTAAAATGATAATCTTGTGTAAAAAGTATAGACATTCCATTTTGTACCCGTTGTCATCTTAATTTCTGAAACCCTAATGATGAGTTTAGTAAGATAATTAATGAATTATCATTAAAAAATTAATGCGAATCACAGCATGAGATTATTGGTTAAAAATAAAAGAAAATTATTTTATTAAATTAGTTGTTTTTCTCATGCCACTAGCATGTATTTGTATGTAATAGGCGTGTGCAATATATGTGTATGCGTATTAGCGGTCACTCTCCTAATTTTAGAAAATGCAATTTCCCTTTCCTATTTAGATCAGAAGATTTTTCTAATTATTGGTAATATCTTTTAATTATTCTCTAAGTAAACTTAGTTTAAAAAGGAAAGATAAAACTTTAATTTTTCTATATAAATACTCTTTTAATGCTTTAAAGAAAAGGGAGGAAAATAGGATTTTTAGAGAGTGAAATTCATCATAATTTAACAATATTTTTTCTAAAAACCAGTTAATGTATTTTAATCATAACTTTTGACTCCAAACGTATAAAGATAATTTAATTCTCTACAATTTTGGATTTCACGATTTTTGTCTAATTTCAACGTTTTTATACCCAAAAACTCGATTGAAGTTTTTCCTGTTGCAAAGTGACGAAAATCACTATTTTTTTCTCCTATTTTATCTTTTGTTTTCTTTTTCCCTTTAAAGTCGAGAGAAATTTGATCCCTTTTCTGTGATAACATTTAGACGAAAAGAAAGACTCGTACTAGTTTGATTCAATCCAAAGACCTGGGGGGAAAAAAAAAACAATTGCTATGATGACACTTTAACAAAAATAAGGATTCGTACTGGTTTGATCCAATCCAAACACTTGATAGGCCCAAAAAAAAAAAAAAAAAAGATAGATTACAATAAGGGCTAAGCTATTGCCACCACATAAAATACTCTAAACCCCTCACTTAATTTGTATTTTTTAAGTTTTATGAAAAATATAAAAAAAATTTACAAAAACTAATTACGTAATTTACTAAAAAACATCATTCAGGACAACTTTGTAGAAGAATTTGTTTCCAAAATTTGTCATTTAAGTATACTTTTTGGCCATTTTTCATGGAAAATGAAATGAAAATTGTAAATGGCTAAAAGGTCTGCTTAAATTATAGATTTTGGAAAAATTTCCTTCTACAAAGTTGTTCAAAATGATGTTTTCTAGTGAACAATGTGACTAGTTTTTGTAAAATTTTTTTATATTTTTCATAAAATCTTAAAAAGTATAAATTAATGGAGGACTTAGAGTACTTTATGTGGTGGCAATAGCCCTCCTCTTACAATAATTTAAGATTTTATCTTTTGTTTTCTCTTTCCTTTCAAAGTCGAGAGAAATTTGATCCCTTTGCTGTGATAAAATTTTGATGAAAAGAAAGATTCGTACTAGTTTGATTCAATCCAAAGACCTAAGGAAAAAAAAAAAACAAAAAACAAAAAACAGTTGCTATGATGACACTTTAACAAAAATAAGGATTCGTACTGGTTTGATCCAATCCAAACACCTGATAGGCAAAAAAAAAAAAAAAGGATAGATTACAATAAGGGCTAGGTTATTGCCACGATATAAAATACTCTAAACTCCCCACTTAATTTGTACTTTTTAAGTTTTATGAAAATATAAAAAAAATTTACAAAAATTAATCACGTAGTCTACTAGAAAACATAATTCTGGATAACTTTGTAGAAGAATTTGTTTCCAAAATTTGTCATTTAAGTATATTTTTTGGCCATTTTTCATGGAAAATGAAATGAAGATTGTAAATGGCCAAAAGGTCTGCATAAATGATAGATTTTGGAAAATTTTCTTTCTACAAAGTTGTTCAGAACGATGTTTTCTAGTGAACAATGTGACTAGTTTTCGTAAAAAATTTTTATATTTTTCATAAAATTTTAAAAAGTATAAACTAGTGGAGGGCTTAGGGTACTTTATGTGGTGGTAATAGCTTTCTTCTTACAATAATTTAACAAAATAATTAAACATAAAACTGAACATGTTTAAAAAATGCAAAATGCATTCTAATAAGATATCACTAGCTTAGTTGAAGCTTCACTTTTTTCTTTTTCTTTTTCTTTTTTTTGGGTAAGATAATTATTTATTTTTGGTAAGAAGCTTCACTTTTTGAGAAGCCGGCCATGATCATCACATGTCAAATAGTGGAAAAAAAAAAAAAAAGAGGATATAGAAATAGGGTTATCACCTTTAAAAATTGCAAAATGCATTCTAATAGCATATCCCAAAAGGGGTTTTAATCCATTAATTAATTAAATGTGGAAATTGCTTTGCCTTGTACAAACTGAATTGACAGTGGATGGAGACTAGCTTGTAAGCACTATAATCTCTTGGACGCCATGGTTGATTTTTTTGATGCGGCATTAGAGAAGAGATCAACTTTTCAAATGTATATATCAATGACTATAGTGCAGAGAGTTGTTAGCCAAGTGCGTCTTCTAGAAAAGTGGGGCAAATGCAATAGCCTGTAATGGTCATCGGGAACCTTCTGAATCATGCTTGTGATGGGAAGCGAGACTGCAAGGAGGCCATAACTTATGGACATATTTTTCTATGCTTCGCCTGTAATGGCCATCGGGAGTCCCAATCAGCTTCCCCCTCAGCCTGTAGGCCGTTTGTCGTCATTTCCACCATTTGATTGTAAATACGACAGACGTATGATGTTACCTTAATTTATCCTTACGTTCTTCCTTTTTGTACATTAGAGGGGAAAAAGAAAAAAAAAGGCCAACGAAAAATCTTTCATACGTGTCTTCGTCTTATTGAGGTGACGTAAAAGGGCACACCGAATGCGACTAGAAGATCTGAATATTTATATTGGTCTAGGTCAATGAAAAGAAATGTCCCCCTCTCTCTCAATCAAATTTCGGGCTCGGAACGGAAGCTATGGCCATGATGAGGCCGGTATGGGCTAGGTGGATGTTCATAACAGCATGATACTAGCAACTCAACAATTTACCCTACTGAGTAAGATTCCTCTTACTTTCAACTCTACAATAAACAAGAAAAACTGAATATAGAAATTTAATGTAAATGGCATCTCAATTAAGGGTTAGCTAACAATGATGCTATAGCTCATATGGGATCTCATCTCCTTCAAGGGATAGTTTAGGGAGAGGTTGTGATTTCAACTCCTCAAAAATTACATATGTAAGGGGGAAAGAGTTTTGGAAGGGGGATGGGCTATCTTCTTGTATAGCCGAAGGGTTCAATAGGAGAACAACCTGTATGTACTTGTGACACAGTTAATGTAGTATCATGGGCCAATAAAAGGTAAGTAAAGTAGGATTATCAAAATGTTTTTTAGCTTTGCAATCCTACTTTGTTTACCTCCTATTGACTTATGACACCATATAGCCGTGTCACAATTTCATGAAGACTCACTTGTTCAATAGACTACTTTAAACGAGAAAAAATAAAAATAAAAATGATAGGTATTTGGTGGGACCACTTGGGTTGGCTCTATTTAATGGGCTGGGCTTTTGAAAAATTTAAAGCCTAGGCCCGCCCATAGGTCTAGGTATATTTGGGCTTTGGGATGAGGGTTTTTTAGATTTTATTGAGAGTAGCTATTGTAACCTCTTAACTTTATTTGTAAATCCCGTGTTTTTTTCTTTCATTTTTTAAGATTTTATGAAAAATATAAAAGAATTTTATGAAAATCGGTCACGTTATCTACTAGAAAATATCATTGTAAACAACTTTGCAGAAGAAATTGTTTTCAAAATCTGTCATTTAAGATGACATTTTTGTCATTTACAATCTCTTTTCATTTTTATGGAAATGAAAATAATAAATGGCCAAAAAGTTTACTTAAATAACATATTTTGGAAAAACTTTTTTCCACAAAATTGTTCAAAATAATGTCTTTTAGTAGATAATTTGGCTAGCTTTCATAAAAACCTTTTATATTTTTTATAAAATCTTAAAAAATGAAAAGAAGTGAGGTTTACAAATAAAGTTGATGAATGGCAATAACCACCCCTTTTTTTATTTTCAAAATTTGAGTTTGTCTTTGGGTTTTTTAGGAGCTTCAAAATCAAGGCCTAGGCTAGGCCTGGCTCGAGGTCTAAGGGCTGGTCTCGGACCAGGTCTTGGGCCTTTTGACGACCCTTAATCTTAATACATCCATACTGTATTATTATTATTATTATTATTATTTTTTTTTTTGCTTTCTAAATTAGAACTTAGAAGATCATCGTTACACGGATAATAAAGGGTAGTGGAGTTGGCCATTGAGACGAGTTTCAAAATAAAAAGGATGCTGAAAGACTTTGCCATCAAGCTTGATAGCATCTTCATTGAGCCTTTTCTGTTTTTCATATTTTTCTAAAACATTTATGAGATGTTTTATTCATGGCGGTGTTTTGAGCAGCACAAGATCATGGTGTGGGCATGATGCATGACATGTGAAAAACTGGCCCCTTCGAGATAAAATATTTTTTTCTCTTTGTCCTTAGGGGTGGCAACAAGGTTGCTCATGGAGTCATGGATTAGCGAGATATCCTCAAAATGTTGTTGATGTTAAAGTATGGATGGAAGAGATCCCAAATTGCGTTAGGGATCAAATCCAATTGGACTTGAATTCTTGTTTCTTGAACTAATATATTTTTCTATCATTCTCATAAATAAAAAAAATTGTCATGTATCCTACATTTTATGGTAGAAATTTTTTCCAAAAAATTCCTATTTGTTTTGATCATTTACAATATTTGTTTCATTTTTACAAAATGTTTTATGAAAAATGGCCAAAAACTCTACTTAAACGACAAGTTTTAGAAAAACTTTTTTTACAAAGTAGTCTGAAATGATATTTTTTAGTGGATCCTGTAACTAGTTTTCATAGAAAGCTTTTATATTTTTCATAAAATCTCAAAAAATGTAAACCAAATGAGAGGTTTATAATACTTTATGTGGTGGTGATAAATTGACTCTTAGACAATTTCCTAATAAAACATTTAAAGCACAACGATAGTATTGCCATATGGGAACACATATACAAGTGTTTCGATATGTGAGTCGTATGTGTTTTTATAGGCACTTTGTCTTGGTGTCATAGAAATAATGATCCATCATGTAACAATTTTACCTCCTCATTTATTTATTGTATGTACATCTCGTGTTTTGGGGTCTATCATTATAGAAATGATAGACTATGATGTAACCATCTTCTCTTTTTATTTATTGCACGCACGTTTCTAAATTTAGCTATTTATTTTTGCTATCTTTAGAACACACTAGAGATGATGCATCTAGGTACTTACCACCAACCCCTGTGGTTAAGTGGTGGTATTGGGGTAGGTGGGGGGGGGGAGTAATTAACCTATTATAAGTCTGAGAGTCAATTTCTCTTCAATGCAATAAAAAAAAAAAAAAAAATCTAAAACTAAAACTAAAATACATTTAAGTACATGCCATAAAAGAGAGGGAGGGACGAGAGAACCGAAATAAGCACGAGTGCTTTTCACATAGATGTGTGCTCCCACATGTTGGTCCACCGTGTTTTTATGAACACAATTGCACAACTGTTTTGAATGTTCAAACTACCAATTTTAGTGCTGAAATTGGTTCATTTGATTCCATAGGAGGAAGAATGCTACATGTGTACCAACTTTTTATATCAATTCTATTGTCTTTTGACGCATATTTTTTAGATTTTTTTCAAAAATTGAGAAATATTTTTAAAAAAACATTTTTTCAAACCCAGTATTGCAAACACACTTTCACTTATTGATCCGAAATACGGGTTGAAAGACGTATGAAATTTTTTAAAAAAATCTAAAAGCGGTGTTAACACTACCGCTTTTATTGTAATTTTTAAAAAAGTAGATGAAAAAGAAAAAGAAAAAGAAAAAGAAAAAGAAAAAGAAAAAGGAAAAGGAAAAGGAAAAGCCTAAAGCCGATTAACACCCTTAGCCTTCTCTCTCTCTCCCGCGATCAGGGTTCTCCGGCACTCGTCGATTTCGCCGGGCTCCGCCGTCTCCATTGCCCTCGGCGGCCTGCATCGTCAACAGGTAACACTGGTCTCTCTCTTCTCTGTCTCGTATCTCTCAATCTAGGACTTTGCGAATTGTGAATGTTTGAGGCTGGTGAGTAGTCCTGAGAAGATCGAATGGGGCTTTCTATCAATATAGTCGATCCTTGTGTTCGGCAATTGTGGGGCTGCTGAGTGCTCGAGGTGGTAGCTATTTCAGGCACATTGTTTTATTAAAAAAAAAAAAAAAAATTGCATACTGTAGTGTGAGATGTTGAAAAAAATTGAAAATCAAAATTTTGTAAATATTGAGGCCTCTCTGTGTGTATTTTCAGGTGAGGATTGTTCATTGATTTTATTTTTTTCATCTTTTATATTTTCCCTTTTCAGCAGGGGTCAGTTCAACAAGCACACACTTCTTCCTTTAAAAGAAGTGACTCATGATTTATTTGGGATGATGAACCAATCAGTGGGAAGCCTGGAGGCAGTTTTCCATTGCATTTGTAAACCCACCGTGTGACACAAACTATTACCAAAGTTACAACACAGCCAAACAGACCACATTTCAGACTACATAGTGAAGAAACCAAAAGAGAAACTAGGAATGGAGGAGTGCTCTTACAGAAAAGAACTTGACCCTCATGAAGGAAAAAGGCTAGGGATTATGTCAGTGACAAATAGGGACAGTGGATCCAAACAAACTCATTATTGAAATTAATCATTTAGAAGGTCAGTTGAAGCTCTTAGCTCTGTGGGGAATAGACAAATCGGAGCCCAACACAAACTCATTCATTGGTCTTTCCATCCATTTCAGTCCTTTTAGGCTCCGGGGTGGTGGGCATATATCAAGATGAAATAGATAATCCAAAGAAATGTTAAAATGTAGAAGTTTGATTTACAAATTTCGTTTAAATTGAAGGGAGACACATGGAATGACTAGAGCCAGTTAAAAAATTGGATTTTAACTAATGTATATTTGAATGAAATTTGACGGCGAGGGGGGTGTAAAGTGTACCAACTTAATAGTTTAAAGGTTATTTGTTATGGAATTAAAGTTCAAGGGAGGTTTCGTGACGCCAACCTATAGTTTTATTTTATTTATTTTTTATTATCACCAGCAACATCAACCTATAGTTTAGGGGAGGTTTTGGGTGATTCTTAATCATTCGAATTACACATATTGAAGAGTATTTAATATATTTTTTTAAAAAAAAATCATCGTTGTTAATTCAAAAGATTTTCTTTTATTATGTTGTATGGTAGGAAAAAAAATTACAAAAAGTTGGAATCAAGTGATTTCTTTGGTATTTGGGCTTAAAATAAAATTTTTATAGACTAAATTCCTGACTCCGTCACTGTATGCCCAAAAAAAAAAAAAAAAAACGGAGTTAGGGAAGATGGTATAAACAGAAAACAGGCATGTATGAGGCAGATTTTGGAAAAGTTTTTAAAAATGTGACGTGATGCAGAAAATGAGGGTGGGAGTGGGATGAAGGATTCTATGAGCCGGCTTTTACAAGGAAAAATATAAAGAAGACGAGACAAAGGCATCTAACTGACTTGACAGACTTTATATACCATAAATCATATATTCAAAGAAGCAGAAACTGAAACTGAAACTGAAACAGATAAAAAGAGGATTGAGTCCGACGGAGACAGTAACCGAACACGAGAGAGGGGCTGTTGGTTAAGGATCAACAGCTTCCACCTTTAGGCCCAAAAAAAAAAAGACAAAAAAAAAGGGAAACTTTCTTTCATGTAACTGTGACACGGCTGCGTGTTATCACGGGTCAATAAGAGGGAAACAAAGTAGAATTGTAGGATCATAAAATATTCTGACAATCTCACTTTACTCTCATTGACTTGTGATGCCACATTACTACATAAGCCATATCATAATTACAATTTACATATAAGTTTTTCTCCATTAGTAACATTAGCAATTCTTAATGGGGGCATTTAATGAATTCCAAAAATTGATGTGGATCAGTTATACCATCAATTATGGTTATGCTTTAACTTTATTCAATGACTACATTTAAGATAGCGGTTGGATCTGTTATGTAAAGTATAAATGGAGCCACTCAAAATTTTTTTTGATGACAATGAAATTTTTCAGGCAAATTTCGGGTTCATGTAAAATTTTATAACCCACATAGATTAAGTAAGATTAAGGCCTAAGAGAACCACGAAAACCTTGTTTGGGTAACTCTAAGGGAATAATAAAAGTCTAACTCAAAACCTCCATTTGCTGAAAAGGGTTCCCTTTCCAATTGAGCCACCCCTTGGGATTGAGCCACTCAATTTTCATGGACAACAAAGCAGGCTTTTAATGTTTTTTTTTTTGCTTAAAATAAAATTAAAAAAAAAACCAAAAAAAAAAAAGGTAAAAGAAAAATTGTGATTTAAATCAGATTCGATTTGGATATTTGAGTAATGCTAAAGGTGAATTGGGATATTATGGTCCACATATCGTAGTAGAAATGTTAAAAAAAATAAAATGAAATGATGTCAATTTTCCCTTCTTTTTAAACTCAGGCTGTCAGGCAGAGGAATTTTAATTGCCCATATGTTGATTGATTTATAAACCGTGAGCCAGATTTAGTATCCCAAATCCTGAATCAGTTATTGAAGCTGACTTCCACACTAATAAAGGACATGCCTACCAACTCATTTATCTAAAAACAATATTATAATTAAGCTATTAGGCTAGTCCAATGGTGATGGTCGCGGGAAGGGTAAGGTAAAGGGCTCTAACCTCTCTCATTGTATCAAAATATAATAATGATGATAATTATTACACCTATCACTAAATTCATCTACTTAAGGAGTATCACTATTTACATACTATCGTTTTTTTTCTTTTTCTTTGGGCTGTTGTTGCCACTATGCACAATAACAAGTAAAAGTTCTACATGGATATAAATGTCTGTCATTCTTTCATAAAATGCGGAAAGCAAAAAATGGATGACTCGTGCATATAAATAAACAGGAATGCCCTTCGACCTAATGCCACCAGTCAGCTTGCTTCTGCACATTATGTTTTTAGGGTGGCAAATTATGGAGATGATGGGCCTCATGCGGAACAGGTTGATTTTCTTGACAGCAATTGCCGTAGTACTAACAACTCAAGTGCTTCCCTGCACTGGTAAGGTTCCTCACCTACGGCCTACAGTTCAAGAATGATGATCAAATCATGGCCATTCTGTCATATGACAGGGCTGCCCGTTTGCATATTAAAAGATACACTCCGATCCTATGGTGTGACAATATAATTTTCTCACACACCCTTGTGGTGTATGTGATACCTAAGTGGGGTTGGGATATGAGTAATCTAATGTTTAGAGGTCGAATCCCTTCCGATATAGGTCTCACCTCACGAGAGTGCAGGGGATGGATATTAGGTGAGAATGCGGGATCAAACGGGCCTCACATCATGTGAGTGTGCGGGATAGGTATCGGGTGAGAATACAAGGTCTTCAGCAATATCCTCTATTACGTTTCGTTTTTTGATATAATTGGACTCCTACCTCTTACCCTACCATCCCTAGCCTCACCACTAGGTTAGCCTTAGTGACTTGTATTTTCCTTCGGTTTTGCTGTCAAAGGGAGAATTTAACTTCAATTTTATTACTTTGGATGCATGAGTACATCATGTAAGATACAAAAATAGGCTTTTGATCAACAAATTTTGTGTCTAATACTGCAGGCACCTATCATATCGGCGTATGTTACGGTCGGAATGGAGATAATCTCCCGTCTCCAAAAGATGTAATAAGCCTTTACCAAAAGTGTGGAATTGAATTCATACGACTTTTCGAGCCAAACACTGAGGTACTCGAAGCATTGCGAGGGTCCAATCTCCTAGTCTCCCTCGGTACAAGAAACGAAGACATCCAAAACCTCGCATCAAGCCAAGACGCAGCCAATTCATGGGTCAATACCAATATTTCCCCTTACAAGAACGATGTCAAATTCGGATGGATTTCAATAGGCAACGAGGTGCTCTCCTCAGACATTCCTCAAGCCATGATCAACATTTACAATGCTATTACTTCAATTGGCTTATTTAGCACCAAGGTGACTACTGTCCAAAGAATGGATATCCTTTCCACCTCTTTCCCTCCCTCAGCTGGCGCTTTCTCTGCAGAAGCAGAGGCGGTTATGAATGGTGTCGCGTCTTTTTTGTCGCGCACTGGTTCACCCCTCATGCTCAATGTGTACCCCTATTTTGCTTATGCCTCTGAGCCAACCCACATTTCATTTGAGTATGCCACACTCAATGCGAAAGAACCTGTATTGGATGGAGATTTGAAGTATTATAGTCTCTTTGAAGCTATGGTTGATGCTTGCTATGCCGCGTTGGAAAAGATCAATGCGGCCAATGTTTCTATTATTGCGTCGGAGAGTGGGTGGCCTAGTGCTGGGAATGAGCCTTACACGAGCAAGGAAAAGGCCCAAATTTATAATCAAAACCTTGTTAATCGTGTGGGAAAGATTGGGACTCCTAGGAGGCCAGAGCTGGTAATGGATGCGTTTTTGTTCGAAATGTTCAATGAGGATCAGAAACCGGCTGGGATAGAGCAGAATTTTGGGCTATTCTATCCGAACATGGAACCCGTTTATCCGTTTTTTGAGAATTGTAGAGCGTAATGTTTTGTCAATTACTTGTATATCAAATATGATGGAGGACATGTCGAAATAAAAACATTTTTGGGAACATGATAGAACCTTTGTTGAAAGGAGGAACGAACCAAGAGAATGAAGGATTTGCAAATTAATTGATCGTTTTGTTTCTTAGCAATTGAATTTCCCTTTTAATTTGAAATGGGTTTTTGAGGCCGTGTGATCATTTCTATGATCAATCAACATATGCCTATGGAATTCCGAAACCACTGAATTGGCCATAAGGTCTCATACAATTCAACATCTTTTTGAACAACTGTATAAAGGAAAGTTTTTCTAAAACCTATCGTTTAAGTGGACTTTTTAGTTACTTATAACCTTTATTTCATTTTTTGCCAAAAAGTCTACCTAAACGATAGGTTTTAGAAAAACTTTCTTCTATAATGTTGTTCAAAATTATGTTTTCTAGTGGACATTGCGACCGATTTTTGTAAAAACCTTTTATATTTTACATAAAATCTTAAAAACTAAAACAAAAAGGAGGATTTGATAAAAATGTAGGATTGCAATAGCGGTTCGGAAGTTAATTTTGGGTTGCATCATCCTTTCAACTCAAAAGCTCATGTTCATGGGCTTAGGTCCAATCAAAAAAACTTCCTAAATGGCCTACAAATTAGTTCAAGGATTCGTAGCCCAACTTTCTCAGGCTGAGGCCACAAGCTAGCTTGTCTCAGGTAGCAAAGATCATAGTGATAATGGACCAGGAGAGTGGGTGGCCTAGTATTTCAAGACTTGCTTGGCACAACAGGCCCCAACTCCCTTTGCTTTTTTATTTATGAAAAAATATATAACGTTTTCAACAAAATTGGCCGCGTTGTCTTTTGAAAAAACACCATTTTTAACAACTTTATAAAAAAAAGTTTTTGTAATATTGTTGTTCTAAGCGGATTTTTTTAACCAATCTTATAGTTTGTTTTTCTATAAAAATCTAAAAAGTCCATTTAAACGACAATTTTTTGAAAATTTTTATTCAAGAAATTTGTTCAAAATGATGTTTTCTAATAAATCGTGCAGGTAATTTTTGTTAAATTTTTTATATTATTCATAAAATCTTAAGAAATTATAAAAGTTGAGGATATGAAAAAGCAAGTATTAGAGTACCAATGGAAGCCCTCCTTGACAGCAATTAGTAGTAGTAACAACTCAATGACCTATAGGCTATAGCTAAATAAGCCTACAGATCAAGACTCATAATAAGACACGGCACGTTCCGTCACCCGGCAATGGCTGCCCGTAGGAATATTAGAACACTTCTATTTTGTGAATATATAATTTTGTCATGGACTTGTCTTAGAGTACTTGAGATCAAGGAGCAATTAAAGAGCTTGTCCTAATATGCATAGCACCAAGTCTAAGGCTGTTGAAGACACCATGGTAAGGTAGTGGTCTTGTCAATGACCACTACGAACGAAGGACCAACGATGATGAAGGCGGAGAAGGAGGAGGAGTTGGAGCTAGCTTTCATTGAAGTATGGGCGGAATCGAAGCGAAGAAAGATGGAATAGGTTAGGGCATTAAGGGTTCGAGTTTCAGAGATGGTGACAAAATGTGTGTTTGTTTATTGATGGTCTTACTCATACATTAGAATCACTAACTTTTGGTGCAATTAAAATCATACTATAACTCAACCAAGTTGAAAAATTGTTTGTGATTCCTCATTTTTGTGGGTTCATCAGACCCCTCATATCATTGGTTCTTCAACGGATAAGAGAATTATTATAATCATGCCAAAATAGAGTCACTACGATTAATTATCTTTTTTAATATTTTTTTATTAACAAAAAAATAAATAAATAAAAATCATTAACCAAAGTCAACATAGGGTGATTCTAAACTAATAATAAATTGTTTGTTGCGAAAAAATAGATATCTTTAGAGTGTTTATAGTATTATAATGGATTGTATTAATATCAACAAAAAATAATAATAATAATAATAATAAGTGCGATGTTTACGAGAATCATAGTTATAAATAAGTATATAAAGTAGTAGATTATCTCATAAATTTGACCTGATTCTATTCTACCAAAAAATAAAAAAGTCATCACCGACGGTGGTTATGCTGTCTCATGTGAGGCAGTTTCGTCATAGCTTATGTTAGGGATAGGGGCTTCCCCGTTTCATATATTAGTATATTACTGACCATTCAATAAGAAAAATATAAAAAAGAGCTATGGGCTTATGATAGGCGCTTCCCCGTCTCCACCAAATGCTTATGTGTAGCTCTTTTAATCCACCCATTTCATTTGTGGGCATATTTTTCCTTTTTCCTTTTTAAATACATGATGGCTTTCCTTCTCGTGGGACACCTTTCCTTTCCTAATACAAAATAGAAGCACGTTGAGTGGAACCAAAGGCATGGAAACACTGACATCATCGCTTATGCAATTCACTACATGTGGACACACGTGTAAAAACACATTAGGCCCACGTGTTGGAAAATCTTACGTGGCCTCGTCCTAGTAGTCGGGACCCATCCATTCCTGCCTCTTTAAAGCTGTACAAATCTTAATCCGGCAATGCCCATTTCACCAATTATTCTACCATGACACCTTTTCGTCACGGAAAAAAACTCGCATGACACAGCTTTTATTTTGTTTTATTGGCTGTCATTATTTTTATGGGGCCGGATTACGGGTAAATAATTATAATTAGTGATCATTCTTAATTAAGTTAATAGTCATTTACTAATAATAAGTTAATTTGAACTGTAGCTACTTTCCTAACTAAATTCATGATAGAATTTCATTGTTTTAGCAATATGACATTCTTTGAAAAAAGACACAATCAGACCACCATGCTAGCTGTACTTTATTTTATTTTTCATCCAGCATCCTAACACATCAGTTCAAGGTTTGTACATGTGGATCACCCAAGGAGAGCGCAAACAAGCTATTTGACTACCTTCGCACAAAGAGAAGGAATGCATAAGAGCATAATAACTTTACATGAGTGAAGGCACCAGAAAACTTTACAAATCAGTTCCCCTTTACTCCAAAACCCAGTTTTAATGATATTATGAAGCTGTTTCATAAATTTTAAAAAAAAAAAAAAAAATGATATTATGAACCTGCATATTGATAAAAATTGCAGAAGTAAATTTATAAACAGAAGTTATTGAACTTACTTATTCGTGCATTGAGATATGAACATGAGCTGCTCTACCCAGAAATGAAAAGGCAACTTCTTGAAGAATATATATATATAAATATAAATATATCAACATGAACTAAACTAAAAACTAAAACTTTTCATTTCCCCTTTTTGCCGTAAAATTGACCAAAAACACCACAAGCTTATCTTGTTGAATTGAACCCTTTGAAAGAAAACCGAAAAAAAAAAGGGACCAAATGCCCCAAAATATTCAATCTCCCCAGCATCTTTCCACTGCAGGCCAAAATATCCCCTATCCTACCTTTCTCCTCCCAACCAACCTTGAACCTAGAAAACAAAAACAAAAACAAAAAACAAAAAAAATCCCCAGTTTTAGGCAGGCAAGATTGGGGCACCTGTAACTTATTGCACTATTTCGCAAACTGCAGTGGTTCAACCAAAACCCACCTCTTTTCTCATACCCAACTCATCAGATTTCCTTCAAAACAAAAGCGACGGAGAAAAAAGAAACGAACAATCTGCCATCAAAATTTGGAACTTCTCAGATCCAGTATGTGAGAGAAGGTTAATCAAGCTTCAGATTCAGAGTTAGATGAGCTCAAATCAGAGGAAGCTCCACCCAAATTAGTCGCATGAGATTCAGGCAACATCGAAAGCTTTGTCTGCATGCCTCGGCGCGTTTTCAAGGACGGCTTCACTTTCATATACTGTAAAACAAAATGAGAATATGGAAAATTAACAAAACAGCATTGATAGATAGTACAATAATTCAACCAATATATATAAATTTATAGAGGGGGTAGGATCAAGTAACACAATTTTAAATTTGGCCTGTAATTCAACTATAATTTACAAATGCAAAACCTCTACACAGCCAAACTCGGGTGATGGGATTTATTTAGTTAATTGAAATGACTCAACATACAGCTTGCTAAAAAATTATAAGCCACTTTTTGAGGTCATCTCAATTAAAGTTAAACTACAAGCTACAGCAAAGCAAGATTCAGTTACCTCCTGATAAAAGGCATTGATCTCCTCTTCTGTAAGGCCTTCATCCTCTCCAGCATTTTCCTCCCATCCAAGAGAACGAAGGAATGCAGCCTCTTCCTCAGATGGATAAACTGCTGCACTGGGGCACAGATTCTCCTCTCCAACACCAGAAAGCCTATGAGCCTCTTCAGAGGCATCACCATTGCTATTCATCTCCTCACCATTCTCAGTAGCATGAGGACTTACAGGAGCACTGGCTACTTCTTTTATCACTTCATCAGATTTCTCTGTGGTGGGAGATGATATAACAGTGCCTGAATCTGGCAGAACAGTAGAAGTGTTTGTTGAAGTTTTCTTCCTCATGAGATTGAAAAAATCATTCCGGCTTTGGGCTTGAGACAAGGAAGGTCTCTTTTCCACAGTGGATCCATGATTCAGAGCCAAGGCAGCCCCCTTGTGCTCCACAGTAGAAAGCTTTGGGTTGTTTGGGCTTCTCAAAGGAGTCGATGCACCCGTCGGAGCAATAGCAACCTGGCTAATTTACTACTCTACTGCTGGCATTATTTGTTGGACTAGAGGCATCCTTCGGAGAAGGGGAGACACCATTCTCCCGTCCTGGTTTGAGAACGAGAAACTTCCCAACATGAGGCGTCTTTGGACTATCAGATTTGACATGTCCACCACGGAAAGATTGACTACCAAGGAGCAATGAGGACTGCTGCTGCCCACTCTTGGCAGCCCCAATCATCTCACTAGTTCTGACAGTCATTTTAGGCTTTGTTTTATCAGACGAATTGAGAACCTGAAAAGGAAATCAGCTAATGACATATACTTCTCATCCAGATGTCGTAAAAGAGCTGATGATAAATATTGCATAAGGAAATTTGGGATATATTTGGGGTATAAAATGCAAATTCGAGCTGATAATAGTTATTGCATCAGTTAATTTGGGATACATTTGGTGCATAAAAAGCAAATTAGCTAGCTCTGTTCAATCTTAAGCATAACCATTTCTTTAAATCAGGATGCATAATTTTTCATCGCAAAAGTTCACCTTGCTAAGAAAACAGTTCGTAAATTTCAAAACAAACATTCGCACATGAAGTGAAACAAGAAGCAGAATGAAAAAACTTAAAGCTCAATTTGGCCTGGGAAAAAAAAATCTGAATTTTGGTTCTACAACACACAACTTTCATTCACAATTCATCCACACGAGAAGCTTGATTCTCCATCATACTCCAAAATGACAGAAAGTTGCTTCACCAATTCCCTATTTTGGGTTGACGCACCTGGGAAACAGGTTCACCATCCATGTCTCAACCATCACATATTTATTATGCATATACTTCAAGACATAAAATGACTACTCTCCGATACCAATCTAACCCATTAAGACTTAAGAGTTGATAGCTCCTGTTTTCTAGGATTTCATTCTTCATTGATAAGGAAAGAAGTCTATATCTCATTTGGTCCTCAGCTAACGTTATAAACGTAACAACTTATACACATACTATCACCTTCTGTTTCTCTTAGAAAAGCCATCCCGATATTTATATAAGCAATGAGTCAACCTTGGAAATCCATACTGCAAGGGAAAGCCTAAATCAATTTCAACAGAGGGAACATCTCAATAGAACTGGAGGTGACAATTTCTTCCCCATATAAATGTATAATCCAACAAAGTTGAATGCAGTGGCAATATATTCACAGAGGACACACCATTAAAACACCTTTGCTCATGCCAACATAAAGCAAGCTGGCCATCTCCAGTCAAACAATCAATTTCCAACTGAGATATTCTAAAAATACATTCAATGGAACATGATATAGTGGCAGCACCTTCTTCATGATAAAAACAGGATGAAAATATATCTGCCTCCAATAAATAATTCACACTCCATATACTAATATATGATATTACATTCAATAAGTTGTGCTTCCATTTTTGTTGGTATCAGTAACAACGGTTTCACCCATTTTTCCTTGATATATATAAATTTTGACATGAGATTAGTAAATGGCCATGGAGGAAACAGAGGGTTGATACTAATGTAAACGTTATTATACAAGGTGACACTAAAGTTCACCACAACACCCAAATGCATTGACACTAATAAACTAAACCTTATTGATCATTTTGCATGTGAAAAAACCTTATTCAGAATTTATCTCCATGCTCTAGTCTGAATAAAGAAGTTTAGCATATTACTCTTCCCTCTCCTTAGTCCTATCCTACCCACTACTCTCCACTTTAACGGAACAAATAGGAACCCCCATTTTTAGTATTCAAACACTTAGAGAAAGGAGTGGTGTCATTCACATCCAATACAACATAAGTTCTTACGTTTTTGCAAAGACAACAGGAAACAAACAGCATATTCTACTTTATTCTTGAACTAATTGTCTGAAAGAAAGAAACATGTGTGAGGTGTATTGTGTGTGATATTGTGACCCTACTTACCCAAAAAAAAAAAAAGATATTGTGACTCTGCAATGCAGGAATATAGACTTCCTCTTAAACAAAGTTTAGTGTCGTAGAACAAGAAGCATGAAGAGAAACAGTATGGATCCTATTCAGTAGAATGGACAGACATAGATCAATTCTAGCAAAGCAACTTGTTTAGTTGTTTGGCACCAACCCATTATGCTCCTTTAATAGAGGCAGGTTTATAATGACCAAAACACACACAAAAGAACGCATAAATGCACGCCCATGTGCATCGCATATATTCCCACCCCACATTAAAATTTTCAGTACAGCTGGCTGCACCACAGTACTGCCAATGTGATTTTAGCATTCAACATGCCCCCCCGCATGGACACCACAAAAGCTGAAATCACAAAGATGATAGTTGGTTCTGCCGGCTCCTCTAGAATATTTTCCCACCCACACCCAAAAAAAAAAAAAAAAAACCACAAGCACACATGCAAACACACACACACGAGAGAAAGAAAGAGAGAGAGACAGAGGACATAAAAGTATATGCAAGTATTAATCTTTCTAATTTCACTGGACCTGGAAATAGAGAGATGGGGAGAGGAGGCATAAAAGTATCTGCAAGTATTTATCTTTCTAATTTCACTGATCCTGGGGTTGTTGTACATCTATTAAACCAATTTGAATTACCAAAAGTGACACAACAAGAGATGTTCAAACGAATCTGCAAATATATATCTCTCTAACCAAATAAATTTGCGTGGTAACTGAAGTTCAGTTATCGACCTCTTTTATTGACTTGCAGACACCAGAAGGAGGTCCTTGTTTAACAATCCTCACCACTCCTTCATCAAAAACAATCTTCACCACCACCCTTCCAAGCAGTCAAGCTTCTCATGAACCATATAACTACTACATACTCATCAGAAGAATTAAAACTTTAAATCTAATGTGATAGATTGGAATGTGCAGTCCTACAAAAATTTGCAGCGGCTCAATCACCCAGACGTCTTACACACAATTTTCCTCTAAAGTCTCCACCAGCCAAGTAAAAAAGAATTCACAACTCAAATATGAAGTAAAGCATCAATGCTTCCACTTGGACATAGTGAAATGTAAACACACAATACAGCTAGGATCCAGCAACTCTAGCAAAGAGCGCAAGAACACATGTTTTTTAATCCATAAATTTCACTCCACACACAAAGGAGAGAGAGAGAGAGAATCCATCTTAGCCATGGAAGACTGGACAAAAGGAGCACTACCAGACAAACCTTCAAAATCTAATTCTATGCGCTTCTAAGTACAGAATGAGAAAAGGCAACGGTGGATTGCTAATTGAATGCAATATAGGCTGCAAAAACGAAAATAATATTTCATTTCTCATATTTCCCCACAGAAATTAGCCATTAAATCACAATCTTAAAGATACGGCCGCCGAAATCTCCAACTCGCTGAATATATCTTTTATTTTTCTAATTTCACCATATATGAATAGACAACCACAAACAGGTTCTGTTTTTCCAAAAGATACCATAAAATCTCAAGAATAATGGTCACGCAGTGCTAAAGGCCAGTGTCCACAAATCCAACTGCACAAGAAGGAATATTATCTCTAAAAATATTCAATTTATTTAACACCTTCCACACTACTAGTACTAAACAGTTGCAAAAGACTAATATAAGACAATCAAACATGCTTTAGTGCTATAGTAGAACAAAATTTTCTTCGTAGAGAACACATCAAGAAAAAAGTAAAGTTCATTATTTAATAAATAGGAAACACATATCACAAAATCAACAGGAGTGTGTATAAGATTCCTTAAGCTTGGGAACTATGAAAATAAAATTTTGCAGAGGTGAAATGTTGGACTGTCTCCTAAAAATTTTGGCACAATGCAACAGAAAAACAACATTTCGGGTCTATAATAGAGCAACAAACTGTCACTAGGATACCAAAGTGCTCCTTTACTCTATCATCAGCATTGTAAAGCAATGCATGAGGACTGTTTTGGTGACTTGGTCAAATAACAACACTGACAAAACATAAAAGAAAAATAATATGACTAACAAAACATAAGAGAAAAATAATGCATTGTCATAAGAGAAACTCCAACATGCAGGTCTGTAATAAAGTGCAAATTCGTGACATGTCAATAAAGTTCCCCAGAAAACAAGAAGTGCTATTTTACTTTATCAGCAGTGTCGTAAGTCAAACAAGAGGAATGTTTTAGACTTTTGGTTACCTTGGTAAGTCATCAAGAAGGAACAAGCCAAAAAAGAACGAGGAGATATATGTGTACTTGATTCCCATATGTGTAACACACCAGATGATAAAATCAAGATCAATCTCTATAAAGGATAAAGACAATAACACATCCCAGCCAACATATCCAAAACAAACAGAAACATAAAGTTCAGATGACCAATGTAACCTCCTGCATCAGATTATAGCTGTTGAACCTTATCAGAGAATGAAACTACAGCTATCGACTTATATCCTCTACCACTCAAGACAACCCAAAAAAAAAAAAAAAAAAAACCAATAAAAATAAGATTTTGTATCCCAGTTTTATGAAACGTTATACGGTTTTGTAACTAGATTCTTGACTCCTCACTTCATATTGGGATAGGCCAAAACAGAGCCGTGAAAACAGAGGCTGTCATCTAAAACTTTTCCAATGACCCAAATTATAAATTAAGGCATTTCATTATGATAATCGGCAAATAACATATAAGAAATAATAAACAGAAACAGAAAGATAATGAGAACATTATATTTGATATATATATGAACTAAAAAAAATATGAACCTTCTAACCAATTGTTCAACAGATAAAAAGTCAAGAAATGTACAACTCATAAACCAAGCTCTTACAAATATCAAATACAATCCTCTTACCGAAGCTTTAGGCACCGAAGGTGTCATGGGTATTAATTGCCTAGATTTCTTAATAGCCAATTCCTCAAGCTTCTGCGTCTGGACAGATAACTACAAGGGGGAAAAAACGTTTCATTAGACCAGCCACAAGTATAGTTACATATATAACATGAAGGTAGCTCAGGTACCTGGGGAGCAGTACGAACTCTTGATGGAGCCTGTGCCAATGCTTCAGCCATATTAAGACCAGCCATAGTGCTTGGAGCCCCAGATACCAGGGTAGCAGCAGCAGTTTGTTGGACAGATGGGCCCCCCATACTATTGCTTCCAATTACCATGGGAACCTCAGCCAGAGCCGACCATCCCTCCCCACCAATCAAGGCTGAACTACCAACAGGCAAGCTCTGAACAGATGTGCCCAAACCAGGAGATGAAACTCTTCCGATATCAGGCACTCCTTGCCTTTCTTCAGTTCCAAGTGAGGGAAAATCCTTTTCAAACGCAGCCTTCTGGATGCTACTACCAATACCGCCCCCAGGAAGTGCAACATTGCCATTTTGGTGATTACTGTTGCAACCATTCCTTGGGTCCATTGCAACTCTTCTGGTCAACACCTCACCCTGTTTCCTGGATACCATAGAATTAGAACGCCTCAATGTGTCCTTTGTTAAGATGTTTCCCAATGAGTCAAAATAGTCACGATCCCAATGGTCCCCAATGACTGACCTTTCTTTCTCCCTATCCCGATCCTTATCACGGTGACTTCTACTAAAACTACTGTACGCATGCTTCAAAGAACCATTACTGCTTGAACTCCTCCGAGAATTTGATGAAGCGGAACGGTCCAAGAAAGCAGGACGAGGGCTATCAAAATCACTACTACTCTTAGAAAATCTGTTTCTAGTGGAGTGTGCCAATGAAGGAACGTCTGTATACCAACAAAAATTCCACAACATTAAACTCTTACAACTAAAGGCAGAAGAAAAATACAAGGAAAACAAAACAATGGTTTCCAAAAAAATGGGCAAAAGTAATTAAAATTTATGGTACCTGAGTGAGAGGAAGATGCAAAATGGTGGGCTGAACTGCCACCCCCAGTAACACTTCCAGTACTTCTCAACCATTCTGGAACTAATGTGGGTTCACTTCTTTCCATAAGGAATACAGAACATGATCAGATATAACAAGAGAAACACCTCTGCCTTTCTTTACTCCCTCCACCTCCTTTCCCAACAATAATGTTATTACCAAATTAGTAAGTCCTAACCCTAAACCTAACCCTAACCTTCCTTCTGTTCTCCCTAGCAACCAATCTTGCTACGCAATCACTGCCACTTGCACAATTCGCCTCACTGTTTCGGTAAACCAAAATTGAAAAGCCTTTCAAAAATTTGTGCTCAATCTAGAGGGTTCTTTCTGCAGTACAACTAGGGTTTCTCTGATTGCACTATATACATTCATCAAAAGAAGCAAACTCGCACACAGATACGAAGCCAGAGGATGAAAACAAGAACAACAGCCAGAACAAGAGGCATGACAGCCACTACGGCATGATGGAAAATCTCTACGCCTCCATCTTCTAAAAAAAAAAAAAAAAAAGATGGATTTGCAGATGATAAAAGCACACTCAGAAGACCCTCATCTCCGCAGAACCCCAAGTCGATACGCGAAAAAAATGCATAACTACGGCAAAAATGAAGAACGACCCACGATTCTATAACGAGAGTTCGTACCCATCAAACAGTTTCAATCAGAAAAAGCCCTAGAGAACAATAAACTCAGGCAGCGAATACCATGAAAATGTGAAGAGATAGAAAACCCTAAAATATATTACTCCCAAAACCTAGGGTTTGAACATCACAGAATCAGATACACGCAAAAAAAGGAAATTCTAGAGAGAGAAATTCCTATATTCGAATCAAATATATATAGAGAAAGAGAAACTAACCCACGAGAGGGATCCAGGTAGGGAAAACCCTAACCGTTCGAATATAACCGCCAAGGTATATTCTCAATGCGAAGTAATGCGTTTCAGAGGAAACAGAGTTGGAGACTGCAGAAGAGAGGAAGCTTTAGAGAGAGAAAGCGGTAGAGATAGAGAGAGAAGTTGGATTGGAGAGGGAGTCCGAATGAATAAAGAGGCAGAAGAGGGTTTTATCTGAGCCGATATATCATGAAGAGGAGAGAAGTAATTTCTGTTAGTTTTGGATACTGAAACGAAACGTATGAAGAACAAGCAGCCTCCCTTCCCTTCTATTTAGATTTCACAAACACTATTCCCCTTCCTTGCCTCTCCTATATTTTTCTCTTTTCCTTTCTTGGCCTTTCAAAAATCCCCTCATACACAACGAACTTGACTTTCTTGAAACCATTTCTCATATATGGTCCACATTCACATTTCTCTTTTTTTCTTTTCTTTTTTTTCTTTCCCCATTTTTTGCCTTACCAAATTTGTTCTTATTAGACTTTCTTTTTTTTATCTTTCATTTATCTTGTATTTGTTAATATAATAGGAGCACTCAAAACTTTTAATTGGACTAATCCACTAAACATAACTAGGATCATTGCTCATTCCAAATCGATTTAACACCTATAATGAATCGATCAGTGACAAGATGAATGCGATATTAAGCTTATCTATATCCTTTATTTATTGTTTCATAAATCGCTTGCATGGTAGGGTATATAAATGCCTCATCTATTATAATTGATCATAAACACCGTCATCTTACCCCGAAATCTCATAAAACATGGAAACACAATCTTGACCAAAAAATTATTTCAACAAACAATAAAGAACGTAGATAATAAGATAATAAACATTATATAGGTTTTTTTTTTTTTATTACTGTAATTCGACGCACTAAGAAATTAAAAGTTTGAATCCTTAAGTATTTCATTTTCGTTTTTCTGTTTGGGTCGTTAGATTAATAGTTCATATAGTTGATTAAGCCAATTTTTTTTTTTTTTTTTTGATGTGGAAAAGATTAGTTAATTCATGAAGTTTTATAAAATTAAACTAAATTGGATTGAGGCAGCTACACTAATCGGTTATATTAATTGAATCTATTTTCGGGCATCATGTGAGTTATTGCTCATTCGTTCTATTTATGATAGTAGAGATGCCATTTTGCTTCTCTTATGGAAAGGCAAAGTGACCTCAAAGTTGCAAGGAATTACCTTATGAAACGTACCACAAGGGTGAAAGCCAATTTTAGTAACAAATAATAGATATATAATTATAACATATTCATAAAATGCTAATTTAGGTTACACCAAACATCACTAATTACCATAGCTTTTTTCCAATTTTTCCAAAAGAATTGTCTCATTGCAAATAATAAATAAATAAATAATAATAATAATAATAATAATGTCTCCACTAACTTGAAAGTTTTGAATGGCTAATCTAAATAAAAATTATTCCATTGGGAGTACGTACTTTTGTCCCATTCTCCAAAACCCTAGTAATTTGCTGAAGCCACTTTTGCAAAATAATAAAATAAGGGACCTGCTTTGGGGTCATCTGTTGGGACTTGGGAGTTTCATCTTCCATGAAGGTGTTTGGGTAAATGCCCTATAGCTCGCCTCCATGTAAACCCTAAAAATAAAATAATAAATAATAAAAATAAGGGCCTGTTTGGGAGACGTAGAACTTGGGTCATCCAGTTGTTCAAGCTGTCTATTTCATACAAGCAAATTTATATCTGAACTAGTTCAAGTCTGTATGCAGTTTGTCTTAATTTTAGTCGTATCTACTCCTAGTTTTGATGGTGTGAATTTGGTTCGAGTTATAATGAAAACTAATTAAAACAACTTATATAGGCTTTGATAATTACAATACCGAACATCGATTCATGCACCATTATAGTTTATTCAAAATTAAACCCCAGTTTTCTGCATGAGTCAATTGAGTCACGTATTGGCTGAGGTTAACGCCTTCGAAAATCAACAGCGTGTCATTTTAAAAATAATAAAAAATTATGTGTTTACACCCACCTGTTTAGTACCTAATGTGTCGGAGTAATATGCAAATTAATTAATGAATCAAATTTTTTTTTTATTTTTAACTAACTAATTTTTTCAAGGCCGAACTTAAAGTGAAGACGAGAGGGAGGAATGTCGTTAGGCCAACAAGCCATTGGCATCAGTAAGTAGTTGATGTCTACTAGATTTTGAATCTCATCACTCTCTTCTATTGTTAAGATACATTGAATGGCTAATGGCCCTATTTTTAAATTTTAATTTAGAATTTTTTTTTTCTTGTTGATCACAAATAATTTTGTAGGTTATGTAGGTGACATAGTGAAGTTACACATGCTACATAAAAACCTAGTTTTACACATGCAACAAAAAAAGCCTAGTTTGGTATGTTTTCTTGCACTAACTACGTATACCTCATATGGTCCATGCAAGCTCGATCTCCTCCATTTCACACACACAACAAAGAATGTGTCACTAGTTGCAACCTATTATTGCATATATCCTTTTCTGACCTTCTTCCAACATAGCTTCCACCAATATTACACTGTTAAAATCTAGCCATGGTTGAGGAGTGATTTTGTGCTTGAATTTGTCACCCTAATTTCATTGATGCTGAGGACAAAGAGTAAAAATCGCATAATTATACATACATCAATAGTCACAACAATATCCAGGGGCGGACCTACACATCATTGGGGGGTCATGGCACCCCCAAAATTTGTTAAACCCTTTAAAACATGTTTAATTTTATGTAGTGTCACAGTCAAATTTGATAAAGTGGCGCATTCCAAATTTAATTATTTATTCTCGAACAATACATTTTTATACTTGTATGTGCATATGTATTTATGTATGTATGTTAAGCGTAAGTGGTAACCCCAAACAAAAAATTCTAGTTCCACCCTGACAATATCCTTGCATGGGGTTGGGGGGGGGGGGGGGGTGTGGGTTTGAGCGATTGTATTTAATTTCTTCTTCTTAGGTCTTGTGCCCTAAACGATTAAAGCAGAGGCAAACCATCAGCCGAGCAAATGTGGGTGATTAACTCATTCCAACCCAGTAACCTGTTTTTCATAGCTTAAGACTTTTTCTTTAAAAAAAAAAACATTTATTATTATTATTATTTTTTTTTTTTGATTTACATATATAGATTCAAACATTTGCTTTAATGACAAAAGCAACTGCTATAATAAATGGGTAGATAAATTTAAGAGGAAATATCCAAAACCTCATTTAAAAATAAAATCATATCTAAAAACTCCATTAAATATTTTCATATCCATCTAATCAAATGAAAAATAATCATGTCCATTAACTCCAACCAATAAACATTTTGTTTATTGATGTTAAAAAAAAAAGGTGATCCAACCAAAATACCCTTCTTTCACATTAAATTAATATGTTTAATAACAAAACTGCATATTTAACAAAATTTTCCCTTTCACCCCTTATTTTCCCAAATCTCTCATTCTCTCTCCTTCTTCCCCCCTCTTGCGTGTATACTGGAGAATAATTAATTAATGATAGTTAATTTTATTCTAATTAAACTAAATAAATAAAAATAGAAATTTAGTTAAATAGACATTTTTTTCATTAAACATTTTAATATCAAATAAGGGTATTTTAGTCAAATCACTTTTTTATTTTTTATTTTTTATTTTTTAACATCAATAAACAAAAAGTTAACTGATTAGAATTAATGGATATGATTGTTTTTTATTTAGATTAAATAGATATAAAAAATATTTAATAAATTTTTAGATACAGTTTTTTTCAAAGGGAGTTTTGGGATATTTCCCCGAAATTTAAACCAATCTTGTAAGGTAAGGGAAAAAGTGCAAGGCACAATCTTGATGGCCTAAAGTCACAACAACATGCCTTGACCTAAAGCTAATCGAAATATGATTTTCAGTCAACAATCTCGTCAGCAAACCCCTTCGAGGAAATATCCACTGGATTAAAGAAGTGGAAAAAAGAAGAATATCTTTCCTCCCAGCTTCAAGATGCCGTATATATCTCACGTGGAAAAGCATGCTAGCGTTTATCGTGTTCCTCAACACCTAGGTCTAAATTTGTTAAGACACCCATTAGGCCATTATCATTCTATTATATATCTATTTATTTACTTATTTTGGTATCAAAAGATTCCGAGGTGATCATGGAATTATGGGACATCTATGAGATTAACTTTGAAAACAGATAATAATAATTAAATTCAAGATCTCTTATTTGATAAGAGGCCTAAAATTGTAAGAAATTTCTAATCGACCTCTCACAATTTTATTCTACTATTGCTTTTTATTTTTTAACGGACTAAATCTATTTACACCTCTAACTTCTTAAATTCTAATATGCATATGTTTTTTTCACTAGTAAAAATAATCATATCATCTCATGTGCATTGATCCATTATTTTTGTAATTTTTTTTTTTTTGGTAAATCAATTATCCGACGTAATCAACGTATACGCCTCCATTACCACAAAAATTAAGAAAATAAAAAATAAAATAATATACGCCTCAATTTACGATTTCACACACACTCCCCTCACTTGATAGCACGTACCCGTTTGAGCGACCGAAATCCTCTACGTGGCCCCGTATTTATTCCATCCATTTTATTGGCGAAACGGCAGTATGTTTAAGTATTTTTCATTGAATGTCACCTCGACCAATAAGAAACAAGTGACAGATAAGGGGCAAGGGGGAAGGGACCCTGATTCGTGGGTGAAAGGGCAGGGGTGTACGCCGGTTGCAGCGAATAAAAGCACGTAGAGTTGGGCGTACGCTCGAATCTTTGGGTCCCCCATCAGACAAGAAGACACACTCCGATTCGCCAATCCCTGGTGTTGCGCCACATGGCACCGCGTTTTCTCTATCTCCTTCGACGGCGTTTACCAGTCTGCTCCCAGTTCTACTCTCTCTCTCCCACTTTTCAACCATTTCATCACTTTGCGGTCTGCATTTTTTCCCCTCAGAAGTTACAGCACAGAGGGAAAGAAAAAGAAAAAAACCATCTAGAATTCTACGTCGCTGCTTTTCCAATCTAATATTCTCGGTAAAATCAGAGAGGGAAGGAGAGAACTTTGATTTTCCCCGACTTCGTTGCTTCCTTCATCAAATTTTTTTTCCGAGAAAGTTATAGAGAGAGAAGAGAGAAACTGAGATTTCCAAACCTCGCTGCTTTTCTGACCTATTTTTTTATTTATCGGGAAAGTTGAAGAGAAAAGAAGAGAGGGAAAGCAACTTTGATGGATCAGGCTCTCAATGCATCACTTACCTCGATTTCTCAGTCATAGCAAGAAAAGCAGGGAGATGGATCCGAAGCAGAAGCGGAGGAAGCCGAAGCTCGAACGACGCAATGCGGTGAAGAACTTTGACTACGATGTGGGGACGTCGTCGTCGTCGTCTTCGCTAGACTGTCCATCTCCTTTGCACACCAGATCCCTCGATTTGTCGGATCGAACGAGCTTTCGAGTCCGTGGGGTTGACGGCGAGTTTGATATAATTTGCCGGACTCTAGGGCTTTCGGGACCCGAAGACTTTGCTATACCGGCGGCGGCGTGGGAGGCAAGGACGGTGCGGTCGTCTTCTGACCTTTTGCCCAGGTCTAGGTTAAACCGGCTGGAGAGCCATAAGCCGGAAAATTTGCAGGAAAAGGAGGAAGATGAAGTGGTGAGTGATTTGACGGATAGGTTTGTGGATAGTGTTAGGTTCAGGAATGTAAGCGAGTCAACTCGGATTCAGAAGGAGTCTGCCGAGTCGTCTGGTGGGGGCGGCGGTGGACGAGAAGGCAGAAAAGGAGGAGGAGGAGGAGGAGGAGGAGGAATTAAGGGGGTTCGGCCTCCGGTTCTGGCACCTCCACCGGCAATATCCTTGCCGGTGATTGATCATGGATGCTCAACTTGGGATTTATTTAGGGCTTTTGCACCAGAAGGTGATGGAGGCTCTTCTGTTGTCATTCAGAGAGGGTTTAGTTCTGATGACGATGATGAAGAAGTTGATAGGGCAATTATTAGGAGAGAGGAGAGGGCTGGACCTGGGGAGAATGCTGTTCTTTCGGAGTCATGTTCCTTTACAACATCGAATGATGATGATTCTTCCAGTACCACCACGGAACCTATGTCCAATATTTCGCCAAATTTGAGATTCAGACGTACTATTACCTATTGGGAAAAGGGTGAGCTTCTGGGCCGGGGGTCGTTTGGAACAGTGTATGAAGGAATCGCTGAGTAAGTTCTGTTCATACCATCATTTTAATTTTAATTTTCATGAAAATTTTAAGCACTTCTTGTAGTAGTAGTAGTTCTTAAACAAAATCCAGTATTTAGCATTTATTGGTAGCCCCTTTTTATGCAATATGGTTCTGTTGTTAGAATTTTGAATTGATTTTTCCTTTTTGTAATCATCTCTTCCATTGTTTGTTAGCATCGGCTATCAGTCAATTTCGATTCCTTTCTTTATTTAGAGCTTCAAATTTCAATTTCAATGCCCCAATTTTATGCATTGAACTCATGAAAGGTCTGCAAATTGTCGGGATTAGAGGGTTAATTTTGGTTGTTTATATTCAGATAGAATCTTATCGGATATTGGGGCTTTTCTTGATGGCATTCTGTTTTGTAATATATTTTACTCTCTCTCTCTGATTTTAATTTTTAATTCTTTGAAATTGCTTATATTTTAAGTATAGATGTTTTATACACCTAATAGATACATCTCATTTAGGAGCCTATTTTTTTGGACAACATTGGGTATCCTATGAGGTGTGTCTACAATGTTTTTAGAAATTTGAATGACGATGAGATTGATAAGCTTTCTGCTCTGCTTGATGGCATTAAGGAGGTGTATATTTCTCTTTTCTATGATGATAATTGGTATTGGGTTGTTGAATCCAATGGCCTCTTGTTTATTGAGTCCTTTTTTCAGTCTTTAATCTTGGATTTTCCTTTATCCTGTGATCTCATTTAAGTTTCGAGAGTGCCCCAAAAAGTTAAAGCTTTAGCTTGGTTGTTTGTTCCTAACAAGGTTAATATTTAAGACATGCTTCAAAAAAGAAGACCTTCTTCGTACATGTGTGTGATGTGTTGTTCTGATGGGGAATCAATTGGTCACTTGTTTCTCCATTGCCCGTTAGTTATGAAGCTTTGGTGTAAGTTGTTTCAAATGGTGGGGGTGTTGTGGGCTCCTTCTAGACATATTTCTCCAATTTTAGAAGCACATTTCTTGAGTTTTGGTGGATGGATAGGAAGGGTTCTTTGGAATTGGCTATCTTTTCCACAATTATGGAACCATATTGTGTTGGCCATAGTATATTACATTTGGTTGGAAAGAAACAGAGAATTTTTAGGACAGGAAAAAAAGCGATATTGCTTTGTGGAAGAGTATTAGGAACTCGGTTTCTTTTGGGGTTTTATTTTTAAGGAGTTTAATAGTATCCCTCTTCCTCTTACTTTGGAAGATTGGAAGGTGGTTTGCTTGTTGAGGGAGTGGAAAATTGCTAAAGTGTGTTCTTGGAAGCCTCTGCCTTTTGTTAAAATTAAGTTTAATATTGATGGCAGCCTTCTTGGAAATCCGGGTGTCATTGGAGCTGGGGATATTTTTTCGAAAAAAATGAGGGAAATGCTATCCTCTCTTCCTTTATGTTTGATGGTGATGGTTTCACCATTAAGGTGGAGATTCAAGCTTTTTTAATTGGCTTAAGGCATGCTAAAAGTTGTAATTTAAGAAATATTTTGGTGAAGGAAGGTTCTTTTGCTGTTATCTATTGGTTGAAGGAAGGGGAGAAAGCAAGTTGGAGATATTACTATGCTGCTAGAGAAATTTTAGACATTCCAAGGCAAACTGGGGCCAAGTTCACTTGAAGTCATAGATCAGTTAATGGAGAAGCGTATATTTTAGCAGAAAGAGGGGGCCACTATGGTGGAAACTTTTGTAGGCAGTTTCTATCCGCTTTTATCTCCTTTCTTGGAGGCTCTTTGTTGTTTTTATTTAGGGGGGTGACTTTTACATTCTTCTTTTTGTTTATAGAGTATGGTTGGTGATAGGTTTGGTTGCCTTTTTTGTTCTCCAAGGACTTCTCATCATTTCGTTGTATTGTGATTAATATACTTGGTATTTATAAAAAGAAAAAAAAAAAGCTCAAACACAGGTTTTGGACAATAGTTCTTGTTACGTATGTTAGTTTGAAGTTGTTGAAGTGCAAAGCGATAACATTTTCTAATTGATCTTTGGACATTGCATATTGTGAAGCAGCTTCCCTTCTTTGCCTATTCTCCTTTATAAATTGGTGGTTGACTTCAATGTGTGTTACATTCATGAACATAGTATAATCTGAAGAATTTAGTCAACTTGCTGGCTTGCATAGAAAAGTGAACAAGGAGAAAATGGTGGTGGGGCATAGTTGTGTATTACATTACGTAGTCAGGAATGGAAGAGTGAATATATTTTAATTAATAAATATCTAACAGGGTATAATTTATTATACTGAATGTGTAAAGTATATACACAGGTACACCTAATATTTATTTGCTAATAATATGCATGTATTTGGTGGGTTTGCATTGGTAGAGGCTTCTGGCTACAGCCGCAAACCTTAAAGGGGCTTTAATTGGAATGTTCAACCCAAGCCCAGCTTTAATACTGAGAACTTTAACTGAAGCCCACTTAATTGTTGGGTCGGTTCGGGTTATGTTGTACTCAACCCACCAAAGCTGCTGCCATACAAGATACTGGCTCAAGTGCTATTTATACTCAAAGCCCTTCCTGAGATAGTAGCCTCCAACTGCACTGCATATGCCATCTGGCCAGCCATCGTGCCCTATGTTTGGAGTTTTATCTTCTACTATCCCAAATGAAGCTCCACCTCATTTCCAGCCATGCCCATATTAGTTTTGTCTAAACCCAGATGTTGTCGTCAGGCGTGAGTACATCAATTGTTTTGTGTATGCCTTGGGACTCATACTTATGACTTGGCCTTGCATCCTTGTGAAATTTTCTATGTTGCTGATGGAAATATTTTATACATCGTACACAAACATGTCTTTTGAATTTCCGAAGCTGCGATAAGATGTCAACACTGTTTTATTTGAGGTTATATACAATTGAAGGAATAAGTAAGCTTGTAGATTTTAAGGAGAAGGAAATGAATGTTACAGAGTATCATGGAGAAGAGGTTGGTTTTGCTATGGGTGGAATGCCTGCAGAAGTAGAGTTTTTACCGAGATGTCTTCTTGCCTCAGGGATATATTAGAAAAATCCAGCACTTTTGTCAAGGTTCTAAATATTTGGAGAAAAACAAGAGAGGCAACTTCATGGTGATTTAGATGAGTTAAAGAGTGTCCACAAATATAAACCTAACAGGTCTCTGCCTCCTTCATCTTGCAGCAGGGGGGATGGGGACTGTGTTGGTGAAATTACTGAAATGATGGAATTCTTAAACTCTTTTGAGCTTATCTTGTCTTCCATTGATTAAAGGATGACCTAGCATTTGATGAAGGGTGTTCTGGCTTACTTTTCACCCTACAAGTTACCGACAACAAGCTGTTACTATCTTGGAACTTATTTTTTAAATTTGATGTGACCATTAGCAAAACATGGAGGCAAAGGGGGGAAAAACAAATATTATGATTAAACACATGGTCCACACCACATTATGCAGCCTGTTGAAATAGAATAGTCATATTGGCCTCCCCTTTGGTCTTCCACGTTATAGTGTGGGTGATTTGCATGAGATGGATGGTTGTTTTATTAAAAGAAGCTTTTGTTGGTGGGGGACTTGATTAATTATAGCATATTTTCAAGAAGTACCTTTGACTCTTTGAATTTTGAATATTTTGTTCTTATATTTGAGCCTTGTAAGTAGTGGAGAGGGGCAAGAATTTTTGTTGGAATTTTCCATTGTTGAGTGCTTCTTAGCCTCCATTAGAGAGTTGAGTGATTTTATTCCTTGGTGAATGATTTCCCTAGTATCCTCCAGAGAGTTCAGAGTTGAGTGATTTCTCTCCGTAGGTGACTGACTCCCCAAGTATCCTTTTGAGCATCAAGTGATTCCCGACATTGGGTTGAGTGATCAGCCTAGTACTTTCTTATGTTCCTATTGTAATCTATTTCTTTAATTATTGATAAATTTAATTTAATTTCCACTCTTGCGCGTGCTTGTGTTTGTTTAGCCTGCATCAAGTTGGTATCAGAGCATCTTACACTGTTGCTGTTTTCAAATTTCAGAGCAGGTTAATTTGGCTACTGTTTTTGGCCAAATCTGAATATGCTTTCACAGTTTGATTCAAAGTACCATATGATGTTTGAAAGCCCTTTAAGTGTGGTTTCCAATGCAAAAAGCGGTTTGTCAATTGGAGTTTTGTAGAAGGAGATGTGGTCGTTTGGTGGAAAGTTGTTAGAGCTGAATGTTGCCATCTAGAGAATCTATTCTTTTCTAAAAAAAGTGGACATGGAAATTGTGGGCTCCTGTTGACGATTTTTATTGTTGGTTTTTTATTTTTCAATATATATATAATTTTTTTGTTTGTTTTTTGGTTTTTTTGTCTACCCCATTCTATTTCAATTTTGTTTTTCTGAGACCTCCTCCTTTTTTATAAGCTTCTTCCCCCTAATAATAACATTTTGGTTAATTGATGCTAAATTTGAAATGCTTTTTTGTTTTTCTCTTTCTTAAATTTAATCAGAGATGTTTTTCTTTAGTTCTAATGTGTTTGCTGTACTTTTATTATCTTTACTATTTATACGTCTGCAGGGATGGATTCTTTTTTGCTGTGAAGGAAGTTTCATTGCTTGATCAAGGAAGCCAAGCAAAGCAAAGTGTTTCCCAACTTGAGCAGGTGCGTCAGGCTTAAGGTTTTTCGTGGTGTGATATTCTTATCATGTTTACATGCATACCCTGCTATGATTGAGTAATCTATGGGACTAGAAAGTAGAGTACTCTTGATAATCATTTCTTGCTGAGATTGTCTCTCATTTCCTGCTATTTGTTCAGGAGATCGCTCTTTTAAGTCAGTTCGAACATGAGAATATAGTTCAATATTATGGCACAGATAAGGTATTGCTTTCTTGCTTTTCATGCTTCTTTTTTGTGCTTCTATCTCAGATTAATTATCAATTTTGGATAAAAATAAGATTGAAGTCGACAAAAATAAGATTGAAGTCAAAGTGAGAGATGGTTTACCAATTTTTATCTTTTCAGCATGCACTCCTCTTAGAGAAATGCTTTTGTTTGTGAACTTCTGCTCTTATTCTCTGTATCATTAGCATAATATATTGTAGATATGATTTGAGAGAGAATTTAATGATATAAAGCACTGCTGATTTGAGAACAAAGCCAAACCATGTTTCATGGACTTTGGTGCACGTGTGAGGTGCGGTCGTCTCCAGGTATCATGTACTTCTAGTCCCCAAATCTTAGGTCATGGGGTCACAACTAATGATCAAAGCATCCACATTTCTTCATTTCTATCGTAGGATAAAATTTAGTTTCTAACTTTCTATGTAACATTACTTATTTGTGGATACTTCAATCGTTTGGAAATATCCTGTAATAGAGTAAAAGATAGATTTAGAAGAGTGAACTAGGACTTGTTCCTCTCTTCCTTTATTGGATACTCGTAAGGGGCTAATTGGGCATATACTGCGTACCCATATCCTTATGTGTGCTACATGGGTGCTTCACTCACTTTGAAGTGTCCATTTCACTTATGCAAGGACGAGAAAACTTTTCCACTGGTCTCATAGTGTTTGTGACGAAAAAATATCCTTCAGATAAGTTTAAGTGCCTAATTTTAGTTATTAACATCGGGAAAGTCTCACAACATGACAACAACTCTATAGCTTCTTCTTCTTCTTCTTTTGTTTTTTAGATGACGAGGAACCTTTTAGCAACCCCATGGGGCCAAAAAAGTCTCACACAACTCTATAGGTGAACAGAGAAGGTGAATATGGAACTTTCATGGGATTCCTGGACTGGAAATATAGTGCTACTTGCTTAGTTAACTCCATTGTTCTGTTGATTATTCTGCTAATGTATTAGACTTGGCCCAGCCCAGCTGGTTGAACCATTGAAGTGGCTTCTTAGCTGGTTGAGGCGTGCCCTGGACTGTTTGAGGGCCTGAGTGGTGTTTAAATCGATATTTTTGGGGCTTAAATTTCTTCATAAAAAAAATTCCTTAACTTTGTATGACTCGCTCGAATTGGTTGAGTTCCTTGTGACTTGGTGCAATTTGACTGGGCGCTACTTGTTTGCCTTAAGAAACAAATGGCACAACTGCACAACGGAACCTTAACATGACTTGAACTTTAGATATATTTAATTGAAAAGGTGATGCTAACCATTCATTCAATATCAGTTTTTAAATAATCTTTAACCTCAATGATACTTAACCAAATATATGTATGTGAATATATATATAAATAAAATTAAGAAAATACTATAGCAGTTAGTGATTCAAGTGGTCAAGCTGGTGGGTTGAATCACCGACAGCTGATGCAGTATCTTGATTGGAATGATGTGTGGATCACCGTACTTGAACCTTAGATATGTTGAATTGAAATGGTGTGACTTAGTAAAACAAAAATATAAAATAAAATATGAAAGTATTAAAAAGGTGTTGCTAACCATTCATCCAATATCAGTTCTTACATAATCTTTAACTTCAATAATACTTAACCAAATATATATATATGTATATAATAGGAAAATACTATACCAGTTAGTGATTCAACTGGTCAAGGTGGCGGGTTGAATCATTGACAGCTAATGCAGTTGCTTAATTGCAATGGTGTTCGGATCAAGGTTTGATAACTATGTTATTTGGTTCTGATGATTCTGCTATGACATTTGAGAGGGTACCTTGGAGTGTATCTCCATCTCTGTATGTAGAGAGTATATAACACATATAGAAGTGCCAATGTGAAGCAACCAAAAGTTCAGTGGTGTACTAAAAATGAACTTGATTGTATAAGACTCCTGGAAGTTGAACAAAAATAAAGTGCCATTTGCTGAATTCCTGAATGTCCTAATGTATGGTAATGTGCAAAAGTCCATGGTAATTTTATTTAAATTTGAGCATTCAAGCCCCAAAAATATGGAGGAAAGCTCTATTAAAGCCTTCAAGTATTGTGAACCTCCCTAACCCCAAGGGTTAGCTCAATTGGCAAGGGACCATGCCTCAAGAAGGAAGCGGAGGTTTTGAGTTTGACTCTTGGTAAACCGTTGGGGCTACCTACACAAGGTTACATGGTTTTCATGGGCCTTCAACTTACCTGATCCATGTGGGTTGTGGGGTCTTATATGGGCCCAGGGTTTGCCCAAATGGTTTCCTTGTTATAAAAAGAAAAAAAAAAAAAAGAAGAAGGTATTGTGAACCTCCCACACACATAAAGCTCTGTCCCATGTCTATTTCTGGAGGAGTCACTGTGCCGATGACTTGTGGCAGTGTCAAACTGTGAAACTCTTGTCCAAGTCCACAATAAGAGGCTTCTCATAATAGAAGTATAGATCATATATTGGGTGGCTAAGAAATAAGAATCCTCACAAGTCTGTCACCTGTTCTCTGTTGTTATAGTTGCTGGATTATGCTGTACTCTTATGGACCTGTTGCACATTGAATTTTGTGATTGATGTTTGTTTTTATTTATTTTTTCTTGCAAGTACTGGACTGTGAGCATTGTTATCTTATTTTCTTCACAATCTTCTTTGCAGGATGAATCAAAACTCTATATATTTCTAGAGCTTGTGACGAAGGGTTCCCTTATGAGTCTGTATCAGAAGTATCATCTCAGAGATTCCCAAGTCTCTGCATACACAAGACAGATTCTGCATGGTTTGAAGTATCTTCATGATCGAAATGTAGTTCACAGGTGATAAAAGTGAACCGAATATGTTATTAGCTGGATGTTTTTGTATTTATATTTAGTCATTAGTGTTTTTTTATATTTATATTTATTTTTGTTGTTGTTGTTGTTGTTGTTGTTGTATTCTAAGTTATTTTATTTTAGTGCTTGGAACATATGTTTCTTTCAAAATTTTATTCTTTAAAATTTTTATGCTTTTATTTTTCCTAAAATTTTTACCATTGGTTAAGTTGCTCACTTAGTTGTTGGATAGCGTACCTGGGCCTGTTCAATCTTTTCCTTTTTTTGTTTTTCCTTCCTAAATTTAAGGTGTTTTTAAAATCTTAGTTTGAAATGTAAAGCAGTTGGCAGTGGCCATATATACACACAAACACAAATATGTATTAGAGTTAGTTCTCTTACTTCTCATCTTTTTTCTTTCTTTGATTCAAGGGATATCAAATGTGCAAATATATTGGTGGATGCAAGTGGATCTGTGAAACTTGCAGATTTTGGATTGGCAAAGGTATTTTTCTTCCTCAGAATTTGATATCTTTTCTGTTTTTAAAGCTTCTGAAACGGTTGTAGATGTCTTGTTCTAATATTGCTGGTTGTACCCTTTCGTAGGCAACCAAATTGAATGATGTGAAGTCTTGCCAGGGGACTGCATTCTGGATGGCCCCAGAGGTTTGCCTTTACCTTTCTGTTCTTGAGTTAATAAGCGTTATAATAAATGGTTCCATTTGAACTGATGAATCGGTTCAACAGCAGGATCAAACAACGGAGAACGTATGCTTTTAAATAGTAACTTGTATGAGTGTGTATCAGTTGTACACTACTGACATGGATCAGTGAGATAATGATTTAGCTTTTTAATAATGTACTGGTTTATAGTCATTTTTACTGTTGTTACGTACTTTTTATAGTCATGGACTATCCCAACTTTTTAATGATTTTTTAGCTTAAGCACTTCAGTTAGAAATTGACATTTGTGATGGTTGCACTTAAAGTCATTGGCTTTGGAACTTGATATGAGAAACATTATAGGATGACTCTGATATCTATTTCTTGCTTCCTGCGTTTTGATGAAGTTGTTATGAGGTTTAAATAACGTTGCTGATTTCACCAAGTTTACACTTCACAGTAGAAGAAAGGACATATTGGTGACCATCATTTGGATTAAAAGCAGAGATTACCTTAAAAGAATTAAAATTGAAATCTTTAACATAGAATTTTTTAAGTGCATGAGGATACATACCAACTAAAATATATGCTCTAGATTGAGCAAAAAGGCGAAAAATAATATGTATAGCTAACACCACATAGTTGTCTGAGGCTTTGTTGAGTTGAGTATATGAAGCTTGGGTATATTGTTGTGATAATATTTGGAGTTACCTTGCATTTTATCCCATTTATTCATATTAAGGCTAGAACATTTTCTTTGGCTGATTGAAGTTCATGGCTGATGATGGGTTTTTAAGTGTTTTGGCAAACCATGCATGGAAGTTTTTATTTAGAAATTATAGTTGAAAAATCTACTGCTGTATCTTAAGAAGTATAGTTAGATTACTATTTAGTTATTAGACATTTATCAGCCTTTGATAAATTTAAATTTGCAAGATTTTTTCTTCTTTTTATCTTTTGACTTTAAAAATCTGCAAGATTTCTCTCTGTTGGGTTTATAAATTCACATTGGCAAATTATTTTGTTGACTATATGATGGAGTACATCATGTCCAATATAATCTCTAAATTTTTTTCTGATTATAAAGCTGTGTGAATGCAGGTTGTTAATCGGAAGAACCAAGGGTATGGGCTGCCAGCTGATATATGGAGCCTTGGATGCACCGTCTTAGAGATGTTAACCTCTCAGATTCCATACTCTCATTTGGAATGTGTACGTAACACATTTTTACAATTTATTATTTTTTTAGAAAAAAATAAAGAAAAATAAATCTCTTCTTCTTTCTCAACTATTTGTACTACTTACGCCATCTTGTTTTGATATGCTCTTTTGTTGTTTGATTTACGAGTAAATTCTTCAACAAGGTACCTAAGTTTGTGGTGCAAGTCAGTTGAGTTTATGTAGTTGCATTTTAGTTTGATATGCTCTTTTAGTTTGAATGCTGCAAATGACCTCAGTTTCTTATTTTCTCGTACATCTAACATGGATGTGAATTCTTGAAAGATTTTGACTGGAAGTTGATTCCTCACTTTTTTTGAGGAGAGAGGGAGGGGGAGTGGGGTTGTGTTTAAAAATCAATGTATGTATTATTCCTGAAGGAGAAGGATACATAAGAAGGACAGGAAGTCCTACACAAACCCTGAAGCTAACAACAAAAACAAAAAGGCATGATAAAGCATTAGGGCTCACAACTCCTTAATGGGGTAAAATTGTTCGTTGAAGACTTCGTAGTGGTAGCCCTTCTTTTAGCTAAGAAATCCGCCCCCCTACTAGTCTATCTATGAGTCTAAGAAAGGGAAGCATCAATAGATCTAGCAATATTTAATATCTTCCTTGTAGCATAAACATGCCTCCAACTCCCTCTTCCCCTTCTTTCATCCAAGAGATATTTGTATAAGAATCACCCTCAACAATAAGATCATACAACCCAAGATTCCTAGTGATGTAAAACCACTCAGAGAGAATAGAAGATGAAGGGAGAGAGAGAGAGAGAGAGAGAGAGAGAGAGGAAAGAGCGAGAGGGGGAGAGGGGGATGGGGAATAGCAAAACCCTACGGTTAGGGGGATTGGAGAAGAAGAAAGAGGTAGGGAGAAGAGAAGATGCAAGGAAAATATTTGATTTCAATTAAGCATCAAAACTGAATTCTAGGGCTTACAACCCAAGCCCTTATATAGGTGATATTGAACATAAAATTGGAAAGTGCTAAAAAGGAAATATATAATACTATTAATTTTACTAAATAATAAACAAAATATAATGCCTGAATAATAAATACTACTCCCTCCATCCCACAAAGACTTCTTTCCCTTTTTGGCTGTCCCAAAATGTTTGTCACTTTGAATAGTCAAATTATAAATTTTCTTAACTTTCCCATTCTATCCTTTATTACACCAAGAATTACTTTAAACACAACCAATGCAATTGATAGTAGGATAAGGGTACTTTTGGAAAGAAAATATCGAGTGGATGACAAATCAATGCATTAATTGAGTCTCTTAATCTGCATGCTTTTTCAAAGAGGCCCATCTTTGTGGGATGGCGGGAGTATAATATAAAATAATTCCTTCTTGATTCTCATCATCAAGAATGGAAGAGGGTTTGAAATGGGCTTCCTCTTTTACAGTGAATAATCAAATCAGAATGCTTTTTGTACTACTGCAAGCTGCTGATATAACATTGATATGGTTCATCATTTTGGAACTCACAAATCCAGAATGGAAGATTATTGAATGAGTTAAGTGGTCCGCAGTGTGTTCAAGATAGAAATCAGCTCATCTATGCTGGTCTTCAAAATCAGGAATAAAATGCTGTCCTGTAAAGTGATCCGTTAATTATTCATATGGTCGTTTCTCATGGATATATCTCCTGTTGCTGATACTGAAAACCCAGAAACCAAATCTGCATTATTGATATGATATGGTTTAGTGAATGTCTTAGTCTGTACTCATTTTTGTTATTGTAATGCTAACAGCTTCTTCTTTGTTACACAACAGATGCAGGCTTTGTTTAGGATAGGAAGGGGTGAGCCACCTCCTGTTCCTGATACACTCTCCAGTGATGCAAGTGATTTTATTCTTCAATGCCTAAAAGTTAATCCAAATGATCGTCTGACTGCTGCTCAGCTCTTAGACCATTCATTTGTGAAGAGGCTACTTCCAACATCTTCAGGCTCAGCATCTCCTTACAATTTTGGCAGACGGTTTTAAAAGTTTTCGTCTGCTTAGACTGTGAAAGATAATGAGGTAAATATCTTTCTTGTATTTAATTATTCTCACCATCCATTCAAATACTTCAATTGCTGCTTCTCCATAGTCCATACCCATGTCCCAGAAAAGGAGGAAAGAAAAAGCAAAAACAAAAAAATGAGTCTTGCCATTTGCAAATCTTCCACAGCTTCTTTTTGAAAAAACAAACATGGTCATGGGCATTGTCCTTGTCACAGGTGTCTGACCTGACAACTTGAAAAGCCATGCAAGTATGGCCTTCCTGATACATGTCTGACATGATTGGTTTAAAATAGGATAAAAATATTAAAATTTCGGTGTCATTGTTATATGGCATGGGGCTTGTTATTTAAGAAGTTTTTGAGAAATTCTCGATTCATCCTTTGAGAGGCAGGTTGCTTATTTGTTTAATTTTTATGTTATGCATCCGTTGTATTCCCCATTATCTCTCTCTATCCCAGGAATTTTAAAATTTTCACCTTCTGATATGATATCTTTTGACCTTGAAAACAGCCGGGTCCAGCATACATTGTGCAGGATCATTTCTTTCCATTGGATTCTCAAGTTGGGTGACATGTTCTGCATCTCTTGTTGCATTCGGTATATTTGCTTGCGTGGAGCACATTCAAAATCTGAATGTTTCCTAAAAATTAAAACAATCTTCAAGTATTGCCCAGGATCTAGCCTTGAATCTGTCTTCCTATGAACAAGCATATACTTCGGTTCATAGGCCCGTGTCTGGAGATATTTGGCCCCAGAGAGCAACATGCATTGAACTTAATGTCATCTATGCCATTGATTTGTTGTGGTAGTAAGATTATTCCTTGGCTATGACAGTTTGTTGTATTATATTGCCATTTTTTTTTTCTCCTTTTCTTAGGGTCATGGAAAGTTTGTGATGGAGTAATGGTTGTAAAAATCGGAAAGCAGTCGGCTATTTGTATAGATCTTTTCATTGGAACAAATGTTAAAGTTAATTTACACTTGCAGTGCAATCGAGTTCTAATCTGCTTTTAAATATCATGTGTCCAATACATGATCTATGTTTTAATTTTTTTCCCCTTTTTAATAGTAGAAATGTGCTTAATTTCATGTTCTTCTTAACAAATTAATATTAATGCAAGTTGTGTAGAACTAAAACCAGTGATGTACTATTCTGGATTCCTTGGCCCAAAACTTTGGCCAATTGGGGGGTGTAGAATAGTTTTTTGGAGCTAGTGTTTCACATGGTTTAAGCCTTTAAGGGGTGTTTGGATTTGCCAGTGGGAGTTATTTGCCAGAAGTGTTTACGAGTATAGCAATGTGATCAATTAAATGAAGGAAAGTGATGTATTGTATTTAAATTTATACGAATTGGTAAAGAAAGTGAAACAAGATTATAAAGTTTTTGTTTCTGGGCCTTTGTAATTATCATCCCAAATCGAAATTTAATTTCCAAATGAATTGGTTATTGCAGAGTTGTAGATCCCTCTAAATTAGGCCTGGTTTGTATTGAATCTACCCTTGGGGAAATTAGAAATATCGATTGGTTTTGGATCTAAAATTGAGGAGCAGAATTCTAGGCTGCATCACCGTTGGCTATATTGTGGTTTGGATTATTTTTATGATTTGAGAAAACTATTTATTTCGGCCTATGCCACCCTAGTCTTCTTGGAAATCTGGTATCTAACGGTCCACCTGTGTTTTTCCATTGGGCCAAAGAGAGTTAAATTAGTAGGTGAAACTAGGATTGAAGAAAACGATGAAATAAGTCGTCCGGCGTGGGATTACGTTTCCTCTTTGAAATGTCCTTAACATGATGTGATGAATATTAAAAACGAAGACACGTGCTCAATACAATTAAAAATAGTACATGAGACTTAGGAGGCTTCTCCAATAACGTGATAGTTAAGTGAAATCTAGATGATTCATAGCATGTGTAGGAATTATCAATTCATGTGAGATTATCTAAATATGAACGGTTCAAGTTTCATTGTACTACCTAATTTTAATTGATTGGGAATTTTGAGTGTCACAAATATTATTTAATTTTAAAGTTGATAGAAACTCCATGAAATTCGCGTATTGTCTAATTCATTTGTCTATATTTGCTTATCAAACTATCATCGGTGTTATCGTATTAATGTAGCAAGGTTGAGAGTTGATATGCGGTGCCATATTTTTTTTTTTGCTACATGATGTCATATTTGCATTTATGTAAGATGGGCAAACATTTGAACTCTCTAGAATTTTCCTATAATTTAAGGAGCTTTATGTATTTATATTTTGAAATTAATAATTAAAAATGAAAAAGAATATAGAAAGTAAAATGGAAAAACGCAGGAGCACCTATGTATCCGTGCTCCCAACAGTACCCGAGTGTACCTCACCCTGGCTCTCTCTCTCTCTCTCTCTGTGTCTCTGTCTCTGCCTCTCTCTCTCTCTCTCTCTCTGTGTGAAAGATATATAAATATCGTGAGAGTGGCGTAAAAATGACAACATCATCAGTTTTCCGATAAAAGAGGGCTTTTGGCACTTTTCCGTAGAGCCCCACGCAAACCCAACCATTCGGGACGATGTTGTGATCGACACAGAGCATTGTGCCTCTCCTTCTCTTCCCCTAACCCCTCCGATTTCTCCGTTTTCTCTCACTCACATTCCAACTCGAAACACTCCCTTCCCTCTCGCCCCTCTTCTCTCTCTCTCTCTACTCTCATCCATCCTTTACAACGATCCAGGTACGTTCGCTTCAGATCTCGCTTCGATTTCTCCTCTTTATATGCTTTCTAGGGTTTTCAATTCAATCTCTCTCTCTCTCTCTCTTGAATTTGTTTGGTGGAATCTGCGTTTTGCATGGTATGCGTGTTGATTGCGTAAATTTGAAACTTTGGTTGTTTGTTTCTCACTTCTACTTTGACTTGTTTGAACAATTTTGGATGTTTTAAGTTTTTGCGGATTCTGCTTTTATTTATATTTATATATATACTCATTGATTTGCTGTACGAGCTAAAATGGCTTTATTACTTCGCTCTGTGTTATTGTTTTATATATGTTTTTCTTCAGCTCTGTTTGTTTTGACGGAAAATTTTTTTTGGGGGGGGGGGGGGGATTTTCCGAGGAAAAAAGTTATTAAGATACTGTATGGATTGAACGTGAGAATGAAGAAGTATTTAAAAAATTAGGGCTTTGCCTCTACAGGAGGTTTCTGCCCCATCGTAGGGGGTTCTGCTTCCTGTTCTGTATTTTTTATTTATTTTATCTGTATTTTTGTAAGTACGTATGTAACTATCAGACATGATATTTTTTTCTCCATAAATTTTACAGTCGAAATGTTGTCAGGGCAAATGGAGCTTAAAGGAAAGGTTTTGTACTCACAATTGTTATTATTATTATTATTATTATTATTATTATTACAATGGTACAATTTGCTGTTGGAAAAAAAAAATGTTAATCCATATGTTGTGTTGTTTTGAGGCATATATGATGAACATTTTGGAAGCAAAAATTCTTAGATTTTCACCCCTGGTGGCAGTGAAACTTCTAAAATGCTAATGAAACAGTTCTTTAATTTTCATAATATAATTTTGGTTCTTTTGTTAGAGAATTCTGCTGTTTTTTGAGATTGCTTTTTCACTTATGAAAACATTTGTGCTTGAAATGCAACTTCATTGAACAATTACTTGAACCCACTATAGAACAGTGTTTTTAATTCAACAGTAACTCTGTCGAACATTTTATGTTTTTTTTACATTAATCATCTGAATTAAACCCAGTATTGGCGACTCTTATCTTTTTTCCGATACACATTCACAATCTCTGCTTACCCAGGAGAGAGAAAAGAGATGAGTGATCCCTAGCTTGTTATGATTGTGGTCAATTGGCCAGCAGGTCTTTGTTTCTCCAATGGAATCCTCTCCAAGATTCAGTGGGGCGGAAACCAGCTTTACCACAAGAATGTTGTATTCCTATGATTCCTTTGGATGGACAATGACAAAGATAAGTGAAAGCATACCAATGGATGTCTGCTCGACAATGGGCTGCTCCATGTCTTCTTAGTCATACTTATTTCCATTTTTCCCCCCTTAATCCATTGTATCTATGGCATCTAGAAATCTTTCATTGAAATCTTTTCATTTTTATGGTTCCAAATAAATTTTCTGGTTGGACACCTTTTCACAATTTCCTCATATTTATGTATTTTTTTTTTTAATGTTCAGTTTTTTTCTTGTGCATGTGAGTTCACTAGACAACCAATGTTCCTCGAGTAATATTATTCAATTTATTTGTTGAAGTGACCTTGTAAGGGATCAGGTATTCATGCTTTCTGTGTGATCCTAACAATATGATCATTATCTTCACTTGTTACAAAATAAATCCTGAAACAGACTGCTAGAAATCATATTATTGGCCATTATACTTCATTCTTCCTTGAAGATATTTTTAAAAACAGCCTGGGATAGAGCTTGTCCTTTCCTATAAACCGTAATCGTTAGAAAGAATTTAATTGCATATGTTTGAAGGTATTTCACATTCAGTTATATGGTTATAATTGTTTAGATTTCCATGTTGATAAAAAAAATAAATAAATAAATAAAAGCATGAAAAGGTCGAATTCAACGCCGATGTGTTTGGAAAGGGTAGATTTCACTTACATGTCAATTACTTGGAACTCAACTCAGGCACAAATGCTATTCTGTTGTTCTAAATTGTATATAGATTTTTCCCACTCTGTTCTCTCTCTTACATTTTCTTTCTTAAGTTCTGGGTGCTTGGATGATTAAAACTGCTGAGTCATAATCAAGATCTCTGTTTGAAAATATTGACATGTCAGTGTTGCATTTCGTACCTGGTGTGGCCTACTTATTTTGAACTTATAACGAAGTTTATTTATTCGTTTAATTTTCTGGATATATGGGAGGCGTGCTTAGTAACTTTTTGTTCATCTTTTGAGAATGGCTGTGTTTTGTTAGGGTTGTTTTTTGATGATGAGTCTGCTTCAAGCACATTGAGAAGTTTAGGCTAGTTTTAAGGGTTTTATTTTAGCTTTTTAATTTTTTAGAGTTTGGGTTGATAAAGGTGACATGCCATAGTTGTGCATTAGTAATTCTTGAAGGTAGAGTGTTCAATATAGGATGTGGAATTGTGATATCGGTATCATCTCTGTGGTGGGTGGCGTTTCATTGTTTCTATATGTTCCTTTAGAGTTGTTCATATTTCGCTCAGAGATCCTTTTTTTCTTGTTGATTCTTGGGACTTGAGGAAGACTGGTGTTTTTTTTTTTTTTTATAAATATTTTATTTGGATGTTCCTCCTTAGCATTTCATCTTCATTTATTTTTTATTTGGATATACATTTTTCTCATATTTAGTCATATACCATCTGCTTTACTCAGTTAACTGAAGTGTAAAAAACAGATGATATCCGCTTTATGGATCTAGCATCTCCACAGAAATACATTGTTGAGGCATTTGGTCTTTCAGAATTTCTCTTGGGAGGTTGAGGCTTACCCTTTAACATGGTTCTTGCAAATTTCCTGAACTAAGATTATTCAATTCTTATTTGATTGCCTTGGTTCACAAAGCAAGCCCTTTGTCGTCAAGTCATTTTATGGGCATATATTGTCATTTTGTGGGCACATCTTGTCATTATTTCAACATTGACCAGTATTTTTTTATCCAATTTTTTAACACGCCTAGTAGTCATTCAGTGCTTGGGATTGGACTTTAGCCTTTCGCACCATTTTATTTATTTATTTATTTATTTTGCCCCTTGTAAATAGTTAGGTGTTATGCCTTCTGAATTAAATCATGGAGGTAATGGAATTTTTATCAAAAGTTAGCAATTTTGAATGGAAGTTCAATAGAGGTTTTTAATATGATCGTAACTTTTGGGATTATCTGCTGTACAAATTTGTTCATGGGTTACTTTGATTGAAATTTTTTGTAGGTCATTTTGGATTTTCTCCATATTGTTATTTTGTTATACAGTCGATGACCTCTTTATATCTCGTACTACCCTAAAACATCTATTTGAAATTATTTATTTGAATGTTATGTTATACTGCTAGATTTCAATTATTTTTCCATTATTCCTTCTACTGCTCTAGTTGTAGTGTTAGTGTTGCTCTTGGTATTCAAGGGCAGAGCCAAGGCGGGGGCGTGCCAGGGGGTGGGCAGGCAAATTGAGCCTTTTCAATTTTTAAAGAATTGTAATTTTGAATATAGACTTTAGATTAATTGAAAATTGTGTCAAAAATAAATTTTCCCCACTATTTTTTTGTCCCCAACTTGATTTTTGTTTTATCATTCTAATACCACAAATGCCTCATTGATGTGTGAAATCCTGATTCTTTTTTCTTTTTTAGCTGGGATGTTAGATTCAGCCCAAGTGAAAATATTTCTATTTTTTTCCCTGTTTATTTGAAGTCTACAATTTTATTTTATTTTTAATCGAGTGAATAGAATAGTGTTATGTTTTATTATTTTCAATTTGTTGGGGATAAGGATTTTTCGAATAGAACATGTCAAATGGAATAATTTGAAAGGTAATTGGAATTAGCTGAGAAGGTAATTGTTATTATGATCTAATCTGTTTTATACATTTTGTTTTAATTTTTTGCTATTTATTTTCTCTGGATGAGTTTCAGGCTTTCACTTGTAAATGGCAAAAGTTAGCAAGGTGCGGCGGAAGTCCAATTCCCGCCATCTCAAAGCAGCCCCATACCCTTTACCGTCTTCCTCTCAAAAGGTTCTGGAAGACGTCCACTCAAAGAAGAAATGTTCTAAAGCACACGAGAGGAAAGATTGGGAAAATGCAACTTGCTCGGTTTGTTTGGAGTTTCCTCACAATGCTGTTCTTCTCCTTTGTTCCTCTTACAACAAGGGCTGCCGCCCTTACATGTGTGCCACTAGCTGTCGCTATTCCAACTGCCTTGATCAGTACAAGAAAGCCTACACGAAAGTAACTTCAATTGAAAGTGCGCAGCAGGGGTCAATGGACCATCCGAGTTTCAATTTAGGTTTAGGTCAGCCCAATGAAAAGACAGAAGTAATGGAGCTTTTGTGCCCACTCTGCCGGGGACAGGTGAAGGGTTGGACAGTGGTGGATTCAGCACGGGAATATCTTAATGCGAAGAAAAGAACCTGCATGCAGGATAACTGCTCATTTGTTGGAAACTACAAACGCCTTAGGAAACATGTTAAGGCAGAGCACCCATTGGCACGTCCCCGACGAGTGGACCCTACACTTGAAGCGAAATGGAAGAAGTCTTGAGCGTGAAAGAGAGCGAAATGATGTGATCAGCACAATTAGATCATCAACACCAGGGGCAATTGTAATGGGAGATTATGTTATAGAGGGAAATTATCATGGCTTGTATAGAGATTATGATCTGGATGACTATTTGGGTGATGCGTTCTTATCTTTGGAATCATTTGGTCCGGGCAGGAACAGTATCCACTCACTTTGGAGTTCTCAGCAGGCCTATCACTCGTTGGATGAGGATGACGATGTTGGGATGTATCGCTCTTCAGCTGCTGGCACTGGCCACAGGAGACTGTATTTTGGGAGGTCTAGGAGGCGAAGGCATGGGGATGCTAATGATGGTCGGTAATTTATGCTGACTAAAATTACAGAAATGAAGGGCATGGAAAGGACTGTGCTTTAGCCTTTCTACAATCTTCTTGTTATAATTTTTTTGCAATTGCCATCACATGGCACTTCATCATAATGGTGTGCAAGGCATTGTCACCATTTGATTCGAGAAGGTAAAGCAGTTGAATCACAGGATTAGTCCACTTTCTGGTGATGAAGTGGGTGCGATGCATCTCTGTACCATGATGTAGTGTAATGTGATTGGCAATGAGTAGTTTAATTTAACAGATGGTAGAAGGAAAAGCAGTTTCAGAGGGAAGGGAAGGGAAGAGAGATGGGGGGTTGCTTGCGCCCTCATGTGTAGTTCTGTTTAGCTTTTGAGGACGGCGACAGAGTTTTAGTGGTCGGTTCCCTCATAGGTGCTTGGATTAGCTCTCATTTACTTATAAATTGTGTTCATTTGAATGGAGGATTAAATGGTAGAAGATGTTGATGGTTCTTCATAATAATTGTTATTCTTCGAAAATGAAGGATGATCCGTATATGGTTCATCCAGTAAAGTCCATTATTTCCTGGTTTTAAGATTGATGTCTTTTGGGCCCCTTGTTTTATGTACCATTGTTCTGGCAATTATTCAATGTACAGCTTGAAGAAGAATTGGAAAATAATCTTCTTTTGCATTGGCTCTGAAGTATTTTGGTTGAACTTGGGTTATGTTCAGACGTCCATCAGTTCAATCTGATTTGCGTTTCCTACTTTTGGAAAATTGGTTGTATTGTCTGGGACCAGGTTCTTTTATTTGCAGGCTAGCAAGGGCTGTTTTGATATAATAACTTTGTTTGTTCTCCATGAATTTTATTTTGCATTTATTTTGGTGGCTTCCAACCTCATCTCTACGTGGTTAATAAATTTTCAAAAAGTGCATCAAATGGGCCCAATAAAAGGGTTGTTCACTTATTTGCATTTAATGCAGCCAAGAGATCAAAATGGGCCTACTAGAAAGGTCGTTCACTTATTTTGCATTTTAATGCAACTCCTAGTTGTTAGGTAGGGCCTTCAATGTAAGTCTTTGCGTAGCTTTCTGCCATGCCATGTACAATCCATTTCTCAGTGCCATGCAACAAAACCTCCCTACTGCAGAATTTCTTTCACTTTCCCTGACCCATAAAAATTTCTTAGGGGGAATCATAGATAGGTTAAAATGTAATTGCTTGCCCCTAGTCGGATCTATCTATAATTCCCCCAATTTCTTAATCCCTTCAACTAGAAGGTGATTCCTTTTTAAAAATTAAATAAAAATGAAAAAAAAGACCTGCAACATTTATTGTCTCTTGCCACAAGGAAAGTCACAAATATTGCTAATAATAGTATTATGTTAACCAATTCATTAAAAAACATAAATCCCTTACCGAGAAAATGAGTCGGGCAAGGACTGTCCATAAAAAGGCATTTGAATTCCTATCGCTCCAAATACATTATAACAAAACCCCAATCCTCTCAAAGAAAATTATTAAACTTCCTATAGTAAAATTCATAGTTGAGGTGTAAATTATCTATCCAATCGACAATTAATAGATCTCTAAAAAAGTCAGTAGGACACAATGTGATCAAACATCTTCACAAATATAGTCAGAAAAAAAAACAATTTGTGAAAATTTGGAAGTAAGTTTTGAATTCCTTTCAAGTTCCAACATTTGGGTTTCTTTGGATGAATTCCTTGGTAGTTTAAAATCATTTATATAGTCCAAAATTATTTTTCAGGTCATGTTTAAATGACATTGCCTATAAATGTTTATAAGTTGTAAAAGTAATTTTATTAGAACCTAAGGTCTCCTAGCTTCAACATAAAAGCTTTGTGGGATTCAAATAACATTTTAATGAAACTTTAAGTAATGATGAGCGTACCGTCCATGTCATAGCACATGAAATAAAATACCAATCATATCCTTTTACTTTCAGCAGCTTCTGATTTTGCCTTATAGTTGAAGCTATAACTAACCCAAACAAGGCCTTAGTCTTGTCATATGTGAAATCAGCAATAATAGCATTTTAATAAACATTGTGTCTACTATTATGATCGAGAAATGAAATTAATTAAGGGTTTGATTACATACCCAATTATCAATCTAAAATACACACATTTCTACCATTACCAAAATAATCGACTTCATACCATTTTTAATAAAAACCTTTTTTATTTTATTTTTTATTTAAAAAAATAGCTTTCCATACAATTGAAGAGTTTTTACCTGGTCTAGCTTCAAAGATATGAGATCTCCTTAGATATTAAATTATAACAATTATCCCTCTTTGAAATTAAATATTAAAAAAAAAAAAAAAAAATCATCCTAGCCTAATTTAGGTAATGTAACAATTATATCCCTCGTGGCCATCTGATTTGTAGCTTTGTTTAAAACCATCACAAATGGCACTCACATGGGACTGAAATCCATGTGAGTGTGGGTGCATGTGTGAGTTCTATGCAATACGAGAGAGGCAATCCAAAAGGCGATCAAATTAGCCATGCATCAATCTAACTCTGCTCATGACATGTATATATACCATATACCATCCCTGACAAATTTGCCCAAATTAATACCACTACACAGGTAACATCCACCACAACTGATTATCTCCTCCTATTTATCATTTTTTTTTGGTTTCATTTATAAGAAATAAATAAAAAAATACCAATGATATTTTTATAACAAAAAATCTAAAGTCTTCACATTGGAGAAAATAACGGATCGTTTACAGTTTCCCATAACAAATAAACCATAATTAGGTGGATCGGAGCAAAGTACCCACTACTCAAAAGTAATTCTTGCATCTATTCCAAGAACACAAGTCAAATCTGGTACACCAGCTTTTAGATCAAACGGCTGGACTTTTCCTGCCCCTTTTTCTTTCCTTTCCTTTTCATTTATCAATAGAATCAATGGTCTGGATTACATCCTCACTATTTCATCATCATCATCATCACAATCATCCCTTGTTGCACTGCCAGCCACATGATAACCCCTTCAGCATGCACCTCAATCTCCTCTGCTAACACATAGAACAAAAAAGAAAGGGGGAACTTTCAACCATAACGTAGGGAAAAAAAAAAAAAAAAGAAAAAATGAAGAGAAAAAGGGAACAAATTGAATTTAGTGTAGGATATGATTTACGCAGATGTAAGAATTGCTTCTCTTAGAGGCCTTTGTTTTCTTGCCATTGATCCTTTTGGGATCGCACGGTTGGTCTACTTCTGATCCTATTCGCTCGTATCTCCAACCCCTTTTCATCCCTTCGAACACGCCTCCGAATGAAAGCCTGAGCCTCGCCGGAGAAGTTGACCATCTCCATTTCTATATAAAGACATTGTCGTCAATTTGGTAATAGCATGCATTTACGTACAGTGCATCTTACTATATATGCATGAAAATGGAGGAAGCTTAATTTACCTTTGGTTTGGCCCTTGAATTGTTTTTCGGCCATTGCAGCTGTTGGGAACTAGCGTCTCTCAGCTCGCGAGCGTAGGCCAGGAGCTGAGCGCGGCGGTCGTAGCCGCGTGTTCTTGCGGTTGGAGGCCTTTGGGCAAATGGGTGTGGCTTAATTCTCTTGAGCGGATCTTTTCTTTCATGAGAACGGATTATAGGCGATTCGACGTAAACTGTGATGATGACTCCCTTCATGCCGGGCCTCCCTTTCGGATTCTTATTCATGTTTTGCTCTTCTGCCTCTTGCTTTATCTAAGGATTCTCACAAGGAGTTGGTTGGAATGGAATAGTGCATTTGTTTTAGTGAAGATTTAGTGCCAAATAGAGAAATATCTCTCTTTCTATAGAAATATATTAATAGGACTATATACTATTTCACCCGCATTCTCTATTCATCTATATGTGCCAACTTCTTTTTATTCTATACTGGATCTCACATGATTACTTTCACTTATACACTTTTGACACATAATGTGAGTGGTAAAGATGAGTGGCAAAAGATGAGTGAAATACCATTTTCCTATATAATATGGATAACATAACAGTCCATCATTGAACGAACACATAGACACCTAACACTTATTCCAATACATATATTTTATCAACAACGGACACACGACACATGTCCTGACATATGGTCCGTTATGCTCTAATTCTTCGTTTGAGTGTCTGCCATTTTACAAAAGCATTTTCGTTGTATTGGTCTTTTAGTGATGTAGTGCAATCTTATAAAAACCTAAGCACACCAAAGCCCGGATCACCCAAGTAGAGAGGATTTGAACTCATATATATATGCATTAGGAGTCGTACATCGCGCATTGGCCCAATATACTTTGTAATCTACTAATGCACGAGGTACAATCCTTAATATGGGTGTTGATATAATTTATATCAGCACGTGGTCACATGATCATCATCCTATATATATATATATGTGTGTGTGTGTGTGTGTGTGAGAGAATCATATGTAACGCCACCACCTGCCTAAGCTTGATTTTCCAAGTCTAGGCTCCAAATCATTGATCAAATCGGTGGCACGCACACCTTTTAGTACATGCCAACTAAGCGCGCCTATGCTTAAATTCAGGTCAAGAAAAAGGGTTATGCCAACAAATTTTGTATATGGTTGTCTGACTCAGTGGCAACTAATGGCCACTAGCGAGAAAATGAAATAGGTTGTTCAAAGTCTACCTAATGTGGAAAGGAAAACACAGTTTATTTAATTTGAATTATGTCATTAGAAGGCAACATACGCTGACAATACCCGTGGAAGAAAAAAGAATGTACGTGTAGTAGTTTATTTTATTTTATTTTTTCATCTCTTGCTTAAAAGATTGAGCTACTACGAAGAAGAACTCATTAGTTAGATTAATTAAGACTAGATTAGATCAAATCGTACCCTGAGCTCAGCCATTTTGCCGAATGAAGTTCACACCAACCTGCCAAGTTCAAGCTTGGTTTGTGTAGAAGCCACTAATTTTTACCTTCATAAGGTGAGAGTTCAAATTCGAATCCCTAATTATATCCTTCTTAACATGTAGGCAGAAGCTTAAGCAACACTATTAATTTTCAGGATGGATTGTCAATCAGCCCAAATAAGGCCTGAATGGTAGCCCTAACTTCAAGATTGCAGACCGACCTCAAGGACCTTAGCCCGAGCCCAAAAGATTAATGCTGTCAAGCCAATTGGGCCAATCTTTTATTTTTTTATTCCTCCCTTTTCTCCACATTAATTTGGGTCGAGGGTGAAGGGAAATTTTTCCTGAGGTCACAGTGGCTAGACCAAAACACACCTTTTAGAAATCCAAATCTACTTTAAAGTGCTAATCACAATTAGATAGTCGGACCATCGTCCTATGGTTGGCGCATGTCTTCTACGCTTTCATTTGACGCCCAAATGTAAACACCAATCACGGTGCGGTGCGATGACAGGTCGTGGCTATGATTAGCCCTCCTCATCTACTTTGACCACCAAAATTAAGCCATAACTTTATTAAGATCAGTCTAATCAAATCATTTCCCTCACAAGAAGCTAATAATGGAAAGAAAGCAGAAATTTGAGGAATTTCCTTTTGAATGGCACATGGTTCTACGTCGACCACCAACAAGGAAGGAAGAAAGAAATTATCTGACTTGTTTTTTTTTTTTTTTTGTACGAAGACCAAACAACCACCCATATCATGCATACGTATCACGGGGTCAATAGACTGGATACGTGTCACACCTGGCCAAGTTAATCAACAAAATCAAAACCATCTTTACCTTTTAGAAGTGGCTGGGTTACACCCTCTGCCATTGTCTCTGACCACATTCATAACCAACACCGATATTACCCATAGGAAAAAGGCCAAGTCAACGTAAAATATCTGTACGTTGGACACCTGTTGGAGCCCCTAGCTTCCACCTCCTTTTAAATACCAAAAGTATTTCTTCCTCTTTTTATTTTTATTTTTTTTTATTTGAGTGATGATTAAGATTTCAACTGGCTTAACTTTTATAAGAAGACACTATTGATCATTACTTTCGGGAAAAATTACACAAAATTCTCTTGAATTATAGGCTAAATTTGTAAACTCCTTAATAACGACCCATTGATCGTTTTGTTAAATTTATATATATTTTCGTCAAAATTTTTTCAAAACTAAAATCTATTTTCTTCAAATTTTAAGAATATACCCATTGATTAAAACATGCTAAGTTTTTCGTATTAAAATGATTTAAATGCGTAAAATGCTGCTCAAATTAATAATCAATATGCCTTTGCTCAATAGGCGGAGAATAATAAAGTTTTACAATTTAATAATTCAAATGTTATTTATTCTATTCTATAATTGAGAAAGATTTTATAAAACCGTTCTATAATTTGTTCTGTAATTAGAAAAGATTTCATTTAATTTACCCAAAACTTTAAAATAAAAATAGAATGAGATTGTTACCAGTAAAATTTCACTTTATTTTATAGTAATTTATTAGGTCACACTCTATATGATAAATCCGTGCATCACGCAGTGTCTTTGCTTTTGCATGAATGCAAAGAAAGACACGATTGCGATGATCCAACTCATGGGTACCACATTTGCAAGACTGCCTACATGTGCAGATGTGCTCAAGCTAGAGGTCACGGCCAAAAAAGTAAGGGTTGATGCCTGAACAAATTCTGACTTCTCTTGCTTTTTTACCAATCAACGTCTTCCTTTTATCCTTTGCCGTCCTCTTTTGGGGATGATCTACCAATCATCTTCATTTGTGTGCTGGTGCTTGCTAGCTGGTGGAAAACCCCTTCACTGCACTCATCAGTCATCACTGATTGAGAGAAAAATATCACTACTACCATGTGTCCATGTGGACAAAGGTGGTGAGAACACGAGGTTGGGAGCCCATTGGGTCAAAAATCTCCTCCCATTTTTATTCTATTTTTAAAATATGAAAAAATTGCTAAAGTTATTGGATAAAGTTTTTTCCTCTGACATCAGGTGGAAATAAACTAGTCATTTTTAATTTTCCTTTGACTCTAGTACACAATTTCAGGAGGGCTTTCCCAGAATGTCAATTTCCCAAGTGGGTTTTGTTTGTTTATTGGGAAAATTACCATGCTTCACCAAAATCAAACGATCCGGGCCTCCTGATTGGGACAAACCCAATAACATTATGATAGATATCAATGGATTCCTCAATTGAGTTACACACAAGTGAGATGTAATTCAAAGATTTAAGATGCAGGTCGAGGAAAGGTAACAGTCACATGTTTTTAAATTGATAGTCAGTTTTTATCATGTTGACAGTCAATTTGTAAAGAAGTTGGAAAGTTAGAAGTAGGAATAATATTTGCCTTGAATTTTATCCACAAAACCAATAGATAGGGCTAGAAGTATCTTCTCTGCTTGGAACAGTTTCTCTGTGACATACTGACATTACCTTTTCCCCCTTCATTATTGGCGATGACATTTTTGACCGGAATCAATCATACATTCACACCACACATTGTTGAACAGCAAAGTAGTGTTCCAACCTCCAACTGCATGTGTTTCAGTAGAAGCAAAGCTTGTGATTAGTCTATGGACGTCATTCAACTTTGATCAACCTCTTTGACTTGTAGCATACATAAGTAAGTTTGAGAAGTGCTATGGTCAGGCACGGTTGCGGTCTGATTAATACTTGCATGACACGTATATTTAAGTTCCAAGTTGTATATCATGCACGCACTAATTATATTGTGATGGTTCGACGGTCACAATTGAAGGCGACAATTAAAACAGAAGAGCTCGCATGTCAATTGTAATGACACCCTGGTTCCTTTATCATATAAGCTCTCTAGATCACATTGAATTCATTGTAATGATATAAATTCAATTAAAAATTTAATGAAACGAGTTTGTTATTGCGAGTCATTCAAAAAAAAAAAAACTCCAATTACAAAAGTTACCAAACCATACTACATTTACCATGAAATTTAAAAAATTTATAGGCTTTTTTATCTGTTAATAGGATACGTGTTTTGAGATTCATATGATATGGGAGACGACTCCGTCAATGCATGCACGATGAGATACAACATACGTTTCCAGATTTGCTACAGTAGCACTCTTTTTACCGCACCATGCAGTAACCGTTGAGGTTGCGACATGTGGCAAGTGGAGGCAATGGAGGGTTGTGGTCCAGAACACATAAGAGCTAGTCGTTTAAGCCTTAAGGGAAGTTTACACCATCTGGCTGTTTAAGGTGAGAAACACAGGCAAAAAATGGGAAAAAAAGAAGGAAGCCATGGCCAATAGTGTTCATGGCATAGAGAGGTTTTGATCGGTGACGGCAAAGGATTTCATCGATGATCGTCTCTACCACAGATCCATCGCCGATAGTCTTCATCGCCATGGCCAACGGTGTTCATCGCATAGAGGGGTTTTGATCAGTGATGACAAAGGGTTTCATCGCCTGATTGTCTCTACACAGATCCATCGCCAGTGGTCTTCATCGCATATGTCTTGGAATTTGTTTGATCATAACCACGGCGGGTGTCATCGTGGCAACGAGGGTGCATCTATATCCGGGTTCAGATCTGGGTTCTAGATGGGTTCCCATTTTTTGCCTGCATTTCTCACCTTAAACAGTCAGATGGTGTTGACTTTCCTTAAGGCTCTGTATAGGATTGAGAGAAATGGAGAGAAGAGAAGAGAAGAGAAAAGAAGAGAAGGGAAGAGAAGAGAAAGTAACTTTCTCTCCACCCTGTTTGGTTAGTCAGACCTCATTAATGAAGAGAAAATGAGAGAAATAGTCACAATTACATTATTACCCTTTTTTTATATATTAAATAGAAGTTATGTAAGGATATATTTGTCATTTCATCACTAACTTATTACTTTTCTATCCATTTCTCTCCAAATCTCTCCAATTCGGAGAGAAATGTAAATGGGTCCATTTTCTCTCCATTTCTCCTCATTTCCTTTCTCTTCTCTCCTAAATTAACAATCCAAACAAGCGAAATGGGGAGAAAATCATTTTCTTTTCTCTTCTCTTCTCTCATTTCTCTCAATCCATACATAGCCTAAGGCTTAAATGACTAGCTTTTGTGTGTTTTGGACCACAGCCCTTCATTGCCTCTACTTGCCACATGTCGCAAAGTCAACGGTTATTGCATGGTGTAGTAAAAAGAGTGCTACTACAGCAAATCCGAATCCCAATCATACTAACTTTAGTCAAAGTGGAAAGGGGCACAAGTACAAGTGGAGGCGGCTAATCGGGGGGCTGAGAGGGCTTACGTGACATTGCCTTTTGGTGAAGCAATGGAGCCACCTCTCTCTATCTATGGGGTGCACAATCACAAACCCCGCCCCATGTTTTTTCCATTGGCCATTGAGGCTACGGTTCGCCACTTCACAGACACAAATTTGTCCCTCATTTTGCCTACCCCTCTCCCCAGCTTGGACTCACTCGGCTCGTCCTCTACCATTTCGCCTTGGATCCTCATCGACACTAAATAGACCTCTGTATTTAATTAGCTTATTGGTTTAATAAGAAAAAGCTTATTGATGCCAATTGGGAATCTTGTTCCGATCTAATTAATTTCCTACAAATGAATAAAGCTACCATCGACTAGGGGATGCAAGTTTTAATAATTCCACCTATGACTCATATTTTGTGAAATCTATTATTAGGGTTAATTAGTTTCTTATCTAAGCCATGTATTCCAAAAATCAAGTTGATCTGAAATCAGATTACATCTGATCCCAAAACATACATTTTTAATCAACAAATTTTTCACAAACCCTGCCCCATGTTTAGTATGCATGCTTTACATAAAAAGATAATCTAATGCAACATTGGGTTTCTCAAAATAAGAGTCGGATATGAATTTTTAAAATATATTCTTGTGGTTAGTGGAGAACAGCCATCAGACCAAATTTGTAGTAAAATTGAGATTACTTCGTTTCCTTCCTCGTTAGAGAAGGGCCTCCTAGAAAGCAAGCTTGTATAAAAATTGTGTCACCTGACCCTAATCCAGAGATTATTTTAATAGAAAAGGAGGTGTTGTTTTATGAAATTAGAAAGTTGTTTGATATTCGTGAGTGATATTCTGATTTTTGTCAATGATATGCGTGGCCTAAAGAACCACATTTAGGCTCTTCCCTTGGTTGATCGCCAAACCATGAGTACCAAAATGGTATTTCAACCTTGTTTATATTGTCTTTCCTAAGCAATAGGTTTATATGGGGTAGCAAGCAACATGGGTTGAAGGGGCGGATGAAGATCGGATCAGGTTCATTTCATCTGTGGTGATGAATATAAGATGTGAAAATGCCTTAGGCCCATTTAATAAATAGCGTAGGTGGAGAATCCACATAATAATTCCATAAACACCTAGCGGGCAGCTACAGCGTAAGACTCTCTGTCAATCTAACCGGGAAGCTGCGGTTAACCCATTTAACCCTTTTTTTAATTAATCGGCTAAAGTATATATTTTAACGGGATAGGGTTTATACATTGATTATTATTTATTTATTTTTTCTTTCTCCTGTCAAACATGGGTATCCTTGAACTCTTCAACATAGTTATGGGAAAGTTGAATAGGTTTAATTACTAATTATATATTAATTGTGTGATACTCCATAATTTGCTTATAATGAATGCATTTAACATATGAAATATATATACATATACATATATATATATAGTACCAATCTTAATGGATCCCTCATGTAAGTTGGGTAAAAAAATTTAATTTCAACTCTTTATTCTTGATCCAAGAGTCAAAATACAGTCCTCATTGTATTTTGATATGTATTTTGACTATTGGATCAATACTAAAGGGTTGATTTTAATTATTTTTTAATTTTTATTTTTGGGGTGGTTAAATAAACAAAAACTTCATTAAAAAAGATAGTACAAAAGCAAAGAAACAAGGAACTAGTGAAAAAAAAAAAAAAAGGAAAAAAAAGAAAAATGAAAAGAAGATACTCCTGTTCTTAATTGACTGTCACTTTTAAAAAATCATGCATTTTTAAGAAAGTTTATTAAATGTTTTCACATCATCTTATGTGTTTCAATATTCTAATTTTATTTCCAAGTATACAAATATTAGAAATATATAAAGTACCCATGAGGAAAGGTATTTTAGAAAATTAAGTCAAAAGAATAATTGACTTTTTAAATTTAACTATAATTTTGGAACATCCCCTAAAAAATTAAAATAAAAATAAAAATAAAAATAAGAACGAAGGAGTAACAAATAAACAAAAACATTAGATCGGAAGGGCCGATATTATTTGCCAAAAAATTATGTAAGTGAAGGAAATAATTTAGGCTCCAATCGCGTCGGCACCGCCCAAAGACAAAATCATTGATCTTTTCAGGACAATATAGGAGCCCGTCTGCTGGTGTGATTATTGGTATACTGTCATTCCAGAGGCTTAAATAATGACACCCTTCAAATTTAATCCTACAAAAGCAAAATTTCCCTGCATATGAAATAGGAAATTTCTCTATAGGGTAATATTTTGTGCCAATGTACCATATAAGAAAAGAAAAAAATTAAAATAAGAAGAAGAAAACTTTGTGAATACTTAAGGCCATGTTTGTTTGGTTGGAATAGATGGAATAAATCACACTTCAATTCATTCCAAACAACGTATTTGAATGAGGTAATTAAATGAGAATGGAATTAAGTAATAGTAGTGAATTATAATGATATTATTTCATAATGTTTATTTCAATCTCATTCCATTCCAAACTATTTTGAGTATAGAATCAGATTCTATTTCTACCTATTCTATTCGAATCAAACAAACATGGCCTAAATGTCTATGGGATCATGTCCTTAACCATGTGAGAAAAACAAGGGGAAAAGTTTATCACCAAATTGCTATTGTGCTATTTGCTTCGAAGTCCTATATCACAAGGGGAAAAGATCAAATTTCAAATGAAATTAGTCTTTAATTACAAATATTTGCATTTTCATTTGTCATACAAATGGTTCTTTAACAAGCCTTATATGTGCATTTTCACTTATCATTGTTTTTCCAAACCAAAACCCTTTTTTTCCATGGAATAATCTGTTGGGATAAATTCATGAAAAATCTTTCAATTGTTGGAATGTTATTGGCAAATTAACAAAATAATAGAAGTAACCTTTCACCAAATAGAGTTGATATTGATCTATCTAGCAAAATAGTGAAATAATAGAATTAATACGATCTACCTTGCATAAAATGGAATTAATCCTAATATGGTTAGGAGACGCAACAATGCCTTTTGAAGATAGTTAAAGCTAGGGTCTCACATGTGCAAAGAATTATGATAACTCTATTTTTAGGATTCAACTTAACTCGAACTCAGACTCTATTATTCTACAATCTTACACCAATAGAACCAAGTATTTTTAACATCTTTTCAAGATGTCTAATACAAACTCTAAGTAAAACTAAATATATACTTCGTAGTAGTGAAGTCAAAAACAAAACCTTCAAGTTGGTATTTTAAGTTTAGTTTTCTAATTATACTGAAAAACATCGACACTATCATCTTTATATAGGACGAAAAGTATTTTGTTTACTAAGCAGCTCAAGATAAATGGATAAAAAATCTTGACTGTAATTGGTATCAAAGATTTGATTCTATAAAATCTTGACCATAAATACAAACATTTCATTATATTTATTAAAAATTCAATCCTTTCCAAAAGGATTTGATACTATCCGAATCTGTACTAGCAAAAATATCATATATATATATATATATATATATATTTAAAATTCAAAATAATAAATAATCTATTTTAAATCATTTTCAACATAACCTTCCAAACATGTGTCTTAAAATTTTAATTTTATTTCTCATTGTTTTTCACATTATCGTTTTCACGGAAAACAAAACGAAAACAATTAAAAAAGATTAGGAAGTGGTTTAATTTGAATCCAATAGGAAAGTATTGAGGAAATAAATCAAGAGCATATGGAAAAGAATCAAGAGAGAGAGTATCAAGGAAAAAGATTGGGAAGAAATCATGGAGAAAAGTCAGAGAAGAATTTGATTTATTTCTTTCTTGTTTTATTCAATTATTATTTGTTTCCATATTAGTTATTATTGTTCTCTATATAAACTAACTATTGGGTTGATTGTAATCAAATAATTATGAATGATATTAGTTTTTCTATATGTAAGTAGGCGATCCACCTTGTGAGTGACTGGTTTCCTTTCATTTTTCATTCCGCCGGTGGATGGTGTTTCTTGCCATTCATTAGAACGCCGTCCGTGAGGCCTTCACTTATGATCTTTCTTTTCTTTCTTTTTTCCCCTCATTTCCTTTGAATTAGATTCATCTATTTTAGTGTCATTAATCCTCTTAAACCTTTTTATAATCACCCACAAAAATCTTGTGTTTTTTTATTTTTTTATTTTTTCGATTGATACTCCCAACATTTGTATTGAATCTGCCCACGATGCCCACCATCAATACCACTAGCAATGCTATTTTATAAATGTCAAGAAACTCTTTATTTTGGGAATTTCAATCCAAGGTTGCAAACTCAAAGGAGTATTGGCCTTGGATTTTGGCTCATGGTGACCTGACATTTGTTTCATGGAGCTTTCTCTCTTCTCATATTGTTAAAGTTTCAAAAGGTTGCAAGCGTATAGGAGCTTGCCCTAGACTTCGGCTTATGGCACCAGGACTTTGGTCTATAGAGCCTCTATTGGCTTTACAAAGCCTCACTGTTTCTTGTTATTATGGACCCATTGAGGTCACTTCTAGTTGCGGCTTATTAGATGAAATTACATCAATGGTGGTATAAGCTTTCATGATTCGAAATCAAACTCAAGAAGATTTTATTTAAAATCTTTATAAGTTTGAGGGGGAGTATTGAGTAAATAAATCAAGATAAGAAATTATGGATGAAATCAAGAGCATATATAAAAGAATCAAGAGAGAGCCTATCAAGAAAAAAGATTGGAAGAAATCGTGGAAAAAAGTCAAAAAAGAATTTGATTTATTTCTTTTCTTGTTTTATTCAATTATTATTTGTTTCCATATTAATTATTCTTGTTCTCTGTATAAACTGACTAATGGGTTGATTGTAATCAACCAATTATGATTGATATTCAGTTTTTCTATAGGAATGTATTGAGATTTCAAATCAGAATAAACATAAATTTGTAGGAAAACATATGGTTTTTAACCATTTCTTATTGATCTCAAAACTTTAGTCACATATTGCAGGATATATATCTATATATGTTCACCTTTTCTAAGGTCCTGTTTGGATGTTCACTAAAATTCGAATAGTTACACTGTGTTTTTACATATATAAATGTGTGAATAAATTCATCATTTTAAATGAGGCAGTATTTCACAAACGTGAACAGTGAACATCAAAATTTCCTTTTTTGGTACACAGTGAACATCTAATTTCATTTTTTTTTATTTCTTATTTATTAAATAGATAGTAAATTTAATACATGTATAAGTGTTGGAGATTTATCTTGTGGTCGCGTTCGGCTGTAGCCCAGAACGACGGCAACAAAAACCAACAACCACCACTCGGGACGCGGCTCCAATCTGCGCTGACTCTCCCAACTTCTAAGCCATGGCTAGTTGGGCACCTCCGCGCCCCTCTCTCTCTCTCTCTCTCTCTCTCTCTCTGTGTTTATCTTAATCCCGTGTGTGTGTATATATATATATGTGTGTGTGTGTGATGTCACTGTATAACGTAATCGTGAGATTGAGTGAGTTTTTTATAATTTTACTTTACTTGATTTTTATTAGTCTCTGTATTTTCATTGTCTCATTTTACTTGATTTTTATAAGCCGTGTTGCAGGTACATAGAAGTTTTTCTCTCGTGAGATTAGGTGGATCCTGTCATTTGCTTTGACACGCGCAGCTTCTAGCTCACATAGTCTCATTTTACTTGATTTTTATTGACCTTGTCGTAGGTACATAAAAGTTTTTCTCTCGTGAGATTAGGTGAACCCTGTCATTTACTCTGACACAAGGTGCTCACACAATCTCATTTTACTTGATTTTTATTGGCCGTGTCGCAGGTACATAAAAGTTTTTCTCTCGTGAGATTAGGTGGACCCTGTCATTTGCTCTTGACACGCGCGCTTCTAGCTCAGTTACATGGAAGACTCACTCCTATATATCTCCACTCCACTCATTTACTTTTTTCCAGGTGCAGCGTTAGAACCGTAGAACCTCTGAGATTATTAAAATCCTAGACCCAGAAACAGAGGAAACAAAGTCATCCCTTTCTAATTTCTATTCACCTCACTCACTCTTCAATGGCCGCCTCCGTCGAGAAACGTCAGTACAACCACCTTAAACCCGGACTAAACGGCGCCGTTCGCGGCCACAACCCCACTCAGAACCACCGGTCCGACTCAGCGGTTCGCGGCTACAATTTCCCTTCAAACCCACCCAACAAATCGGTTGTAGCGGAAGAATATTCGTCAAGCGAAGAAGAAGAAGAAGAAGACAAAAACAATTGGAACGATTTGATACGGAAAGGGAAAAGCGAATTGGAGCCATCGATCTTGGACCATAGAGACGAGGGAACGGCTGACAGTTGGATCGAGCGTAATCCGAAGTTGATCCGTCTCACAGGGAAACACCCTTTCAACTCGGAGCCACCTTTGAGTCGGCTCATGCACCACGGCTTCATCACGCCGGTTCCACTCCACTACGTCCGCAACCACGGCCACGTGCCGAAGGGCACGTGGGAGGACTGGACCTGTCGAGGTCTGCGGCCTCGTGAAACGACCCCAAAGATTCACCATGGACCAACTCGTCACTGAGTTCGTGACTCGCGAGTTCCCTGTCACACTCGTGTGCGCGGGCAACAGGCGCAAAGAGCAGAACATGGTGAAGCAAACCATCGGCTTCAATTGGGGCGCCGCTGGGGTGTCCACTTCGGTGTGGCGCGGCGTACGGTTGCGCGATGTGCTCATGCGATGCGGCATTTTCAGCCGTCGTAAAGGGGCTCTCAACGTTTGCTTCGAAGGCGCCGAAGATCTGCCCGGTGGAGGTGGGTCCAAGTACGCCACCAGCATAAGGAAGGAAGTCGCGATGGATGCTTCGCGAGATATCATATTAGCTTACATGCAGAACGGCGAGCGTCTATTGCCGGATCACGGATTTCCGGTCAGGATGATCATACCGGGATTCATTGGTGGGCGTATGGTAAAATGGCTCAAGCGTATCATAGTGACTACGGAGCAATCAGACAATTATTACCATTATAAGGACAACAGGGTCCTCCCATCCCACGTGGACGCTGAGCTGGCAAATGCAGAAGGTATCTATCACTGTGTAAAGCCCATTTGTCATGGATTTGTTTTTTTCCTCTCATTTTAAAAAAAAAAAAAAAAAAAATCAATAATTAATTTCACTGCTTACCTAACCGGACAAAGCTCGCGTCTCACGTATGATGACGTGTGTGTAGCTTGGTGGTATAAGCCGGAGTACATCATCAACGAGCTGAACGTAAACTCGGTGATGACGACACCGTGTCACGAGGAGATACTGCCAATGAACTCGTGGACGACTCATAGACCATACACTTTGAGGGGCTACGCATATTCCGGTTAGTTGCAGCATTTTTTTTTTTTTTAAATGAAGAATATAAAACTCTGGTGGAATCTTTTGGGTTACCATTTTCCTACATACAAACCTAGTTGTTAATATGTACGAGGTAGTGGTCTGGTGCATGCGTGTCCCCACGAGTCTTAAGAGCATTGGGGGCTAAAGTTGAGTTTTGATTTTAATCTGACGGTAAATGATTGGTAGTGACATCTTGTAGTTTGGATCGGGATGCATATATAGGAAAATTGTATTTTTTTTTTTAAATTGAAAAATATTAATGGGCATGTGGATTGGGTAGTGCATCAACCTCATGACAATTGCCGTTTAATAGTTTAAGATTTTCCAAAACTCACATTAATTTGCTACTTCTATTTTTTTTTTTTCCCTCCCCTTTTTGGGGGTTAAATGAAGAGCAAGAAATCCTAAATCTTATCCCATAACGTCAAGCTTGCAAGGAATTCATTTGTTATCGTGTTAATGTAGTAGCACAAACAACCAATAAAAATTCAACAAAAAATATATGTAGGTCAAAGTTTGGAAAAGAAAAATATATATTAAGCAAAAAATAAGATGTTGTGGCTAAAGTATGTATCACTTGGGACTATTTTGAATCTAAATATGTTGATGATATGGTAGTTTAATAATATTTACTTCATTTGTTAAGTGCGTGTTGAGTGATTTTGGATTCAAACTTATGAAAGAATATTAATACTCATTTTTTAAAATTTAAGGGAGTTAAAGTTGTGGATCGATTCTATCCATTGTAATATTAATACTCTATTTTAAAAAAATAAAAATAAAGATAAAATAAAATTTAAAAAAAAACTCCAAATCTTAATGGGAGTAGAATTGGGATACCCACATTTGGCTCCCAAATGATATTTTTTCTACCAATTATTGAAAGTTTGATATTTGAAAAATATTGGATGGAATTTTTTTTTCTTCATTTCTTGACTTGTGGTGTCACTTTAGGCCTTTAGCTTAATGAGTAGCAAGGTAGTGTCGAAGTTCTTCTCCATGCTTGCATCAGCATCATTGTGTTATGACAGATTCCTGATGTTGATCTCAAATTGCTTGATGGCTACTCTGATGCAACTGCATAATGTCCATTAATTAAGTAATGAATCCTTTTTCCCTTTTGGGGTGTACAATTAGTTCATCCCCTATAGTCTGAAGCAAGAACCCTCAAAACTAGATAATGCCCCTCCACTAATTGTGGTTACAATTTGCTCAACATTTCCTCATTTAGATGAGTCGGGCAATGCAAGTTATCTTCTTGTTTTACGTGAGAAATGCTTCTTGAAGGAGAGTGTTTTGCACTCTCTTAATCAAAAGCATTGTTTCCTACACAAGCGAGTCTGGATTTGATGCTATCCACATCCAAGGGTTGTCAGTCGTACTGTATTCAACTTTGCACAGCATCAAATCCGAACTCCATAGAAACTGGTACTTGTGCTTGAATCAAGTAACTAATTTGTGTGTCTAATAATGGTAGGAGGTGGAAACAAAGTGACAAGGGTGGAGGTGACGGTGGATGGAGGAGAGACCTGGAAGGTGTGCACATTGGACCAGCCGGAGAAGCCCAACAGATACGGCAGGTACTGGTGCTGGTGCTTCTGGTCGCTGGAGGTGGAGGTGGTGGACCTACTTGGAGCCAAAGAGATTGCGGTTCGAGCCTGGGACGAGACCCTCAATACCCAACCAGAGAAGCTTATCTGGAATCTCATGGTAATGTCCCTATTCCCCAATCGGCTTCCAACGTGTGTCATTAATGTTACCCTTGTGCTTTTTCATAGTTTAATTAATGTGGTCCACTCACTTCCTGTGGTGACTATAAGTTGTGCCACTCCATGCCACACGTTTGGTCAGTGGGAAGGTACCATGGGTCCTCCCTGCCTAACCTAATGAAATCTTGCCTTGCGAAAAGGGTAAAATGGAAATCACATATTGATCCATTCATCAAAAGAGTGGGATTTGCATTTTATTAGGTCACGGATTACAATATGGGTTAAGAAGTTTGGTCATATAGTATTCGGAAAAGAATTACTAATTCACCTGACAAATCAGGTGAAAGTTATATACACATATTTATTATTTTTAAATACGAATGAGATAATAACATTATACTTAATCTTTAGAATTAAGACACACGGACAAATGATTTTAAATATTTTTTTTATACACATGTGTTCGTATGTCTACGTGAACATCATTTGTCATTATAAAATATGACGACCGAGTTTCACAAAAGCATTTTTTTTTTTTTTATGCTATTTCTTTTTTCTTTCTTTTTGACCATAATTGAGCAGCTTTATACCTAACCTGATCACGAGGGCTTCTAGCTACCGCTACTTTAATGCGGTTGAATTGCCAATTTCCTTAGAGGCCTATTTTGTTTTGACCTAATTGTTAAAACATTTTCTGAACAGAATACATTATTTCAAGGCAAGGAGCCAAGGAGCTATTTATTTCCCCATACTTAGAGACAAGACGTGATAAATTTTCACAATACTTCGTAATAATGTGTCCGTCAATTCAACATAAAAGAAGCTTTCACGTTCTTCAAGAAGTATGCTTGAGGTGATCGAAAAGAAAAATGCATTATGATAAAACACTTAAAAGGACCCTCTGGCCCCTGGCATCCAAGTTCACAAATGTTAGAAAGGTCCATGTAGGATTATCAAAAACAGTAGAGCTATCCTCTAAGTCAAGCCCTTTCTTGGCCAACCCTTCAGCACATTGGATGGTTTTCCCTGTTGGCTGTAGCAGCGCACAGAATTAATGCACGAAGTTGGTGAAGAACATATAGTAAGATTTAAATGGCAGAAAAAGATTCATACAGTTGCTAAAGTCAACATAAACGAAGCTTTAAAATTCTCTTCTGCCGCTTTGTATTTAATATGGTACAAATTTTTTATTTTATTTTTTATTTTGGGGGGCGTGCCCAGTCAACATTGAATGCTAAGCTCACCATATTCGAGTTTTATTTTTATTTTTAAATTTTTAAGGGCATCACAAATGAAAATATCATATACTCCGAGGCAGTATGCTTCCACAGTCCACACGTGCTCAGTCCAAATTTTTTATGCTGTTGGTTCAAAGGAAGTTTTTTCACACCAATTAGTTAAGAAGAATATACGCGAAAACACAATACGGTTATGATATAATATCGATTTGTTAATACTATAAATCTTTAAAATTTAAGATAAAACATGATAGAAATATGACATTATTAAATATATTTATTTTTAAACACAGTGATATTATTTCACGTATAATCACATACATCTTTTTATTTTTGAAAAAAAAAATAAAAAGTGCATATTTTATGTTGTTTTTAAAAATATTAGATGTACGTGTTTGTTTATGGAGAAAATAGATCAAGAAACAAAAAAAAAAAGACAAATCGATCAAGAAGTGTTATATTAAAGTGTGTCGTGTCTCACGCAGCTGGCACAACAAAGATTGAGAAATGCCCATGCTCGATCCTTAGCAAGTTAGAAACCAAACATTGTCTTTATTTCAATCATCTATAGATAATTGTTGGAAACTTCGGATAATTCGATGGGTTTTGAATAAAGTGACCGAATCCACTAATTTTCTCTTGTGGTGCAACGTGCAGGGAATGATGAACAATTGCTGGTTTCGCGTAAAAATAAACATCTGCAGGACCCAGAAAGGTGAGATCGGAATCGTTTTCGAGCACCCGACTCAACCCGCAAACCAACCCGGTGGGTGGATGAGCAAGGAAAAAAACCCAGAGAAATCATCAGAAACCAACCAAACCCAAAAGAAGACCGTCTCATCACCCTTCAATAAAACCCCCTCGAAGACATTCTCCCTATCCGAGGTCAAAAAACATAACTCGGCCGACTCAGCTTGGATCATCGTCCACGGCCAAGTCTACGATTGCACTCCCTTCCTCAAAGACCACCCTGGCGGCGCTGACAGTATCCTCATCAATGCTGGCACTGACAGCACCGAAGAGTTCGACGCCATCCACTCGGACAAAGCGAAGAAGATGCTCGAGGACTACCGAATTGGTGAGTTGATAATGGACTCGTCCACACCGTCACCCAGTGACTCAGTCCACGGCGTTGCACCCATCAAGGAAATTGCACCATTAAGAAGTGTTGCACTTGTCCCACGTGAGAAAATCCCATGCAAGCTCGTGTCAAAAACCTCAGTCTCACACAACGTTCGCATTTTTAGATTTGCATTACCTCTGAATGATCAAATTTTAGGATTACCAGTAGGGAAGCACATCTTTTTGTGTGCTACAATTGAAGAAAAATTGTGCATGCGAGCTTATACGCCTACGTCGGCCGTCGATGCAGTGGGGTACTTTGATCTAGCGATCAAGATTTATTTCAAGGGTGTCGATCCAAAATTCCCTAAAGGTGGGGTAATGTCACAGTACCTTGACTCACTCCCAATTGGGTCCATATTGGACGTAAAGGGTCCTTTGGGTCACATAGAATACACTGGCCGTGGTAATTTTATTGTGCAAGGGAAAAACAAGTTTGCCAAGAAGCTAGCCATGATTGCTGGTGGGACAGGCATCACACCCATATATCAGGTGATTCAAGCTATATTGAATGATCCAGAGGATGATACAGAGATGTATTTGGTGTATGCGAATCGTAGTGAAGACGATATATTGCTAAGGGAAGAGATTGATGCATGGGCTGAGAAGCGTGAGAAGTTGAAGGTGTGGTATGTGGTGGGAGTGACATTGAGGGAAGGGTGGAAATACAGTGTGGGGCGGATCACGGAGAGTATTCTGAGGAAGCACATGCCGGATGCATCGGACGATACTCTGGCATTGGCGTGTGGACCGCCGCTGATGATTCAGTCAGCGGTGCAGCCGTACTTGGGGAAGATGGGCTATGATGTGAAGAATTCGTTGTTGGTATTTTAAAGGAGCAATTGAGGGAGGGAGGGTTTGAGAGTGATGAAACTGAGGTTGTATATACAATCGTTCCCTGTATTTTTTGTTCATCACCTTTTTTTTTCTTTTCTTTTTTTTTTCGAAAGGGAAGTACAGTTGCGGGAACCTGTATTTTTCAAATAAGAAATCAGCATCGTCACCAAATTGAACAGAAAATGATCTTCCCGTCTTCAAAATTACGCAGAATAATAGTGGTTAAAGAATTAACCAAGGACAGCAGTAAGCTAAGCACACAAAAGAACCAACACCTTCCAACATTATGAAGGGCACATTTGTTTTCTTAAAATCTAGGTGAATCAAAATGGAATGGAATGAGATTTCAATAGTTACCGGTTTTGTTCACCATTGAAATCTTATTTCATTCTGATTCCCTCTAGTTCCATCCAAACAAATTAAACAAGTCAGGGTGATGAAAGCACCTATTCAACTTTTGGGTATGAACAAAATCTTAAATAAAAAAACTTAGTTAGTAAATTCCTCATTATCTCTACTCATCTTCTACCACTTGTCCAAATAATTAACAAGAACCAATGTGTCCAAATAAGCAACACACTTTGTTGAAAAATAAAGAGAGAACTAACATGACAAATTTAGCACAAGGGTGAGTTATTGTTATTTTTAACACACCATTGGAGTAGCTCAACTTATGCTAAATACTATAACATAGCAATAGCACATATTATAACTCACCACTAAAGATGCTCTTAAAGAAATTAGGAAAGCGGTGGGAAAAGAGGATTTAACAAGTGTGACAAATTAGCTGAAAAAGACTTTGGCTCTGCTGCGGCACACCTGACACCGCCTTTTATGGTGAGCCAAAGCAACCTGCAGCCTTGGCCTTGTTGCCTGGGGCATGGAAAGGCCAACTTAATTTCCACACCCAATTCCATATTGGCCCCTTCTTCTCATCGTTTTTATTCCATTTCCCAGGCCACCATACTCTATTCTTTTCTTGTTTTCGCATTAACTACGTTATATTTAACAATTTTAAGAACAGACGGAGCATAAAAGATTGTTGATGTGGCAACGTATAATGACAACTTGATTTGTTTGGAATTTTCTGAGCTGCACACTGGATAGGACTGGACGAGAGCAGATTCGAGAGGAGCCTAACCCTATAAAATAAAGCTGATTTCTTTACTGTGCAATTAAACCAAATGAATGATATGGCCATAGATTTGGAATTATGGCCAAATTCAGGAAGTATTATTTTTTTTATTTGGTAAAGTAGCATGTTAGTTGTAGGGTTTCTTCATCAAGTACTACAATATTAAAGTCCATACAACTTGGAAATGGCTCCAAAAACATTGGATGGAAGGATCAATCATAAAGAATGCATTCACCGATGTCTTGTAGCAAATACAAAGTGCTTAAGCCGGCACTCTCCCCGTAGCTGTGATTAGCTGTCTGATTAATTAATAACCTTCATTTGTTTATGTTAGTTAAAAACTAGCAAATTGCTGTTAAGCCTAACAACAATAAAACACATCCAATTGGGTTTTGGGATAGCCCATCCCCTCTTCTCATATCTTCTCTCCAAAACAAACATGAATGTCAATTAACTTTGGGATAGACCCTAGATCTCTCTAAAACAGGTGGAGAGCACTAACCACTTATTAGTTGGGGCATTTTTTTGGATTTGTAATAATTATGCATAACGGCCGGGTTTGATTGGCGAGGTACAATCTGAGTAGCTTGCCAAAATGGCAATTAATATGAAGGAAACATCTGGCCCATCGCTTACCAGCCTTACCAATTAACTGAACATTTTGCAACATTGATCACTTTAATTATCTTCTTTGAAGAAGTTTCAAACTATTTTTTTTTTTTTTTTGGCCAAACGATAAGAGAACACATACCTATACAAGCACCCACGTGGAGTCGAATCCAAAACCTCCGCAAATTCCACACCCCTTTTCTAAGATGGTACATACCATTAGACCCAAAGACAATTGACAAAGAAGTTCCATACTTGGAACTCTCTTTTCCTCTCCTTTTCCTCTCTTTGCATTTTTTATTTGCTTGGCTTGACTCTTGAGACATAATTTTGTTATTTGGAACCGTAATTGCTATTTTTGAATAGAATGATGATAATATCTCTAGCTCCCCTCGTACTTAACCCCAACAATCTAAGCAAGCTGTGGGGCAGGATCTCGCTTATGGGTTAATCAAATGAGACGGATTGGTCTCAGTAGAGACTTTGCCAATGGAAAGCAAACCCACGCCTTTTATGCGAAGCCAAAACGACCTGGCTTAATTGTGTCCACGGAAAGGCCACCTAACTTTGTTTCAGCCGCACCCAACTACACGGCTCTCTCGTCATTGTTTTTTGGGGCATTTGGCCTCAAGTCCAAATTGGTGGACTTGTACAGCAACAGGTCCCTTTAGTAAAACATATCCAGCCGTAGGTACACTAAAACAGAGGATGACCAAAAAGCCCCTCTGATATAACACATATCACCCAAAAATCTCCAAAAGCTCATTCCCATAAAACGCAAGACCAACATTAACTCACGAGATCCCCCCATAAAATCTTCATTCCTTCACTAGTGATTCTGCAATTCAGACGGAGAGGAAAACAGTGGAGTTTCAAGCAACCAGGTCGTGTAGCTATTTGAGCATTGTATCAAAAGGGTTTCGTCTCATAAAAAAACAAGAATCAATGGCCCAAAAGCATAAGATTTCACCTTTATCTTCTGGTTGTGTTCGTGGATTCACGATTTTGTTTGATTTGTTTTGAAAGGGCAACAAATATCTTGTCCGTGTAACTAAAACTAGGGGCTTTTTTACTTTCATTGATGTAATGGATCATGGGTTTGATTTAGGCTTAATCAAAAATGGGGATTTTGACACCATAAGTGTGGCTTAAGAAATTAAATCTCTGAACATTAGGGCTTTTGGAATTTAGTTACAAGCAATTAGTTTTATGTTGGCAGTAACAGAGGAAGTTCATGTAACTAATTGCATGTGTTTCTTCCATATTTGTACTCCTGGGATGTCGGTATGTATGGAATGTGATTTCAAAAAGAGATTTATGTTTGTTACATGCTTGTCAAAATGTTTGTATTTGTAATAATGTGCAATATTTATGTAACTAATTATATTTAATGGAGCATGTGGTTTTGAATGGAATGTGGGTTTCATGTAACTAAATAGATTTGTTATAGGTATTGAACGGAAGGTTGGGGGGGAGGGGTCACCGGGGGGGAAGGGGAACAGTTACATAGATCTGTAATGAGGGAGGGAAATCCGGCGACCGTGAGAAGAATCTCTATATTTGCTTACCATATTTGATAAACAACGACATAACAGGAAATCGTGTGAAGATTTCTATATTTGCTCACCATATATGTGGAAAAAGGGCATAACAGGAAATCGTGTGAAAATGATCCCCAAATACTACTCTGAACGTGGTCGTTTTGTTGTGGGTGTGGACTTGAAGCTGCAATAGAAACAAGTGTGGACTCTTGGCTGTAAGTTTATGCCAAAAGTATACTGTGGGCTAATTTCCCCTTGTTTTTATTTCGTTTCTCTCGCATTGTATTCCTTACAATGTGATCCAACCAAACGGTCCATGTCACATCATTGAATATAGGTGCAATCTAGTATATTCCTAAATATATAAATATATACATATATTTTGCATATATGTATTAGTAATGTATAATCACAATCATACCTGGTGTGTAAAAAACTTTGAAAGTTACTTCTAAATGTTGAGACAGTAAGAAATTCTTATTACCTCAACTTTTAAAAATAACTATTAAAATTTTACACTCTAAAAAACTATTAAAAATTTTCATTTTTTTACTTTAAAAAAAAAAAAAAAAAAACATAGAAAGTAAAAACCTATGCAAACAGACCCTTAATCTATAAATTCGATTTTTTTATAAAAAAAAAATCCTAGAAATAATCTTCGTATTAGATTGACTGAAAATTTTCCATTGGATAACATTTTCAACTTGTCCACGGGGAAGGGTTGAACCGTTGAAGAGGTTAATCGGGTAAGACAAATTAGTCTAACAATCCTTGGCCTCCCCTACATGTGAGAGTTGCCTTTTACGGTGAGCCAAACAACCTTGTTGCTTGGGGCTTGGAAAGGCCAAGTTGCATGCACATGTATTGGAAATATCAAGATGAGACGTTTCTAGAAATCTATTGTAAAGATGTACACTCATAAAAAGTGAAGAGCACAACCCATGATTCCAAGTATAATATTCCAATCAAATAAGATTTCGATTAGTCACTCTGAATTTTGTAAGAAACCACCCTCAACTGCAAGTGTCATTAAAATAAAATAATAATAAAAAAATCTCTCCTAGACTAATGAGATTTTCCAATTTCAAGAGTAACACTACTCTACCCTATCCCAACTCACTCCTCTTGAGTCTTAAGACTGGTGGAAGCATCTTTTCAATATCTGATTATGTGTATGTAATCAACTAATCCACCCCACCTTATTGCTATTCCTACAAACAAAAAACGTGATTAAGAGATAAGAATTATTTTAAATTGAACAAATTAGGGCAAGTGACTTTTGCCCTCCACCGCATCCATGAGGTAGGGGGCACAAAATCCACCTTTCAAGGTAAAGCCAAAACAGCTTTGCCGCTTGGGACATGGAAAGGCCACTAGTTTCCATGCCCAATTGCATTGCCCCTTGTTATTGCATATTTCAAACCTATTTAGACACATGGCGCATCAAAAACAATGTTTCTTGATAGATTAATCCATCCTGTTACTGTCACTACAAACAAATAAACAAACAAACAAACAAAAAACATTACAAGGAAGAAATGATCAAAATGGATAAATTAGTCTAAGGACTTTTGCGTTCCGCCGCGTCCGATATACAAACGGCCACGCCTTTTACGGTGAGCCATAACCACCTTGCTTGACCCCCCGGTGGGCTTCCAGCTTGTTGCTTGGGGCCTGGAAAGGCCACCTAACATTGTTTCAGCACCAAAGTACTGCATGACCCCTATTGTCATTGATTTTTCTCGCCATATTCAATAAAGCTGAATTCCTACCCACCCAATTAAACCAAACGAATCATCTCTTTCATTTTGAGGATGAATGATTAACCCCACCTTTTTTTTTTTTTTTTTTTTTTTTTTGAAATGATAAGCCCTTTTCTCATATAAACAATTTCCTGCAAACAACAGGGTTCCTTTGCGATATTGGTATTTTTTTAGTTCAATTTCAATTTAACAAGATCCTAGTTAACTCATATTATTTTCACACTACTTATTTGTTATAATCTCTATATAAATTCTTTTTTTTTTTTTTTGGGGGGGGGGGGGGGGGGGGGGGGCGCTATTGTTTAAACAGTACCCAGGACTGACCGGGCCTCACTCCATGCAGCTACGTTCCCCTCCTATCTTTATTTATTGGACCTCTGATTTTTAAATTCAGCCATATATAGCTTCAAGCATGTCCAAATTGGATTTAGTTGATGAAGTCAGTCTATTAAAAAATGGATGGGTCTCTTTGGACGTCAACGATCATGACCAAACACCTAATCCAAAAATATTTTCCCATCAGTAACATGTAATTAATGCATTATATTATGTATACATCATCTGCAATAATATTCGATTAAACAAATTAATTAACTATAATTTAATTGGCACAGCATCAAGTGGCATGTTAGTTGTTAGAGTTTCTTCATTGTGTAATGTAATACCAAAGTCCATAAAACTTGGAAGTGGCTCCAAAGATATTGGGTCAAATGATCAAATCATAAAACCGTGCAAACACCGGTATCCTAGAGCAAATACAAGAGGGATGCTAGTGGGCGTCGCAGACGGATCTCACTCGATCACTCTTGCCTTTCGCCATGTCAACTCTTAAAACACTTTGCTCTCCTAAAACTCAACCTGTTTTTCAAGAGTGGAAACGTGTCAGTAGGACCTGCTAAAGGGTCCGAGTGAGGGATGCCGGGTATTAGCATCCCTTCGAAGCTCCAAATACAAGGTGCTTAAGACGATGTACATCTTCTCTCCCAAGCTCTAACCTCTAGGAGTGTATCTAATTAATTACTCCGTAATAATCTTTGTTTGCTTATGTAATTAGTTGATAATTAGCAAAGTACTAGGGGGTTTAACTTTGTAATAAAATGAACCCACAAGGGTAACACAGATAACAAAGAACCATAGATTTGAAGCTGAGAGTCCTAAGTTCGAATCTTCACTCCTTAACTATAAAATTTGGAAAAATATGGTCGAGCCCTTGGATTTTCAGTCATCTTGAATAAAAGTGCTGAAACTTACCGTGGGCACTATTAGTGCATAGACATATTTTCTAGAGATTAGACCCGGATGAAGCCACCTCCAAATTTTACAATATCTAAATTTGGACGATTAGATAATTTAAACAATTTGATGCCAATCTCTTAATCAGAAATATGTTAGAAATAATTTTTCATGTTCCCAAGAATTTCCCAAGGGAGAAAAAAAAAATGGATTAAATCATTGCTGGTTTACTCCGAATTGGGGTATATGCATGAAGCCACTTTCTTGTCCACAAGGAGCGACTGCTGACATGATCTTGCCACTGACCCAAATTTTTTCTTCTCTTTTTAGTTCCTTCCTTATGTATGACATTGAGGCCATGTTTGTTTAGTTGGAATGGAATGGATGGAATGGAATTACATTCCAATTCAATCCAATCAACGTGTTTGGATGAGATAATTAAATGGGAATGGAATCAAACATTGGCAGTGAATTATAATGAAATTCATTCCGCAATGTTTATTTCAATCTTATTTTATGTCAAACTATTTTGAGCATGGAATTAGATTCCATTCCTAACCATTCCATTCCAAGCAAACAAACATAGCCTGATAATCTTTCAGATAAGGAAACCTCTTGACTTCTTATCTCATGATGTTTACCAAGATTCCAAGAAGTTTAAAGTCACTCAAACTGACCAAATTACACCATATTACACTAAACAATGACAGATTCAGAACTTAATGGCCAAATTACACCACCAATTAGTTGACAATCTGCGGGCAAACAATTGAACGGGAAGGAGGTCATGAATCCCACCAGGCCACCACCCATGAAATTCTTGCAACTTGGCAAGGGAGTTACCATGATGAATCTTCCAACCCATAAAATTTTCCTGGATGAATTACTAATTAAGAATCATTTAAGTTCGCATGAGCGCTTGGGATACCGGCCGGTACCCATAATTAGAAGTGAGTTGGAGGCTTCTAAAAGTTTGTTTATCCAAATATTACAGTGCTTCCTTTGTTTAGTTTCTGAAAGGGTCATACAATTTTCGATAATCACACCATTGGAAGAGATAAGCACCAAAGAAAATAAAACGTTGATGGGTAAGGCAGCGCGGTCTAAAAGAATTAGCAGTTACCAATCAAGCAAGTTGGCATCCTTCACTGTCTTGGCATTTCTCTAAGCAGAGTGAATCGTATTGATTGTTTAAAGTCTTCTCGACCCAAGCAACAAAAATGTCCCGCTCAGTCCTGTTATCAGGCATCACCTTTTAAATGAATGCAACCAGGTATAAACTATGGATATGCTGGAACCTACTCGACCACTTGCGCAATTGCTAGTGTATTGCATGTTTTTTTCTCCTTTCGTTTATGTCATGCTGCTCCATGGTCCATATGTAGTCCATACATGATATGCCAGCTTATTCAAATATCTCTCTTTCGACGTGGGGCACATGCTTCGTAACTAATCTAATCAAGGCTGCTGGAACCAAACCCAAGGCATATTTCATACAATCAGCTTTTATTTCAAGGGAATCACTTAAATACGATGAGGAAGCACCGGATAATATCAACTGTCACGATCAGAATAATCTGTCTGTACCAATTCAGGATAACAAAGAATGATTTATGAGCATAAGAACCCACCTTTCCTTTCTTTTAACTTTATGTCAACACAAAGGAGCTACACAAGAATAATGGGAATCACTCTCTACCTCTATTTAATTGGAAAGATGAGCTAAAATGCAAAGACAAATCCAACAGTAATCCCAAGCTTCCATGGCGCAACTTGGGTCTGCCGAAATAGAGGCACTGAGCCATGTCCAGAGTTTGGTAGAGGCATTTAAAGCTTTTGATGCAGACAATGATGGGAAAATCACCACAGCAGAGCTCAGTGGAATCATGGGGTCACTTGGGTATAGTCCAAGTGAACAAGATGTCAAGGCAATGATGCAGCAAGGAGACACCAACAGGGATGGGCTGCTGAGCATACAGGAGTTCATAGAGATGAACACTAAGGAATTGGAACTGGGTAGCCTGGCAACTTCGCTTAAAGCCGCTTTTGATGCTTTAGATGTTGAGGAGGATGAGACTCTGACAGGAGTGGAGTTACATGAAGTAATGGGGACTATAGGAATTACTTTGTCTTTGGAGGATTGCCAGAATCTCATTGATTCCCTGGATGTGGATGGGGATGGAGCTGTTAATATTGAGGAATCCAAACTTCTAATTAACTCCCTCCTTTAGATTCCTAGTATTATATGCACTGCAATAAACAAGTTATAATCATCCAGACTTCATAAAGCTCTGGTTGGTCAGATATAGATTATGTAATAAAGGCTGTAAGCAGGAACCACATACTAAATCAACTCAAGTTCTGGGCTGTGTACCATTTGCTTTATCTATGTGAACATGCTTAAGTAATCAATAAGTACCTGAAATGCAAGCTCCTTCCTTGAATCAAATATGTGAATTTCCACAGTTCTTGGTCTCCTACATAGGTTAATCTTAATTATTTTTTTGTTTCTTTTTCCTTTTTTTTTTTATTTTTTTATTTTTTAAAGCAAAATGAATTTTATTAGGAATAAAAAGTTAATCTTCATTATCTAGAGAAATTTTAAACCGGAATCAACATTTTAGAAAACTTGCTAATTCCAATCATCAATGACCAACAACACAATGAATCAAAGGTGACAAGAAAGATGAAGCAGAAAATTCAGTCTGACACTAGCTGTTTCACAAATATAAATCTGTCATGGCATTTGGAAAGAATCATGATTGACTTAATCTCATTATCCATGGTGAACAAAATTCGAGGAGTCAGCCACATACCTTTGTAAAGTAGTTTGAAACTTTGAGTTGACATTAATTGTTGATGAAGGCCAGCCTGAGAGGCTGAGAGCATGGGTTGAGGTAGGGAGCAAATAGCTGACAACTTAAAAATTCTGAAAAAGACACAGCCCCACTAGGAGATAAATAAACAAACAGGGTCATGAAGCCGCTGGGAAAGGCCTGGTAAGTTTCAGGCACAGAACTGATTAATCAAATAACTGCAAAATCTTTCCATTGAAACCTAGCTCCAAGTCAAGGCAATAAACTCCCAACTACCCTCTCTATCTGCAATGAACAAACTTTGCCCAAGGCGTAATCAATCCAAGGACAGAAACACATAAGTAAGGGTTTTCCACATCAAAATTTGCCAAAGCCCCATAAAACTATTTTGATGTCCTTCACAACAATCAGTCTCTCCATGCTACTTAGGATCCTATAACTTTCAATTTTTCATGGATAAATACAAAAAGGTACCTAAGGGGGCACAACCCAAGTGCACCCGATGAATACGAAGGGAGCCAAAAGGAACAGGAAAAGGAAAGGAAATGAAAATCAACCAAGGTGTGTCTCAAAATTTTGTTTAGTTTAGGCTGAAACTCTCAAATTGTTACTGTTTTTTTCCGATGAGAACAATTAAAATTTACCAAGGGATGCAGTTTGATCATATCAAAGCTTTTAGGACTATGTCAAAAACTCGAGTCAATTATTAACAACATACACTATTCAATTCATTTTAGATTTAATAAAAAACAACCCAACCCAACATCCCTAGTCATACAATTGCATTCAAATTTTGCACCTTACCTGTCTAAAATACCTTTGACACTAAGTTTTCATACCCTAAAGGCAGAGAAAGATATATTCATTATCTCTAAACATACTGCAATATTTGCTTGTTCCATTATTTATTTATTTATTTATTTATTTTTTCAGTTCTTAATGAATTGTTCCAAACTTCAGATGCTTATACTATTTGAATAAGGGCCTGTTTGGCTGTCTAATGGAAAATTGAATGGCTCCATTGCTATACTATGTGTAATTGAAGGTGGAAATCCATAATCTTAAATGGGGTCATTCGTAAGAGACGGTGATGGCACCATTAACGAATGTGAAATCATATTATATGTACAGCCTCACACTGTGTTAGTCCTGCCAGAGGGGTAAGCCAGACGCTGTTCTGCCATTTTAAAACCAATATGACCATTGCTTTCTTATACAGTACTTTGTTTTCAGACTATTTCGATAATCTAATTGTTGATGATGTCACACCCTAGATATACAACTTTGTAGGTCAAGTATAGGATTAGACATCATCGATTTAGCCTAGGTATGTTACATAATTACTTAACTATGTTATTATTTAATGAATTGTTATATAGTTACTATTATCCATCATACTACCCAACTCCACCTAATTATCCACCCTACAATAATTACCCAGTACCAACGTATTCATCATTATACATCGAGCAACCTCACCACTATCCACCATCAGTAGAGGCTCCTGGTTATGGAATTCCATTCCAAACTCACACTTTACACTGGTGCACTATACAGAGCAACAACATGATAGGAATTACAGGATCTTCAACTACATTTATACCACGGGAGTGTGAGTACAAGGATACAGCTCCTGAGGTAAATTCTAGAGATAGAGACAATGAGGATCAACCACAATATTCCTTTTGGTGGAGAACTGATGACTTTGGGTATTATCATTTGCCTTTATGAACATATATGAAATACAGACAATTGAATATTCTTAATGTTTGATTCCAATTAGATCCAAAACTTCCTAGTTGTGAAAAAAAGAAAAATTAATACTCCCTAATAATAGAAACAAAAATAAAAATAAAAAGAGAAAGGAAGGATTGTCTAATATTACTCCTCCTCCGTCAGTTGATACTTCAAGGGTGTTTTACCTAGAATGAAAGAACAAAAATGGGTTCATGAAGGTTTAATTACTGAATCACTTCCCAATGGCATGCTTTGGGTTTGTTTATATTATGAACATCTGATCCTAGGTCATGTTTCAAGAAAAATCCGACGTAGTTTTATATGAATATTGCCAGGAGATAAGAGTCAAATTGAAGTAAGTCGTTATAATTCAATCAAAGGGTGTATAATTTATAGACTCCACAACAATTATACAATAATTTATAGTACTTAATCCTTTTGTAAAACTCTTTGATAACATTAATGTGTGGGATTCTGGAGTAAAAACATGCATATTACTAAATATGGAGCATGTTGTGCAACCTTAAAAAATTCACAATCGCCATGCAACTACCTTTTACATTATGGTGGCATACACATGTCTCGTTACCTTTACTGTTATCATTACAGCAACCTTTATTGTTGTTTAAAACTATGTACTTTACCCAGTCCCATTGCCGTCCCTAGACAAGACTACGTTGATGATTAATACCAAAAAAATACTGAACTTCTTTTCCTTAGACAAACAAACAAAACTCAAGAAAATCTAGTGTTGCAAAACTCCAAAACCAAGCAAATAGAGTTCCATCCTGCACTACTAAATCATCAGTTTTCTCATAAATACAGGACACATATGTAAACTCTATAATGTTCTCGACAGCTAAATGTTTTTAATACGTTCCAGGAAGCTCATGACACAAGTTCATTCCTAACAGCATTCTCAACAGCAAATTCACAAGTAATAAGAAATTATATGGTGGTTAAAAAACCTAGTAGTGCATGTATTACTATTATTTACTAATGACATAGAAAATGACCACTAAGTTAAAGGGAAAAAAAATATTTTAAGCTAAAAAAAAAGGTAAATGGAGGATGTAAAAGGCATGTGTTATTTTTATTACAAAATCAATGCAAATGGAAGTATAACTGCATCTTTTTTATCTTGGTGTTGTGTTTCTCACAGAAGTAATTTTGGAGGATCTAAAAATATATGTCCCATGTACCTGAGTGCCAACCTTAGCATATCTTCCCCGCACCGTCCATTGTTTTGACCTATTGGAGTCTGTGTAGGCTCAACAATAACTCTGCTTCTCTGGACTGCAAATAGTTTCAGAAGCAATACTTTTTAGTGTGAAAAATCACAAGAGCAAAGCTCAAACAAAAACAAAGAATTTTTTTACCAAAATATATTTCCATATATATATATATATGAACAATTGTCACAAAGAGAGAGAGAGAGAGAGAGAGAGAGAGAAAAGTATCTATGTTTTCACCTGAACGTAAACATGTTCTTCATTAAAAATTATTACTGGTAAAAGAATGATAAAAGGACTATTTTTTTTGGATAACAGTGGAGCCATCCCTCAGCAGGACTCTTTGGACCCACCCATGGAACCTAACTCCTGGGGAGACTAGCGCAGCAACCCACTGCCACGGCCCCCCACTTAAATCTTAGGTTGTCCTAGCGGGGAATTGAACCTGAGACCGTGCACCTAACCACACAATCACAAGTTTGTTCGCCCTTACCAACTGGACTACCCAAGGGTGGGTGAATGATAAAAGGACTATAAAGAAGAAGATTGAGAATTTCCATATGGAGATTTCAAAATATCCATATCAGCTGACTTTTTTGTTTCTTAGTGTCAAGGTGGTAGAAGATGGAAGAAGAACCTTAACCCGGTCTAAAGTGGTGTTCACATAGTGGTAATATTAGGTTTCAATAAGGGTTTCTAGGGTCTTCTGGCCAACCTAGATCGGCTAAAATGACAGAAAATATTTCCAAAAACTCCAAAAGGAAAGAAAAAGATTACTGAATTCAAAATATGGTAAGTTTGACTGCAAAGTGTGTGCGGACTTTTCAAATGTTCGTATGCACCTTTGAAAAATGCACGTCTATGGCATATCTATGCTATATCATCACCTCTGATAGTGCTATGATCACGTTGACTTGTCAAAGATTATTACCCAAAATTCCAATTAATTTCAAACCTCACCATCAGGCTTAAAAGAATTCTGTTACATAATGGGGTGTATAAAGGTGGCTTTGTACATCAGTATTTTTGTTCGTAGATTGGGGTCATTGATAGGTTTGGTCGCCTTGTTGGTTCCCTCAGGACTTGAAGTCATATGTTTGAATTCTCTTTGTGTGATTAATTTGTTTTAAAAAGGCCGGCCAGAATGGAGAAAAATAACTACTGGGCAATGCTGGAAAGACTTCTACAACCCAATCGATATTCTTGTTCTTTTAAGAATTTTATCAAACACGTGGTGTGACCTCTTTGGTCCTCTTTCGACCCTTATGAGCATGCATAAAACAATGGATTCAGATTATTCCAACGAAACAACAATCAAAATTTTTATTTTTAAAAAAAATTAGGGGGCTAAAATCCGAACAAATCAATATCTACGTAGGGGCATAATAATGAGAAGAAGAAGAAAGCAAGCAGAGCTGATTCACACGCATTCAAGCAGATAGAAACAGAATGAAGGGAACATAAATAAATAAAATAAAATAAAATAAAAAAGGAGAAGAAGATAGAGAGAGAGGGGTGAAAACGCATACATTACGAAGACATCAGCAAGCAGTCTATTATGTTCGAGTAGCTCCCAACTGAAGATACGCGATTTACTAAGGATCGTGTTGGAGGAGGAATTTCCACTGCGGCCTTCAGCTTCGAAATCAAATTGAAAAGTGGAGACACGGAGAACATAGCGGTTGCCGATGTCAAAAGCAGTAGAGACAAATCAAATTTTGCCATCCCCCAAATCACATAAATAATCACGGGAGGGATCCAAAGGAGGGTCGTTCAAAGATTTAAATTCTTCCAAAACCCGAAAAGCCTTTGGAACCTCATCAGGCCAAAAATGGTAGGCGACAAGCTCGTTATTCACGCAGGCAATCAATGTACCATCGTGTACGACTACACCACCGCTCAAATTCACGGGAAAAGGAGCACTGATATCTTTGAATTGATCCACGAAGGGAAAGCCATTCCCCCATGTCTTGGCATGGACGTCAAAACAGAACATATCAAAACAAGTAACCACATAAAACTTGGGGCCAACAACAAAATAACCACATAGCAGGGTCACGCCCTCAGCATAGAAAGGAGGATCGGGCAGGACGTCCCACATATTTGTGGCAGGGTCGAAGACCTCAAAACATCGACCCAATGTAGTCACAGGTGCAGTAATAAGAGCGACGAGCAATGACATAAATCTTACCCTCAATTGTCACCACCACGGGCATAGGCCTTGGGCGCTTTCATCCGCGGAACGTTGCGAGGATCAGGTGAAAACGAGGACAAGGGGCTCGCCGGTGGCCTGGGATCGTTAGGGTCGAACGTGAAGACAGAGGGATTGAGACCCTCGTATCCATCAGCGTCATCAAGCATGCAGTAAGAACTAAGAATAAGGTTGAGATATGGATTCGCCCTTTCTCACCTTTTCACCGCCGACCATATAGAGCTCGGAATCCAACACGAATGCCCCCATTCCGATGGGGAGATTCTTCTCCTGAAAATCCACCCCTTTTTCAATGGCTGGTTTTTGTAGATGTAGAAGACGAATCGACCACTTCAAGGCGGAATAGATGTCGATAGCATTGCAGGTATAAGTATTGGTCTGCCATCCTCTCCAATTCACAAACTCAATTCTTCTGCCGCTCTCCTCCCACACACCCTCACACCGCCCCTACTACGATCCTACTTTTATTATTTTTTTAATGCTGTGGTTTGAGTCAACAGTTAAACCTACGAGAAAAACTTCCATGTTACTATCACACACGGGGTAATAAAATCAAGTAAAGTGAAATTAGGGGGTTTTGACTTTGATTTTTGTATAAAGGTCAAATTAACCTTATTGGTAGATCGGACTTAAGTCTGCTTTAAAAGTAAAAAGTTTTGGTTGCAACTCTCAATATTCTCCCTAAGTCCATCTTATAAATGTTATCATGATTATATCTAGGGATTAGTCAACCCCTTGATAATAAAAATAAAATAAAAATGTAGAAGGGTCAAATTTAAAAAATATCCAAATTTTTTGGAGCAAAATAAATCTTTTTAGAGGAATGATGGATCGAGCTTGTAATTATCAAAAAATTGTATATAAAAAAAAATATACATATATATATAATAAAATATAAGGAAGAATGTGCTTTCCACTTATTTAACCTTCTCTCTCTCCACTCTGTTTGAAAACTCATGCATTGAATAGTGAGGGAGTAGATATTTGAAATATTCATCTTTAATTTCTAAACCGAGGTTCTTATAAAAATGTAAGTGACCATTTTAGCCCCATTTCAACTTTTAAATTGACTCTTTATAGAGCATTTTATTTTTATTTTTATTTTTATTTTTTTAGTATAAATAACTTTTAAAAATTCTGAATTATAATGGGAGATGATAGGTATACCAGTTATTCACATCGGAAAAACATACCGGGTGATGTGGTCATGGCATTTTGCCATTATGTGTAATTAAATATAAAAACAAAATGTGTCGCTTTTGGTGTTAAAAAACGAGAGTGCCACATGTACTGGTAAGAAGAGCCGGTGGCTCTAGCACTGCTCAATTATAATCATATTACAAGTATTTTAGATGGATTTGTTCTGCTTAAGAAATATTCTTATCTCAATCCAGTCTGAGAGGTTTGGTCCTATAGAACAATTCTTTTTCCTTCCAAATAAAGGATTTGCCTTTGTTGAGTACACAAACATTATGGAGTATGTGTAGGGATTTGTTGGTAAACGCTTCTTTCTTTATTTTTTATTTTTTTCTCTTTTTTGGTAAGAAGGATTAGATGTTAACTAAATCCTAAGAGTACAAACACGCACTCAACAAATAAGAGATTACAATGCCCACTTGGAGGAGAAATTAAAATTACAAAATTACTCTGGTCTTTAAGCCCTTCGTCGGCTAAGTAATCAACGCACTGGTTTCCTTCACAAAGGTTGTGTTGTAACTGCCATTGCCATGGCCTAACAAGCCTCCATCTACAATCCTTCAATTAGAGCCCCGTTTGGATGATTCCTTGATACTAAAGAGCAATCGAGATCAATGGCGAAATCAATGGCAACCTAGTCGGAAGTCAGTTTCAATAACGAAAAGACGGATATTCATTTCCCATGTTAACCTAGGCATTTATACACCGCCCACAGTTCATTAGTAGCGTTGTTAAATGATTACTTATGGCTTTTACTCGTCACCCACAGTTTATCAGCTACTGTTGTTTATCAATAACTATATAAGACATAGGGACACATCTAACAAATGTAAACTAATAGGATAGCTGCGATATTAAATGCCCAATGGGATAGGGCATTTTCTTAATTTTTAGTATGTCGATGAGATTTGTATTATTAATTTTATCACACTAAAAATGGAAATTAATTAAGACCTAGGAAAGGATGATGCTTACTTAATATGCTCCAATTGAATGCAAGTATACGAAACACTCACATGTTAATGGCTTTGTTAGTTTATTAATCTATTATTTTATTCATTGGGTAGTGGTTCATTACTTCATTGATTCTCACAGCCTAAAATTAACTGCAATATAATAAGTTCAGACTTACCTAATTGGGTCCTAATTAATTTAGAAAACAAAGAAAGCCAATAAATGCCGTAACCTCTGAACATTCCAAAATTGGAGAACGAAGAAGGGGTAAATCTGTAATTTCGCAGCAGAAACAGACAAGCGCTGGTTTTTCACGCTCCTTCCTCTTCTTGATGGGAGGATTGGCAATTTATTGGCTTCCAACTGTTGAAGTAACTTTGACAAGGCTGCATACTTTTAGATTCATGTATTTTATTGTAGAGTGTAAATGCAGTCATCACCTTACAGCACATAACGCTCTCTCTATCTCTCTCTATCTGTGCATATCCTTTTCTCTTCTGATTTAAGCCTCATTGAATAGAGAGAAGTAGTAGTGGTGACAAGAAATGGAGAAGAGAGAAGCAGAAGTGAGACTGTTTGATAGCAGTGAAGAGCTCTCTTCATGCCTTGCTGATTATGTTGTCCAGATTTCTGACATTGCTGTGAAGGAAAGAGGTGCATTCTCTCTCGTTCTCTCTGGAGGAGATTTGGCAGAACGCTTGGGGTGTTTTCTCTTGTCTTTACTCTTCACCCCTTTTTCTCTTTAATTACCAGATACAGAGAGATATGAGAGAGGGGGAACGAGGGTTTTCTCATTGTTTTATTTTTAAAAAATTCTTTTATTTTTACTTGATGTGTATATATAATGTAGGAAACTTGCTAGTGTTGCATTCTTGAAGACGGTGGATTGGTCGAAATGGCATGTCTTTTGGGCCGAGGAAAATGTTGTTGCCAAGAGGCATCCAGAAGCTTATACAAGCAAGCCAAAGAAGCTTTTATCTCCAAGGTTCTCTCTCTCTCTCTCTCTCTCTCTTATTGATTGGTAAGTGATGAGCTGATTGATGCTAGGTATATATATGCTTATTTCACTCCGTTCATTTTCTACCACGTGTTATAATAAATTTTTTTTTAAAAAAAAAATTTAGGATTATAGACGAGCAAACACGTGGTTATGAATATGTGAGTAAACATCTATATTCACATAAACATATGGACATGTGGATACAACGTTAAAACATGCTCTGACTCATAATATTGTTGAGAAAGGGATAATCCATTTAAAAATCACATTTAGACACGTGATGGAATATGAGTAAGGGATCAGATGGGAACACTACTTACACTACACATTGTAGGAACTAAGATTTAAATTTTGAACTCATTTCTCCTTTTGGATTGTCCGGTTTCAAACCAGTCCACATTTGGCATGTGCCTTAGTCTCTTGCATTGAGTGTCATGTTCTTGAAAAAACCAATTCATTTTTAAAAAATATCATTGAACAATGCTATACCTTTTATTTGTATGGACATTTTTTCTTTTTTTTTGGTTTCAACTCTCTCATTTATTCGAAGTGTGGGGACATTTGAATTTTTTTTTTTTTCATTTAAACTGTTTTTCTTTTTAAGCTATTTTCAAAGGACCCGGCATCGTTTTGACAATGTGATTAACATTGAATTAATCAAATGAATAATATCTTTCAACTAAGTTTATTTTTATGAAAATATAGTATCATGAAAAGCAGGTCCCATAATTTTTTGGTAATGAGCCCTACTAATATGGAGGCAAAACGTAATTAAGGAGACATATATAGGATCTCCATCACATCTCCTGGTGGCCAGACGATTTTTTTTCTCTTAGATCTTTTAATTTATTTTAATTTATAGTTTTTATTCTATGTCTAAGAACACAATACTCCATCATAAGCTCTACAACTTAAAGAATGGGTCACTCAATTAAATATATTATAAAAACCGTAGCTCAGAAATTGTAAATTTCAAGTTCGAGTCTTTTGTTTGCTCACTATTAGATGCATGAGTTAGTAGATGGTTTTTCCTTTATGAGGGAAATAATTTAGATCTAATGACTTAGAATGCTTCTTATATGGCAAAAATTAAATTAAATGTAGTATAAATATTTAAAACATGTATATATCAAAATTATATTTGAAACAAATTTTGAAAATTTAATACACATATTAGCTTGTATGGACTTTGGAGTATATATCAACACTATACACAATCATGACATGTTGCTGTTGGTGTTTTAATCAGGTTCCAATACCACCAGCCCATGTTATTTCGGTGAGCCACGGCGTGGCTGGCGAATCAGCAGCCGAAACCTACGAGTTCTCCATCAGGCAACAGATCAGAAAACGGAGGGTCCCAGTTTCTCCATCGAGTGACTGCCCCATGTTCGACCTGGTCCTCCTCGCCCTGGGAACCGATGGCCAGGTGGCATCCCTCTTCCCAAACCACCCGGTCCTCAAGGAGGAAACCCAGTGGGTTTCATGGATCTCATCGAAGGACGCGCCAAGAGAGAGCGTAATCTCTCACTCTCCCCGTCATTAACGCCGCTGCTAATGTGGCCATCGTGGCTTCGGGGGCCGATGTGGCCCGCGCGTTCTTAGCTGCGATCACGGAGGGTTCGATGCCCAGTGGTTCCCACCCGGCACAGATGGTCTCGCCCAGAGATGGGAACGTGGTCTGGTTCGTCGACGCTAGCGCCTGCCTCGCTATTCCTCCAAGGAAAGGGGGCTGCTGATGCGGCTACTTTGTCGGGTTCCTAACTTGTTGGAATTTACATTCTTGAACTTTCTGTTGTGTGGGCCTTCACAATAATAAAATTCTCATTTTTCCCCTTTCTTTTTCTCCGCGCGTTGGTGCCTTGGGGCCGGAAAATTACCCTTTGATGAGTGCTCCGGAAAGTAATACCAAAACAAAAATAGTTTATAATCCATTTGTTGCAAGTTGGCAGGCAAAATCATTGTCATGGTATTAGTTGGCCAAATGCTCATTAAAGTGTAGGTTTTCTATGTTTTCCTGAGTCCAGATATGGTGATGGTTTTTGTATTTTTTTTTTTTTTTTAAATTTAAAAAATCATCACCAAATCCTTGCTCTGTTTTCTTTAGTAAGGTGGTGGTAGGTGGTGATGGTGATAATGCCATGTTACAAATTAGGCACACTAGTCACTAGTCAAAGGAATCGAATTGGGGATCACAGAATTTTTGGGCATGAGAAACAAATTGCTAAGAAGTATTCAAAAATCAGGAAAAAAAGTTTACAAAATTTGCAAATATGAAAAGCTCTAGAAGTCAAAGAAAATTGTGTAAGTTTCTTCCTAGCAAAAATAAAAAATGTGGTAAATGTAGAATTATGAGTCCCCGATCTCAAGTAAAGACACTCATTTCATTATTTGCATCCTACGAATGGTTTTTTTTTTTTTTTGTTTTTTAGAGGATAAATTCCATTAAAGGAGATTGATGCTAAACATAGTTGCAACTCGCAACGTATTCGAATCGTCAGTACTGTGATTAGTGTGTACATGACACATGCATGTGAAGTCTACGTCATGTATCACATACACCAATCATAGTGCAACGTTTCGACCATTACAACTATGCTTTACATTCCTCTTCCGTTAATACACTCTATGTAGAGGTCACAAGATTAGTTATTACACTTTATGTAGAGGTCACAAGATTAGTGTGACTTCTATATAGTTGTGATTAGTGTGTACAAGACACACGCATGTGAAGTTTACGTCATGTATCACACACACTAATCATAGTGCGAAGTTTCGACCATCACAACTATGTTTTGCATTCCTCTTCCGTTAATACATTCCATGTAGGGGTCACAGGATTACGAACCAAAATAGGAATTATGCTTGTGGTCCTTTAATACGCTAACCCATTGATTGGGGACCAGTATGCCCAACTAACCATGTTATACTCCGTGGACTAGGCATCCAAAGCGGCAAAGTTGTCACTCACCATTTTACTGTGCCCTAAGATCATTACGAAGACACTACAAGCACACTAAAAAGGCTTGGTTCCTCTCCCATAGTGCCATCTCCACTAATACCCAATACCCAATAACCAATTCTAGTCTAATATTTGCATGTGGAAAACGATAGAGATTTTAAATTTTATTCAAATTTGCTTATTCAATTTACATTAGGGACTGTTTGGCAAATCTGAAAATCTGACCAGTTGAAGATAAATCTGGTTAGTTTTGATTTCATACTATTTGGTAAGTTTTTTTTTCCTACTAAACAATTCAACTTTATTATGAAAATAAGGCATAAATATAGCTTTTTTTTTCAAACCAACTGTGAATTGGTTTATCTAAAAATCAAATAACAAGTTATGAATTGAATCTAGTCTGATTTAGTTTTTAATGTTTCCAAACAAGCCGTTATAGTTGTTATGTGAACTCATTATCAGTAGTTAATTTCCTATGATGACGTGGCTATATGTGATTGGTTACTGGATATTAATGATAACTCACTAGATACAGGGGAGCCAAACCAAACAAAAGACAATGGTTGTCAATTCCAAACTCCTAGCCCACGTCAAATGGATGGGTCCTGAATTAGATAAAGAAGCCTAATCCCATATCTTTCTTCCAACTAAAATAATTATCATAAAGACTTTTTGGACAAGAAATATGACGATAAAGGTTGACAAATGGGTGGTGGTGGGGTGGTTGGTCGCTGCACTCTTCATTCTCATCACTCCTATTACTTCTAAGGCCACACCCGAGAAAGAACCAAGTGGAGCCATGGCTGGTCAAGGCAGCGGCCAAAGTGGTTCGAGCCAAGACGGTGGGTGGAATTTCCGGTGGGGTTGCGGCGTGTCACGGGATGGGAGTGGGACCTACCGATGGGGAGTGGGCTCAGGGCCCTGGTGGCAGCACTTGGGGCTTTGGTTCAGGTGCTGGCCGGAGCGGTGATGGTGGTGGATTTGGGTTTGGATGGGGCGGCTCTACTTCAATTAGCGGCGGCGGGGGCGGCGGCGGCGGCAGTGGCGGCAGCTCTGGGTCTTATGGTGCCGTTGGTGGCGGCTTTGGGTTCGGGTCAGGGGGCAATGGTGGTGCAAATTTTAATGGCAGATTTGGGTTTGGTGGTGGCATTGGCAGTGATCAGAACCCGGCCCACCAACGCAGGCCCGACGGAGTTAATGATATTGTGATTAATAATAATCATGCTGGCAGGAATCGTTAATCTTTGTTGGTTATACATGATTGTAACTCTTATGTACTTTGATTACGTGTTCTATCATCTATGCTTTACTATGTAATAAGGAATTTATATATTCATGTAAGTTCATGAATATCAGTTGCTACATTTTTTTTTCTTTTTTTTATAATATTTAGCAATTTGTAGATTAAGAAAACAGCTATTTCTTTTATCCCATTCATCTCTATCTGCAAGGACAACAGGCTCCGGTAAAGAGTTTGTGGAAAATGGGAATGAAACTAGCGTGATTACTAAAGTTGTATATTGGGCTAGTGAATGGGCTATTTTGTTAGCTAACTTAAAGAACACATCTAACAACCCACAATGGAGAGGAGAGCTTTGGCATAAGAGATGAGATGATGAATATCAGTGGCTATGTTATTATCATATGGAAAAGGATGAAGGTAGATTTATGGGGTAAAATGATTTCTAGTTGTTGATGGCACCATAGTGGGCCTTAGTTCATGCTGAGTATTTTATTTTATTTTACTAGTTAATGCAGAATAAATTTGATTGGTCCTCGATCCAAGAAGAGAATGAGAAATCGAACTGCAAGCTTATATTTAAATTAGTCTTGAATTGAAAGCTTTCTTCTCTGCAATAAAATTTTAAAATGTCATACTTATATCCTCAATCAAATATTTAAATATGGCTATAAATCATAATCTAAGTGGGCTGAATTGTGCCTGCAAGGGTAAAGGCCCAATGCCAACCCTAAACAATATCTTTTCGAAGAGTAAAGGCCCAATGCAATCAAAACATGCGTTCTCAAAATATACCCATCATTTATGGATTTGGTATTTGTTCGATGTTTAAATCAATTAGAAGATACCCACGGTATTATTTTAAAAAACCATTCAAAAATAATTCAACGATAAAGAATTTATAGAAGTATAATAACGAACAAAAATGAATTATTGTTGAATTGGATAGAAAAAGGGTCGAGGAGTGAAACTTATACCCAAAATAGTAGGATTTTGTTGGACATCAATTGATATGGAGTGAGTGATGACCTTGTCCATATTGAAGTTTTAATTAGGTCAAAGGTCCTAACGCCTAGTTGAAAACCGACCCCTCACCCCAAAAAAAAAAAAAAAAAAACACAGGTCATTGGGCTTGGGTTACACTGTGCCAACTCTACATTTATGGGCTCCGCCCGAAATGGTGTTGTTTCCTGGTGCAGGCGTGTGCTTCAGCAAGGGCGAGTACATTTATTAATTAATCCAATTAAAAAATAGAAGGATAAGAAGCTACTTCACCTCCTTCATCCACACTACACACTTCCTCTGCGACAATTCCTTCGCATGTTAAGAGAGAGAAAATGGCCCAAGCAATCGCACTCCCTCTCGCACCCTCTCTCTCTCTAATTTGCAACACCAGGAACCCCAATTCCCTCTCTACCACTGTCTCTCTCCCCACTTCAAACCCCCCTAAGGTAAAACTCTTTTCAATTCACATTCTTTTTAGGGATTTTTCTTTACATTCCGTTTGGTTGCCGAGAAAAATGTAGGAGAAAATGAAAAGAAAGATGTGGGATCTTACAATTACTGCGCAAACCCTCGTCCGTAGTCCGTATCCGAAATTTTCGTTTATTTCCCTCCATTTTTCTCGGCAACCAAAACAAAGAACGTAGGGTTATATATATTTGAATCGAGCGCAGTTGAGTTGAGGTTTTTAGTTTTCTCGGCAAACAAACAGAGGGTCAGGGTTTATATACGCACCCATATATCAGAGTCTTATAAGTATTTCTGCAGTTTCGTGGTCTAAGCATCAAGTGTGCGCGTGTCGGAGGCGTGGAGATTCCGAATAACAAGCGATTGGAGTATTCGCTTCAGTACATCCATGGAATCGGCCGCACCAGAGCTCGACAAATCCTCTGTGACCTCACCATGGAGAACAAAATCACCAAGGATTTGTCCGAAGAGGAACTCGTTATCATTCGTGACGAAGTCTCCAAGTACATGATCGAAGGCGACCTCGTAACTCTATCCCCCTATTTACACTATGTTTTCTCTCTCTAATAAAAGTCTTTATCGGATTTAAACGTAGTTGATTTCGTTGTTTCCAGAGGCGGTTCAATGCGCTTAATATAAGGAGATTGAAGGAGATTCAGTGCTATAGAGGGATAAGGCATATACAGGGATTGCCGTGCAGAGGACAGCGCACCAAGAACAATTGCCGGACCTTAAAGGGTAAGCGCGTTGCCATTGCGGGAAAGAAGAAAGCTCCTCGTTAACCAAGTGGGTTTCGTTTGTTTTCTGTAATTTGATGTAATGTGATCTGGGTTTTAAGTATGAATTATTTTGTAGTGAGAATTTGATTACTTCTTGAGTTAATTATATTCAATTTCTAATGTTTCAAAGTGGGATTACTTTGTTAATTTGATTCAATTTTTAATCTTTTGAATCGGACTAGTATCAATTTTGTTTCTTTCTCTAAGGTTGAGGTTTTTGATGGGGTTGTTATAGTGGCTAAACTTGTATTTAAATTTGGGTTGCTTTGGAAAATTGGTTGGCATTGGTTCTTCTTGAAGCTTGAGGTGATATAGTTTCACTCTGTAGTGCACGCATTTGAATGCTTATACAAACTTTGTTCTCTCTTTCGATATGGAATTGAAACAATGCATCTTACCTGTCTTCTATTTATCTTTTTCGATCATGGCATGTATTTTGTGTTTTTTCATGATTATATTTAGACCATTTATCGAGAAATAAAAGTTGGTCCTGCAACATCTGCTCTTTGTCTGTGACGAAGTTCTCTTGTCTTTGTTGTCGTATGGTGTTCAATTTCTTGCAAATAGTTGTTTGGGCAGCAACCTAGATGACCTTGCATGTTTGTTTTAATCAATCAATATGTGGTTCGCCTTTGTGATTAATAGAGATCTCCATAATACCTTCAGACGAATATTTGATATATGTCAATCACAACACTTTATAAGACCATTGTTGACTTGTTCTTAATCCATTTAAATCTTATTTTATTTTTCGTACTCCTTTATCTCTCCATAGTGAATGAATCTGGATAATGGAAATGTTTCCCCTTCGATGTCTCTTGGCCATTACCTTTCCTTAAATATTTCTTTCATTTCAATTAATTTTAGTTAAAATGCTCTCCATGCATGCCATCTTAGTCCTAATTTCCACAAAATATTTGAATTTCAAATCATCATTCAATAGTAATTATGTTGCATTTAGCCGTACTCTACACTATTCTACTGAAATTGTTTTGAGTGAACAACAAACTCTCTAAGATCACTTCTTGTTCATAGTTCTATTTTATGTTTCTTTAATCATCTCAATTTTTGTGTTTTGATAAATTTTTCTTCTCTAAAACCCACCCACCATATCATATCTCCTTCTTCTTTGATCATTTGGTAGAATTGAACCCATGTTGCTTGCTCCATATTAGCCACAGTATCATAACATGAACTCTTTAGAGATCAAGTTATACTATTTTTCAAAGTATATGAAGCTCATGTGTAGGTCAATGCTTGACAGTTCCATTACTCATAATTCATTTGTCTTCTGCCATTCTCTTGTCTGAAAGTCCCATTTTTATGCGTCTCTATAAAATTCAAATTGAATGTGATTCATGCCTTCGTTTAGATCACATTCATTGATCTCTGACCAGCTGATTCAGTTAAGGCAATGCTATATTTCAATTTGAAAGTTGATTACCCTGACCCTTTCTTGTGAGATCATTGGACCATACCAGCCTCACAATCAAGAAATCTTTGTTGTGTACGAGGATGCTAGTCCTTTCTGTGATACTGTGTATCATGGCCATATTTTACGTACTTAGTTTTTGTTTACAGTTAATATTATGAACTCTGGTATATTAGAGGAATTTAAATGCTTGTGGCAATTAAGAGCTACATCCGATATAACTATGTACTTATTCTATCTTTAGCAGAGAAAAAAGGTTGTACTCATTCTAGTTGAGGTAAACAGTTCTCCACAAAGACTGGAGGATTTGCATTTTAAGGTTCCTCTCTTTTCCTTTTGTACCTATTGTTCATTTTGATTTAAAATTTCGAATGGGCAATGCTATACACAAACCAACCGAGTACACAAAAATTCACTATGTAATGGTCTGGCCATGACTTCTCCTTTCTGATTTCAGAGCATTAGGATTTTGTCACCAACACATTCACTTGGAATTATAAATATAATCCGATTTTTCTTCTCAGTTTGACCAAACTGCATTAATCAATATGCACGACAGTATTTGCTTCTCTGTATATTTGGTAACACATACCAACTTTGAATCATAAATAATCTGATTTTACTTTTGAAATTAAACAAACAATATTGTTCCCATTTTTTTTTTCTTTTTTTTTTTTTTTTGGTGGTGTCGTTACGTGATAAGAGAACACACACTTACCTATGCACCCAAGTAAAGTTGAAACTTAGATCTCCGCAAATGCCACACCTCTAATGTGATGGAACATGTCTACTGACCCAAAAGCCATTGGCAACAAACAATACTATTCAGCGACACAACACTAGAGTACTAACACATAGTATTTGTAAAATTAACATAGTTTTGACTTTGGATAAGTGTATCCATGCCATATTTGGAAACCCAACTCCCTTCATTGCTACCGATCAGCTTGAGCTTGAGAGTTGTTGAGCTGACGTCCTCAAGATAGCTCGCGCCAAGATAAAGAAGGACCAGTTTGGATTGAGAATTTGAGATCTGGCCACATCATTGAGCCCAGAACCAGCTCATGCAAGTTAACCAATTGAGGGCACAGAAGTTAAAAGGCTAAAGCTGTTTTACGCATAGGGATTAGTCGAGTGGGACGGTACTTTGTTTATAATAAAATTTACAAAATTAGACTTGGTTCTGATAAATTTTGCTCAATAAAACGGAGTTTCCCAACAACCCAACCTCATATAAATGGGGCTTTTCCTTTTCATTTTTTTTTTGGGAGGGGTGTAAACAAGATAAACATCAAAATAGCATAGTATGTAAAATAAAAAAACAATACGGAGTATTACATTGCCTCAAGTCTAAGGTTGTGTTTGTTACGAGAGAATGGAATGGTGATTCCATTAATCCGCAAAAAATGATTGTTTGGTAGTCCAAGGGACTTGAATAGTCATTCTTTTGTGGAGGTCTAATCTTTCCTTAGAGGGAATAGACATTCCTTTCAAAACCAAAAAGAATGGTCATTCCCACCCTTTTAAGGAATAAAATTATTAAAAGTGAGACACATTCTTTTTCATTTTATTCCCACTCTTTACCGAATATTGGAATAGAATGACTATTTTCATTCCTATTCTCATTCCATTCTCATTCTCATTCTCATTTTGTTCCCATCCCTGATTTCATTCCCTTTCCATTCATTCAGTGAAACCAAACGCAGTCTATCACTCCCTTATGCTGTAGGATTTGGGAGGGGATGCCATTAAGCCATTAGACCATTTGGAATGGCAGCGTGATTAAACACAGCACATAAGGAAGTGAACAGCCTGGCTCAATGACGGTGCTGGCTACCCAACCAAAAGAAGTCTTCGTATCAGAAATAGGCACCTTCATCACGGTTTGGGTTAGGGGGTGTAGTCCATGGATGCCTAGGACTAAAACCAAGGGCAAAATGGTGGTTACACTCAACGTTTGATAGTGGTACATCAGTATGCTTATGCATCTTTAGTAATAGATAACATCAAAAATTTGTCCAACTGAAAGAAAATTATCGTAATGGCAATTTCCCCGGACGGAAATCTACCAAAGGGGACAATGTATCAAATTTTTCATCCAAAAACTAACCAATGCTGGTTAATGCATCAATTTTTTCTTTAGAGGATTATGTGTGAAAGGGTTAAGGGGAATTTTAGATTGGTTGGGCTACCGGAAAATAATTGCAAGAAGTAGTCAATGTTAGTTAAGTTAGTAGTCATTCACTAGGAAGTTAGTAGTAATATTATTGAACTGTATTATTTCTTTATAACCAGACTAATCTAAAATTCCCCGAAGGCTAAACATTTTAAAGGTTTTTTCGTAATTTAACCAAAAAGAAATTTTTTTTTTTAGAAATAAAAGGTTCACCAAATCCATTAATGGACAAGACCTCTTAGTTTATTTGCAGTGGAGTCCAAGTCCGGTACTAGCTGACACGATTTAATACAACCAATGCTAAGAGCATTTAAGGATAAGACCTCTAGAGAAAAAAAACATATCAATTTGTTATTAAACTAATGCCTAATACATGCAAGAGTAGCCATGTTATACTTGCCACTCACCGAGCATCCTACACTAGTGAGTCTTCTATGTAACTGTGACATAGTCATATAATGTATAGGCTAATAAAACCTAAATAAAATAAGATTATGAGGCCTAAAAAATACTTTAACAATACTATTTTGCTTAACTTCTCATTAGTTCAGTGACACCATAATTACATATAAGTTTTTCTCCACACAACCTCATAGTTTAAAAAATGATCATTGTGCTCCGATACAAGCCAAGTTGCACTAATTTGACGTGCAAATTAATACGTCTCTAACTTACGCATTAGGATTTCTTTGACAGACGCAACCAATACAACCAATACCAATTGCAATAGCTCATATTGGTGGGATTGCATATGTCATGTGTCTAAGGGATTGGCCAGGTGCAAACATCTAAAACCTGCTGAGAAAACCACCCACACAACAAGATCATTCTTGAAATTTCAATTTCGCAAGTAGTACATGTAGTACTAGTCTTATTGTGATTATGCCCAACTCATTCATATTAAGGCTCAGTGGAATCCCTTAGGCTATGTTTCATAGATCGGATAGGCATCCCTCCACTAATAAAAGAAATCAGTTAATTTGGGAAAATTTGGCTATAATCCTATTCAAGAATTTGAAATGTTAGCACTGTGGGATTTACTCAAAAGATCTAGATATGTACGATCAGATCCAACTATTAGTCGAGAACAGATACTGAATGCTATTCATAGCCGTCCAGTGTATGGGTACATTGTGGGCCCACATACATCAATCACAACACTTCAAAATACTGACTGCTAATCGCAGCCGTCCAATTTATGGGGTACATTGTGGGCTCACAACACTCCGATGACTGTGATTAGCCCTGGTCCCACTCCTCTGCACCATCTGGATCTGGATTGAGTTTATTGTAAACGACCAAACAGTGGGTTTCCAGTTCATACCTAAAAGACGTCGTTTTTTAAACAAAGTTTAACCTCTGCACACTATCTACACCCTTACCAAAACATCAATGAAATAAAACCAGCCAGTGATATCTAGGCCTGTTGGGAATTTCAAAGACCAGATTCAATTCATAAATAAACTAATTCATAATTAGTTTTTAAAAATTATGCTTATACTTTATTTTCATAAAAAAAACAAAACTGTTTTGCATATCAAAAATAAAATAAAATAAAATAAATATCAAATAATGTGAAATTAAAATTAATCAAACTAATCTTCAATTAATAATATTTTCAAGTTTGCAAGGAGCCCCATCTAATGCTCACCGTAGGTTGCGTCCAACCACGCATGAGGAATCAACTCATCCCTTCGGAAGAGGATTCAGTGTTTGAGTTTGAAAAACTCAGAACGGTGACGAACTCATCTCAACTATCCATCTTCGTTTTAGACGGTTGAGATTAAAAGATGATAAAATTACCAAAATATCTTTATGAAGTGACTTTTTCATCTGAGATGGATGACTAAAATGAGCTCGGCATACAAACTCAGAACTGAATCCAAATCCCAGCCCTTCAAGCTACAATACTAGAGCAAAACCACGCAAATCCACCGCTGTATTTCCTGTTCTCCCCACGTTGTAGAGTCGGCGGAATAGAGAAAGATTGGATTCTTCTCCCAACCCTAACAAAGAAATCACAACATGTATTTAAAATTTTCCCATTGAGGATGCAAAGTTCTGGGGTTTCTTCGATAATATCTATTGAAAATTTTCAATCACCTTCCAAGAAAAAGGCTCGCTTTTTTCCATTTTTTCCCAAACATATTGACTTGATTTCAAATCCCAAACCACCTTCAAATCTGAAATCCACGCTTTGACCAAAGGCCCAAAGCCGATGACTACTTTAAACCATAGCATAGAAAAAAAAAAATCGGAAATGCGAGCTATATTAGGGGACTCCTTAAATCCATTAACTCCTTGAATTCACATTTGTTGTGTGTTTCTTAGTGTGTTTAACAACTAGAATAAAACAAAAACAAGAGAACAGAAAAGAACCTTTCTGAAATTTATTAATGATTAATAATAATCTTGAATAATTCAAGGGTTTAAACCTTGTGGGCTATTTACAGGTCCCACACTCACAGGGTTTCTACAACAAACCCCACCTACCTCCGATGTTTTATAGGAAATCAAATCTACGCCAATTATTCCTCAATTTTACTAAAAACACTTAAAATACAATAAACAAATACTAAAAATAAAAAATAAAAATTACAAGCCACTTAGGCTAACCTAGTAGTCAGGAACCCCACCTACTATTAGTCTACTAGTATCTCATATAGGAAATCAAATCTAGGCTAATTAATCCCCAAAAATTACACATAAAATACAATCTAAAAATATTAAAAATACACCCCAATGGACTGACTAGCCTAATGGTGAAAAAAAAAAAAAAAAAAAAGAAAGAAAAAGAAGAAAAATTAAGAATTTAAACCCTTTCCCATGAACCAAGACTTCATTCAAGCATACCTACCATGACAACAATTTTTGCATAAAGCAAGTATATAGGGAGGAATTTTACATTCATCGAACTATGGGAAAATAATAACAATTCAATTTAAAATTCTACCAACTTTTAAAAAAAAAAAAAAAAAAAAAAATCAAATTGATAAATTAAGAGTTCAAACCCATTTCCATAGACCAAGACTTCATTCACGTGTACCTACTCGATAAGAATTTTTGCATATAATAGTACATAGGGAGGAATTTTACATTCATCGAACGAGGGGAAAATAATAACATTTCAATGCAAAATTCTACCAACTACCTAGTAAATACTACCTATAATTATTTTCTAGTAGGTCGACCAAACTAAAATCCCCCCCCCCCCCCGGGGCATATATTAAGGATAATAAAAAGATAAATTACATAAATCAACCAGAAATATAAGCAAATTTAGAAGAAACCGGTATTTTAAAACTACTACAAATAACTCATAAATTATTAGATTGCAACACGGTGCGGGCCACCAAATATATTTTAATGCATGTATACATCTATTTTTCGTCAAATTTAATGGCTAAACAAACCTTAAATGATGGTTTAGGTACTGAATTAGTTTGATGACTTCACATGGTCTATTTCCATAAAATTTTGTAAAGACAAATAGGCAAATGTAAATTAATTGTTATCACAATTTAAAGGTCTCAAGGGTAATTGGGTGCGTTTCAGGGTTCAAAGAAGTTCCATTTCAGGTAATTTACCCTAGTAAAAATGAATTCATGATCCCTCAACAATATAATTTTTATTTCATAATACGGAGTCGTAATTATAAGAAAACCACACCCCTTTTATTTCCTAAACACAGCAATAATATAAATAAAACCGCATCAAAAAAATAATTATCATTTTTAATTTTTGGGGTGCAACCAGGTGGACAATTTCACAATTTTCCCTAATTATTACTCCGTATTTGCTTTCATGAACAAGGGAACAAAATAAGCATAAAACACCCCAAATTCTCAAAAACTAATGAAAACCTCTCTAAAGTTCCACGTCAGTTCATCCAAACAAGTTCATCATAAAAACACAACACCATATATGGACTACAACATTACAGACTCAACAGCATCCATTAAACCATAAGCTCTTCCACCAGAGGGGAAGAAAAAGAGGGGGGAAAAAAAAAAACAAAAAAAAAAACCCCAAAAGAGGCTTTAGACCCTACAAGCCGATGTTTCCAATTCACCCCAGATTGTAGCGCGTACACTGCTCAATATCACCTAGGGAGAGAATGAAAACAAAGGGGTTTCTTCTACTAACCTTTAAAAAAAAAATAAAAATAAAACCAGCAGAGACCCATGTTTTCAATTCACCCCAGATTGTCCCTCACAGAGACCCCGAAAATTAGACCCGGGAAGGCAATGAAAACACGGGTCGCCAATACTTGCACTAGTAGTGGCCCAGACATAACCTAACCAAACACAAACGAGCCCTAGCCAAGGATAAACAAGCCCTAGCCAAGGATTGAGAGAGAGAGAGAGAGAGAGAGAGAGAGAGAGATGAACGAAACGAGTCAGTACGTCTTCATGGTCTTCTGCGACAACCTACACGCATTCCAACAGTTATTGGTGGAGAGGGAGGGGACGAACCGTCGCGAGGAGGTGACAAAACCACTGGCAAGTATTCATCACTGTGACACAGGAAAACCGAGCTCCGGAAATGGTCCACCAGTGCTTCCTTCCCCTGATTTCGAAAACCCAGAAAGGGGAGAAGATTCAATCATTGAAATAGAAAGGAAACAACTAGCCCAAATGAGAGACGGTGTAATATTGTAGTAGAAACCACTACCAGAACATGTATATTTAATCCCCAAGAAAAAAAGAAAAAAGAAAAAAGGAAAAAGCAGATTCTGAGGAGAGAGGTGCTGGTATTCACCTGCACTCTGGCGCAACCGATTTCACATACTTTCTTGCTGCCATAAGCAGCAGCCATCTGAAATTGTGGAGGTGTTTGCAGACCCTCGTGGCTGCATCACCGCTGGTAAAGTTAACAAACGCATAGCCGTAGTTGCATTTGTTCCTGATAAAAACAAACCCACAAAAGGTCATACAAAAAATAAATGTATGAACCAACCAATTAATCATTGTCTCAGTAGTGTGACAATCAAAGATATGGAGACACTACCGAAAATCCATGGGGAGGTAGAGAAAATCATATTCGGCTCGCACAGTGGGAGTCGGATTTTTCGTTTTCTTCCCAGCAATGCTCGTCCAGCTTGCGCAAGCAAGTCATTCCTACTGATCGGTATCATAAGGGAACAATGTTAGAAAGCTATAGATTAAAGCATTATAACTACTTAAAAATATACTTGGATGACTGGCAATAAACATCTAGACCAAAAAGAGCTGAAACAAAAGACCCAAAAACATGAAGCGAGAGAGGGTAATGAAGCTACAAAAATTGGGAGGTCCTATACGCAGAGTAATACCTAAGTTTGTTTGGGATATTTCTAATCATAACTGTTGTTATCTCAGAAGGCAAAACTTCATGACCACCACCACCAATATCAGTAGGAGACTTGAGGATGTCGCTATCGCCACCGTCCGAATGGACACAGCTTTTCTCTCTCATCACCCAAACCTTGACACAACTTTTCTCTCTCCGATGAGGGAGACAACTTCCTTGCGGCTTTCTAGACCTCCTTGAAAAACACTTGCGCCTACACCCACCACCAACCTTCACTTTCACAGTAGTCGTAGTCGTGGAACCATCAAGTTGCTGGTAAGCATGGAAAGACGGTTTGTGATTTTGTGGGGTTTCCAACAGTGGAGTGTACCACCCAAAATGTTCACGAGGTAAAAAAGCTGTGGGGGGATAATATACAGGAACAGGGCGATGGAAGAACTGCTGCGATGCCGGCCTCCACCCCACCGCCACCGGTGGGCGTGGTGGTGCTGGTGGATAGAATGAATGGGGACAATACTGCAATTCATAGGGTTTGGCGAATGGGTTTAGAAGCTTAAGAGTTGGCTGGGGAGGGGCAGAAGCCATGGGAGGTGGGGTTACGGCGCTACAGATTTTGAATAGAACAGAAGAGAAGGCCCTTTGAACACAACTGAAAACAAAAACCTTTTCAAGAAATGGATGTTAGAGAATGTTTTGGAACGTATATAACAATATATATTATAAGGAGTATATATTATATCTTGAAATAATTGGGAATGGTGGAAAAACAGTATTCCATTTCATAGATTGATCGGACGGTGGAGATTAAACACTGGTGGTGCCACAGGTGAGGCCATTGTGGCTCTTCGTTTGTGCAGATGTAGAGATACAAGGAAAAAATCTTTGTGATGATGGAAGCTTGATATGGGGTTCAGAATTACATTAAATGCAGCCCCATAATAGGACAAAGCTAGGTTAGCATTGGCGGCGGCAGAGAGAAAATGTCACTCACAGAGATTTCCAATCATCCTGACAGTTTGATTTCAAACCCCACCATCTTCCTCGAATAGTCGAATGTATGCAGTTTGCAGCATTTCATAATTGTGGGTCTGAAATTAAATTATCTATTTTCAATTCGAATATCAAAAAGGGTCTCCTTCATTTTTTTTTATTTATTTTTTTTAAAAAGAGGGGGGGGGGGTTTTCTCGTACTCATTTAATTTGCCCCGTTATTATCCGTGTGATCATCTTTGAACCCCTTTGTGCTACAAATTCCCCCGAGATAGAGAAAGAAAAAGAAAACAGCTTATAATTATTTTAAGGGCCCTCATGGGCTTTCATCTTCCAAAAAGCATTTTGAGAGAGAGAGAAGAGAACTGGAAAAGACAGAAGCATTAAATAGAAGTAGACGTTTCATAAATGAAGAGGGTTCTAGAGTTTCAAGGATAGTGGGTTTTGAGGCTAGGTTTTTTGTACATTTCCAACATGACGTAGAAATAGAAACTGGGGGTTTTGAGGATGGAACCAGAATGCTTCCATTGTCAAGGTTTTGCATTGGGCCATGGAAAACCTTCTCAGTAGTAGCTAGGGCAACCTTCTGTTTGTCTTTCTCTGAGCTCTATCCCTTGTGTCAAATCTTGGCTAAATCCAAGCAAACAAGGCTACTATACTATTCTGGTGGTCATACTGATCAGGTTTTTGAAAGTGTTTGGTAGGTAGGTGGGGTTGACCATACCTCATCTGGCTTTCTTAGGCCCATTGCTGTGTCTTTTCCTACCAAATATGCAGGTACTGGCCGGCCGGAAGGCAATTTACTTGAAACAAGCTAAGTTTTAAATGTTCCATTGTTTGCATGGGTTATCATTACCCTTTTTCAGGAAAACAAAGAGTCAATGTTGCTTATAAACATTGAAAAAGGAAAGGGTCATTTTACTCACATTTGGCTATCCCTGGACTGGAAGTTCGGTCAAGCCACTGTTTCGGAAATTTGGGCACAGTGTAGGATCTTCTTATCAATATGGCCATACGTACCTCAAGGATCACTTCAGTGTGAAATCATAGTCGTGAGATCGGGTTTGGAGTCTAAGACGATTACTCCTTAAGTAGCGTTATCATGAGCCACCCTTTCTTTTATTTTCTTTTTATATTTTTATTTTGAATGAGCTAGGTTCACCTTTTTCTAAGAGTTATTTTACAAATTTTAAGACATCTCCCATGTGATTAGATAAAAGATCCTTCAAAAGTTTTTATAATTAAATTTTATAATAAAATGTTATGTGATTTAATTATATGTATGGATTAAAGTTTATTGTTGTCTCAAAATTGAATAAAATATGACTAAAATTCTCATGTATAAACTCAATAGCATATTGTTAGTTAAATCTGTGACAAGAGAACGCACTAATGCCATATTTGTTTAGTTGGAATGAAATTGATAGAAATGAAATCTAATTCCATACTTAAAGTAGTCTGTAATGAAAAAAATTTGAAATAATTCTATCTAAACACACTTATTTTATTCTATCCTTATTTAAATGACATCATTCAAATATGCTGTTTAAAATGAATTGGAATGAGATTCAATTCTATCCTATTTCAGCTAAACAAATATAGCCTAAAAAATACTTGCTTCGCTTCTTTATTTCACTGCTTAATGCTCCTAAACATTTTTTATTTGGTAATTCGTTAATGGTTATGGGCAAGATTGGGCTGGTTTCAATCTCCTTTGTTTCAATATCGCTTGGTGCTCATAGACCTTGTTATTTTATGATCTAGTTATGGGCAAGATTGGGCAGTTTGGAACGCAACTAGCACCCTAAAACATACCATAAACTATGTTACCCATTGTAAAGGGGTTTTTTTTTCTAGGGGAAAAATAGAAAGAAAGAAGTTTTAAGCTTACATGCATTTGAATTTGATCATGTGCTTCCTAGCAAGAAAAAAGAAAAAGAATTGATCATATGCTAATTTATGCTTAATTAAGAACAGGACCATTAATAATGCGTTCATAAACTCAATACAAGAGCAATGCACTTCAACAATAAATTAATAATACTAATAATAATAGGAGGGATCTGTGATCAGCGTATTGTATGCGGGCTTGTGGTGTCTTTGGTGCGTGCATCTATTACACACCATTTATAGCGCAATGCATCTAGCATCAAGAAATAGAACTTACTTCATATTCCAATTTCCACTTGGCTTGTAATGAATGAAATGTGATTTTATTTTTTTGGTCATTAGTTAAAATCCGATTTTGTTGAAAATACAAGTTCAACGATTTTTTATTTTCTTTTAAAATTTTACCCATTTTTATACTCTTGTCCATTTTAAAAGTGTCCAAAACGCTCAATGGGGGTTATGCTCCTGAAAAAACGAAAACACAGTAGCATTTTCCTTTCATATTTGCCTTGTTTTTTGACTGCGAGAATTGGAGGCAGCAGATTGGAGCGTGTTTAGGGCACCATCCCACGGGGGGCGGGAGGGGGAGATGGGTGATCATCATTAGGGTTCACTATAGATATATTGATATGATTAGGGTCTAAAAAGGTACTATAGATGTGATGGAAAAGGTAGGAAATGATGAAAGTTACAGATGGGGGTTTATGTGATGTGATGGAGAGACCTATGGCCTAATACATACTTGTGGGTCCACAGTTTTCATTGTTCTGTACAGGCCAAATATTTTGTCTCCTCCGTTCTTTAAATGCCCTCCTACAGTCATTCTTGCTTTTCTTTCTTTCTTCATAGAGAGAGATAGAGAGAATGATAGAAGCTGTTACCCTATATCTGCTAACTGGCCGGGCAGTGTGTCTGTCATTCTTTTTCCCATTCTAATGTGATGATGGCGTTTGTAATATTTTTAGAGGTTTCTTTCAGGATAAAATCACCCAGCACATGAATATTTTGAAATTATTACAAACAGCCGGTATGTCATTCTAAAGGGTAGCCGAGGGTTTTTTAGATTTTTTAGTAACTTAGCAATGTTGGGTATGTTGAAGTGCTCTACTAGCATCTCCAGTAATGTGAGTTAAATAAGATGTGTTATTGTTATTTTAGCACATATTATAGTACTAAATGCTATAATTTAACACAATATGCTCTAATGATGTAAATAAACATAGTGTGTTATTTTTTTTCACAAGTTTAACTTTTTCCATAGATTTAAGGTCTCGTAAGATAATGAATAAAGTATATCGTAGATCAAATGAAATGTTGCTTGAGTGAGATGAATGAGTTAAAAAAAAGGGTATGTCTTCTGTTTTTTTTTTTTTTAATTTAAGATTTCAATATTATTTTTGAAAATATTATATTTATTTATGGGCTGTTTGGTTACTGAGAAAATTTTGGAAGAAAAATGGAAAAAAGAAGTTGCTGGTGTATTTGATTGTTGAAAAAAAGAGAAAAAACTGACATGATAAATATAGTAATAACTCACCCTTGTGCCAAATATAGCACAAAAGTGAGCTATTGCTATATTTAGCATATGCATTTAGCTCATCATTAGGAGCATCCCAACTTGTGCTAAATGTTATAATATAGTAATAACACACCATATAGCTCACCACTTGAAGATGCTCTTAAGACTGAATCAGGTCTAACCCAAAGTTGGCGAAGTTCAACCCTTTTTCTGAACTTCTGGTTGAATGGACTATGTTTTGAGCCTTTTGGCCTAGACAAGTGAAATTCATGGATTATTTTACCTTCTAATTTTCTGTTCTTTCATTCTCGGAGAATTACAGATTGGTCGGGCTACGGGTTAGATATTATAGTTAGTAATATTTTTAATTAAGTTAGTAGTTACTTATTATGAATTTAATAGTAATTTGCATTGAACTGTGATTATCTTCCTATACTCCGACGATGGATCTAAACTTCCCCTTCTTTCTTCAATGGCCATAATTATGGGTGGAACTTGGGTGAGCTTTGACAGTTACTTAATCTACTAGTTGGGCACGAGTAGTAAAATGACTACTGAAATTCAATTCAAGTGGATCATGATCAAAGGAATCAGGCAACCTGCCCAAATAAACCCTAAACCATAATTCATAGATATATATATATATATATAAAATATATATTCACACTGTTTCAAGGAATCCCTTATATAAGTTAGGTAATGACTTCTTATTTTGAGTTCTTTATTTTTTATCCAACGAACAAAATATGATCATTCTTAAAAAAAAACAAGGTTATTAGATGGGACAATCTATAATTGAGCACTGCATTATTAGATTGATTGGGTAACACCATTTTATATACAAATGAAAGACAATGTATTACCAAGACCATTCAAATAGATTTAACTACATTAGATCATTTATATTTCTTATTTCACAAGGATCAATGAGGCAGAACATTGTATATCTCTAATTTTTTTTCATTGCGTGTGCGCGTTTTTTTTTTTTTTTTTTTTTTTTTTTTTGAACAGGCAAAATGATGACTTATTTAAGGGAAAAAAAACCAAGTTTTTATTTTAGGAAAAAAAATTTTCCTTGCTATTGACTATATAAGTTGTGTACAATGTATTAATAATCTTATCGAGTTGAGTAATACCATACTCAAGGTTATCTGAATTAATTAATAAGTTTAAAATAATGTTTAAACATGATTTGTTTATCTCACAAGCGAGCTCGATCAAGATTTTTATTGAGCCGATCACAAACCAAACTCAACTCCTCAACTCCATTTCATGCCAGCAAGCCACTCCCACTAATTGCTGAACATGAAATTTCAAATAAATTACTTAACCACCTACCCCCAAAACAACACAGCCCTTTCAACCTAAAAGGCCCAAAAACCTCACAAGAGGTTGAAATTTGAAGAGAGATGTAGATATTGCACAAATTGAGTGGGAAACGCTTGCAAGCTAGACTTACTGCATCCTCCTTTAGTGACAGGTCAAAAAATATGCCCAAAAAGTGTACAAGATATACACATGCCGTACCTCGCCATGCTACTCTGAAAGTGTCGGTCTATTTCCACCTTAATTTCCTTTTTTTGTAGCGTCCACACCCTTCCTGACTTATTATCATATCAATTTTACTCGTGAAACAGTGTGGTCAACAAAAATGGGTGTCTTACACTAAAAAAAAAAAAAAAACATATTAATTAATTAATTTTGATATATACTTGAATTAATAAATGATCAAAATAACTCCACTTATGAGTCCACTAACGAAAAAATTTATAGAAAAATACTTAGGAACTCATAATTAATCAATAACGTAGTTTTGATAGAGGTTTTAAACTTCAAAGTTTAAACCAATTAAAATTTTCTATGGTACCTCAAATTTTTATGAGTACCGTACTTCAAGTGATAATTTGGATCATACTTTTGTGGCACGAAATGTAGGAGCATGGTGATAACTATCCCCCCTTAAGACCTGTGGAAAATTTGGCTAACTTTCTGTGCATAAGGATATAATCCCTGAAGTGAAGCACTAGAGCTAGAGTGGCGAGCTAAGCCCATGGTCCTAGAACAAGGTCATGTGAGGCAATCCTACTAACCCAATCTAAGGATCAGTTCAGCTCCATCTCCAGAACAATTCATGAGAATATCAGCATTAAGGTATTTCTATCTCCTGCTTATTTTGAGACACATGGCAATTCAATTAGACCATGGTTCAACCCTTCAACCACAGTCGACTAACCCTAGTTTGACAATTACATCGAACTTGAGGTTAACCACTTAACCACAGTTAGCAAACCATGGTCTGACGGTTATTGGGCTAACCTCAGTTAGACTTAACTCAACCCAAGTGGTTATCATAGTTGGCCAAGGTCAGTCCAGTACAGGTAGGTATAAAAGGAACATTCCATTGCTAAATGAGGTATGATGAATAGTACCCTAATTCTAGACACACATCATCTTCTTCCTTGTCCCTTCCTCCTCCTCCATAAACAGCTATTGACTTGAGCTTTGGAAAAGGCTTGGCCGAACCCATCTCGGCCTCCCTCCAACCCTATTTTCCAACTTGTGATTACAGATCAAACGGTGGAATCAGCTCCTCTCCTCACTGCAGTGTTCGTGGTCTAGATTTAGACCCACACACTTTCTATTTATAGTCAGCCACTCAGCCATGCAACCTATATTGGGCTTCCCTGGGCCTGAGAACACATCAGGCTCCTCAGACAGTTAAGCACTTTAGAAGAAGGCCTGTAACCCAAACGGGTGTAGAATTTGGTTGGTGCTGCTGCCTCTTCAGGGGACCCAAACAAGAGGTCAGAGGATCGATCCGATGGCATTATTTAGTAATGGGCCGCGCGATTGGGAAGTCGGATTGGTGACGGCTGAGTGATTGCCAAAACTGCAGCAGGCTAACAATTGAGTTAGGGCATTGAAAATAACCAATTAAGCCAGCAAAATCTTGGAAAACATGATGGTGGCAGTGGTACAAGGGACACAAAGAGGTCTCCATGAGTGAAACACCATCAAGATGACTCTTCAAAATGAGCTTAATTCCATTACCCATGAGCTCTCTAGGAATGGAAACCTCTGCTTTAGGATCCAATGACCCATTAGTGCCATCTTGGCAACAAAATTCGGATTGAGACCCAATATTTGATGGGTTGTATTATGGATTGGGCCAACAGGAGAAAACAACTTAGGCTATGGACTTATGATGTTGGTCACCTATTCTCTCACTGTAAAGATGGGGCGGAAAATTGGGCAAGTCGAGACAGACCTAAGTCAAAGCCCAACTAAAACCAATGGACTGCCTCGGCCCCACAATTGCATGCTTCAAGCTGGTTTTGGGTTTTAACAGATTATATTCGTGTTGGCATGGGGATGGGCTCTTCCCACCCAAGACCTAAATCCAGTGCTTTTTGGTCAATGTAATTGGCATTGAACAAGATGTAAAATTGTAAAAGGGATTGGTTCTTAGTTCTTAGTTACCGTTTCAATTTCCTCTCCCTAGCTAAACATCAGAGTATATATATATATATATATATATGGGGCTGATCACAGAACCGGGACAGATCATATGCAACTCTCAGCCGTGTGATCATTTCCGAGACTTATGGACCTGATCAATTTCATATATATATATATACACACACACATATAATAAAGAAAATTAAATTTTCAGAATAGATAATTGGATGTATACATTATACATGGACCACCATGCAAGTTGATACAAATGGATGGCTGTTTTAAAACCAAGCGACAATACGTAGTTGCCTGTCCCCATGAGCTTCCCTTTGATGTTTAAGGAAATGATTAACCAAAATTTAAGAGTCCCATTAGAGTGAAGTGTGACAAGACTTTCCTCCACCACATGTCCAAACACAGCCCTACCACCCATTTTCCAAATTGATATGTCATGTACCCCACAAAATTTTTGCAGCAACCACCCCATCAACCCATGAGAAAAGGATTTGTCATGTATTAGGCACACTAACAGCACTACTCATCCCTATTATTGTTGCCATATAATAAAGCCGTCCTTTCTGAAAGTTGGGTTTGGGTTTTTATCTGTGGGGCCCCATTTGTCTTCTGAGGGTGAGACCTTCTGCATGCCTCATTTTTAGTAGTGCCTGCCCCTCAAAGACAGAGAAACCTTTCAATTTCATGATGTGAGTTTTGATCGCTAAGCTTGGATGTGTTTGGTAAGTACCATTTCAAAAGTTTTCTTGGCTTGGAAAATTCGTCGCGTAATTGCGTAGAAGAAGACCATTATATATTAGATTTAAGAATTATATGGCACTTAGTTACTTAGATACCTTAGGGCCTGTTTGGGTGTCTAAAGGGAAATTTAAATAGCAGTATTTCGTGAATTCTTAACAATTGATCCTAAAACATCGACTATAATGATAACTTTGGCCAACTTTTCAAAGTGACAAATTTGTGCCTTTAATATTATGTACAATATACAAAAATTATGTGATTTTCATTTGGACACCCACCCAAATGGGTCCTAAGAAAATTTGTTTTAATAATGAAAAAATTATTGATGAATTAAAACTGTATGGAAAGCCCAATTAATATTGAATCGGTTCATTGTGATTTGAAGTGAAATCATTATGTTCGGTCTATCATCGAAATGAGCCAATTTCGTAGTATTTTGCCATAATGATCATAGGTGAGCCCCCAACTCGACACACCAGGACTCCTTGACAAGTTGACAGGCATGGCTAGAAGGCAGGAGGGCCGGCAGTTGCCCTTATCAGAGCCCATATCAGCCATACCGGTCCATTAATTTGTGTGACATGCAGGGACAAATTATTACATTTAAGAAGAGATTGAAATTGGTTAAAAATTGATATAAATCCTTTTGAAATATCCCCCTTTTTTTTTTCTTTCTTTTTTTAACGCTATCACTACACAAATTTAGCATAATTTGGTTTTTACTAATCAATTGAGATTTTTTTATTCCCCTTTTTCATTGGGAAAAAGTGAACCTCTTGGTCATGAGAAGGCCACAACTGGGCTTGGGCTTACTTTTCGTTAAATATGTAGTAATATTCTCAATGAAAAGTCAATGAAGCATAGAAGAGTTGGACCCTATTTTCAATGAATTTGACTACAACCATCTCCCACCTCTTTAGGGCCCTCTCTAGGGGCTCTTGTAGCCTAGTGTTATTTTTCCTCCTCTACAAAGAGAAAGGTCTCGGTTCAATTTTCCACCTTCTAGGGTAGGGCTATGCCCTCCTAAGGCGTATTATTTATAAAAAAAAAAAAAAATGAAAATGAAAGACAACCACCACAATATGTTCATTTGAATCTAAAGGCAACTTGTGGCCAATACAATACAGAGTGGATGATATGAGTCTAATTTTATCTTATAAAAAATTATCTTTCATATCCATCTTATGTGAGTGATAGAATATAGCAACAAACTCGATCTCCTATCCCCTTAACTCTCTCGTCACTCCTCCCATCACTCAAAACAAATTTTTTTAAAAAAAAATTGAAAAGAAAAAAAAAATGTTACTTGCACAAATTTTTAACATTAAGTTTTTGTATCAATTCACATGACAGATGAGATGATATTAATTAGATAATTTGTTATTCTAAGAATAATGATTTAACACTACATTATCAATCATGTGAATCAAGTGCATATGACACTACTCAAAAATAATTCCCTTAAAAAATAAATAAATAAAAAAGAGGAGATAGAGGCATGGATGATGTTTTTGCTTGTACCTTAAAATTTAGATAAATAAACAAAAAGAACTTACTTTTACCTTTTCAGAACTTTAGACATTATAATTAAGGTGACTTTTCTTTGTCTAAACTTGCTTAGGTGGTTGTAAAATTATAGCTTCATAAAGGCTTTAAATAATGAATTAATGAGGAAAAAAGGAAAGAAGTAGAGAAATAGTTAGCTAATGGTACCCCTCCAGTGGAACCTCATGTTGGCAATGAAATGGACCTCTTCTAGACCAATGGCGGCCAAGAGGACACTACACTACCTTTCAGCTTCTCTAGTGTTAGGTTTGCGAGTGTCTAATCAAATGAGTTGTCATACCCTACATCAAGTTGATCTCCCCTTGTGTACGCTTGGAGAAAACTTTGACAAACCTTGATTAAGCTTGAAAACCGAGGGCATGATACAGACATGAAGTCTTCTTAATTACAGCTTGATATTCAGTCAATCACGCAGAAAATCCAAAGAAGAGCAAGTGAAAAAGATTAAGAATATATTATTTTTCTTCTTCATTCGGCGAATTTCAAGCAAAATTATCAAATCATAGCTGGATGGTAGACGTGGTTTCAAATATTTTCTTTTTAAACTGTGTACTGATCTATCCCATAAGATAGATCCACCTCTTTCACTGGCAGAGCCAAGGGGGGGCCTATGGGGACACGTGTCCCCAATTGGCTCAACCAAGTTCTTTTTTTTTTTTTTTTTTTTGAAGAGAGATTATATTTAATGATCATTTCTTAACATAATGCCAAAAAGAAAAAGATGCTAGTCATTTTACAGCATATTTATAATTCAATGTGTAATAAGTTGACAACAATATCCTTTTCTTGGTATTAAATTATAAAATGATTACCAAAAAGTAATATTTTAAAAAATATGCTTTTCAGAGATTTTAGTTTCCACTTCCCACTTCACAAAATCATAATACAATGCCCCCATTAGAAATAACTTCTAGCTTCGCCCCCTGGTCTCTTTTCTTTTCTTTTATTCAAAACAAAAAGATAAATAAAAATAATTGCTTGTAAAACTCGAACTCCAAACTTTCTTCTTACAAATGAGAGAGATGTGAGGTTATTAGGTTACAATCAGATAGCCGTTTGATTGGCTTTTGTGAATGTGCAAAATTTAAATGACAATGCATGCATGCTTGGCTCTTTACTCATGAGGATATTCATCAATCCTTTCCCTTCCTTGCCTTCCCCCAAGTGTCTAAATACTCAACTAGAAATAATATAACAATATGCATGTGCAAAATTTAAATGATAATGCACGCATGCTAAGTCCATTTTCATGATGTGTCGTTGTCTGCTAGCTTAATCGTTCGGGGTATGTTTTTTTATATCTAATCTGACATATGATGACAAAAAATTAGTAGGGACAAGGAAGAAGTCTTCATGCCTAAATGCCTAATTAGAAGCCAAATATTTTCCAAATTAAAACGTTAGCATTGTCATCCCTAGGTTTGGCATGTCTAAACATCAAAGCAATGGTGAATAGTCAGCCAATTTAAAAATAAGTAAAAGACCATTGGCCACAAACCATACGACTGCATGCCATAATATAACATATGTAACTTCTTTGGATTATTTAAGTGACTTCGTGCCATTCACTTTCTTTTGTTTTTTATTGGTGCAAATCACGTTGTGCTCTGAAATAATTTACTTTTCTCTGTTCGAACAATAATCCACTAGCTTCCATCTATGTGCTGCAATGATGATCTTGCTTTATTGATAAAGCGCTCTCTCTCTCTCTCTCTCTCTCTCTCTGTCTTCTAGATAACGTATGATCTTCATGATTATTTTCTAACAAATAGGCTTCCAAATCCAAGTAGACTTGATTCAGTGGATTCTGTAAGAGATGGTTCCAAGATTTTTAATACATAAATCAACTTTTATTAAAAAAATGGGTAAATATCAAAGTATCCTTAGTAAAAGGAATTATTTTAAAGAATCCTATAAAATAATTTCCTATATATTACAAAAACCCAAATAGGGTTAAAATACGTCAAAAAAAAATTCCATCCATCCAACTTCGTTTAAATTATACAGTTTTGGAACCGAACATACCTTTTTTATAATTGTTTGTTTATTCATTTTCTTGTCTTTTTTATTTTTTATTTTCCTTTTTTGTGATAAATAACAATGACAAATAATCCATTTATTAAACAAATAAGATGGTAATACAAATTTTGAATAATTATTTTGATATTTTAATAAAAAAATGTAACAAGGGTATTTTAGTCAAGAAATTCCATCCTTCAAACAGAGTTGAATAGAAGTTAAGTTATTAAGTTTTTTGGATATAGTTTAACCCTACTTGGGTTTTTCTGACAGGAAAATTATTTTATAAGGTTTTTGAATATAATTCTTTTTATGAGAGATATTTTAAATATTTTCCCTTAAAAATTCCTACAACATCATTATTATTAATTTTAAAATTGTCCTTACTACATTAATTAGGTTTTGATTTCATTCATATGCGAATAAACTAAGGGGTTGTTTGGCAAGCCTGAAAACCTAGTTAGTTTTGATTTCACACTATTTGATAAGTCATTATTCAACTAATCAATTCAACTTTCTTCCGAAAGTAAAATATAAACACAATTTCTTTTTTCAAACCAACTGTGAGTAGATTTATTTAAAAACTCTTATGGTTATGAATTGATCTAATTTGATTCAATTTTTAAAATTTCAAACAAACCCTAAAAAAAGCGACAAGAATTGAAATTTTGAAGCTACCATTGCAATTTCAAAACGAGTGGACCCATTCAATACTGTCGGCCGGGTTAGTGTATTATTGGCCAAACCTAGGAAAAACTGAATTTAGACTTGCAAACCTTGTCTAGCCCTTTAATTGAGAACACCCACTGATTCAAACAAAAATTTTGCCACCCCAAAATTATGCTAGCACAAGGGCATTAGAGAAAGTGTTGCAGTGGGAAACCCAAACTTGTCCAACCAAGCTAGCCATCTTAACTTAATATAAAATTAATTATAACAAAACGCGTCTTTTAGGAGCCTTAAGACACTATAATTAGGATTTCGATTTACTTTTTCTCGTATAATCTTCATTAGGGTAGCTGAACAATTATTGCTGTTGCAAAAGTATATAATTATAGAGTGCCAACTTTGTCCCCCTCCAAACAAGCCTTATGTTGGGAATGATGGAGGCTTTTCCCCGACAAAGGGCCGCACCACATTTAAGTACTATTTTTGGTCCCAATATGACTTTTGGGTTCTCAACTGTGTGATGATGGAAGATTAGATTATATAGGACTGTTTGGTAACATTTTCGAAGTCATTCAAGAGACAATGCTTTTGTTAGTTGAATCTATAATTCATTGTGGTTACTTTTCCGAAACCGATCACGTAACTTTTGACTGTATGCCGGTATCTCTTATCTTCTTAAAAGGGGGATCGAAATTTACCTATATGTAAAAAAATTGAGTTTGGTGGAGTACGGATAGTTCTTTTATTCTTGATGTAAAAGGCTTAGGATATGATTTACATGGAACCAAATTAACTAACTCATGTTTGAAACGGGCATTATGCCCTTAATACATTGTTGGCGTCTTTTTTAGCAGTTTGAGCTTTTTGGATGAGTTGGTGAGTTAACATGGTATACCAACATGCTATCAAAGTCTTCATTTAATCGATGGTCCAACTTTTGGATGTTGAGTTAACATGGTATACCAGCATGGTATAAAAGTCTCCATTTAATTGATGTCTCCATTTAATCGATGGTCCAACTTTTGGATGAGTTGATGAGTTAACATGGTACAACAACATGCTATCAAAGTCTCCATTTAATCGGTGGTCCAGTAAAATCTAAATCATCATTCATGTAGGATCCACCAAATATCGATGGCCTAGATTTTACTAGACCATCCACTAAATGGATTTGAAAATATCCTCATGATGTGTTTGAATCCCTGGGGGTTGTATGGCAGCGAGGGGATAATGTTTGCCACTCTTCCCACATATGATCCTTCCATGTTGAAGACCCGCCCATATAAGTAAAAGCCCATATGTCCCCTGGCTAAGTGGGTATTGATGAGGCCCTGCCTATTGGGCTTTGTTGGGCGTGGGTTTCGTATTCTTTAGGGATTGCCCAATGAATTAATTTATTTATGTTTCTTAATTAGAGAAATTAGCAATTAGTTCATAATTAGATAAAATATTAGTAATTAGTCAAACAAAAGTTTTCTTAACTTAATAAGTCAACGGGGTGAAACTTATTTAACAAGTTAGTCAATTTTTTTTAAAAGAAAAATCTGATTTACCCTTATTATTATTAAATCCAATAGACCACTCCCTTAGTTAGAGTTTATTCGTGGCTAGTTACTTTATGGGAACTCATAGGACACTGAGACGGAAATCGGTGGACATTCCCTAATGGCTATGGCAGCTGATACGGCCATGTGAGTATCCAACTGGGCATTGGAAAGGCTTAAAAGAGAGACCATTCATTAATTATGCATGCCATCTATGCAGGAATGGTCTCCATCAATCTTGACATACAGCACAGAGTTCTTGCAATTGGTCCTGCCCGTGGGCTGCAAAATAATTTAATTTGGTCACTCATAAAACAGATTTTCAAAGGGCCGAAAAGCACATCGACAGTGAGAGCTCCTTTTCCTCTGGTTGAAAAAGCGGACACATCGTCCCTCTTCAATTCCACATTCTAGTTGGTTTAACTTTTATTTAAGGCACCGTTAAAAGCCTTAAAAGGTGCTTCTCCATCCTAATCGATATGGCCTGTAAACACTTATATGACAGTCGTTCAGTTCTTGTGAAAGCAATGGTACGTGGACACCCACGTATGCCGACATGCATTCATAGAAGGCATGACTACTTGACTAGTGTTTGATGCACCAACTCATGTGACTAATGTTTAATGATATATGTGATAGTATAGTGATATTCTTTTTACTTATTGAGTGAGTGATGTTGAACACAATCTTATAGAAATCATTGATATCCATTTGTTGATATTAAGGGTTTAAAGGTAACTAAATCAAAATTTTCATACAAACCTTAATTCGTCGGGCATATATATAATATAATATGATAAAAGATAAGAAATTGAGAAATTGGGAATTAGAAAAATCCATGACTACATAGGAATTCTCATTCACACTTCATGCACGTGCACATATAAGCATGCGTATGCATGAGAGAGAGAGAGAGAGAGAGAGAGAGAGATGCATGCACAGAGGGGTGGTGAAGATCCAAGTCTATCTCAGAATTGGCGTTTGGCCTCACCAAAATTGATATGTTTTAAGTCAAACAAGATGAGGCTACCAACTACCAAGGCATGATGCATGATAGAATGTGGTGCATCGAGAGACAGAGAGGGGTGCACGTACGTATTATTAATGTGGTGACTTTGAGAGGAATATGCATGTGCAGGACGGCAAAAAGCATGTTGGCACGTAGCCGTGTGGACCATTACCCGAACGCCCATCACGCCTACTGAAAGATAGACGACACCTTCCAGAACGTGGGATCAATAGTAAACCAACAACGAAATTGGTCTCTTGCTTTCGTGTATGCTACTATCTTCACGTCTGTGTGATGCCTTTTCATTTTTATATATATGCTCACGTCTGTTAAATCAAAAGTCAACCAAGAAGGAAATGGAGGTCACGCAGTGATCTTATTCGTTTGCGTAAAATTCATATGTAATTATAGAAATCTCATATCCCTCGTATGGATGAACTACTCTTATATATATAGTTTTATCATATATGGGATATTTCAAATATTTTGTACGATCACAATCGTATGTGAGCGATACGCGCGCGGACGTAAATGCGCGCGTGTCATTCATTGATAGCCGTCATCGAATGGGATAGTCGAAATATCTCACACATGATATATCCTCATCACATATATATATATATATATATTCCAAAACAAAAAATCAAAATGCAAACAATGGAAAATGCTTGGTTTTCTAGCAATTAGCATATTCAAATTCCTGACAAAGTTTGTTGGTAAGTGTTCTTTTGTTCGAACTAATGCACTATTGATGATCATTTTATTTTAAAATGAAAAAGATTAAAGATAATTATAATAAATTGCACCAAATCCTCATAACTATAGTCTCGTTTAAAAGTGAATAGATAACTCAATGGCAGCGAGTATGTTCCGTTCTGAAAAAGACTGAGAGTAGGGCTTAATAAACAAACCTCTTAGATACTTGAATGGTCCCTACAAAACCGGACCAAAACGCAGAGTGGTATCAGATCATATCTTCGTACCCTTTGGTAAATGAGGTTTGTATGCTTTTTAGGCATGCAACCCTCTTATAGCCAAAAACCCATATGCTACAGCCCCTACTTTTTAAAATCCCCACCTACTTATCCCTCTCTTTCAACCCTCTATTCCTTCCCCCATCTCTGCTTGCTTGCCAAGATACGGAGAGAAAAATTTGAAACTCCTAGGAAAATTCTAAGGAGTACATCTTATGACGTTTTAGTACATGCTATGAGGGAAAACTAAACTTACTCAAATAATCGATTCATGTCAATTGTCGCCTTAAAAAGTGTGATTGTCGCTTTGTCTCATTCCCATCCAATCAGCACCACATTATAACATTGTTGCTGGGGCATATATGTCCTTGTATTTTTTCCTTCTATGGGTGGGGGGGGGGGGGTTAAGATTTATAAGTAGGCTTTTGCCGGTAAATTATGTATCTCGTGAAATAGTTTTAGTCCAAACTTTGGCAAAAGTAGGCTTTGGATGCCCAAGTTTATAGTAATAAAAAAAAAAAAAAAAGGAAGGTAGAATGATTTATCAAATATAAAAACAATATAATAATTCTTAACGAGTGTTTAAATTGTAAGAGACGGATTAGAGATTCCTAAAACTTATACTACATAGTATGAACAATCTAAATTTCATCGGAAGATTAAATAAAGGAATTCTAACACATAAGAGCCTGAATTAGAATTCTCAAACAACCAATATTTATCTAAATTAAATTCAACCAGTGTTGGACACAGTCAATTTGATGGCTCAAAATTTCCGTCCATACTTCTGCTACAAGTTCAACTAAATCCAATTTCCCAATTGAATACCACATAAGGAAAGCCTAGGCTCAAGGCGGTTATTGGTCTGGACTTGGTCATTCCTACTCTAATAATTGATGCCATCAAATAAACTAGTATTCGAGCACACGCGATGCATGTGCAACATATGTTTTCAAGTTTTCACTCCATTAGTGGAACTACTATATCAATTTTCAAGTTTTTTAAACTGCATGTGTGTGATGAGAGAAATTAAAAGGAAACAAGTTGTGGTAGGTTTTATAAAGTTAGTAAAATTACCAAATCGTCTCTTGGTTTTATAAACTTATAAGGATGTTTTAGTATTTTCAAGTGCAATCCAATCACAAAGGAAATTGGCTTTATATAGTAGTATAGATTAGAACACTTCCATGTGAAAATAGGCTCAAAGCCATATCAACATCCGACCAAGATTCATATAAAATTAAGGTTTTGGGAGACTTTCAAAAGTTTGTTTTGACTAGGGGTGTTAATGGTTCGGTTTGGTTCGGTTTTAGGGGAGATTTCAAACCAAATCATTATACTTCGGTTTTGTTCCTCCCAAACCAAAACCAAACCATACTATAAAAAAACCAAACCAAACCAAACCATTATATTTCGGTTTGGTTCGGTTCAGTTTCGGTTTTAACCTATCAAGTAACAACAAAAAATTGAAAATGAAAAAAATGATATGCCAAACTCCAAATAGAAACATTTTAAATAAAAGCATTACATTAGCAACTAAGAAAAACAAACATTGTATCAAAATAAAAACATATTGACATATATCAATATGTCAATATCACACACAACATTAATACACAACATTAATAGCTAGTTTAAAACATGCCAATCTAAAAAAGGGAAAACAATAAGAAACTTAAAATCAACAAAAACAAGCCCATTACCTATTTTACCCTTATTAGAATTGGGAATCTACAAACTTTAAGTTTATATATATATATATATATATATATTTCAGTTTTTTCGGTTTTTTCGGTTTGGTTTGGTTTTTTAAAACTTAAAACCAAAACCAAACCAATTGAGTTCGGTTTTCTAAAATTAAAACCATAACCAAACCTAATAACAAAAAAACCAAACCAAACCACTCGGTTCGGTTTGGTTCTTGGTTTTAACCAAAACCATTAACACCCTAGTTTTGACAATAGCTGAATAAGGAATTTTTTTTTCTTTCCCTACTAAATGAGGGGTATTCCAGACTATTGGGCCCAAACTAATGAATTAAACATAGTGTTGTTGTTGTTGTTGTTGTTTGTTTGTTTGGTTTTTTGTTTGTTTGTTTGTTTGTTTTTTTTTTTTTTTTTTTTGTGGGATGTTACGGATCATATCAGCTGCTGCGATTTCTTTCGGAAACTGGCACAAAAATTCAAACCCAATATATGAACTTAGATTCGATGGGATCAATCTTTCTCCCATCCCATGCCATGACCTACTCAATTATGGAAAAGGGCACATTAGATAATCAAATAATTTAAGTAAATCATCACTCATCTGCCAAATCTATTTCCAATAATGAAATCAAATGCTAATCTGAAACCAAACAAGGGTTTCCGGTCAGCATTAGTTGAAGTTAATACTAGTATGACCATCCTCTCCTTGCAAATTTTTTTTTTTTGAAGGAAAATAATATCATGTGGTAAGCTTGTTTTGGAATGCTAATATCATTTCTCTTTTTCCTTTTGTCGGGTGTCTTGGTGATAAATTTTGGTACCAATTTAAATAGCTTGTATTTATGCAAATTAAACATAGAACTTTAGATCTTATAAGTGTTCTCAGTGTTTAAGAAAATTGTTACAGTTTGATTATTAGTATAGTTGTTCAAAACACGGGTCATAAGGGATTAGTTCAGAATAAAATCTGGTAAATCCTAAAATACCCCTAATTATTATTATGAATAAAAAGGAACCATCTAGGTCCAAGAGAAAGATATCAAATAAACTGTTGGGGGAAGGATGTTTTTCCCAAACTTTTAGCCACAATCATAGCCATGCTAGCATGAGAACTTTTCATCACAACCGTTCTCTTGTAGCCTTGTTGGGTAATAATATGCAACTTTTTATTTATTTATTTATTAACTATTAAGGGTAATAATATGCAACTTGCACGAAAATTAATTGTCTTTGCCGACAATTTTGGAAGTATCTCCTTGAGTATTTATCTGGCAGTAAATTATGAATAAATTCACATGAGATTTGAACTTTAGAATTACCCCAACCCCATTACCACTTGAGCCGAAGCCCAAGAAGGCACCCCAGCAGTGAACCCCACCCCATATACTTGTCCCAAACCTCAAATCTGACGGATTCAAGTACCCGGTGCACCCAAATCTTTACCTCACGATTACGTTGTTTTCCAATATAAAATACTTCGCCAAACCACATGATGCCTCCACCATTTGTCCTAAACATAACGTCAAGCATTCCTTGATGGACTCTTCCAGAATCTAGATATGGAAATCCACTATTTGTGGACAATGGAATTCTTGATACTTTGATAAATTAATAAATTAATAAATAACTCTAAGATGATTTTTAAATTTTTATTAATTTATTTAATGATATCAAACTCAGCCGGACACGATAATCCGGGTCAATCAATCAATCCAATTTACACAATAAAACGAAAATCTACATCAATATTAATATTATTATTATTACATAAAAATAACAAGCATAGTTGAGGGTAATGAGGATCCAAATCTCTCGAAAAGTTAAGAAAATCACTTATTAACAGGCCATGAGGCCACCTTTTAAGTAAAAAAATATTAAACTTTTAATAGTTCTAACTATTTGCAACGCAGATGATTCAGATTGATTTGATCAATTGACCCTACCAATAGTTTGATCAATTAGCTTATCACCCGACGGACTCACATACCAATTGACCCAAATACTCGGCCAACTGAATGAATTGATCGTCGGTCTTAAAAACCTATGATTTTTAATATGTCTAAAAATAAATTATTAATATTTTTAAGAAAATGAAAGCTAAGATAAATTCAGCCAACGAGAAGGGTTGAAAAAAACAAGGAAAGTTTTGGGGAATATCGAATTAAGCCCGACAAGTCAGGTGGAGATTGCCAACATCATCAAATTTTGGATTCGGACAAGCATGAAGCAAGTGGCAACATTTCCATATGCTTTTGACTACAACCATAGCGGTCATTTCTATGGCTAGAGACAAAATCAAGAGAATCAGTTGACTTTCCACCGATCAGACGGTCTATAGCCACCCGATCATGTTGGTTTAAAAATCTAGTAGAAGTTGGATTCAACGGCGGATAGATCGATCCAATGTTTTGTAAATTACCACGTGTATGGCCCAGGACTCAGTGGCATAGACGAGTGGTTTGCGTCTGAGCAACCAGACACAAGAAGCTCCCAAAAGAGAACAAGGTCAAAAAGAGGAACACTGTACGGGAGAGAGGTTCGACCTAGCTGGGGTGGGACTACCTCTGCCATGGTCTTTGACCTCTGCAGTGAAAAAAAATTAAAAAATTAAAAAATAATTGAAAACAAAAAATACGCCCGATTCCCAACGAGGTCACTGGAGCAACTGAAATGACGAGATTACCCTCCCAACTTTTGAGGAATAACAACTGTAGATTGTAACAAATGGGATTCCACCACGTGGATGGTTAGTTCCATGGCCTGCTGGGAGGGCAAGGGGACCAGATTTTGGTCAATGGTCTTTGTTTACCGGATTTGCTTTGGCATGGATTCTTTCTATTTGCTTATCCCTTCTCTTCAAAAGAAGAAATAAAAACACACATGAATATTTCAAAATTCTCTTCCCTGAAAAGAAATAAAAAAAATCAGAAACAGTAAAAAGAGAGAGTAAACAAAGTGAGCAAAAACAAGAAACACCAGCGCATCTTTTTTGTGCTTTCTCTCCTTTTCATGTCTAAACCCTTCCTGCCAAATGCACCCCTTTCACTGCAAAGGAAAAGCAATGACCCCATTTCCATACTAGACAGCGAAAGAGAGACGGTCCACATATTTATATATATATATATATACTCAACAGAGAGAGAGAGAGAGAGAGAGATCCCATGGCCCATGGGCCCCCCTCTCTTCCAGGGGAAATCGACATTTGGGAAAAAAAGTTAACTATATATATATATATATATATATATACACATATATCCCACAAAAAAATCATAAAATTCCATGATCTATTCCATATCCTTTCTATATGCTGTACACTTATTCCAGGGCCTCACCCATGTTGAATCCTCTCTTGGGGAACATTTTCTAATGTTTCCCCATACCCTATTCTTTCAAATCTTCACATTCCTTGATTACCACAAAAATTGAAAAAAAAATGGAAATCAAAATCCAATTTTCCCCCCTCCTCGAATATACAAGTACTTCTCCCTCCCCTTCAATACTATGGCTGATCTTCAAAATTCAGCCATGAGCAACCCCCAAACCCACCACCAATCCTTACCCACCACATCTTGAAGTGTCCCAATCTGTCCGACGAAATATTTGGCTGCCAACTGCCGAGAGCTGCTGCAGATGTTGGGCATTTTGCTTTCAATCGTGTAAATCCGGATTCAGACAGCATAACTTTCAGTTCACCCGCGATGAAATCCCGGAACCTCTCAGGATAGAGCAATATTGTCACCGTTACCGGTCTTCTACAAAGATCCTCCCTATGAAATCCCGGAACCTCTTAGAGTAGAGCTTCGGATCAACAGCTGAGATTGAGGCGGGGTCAGCTTGTAAAGATTTGTATGCATGCTCTAGCTTCTTGCTAATGTCATAGTCCTGTAAAATGTCAATGATCCCAAAATAGAGTACTACTTCATAGATCTCGCCGTTGCGAGAAGGGGTCAAATTACAAATCCCACCAGGGGTGTACTGATCAAAGTCACTTCTTCTAGCCATCCGCTCTGCTCTAGCAGGCATGTTTGCCCCCAACCTAATCAACGGTTTCCTGACAGAAAAAAAAAAAACACGTATAAATTTCTAAAAATGCATCCTCGTTGACCAAATTAACACAAAAAAAAAGTTTACATAAGGTAAAACAAAAATCCTCAATTTGAATGACTGCCATCTAATGAATGATTTTAACCATGATCAGTTAAAAGAGCGATATGGCATTCTCAGTAGACCATGGCAACAAAGTTCCTCAACTACCTAATAACTGATGATTAATGAGCAATAATTATGTGAGGCCTCCTCGTTCTTTTTTTTGATAAGGTAAATATGACGAGTATGACGAGGCCTCCTTGTTCTTATCTATGACAATAATGAGACCATGCTCTACATGCCCCACAAACCACTGTTGTCTACTGTAATTACCCCCCCCCCCCCCGCACGAGTATTGCCAAGACAACCCAATGTACTTTCAATTATTTCAATTTCCAACGAACACGATCAAATTCAATGAAGGAAATTATGGGCAACCTATATGCCATCTACGGAGTATAAATTACAATAAAGGTGAAGCTCAACCACAGGAAGTACTTACAATTTCTCACAATATTATATATATATATATATATATATATATATATATATATATATATATATATTGGGTGTAAGCAATGAAATGGGCCTTGAAGTAGCCCATTTCAGGAATACAAAGAATTTCTTGCAACTAGTGCCTTTAAATTAGTTTTCCAATTCTGCTGCAATACTTAATGATTAGAGCTTAAACTAGAAAGAACAAGAAAACAGTCAAAAAGACATACCGGCCAGCTAGAATCCGATCCATGTTTTGTAGCTCTGCTTCAAGGAAACGACAGCCACGCATGAACTTTTCATTTTGATAAGAATCCTTTCCACCTGAAAAGGGCAGAAATATTTGATTCAACATTCTTATTGCCCCACAAAATTATATTCCAATGAATCAGTTGCAATGAAATAAGGCTATGATCAATTACCAGAACGCAAAAGATATGGCGACAGCCCCATTTTGTCGCCTGCATTGTCATCACGGAAGTGAAGACCAACTAGAAGACTGTAATCCATGATCCTCTCCGATTCCAAAAACTCACAGTCTCGATCAATTTGTCTGATCATGTTTCAAGCATATTAAAAACAATGTGCGAATAACTTACAGAGAATGCAAATGAGGGAAAACCAAAGATACAAAGAAACAAAATGTGCATGTATGTTCTACAAACTTACTTAATAAGGTCTTGGAACCAATTTTGTTGCAGGCGAAACACAAAATCGAGATCAAGGTCCTTAAGGGTAGTTGTTTCATCAATCTCACCCTCTGGCTTATCCGTTGTGCGGCCATGGGAGGATCCTTTGAGGTCAAATCGCCTATGGATTCGATACTCCGAGCAGAACAAATTGCCCATTACAATGAATCGAGTCTGGATTTTGATCATAAGTAGAATGTAATTAGAGACATGGATAAACTCTCACTTAAACCCAAAAGAATACAAATTACAATCATCCCACACATACCTTCTGGCCACCCACAGGTTTAACACAATGCACACCAAAGAATTTCGTCACAAGGGAATTTTCATATCGACGAACATGTTGATAATAACTTGCAAGCATCCTAATAAGTACCTGAACATGGATTACCAAACTTCAATCACAATCTAATTGACCCAAGTTTCAAATGTCATGTTAAATTGAGAGAGTCGAAGTGGAGGCTATGAAACAATCAAATTTGCCTATTGCTAATTATTCCATTGCAATGATCTTAGGTCATTCCTATTTTCAAATTCAATAAGGACACAAGTGAGGGAGGTGGTCAACTAACCTTGACTTCTGATTTCTTCACCGTTTTTATCATAAATCTGTCATCCTGAGTTAGGTAAAAAAAGCTTCCACTCTTCCCGGGAGAAGAAAGCTCTCTAAGAGCATCGTTTCCACAAATAGCAAGCATGTAATCCGCGGGATCAACTTGGAATAGCTCCCTCAGATGTCTGAATACCAACCAAAACAATATGATCATATCAGATTTTTAAACCAAGTACTAATGCTAGCAAACCCTAACATATCATATTGTCTTCAAAACTTGAAAGCAATACTATAAATTACAAATAAAAAACCAAGCATTCCAGAAAATTTTGGTATGTACCTAAACACCATGGGACAGTAATCTTTCCACCGAAACTCCACCGATTGATGGGGTGGAGTGAGCTTCGATCCTTCGGACGGAAACCTCGTCCAAAACTTCTCTTTCGGATCAAAATCGCCAGACTTAAGGTCCCGCAAAATCGAAGCATGCCTCCCAACAGAATACCTATACAGAACACCAACATTACAAAATCAAATTTCCACTCCAGAACCCACATACACACCACCAGTACCAAAAAAAAATTGCAACAAATTAACCAACCCATAATCCATACCTTATACCCAACTGCAAATTGAGCATTAAATCGTAATTTTTATGCCCTTTCGATATCGTCTGCCCGGGTTTCTTTGCCTCGCCGGTAAAACAACACGGGCTCCGTCGAAACTGCTGAACCCCCTCCCGATCCGACCCAGTCCCATCCCGATAAAACATCGATGCCTCCACATTATCGATTATATCACAAGTAATATCACCAGCTTCCCCATCAGACTCCCATATGCATATCCTCGGAAAGTTCTTCTCCGTCAAGCTTCCCCTCGCCCCATCCACCGACGACCTCTTCCTCATATTCTCGCCCACGGATGCCACCCTATTATTGAAACCCCATTCTTTCCCGAGCCTGGGATAGAACGTACCGTTCAACTGATGCTGCATATCCTCCTTGCTCCAACTTCCGATATAGCAACTCCCATCAGGCCACGTGAAAACCCCGCTCCCTTTCGGAACGCCGTTCTCCCATTGCCCGTCGTAACGGTTCCCGTTTGCCCAAATCAAGACTCCGCGGCCGGAGATCACACCGTTCTTCCACTCGCCGACGTACTCGTTCCCGTTCCTCCACACGTACCGGCCTTGGCCGTCCTGGAGGTTCTTCTTCCACCAACCTTCGTAGAAGTCCCCGTTCGCGTAGCGCTTCTGCCCATACCCATGTTTTCGATCCGCGCTCCATGACCCGCGGTAAGTGTCTCCGTCGGATCCGATGAAGGTGCCAACTCCTTCCATCCGACCCGACTTGAACTCGCCAACGAAGGTGGCTCCGGATGGCCACGAGAACTTGCCTTTGCCGGAGGCCTTGCCTCGACGCCACTCGCCTTCGTACATGCAGCCGTCTGTCCAGAGGTACTTCCCCGATCCGTGCGGGACGTTCCCGACGAAGTTTCCGGTGTACAGATCGCCGTTCGGAAGAAGCTTCTCAAATGCGTTGGTTGTGGTTGTGGTTGCGGCGGAGCTCGTAGTGGCGCCACCCGTGACGGTTATTGTCGGGGTAACTCTTCGGGATCCGGCTTGGGATCTGCTCCGGCCGACGACGAGGACCGGCGGCACAACCACGACTGGAGTTTTATCGAGTTCTCCCTCTACTTTCCCTTCCTCCGATTTCTTCTTCTTGGTGCTCGAAATGACGCCGCTGCTCTCATCAAACAACAAGGATTCTCGCATTTTCTTGCCCCAAACTCCCCCTCTCTCTCTCCTCAATCTATATTCAAACTCGACGGATTCTGCATTTCCGGCGTTTTCTCTCTCTATAACGCCAGATTCTCCAGCTTCAGACCATTACCGGCGTTTTCTCTCTATAGTCGTCTCTCTTTCTCTCTCTGTGGATTCCTACAGAAACATTCCAACGCTTTCTCTCTCTACACTCCTCTTCTCTCTCTCTATTTTTTCTCCTTGTCCGTTTCGTTCTTTCTAGTGGGTTTTCTTGGGGAAATAGGTGGGAATCCTACAAACAGGAGAGAGAAAGGGAGAGAGAGAGTAAAGAAGAGAGAGAGAAACTGAAAAAAAAAAGTGAAAAGAGAAGAGAGAGAGAGAGAGAGAGAGAGAAGTTATTGAGCCGGCTTTGCCTAGGGAAACGTTGCTACTATGCTGAGTAATATACCACAGCTCAGCTTTTTTATTCCTTTATGACTAGTCTGCCCTCCTCTTTCACTCCTAATTCCCTTTCATCAGTCCCAACAGCAGTATTTTCCTCCCCTGTTTTCATCGTGACGTGACGGAATCGCCTAGGAAGCGGGAGGGTATCGTCACGTAATTTTGATAAGCCCACTTACCCCTTCTCTTTCTACTTATTTACAAAAGTACCATTTTTTTCTCCCGGTTCATAAAAGCGCCAGTTTGATTTTGTTAGTGGTCCCGGTCTTGTTGTGACCCGTCCAAGGTTTGACGATCCCCTCCTCTCTACCTTGGTTAAAATATTACACCTATTTTGAAATGCTCATATGGTTTTTAAATGAATTATTAAGCCTAATGTTGTTATGTTGTTTAGGTAATAATCTTGTATCTCAATGGGTTGATTTCCTTTTATTTTCCTTTTTTTTTTTGTCTAAACTATTTTTTTTCATAATTTAAAGATATGTTAGGTTGAGAACTTATAAGCATCTTTAATTATATCCTGTAATTATATAATCAATTGTTTTGGTAGGTAAGCTTATTCCGTTGCCGTACTTTGATGAGATAATGAAATTCGAATCGGGCTCTTAATGATGAAAGACGTGCAAAATTAGCATATTGCCCTTCCCCAGTCTCGAATCGGTCGCTACCTTGCGGAAATAATTAATTTCTGATTAGAATCCACCAAATGCTAGGGGTATGTGTTAATGGTAATAATAGATTGGGATTAAACAGAGTTTTAGGCTCATCAACAACCAAAATTGCAACCGGTTATCTTTATCCGAGCTTTGGAAATGGTGGTGCAGGATGAATCATAAAGTGACGGACCTATTTCTTCCCATGTGTGGCCCACCTAATGGCCCATACATGTAGTGGATGGGCTGACTAGACTTTTCAAGAGGGCACAAATTTCGGCATGCATGAGCTTCACTCTATCTTCTTCTAATTAGTGTTGTTTATATCAAGGTTGGTGTAATGCCATGCCTATTAATGGACACTAATCTACCCACCAATGTATCATTAGTGAAACCTAATTTGCACAGATTGGATTAAGTTTTGTTGGCACTCTTGCATCTAGGTGTCTTTTGATTGGTAGGCTATGCTTTTTGGACTTTTCTTGGTTTTGTAAAATAAAGTGGAGAACAACAGTCAACTGAATTACCGAATGGGGATGTGACATAGACTACACTCCATTTGTTAGAATCCAGTCTGCTTGAGGATGTTATTTGCCAACTGGGATGGTGAAAGCAGGACTCGGATTTGGTGCAGTTTTACATTTTAATTACACCATAACCGTTGGATAAGCAGGTATGGTGTAAAAGAAAGGTAAGAACAGTTGAAATTTATTTAATTAGCAACTCACAGCGTTACATAATTCACGCGGCAAATTCCTCTCTTAAAGTCTCAGCCGTTCCTGTCTTCCCTTATAATGTGTCGCTCATCCGACGTCATCCAAATCGATTCAAGCATGTGAATGTAAATTCAATTTCTTATAAGACCACTTTCTCATTATTGGTAATAATCTACTTAATTCACTTATAAAATATATATATATATACTACACATTTTCGGTTTGCATTTGAAGGCTTGAATTCGTGTGCTTTAATTCGTCAGACAAAAAATAATAATAATAAAATTCAACCTTCCGTACATTAAATCGAGTATGCAAAAAAATTTATAGACTTCAGACGATTTTGTAACAAATTTGAAAAATTCCAACTAAGTATATTATAATTCGAACATTCCTAAAATTTTCATAAAATAATTCATAGTCAAAAAGTTCCAATAACAAGACTATATTAATGCAAACATGAAAAATAGTCCATCTATTTGTGTTAAAGATCCTAGATTTGTAACTGCTCAAGATTTCATCTCACCATCTTATATGGAAATTGTGACCCTTATGGTGTAGTAGTACCAGTTTATATATCAGGAGTTTCCAGATCTTTAGGCTAATCGTTCTGGACACATGCAATCTCCCGTTCTACACGCATTAGATTGAGCAATTATAAGACAAAGTTCATGAGAGTAACCCTGAGATGAAGTAGTAAAGTTTGAACATGAAACCTTTTGCTTCAAAAGAGATCTTAGGACCATTCAATTCATCCCAAGGTTAAGGGATGGGTAGTCTAAAAGTCAAATTAAAATCCCCTCAAATGTAAACCCATAAAAAATAGAAGGAAGAAACAGCCCATCGAGATTTCAGTGGAATTGGAAAAGCTTTACACTTGCTACCGCCCCACGTGCATTTTTCTTGTTTGCTTCGTTTTCGTTTTTTGTCAAGTTATAAGAGAATTCAAATCGCACGTAACTCTTTTTATTTTTTATAACTTTATTCCTATTTTAAGGTTAAATTTCAAATCTCTAATTGATCTGCTCTTCATAAAAATAAATAATAAAAAAAAAGAAAAAAAAAAGAGGTGAAAGATACAACCTAAACTAAAACATTATTGATACCAACCTCACTGAACCATACTATTTTAGGTGGGTCTTTTATCATGCACGTTGGGCATCGGTGGATCATAAATTCGACATTGATTAACCCTCTATCTTATTGACCCATCTAATTAATATGTTCAGCTCCATTGATGGCCATAAGGCTAACATTGATCCTGGATGTACACTTTCAACTACCCATTCAAGAGGCACCAGCTCACTGTTCTGCTTACTTGGCCCATGCCTAGTGAAATTTATTTATAGATCACCATAATGGATCAAAGACGATACAGTTCTAAAGAGGATGAACCTCATCCCCTTGCATAAATATCTACTAATTAATAATGAGCATCATGGCTAAATGGTATCTAGTGTAATGCTTTACCCAACGGTTTAGATTGATTGGGTTACAGTTAGTAGTCGATCTTAATGAAGTTTGTAGTCATTTACTAAGAAGTTAATAATAATTTTTGTTGAACGGTAATTATCATCCCTAGTCCAACCAATCTAAAATTCTCCTTTCAGAAACGCTGGATCATCCAACACTTCTCTAAAATTTAGGCTAAAATTTTAATTGATAGCAACTCTTAAATCCTAGTTAGGATTGTCCAACAAATTATCATATATAAGGGTTTGTTTGGGAATTTCAAAAACTGGATCAAACTAGATCCAGTTCATAACTGTTATTTGGTTTTTAAATAAACCAACTCATAGTTGGTTTGAAAAAAACTGTATTTACGCTTTATTTTCAAAACAAAACTGAACTGTTTAGCAGGAAAAAGAGACTTACCAAACATTATGAAAACAAAACTGGTCAAACTTATCCTCAACTAGCCAGATTTTCAAGTTTGTCAAACAGCCCCTAAGAAAAAAAAATATATACACATAATTTTTAAAATAATAATACAAACAAATCTATAGGAGTCGGGATATTTTGGAAACGAGTTGAAAGGTGATCGATGAACTTCATGTATTTGTTTTTTTTTTTTTTTTACACAATATTTTTGGTCCTTAGTATTTGTTGTTGTTGTTGTTTTTACGCTGCCGCGCGCATCAAGGATCTATAATCTTTTGTCACATAACAAAGCCAACTAATATGTGCACATCATTTTCCATTGTATATTAATATCAAGCTAATTAGGTAAGTGGTGCATTGATATGATCTACACAATATAAAATCAAGTCTTCAATACGAAATGCAGGATGCCACTGGGGTCTTCTATTGCCGATTCAAATACTTTTCTAAAAAAAGATGTTGTTCACCGAATAATGGCTTAATTAATTACTTAATTAAAAAAATGATTAGATTACACCCAATAATTCTCTTAACTATTTCGATATAATTAATTCAAGACTACTACTTACCTCTTGACTTCTAAGCAAGACTCAATGATGCAATGCTCTTGTTATACTTTTCTTTTATGTCGTTTTACTTATTTATTTTTTTCACTTTTTTTATGAGAAAAGTTACGACGGGCACCTTAATGAGTGTACCTATTTCGAGAATATTGCATGAATTTGAGACGTGCGCTCTCTCATTAGATAGAGAATATTTCAAGGGTCGCTCATTAAATTATATACAAAACATATACTCCCTTTGCCCTGCAAAGATAGGTCAAGTTTAACAACGCACACAGTTTAAGAAAAACCATTATTACCTTGACTAATCATTTATTCAACTTCATCTACATCTTTTCAAAAATACCCTATCTTGGTATTAGGTTTTGTGGTAAAAGTAGTTATTAAAATAACAAATGGTAATATAAGAAAGTTCAAAAAAATTATTATTTGACTTTTCAAAATGAATAACAGAGGGAGTATATTTTGCTCTCCATACTTGAACAAAGAGAGAACTAATGAGATGAAGGATGAAAGAGCCCCCACCTTTATTTGTTGATTTTTTTTATTTTTTATACAGGTTACAAATGCTTTATACCTGACTAATCCTCTTAGGTACATATAATATCTTGTTCAACATGCACCGAACAATAATAAAACAAAGTTCATGGGGATGGCATTGAGAAAGAATGATAACCTCTTATTAGTTGATAGTGTGATAGAATTGTTTGTTTGAAGTAATAGGGGAATTTTTTATTTTTTTTTAAAAAGAACTCATGAGAAAAGGGATGGTGATGCCCTCTTAATAACCTCACTCTTTCTTTTTTCCATTTTTTTTTCCTTTTTTTAACTCTCTTATCTTTTCGTTGTTTTTGGATTTGTTATTTAGGGTTGGGAAGAAAGGGGTAGAGCCAAGCAGTCGCTTTTACAGATGGACCGGGGCGGCCTGAGTTGGCACGTTGCGGGCCCTACTTGACCTGGTGTTTTTTAGCTGTGTGGGTCCAAGACTCTCGGGTCACTGTCAGATGTGCGAGCGCCACGTCTCCTCTCCGCGCTAGCCGGTTTAAATGGGACACCGTCTCCATCAACCCTCCCAGTGTAACCTTATCAACCTCCCACCTTGTTCCCGCCACGTCGGATCCAAATGTATGTCCCAGTAAGAGAAAAAAAAATGCCATGACCAAACCCCACGCACTTTTATTAACATTAACATCATGCACCACCAAACCCGCCCTTTTTTTTTTCATTTTTTTTTTTAAAAGTTAAATTTATTTACTTAATATAGTTTGTAAACCTTGAATTTATGAATTATGGTCTATGGTCTATTTTGCATTCGGAAGTTCAATCCAAATTTGGATTTGTCTAGATTGCTGAAGTTCGGTTAGTATTTTGGCACTTTATTTTTCATTTCTTTCATCTAAATGCCGATAAATTAACAAAAAGATTAGTACCGTGCTAATCATACTTCATTTAAAACTTCTTACACATGCTTTATTTTATAATCTTATTTGTGTTTAGAGGGTTAATTGGATCAAAAATTTGAATATTTCATTAAGAACATAATCCAATTTATAACATTGGGGTATTTTTTATTTTTTATTTTGTTAGCCAAATGATAAGAGAATACACCGGCACATACAGAATTGAAGCAAACCCTATACTTCTATTACGGCAAGACGTGCCATTCGGTCTAAGGGTTATTGGCAACATTGATGTTATAATTAAAGAATTAGAACAATAGTAATCTTGCTCAATTTTTGACTCATTAAACTTCATATTATGACTAAATAAAGATTAAAAATACATAAATAAAAATCTAAAAAAATACATGAGAAGTGAAGTGTAAAATGAAATTCCAATAATAGTATCCAGAAATTATGACATTGATATTTCTCTATAATTGACCAAATTATACAAATTTCACAACCACATTTTTCATTCGAAAATTCTCCCTCAACTTGAAATCGAGAGTCCATTACTCCAATCCGAATTGAACTTTCACCAATACTTATCATGCAAATATATATTTAACAGATTTTTTAAAAAAAAAAGAAAAAAGAAAAAGAAAGAACCATTCTATTTCTCTACCTTGTTTGGACATGAAGACAATAATATGCGTAAATGAGGTATGTGACATACAGCATGAAGAGGCAAAGGCACAACCGCACTACTCTTTGTGATAAATTTAGGGATAATTGACGACGAGGAGGCTGTCGGTGACATTCACGCGCCTCATAAAGACCCTACCAAGCATGTGATGTGTGTCCCCTTGAAGACTTGAAGCGCTCTCTCTTGCTTAGCCGTTAGCCAGCACAGAATTCTTGTGACAACAACAATTGATAGCACATGTAGCTCTCTCATATGGGTTGCATCATAACTCAATCCCACCGACCATGTCAAGTCTTTGCTTGAGCCAACAATGCGCCCTTGTTTATTGGGTATTAAGGTGGGGTAGCATTTTGGTAACTCTAGCTAGGGTTTACCTTTCTTCCATTGTATTGGTTGGCTACAAATTGTGTGATTCTTAGCTTAGCAGAGGGAGGGATGGAAAAGAAAGCAATTCGGTAAATTCAGGGTTTGTGTCCCTCCATTGTAAACCCCACTTCCCTCGATTTAACAAATGGTTTGTGATTCTTGCATGGTGTGCATCGAATAAAAAACTTTGCTTCAATGACATAGCGTTACCAGTTGACACAATAATACTAGTCAATAAAAAACACTTCAAAGTATTTTTTTTTATTTTTTATTTTTTATAAAAACGATTTCGACAAGTACGATTGTTTGTGATAAACGTTCAGATGGTTTTTAGAGGGTAAAATAGATTTTATACTAACCACGAATCATTAAATGTATAAATCAAATAATACCAAATGTCTATTGTTCTTCCTTTTTCCTTGTACGAAATATCCATCTTATGTCTAAGAACATTTTGTTCATCATTTATGTAACCAAAAATTTCATATAATTCTCTCCATTATCTTTTAATATTTATTTTTGTCCAGCTCTCGGGTTTACTATTTTAGAGGTGACAAGTCATATCAATACCTATCTATGAATCATCAACTCTAGTGGTCGATCCGATAAAAGCAAGTGGGCTTGAACACTGTTAAACTCATCTTAGATAAGATCATTACCCAAAAAAAAGGGAAGAAAAAAAAAACTTAGATAAGATCTCCTAGGGACATTGAGAGGGAGCATTTTTTCTTCTTTTTTTTTTTTTTATAGCCCAAATTGCCCACCCCCACCAGCCTAAGCTTAGCTGAGATGAATTTGGCCCAAACTTTGGGTATAAACTGTTAGTCGATTGAGCTCTGAGCTTTGGTTATCTTGGTGCAAGGTATGTAACATCAACAATACATATCTTCCCCTAAAAATATCAATATAAAAAAAATCAAATAAATTCAAATGGGGCCTAAGCGGGCCCAAAATTAGCACTACTAACTATGGGCTAAATTTAGGCAAGGCATATGAGTTGGAAATGTTTGAGATAAGCTTGACTTGTCAACTTTTATATTTGTACAAAACCTCGAGCTAACCAAATCTCATGGAGTGAGAACTGCTTATCTTAGTCCAAATTCGTCTTAGATACAGACTAGACAGTGACACTCATGTCTAGGACTGGTGAAATCCAAACTCCAAAACCATTATTTTCTTCTTCTTCTTGTTCCTTTGTGTTTTTTATTTTTATTTTGGTGGGATAAGTAACTCAAGGTAACCTTAGCCAGGCCTAACCCTCATGCCAACCCTCCAACTGCTTATAAAGCTCCCACCAGGCCACCACTGTCCATCATTCAGAAAAATTTTGTCATGTAATCAAATTGGAGGACCATTAAGGTCTGAAGCTCAGGTAGACATATTCAGTAAAAAGTCCCTATCACACCAATAATTCAAAAATTTGTTCCTCGGAGGCTGAATATTCTCTCGCAGTAATGTTTCCAAGGCATTTTCCCGTTTTCCTCTAAAATGTGCAAATGAACCTGGCTTACTCCAAATTACAGCCATGGTTTTTTAGTTTCTTTTCAAATTCCCTCTTGTCTGCATTAAACTTACAGCCCAGTTTCCTAATTCAAAACTTGTTTGGATACGGAAAGTAAAGGATCGTCAAAAAGGCAATCGAGTGCATTGTCAAATCTTATCCAAGAAAACCGAATAATGAAGGTTTTAATGACACCGGTCATATTGTTGTCACCCAATCCATGCGAGATGAAATTTGTAATAGGTTAAGAATCCTTCTATCATTTAGCTTAAAAAATAAAAAGTAAGAATTGGGTAATATAGTCCCACAATTATGGTGGCCAGAGCCAAAATTAAACGAGTTGCATCAATTTTATTTTATTTTTTTTGTCTTTGAACAAACCAATGGAGCACATTTTGAAATTGATCTGTGCCATTGCATGGATACGGGATTTGTGCTAGCTTATATTGTGTATAAAAACAAAATTTCCAAGTATAGGAAGAAAGAAGTATGGGACTCTAAATACCAAACTCCTATTGGAAAGAAACCAAACTGTGACCCCAAAAAAATGCCCAATATCGGCAAAGTCGGTTGAGTTGCACATAGCTACACGGGACTAAAAGCAATACAATTAGGTCATGATATAGACTGAGATTTGATTTATAATTTGCACATGAAAATCTTGATGAAACAAAAGTACAGGCTGATGGGCAATATATTCTCGAATATGCTAATTTCTCCTTTTATTCATGACTTCCTTTATGTTAACTAGCTTGGAAGTGAAACATCAAAGAGTAAATTTCGGGGCTTTCTTGAAAATTGAGTTGCCTCGTTATTTTTCATGTACAAAAAATGGTAGCTCCCATCACAAGTAACGATCAAAATTTGAAAATTGGTGATGTCATAGAGGTTGGTTGGTTGGTTTTTGATATAGATAAAACAATCCAACCATTTATTTCATAGCGTAAATCGGTGATCGCACCATCAAATGGGTTTCAAGCTCCAATCCAAACATGGCCCAACAAGTGGAGTGAGTCTTTTATGTAAATGTGACACGGTTAGATGGTTTCACAAGTTAATGAGAATCAAGCAAAATAATATTATAGAACCAAAAAATACATTGACAATCCTATTGTTCTTAGCTTTCATTAACTTATGACACTACTTGATTATATTATAATTATATAAAAACTCATTTTTCTTAATTTTTATTAACTTATGACATTATCTGATTATATCACAATTATATGAAAGTTTTTACCATATCACAGTTAATGTGGAAGATTTTCCCCGGCAAGGAGGGAGCCTTCCGTGTAACTGTGATGGATAAATGGACCAAGGCTACAATGCTACATTCCGTAGGGGTATGTAATGATTGATTTGAGACAAGCCCCTCATCTCCAAAGTACTGCCTTTTGGACATCAATCGCTATTAGCCCTCCCCTCATTAATGCACTGATGCCATTTTGGAGCCACCAACCGACCAAAACAGTGAGTCATGTAACTTGGTTGCTCCACCAATACCTCATATCTATATATGTATATATATATATATATATATATGTTGAGAGAGAGAGAGAGAGATGTGACAAATCAGAAACTGCTTCGATTGTATTGGAGCTGAGATTTGTTGTAAAAAAATTATTAAAAAAAAAAGAAAAAAGAAAAATATGAAATTGTGACATTTGTGATATGTGGGGTGTGTTACGTGGGTTGGTTGGTTGAGATGGGTGGTGGTTTAGTGCAGGCGTGATTGAAGGGTCAGGATTTGATTGGATGGTTGGGATCATGTCTTTTCAGTTGTGAGGGATGCTGGTGGGGATATCCCTCCACCCATCCATCTCTCCCATCAAAGAGATAAAATAACAGCGGATGGGATAATACTATAAAACTTGCTTGGGTATCTTCTACTGTCAGAATACGAATCCCCTCTTGCATCATCCTTTTACAATCAATCAAACTAATCAGAGAGAGAGAGAGAGAGAGACAGTTGATGAGCAATAAGCTTTCATCAACCAAAAAGAAAAGGAAGACCCATGCATGATCTGGTAGGATATCAAAGTGTAGTTGGGTTGGAATCAGCATGCGTTTTGCCAGATATATATAAATGAATAAACAGGCAGGGAAATATTTTTTTTTTAAAAGCCAATAGGTGGAAATGGTGCATCAATTTGGTCTGCACCTTCATCAGATCAGACCTACCATATCTAATCCTAACAAATTACCTGATCCTCTGGAAATGGGCTTCGCTCTGGAACATGAACTGGAATTATCTGCATTTATTATTTATATATGGGTCAAGATTGAGCTACAGCCTTATTTCCTATGGATCTTATTTAGAATGTTTAGAGGAATAGATTTTAAAAATATAAATTTTTATTGAAAATCCATATATAAATTGAAAGGTATGCTATTTTAAAGAGTTATTTAACAAACCTGAAAACTTGACTAATTGAAAATAAGTTTAACACTTATTAAATAAATAAAAAAGATAAGTCTAACCAAATTTGATTTTACACTATCTAGTAATATGTTCAGCTTTTTGCTAAAAACAATGCATGAATACAATTTTTTTCAAACCAACTATGAGTTGGTTTGTTTAAACTAAAATTAAAGGCTAGATGATATCTAGAGATTGGACTAATCTAATCCACTTATTAAACTTCCCAAAAGGAGCCTAAAGTTTGAAAACAAAAAATAACAACTTAAGAGGATAACTAAGACTATTACAAGAACACTATCGTTTCACTTAAAATTGGATTTATAACTCCATAAATCCTATAAAATGGACTCCTCGCAAGAACCTAATCACTATAGCTCTGATTTATAACTCCAAAATTTGTTTTCATGCGACATAGCGTATTTCTAATGGGAACCCAAGGAAGTGCCATCTACAGTCTGCTATAGTCCTAGGACTAAACTTAAAAACACACTCATCTGATCCCCTTTTCAGAGGAGCGTTCAAAGGAGAGCCCAATGGGCCTTCCTACCATCACCACAACCAAGGAGTTTTAGTCCCACCAAATTTTTACTGGGAAATGACCTTTAAGTGAGACATTCCCAATGTAATACCAAAACAAAAGAAAGTTAATAATCAATTTGTATTATGTTAACAGTATAAATTGTAGTAAGTTGACAGGTAAATCCTTTGTTTGTCATTACATTGGAAAGTGGTCACTAAAAGGTCATTTGCCATAATAAAAGGAACTGTATTTATATATATATATATTTTTAAAAGGGGCCTGGTGGATGTTGGAGCAATATTCCACTGTGCTCGCCTATAAAGAGACTTAGCAACGCGTCTATGATTTTTTACTTTTACCCCCATTTTAATGTTCTAAGGTCGGTTTAGACATCCAATTCAAACTTAAACAATTCAAGAAATTCTACATAGTATTAAAAGCATAAATCCATCATATTGAATTGGCAAATTCAAGAAAATATTTAGATAATAACAAATAAAAGTGGAATTTAAAATAGTGGCATTTCATAAATTTTTAAGAATTGATCCTAATCAACTATAGTGATTGAGTCGAAACTTTTTGAATATTCTAATTCAAGATAATTGATTTATGCCTCTAATATTATGTAAAATTTCTTGAATTATTTACTTTTGAAATGGACACCCAAACTGGCTGGTACTAATTTTTCCAGTTTTTGTTTCAGAGAACCTTAACAGCACATGTATAGAGGGTGACACAATCAGAGCTATAACTAGTTTTTCTGCCTATTTTGTTTATGAAATCAAGGGTATTCCAACTCCCATTTTTAGCAATACCTGAGCAAAATCCCACAAAAATCAAGAACACATTAGACCTAAAAACATTTAAAATTTTTATTTCTTATAGCATAATAAGACACCCAAAGCAAAATAAGAAAGTACATTGAAAGCATCAAATAATTACAAGAATATAAATAAAAAAGGCATATGATAACAAATACCAGTCATCTTACAAGTACCTTAAAAAACAAAAAAGTACCTTTTCAATTCAATGGAATGGTATGATCAATATCTGATAATAAATAGATGATGCTCAATCATTCATGAGAGGTGCCGCACCATTGTAAATTTTCCATCTAAAATTAACCTATATGTGGGTTTCAGGCAACAAGATCTCTATTTTTGCATCAAAGGTTTTCATGAATTTGCAGTTTTGGGTTGTCCTTTATGTTGTGATAAAAGGCAGCCCAACCCAAGCAGGGGCCTTTCTTCCAAAGACCAGGATCATAACCACACATCAAGAAGAAACGGGAAAAGCTTAACAAAGGAAAGAAAATTTCTTTTATTACCTGCCAACAACTTCATCTAATTTACTTACATGCCAGTCATGAGGCACCTTAACTGCTCATACCAGCAGTGATACACCACCTATTCAGGAAAAAAATGAAAAAGAATTGGAACTCCAAGAGAAGGCAATTCGAACTTACTCTGACAGCTGATCAGTAAGAACTTGGCCAAAGATATCAGGACACGAGTCCCAACTTCCATGTTCCCTGGCCTCCCAATACCCACCCCTATAGTGGTACGTATCACTTCCCTTCCCCTTCGCAAACCACCGCGGCTTCCAACCCCTCTCTTGCATCTTCCGAGACTGGATTCCAATTACAACAACATCCCAACAATTGCCATCAGAACCAAGTATTGGGAAATCTTTTAAAGCATACAAACAATACTATAAAGTCGTCGAACTGCCTCAAGCAAGCCTAGGCAATGGCCTTATCAGCCTCCTAGGCAATGGCCATACCAGCTGCCTAAGCACTAGCACAAGTGGCTAGGCGGTTGCCTCATGAAACAAAGTAGGCGTTGGATTATTTTACCTTACTTCAATGTTTATGCAATGTATTGGAGATTGTGTGTGTTGGAAAACACTGGAGAACATTAAGACAAAAAGGCTACTTCTAATAAAATTTACTATAGAAGCATGACAAGGGGAAGAAATTAACTAAAATCAAGCTTGAATAGGTTACCCAATATATTTGTATGGAGATCTGGTCTCATCAACACATGCTGATTTTTCTTATAACAGCACATTGCATTGGGGGGTTGTACCCTGATGTGTTGGAGATTTGTACCTTGTGCATCAGTGATTGTACTATATAACCCACACATGCATGGGGTACACATGGGGTACAACCCCCAATGCATGGTGTACCCCATGCATGGTGCCGATGTTAATAACATCAAAACGTGTTGATGAGACCGGCCTCTATATGTATGTATGTATACATATATAAAAGCACAAAATGATTAAATCCAAAATAAGTATCTGAATTTTTGTCATTAATATAATGCAACTATCCAGTTGTAACAAGGGATGCATCATAGAATTTACTTTATAGACTTCAAAAAAAACAAAAAATGCATGTCAAAGGGCAGATTTAGTGGAGCAACATCCCAACAAACACCACAAAATAAACAATGTTGTGTATCTGTTAATTCGAATGTTAAAACAGCAGGGAATGGTGAAGCTGCTAAAGAAGCATTGGATTATTATGGAAATTGGCTAAGCTGCAATCTATTGGACTTGTCCTTGATTTATCATTGGATTCACTCTTGATGGCAGTGAGAATCTTCTTCCACAGTTTACTGTAAAGTAATGGGCATCGTAAGCTGTGCTTGTCTGTCGGGACATATAGAAATTTCGGAACTTGGATTGTTTTGAAAACCAGGTTTGAAATGATATCAAGGTTGTTTCTTAAAGAATAAACTCTCAACTGCATCAAGTGTCTGACATGCCATTAATATGTGCAAAACATATCCAAGATTCAGCCTCATATGCCCTAGAAGAGCAAATCCTGCAAGATGGATTAGGCCCAATTATGGCTTTTGAAACTAAATCTTGATGGGAGCTGTCCTGAAAATCCTAGTTTAGCTGCTAGTGGAGGTGCCATTAGAGAACCCCCAGGGAATGTGATTTGTGCTTTTATGACATTTTACGGTTTCTTGACTACGACCAAGGCCTAGTGTCAAGTTTTTGAGATTGCATCTGGCTAATCAAGAATCAGAATCTTTTTCTAGTGGGGGTTGAATAAGATTTTATGGTAACTGCTGTCTCAAATATGATGGGTCACTACCCTCCTTGGCAAGCTCACTGTATCTTCAATGGCATTCGTTCTCTTCTTTGCTCCTGGTGGATTTACTACTAGACATATTAATGCCACTGGTTGTGAGTGTTTGTATGATGAGATCACGACCAGACTGATCACGGTAAACAAATTGAACATCCATCCCCTCCCCCCCCCCCCCCCCCCCCCCAAAAAAAAAAAGAAAAAGAAAAAGAAAAAAAAGCGGGCCACTTGAAGGGGTTACACACTAAGTATACAAAGAAACAAAACAATATTTGGAATGATAGAGAATGAAGAAAGCGTTGGAAAGAACAACTGATATCCGAAACCATCCAGACTTGCTAGTTAATCTAGCTTAAAATTCCCAAGAGACTCAATCCCATAAAGAACTTGTATACTTTTCATTCCAAAGTGTCCAAGAAACTGCATGCAGCACCATCTTCCAACCCGACAAAGGAAACACATAACACTCCTATAGCACCACCCTTCTACTGATTCGATAACCATTTATGTCAAAATCCAATTCATTCCAAAAATACCGGAACAAAAATCTCACAAATCTCTTGCCATTTTACAATGTAAAAGTTTATCCCACATTCCCACATCACCATCCAACATTTTAAATCCACTTTTCTATAAACAGACAACATCCATACCTTAGAAGCCGGGAAGCTTACTCTTTCACCTACAAGAACGTCAAAAAAATTGTTTCACCGAAAACATCCCATTGCCTTTCACCTTTCCAAACAATACCATCTTCCATTCCCCTAATGCCCTTTACTAGCCTTTCAAAAAATGCCATCACCCTTCCAGCTCCCAATCATAGAAGTTTCTCACCAAGGCAATATTCCAATACATCACATCATCACTCCAATACACTAATATTTAATCCACACACTTCTATATACCACTACAAAGATCTGGGAATGAACCGCTAAGTGCCACCTCCCCAAACCAATCTTCTTCTCAAAATGTAATTCATGAACCGTCCCCCACTTTAAATCTCACTTCACATACAAAAGAATCTAATCCACTCATAATGACTTTCCAATAGCCAACCGGCCTAACCCTGTAACTACAATGGACTCCCCTTCTCTTCCCCCACCACCACCACCACCATAAATCCTTCAATCAAATTTGTGTCAACAATCTCTTGAAGCAACTTCCCAAAAGCCTTCATAACAATGAGTCAATGACGAACAACACAGGATAGAGAATTTCCATGTCTGAAGCCCCTAGAACTCCTAAAGAAACAATGAGTGCTCCCATTTATGAATAAAAGAAAAAGGAGAAACCATTGAGGTAAAAGTCCCAATTCATTTCCTTCATTTCACACCAAAACCCATTCTTCTAAGCATATAGAAAAGAAAGTTCTAATTGACGACATCATAAGCTTTCCCACATCAAATTTACAAATCGAACCCAAAGTCCAACTACTAATTCTTGAGTCATCACATTCATTTGCAATAAGCACCTAGACTAAAATTTTCCTCCCATTGACAAAGGCATTTTACCTAGAAAACATCACTTTGCACACCACCATCTTTAACCTCCCTACTATTTTCCAAAACTCTCTTCCCAAATAATTCCCCCATCATTTCACTAAATCGCTCTTAATGATATGCCAATACTTCCCAGGGAAAAAAAAAAACATCGTCAACCAGTCCAATGCTGGAGCTATACACCATTCAAACCCCTAAATGCCTTTAACACTTAATTCTCACCCAAGGTCTTTGCAACCACCTCACGTATTCACCATCTATAAAATTAAAATCCATCCTATTAAGCAACGGTTGATGAGGAACCTCCTCTTTGAACAAGTTTCGAAAGAAATTCACCACAATTATAGGTATGTTGTCCTCCTCTTCCTTTTTGTCAAAACTTTGCATTTCCTTCTCAACTTAGAGACCTCCACCCTACGAAACACATCTCAAATCCAATTTTCTAGCTCTACATGCAAAGCTTTTGTCTTCCTAGCCAAAAAAAAAAAAAAAAAAAACTCGGGGAAACCAAGAAAATAAAATAAATTCTACCAACCTTCAACCAAATCCACAGAACCTTCCAACTTTAGCCAAATATTCTCAAACCAAAAAGGGCCTCGAGTATGCACTAACCCCTCAATATCAACAACAATAGGAGAATGATACAAACAAGGTTTTGGAAAGACCGATTGAATCACTTTAAAAAAAAATAATTCTCCGAAGTTGATGAGTAAAGGAATCTACCAAAAGTAGACATCACCGGAACTTCATGGTTATCTGACTGATATCAAAAATCCCAATCAGTGAAAGGTCAATCAACTCATTTCTATGAATAAAGTTGGAAAAATCCCTCATTGGCAAAGAAGAAGACAAACATCTGAACTTTTAAGACCAAAATTCAATACGTTAAAATCATCCGTCACACACCAAGGGACATTCCAACAAAATTTAAATTAAAGACAATTCTTTGCAAAAATCCCATTTCCCTTTTTTAAATCTAAAAGGTAATTCAAGAAAGAAAAACCTTCCAATGAATGATGAAATCCCATACATAATAATATAGATTATATGCCTGGGACAGTAATCTCTCAACAGCAATTAGGGTTTGCTTTGATTAAGAAAACAAAAATTGGTGGAAATTATTTTTACCTTTCAAGTATATAGCCCAGCCCTGTTCGACCCACTTTGTTGTATTTCCTTTTTCTTCAGTGTCAGTGTTTCTTTTTAATTTTGTAACACACCTAGACCTTATATTTGAGGTAGGCATTTGTGTTCTACACTTACACTATCTTATCATATAGGGGTCCATGCCAACCTATGCCTCAGACAATGGGAATTTTTACAAAACACCATCTTTATTAATCTAATCATATGAACTTTATTTTTCTCCTGAAAGATTCTAAATGATAATACATATTACTAATTGGCCAAAAAACTCCAGGCTAGTGGTCAGGAAAAGAGAGCTTAAGCATGCATTTGAAAAATTGAGCAAGTGCCTGGCCTACTAATACGTCTAAGCGTCAAATTTTCAAACCTTGAAAAATAACCAATTCGCTCAACCGCTCACGTGTGCATGAACTTGACAACACAGTAGCAACATAATGTATGATTTACCTGCCGTTGCCGCTGCTCCAGCCGCAACTTTTCCGAATTTGCCATTTCATACTCCCCATTTTCCAAGTACCTTTGATCAGGTCTGAGCCTTGAATCTGTAGGTGGCAATTTTTCCTGCATATAAAAAAGATTGGAAATCAATAACCTAGAGACTGCACAGCAGTTTGGACAACACCCTGAATGAAATCATATATTCTCTATCACATTGCACTGCATATGAAAAGAGGCTATTTTGTATCATGTCTTAAACACAGACTCTGGATTTCAATAATCAACTACACTTCCAAATTATATCAAGTTATCAACAATTTCAGAACTCTTAACATGCATGTTATGTGTACTCACTCCAATTTAAAGGATAGATTTATAACACAAACAGCAATGAAAAACTAAACAAAATAATTTCCTCTTGGTGAAGTGTTTCTACAGCACCTAAATGTCTGAGAAGATAGGCACCAAGATGAGAAATTTCAATAAAGTTATCATAACAATCACCTGCAAACCAGGGGTGAGCTCATTCAGCGTGATGGCAAAGCGTGTCAAGTTATATCTCGTGGGACATTTGGATGGCTTATTACGCTTCCAGAGCAAACGGGCTTCTGTATAAGACTCCAATCCTTTTCCCTTCCCAGAACAGTCTCCATTCACGTAATGCATGCTCTCATCCCATTTTCCAAGTAGAGTCGCCACTGTCTTTCCATTCCTATCTTGAACTATACCATGTACCTGAAAAACATTCAAGTTTGTATTACTGATAATGCACCATGACTAGTTCTTGTAGATATCAGTGGAAATAATATCCTTGCTTCATTTTTTTTTTTTGCGAATTTTCATCAATCTCATGGCCCTTTTTGTGTATCCAGAAACTAAATAAACATAAGACATGCACTAATTTAACTAATTTACCCAAAAAAAGAAATATGTATTTGTGATGTCTTTTTTCTTCCTTTCATTTTTTCCCCGAAACAAGATAAGATCTACTGTTACTATTGTGAGAAAGCAGTATTGAACCTAAAATCTCCCCCTTACAAACGGGGAGTGATACCACCTAGCCTAAGAGAACTGAAGTGCCTTAAACTCAAGAATTACACTAGTTGGTGAGAAATAATACCCCCAATATATCATATATATCATATTGACCACCACCATAAGCACAGGAAAAAAGGGAGGGTCATTTCTTAACATTCTAAAATGCTCATACTTCCACCAACTGTTGAGAAAAAAAAGAAGTTAAATGAATGCTAAGAAAACAGTGAACTCCTTTCATTCTATGTAAATAAATGATTCAGATATTCAAGTAATATTATGTTGGGATTTTAATCTGATTGGGATTCAAAATTATCTAATTTCCAAATTTAAATTGTCTTGGTTTGACATCTGTACTTATTCAAGAATATCAATAGAATTTCCTGATTTCTACAAGGTAATAGAGCATTATAGAATCTAATGCCCTTCCATCAAAACATAATCCTTTCGCAAAAGGCAGGACGTCCAATGAACACAGAATATTTTCCATATTGTTTTGTCAATTTCTCTCTGACCTCAATTTTTTTTTTTCCTCTTAAGTTTTTGATCCACTATGTGTTTGGTGTCCCTGTGGTCCATTTTTGAGACATGAGCACTTGCAGGTTGAGGCCTCATAGATGCAAAAAGGGTCTACATTCCCCCTCTGGGAACCTACTTGCAAGGAGGAGCAAGAACTTGATTTGGTTCTGGGAGTATCCGAGCTGCTTCAGCTCAAATTACTTCTACCTGAGTTTGACTTTCATACATACACTAAACACTGAGCTTATTTTGTGATAACAAAATTGATAATATAATCGCAAACAATCTGGTCCAACATGACCAAACCAAACAACTTGAGATAAACAGTCGCTTCAAAAGATAAAAAACATAAAATGGACCATAGAAGTGTTCTCCTCGCATAACAACTAAGTGATCAGTAGCAGATCTTCATTCAAAGGAAAGTCTGAAAGCACAGGTGCATGAGATCATCTATGAGATAGGCATAAATAATATCTTTGCACCAACTTGAGGGCAACTGATGGGAGGGGCAGTTTTGTCCTCAGATTACTATGTCAATTAACATCTTGTTGGTAGTCCCACTGTTCAGGGGTATTTTGTACAAGTAAACTTACAGGTTATTAGAATAAGGAAAACGAGGTGAGGCCATGAAGGTGTTCATTCTCTATGTTTCTTATTCCCTTATTTTCCTCCTGGCATAAGAACCTTTTCCATTCTCTACTGCTTTCTTAATTTATTTATTCTAAAAGCCCACCTCTTCCATTTAAGGTCCAAATTCCAAAAATATCCACTATACTCACATGAATATTGCAGCTACAATATACCAACCAACATCTGTTACAGGAACCAAGGTACCTCAACAGATGTTAGGCAATACAAGGATTTATTGATTAAAAAGCCTATTTAAAAATAAAGCTTCCTGTCAATGACTTACCAAGCCATATAGAAACTGGAAGCTACACTTACGATTCAACCTTTTCTTCACTGTTTTCCTTTTCCTTTAAGCTATGTTTTTAATAGCCACAGTGTAGCTTACACAATGCAATGGTGCTGAGTATCTTAAGGTCTATGTGTTGATGTAAACTGAGAGAGAGAGAGAGAGAGAGATCACCTGATGAGGATTTCGGTCTATGATAGACTGTTCCTTGAATTTCAGCTTACATGAATAGTCATGATTTCCCTGAATACGCATTGTACCATAGTGATCGCAGTATAGTTTTCCCAATATGAGATTGTATATTGATGTTGTTACCTGACAAAAGAAAGTCCAATTTTAAACTGGAACATGCAAAAAGTTACTATAGTTTTTCCAATCATTGGAGTCATACCTTATTCCATTGAAAAACCTCTCCATCATCAAATTCCAAAGTCAAAACACCAACAGGGTCAAGTTGAATAGAGCGACCCCAAAATTTGCTTTTTAAATTGCTATCTCCCCAAAATTTCCATCCTCTACCCTCACAGTGACATGCAACAATCATAGGGTGATGACTGACCTGATGCCAAAGAAAAAGAATCTTAGCCGTTAAATTGAAATACAAAACCTAAAGAATCTAATTAATTATAAAATAAAAAAAAAAAATCAAATGCACTACAAGAAAAAATAAAATAAATAAATAAATAAATATATATATATATATATAAGAGACATATCAAGCAAGGACCATGCTATATGGGCATGTAACATAAAAGGATCAACATGTAAGACCTATCTCTTTGTGGAGATAGGTCAGCAAAATAGAATGCAGTGGCCTAGATCTTGGACCTCAACCCGTCTTCATGCTAAACTCAATAACATCTATCTTTGTCTACCCAAAAAGAGCCCAAAAACAAAAACAAAAACAAAACTAGATCTTAGACCTCGACAATGCTAAGACCAATTTAACCACCAAAAGGGGTTTACCTTAATATTCTTCTTTGAGATTTTTACCCCAACTTAGTGTCCTAGTGTTTAATTCAATTTCCCCTGTTAAGATCAAGAGAAATCGGAAGGTGGATTGTTGCATCCCGATACACAATGATACACTATATTTTAAGTAGTATCTTGGAAGATTTAAAGAACATTTGGAATTGTCTCATAATTTTTATTTCCCATATTCATTATTCTCTGTAATCTATTTAAACCCTTCTAGGGTTTTGATTAATGAATATGTACACCTTTTTATTTTGTAACATTCTATCAGAGCAAGGTTCTCAGTCCTAGGTTTTCCATTAGGGTTTTTCCTTCACTGGACAATGGCCGTCGTCTAGTGGACATCTGCACATTTACTTTTTATTCCAAGAGTGTTAAGTTATAATTTTTCATATATTTCCTCATTGATGACACTCGCTTTTTCTCCATCTTCAAAGGATTGCTTTGGTTTCATTATACTCTTTAGTTGTTTTTTTTTTTTTTTTTTTACTAATTGAAATCTCAATCCAGATCTCTTTCTTGTGTGTTATTCTTTGAGATCATCCATCACACAGTGGTTTGTTCTTTCAGTATATAGTTTGCATGATCGTTTTATTCTTCTATTCTTCTAGTTCTATGAATAAGTTTTTAAAAATGTCGCTCTTCTTGGTGGTTCTTGTTGTTTTGGTCTTAATAAAATTAAAAAAAAAAAAAGAGGAAAAAAAAGAAGATGTTGCTGATCATTTTGTGAAACCAGTGTTTTGTTTTTGAACAAGCTGTCACGCCCAACTATTGCTCAAGTCACTGAGGCATGGTCCTACTAAATGATGACCTCCCTTTTTGTTCATTTTGTTCTTGTGTGATGAAGAGGGAGCACATGATAATAAAACCCTAGAAGCTGCAAATCATGGAAAATAGGTTGTGCATCTTAACCTTAACATCCCTTCTTCAACAGTTTCTTTTTTTTTTTCTTGGGGGGGGGGGGGGGGGGGGGGGTGTTGGTGGTGGGGGACCTCCTCTAAGTGTTGTTTTCGAGAAAAACATTCATGTCAAGGACCTCGTTTGTTTGTTTGTTTGTTTGTTTTTAAGGGTATGGTTGTTATAAAAATAAAAAAATAAAAAAAAAAGGGTGTTAGTTAAAAGATATATATATATATATATTGTTTTGATGAGGTCCACTAGGCCATTCTGGGGTCGCACGTGATGCCCACTTTTTGTGTCAAGTCCCTTAAGGCTTGATTTGTTGTACGAAGACACGTGATATATTCTTCTATGGAAGCATATGATGCCTACTTATTTTAAGTTGCTCATTCATTTTTTGCAAGGTGAGGTATTAAAAAGTGTCAAATGCGAGAGGGCAACAACATCTATATGTCATTCATAAGGTCGGGGCATCAACAATTGAAGACCTAAAAATCATAGTGGTTCAAAGTTAGTGGAAAAATAAATGTGGTTCATAATTTTAAAGACAAATTGATCAAGGTGTTCATCATATCAATTTGAGAGGGGTCTTAAAGATCAAGAAAATCATAAGGTGGAGCATTGTATTGTGGTGTGCTCTGATACACCATGTCATAAGTAGGTTCTTAGAAGATTTTGTGAATATGTGGAACTATCACACAATTTTAATTTCCATATTTGTTATGCCCCATAATTCTAATAAAACCTTTTTAAGATTTTGATTAATAAATATCTAATCTTCCTTATTTTGAAACAGCCCCAGTTTTTATCTAAATTTTTCTATTTCCTCTCTTTAATGAGGAGCTCTCAACATTTTTATAGTACACAGTTGCACACCCTTTTATTCTCCTTCAATCAAATTGATTAAATTTTCATATTTCATCAGGAAGAATTCACTTTGATGAATACAAAACATATTCGGTATTCAAAATTATATTCAGGTAATATTTATAGGGTTAGGATCAACATACACAAATTCTTACACAAGTTTTTAGATAATATATTTCCAATTCATATTTTATGAAACGCACCGTTGGATTAGATAGTCTTCTCACATAGGTCATGCACACAAAAAATCAAATTGATCCGAGAATTTTTGCCATTCGATCCAAAAACTTGTCCGTTTAATCACTAAAAATCTCACATTTATGGATGAAGCGGTTCTTAATCTTGGATCAAGTTGATTTTTTGTGTGCATGTCCTATGTAGGAAGACTATTTAATCCAACGGTGGGTTTCGCAAAATATGAATTGAAAATAGGTAATCTAAAAACTTGTGTAAGAATTTGTGTAAAAAATTGTGTATGTTGGTCATAACCCATATATATATATATATTTATACACACACACACAATAAGAAACAAAATATATTATAAAACCAAAACAAGTTACAATGAGACCGAAGAAATCTTCAAGAAAGCAAATCAATCAGGAACAAAAACTATACCCCTCCTATACCAAAGAATGCCATCACTATACCAAAAGCCATACAAGCCTATATGGTATAAAGGGGGGAAAAAAGAAAAGAAAAAAGGAGCTCAGCCTCAAGAAGGTAGAAAATTCTCTCCAAAAGACTAGAGTAGAAGCTCCCCTTTTAGCCAATTCATCAACCATCCCATTAGTGTCCCCGCAAAGTCTATGATCTCTCTAATGAGATGCACAAATCTCCATGCTCCCAAACTTTTAGATCTCAAAATGCCCATAACATTGGAAAAATACACTATACCGAAAACTAGATAAACCCATATTGGATGCTACCCTTAGCCCTTCCAACCAACTCCGCCTTCAAAGCAATACCTTCTTTTGATGGATGAGAAAAAGCTTAACAATATAATTTATCAAGAAAAAAAAGCCTAACAATATCCCCTTTACAATCTCTAAATACTCCACCAATGCCCAATAGCCCTAAATCTATGCCACTATGAAGAGCAAACCAAAATCCTATCACTAGAAATAACTCCAATGGAAATGCCCCCAAATTTCGAAGAAACAAATGCCCATAGAGATGTAAGGAACACAAATCTATCCCATATAGCCTCCTTCATGGAATATTTACCCTCTTTAATTTGAACCTTTCTCTCAAACCATATCACCCACAAAATAGCCATCACTGCAAAAGAACAAAGAACCTTATCTCTCTCCAACATTCCAAGACCTCCACCATACATCTAAAGTCAGAAGGAGACACCCAACTCATTCCGCACAAGCCAAACAAACGTTGCCAAATCCAAAATGCAAAAGATCAATGCAAAAACAGATTGTGCACCAACTAGTTGCTTAGTTTTCATATCACACAAATATCAGGGCATAGCATTCTTTTGGGCCATTTGGATTGAAGGTTATCATTGGCCACAATCCACGAGATAGCTTTTGCTTCAATGAAAGCTTTGGTTTTCCAAAACAACCCAGCAGGATTGGAAGATAACTGACCATTACTTTGCAAACACAAGCATCTCTCGTCTAGGGAAGAAGCAAACAAGATCTGGAATTCACTCTCGAGTTATTTCCTTCTAATATTGAAATTCCAAGAAAAGGACGTAGAATTGGTAGGCTGACCCACTAGAGAACAAATAGGGGCCCCTTTGGAATAAGAAAGACCACGAAGTCCAGGAAAAGACACTGAAAAAGTTCTATCGCCCAGAACAGGTCTTCCCAGAAACAAATCTGGGAGCCATCGCCAACTATGAATCTGGTGTAAGCAAAGAAATCCAAGTAAATCTGAGAAATGAATTTCCAAGGGCTACAATATGATTCCCAAGTCGACAAATTAGCATCCCAACCATTTTCCTAGAGACCATATTTACTTTTAATCACTGAATGCCGCCAAGAAGTTGGTTTGTTTGGAAATCTTCATAATTATTTCCCTGTAGGGACTCAACAAATTCATATTCCCCTTTTTCCCCCTTTTTGGTTGGGGTGAGGATCCCCTTTGCTAGCTTTACAATATCTTTTCCTCTCTAACATGGAGCAATAATATTAAAAGGTAGAGAACTACGAATATATAAAATAAATAGAAATATATCTTTCTATTTTTCTAGCTTTCCGTCATCACAAAACCTGACTTCGTGATATAAGACCTCTTTTTCTTTGTTATACCACATGACCACACTTCTGTCATAAAGTGCAGAGATACTAATATTTATTCAAAAGTTGATATATTTTAATTATTCATCTTGTTTAGCCTTTCAAGTTAAGTTGCGCCACAAACCTATAAACATAAGACTTTTTTTTTTTTTTTTGATCAGCAACTATATTAAACATAAGATTGTTCAAAGAAGCAAATACTCATGTCTCAGCATATCTATATTATTCAGTGTCTAGATATATTATCTGTAAGGGTTGACAACCCAAATTGAACAGCAGGGTAAATCCTTCTTCTTTTTTCTTTTTCTTTCTTTGGCTATTGCCCCGAGGTGTTTGGACCTTAGGCCCGACTATTCCCCAGTTTTTCTTTTTTTTTTGGATAAGTAATTCCCCAGTTTCAAGCACAGATAAATCAAATTAAAGCAGCCCATTCTTAAGTTGAAGTTGGGTTAAATTTGATAGGGGGAATTTTAGATTGGTTGGTCTAAGGAAAAATAATTACAGTTCAACACAAATTACTACTAACTTCTCAGTAAATGACTACTAACTTAACTAAGAATGACTACTAGCTGTAATTATTTACCCATAGCCCGACCAATCTGTAATTCCCCCAATTTTATAAATATGCTAACATACTCAGAATGAACAAGGATGCTTAATAAGTAGAAACCTACATAATATACAGGATAGATATATGGCATTAATAATATTATTTCAACTTTCAGGCAGGAAAACAAAACCTTCTCTGAAAAAAAACGGAGGCCTTTATCTGGATAGTCAGCCTCATATGTCTCCCCTAATAAGGGATTAAATGGTTTGCAAATTCTTCCTTCAGTAGAAGCATACCCCGATACAGCAAATGCAGCTACATTAAGAATTCTCATAAGGCTATCACCCTGAAAATTTCAATCAAGGAGGATAAAAGGAGTTAAGTAAGGGAATTCTCAACACGTATTACTCATCAAAAGAAGCTCATGGTAGTATTGAGGCTCTTACTGCCCCACTACATTAAAAGACATTGTTGTACTTGTATACACCAAGAAGTAAAGGCATGCACTCACATGCAAAACTGTTTTGCAATATTCTCTCACTCCTTGAATCAAATCATATTAAGTAATTGATATTATCATAACAATTTCCAACAATATACTTAGATTCCTTGGGAGAACTGCTAATATATTGAATAAAACTATGTAAGCTGTGCGGTAATAAGGAAATGGAGTAACTCAAGTGATATGGATACATCTATTGCAATCAGTACTTTGTTAAATCTTCAAACTTACTCTTTTTCCCCATTCATATGCTCGATCAATAAGATACGAATATTCCAAATCTTCAAAACATTTTTGCAGAGAAGACAGAGGCTCATTAAAGTAAACAGGAAGACAAACTTTCGTGAGGTCCTTCCCAATGTTGTCCTTTATCATTGACCAGAGACTGACTCCTTTTTCTTTTTCAATTGGATCAGGCAATTTCTTACGCCGCCTAACATGAGGAAAGTTGGTTCCAACAGATCTAATGGAAGAATCAATACCATCTTCAGATTCAACAGCATAAAAGTCTTCGTCGTCTGAAGAGAAAGAAGATCTCCGAAAATCAGACCCACTACTTTTGAAAGAACTTGATGATAGAAAATCACGAGTATCAAAGAACGTATTTTCTTCGTCATCAGTTTCTTCCTCTGCAGCATCAACTCTTTCATTATCATCATCAGAATCACTTGCACTTCCTTCTGGAGGAGAAAAAATAATCAAAGGCATTTCAATAAAGGATGAACTGCTAATTGCAAAACAGAGCACAAAGAAAACCTGTAGTAGTTATTAACAGCAATAAATCATAAAATAATTTTTCATAGTAACCCTTTTTTAATATAATTTGACAACAGACACAGAGATGAAAGATCTACAAGTATATTAAGAACTTTGGAAATGCCATATGATGTAGCTGGAAAAAATTATAGACAGCTCAAGTAAACCGTATATTTTGAAATTAACAACACTGTGACATACAATATACCTCCTATACTGCATCTCAGTCTCATGAAACAATGTCCAAGGAGATATAACTCACCATTACATGCTTTACATACTTGAATATGTTAGCTTGAATTTCATGCATCCATGTCTCTTCGTTAGATTGAGAAGTTGACAAGATCAATCAAGCACCAGCTAACCCCTCATTCCCACAAAACTTTACTTGATCTTCATACTTCTGTATCCTTCTTTTAAAAATTACTTGATCTTCATACTTCTGTATCCTTCTTTTAAAAACGAGAACTTAGAAGCAGCAAGCATGACTCGTGTTTCATTTCTACCATCAGCAACACTGATTAATTTTTTTCCAAATCCCTTTATTGTTACTCATCATAAGTCTTGTTTCCTTTAATATATGAGACAGCACAGGCATTAAATATCCCCCCCCCCCCCAAAAAAAAAGGGGGGGGGGGGTTAGTTACGACCTCTGCAGATTTGCCTTGCATGTTATGACTCTAAGCATTGATTCACTTCTATAAAATATTTATAAAAAAAAAAAAAAGAAGCCAAACTACAGGGGGAAAAAGGGTAAAACTGATTAGATTGGCTTAATGGAAGAACAGATACCACGAAATGGGAATGAAAGGTATGCAATATATGACAACAAATTTAACAGAGTTAACCACATGATCCTTGCCAGTAATGAAAAGAGCATGCATATCCAATTATGTCTTTTAGTATTCAACAACAAAGTACTATAACCTAGAGAGGAGTCTCATTAGGCTTTCAGACAATTTAGAAGTATCTAGCCCACTTCTGATAAGGTGTACAAAATAAAGGCTACATTAGGACCGAACTCTAAAAATTAACTTTATAAATTAGTCAAATGAAAGCATCTTGACACAGTTCAGAGCTATACTGTTACCAAATTATATTGGCTTGTCAACCAATGCTTGCTAACAAACAGTATAATTACATAACATACCGCTGAATTTGTCTTTCCTTCCAGAGGAAGCCTGTTGATCCTTCAACTGTCTTTGGCTCTCATCAACAACTGTATTCTCCAGATCAACCTTTTCTGTCTACACAATAGAGTATAAAATAGCAGTTTCTTAGCAGAACATTTTTTTGAAAAAAATATTTAATGAAATAAACCTGGTACAGGAAGTTAAACTTTAAATTAAACAACAAGGATGTGTAGATTCAATTTCAGGAAAAAAAGTAAAGAACTAAAGGTTGAAATGGAAATCTATTAAAAATTAAGAGATATTAGTTTGTGGTGAATGGATTACTTTCAAACACTTCACAGCAATTGAACAAGTAATAGTGGAAGAGTAAGTGTCACCATGACTAACCACGCGGGGTGTACACCTCACAACTCTGACTTAAATGTAATTACTGAGATTCCAATAGATAATTGTGAAATATATAAAATTTGCCACTGAACACTCAGCCTTCTTGGCTGAGGATCTCAAGTCTCCATTTGGAGACCTCGGGATCGAGTCCTGGCCAGTCTTCACAACCATAAAATATATGAAATTTTAAGAAGATGGTCGGACAATGAAACTGAAAAATGAGAATAGTAGTGGAAAAGACAAATGCATATTTAGGAAAGAAAAAATCCTAACACAAATTAACCTTCAAGGTAAAATAAAAGCCTCAAGCAAAATTAAGCCTCCAAGTAACTCAGGACACCTTTTTCTACCTCAAGTGAAAGCTGAAACTGTAAACTGTGGAAAATATTTGCATCCTTATTGGATCATCTTACAGTTTAAGCAACTCTTACTCAAGTACAGTGAAAAGCAGAAAAAGCACATCAAGTAAAGCCCCAATAAATGTGCTCATAAAGGCCCTCCCCAGCGAGGGATAATTCCCCTTCACACTAAATTAAATTGATTCAGATGCCTATATTTTTCATCTGCTTCTATTTTCTTATGCAGTCATTTCATTCTACACAGGACTATGTGAAATAATCAAAAAGTCCTCAAGAGTGAATCCCTCAATAATTATGCTTCAGCGTTATCTATCCTACTTGTTAGCATCTCAAGGAACAAGATGTCGCACAACATTTAGCACCAACCCCAACAAATAAAGAAGGGTTCTGTTTTGACTGAAGGCGTTTAATATGCATAAATAAGTGTATGCCACAAGGCCCACAACATTTGTAAAGCCTCCATTTCATTTCCTCTTCCTAACAGCAATAAATGTGACACTGTTCTCCTGAACAACTAAGCTTTACACAAATATAATAGTTAGCCAGACAGGACTCAGCAAAATAGCACAGTTGATGCTGGATGTACTTACTGATTGCAATACTAGGAGTTACCCTCGAGCCTTCATTAAGGTTAATATCTTAAGCGATTTGGATAAGAGTTACAGAGTCCACTATATAGACATCTATGAGTTAACCAAATTTTCACACAAGTCCATATCAGCAGAAACAAACATAGCAGGAAACTTAGATTAATGTGTGAGAGAGTAGTGATTCACGAACACTGTAAAATGCATAAGCAAACTTCAAAGTTTCATCTTATGAAGGTAGACAATCTTAAATACCTAATTCCATGAATGCGGATTTTTGAGATAAAAATCTCCATGAATTCATTGGGAGGGTAATAAGCTTGATGACTAAACCTAGAAATGGCAACAAATTTCTGCCATGGAGCCAGCAGGATTTTATTATATTTTTTTATTACTTCAACAATGCTTCGAAACAACAACTTTTAGTGGTTGAAGAATGCCTATGATAAGGGGCCATGTTTGTTTTGTGTAATGAAAATTCCTTTTGATAGACTTGTGTGTAATTACAAATGTATCATGGCCAATAACATATATAAGTGGGACCATAAATGCATTCATGAAAATGAACACCCAAATCTATATTAAAATTTTTAAATTTTCTAACTTAAAAATTTCCTTGCTTTTGAGAATTATGATTTATGGGGGTGTCCCATAAAACTCATTCTTTGCAAAGTGAAAACTCTAAACACTCAAACTTAGGTCAAGTGTCCCACTCTTGGTAAAGTCACACAACATCACCACACCAACACCACAGCAGAAACTGCTTTCACCACCACCATCGCTATTGCTATTGCCACTGTCACCACCGCTGCTGTCACCTTTATGCTGCCGATGAGACCAGGACCACCATTTTTATTTTTACTTTACTCAGACACCACATAATGTTTCAACTTAAATGCCTGAAATTATTTTATTTTATTTTTTTGATAAGGTAATATGTATAAATGCCTGAAATTATTGGTAGAATTGATTAACTAAAAAACAACATGAAAGTAGGTATATTTTGTTATATTACTTCAAGAAAGGAATTCAGTGATATAGATAAAGGTACCCACGCGGTAGATTTAATTCTTTGCGCTGAAAAAAGCTCAACCTTGAACATCAATAACAATTAACAATACTGAAAAATCAATTGTGTACAAGTATTCGAAGTGCGATTGACTCTACATGCATCCAATACTAAAACAACATCCAATGAAAATTTGAAAATACATATTAAATTTCAGGTAAGAGCGGCCTCACATAAGCGTATAGAAATTTTTAAATTGTCTTCAAATATGCATATTTACACTGTCTAATAAGAATAACCCTGGATCGACTCTGCTACCTCACGGTATTAGCTATTACAGCAATTCATTGTCTTGTCTTTTTCCTTTTTTTTTTCTTTTTTGGAAGAGGGGGGGGGGGGGGGGGGGGGGGGTTCAATGCATGTCATTCTTTTCTTAACACAAGGGATTACATTCACATCTTTCAATTAAACCCTTATGGGAACAAACACGTGCTATACGAACCCTTAGAAAATATCAATTCTCAACTGAACCACGGAAAATGAAAACAATTAGTAACCAATTTGCCTTGTAGATCTATGGAGAGAAGTGCAGGAAAAGAAAGAAGTTAAAAATGTAAAGAGATGTCTAATTTGTGTAAGATTTTACATTCTACAATTAATCAAAGCATATTATGTCATCCTCTGATCAGCAACCTTACCACTATTCCTTTCAAATAAGGTAAATTTGCATCAATGCAAAAGAACTTAATACGTAAATTGCCCTACAACAATTAACACTCATCCGGCTTTATTTAAACTAGTAATTGAGCACATGCATCACATCTTTTCAAGTTTCTACTCCATCAGTGGAATTGCTAGGTCAGTTTCCAAGTTTTTAAACCACATATGTGTGTGGGAGAGAATTAAGGGGAAACAGGTTGTGGTGGGTTTTTCAAAGTTGGTAAAATTACCAAATCATCTCTTAGCTTTATTAACTTACAAGGGTATTTTAGTAATTCCAGGTTTAGTCCAACCACAAAGGGAATTGGCTTTATATAGTAGTATAGATTCCTGTGATAATTATAATAATAATAATACAATAAATTGCTCATAGAAATTTTAGTAAAAGATTGTACAGTGTTCAAGAAGAAGCTCACCAACTGATCTTCTATACAAAAGAATTGCAGGAAAAAGAAATGAACAAATTACAACTCTACAAACCAAAACAGAAAGCAGAGCAATCACAAAATCCAGTCTACGACCAATTTTTTTGGTTGGTTTAGAAAGAATTAGAAATGTGCAAATTTCTGGGCACGATGCACCCATAAAACCCCAACCTACAACGCCTCTACTTGAGTTGTTTGGAAAACATTGGAATGTGCAGAATTCAGCGCGGGAGAAACTGAAGAAGAATTCCGAATACGATTGGCATGATGTTTTCTATTAATCATTACATGTACCTCTAGCTGCCGCAGCGTGTCCATGAGGAGCCAATGCTTCTGCTTGAGCAATAAAAGCTGAGTCTGCATCGCCGTGAACTCACTCCTCATAATCTGCTCACTGTCCTGGATAGCTGCCTCACTCACACCCTCTTCCAAGAGCCGCTGCCTCAACTTTTCTGTGGACACAACAACATTATCAACAGGAGCCATTAGCTCACTATTGGACATTCGCGGGAACATATCCTTCACAGCCTGCAATACTTCCATCCATGCCACTCGATCTTCCCGTGTTTCCGCCCTCAAATGCAGCCTCTTAGTGCCCGTAAAAATTGAAAACCTCTTGTCATCAGATCTGCTCTCACGAATTGAAGAAACCTACACAAAACCAATCAAATTTGAAAAATGCAAACAGGAATTGAATCGGGTTATGATGGAAAAGGCCAAAAAAAGAAAATTGCTTTTGCTATATAGACCTTGTGATGAGTTCAAATGAAAAATGCAAACAGAAATATGATTGAATTATGATTGAAGCAAGGAAAAAAAGTATACATATTTATATATATAGACCTTTTGATGAATCAAAATGAGAAATGCAAACGAAAATTGAATCAAATCATGACTTAAACAGAAAAATAAGAAGTTTGTTTGGTTTCTGAGAAAATGTAGGAGATGAAAAGAAAAGAAAAGAAAATAATCGAATCCTAAAACCTTTCACTCTATGGGCCTCCACTCAATCGATCCTAACACAACTATTCTGCTTAGTTCAGGTGAATTTTTCACTTTCCTTAAACACCAAAACAACATAAAACCTAACTAGCAAAAATTTGTTTACTTTTCCTTTCCTGAATTTTCTCAGCACACAAACAGAGGGATTATTGACAAATATAAAACCTTTACAAACATAAATTAGGAACAACAAAGCACCTTGAGATGAACTTCACCAAATGGCTTACGCCGGAGCTGATAATTCACATTCTTTTTCCGAGCAATTTGCCGGAACGACTCTTCGCCGATAACTTTCGATCCTTTCTCGGTCTCTTGATTGACTATAATCTTATCAGGACCGTGAATCTTGTAATACGATAACACACCATCTTGAAGCACAAACCACCGAGGACGCCAACCTTTGCCGTAATTCACCCACTTGTACAGAAACCCCGAGATTCCATTCCCTACAATATTATTGATCTTCACCTCACGTTGATCTCCAGTCAACAAATGCGGCGCCTCCCGCATCGACGCCGGCCGCGATGGCGACGCCGTAATTTGACTCGGACGAGCGCAATCAGTATTGCTGACGCTATGGTTATGGATTTGGTTGGTGAGGCCAGTCGCCAGGTCGGATCTCGGGGCGGTGGCGGCGGTGGCCGGAGGGAGAGGAGGCATATGGAGTTCCGGCAGTGGATGGGAGGGTTTCCCCGGAGAATGGTCAGAAACGGTGGAGACGCAGCAGAAGGGATGCATGTGGCGCGAATGTCATTAAGCGATGATCAGGTCGTGAGGTTCTGAGCGGATGAGGCGGCGGCGGCGGAGGATGGTGGTCTGGCGGTGGTGGGCGGGTGGAGGAGCCGCCGGAGAGCTAGTCATTGGGTTAAGGAGAAAGTGAAACGGAAGTTGCGAGGTTCGTGTGAGTATTGGATAGGGCGGTTATACGGCGATGATTATGTATATATGTTTTAGAGAGAGAGCATATATAGGGGATAGATATGGGGATTCCGAGAAGTCCGCCTGAACACGGAACGGATGCTGTGGGACGGAGGAAAAGGGATTCCGGCGTGTTTTGGGGCGGAGTACGGTGGTGAGGTGGCGGAGTAGGGAGGACGCTAACAAAACGACTTCAACGCTAAGTTTAAATATGAGGCGGTTGAAGACTTATTGCTACTCTCTCTCTCCACTTTGGGAGGAGATTTTGTTCATATGTGGAGGGGATGTAGGGGGGTAGAGAAGAGGAACGCCGTCGGCCAAGTCGGAGAGTGGCAGCTGGCTTTGGTCTATGAAGACACGTGGAAGTCGTAGAGTGGTGGAATGGAGGTGGGGCCTTGACGGAGCTGAAGAGGAGAGGAGATGGGTTTCACGCTTGTTTTTTGAAGGACCCCCCATAGGTGCCTATTGTCGACCAAATCAAAGATACAAATATACAGAACCTGGTACCTTTTTATCTTGCCATGTCATGGGCATCAAATAATTGGGTTGAGTTTTTATTTTTAATCCAACCCAAATATCTAAGAAAAACTTATTCCGAGTAAACATTTGTATTTGGATAACGTTTTGTTTTTTATATCTAAATTTACTTAGTCAACTGGTAAAGATCCGAATATCTAAGAAAAACTTACTCTGTGTAAATGTTTGCCTTTTTAGTAAGGATTAAGTTATGTTTTGAATATCTAAATTTACTTGTTCAACTGATAAAGACATGTTATAGTTAACAACTTTTGATCTAATAATATGCATGTCTTGTTTCAAAAAAGACATGTTATTTTTGAAAGTTTTGATTTTGATTCTGTATAGACGTGTGTTTATGTGTGATTTACATGTGTTTTCCTATTATTTGGGAAAAAAATGAAAAAAAAAAAATTTTTATTGGTCCAAAAAAGAAAAAAAGTGTTCTCTGATGACTATTTTTTAATTGAAAATTCAGCTTCACCCACTGATATTATCCACTAGAAATGGTACTTTCCCTTTTCTTTATATCATTCAAGGGTTAAGATCCGTAGACATGAGATTTGACATAAGTTTTTATAATTCAATTTATGAAACATATTTTAAGAAATCCACCGTTGGATTATATAGTCTCCCTATGTAGACCATGCATACCAAAAATCAAGTTGATTAGAGATTGTTTGCCATTCGATTCAAAAACTTATATTTATCATCAACAAAAATCTTACATTTATAGATAAAACGGTTATTAATCTTAGATCAACTTAATTTTTGACATACATAGTCTACATAGGGAGACTATGTAATCTAACGATAGGTTTTCAAAATATGGTTCACAGATGGAGTTATAAAAACTTATATCAAAATTTGTGTCATTTTATGTCCATAGATCCTAACCCATCATTCAAAATGGCTAGAAAGTCTTCATTACTTTAATTACCACATATGATGGGCAATTGAGAGGTGGAATAGGAAAGCGCTTTTTTTTCTTTTAATGATGGAATTAATTAGGTGAGTTATCATGTCATTTGAGTAAAATGATTCAAGCAAGCTATATGGGTAAATTAAGCATTACTATATATTTCCAATAAGTATAATGCACTTGTTTTGTGTTATGCTTCTTATAAACATAAGTACACAACACATCCCTCAAGTGATAACCTTTTTAAGATGGCCATAATATATATAAAAAATTTAATTAAATTATTCCTAGTTTTTTTCTAAACTTATAGGAGTATTAAATTTGTCTTCAAACAAGTAAAATTCAAAATTATCCTGTATATTTTAATAATTCTAGACTCAAATATTTGGAATTTTACAAATGATTCCTGAATTATTCTCATAATTTCCTTAGGGGCTGCCGGGCCCTATAGAATGCACAGAAGACGTACGGTACCACCCCGCAGAAAGTGTGCTGTCATCCATCAAAGGCATTCGTGTTGATTAGGAAGAATTATGGGTCTTATCGTAAGCAGCCCAGGTGTTCCCGAGAGTACGTGGACTTTACGGTGCCTCCATGTACTTAGGTGGGCATCAATTTTAAGGTTACCCTACCCGTTGGAACGGGACCAAAAAACAATATTTAAGTATTGCAAGTGGAGCTAATTTGCTCACGTGGCAGGACAGGTAGGATGACGCTTTAATCAGTGATGCTATTGGACATTTGGACCCATTACCACTTACAAGTCCCAGTTTGCTCCTATGATGTAGCGGGAAACAGAGGTGAACTAATAGTTTCCAATAAGGCTAGTTCAATTTTGTTTTCAAGTCATATTAAAGAAGTTCGTTTGATAATTATCAAGGAAAGTCCAAAAAAAGCCATTGGTTTTTAGATTTAATGGCCATTGTTGGTTTCAAACCCAACATCCTTGGCCTTTCAAGTTGTCATTTGGCATAAATATACGAGAATTTTCACAATTGTTTACACTTTACACAAACATTTAGAACAATTTTATTATCATAAAGTACCCAAAGGAAAGTGAAATGTACCATAGTTGATTTTAAAACAAATTAAGGTTATAGTAAAATTTTAATTTATCTATACAATCTTCTAAGCACAAACCCAACCCAATCTTAGTTAAGCAAGATTTTGTACAAATACTATTGGGGATACTTGTGGATTTTGTGAAATTCAACACACCATAATTATTAAAATTGAACATGAATATGATATACAATACAAATTAAAAATCACAAATACAATAAAATCAAGCACAAATAATCACAATTTAATTTAACAAAAATCGACACAATAAATATTTAATTAAAATAAAATAAAAGGAGTAAGAAGACCTGGCATGTGGGAAGCCATGGAAGATCATGTTGTCCTAAGAGAACTATCACCTTCATACATATAAGTGCTGATAGATGATAGAACCTCCAAAATACAATTTCAAAGCTCGCAGTTCCCTCATCTATGGGTACGTCCACAGGAAAAGTATGGTGAATCTGTTTACGATCAGTTGCCGGTAAATACAATATACTCCATCCGTTTCATAATAAGTGTCCTACTTTCATTTTTGGGATATTTCAAAATAAGTGTCCCATTTCAAAAGTCAATGGACCTTTTTTACTTATTTCTTAAAATACCCTTAAAAAGGTTTTATTTCTTTTTCTAATGTTTTACAAATTTGAGAGCAAAATTGGAATTTCAAAATATATGTATTGATGTGAAAGCATTTAAAAGGGTTTCATTAAAAATGATGTTTTTTTCAAAAGGGACACTTATTATGAAACGGAGGGAGTATAAAATAACTTAACAAAATTCTTAGAGAAATATAGTGGAAAAAGGATTAAGAAGATAATGTAAATCTGTATTTTGTTCATGTAAAGAAGCCCACTATTTATAATAGTAAAATGTTGAAATTGTTTTTGGCAAATAAGGCCCAAAATAAATGTCATGACAATTCTTATAACAACCTAATAAATAACATGAAATAAAAGTCCAGTGGTTAGTAACGAACACTAAAAAATTATAGAAATTAAGACCTAACAGTCAAAAAAATAAAACTCATAAAATCAGCCCATAAAGTCACATATGCGTTATGTCACATCTCTCACACGCCACGTCACAACACGGTCGGCCGGTTCGAATCAAAGTAGGCTACGCACATGCGCACACGTATGTGGTTCAAAATTTTAAAACTTTAAAGAAAATCACATATTTTATAACAAATACTTTAAATAATTAAGAAAATAAAAAATCCAAAAAAAAAAAAAAAAAAACCCTTACAATATTCAAAAGTTGAGGTTTTGAGTTTGAGGGGTTCAAATTCAAACATCTTAGGAATAAACTTTTTTTCCTCCGTGGGTCAAAAGCCATTCCAAAGAATTCAGAAATCTTACAAACTAAGGGGTTGTTTGGCAAACTTAAAAATCTGGTAAGTTGAGGATAAGTTTGGCTAATTTTGATTTCACACTGTTTGGTAAGTCTGTTTTTCTTGCTAAACAATTCAGCTTTGTTCTGCAAATAAGGCATAAACATAGTTTTTTTTCAAACCAACTGTGAGTTGGTTTACTTAAAAACCAGATAACAGTTATGAACTGGACCTAATTTGATCCAGTTTTTTAAGTTTCCAAACAGGCCCTAAGAAAAGAAAATATCTATTTCAAGAAAAAGGGTAAACGGAATACTAAATCAAAAAATATGTCACTATAAGAGTCATAGTCCTGTGTGCATTTCTCAGATCTGACTTCTCAACATTATCACTATATATATATATATATATATAGAGAGAGAGAGAGAGAGAGAGAGAGAGAGGATGGATTTGGTTTAAGAAAATAGATGTCATTGTTATTCAAACACGAACTGACCGCAATCATTCCTTGGAGAAATCAATTTCCAGTGTTTATATAATAATTCTATATTATTATAGTAGTTGAAAGCAACATCAAGAAAGGATATAGAATCGCCCTCTACAGAGATTCGAACATACCTCCAACACAACAACTTATATATAAGGATTCAAATTTACACACTGGTTGATAATGAATCCCACATCTTATCTTTTTAAATAGGAACAAAAAAAAGACTCTTTGCTTTTTCTTTTAATGATTAGACTTTGTAATGAGCAATGATCCGCATGATAAATGGAATTTCATTTTAATTTTAAAAATAAATTTAATAAGCAAAATCGTATTTGAATACAAAAATAAGGAACAAATTGAAATATATGCCATGTAACCCATAAGAAAAAGCCTATCATGTGAGGATCACGTGATACTATATATTAAACTAATTTAATAGACAAACTGGCGTTTGATAAGTTGTTTAAACATTAAATTTGATAAAAATGTACCATAAAGTTAGGGAAAATTTTATAAAAATATGCATTAAATTTGATAGAGGAGCCTCCTTTTAGTTATTTTTGTTATAAATTAAAAATTAAAAATAAAAAAATAGTGTGAGCATTACTTAATGTCATTATTAAACCAATTTAATAAATAAATTAACATTTAGTAATTTAGCTAAGCATTAAATTTACCAAAAATGGACCACGATTTGATCAATAGATAAAGTGTCTAAATTTGATATTTCAGATAATTATTTGTTCACTTTCGGAGTTGAAGGTAATTTTGCAAAATAGGCCTCCAACTTGGGAGAATTTTGCGTAATTTGCATTTTTTAAAACTTTTTTTTTTTTTTTTCAAATGCCTCGTAGGACAGAGATGCTTAGCCAATCCACGGCCGATTGGAACACGTGGTGACAGACCACTGTCGGCGAAGCAAGAGATAAAGATAGGGGCCTGGGGGCCAACACTGCTTGCTAACGTGTACCAAAAAGTAGAGGATCACGTAAGAAGCCGTTCTTCACTAATAGTTTGACCAAGAGATCAGTCAAAGCTGTACTAAAACTGACATGGTTAACACGTGGATGTCATTCGTAATCGTATTAATTTGAACCGTCCTCATGAACAGAACGATACGTACTGTCGCCTCATTCCTAATATTACAACCGTACACGGTGTCATATCTATATTACCTAGGAGCTGGTCTCCAGATTCGGATTTGATGCAGTTGCCGTCAAGATTGCACTGTATAATAGCAGCTCGATAAATGACACCTAGCAAGTGTTGAAAAAGGGGGTTGAGATTCAAGCTCATGGTGTTATGTATTTGGCGTTAAATTCTTCTTTTAAATCTCAGCCCTCTATTTTTAACACTTGTAAGGTGTTGTTTATCGCGCGACTATTGCACAGTACAATCCTTAGCAGCAACTGCATCAAATCTCAATTCCTTAGCAGCAACTGCATCAAATCTCAATTCCTGGTCCCCCCTTTGAAACTACCATAGGAAAAAGAGAAAATTTACCATCAAGGCACTTCAATGGGTTTCAACTATGCTATATTTGGTAGAAAGGAAAAAAAAGTAGGAGGAAAGAAAAGTAGGAAGAATGAACTTTTCATATTCTGGGTAGGAATCTTTCCTTCTTGTGTGTTTAGTAGGATGAATTGAATTATAGTTTCTTCCTTCATTTTTTTCTTCTTTTGTGTTTGGTAAGATGGATATATGAATGAATATTAAAAAGTATGATTTTACTTTTTTACCTTTACATGTAAAAGAAGTTGTGAAAATGTGAGGGCAACATGGTCATTTTAACAACAACCCATTCTTTCCCTCCACTTTTCCCCTCAAAATTAGAGGAATGAGAAAAATGTGACTTGAGTGATTCTTTATCCCCCCCTCTCTTTTCCTTCCTTCTCCCTTTCCCTCTTACCAAACACACCCCTTAACCACTTTCCCTCTACTTTTCTCTTCTCTCCTTTCCATTCTCCCACAAATCCCTTGTACCAAACATAAGGATTAGGGTTGTAACTTGCAAGTGAGTCGGGTTGAATTAAGTAGTAAACTATTCAAGTTTAATTCAGTTAAATTAATGGGTTGAAAAATAATATTCGAGTTTGGTTTATTTAATTTATGAGCAAGTTTGACTGAACCTATTGAAAGAATTAACTTAATTCTTTTTCTTTTTTGGTAAAGGGATCAGAACATCAGAACATGAGATATAAACTTGAAAGGATCACTTTTCTCGACCTTCCAAACGAGCCTCCCTTTGCCTCCACAGCCAAAGGGACATTAGAATCAATAAAAAAAATCTGAGCGCCCTTATGCAAGCAACAATGATTGACGTAGGAGTGGGTGTACCACGGCTACTGCACACAGTGCCATGCATGCTTCTACGTTCACTTAATTTGAGCTAGCCTTACATCTATCCCAATTATTATTCCTATGACAATTCATGAAACCTTAACCCAATGTCAATTGGACACGAGACTAGGCCTCACCAAAACAGAGGTTCTAAATTTGATTATTGTTAAATTTCTTAAGGCCATTCACACAAAGCTTTGTGATTTTCATGGACCTTATAATTACTTAATTCATATGAGTTGTGGGGTTTTACAATTATCTAAGATTTGCTCAAAAGGTTTCCTCGTCATTTAAATAAGAAGAAAAAATTTATGAAACCTTTACTACTGCGAAATAAAAGATAGCATGAAACATAAACTTGAGAGGCTCACTTGATTGTGTGTGTAATTAAATTATGTGAATATTTTCTAAATTAATTTTCAGTCATAAATATTTCTTAGAGGGTCCATTAATTATCACAAATATAGTATGGCACATCACACCTGTTTTGAAATTTGTGTAATATCTTTTAAAATAGGAGAGAGCTCGTCACTATACCCATAAAGGCCCTCCATAATAGTTTAGGTTTAATTTAATTTCCATCTGAAGTAATATTAATATAAAAAATAAAAAAAATTATCCTGAATACACTATGCAAGCAATGATTGATACAGGAATTGGTGTACCAGCAGTGCTAATCAAATGTGGGGTGTTTGTTCATTAGCACTGCTGGTACATTAGCAGAGGTTTGAATTGGTGTACCAGCAGTGCTAATGAACAAAGCTAATTGTCTTCGAGAGGTTTGAATCCCTCCCTTGATATCATAAATTTATAAATAAAAAAAGAAAAAAGAAAAAAAAACCAATTTATCAATACACTCATAAAGATCCCTTATAATAGTTTTAATTTAATTTAACTTTCATATGAAGTAATATTGATAAAAAAAAGTAAAAAAAAAAATTCCAGAATACACTATGCAAGCAATGATTTATACAGGAACGGGTCTACCACGATACATTGAAATGTATGTTTCTAGGGTTCACCTAATTTGATCCCTAGATGTACCCTAACTGTTATTCATGTGACAAAATTTTTCCGAAAATATTTGAGAGCAAACACCACCTTCCCCGAACCAAAAATGATCCGACACCCTAATCTTGATTAGTTGGCTAACCATGTGCCTATTGACTGAATCTAAAATCAAAATTCAATTATTAGAAACTGTATGAAAGAAATCCTCGTACGCCCAGACGCATACACAGATGATGATGGGGCCCGTCAGTGTGTGATATGATTAACAAAACAAATACAGGTTAATGAAATAGCAGGCTGATGCACCTACATGAAATTGTTAATTAAAAGCCAACTCATGTAATTAGTTTTACAATGACACTGGCCCGGAGGTTTGGTTTTGATGGTTTCAACTCCTCCCAATTAAAATTTAAGAGGCAGACAACCACTTCTTGAGACTCATGCCTTAAGAAGAGAGGAAGATCTTGGTTTGACTCTCTACTTCCTCTTTGGGGAATGTAAGGAGTTTATCATATACATTATCGATGCGGAGTGGACGGCAATCTTATCTCGGTCTAAGTAATTAATCGGGTCAAAGGTTTAGGTATGTCGTTGACAAAAGAAAAAAAAAATTGAATAAAAGAAAGAGAAAAGAAGAAGAAGAAAAATCAGCTTGACTCCCTATAGGGAATTGTCAAGCTAGAAGAAAGATTACCTATTGTTATGAGACAAATTATTGAGGAATTGCTGTAGACGACTAATTCTCTCACGGGGTGGGAATCATATGGGCATAGTGGCTCCAGCCTCATTGACTAGCTCCCTAAAGATTTCTCATATGAATAAAATCATGAAAGAGAGGCCTCACCTGTCGGCGGTCGTTTAGCAATGCTCTAGTTGTGTCGTTTCATGATGTGAAAGGGGCTTTCTCCCATTACACATTTGACTCTCTCTCTCTCTCTCTACCTTGGTTCACCTATGTGTGCTTGCCCATGTGATCATCCAAAGCATGATTGACTAATCTCCTCCCTCTTCCTTTTCCATTGTTTCTTGAGAGATAATAAGCCATGCGTGCATTTTTTTATAAAAAAAATTGAACTTTATATTAGGTCTTGTCAAGAACAAATATGGGTGAAACTTCTGCCGTAAACACCAGCCGAAGTTTCACCCCTAAATTATCTTCTTCTCAAAGAGATATGCACGTGAATACGGCATTCAAGATATGCACGTGAATATGGTGCACAGCACACTACCATTGAACCAAAGGTACTTCTCTCTCTGTAGAAATTATAATGTGTGCGCTATTATGACCACGACTTCATACTATTATTAATTGGTTGAAAGACGCCTTTAGATCAGACGATAAAGCCTCACGGCGTTATAAAAAAAAGGTTGTGAGTCTAAAACCGTGGTTATGCTAACCCACTAATATTTAATCACCACTTAGCCAATGAAGAGAAAAACGTCACCAAATGATTTGTCAGTAGGTCCAGCCCTAAGGTAAGGGGTTGCCTGAGGTTTCAAAATTTTGACAAAAAATAAGGGCCCTAACTTAGTTGGTACCCTTTGTAGTAAGTTTAAAAAAAAAAAAAAAAAACATTTTTTTTAATAACTAGATGAGCAAAGACCCCAATCCAAGTTTAAGGGTCTTAAATAATTCTTAAATTCCTATCCTAAATCCATGTACAATAGCCCAAATGGCCAAATAATATACTAAATTCAAACCCAAAACCAAAAAGAAAAATAAAATTGTTAAGTATAAATTTTATTGTGCTTGTGAATATGTATAGAGGGTCCTATTTTAGGAGTTCGCTTAGGGTCCCAAAAAACTTAGGACCAGCCTTGTTTGTCAGTTGTCACTACTTAGGGAAAAAACAGCTGATTGCAACTATTACCAAACATTTGACACCACGCCCAGAGTCGCCAAACAGCACAACACGATGATGGTATTATACTTGGACCAATCAGAGTACTGTGAGTAGTCCTAATGTGTGTGAGCTAACTTTAATCATCCCACCCAAGACAAGGCCGAATGAAAGACAAAAGCCTGCAAATTGATGTGTTGGGTGCATTGGGGGACCCTAAACTCAGAAATATGGAACCCCAATTCCTTCGTAACTGGCGAAGAAAATGGCACCACAAATGCTTCTCTCTCTCACTTACCCTTTTGCAGCCTTTTGAGGATGACTCCACCACAACTACTCAATACATAAAATTCCACTTTCGATCGAGACAACGCCCTGCCTCAGGCCCTCAGATGGATTGTGTCCACACCATTCACAAAACCAATTTTGAACTATATGGAACCCCCAGTGCATGTGGGGTATTTTTACCCTGTACGAGCACCAGAAACACGCACGTAAACACACACGCACAGGAACAATTATGCTACGATCATATATAGGACGTACCAGTACTGTCCGGGGTGTCGGCCTGCACTATTGCCGTGACACCTCAAACAATCTTCCAAAGAATCTCTCCAAGGCCTGCATGTTTTCAACAAATCAACAGTAATAAAGGCAATACAAGTCCTATTTGCATCACAGTGACGACCCCTGGGAAGTACTCATTCGAATACACTTTAAAGATAAAAACTAAGAATATAATCATATTGCTTTTAAACCTAATTAATCATAGAACTATATATTCAAATCATTTTATATAGACAGGAAAAGAATAGATCTACTCGCAAATGTGAATGAAAATCAATGACGACAAATATTTCATTTTTAATTTGCAAATGTGCATGAAAAATTAATAGTTATTGATGGAAATCTGACCCAATTGACGAAAGGGGTTTTTTGATACAAGTCTGATCCAGATCTCACTTAAAACAACTCATTTAAAAAACAAAGTGATCGAATATATTGACTATGTACCAGAAGAGAACGGGAAAAAGGATAATAAAACTCATCAGTTGGGCACATGGTAGCAGCATGTTTGTCGTCTCCAGTAGATATTGCTTAGGAATCTTCCTCAGTCCAGTTTCCTTCTGACCAGCCCTTTGAAAAAGTCAAAACTGTAGCCACATGAAAAATAATATTATAATTACTCAAATTGGAATTATAATCAGGTAGATGCAATAATATATTTCTAGAACCACAACATATGAACATAAAACCACAAGGGAAAAAACTTTCAGTTGATATGAGAGTGTTTCGAAGAGCATAATTTTTCAGCGCATTATTATAAGATAATGTTGTGCCAAGATAACATTAATTTAAAAAGTGTAGTTGTTTTTCTTCAGATTGTTGTTAATTTGAAGATGAGAAAATTGGAGAAAAGCACTTTATCATGTTGTTAATAACCCTCGTGGGCTTAAATGGAAAAACCATCTTTTCCAACAACTTTTTTAATATTTAAAGAAAATAAAAATGAATTGGTTTGCCAGTGTGGTGTATAAGTATGTCTATATAAATATATATATTTGTATGTATATCTACATAGATATATCTGTGTATGTATTTACATCATTTCCGCTAAAAAAAAGTATCCATTAAAAATCAAAACCATACAACATTTAATCATTTACAAGAACCAATATTGTTATTATTATTATTATTTTTTATTACTTTATTATTTTTTTGGTTTGATGAGACCCAATATTCCGTGGGTTCAATTTGAAAACACATACAATCACATTTTAATGCTGCATCAGAGCACCGCCTGTAAGACTAGAAAAAAGGGAGGCGTAGAGCTAAAATGGAAATGTATGAGAGGCCAACAACCAAAAATAATATAGCTGAACCGATCTGGTAAGATGGTAATAAGAAGTGAGGTTGAATGCCCAAAATCAAATTTAACCAGAAAATCAGAGACACTATGCAGGATAGAACAGTGAGATCTGCCATATATACACCTCTTTTTTATTAAAACAAGGTTTCAACAGGGATGACTTTTCAACCATGCCAAATGATACTGCAACTGTCAATAATTGAAGCAGAGGTATGAGTTCAAGTAAAGGAAAAGACGTGGAATAGGAAAAATCAGAGGAACATGAAGTAAAGTAGTCAAGTTCACAAAGCACCAAATATTCCCTGTCTGATATCTCAAAGGGGATACCTGATTCTGTAGGTTAAGACAAATAGCTTCAAATACAAACCCAGCTGATGGGGGACCCACACCAAATCAAGGAATAACAAAAAAAAACTATGAGAGAACTTCTCCAGTCAATGACCCTACAAAACCCTCCTCTCTGGTCATCCCATTACTCTCAAATTGATTTAATAAGACAGCCCAGGCCACCACTGAGCTGCTTCCTTAGTTATACTTGTAGCCAAACACTGATATGCATGAGACAATGATCAATAATAAGCAAACCAAACAATAGAATGCTCAATACTTATTCTTCTACATAGAGCTGGACCATGACATTAGAAGCTAAATCTGTTTGTTTGGTTGTCCGTAAGGTTATCCAGACCAAAAAAAAAAGGTTGTTCCTAAGGTTATAAGACTAGAAGTATACTAAAACGTTTGAGAGTTAAACTCATAAACTTATTACATTAACTACTGAAAAAAAGTGATGAAACAAAAAGTAAAAATCAGGAAAAAAAAATTTCAGAAACCCAGCATAGCTTCATTCCAAAATTATTAACCTTCATATTCATATATAAGTCTTTGACAAAATACAAAAAAAAAAGAAAAAGAGAAAAAAAAATCCCAAATATTTGTCACCCCTATGTAGAGAAAGCGAGAATAAAGTTTCCAGAGACATTAAAAGATACACGTGTACATTAACATTATCAAGAGAGGAAACTAGCCTTAGAATAGTTCATGGTGCTAAGAAAAATATTTGACAAAGAATTCTCAGTTGCAAGAGGTATGGTTTGTGAATCGTCTTTGGGACCATGAGTCTTTAGAGAGTCATGGAAGAACTGACTGCACATATGCAAGATGAGGTTCCTTCATGCATGCTGTTTCAGATTGCAGATAGTTGATGAAATTAAAGAGGGTTGATACAAAAGCATTTCCTCACTGGGGTGGTGTGGTCGGGGCTGCCTACAGGGATGGGACCAGTGCAGGTGCGCCACAAGGTGCAGCTCACTGATGTGGGGTGGCCCAAAGAGGTGGGATTTCTTGACGTGAGGACGACCCCCACAAGGATGGTACCTGTTGAGATGAGGTGGCCCATGCGGTGGGACCCACTATAAGGTCTTAATTGAGTTGCCTGGTCGATGGGATAAAAAGATTTGATCTCACAGCTTGTGAGTCGTAGCTTTTAGGGAGTATTGGTTCTCCTCCCCCCTTCCTCCCCCCCCTTTTGAATATTTTGAATGTTTTCTCAAATCAATATAAAGGCTTCCACACTGTTGATTCAGGCCTGGCAATCGGGTGGGTTTGAGCGGGTTCAGATGGGTTGAGTCAACATGTCACCCAAACCCAACCCGACCCATTTATGTGAAGAACCCATTTAAGTAAAACCCAAATTCACCCATTTATTGCAAGCAGAGACCCAGCCCAACCCAGAGAGGCGCTGCTAACCTTTTGATCCGTAACTCCCGCAATCCGTTGCTCTCCTTCCACATTGTTATGAGAGCCCACCCCAAATCCATGCTATTTTATGTAAACCCGAATAGACCCAACTATTAATTGGGTTCCTTTTGGGTACCCATTTACAACCCAATTAATAAAATTATCCATGCACACCCATTTAACTTGGGCGGGTTCATGGGTTTGGGCGCATATTGCTTGCCCTAGTTGTTGATTTTCATGGATTTCAGACCTCTCTATATGTAACATAGATCTTTTGGTTTCTAAGTGGAACTAAAAAAATGGCCATATAGAAACACTATTTATAAGCTAAACTTCCCCATGTACAGCCTGTAAATTTGTCCCTTTTTTAGGGGGTGGGGGTTTTAAATGGGGGCCAAGACCAAAATACACAGAAACAACTCCTGGCCTTGCGGCCCCAATATAATCAGCCCATATCAGGGGTTGCAAATAGGTTGTAAATTTCATAGTTAAATGAAAATCATTATTATGTAAGAAAAAACTAATTTCGTTCACCAAGAAAATACTTCAAATATTATACCTATTCCCATCAGGATGAAGCTCGTACATCTGATTGTCTTCACCAATTGCTAGCAAATAACCTGAGGGCAGTTAAACCCTGCAGTTGAAAAAAACATTGAAAACCCATTTAACTCAAGTTCTTGCACCAGCAATGATAATATAAAAATACTTCAATTGTTGCCCTGATATGTCTTGACAAAATGTATGACATTAATTTTTCTAATTTTGTCATATCATTGGTTATCTTCCATACACTGTGGAACACTTCTTACTTTTCTTTCAAAAGATATAACCTAAGAATATGTTAAGAAGTCTTATGATTATAAAATCATGGATATCAAAAGTCAAAAATGGGCAAGTTCTAAAGAATAGGCATGATAATTTGCTTCAAAAATAAACCATAAATCACCAGTCTGTATCAGATAGCAGACCATGAAAACATCCCCATCAATGCAATAGAATAAAAAGGTGTGCAGAATTTCATCCATATCTGTATGCATATCTATGGCAATCCTTTCGATCTATTTTACCTGAATAGTAACCACATTTTCAACCAACTGGCCCTTGTTTTTTTCCTGTATGATTACTCTCTGCCCACTGCATGCATATAGGAGAACAAGTCAGAACTCTGTAGCCAAAGCATTATGAAGATTATGTATGCACATGATGATAAATGTACCACACACATCAAGTACTAAACTATGGCTTCAAGATAACATATATTGATGGACTTTCAACAACACAATGTGAGTATTTTGCATACAAAGAAAAATTTGGGTGCTATGAGTCAATGAGGGTAAAACTAAGGTGAAATATTTGAACAACTTTCATATGCAAGGACCACGAGGAATGCAAAACGAAATCCTTTCATTCGAGAAAGACAAAACAAATATGTCTTTGAAAAGATCAAGAAAAGAAGAAAACTCTTCAACTTCAGGGCTGAAAAATTTATGAAGGAAATTAAAGTTTCCTCTATTAAAAAAAAAAAAAAAAAGGTTCCAACTAAAACGGAACTTGCTATAACAAAGAAATCACCATTAAAGCATTTGGAGAGTAAAAAGGTAGAAAATTCTGAGAAGCATGAATTTATAAGGACAAGTTTCTCAGCAAATTTCTTTAAAGACTTTATTATGGGAGGCCCAGACCAACGACACATCTGCTATGAGGAATGAACAGGGAGGGGAGTTCCGTAATAAACTTCCAGGGACATAAGTAAGACTTCCAAACTCTTGGCAAAAAATATAATTAAAAAAAAATCCAAGCTCTTAAGCACTAAGATCTCAAAACTCAATGCAACGCAAGATAATCAACTCCCAAAAAAATAACAAAAATACTCAGAAGACCATCTAAGAACTCTACACCCGAGTGGCCCTAAGCCTATCTTAACCCATTACAAAAGGCCAACAACAAGACTTTCAGCCAGCATTATCTTATGACCAGAGTTGATTTCCAAAGGGAAAAGAATTAGCTTAAACAAACTTTGTTAAGCACTCGTCAGAGGGCTTCCAAATTCCAATAGCACCCCCCCTCCCCCGAAAAAAATAAAAATTAAAATAAAAAATGGTGTCACCAGAAAATTGCAGATGGAAAAACCATATCACTTCTTTTAAAAAGCCACTAATAAGGCTAATGTTCTCAGTACTACCAATAATCCAATTAATGATATGCACACCAAGGGTAATGGAAAAAGGGACAATGGGTCTGTTTAATGAATACCTTCAACTGTAGATAAGAAACTGCTAGCAAGTAGCAACATCATCAGGTTTCAAAAATTGAAGGAAGAAATTCACCCACTAATCCAAAAATGCCACATGGCTCCAAATCTCTTCTCCTCCAAAGGATAATGTGAAAAAAACTCAATCAACAAAGTTTAATAGTTAAATGCACTTCCACCACAAGACCCTCTTTGTGCAATCTTTCTATAATCTCCCACATTCTTTAGCCATGTGGATTGAAGAAATCAATGTGGCATTAGTGTGTTTAGAATAGACCAAGCAGATTGTCTGCCTTTTGGAAGTGACTAAGCAGGCCCGAAGTCTTTATGATTGATAGGACCATGAACTATATGGCTCAAAGCAATGAAAATAGTCTTTATTAAGCACACCTAAGATATAGAACCCTTTGAAGACTCTCAAGTCTTGACCAATAATCTTTTATCACATCCCAATAATCCTAATTGATGGTCAAAGTGAAATCAACAGTCCTACAAGTGCTTTACGTCTTTGAAGACAAGTAAGAACTGAAAACATTTTCTTTTCCTTTAGTTGATCGAAGGAGGAAGCTATTGTGCCTGCAAAATCACAGTATTATAAATGATACAGGTACCTAAGTCATGTAGGGAACCCTTCCCAAACTTCCCACTACTCATTAAATACAACTGATTATTCTTGTACCATGATAACTTGTTTGTAACTTATTATTTCTAGTTGCACACTAAATATTGTGACAATTATCTCTCGGATCATGTTTATGATTTTAAAGTATTAATTGGCTGTAATATTAAATAGTACAGCAGACAAGAATCTCAGTGATCAATAAACCGTAGCTCAGATGGAATCCGGAGGTGTCTCAAGTGATCCCAAAGTAAGAGCTCAGGAGCAATGGATGTGTTTCAAGTTTTAATGATCCCCACTTCCAACCCTGTCACCCCTCTCCTAAGGGGAAAAATTTAGAGAAAAAAAAAAGGTGATCGGAAACCATATAATCATGACAATTTATGTTACCTATGTAACCATGTTCTACAGTATAGATCCTCAAGAGTTTGAAATCCTGCATGATAACAGCAAAAGAATATCAGGCACTTTTCATATATTGTATATTGTTTATGAAATACATAAGGTCAGAAGCATTTTTTGCTAGAGCAAAACTCTAGCAACAATATTTGATGGACAGGTTTCACAATTGATTGAGCTGCCATTTGTCCAGTGCATGGAATAATTCTAAAACAACTCTCTTCAAGCCTATTTATTTGAATTCCTCATACTTGATTACTAAAAACATTTCATATTCTTTATTTAGTACAAAATTTAGTCTCTTTCATCACGATTTCGTATCTTTCTATGTATTTGGCTCAGCCAATGTAGAGGCAAGAAGAGTACTTCATGTTTCCCTCTTACACTAAAAACCAAGATTAATTATGTGTAGCTGTGATTCACCTTTTTGCTCTCTCTAAGTAAATTCCGTTAAATGCTCCAAGTTTATAATATTAGTTTTAGCATGAGAAATGTAAAAGCCAAAGAAAACATAAAAATTTCCCAGTTAAACTAGAAAAGATCCACTTCAATATGAAGAAGGATATGACATATTTGACAAACGAAATGACATAAAAATTATTACAGGACGTTGATTTACCTTCATTTATAAAAAGATGAAAAAAATTCTCAAATTTATTAAAGAAGGCTGCAATAATATCTTCTCTTCTGAATTGATAAACACCAGAAGACAATTCTCGCAGTGCTGCATTCAAGCATGTTGTCGGTTTCTCATTATCAATATTTAAGCCTATACCTGCAAGAACATAACATACTTTAGTATATCAAATTATGTAGAAAAATTTCAATGTAGCCTTTTTAAAAGGATATATGAATGATACGAAACCAGTTCATTACTTTGGAAAGTAAGCAACAGCAACTAGAATTCTATATTTGGAAATAGAAAAGTGATTCAAAAGGAAAACAATCTAGCTTAGCAACTAGAATTCTATATTTGGAAATAGAAAAGTGATTCAAAAGGAAAACAATCTAGCTAGTAAGCTATGCAGAAGCATGGTTGGTTAGAAGAAAATTGCATGTCATCACCAAATGATGAGTTTATTTACCAGCACTGACATTAAACTTCTTCGATTTATATGTTGAGGTGCTTAGAATGCCTCCAACTTTAAGACCATTTAAGTACAGATCATTTGGCCACTTTATTTTAACGTTGAGATGCGGTACACCCTGAAAAGAGATGATGTTCCCCAAACAAGCATATCAAAGCCCAAACTTCAACATCTAGGAATGACTCAATTTACAATATACAATTATGTGTAGGATCAATGGTCCAAGTAGACAACAAATAAAAGAATCTATCAATCTCTATTTAACAAAAATTTGACAATTTCAATCAAAGTTCCAAATTTCAGTTTCAACTTGGTCCGGGTAAATATCAAACATAAAATATTGAGACTTCAAAACTCCAGCCAGATCAAATATCTTACTATTCAAAACAGCAAAAATAATATAAAACCTTGATCTTGCTGAACAATATACAAGGGATGAATGTTAAGCAAAAAAAAAAAAAAAAAAATCTTTACTGGCCCCATGCATATCCTCTCAATAGTAAATTCAGTCACTCATAAACTAGTTTCCGATACAAGTCACCATGTATATTTTTGCAATGTATATTCCCAGATTTTTCTTATGTTCTAGCTCAAGTTTGTCATAGAAAGTTGCGTTATGTAATTATCAACCCCTTGAATTTAAGGCATGATTCTAAATATGTGTCAAGCGGCCATGTGGGATGGCCCCCAGAATGATAAAATTGAGTGATACAGGTCATTGTGTCTCAAATCAGATGAAGCAACTGTGAATTTTACTTTTGAGATAGCTAATTCCCAAAACTTAAGAACCTTGTCTTTTGATCCCCATTTCAATACAGTGGTATTTTAAAAGATAAATAAATAAATCAGTGACTATTATTCATCAATATACATTGTCTACCATGTGTAATGCAAGTTTAAATTCATTTTATGTTGCTGTTGGTGAACATTATTCATCTACATACAAAGTAGGTTATTTAAATTCAATTTCAATGCATCCATTTAAGGCTATACATTGAATTAAAACACTCACATTTGCATCACAAACATCCTTTATCGCCTCTGTGATAGCAAGAGACACTACATATTGTAAAAGAGGCACAATTCGCCCATCCTCCATTTGTATGGTAAAAGAAAACATCAGGCAGCCAATCGGAGATTCCCACACATTCTTTGATCGACCTACAAAATTCCGCATAATATGCAGGCATAAATGATTTACATTCCAAATTGCAAATAACCAATTGACAACTGTTAGACAGCATTTCCAAACCTCGCCCTTTGAATTGAACATTGGCAACGCATACGGTACCAATTGGAAGCTCAGAAAAATTGCTGTTCAAAACTAAAACAGAATCAATATCTGAAAATGCATACTATGATGAAAATTGAGTTATTATATCTTGAGATACTTACTGAGAAACTACGTCGTGAGTTGAAGGCAACCGCGGAGACCAAATGAGAAACCTACCAAAGCGAGTTGTGGAGAGAGAATTCATGAACGATTCGATACCAAAAGGCTCCTCTTCTAAGGGTTTTTCGACCTCCGAATGCAAAAGTATCGAAACCTTGCTGTCGTCTGGCAGTTTCAGAGTGCTATTGCTCTTCAGAGATTTGGCAAATTCAGTCTCGGCAGATGATTTTCCGCATAGAACCAGCACACAAGACGAACTGCAATCCATTGCTGGACAGAACAACGAAACATGATCGAACTTATCTCCTTCGGATTTCTTCTTAAACTTCGTTTGGTTGCCGAGAAAATCCAGCAGAAGTGTAGGTGTGGTGAGTTCTCAATTTTCTCGGAAAGCAGAATAACATACAAAGATAATGTTCAAATTTTCATGTTCTTTCGTTTTCCTTTCCTCAGTTTTCTCAGCAACCAAACGGACGGAAGATCTGAACAAAAAACAACCAAATTATATGAGTGGCGATATTACCTGTTGCGGCCATTGATAGAGAGAGACTGAATCGCCTTTTATTTGCAGAGATGAGTTTATGAAGGGAGAGAAAGGGGAGAGAGTTTTGTAGAGAGAGAAAGGGAAGAGAGTTCTGTAGAATGAGAAAACGCAGGGAACTCGTGAAGGGCATAGGCTCTACTGTGTCGTTCCCAAGCTCGGGGCGGTGGTTACTCTTTGACGGAGGAAACGATTTGAATGATTTATCATCACAGGTCTGCGTGGTGTTTTTTCGTCACCCACGCCTTTAAAACCGCAAGATCTCAGTAAAGCAACACGGCATGGTAGTGGAACCCGCAGATTTACTCAAATCGGGTGGTGATAAGTCGCCTGTGATGATAGTAATCAAAGATGCATATAAAATAGATCTTTCGTGCTTCAGTAGGGTAGGTGCCTGTTTGGTTTTCTGTTAGTAAAATTAATTCTCTTTGCAAAACCCCCAAAAAAAAAAAAAAAAAAAAAAAAAAAAAGGAGAGAGAGAAGGAGAAAATGTTAGTTAACAAGTAAATTTAACAACACTCGAACAACCTAATGTTTAAAACCATGCAATGTGCCTCCAAAATTTGTAATTTCTTTTAATTAACTACACAATTAGACATTGCTTACACAAAAAGATAGAGGTGAGTTTACTTCCGATAATATTCACGTGACTCTTTTTTATTTTTGCATAAATGACGACAATCAATATGGTTAATTGAAATTAATTAAAAAATTTAGAGGCACATTGCACGGTTTTAAACATTAAAGAGGTAATCTGCTGACTCTACTACTTTAAGTGGTTTTCTGTAATTTAAAATTTTTTTTATTAAATTTAAATTATAATTTTTTAAAACAAAGCTTGAACTCACCACATTATCCTTAGCATTATTGTGTATAGATGAGGAATTTAGAAAAAAAAAAATTTAGGATTTTTAAAGTTCAAAATTTGTAACCTATAGTATTAAAGTTCCTTATTTTAATAAACTTCTTGAAAATTGAAATTTCTAAGGGAATTTTGGCCATAGCCCCTATGTATAAGACTCATTTTACAATCGACCCCAAAACAAATTACGTTTTGTGAAAACCCCTTTTGGCACCGTACGGACTAAAAAACCCCTAACTTTACATTTGCAAGTATTTACGATCGTGCCATCTTACTCTTTATCCTAAAAAACAAGGACTTGAATCCCATTTTTTCAACCGACATTATAGAAGATAATCTCCATCAAAAACGGCAAAAAACACCTTCTAAACATATCACCCAACCATTCTAGGGTTTCATTAGACTGTTCGTACGATCCAAGTTCCTTTTCGAAGACCATTTGAAGACTTTTGAAGACCATTCAATTTCGTTTCAAGAAGCAAACTGTTGGAGAAAAGTGAGTCTAATGCTTCCATTTAGTTGTGATTCATGTTTTCTTTTTGATTTTCTGTTGGGAATAGTAAATCAGTATGTTTTTTGGTTGGTTTGGTTCCCGTTTCCTTTTGATTCCGTTTCAAGAAACAAAATGCCGAAAAGGAGTTTAATGCTTCCATTTAATTGCGATTCATGTTTTCTTTTTGATTTTCAGTTGTGAATAGTAAATCGGTATGCTTTTGGTTGATTTTGTTCTCGTTTTTTCAGATTTTATGAAGATGTAATTGTAGTTTTAATACCCAACGGTAAATCCGTACTATATGAGATTTGTTGTTCCGTTTGGACAAATTCTTTGGAATTTTAGATTTTTTTTAATTTTTTTTAATTTTATTTTATATTTTGGATGTACGATAGTAACATGATACTAGTTTTGGAGTTTATATTGCAAAATAGTAACAGTATGATATTACTGTCCGGGTAACATTTTGGGGTAGTAAGCATTTGATATCATGTTTTTATTCCACAAAAGTATGTTGTTACTGTTGATAATAATACTTTGAATAAATATACATTTGCTATTCATGTTTCTTGTTTTAAAAATAATATGGTGGTACTATCACACACTATAGTTTGCAACAAAGTATTTTCTCTAACATGTTTTCTATTTTAAATAGTATGTTGTTACTGTCAACTATAATAGTTTGTTAATATCCATGCGTTTGTTTACTGTGTTATTGCATGAAGGTAGCATCTGGACTACAAATTTCAGAAAGCTTGACTATGCATGAAGTCCAAAGTTGAAGAAGGAACATCGTATCAGAAATCATTGGTGATGGTAACCGATCATGGACGCGAAAATGGGCTAAACAAACATCAATTCCAAATGCAAGTGCAGCAATTTCAATCAAAACACTATCAATTGCATATGTAAAAACTAAAAAGGGTGAGATAAAGGAGAAAGGGGTGGACAATATATAGTGTGTTGGGTCAATCTGTACAAAAATAGATATTCACTTGTACTGTGATTAGGAGTGTGCAGATATTCCTTTGTGTTGTGCTGTTTTTTATTTTTTCTAATCGCAACAGTAACAGTTTACTATTGATAGTACAAATTTAATTGACAAATATGCATTTGCAAGTAGCATTTTACTAGTTCTCACTTGCAATTCGAAAATGTCATAATGATAAAAGTTGAGTAGTGATGTCTATCAAATTGTCACAGGAGTAATCGGATATTCACTTGTGATTTGTTACTGGTTATTTTTTGCATTTGTAATAGTAACAATTTACTATTGAGTGTATGAAATTTAAAGGACAAATATGCATTTGCGTTTGTACATAGCACTTTACTTTTCTCAAAGATAAACAGCATTTTCACACTTGTAATGAAAAAATATCTAATATTAGGAATTCAGTACTAATGTGTATCAAATTTTCAACAGGGATGATCGAATATTCACTCATATTGTGCTGCTGTTTACTTTTTCCATTTGCAACAGTAACAATTTACTATTGACAGTTAATTGGAGGAATATCATACACTCTCCTATTGTGATATTATAAGGATCTCTTATAGTAACAGTTTACTATACGTACTTAAAAAATTAAATTTTTTTGAGTTATATTTACACAACCATTTAACAGAGCATACGCAAAAAAACATCCATTCAACATGAAGTGGAAACAAAAAAAAAAAAATGGCGCATGAGGTCAACAGCTTAGACCTTATGAATCAAACTCCTAATAAATTCCAACGATTACAGATGCTAAAACAATTGAAAGTGGCTAGCACCGCACACTAAATTAGTTTTTCCATGTCTTTTTATTATGAGTTTCAAGCCGTCCACACCTACTGCATTTTATTTGTCTTATTGCCTTATCTTCCCTCCTCTAGGAGATATTCTTCTCTTTTTTGGTTTACAATATGATCAGTTCTCACAGATTTCTTCGTTGACGGTCCATTGTTAATCCGAAATGTAAAAAACCCTAAATTATAAAGCAAACAATATCGTGTTACTATGTAAAACATGAAACATACATAGACATATATGTATGAAAAGACTAGCATGTATAACTTAAATAATATTATCGTGTTACTATCCGACATGTTAAAATCCTACAATGAACTGTAAACATAACCCAATAGTATTGTGTTACTATCCAATATGTTTAAAAATCATATAATGAACTATTGACAATAACGTGGTACTGTCAAGAGCATAAAAAATTGAATTACACCTACTTACATTAAAGCCTAGCATATGTGACCACTACAAACCAGCATATGTGAACAACACAAACTGAAAAAATGCAGCAAAAGACAAAAATGATTGATCTACTCCTTTGGTTGTATCAAAAATCAACCCAAAACACACAAAAAACGAATAACATGAACACAAAATCTAGTAATATGATGGTCGAACCCATTAAAAACCTTGAGATTAAATTGAACACATACTAAAACAACAAAAAATGGAGTTCTTAACATAAACGATTTAATAAACTTACGTCAATAACCCAGAATTTTCATAACAAAGCAACGAAAACAATGAAAACTCGGATCTGATGCTCGAACACACTTCAAACCCCCATCGTTGTTGCCGAACTCAGAAAATACAAACAAAACCAGCACATAATTTCTCGTTAAACTTCGAAAAAGGCAAGAAAAATGGTTTATTTCACTAGAAGAAGACGATAAGAGCAAGAACATTCAAAAATGGCTGATAGCAACGCACCAATGCTGAGTTGAAGAAAGAGAAAGACAATATCCCAAAGATTTCTCTCCCACGATTGGAAACCCCTCCCAAAAAAATCAGCCCTTCCTAAAAATCTGGTATAAACAATATTAAAAAATCAAAAAAGGGTAAAAACGGTATACAAAAATTGCTACTTACCTTATCACAAAAAAAACTTTTAAAACAAGGGTTATGGAGTTAAAAAATCTTATGGTGGGGTTTTGGTTAAAAGCAATCCCCTAATAGGGGTTATTGCTAATTTCCCCCAATTTGTAAATAGAATTTTGCAATTGTTTAAAAAAATATGAAATTTGATAAATTCCACTTGAATAGATGAAAATTCTAAACAGAATTTGATCTCATAAATTTCGAGTTAAAGTTATGACTATAATTTTAGAAACTCTGTTGAATTTTGTTTTAAAGGAAAATCCTACTTACAAATTCCTCATCCAAATATATTTTAAAGAAGTACTCTGACTTTTGAGTTCTTAATGTTTATTTTGTTCTTTATGTTTTAAGGGGGAAAAAAAAAAAAAGTTTTGTTCTTGTTTTTTGGTTTTTTGAAAACAAATGCGAGAACTATTATTTTTCGAATGAATCCAAACACGCCCTAATTTACCCACTCCGTTTGGCCGTACATTCTAGAGGAGACTATATACGAGTGTGTGTTTTGCTGAGCTTCTCTCCCATGGAGGATTTGCAGAGTGCCCTATTGGAACGTGGTTTAACTGTTTCAACTATCCCAGAGAAAGGTCGTTCTCTCGTCACCACCAGAGATTTCTCTCCAGGTTTCTCTCCTTCTCTCTAAAGCTCTCATTTCTGTCTCTCTCGCTCTCTCTATCTCTCTGTCACTCATGTAATGGTAATGCAAAGGAAATGCGATTAAATAGATTCATTGACTCCATTTGGTTGCCAGAAACTGATGGAAAAGAAAAAAGAAAAAAGAAAAGATCGATACTCTTATTTTTGTTCCCTGTTGCTTTGATTGTTAATAGAACGAAAACAGAAAACTCAACTATGCCTCGTAACGTTATTCGGCTTGGATTTTTTTTTTCCCCGTTTCTTAGGAACCAAACAGCAGAAAATTAAGGATTTCAAGCTACTTTTCATTCTTCTTACTTCTGTTCTCTTGGCAACCAAACAGAGCTTAATTATTTGTAGAGATAACTATTTTTTTCTTAACATTGAATGCAAACATTGATAATCTTTGTGGTTCAACTGATTTTAATTTCCCGTCTCACAAATTCCGTGAAGTTGCTCTGGCTTCCTCTTAGCTATAAAAAATACAAATTCAAAGGCTCTGTTTGGTTCTAATTTTGAATTTTGTCAGCCTCCGAAAAGTATCTGCCTCAGTGAATTGTTATTGCGAGGTGATAAAAAACGCTTTTCTGATCAAATTAGGCATGTTTTCCAGTCCATCCAAATCCGATGCTCTAAATTATAATACTCCTCAACCCATGTCCTTCTTCTCTATCAATGGCCATACTTAAAATTAAGTTATCGGTCAATTCATCTCTTCCACTACCTTAACCTATGTCCCCTTTGGCTTCCCTTGTCCTTGCAGCGCCGTCAACCAAAAGTATAATATACCTTACTAATACGGCCGTTGATTTTTGTTGCAAATTTCCAAACTATCTGTCGTAGTATCTAACTTTTTCAATTCAGCAATGTATCACAGCTACAGATCTTACTAGTTCGAGTAAATCGTATGATAATTATTTAGTTTTTTGGTGGACCGTATGACAAGTATTATTATTATAAATTTATAATATATATATTTTAATGTAAATCTAATGTAGCTTTTATTATTGCAGGAGAGGTGATCATAAGCCAAGAGCCTTATGCCTCTGTACCAAACAACTCTTCGGTTGACTCAAGATGTGATGGATGTCTCAAATCAAGTAACCTTAAAAGGTGCTCGGCTTGTCAGGTTGTATGGTACTGTGGAAGCACATGCCAGGTATGGAATTGGCATGCTTCATGCATCATCATGTGCAGTCAAATCATTGTTTTGTTTTGCTTGTTGTCTTTGAAGTCGGATAGTTTGGAATTAGTACAGAATCCCAAATGAAGGTCGTGGTTTTATCTGTCATTGGTATTTATCTTTGGCACAATATATTTTTTCTAAGGGAATAACTGATTGCACAAAATTCTGATGTGGCTATGTAATCATCGTCTACATATACTGTTTGTAATGTTGCGACTATTTTCAGAAGTCAGAGTGGAATCTGCATCGTCTTGAATGCCATGCTCTCTCAAGGCTCAACAAGGACAGGCAAAAATCTGTTACACCTTCTATCCGTTTAATGGTGAAACTTTACCTACGCAGAAAATTGCAAAGTGAGAAGGTAACAATTTTCCTGGTTTTTGCAAATACACGTTTTGATGCTTTTAGTATAGTTCTTTTTTTCCAATTATAATTCATGGTCTAGATCTTTCGCTTGCTTAAATGGTCTGCTAATGCTTTTTAGCTGACTTTGCGAGCTTATAAAGAAAGAGTACTGCTAATATGCTGATGAAGAAAGATAATGTGGATTTTTAGATCCAAGTTGTGCATTACATCTGAGATGGTTTATAAGTGCCCTTAGCACCAAAATAAAGGGCCGTTTGGATAAGCTTCTATGTCATGTTTTTTACTTTTAAAAGTAAAGAAATGAAAATTTTTATAGTTTTTTATAGTGCAAAATTTTGATAGTTACTTTTAAAAGTTGAGGTGGCAAGAATTCTTACTATCTCAACTTTTAAAAGAATTTCCAAAATTTTTTACCCTCAAACTTTCAGTTTTTTAACTTCTGAAAGTAAAAATCAGGAAGTAGAAGCCTATCCAAACAGGCCCTAACTTAACTAAAAAATTGTCATCAGTAGTTATTTACCATTTGAGGAATATAATATTCAATCACACTGCTTTGGCATGCACAATAACTCTGCCTTGCTAGATGCATTTCTAGGAAACAGATGACTTGGTGCAAAAGGGACATACATGCTTAGAAAAATGAGAAATCCATTAGCATTACATCCATGTGTTGGTCTGCATTTGTTACTCAACTCCAGAGTAATGTTTCGTATTCAATTATGAGTGCTTCTGCATTTGATCTAACAAATGGTTATATTTAAAACACACTATTTTAAAAAGAGGTTTGGCACATGTGGTATAAAGCTTGTAGTTCTGTATGTCTTTTCTGCAGTTATCTCATTCAGGCGGACCTATTCATTTTGGTTTGATCTGAGAGCAGAGAGCAGACTAATGCAATGTCATGATTCATGTCAATCAACTTTTTGAAGATTATCTCAAGAACAATAAAAGAAAAGGATTGTCTCTAGTCATGGTTGTATTGTCAATAGTACTCGAGCCCATACACAGCTTCGCAGAAAATTATGTATAGCAATCTGAAAGAAAGAAAATTTGAGCAATCAGATATAATTTAGAACAAATATTAGAACAATGAAATGGGGAAAAAAATCTGCCACTTGTTATTTTATATGGTAATAAGTTTGTGACATCAGATTTGTATATTAGACATCTGATACTATTGTAAGAGTGTCCATGAAGAAAAACTGAATATCATCTTCCCCTTCCCTGTTAGAAGTTTGTTTGTTTTTTTTGTTTTGTTTGTTTGTTTGTTTGTTTGTTTTTTTTCTTTTCCTAATAACAATTATTCTCACAAAGAATATGAACTGTTTATTGGGAAGTCCTACATCCCACATGGCCAAGATATTGGGTTTGAGATGGCTTCATACATCTATTTGGGCCCTCCACCGAACAACTTAGGCTTTTAGGTTGGAAACTTATCAGGGTTGTCCACTAATCTTGTTTTTAATTTCTTCCACTTCTGTGATAACTATGAATAGTTGCTTTTTGCATAGCTAGCCTAAATTGTTTTTCTTTCATGTCAGAAGCTAGATGCATAATAATGTTTTTCCAATTGGCTATGTATAATTTCTTTCACTCATGCAATAAATTGTATGACAAGAAAACTAATATATGTTAAGCCCTTGAGTCTTTGATATATTAGTTTGTTTTACTGTCAGATCATCCCAACTACTCCTGCAGACAACTTCAAGCTGGTGGAAGATTTGGTATCCCGTATCCTTTTTCAATTTTTTCCTTACATTCAATGGACTTGACATAGTGCTTTTTAAAAGTATTCTATTCCCACAAATTTGACTGTTTTATTTAACCCTTTTTCCCATAAGACATGTCTGATATCGATGAGAAGCAACTGGTATTATATGCACAGATGGCTAACCTTGTCAACTTGATACTTCAGTGGCCAGAGATCAGCATAAAAGAGATTGCAGAGAATTTTTCCAAGGTTTTACAGACTAATAATTTTGGAGTGAATATATTAGTCATTCTTTATATTTTTGTATATATTCTGTTTTTGATCCGAACACACCCCATAGATGAGTACCTTTCAAGTTCCTAACATGAGCTGCACTGCATATATGAAAAATAAAAATAAAAATTTAGAGGTTATATTGTGAACTTTATGCATGCTCTTGCTTCATATGCAAAACTTCAGGGGGTATATTTGTACTTAACCCAAGATTCTATTATGGTGTAAATCGAAAGGCTTCTTTTGATATTTATTATTTTTCCTCATGGAAACCCTATTAATATCACCATGGAGGCAAAATATCTCAAAAGAGGATGGATCTATACTGGGAAGATTGATGTTCTGATGGATTCTTCTCTGAAATCTGATCCTCGATCTCATGCAGCTTGCGTGCAATGCGCATACCATTTGCGACAGTGAACTCAGACCCCTTGGGACAGGACTCTATCCTGTTATTTCCATTATTAACCACAGGTAACTACTTCAGTGGATTTATTTCTATTGGTTTTCATCCCTTGTTACTGACCCTGCTAAATGCTTTTGGTGCTGTAGCTGCTTGCCCAATTCTGTGTTGGTATTTGAGGGAAGATTAGCAGTGGTCCGTGCTGTGCAACATATACCCAAAGGTACTGAGGTAATGTATGTTATTTTTAGTTGTTTGTCATTCTTTGTAATTAAGAATTACTTTGACAAAACTCTAATAGAATGCATCCTTGATCATATGGATAATCAATCCAAGTACACTTTTATGTTTTACAAACATAAAGAAAATTGATCCTCCCAAAATTTTTTTTTATGGGTAACTCAAACTTGGCCAAAGCCCGAGCTGAGAATTGATTTTATTATTGTTCTCTAGATAGCCTGTGCAATTGGCTCTTCACCCTAAGAATCTGAATCTTTCCTTTCTATTACCTTCATTTATATTTTCTATGGCCCTCCTCATCAATCTACTGTTAAGTATTCACCAACAGCAATTCTTTTCCAAAGAAACATGTTTTGCACTTGTATATTTATGAATATGCGCTAAGGGTACTGCTGGTGCAAAGTTGTCCTTGCTCCATAGTGACAAATTCAGGACAAGTAATTTTTGTTGCAGAAACTAATTCTGAATCCATATCAGGCTGTGGGGAAGTTGCAAAACCAGTGATAAGGAAACCCAGCACTTAATTACATGAATAAATTGATATATTTCAACAATGAATATGAGTGGGGAGGAGAGGGGAGCATGTTGGGTAGAAAAATATGTGTATGTTTCGTTATAGGAAGCATGTTTGAGTAATAGGTGCTTATTAATACACATCATTACTTTATCAAAAAAAAAAAAGTTTGAATAAGAGGCGCCAAAGGTGTATATTTCCATTATTACCCCAGGGAAGCATGATTGAGTAATTTGGAATTCATTTGCAATATTTGTATTATGTTCAGATAATACTTGAATTATTATTATTATTATTATTATTATTATTATTATTATCATTATTTAATGAAACTGTAATAAATTTGAAATTATACTCTTGAGAAAACTGTGTATAATTGGGACTTCTCAAGAAAGCCAATCTTAATCTATTTTTCATTTTACTCAAAGAATGCGGGAACAATCTTGTTATGTTTTTTTTTATAAAAATTTTATTTTAAAAATCAATTCTTGGCTTCAGTATTCATTCTGAAATAGCCATTGGATTTTAACTATAGAAGAAGCATCAACCATTTGAGGTTGGAAACCTGAAAATTCTACAGTAAGTACCATGGCTTTCCTTCATTCCCAGATTCATGCAATGACAAACCTTATGTTGCTCTATGTTACCTCGGTCATACCAAACAAATCAACTGAATCACAAACTTTTACTCTGCTTAATAGATACATGACTAAGCTGTCCCTTCTAAATCTATATGAGAGCCAAATCGTCTGTTTTTCTTATTCTCTTACTATAGAAGTAGCAAGATTTCTGGCTTTTTGTATTATCTGCAATGTGCTTTTGATTGGCCCTTCTTAAGGGCAGAAAATGGCCCTTGGTGCCATTTAGTAACTAGTATGGAAAGTTGATTAACAGACTGCATCAAAATAGTGATTAAGTGATGATAGAAATATGCTTTTGTGCTACTGCTTTCACAAAACTCACTTCTGCTATTGTCTGCTTTCCTCATATCTAGTAGAAACATGCTTTTGTGCTACTGCTTTCATAAAACTCAATCCTTCTATTGTCTGCTTTCCTCATATAGTCATATCTAGTTTGTTATTTCATAACCTTTCTTTCATCTCAAGCCTAGATGTTATTTTGTTGATTTTATTTTGTAAGGTATTGATTAGTTACATAGAAACTGCTGGAAGCACTATGACTAGGCAAAAGGCTCTCAAAGAGCAATACCTTTTCACCTGCAGATGCCCCCGCTGCATAAAAGTGGTACTTACTTCATTAAAATTCCTTCGGATATTTCTTAAGGATGTTTCATTGTTGCCTTTTAGCATGATAGGATTGGAACCTCTCCCAGATTTTTTGCTACTAGTAATTTAGCTATTTTCATATTGAAGGGCCAATATGATGATATCAGAGAAAGTGCAATTCTGGAAGGTTACAGATGCAAGGACAATGGATGCAGTGGTTTATTGCTTCGTGATTCTGGTATGTGATTATCTGTATTCAAGTCAGATTGCTCTAGTGTGGACCTCATCTTTGTCTGTTTGATTGTGCAGATGACACAGGATTTATATGCCAACAATGTAGACTTCTCAGGAACAAGGAAGAGATAAAGCAGATTGCAAGTGAATTAAATTTTTTGTCGGACCAGGCTATTAAGTCTACATCCTCTGGACGTATCCTTCTCTATTGTTTGTGCTGACAACTAGTATATCTTCAGTGGCAATTTGATAACATGATAGTTGATTATAGGTTTCCATATTTTTTCTTGAAGTCTTTTCCAGTTCCTTTCCATTGTCACGATTTTGAATAAATATTTTAATTTCATTAATAAATTATCGTCCTATAGGAATGAAATTTATCGACAAGTATACTTCTAAATTAAGATATCGGAAAATATGGATCTTTGACAGAGTTTAGATTATCAGGAAGCTACTTCTATGTATAAGATGATTGAAAAACTCCAAACAAAACTGTGCCATTCATTTTCAATCAATTTGATGCGAACTCGGGAAGCTCTTCTAAAGGTAGCTTATGAGCTTTCTTCATTTCTTTTTTTCATTTCGCTGTTTCTCATCCCTAGAAATAGTAATTTGGAGCTAATCTTACTTAATTGTGTTCCGCTCTTCTACTTTAAATAGAAAATTACTTTTGGGTGCAAACCCAGATATTCTATGGGTTTGTTGCTCAGTTATGCCCAATCTGAAGGATAAATCCATTCCTTCAAACGCCATGGGAAACAAAATGGAAGGCTTCCATTTCAATGGGATGTCCAAATGCCCCATCATAAATGAACAATGATGTTCCAGCATTATGTATTGATGTTAAATTTTGACTTTGGTGAATGAAATCATTTCTATCTTCAGAATTTAATGGAGCTGCAAGAATGGAGAGAAGCACTAGCATATTGCAGATTGACCATTCCAGTTTATGAAAGTATGTCATGTTTCAACTTGAATCCTCAATTGGAAATTTATTGAAGTTCTTTTCAGTTCATATTTTGATTTTTGAGCTTGTGAAATCTAACTTTTATCACAGATGTTGTTCTGAATATCACTTTCTGCTTCACTGCAGGAATATATCCAGGATTCCATCCTTTGCTTGGACTGCAATATTATACTTGTGGGAAACTTGAATGGTCGGTATCCATTCTTAGTTTTCATTTTTCTAATTTCCACTCCTGAAGTTTTTCTTTTCTTTTCTTTTTTTCCCCCTCTTTCCTATTTTTTTATTATTTATTTTTCCAGAATTCTTTAGCTAATTCTTGAAAATACCTACCTTGTTTCAAATAGACATTAGTCTTGGCTATGGTTTCAACGTTGCCCCTGCATATTTGTGACAAGTTACTCATAATGGCTGAAGCACTTCTGTCTATACAAGTGAATGTGAAAACTACGAACTGAAAACCACATCAAACAGGGACATTATGCAGATATGAAGGTATCGGTGAAAGTTGTTCAGAATTAAGGCCCTTTCAATCTTCTACAGCTAAGAGCTTCTTATAAAATATTATGGAAATGAATAACTATACCAATCTGTTGAATCAGTTAAGTTGCTCATGTGTAGGACTGGTTGAACTCCATTAAAGGGCCTTTATACAATATCATTGAAGTTGCTAGTGTATTAGTCACTGCACAATGTCAGGTGGCCACTTTAAGCATCTCATTCGGTATTAGTCTGTCCGTCTTCAAGCATGTGTGATGTGATACCATGATTGTGTAGCTAGTCATATGGATCCCACAAACCCAATAAATTTATGAAGGTGTGCTTGACTCAAGGGCCACATGTTATTGTACATTTCTTTTTTGACACTCGGCCTTCTTTTATCCCTGCTTCTATAAATCTTTCCCTTTCTACCTTTTCTCCTTTGGAGTCTACTTGCTATGATTCACCGCGGTTTTCTTGAACCATCCTGCATCAAACTATATTTTGATTATTCTGAGGACTAACAAAGAATTAAGACCTCTCCTGGAACTGATATACATGTAGAACACGAAGAATATTTCTTGTTCTTTAATATGCTCGAGACACTGAACTGCTAAGGTCGTCTGGGACACATGCCCCTTTAGAGGTTTTACCTGCACCTCTTGTAAATCATAAAACAGATGCATCACTTTTCAGAACATCCCCACTCCCAACCTCTCTTTTTTCCATTAATTTCATAAGAAACAAGATTCTTTACTCTATTTTGAACTTTGAATGTAATAGCTGATGTTCTTGATTTTTACAGGTTACTGGGAGACACAGAGGATGCTATCAAATCACTGACCAAGGCAGTGGATATACTGAGAATTACTCATGGAACAAATACACTTTTTATGAAGGAGCTCCTAATCAAGTTGGAGGAAGCACATGCTGAAGCCTCTTACAAACTTTCATCTAAGATGAGTAGCAAAATATACCCTCTTGATTATTTCTGTAAGATAGATGTATGCTATCATTGATAGGTACCATTCCTTTTACTGCTGCAAGCCATGAACAACCTGCATTTCGAGTTGAGATTTTTGTTTTGGTCATCACAACCATTTGCCTTATTGGATTCTTCTTGAGCTCTTGGTACAGTTTAATCCAAAACCTCTTCCATGAGGTCACATCAAAGAATTTAGATGCATTCTTAGTTCTGTTACTCCTAAAACACAGCTCCCTCCTATAAAAGACCTTTCTTTTCTTTAAAATTGTACTCTCTCGGATCTTTATCGCCAACTTTTATTAATGATCAATGGCACTGAAATTATTATAGAGCATGGCTTGTTGAAGCATTATCCAACCATTCCACAGGCCAATCTAGCTAGGCCTCCAGACCCCAGGAGATGATGCAATCACCAGTTAATAACAACAAACTTTCACATAACTTTATCCTAACAAGGGTGCTTGTGTCATAACTCCTTAACAGCAGGTTGCCAGATACTTGATGCATCCTACTTCAGACTGATAATGCAGGACTAATAACTTGCAATCTCACATAAATTTGTGCCCATTTCATTCTATGAAAGTCAAATTAGTTGCCTTGCCACAGACAATCACCACCAGTTCAGAAAGCTCCTGAAACCACACGCAATCGAGGACACAGAGAAAGGACATGACACGTGCACCAATCACTCAGGCTCGACGCCTCGTTTCTTTTCTACTTAAGAAGACACAATAAAAGAACAGGATTGATTACAAATTATTACAAAAAGGATGGGGGAGAACAAGCATAGTACGAGCACTGATTCTTTTCAGACCAAAAAAAGAACTCCCCCAAGTTGAACGATTTAAAAAACACAATGATTTACAAGCTCGTTTCTTTACCTATATCTCTCTCTGAGTTTGCTAAATGCTGCTGGAGCTGAAAGCAAAGCTTTGACATTTGCGAGAGCATCTCGCATTGTTGGTCTCGTGATGTTAGTAACATGTGATGTTACAGGCGAAACTGGGTCCCTTAGTAGTTGTTGGAGCCGACAACATAGCAATGAAGCTTCCTCATCATTGGCACAAGCTTCAGCAATGAGTTGAAGCAGTTTACAACCTTGGTCTTGAGAGGATGATAACTGGGATGGGACTGGAGGAACAAGAAAGGGGTGTTGAAGTAGCTGAGGAATCCTCCACCTTTCATTTCTGTCCCAAGCAAGACACTTCTTCATAAGATCAAGAAGCCATGGATTGGAAACTGGTTCATACTTGATTTCATGGTTTGGATCTGTTATGACTTTGAACTTGGCCCAGAACGTCTTGTAATCCGAAAAAGGGGTCCTTCCATACACCATTTGATAAAGGATACAGCCAAGTGACCAGATATCTGATGGCCTACCACACTTTATAGTGTTTCCATTTGCATCATTCTCGTTGCACATGAATGCTTCAGGAGACATGTAGCTCAATGTACCCACCTGCAGTGTTAGATTAATGAGAAGATATGAAAACGTGTACCATATTCATTGTTTTAGATGGTTCATCACCTCTATGGTTTGTGAAATAACCAATCACAGTGTGCCGTCAGGAAAATTAGAGCATGGTTTTCAATAGTGTCAGTATATGTGTTTTTATAGGCATAGATTTGCAAATACCCTGTCTGGAGTAATGGATATTACCTCATATGTTCACTGCCATAATAATTTAATCAAATATTCAAAATGCCAAACAAATTAAGTCAGTTAATTAGAAAACCAAGGTTAGCATGGTTAATAATATCAGCCCTAGTATTAATTCCACTGACCTTGACTATCAACTACAGATTGGTTGAAATTAACACAAGATACAAATAAAAATAAAATCATGCTTCATTAACATTTATCACATAATGCGTCTCACTAATGTTGTGTCAAAACACCAAGTTGAACAAAATAACTAAAAATATAAAAATTAGTACAGAAAATATAATAAAACCTACAACTACTAAGAAAACACTGGAATGTATAATTTAGATTAGAAATTGAATTCCTAGCTTAAATGGATCAAGAAACAAGAAAACATAAACAAAGAATGGTATTCTAATTTCTATGGGATTGCTTCTTCTGTTATGTATTTGTCCTGTTCTGAATTTTTATAAATTTGCTAGTATACCCATTCTTTTCCTGAAATAACAGCCCTATCAAGGGAGAGAGAAAAAAAAACCCTTTCTTCTGCAGTGTGATGTGGCAACATGTGATCAGGCACCAGAGGGTCACAAACCAGAGTAGCTGCATCCTACTTATACTGTATTTCTAAATGAAAAAGAAAAAGAAAAAGGGGGCTTAAGTGAACAAAACCTGGGAATCCCTTTGGATGTTGGTTGTGTCACTCATTATGGCTTTTGCGATACCAAAGTCAATAAGCTTTAAAGAACCTTTGACAAGAAGAAAATTAGCTGGCTTCAAGTCTGAGTGCACAATACGTTCCTCATGTATGGTGTTGACAGCTTGCAATATTTGCTGCCAAGTGTTTCAAAAAGGTAATGTCAGTTTTTCTTTTTCAGAATAATCAATAAGAATAACCTGTTGCGCCTAAAGGTTAACAAATTCACATACACAGTTATGCAAAACCAGCATCACATACTGACGGAAATACGTCCCCCACTTTTTTTTATGCATGTTACCAGCAGAATGCAACAATGTAAATATAACAATCTAAGGTCAGGAGCTGGTTACTTGTTCAATAGTAAACCAAATTACAATAAGTAATACAACAGATAAGATTAGTAACCAGTACAAGACAGTACTAAAACAAGGGGGGTCTTTGCATTTCTAATGCGTATGAATCACTCCAAGTGATTTAAATAGCATTGAACACCCAAGTTAGGTAGTGTAATATTTTTCTGATGATGAGGAAACCCTTCGGGAAAATTGGTAGTGTAATATGAAGACATCACCATAATCACGTACTAAACTAGAAGTGAAATCATCTCTCATATCCAAGTATACCACAGTTTAAACACATTAGGGGAAAAAATGAAACATCTAAATAGCAACCAAAAAACTTCACTTCAGATCCTATGTAAAACATAATGGATAGGTTGATTTTCCAGGTTAAATCCAAAAACCTCCCTAGTAATTACCAGAACCATACAAACTGACTTCAAGAATTATTTGAACAATTTGAAAACTGAACATGAGAATTTGAAAAAGATAAAATTCAACTCTTATAAAGTTCCAAGTCTAAGAAAATTGTATCCAACTTGTTTAAAAAATTAACAGCAGAATGCACTTCTATAAATGGGACAACTTGATGTGCAAAACTAAGGGAACAATGTCACAGAATAACATCACTAAACTGACTTAGCAAAAAAAAAAAAAAACATCAGTAAACTGAGAGTATAAGAAAGAAACATTTCAACCAACATCTGGTTAACTGATCAGTAACTCTTCAACTTTGTAAAGTTTGACGCAATAAAGAAATACGTTTACATGTTTTAAGTCCATTTCAGAATCTTCAACATTGCAAAGTTTTGACCAGTTTTCACCTGATCATACATGTAATTCCCAGTATTTCAGTTTCTTGCAACAACAAACATCTCAAAATCTAAGGACGTGTTAGAGAGTCAATCAAAATGAAAACCAAAATCTGAATCCAAGATTGAAAATGTCGTTCTTCTCCATACTCAAGAACAGTAGAAAAATATAAAGATGCCAGTAGAAAGCAGAGAAAAATATTGCACAACAAATAAGATACTATAAGAATGACATAGTAGTGTGGAAGAAAAACAAGAAAAACCAATGGTCATAGAAGAAAACACCAATTTTAGAAATAAAGTAAGCAAAATGAAATAACTACTTAGGTTTGTAGTTTTTAGAAAAAAAATGTTTTTTTTTTTTTTTGTAAAAAAATTTCCTTATTGTCCCTTTTGACAATTGTGGTGGAAAAAACATTATTGAAATTGAAAAAAAAAAAAAAAATGGTCCCTGCCTTTCTATAATTAGAAACAACTGAAAATCAAGGTTTGCTTTAGGACCTGCCAGTAGAATCGAAGCCAGTTATCATCTATAGTCTGATCAGAGCTATCCATTTGCTTCCATTTCTGGGACAGCATGTGAGCCAAATCAATTTCCCCATATTCAAGTACCATGTAAATAAATCCATCATCCTTGAATCTGACATCTTTATTACTCATGGAGCCATTCATGACTTCTTGGAGCAAAGTCTTATCTGTCACCTAAGAACAAGAGTGAATATTAGAAAGTACACTGCCGGCTGAAATAGATAATTACACCAGAATCAAGCATTCCTGGTGCTAAACCTAATATGTATGACGAACACATGGCATTTAGTAAAATAAAACATTAGAAGTAACATAACTGTAGACACGGACACCCAACACGGCATAATAAAATATATGTGTATATATATACAATTATACATATAATTATGTTATATCATGTAAAATCACATATCTCATTCGAAATGCATTCCTTCATATAAATTTTTGAAATCTTAGTTGAGTTGTTCACAGAGAAGTGAAGAGAAGATAGGACAAAAAGGAAAGGAAGAATAAGGAGGAAGCGAAGAGCTAAAGAGAGAAGTGTCGTGTTAAAGATGTGTGGAAAGAGTGTCATGCCTGACATGTGTTTGACACTACCATGGCATCTCCAAGGAAGTGTCCTGTACTTCCTAGGTTGAGACATAAGCTAAAGAAGTGTGATTGCGTGTATGTGTGCCAATGATTAGCTGAAGGTGAAAAGGATGTACTATCAAACTATCATCGTAAGGAGCCATATCTTCATATCTTAAATATAAGTATTCCTCATCACTCAATGTAAACAAGCTGGCCTTTCTCATAATATTCTATCATCATATTTAACTCACTTTACACTAGACTAAAAATATAACTAAACTCCCCTGCCTCTTCCATTATAAACTTCTCATTAAATGTTAATAACTAAGATTCTGCAGAATCAGGGATGCCGATATACAAATGACCCTGATTCCTGAATTTCAATGACAGGAATTTCATTTGCACACAACATTTAACTTATTTAACATGCAATATTTCTAATGTATACAAAGTGGCAGAAGGAAAGCCAAAAAAGGCACTCCACCTGAAGACACATTTTTCTCAGCCCCTTCTTAGGTTTACCATATCTTACTATTGTCTGCAATTACTGAATTAATGTAAATCATAAAAATCTAAATACATGTTAGTGATGAAAAACACGTTTGTTAACTAATCTTGCTCCACAATTCCTTCAACTAGTGCGGATAATTCCTACTTTGGGACGGGAGAAGGGATTTCCACCTAATGACAAAGTAGACTGAATTTTTTTAACCAATTGGCACGTATTAAAAGAAAAGTATACTTTGTCCCAACAACTTGAACATTATGAATTTATGCACTGGGTAAGGTAGCTCTATCTAGGTCTTCTCACATATTCATCGTAAAAGTTACCATCCAGGCTATCCAGCTATGAAATGGGTCAACAGATAACATCAGTCAAATCCAAATCCTTGTTCCAAGTCAAGAGTGAATGGAAAACGGTTATAATTTTACTGCGTCTCCCACCATTTCATATGTGGATGAGTGGATAGATGGCAATACAGGAGAAGATAAAATAAAAAGTAAATGCAATTCTTTCCCCAATTTTTGTTCCAATCTTTGGAAATATTGATTCAAGGAAGGATCATCATCTAAGAAGAACTTTTCTCGGTTTTGGTCCACCTATTAAATGTGCATTTGCTTATTTAGGATCTCAACATATCCTTTAACATCAACATTTAAAACCTTGCCAGTGGCTATCAAGTAAATCAGAGTACCTTCAGTGATTCAAAAGAAATCATCACGATTTTATTATTCCATATCGATTTTACACATTCCAAATCCAGAACAAAATTCTACAATGTATCAATATATTCTCTCTCCCCTAATCCTACACAAGAACAAAACCCTTGCTCCACTCTTGCCCAAGCCCCTAACATCATATAGCGACAATAATTCCACACTTCTTATTAGTATTTACTCACAAATATCATCCATTATATTTGGAGTTAATTGGGGTATCTCCTACTTCTGACTAGATTGACATAATTGTTATTTAAGTCTCCCCACGTAGGGAAAAACTACCTTCAAAGCAAGTTAAGTTAAAGAAACCTCTCCATTGATGCGAGCAATAATGGTTTGTCCTGCCACTTCTACCAAAACATACCTCCCTTTCAAATGAACACTTGTATAGGCAAATACAAGAGAATAAAACCCTAAGGCAAGGTGTACCTATCACTAACCATGCTTAGGGTAGACAAAGAATTCATTCTTTACCTAGCTCTCCTCTTCTTATAGAGAAATGCTCCAACTAGAAAGGAATCTTCTTGATAGACAATGTATCCCTTTGGCCAATCATTGCTCTTTATGTGGAATTTGATAAACTCTGCTTCCTTTTGGGTATTGATCTCATTAGAGTTTTCTCTCTCCATCCTAGAATATATTCACTCTTAGAACAACATTCCCCTTTTGATGGCATTTCTCCCTATTGATAAAAAAGGATGTTCTCTCCTTGTGAAAGGGTCACTTGTCCCCTATAGATAAAGAAAACAAATTTCCACTGTCAACCAGGAAACATCCTCCATCTCTACATGGGAATCCCCCACCAAATATGGGTTCTACCTTAAGAAGGAACATTCCTGTTTTGATGAGGGTAATTCCCTTGTGATTACAACAGGGACCTTTCCTTAAATGGCCTGTTTAGTTTGCTCAGGGAATCCAATCAGCTATCTGGCCATTATTTGGTTACTGTTTCTTCGACTCATCCTCTTTCAAGGCTGTTTCTTTCACTCAGGTCATTCTATAGAACACCAATGACCATCTGATGCTCCTCTGTAAGTTTGTTGGGCTCCAATTTAGGAAACTTAATCAGCTATTTTGAATGAGACCAGTTCGAGCCATTTGTCTGGCTGCTGTAAACCATCTAGTCATCCAAACATGACTTCCAATAAAAAGAGGCTGCTCTTTGCTTCTCCAACTAGACTTGCTATTATATTTGAGAAGTCATCATCAAACTGGCTAGTTTTCATTTTTCCACAATCAAAATTGATTAGCATAATGTTCTAAATTCATAAAAGCAGCACAAAAAGGGACACAATGGAGCATTAATGTACATGAAATAACAGTTGGCAGAAATAGGATCTGCATAAAACTGAGATAATCAATTCAAGTTTGGAAGCACGTACCTCATAGTCAATCAATTGTATAATGTTGTTCTTTCCTTTCAACTTGTTTAAATACTGAATCTCTTGACAAAACCCATATGCAGTAGCATAATCACGACCTTTAAGTTTGATTTTTTTAAGGGCATAGATTGTACAATCAGATGAAATGACTTTGTGGACCTCACTGCTTCCCCCACTACCTATCTTGCCAAGCCTTTGGTAGAGCTTCCCATTAACTTTAAAGAAATAATCAGGATCATAGTTCCTTTTACGAGACACTGATGCACCTTTAACACCTACAACCTTCTCTTGTTTCTCTGATTTAGAAGGCTCCAATCTCATATCTGAAGCTGAGTTCTTTGACAGGGGAGCCTGAGATTGGACATCAGTTACATCAGCTACAAATCCTTTCCCTTTATTTGACTTATCATCAAGAAAAGGATCCTTTGGAATGTCACTTTCCTTCTGGACACTACCTTGCTGATCCTTAGGCAGGCCACATTCCTGAACTTCCATTTGCGTTTCAATAGCAGAGGCAGAAGCTTGTACTGCATTGGTTGTCTGGTCACCTAACACTCCACTGGTGTACTTAGATAAAGGACATGATGGCCGTACGATATCTCTTTGAGTTATAGGCTGAGGATTTGCACTGAAATCTCCCAAAGATTCTACTGCCACATGAGGACTGCTATCTCGATGGGAACGGGAGCAATAGGTCATTGAATTGAGCATGGGTGCAGACGTTGAGTTTGCCAATGTGGTAGTGCATGATGACCCAACAACTGAAGCTTGAGTTATAGGGTGGCTTAAAAAGTTTCCAAATTGGTGCATCTGATCCTGGATAACCATTGTTTTCTTTGCCAACAAAGAAGAGATCCCACCATCGGACCTCAAACTAATATCTGAATCCATGTTCTGAAAATTCCGATGCGTTAACCCATGATTAATGACAGTTGATGCCTCCACTTGGTTGCCCACATCCCATTCCATTTCTGTCAATGCAAGTGAACTCAAATGAGAAGATAAGTTGTCCATTCCAGTGGCCATTCGATCATCGGCCCCTGCATATCGAAAGAGAAGGCAAAATATATCCCAGAGCAAAGTGACAAAATTCATCATTCCAAAATTATTGAATTATCCGCAATATAATCAGGTTTTAGAACTTCAAAAATTTTGTCACAATGTCACAGAGAAAGCTACTAAAATTCTAAACTAGGAATGCAAAGGGAAGTAGCAAATCATTACCATGGGAACTGGCATTATTGTCCAACGAAAACTGAACCTTCTTCTGATTGTCAACCACTGGAACATGCTGCGATTCTACTTGTGACAAACAAACTGCATTGTCATTTTTACAACTGGTAGAGGGTTTGGGTTGATCACTCTGGACATTAAATGGGTCAAAACTCTCGTCGTATGTATTTGTGATAGTGCCCGAAATGGAAGGCGGCGTGATCAATGGATCTTCTTGAGTTTCCCTAACAACAGAAACCGAGTTCTTCATTCCCACAATCAGATCCTTCACCGCATGACCCTCACTCAGTGAAACTACGTCTTGGGTCTTCTTTGTGTCTAATGTAAGGCCCAAATTGGAAGGCGTGCTTTTCGAAGTTTCTCGTTGGGGAACCAACATGCGCCTTGGCTTTATATTATTGGACTGCATTGAACCTGCGATTCCTCATATCAAACATAACAAAAACTTAAAAAAGCTTTAAATTTGAGACGTCAATCCACAGAAGAACCAGTAAAGACCCCACTCCCAATTCGGTTGCTGAGAAATTGGAGGGGAATAAAAGAAAATAAAACCTAAACCTCATATTTTAGGTTGTTTTGACTTCGGAAACACAAAAGCCTCACTTGAACTAAGCCAAATGACTGTATGAAGCTCAGACAAGTGGAAGATTTTGTCTTCTCGAGTCCAAAATGAATCAAAATTTTGTTAATTTCCTTTTGCTAAGTTTTCTCATAAATCAAACAGAACCCAATTTTACTTAGGTAAATAGTAATGAAGACAAACATAGCAACAACTGAAAGAGCCATAATTTGAGATGATAGACAATTTAAGAACTAGAAAACCCCTAATTTCTTACTTCCAGTAAAGAATAACGAAGGCAAACGTAACCAAATTAGAAGGAAACCCTAGATTTGGTTTGTTTAATTTGAATAACCCCAAAAATAAAGCCCCAAATTTTGCAATCAGTGGGCAATACTGAAACCCAGAGAGAACAGATATACACATACAGAAAGGGAGAGAGTTACCGAGAGGGCGGTGGCGCTTGAAGGCAGCCTGAACATGCCGGAGGAGGCCCGGTGGAGAAAACGTAGTGGACGAGGATGAAGATGATGATGATGATGAGGTGATTGAACGGTTGGGATAGGTATCCGGGTTAATCGGACGGACAAGATTCTTGCTGGTCGAAGCATGTGGGGCCGGAAGGTCAGCCTCCCTTTCCATGGCCGGATCTCAACCGCATCTCTTCTACAGAGAGAGAGAGAAAAAAAAATGGCGGGAAAATGATTCAAAGGGAAATAGTTAGGGTTTTGGCCATTGATCCACTGGAACTGACAGAGCTGGTTGGGACTTGAGGGTGACTCTAGAGAGAGAAGTCTGTGTAGAGAGAGGGAGACGAATTTTGAAGTTTAAAACGTCTTGTTGCCGCTTCTTGGTGAGGATAGTGCTATAGGCGCTCCAACTTTTGATGCTAGCAGGACACACTGGGGCGCCAATTGGGAACGGCTATTGTAACCCACTTTTTTATCAAACCACCTCTTTTTGTTTTCGTTTTTAAAATTTCATGATAAATATAAAAGGTTTTTATACAAATCGGTCGCTTTGCAGAGTAAAGATTTTCCAAAATTTATTTTTTAAGTAGATTTTTTGACAAAAAATAAAATAAATACTATAAATAACGATAGATTTTAGAAAACTTTATTCTACAAAATTATTCAAAATGATATTTTTTAGTAACCAACATTACCAATTTTTATAAAAACTTTTTATATTTTGCATAAGACCTTAAAGACCTAAAGGATGGGGGTTGAGGTGATAAAAATGGGAGGTTGCAATAACCGCTCCCGCGCCAATAATGCTTTGCGGCACCCATTTCCTTGTTTGATCTAGATTGTAATTGCGCCGGGCCTAAATTCATATATATATATAAATATATCCTTTCATTTTGTTTGCACATCTCATTAATTTTAATTTTTTAATGTTTTATAAAAATATAAAAGGTTTTTGTGAAAATTGACTGAGTTGTCTATTAAAAAACATCATTTTAAACAAATTTTTAGTAGAAAGTTTTTACAAATTCTTTCATTTAAATATAGAAGGTTTTTTTGGCCAAAAGTAGGGTGTGAATGTTTTTTAAAATTATATTTTTTTAGTGGATCATATTTTTCTGGGCATGAGAATCGTCCAAACTCTTTTTTCCCCTATTTGATCGAATTCGATCCAAGAATCAATTAGATAGGGTTGAAACCTGAAAGTTAGGCTATTATGTATGCCCTAATATTTAGTTAGAGTTAGGCCATTATGCATGCCTTATATTTTGTTATTAATGCCCTACAAACAGTTTTTTTGTTCTTGGCTATCACCCTGGTGTCGGACCTTTTGCCCTAAATAGTTATTAACCTTTAACACTTCAATTTCTTTGTTCTAACTTCTAAGAGTCTGTTGGGCTGCAACATAGAGTGACTTAGGCTTGGGCTACATAAATGGGATCCCCGCCAAGCCTAAGAGAGAGCCTTTATTGGTATTTTAAGACTTAGTTTTTCATCCCAACTTATTTTAAACTTTTCAAGATTTTATAAAAAAATACGAAATATTTCTATAAAAATTAACCATGTTATCTATTAGAAAACATTATTTTGAATAATTTTATAAAATAAATTTTTTCAACAACTATCATTTAAATAGATTTTGAAACCTCGGCCGTCATCGTTCAATTTACATTTCGGGTTTCTAATTTGGGGAGGGCGGCAACCGGGAGTGGCTTTGGCTTGGGATTCATGCATGAACATGAACATTTTAAATGGGCTCTGCAGAAAGCCCAACCAAAAAGACAATTTAAAATTCAAAGTTTACATTTCAAGTTTTAATCTATACTATTGTAGAAAGGGGTTGTACTTTTGGTTGGATGTACAAATTGAAATACAGAAAAATCCTCATCTAATTTTAGGGGATAATTACATTTTAAGACTAAAATAGTCATTTCCAGAAGCAATCCTAAACTCCTTCTACTTTCTTAGGGACTCCCAAAACTATATTGCTCTTCTAATAACGGTTACCTGTAAGGCCATAACTACCCCCCAATTGCCCAATTCCTATTTTTTCTCATATTTTAAAAGCTGTTTCCTTTCTTCCACTATCTTTAATCCTTTTTTTAGATGAGAGTTTTTTGGCACATGGAACACGTTTGCGTCGACATTTAGTATGTGAGGGTATGCTTGCTTGCTTGAAACGTGGACACTCCTTATTAGATAATAGACAGTAGAAATCTAGAAACTAAAAATGAAATCCTATGGTGAAAATGAAAAAACTTCCAATTCAGATCCCAAATTAGAATTCTTGTTCAGGTTTCTTTTTGAAGCTGTCAAATCAAAATTCATGTGAATTAATGATTTAAGTGATCCCAATTCAACGGTCTAAATTGAAAGTTCGGACAGAAATTCCATCCAAAATCCTATACTGAAAGACGACGATGGTGAAACTTTCCATAATACATGGTGAAATGGACTAATTAAGATATCACCATATCAATAGCCTTTCGCTTTCCATGATGCGCATGGCATACCATGCGATGGGCTTTAATGGGCATTTTGCCAGTGAACTGCCACCAAAATGCCATTATCAATAAAGATGAGAAGCCATTTTTTAATGCAAGATAAGATAGCGAACTGCTACCAAATGTCATTTAATAAGATGGCCTCAAATCTGAATGTTAAATCTTCGAATAAATCTTCACCATTCCTTGAAAAAAGAAAAATCCAGCCTCTCTGAGCATACATTAATCAACCATTTGAGGCCCAATTTTTATCACCATATAGATGTGCTGTGTAGGTCTGATGATTAAAACAAGTTTTAATTTTCCACCTACCACTGGCATGTGCAAGGAAGAATCCAAATGACCCATTTATGAAGCTCAAAGGGACAAAAGAAGAATTTTAAAATGAAGAGGAGCAATATGGTTGTTAGAAATTGTGCTTGCATCTTTCTTATATCAAAGCTAGTGAGGAGTTCATAGTAAGACTAATATTTTTATAGAGCTGGTCTAGTGGCAAGGGTGGATGGGGTAAAATGTAGGATTATGATAGGTTAATAATTCGAATCCCTCAAATTGTACCCAAATATATATATATATATATATATATATATATATATATAGGATGATGATCAGGTAAGCACGTGCTGATATAAGTTATATCAAAATCAGCACCGTGCTGATGGGATCAGCTATATATATATATATATATATATATGGGGAGATGGTTGTGTGCGGACTATCTAAACTAGAGCGCATGGTTGGGACCCATGCGTGGTTTTCATGCACATGCGCATGTTTGCCACGCATGGCTACTAATCATACAATCCGTCTGGGATAGTCTATACCTAATCATTCTCATAACTATAAGACTAGCTATTAATTGAGTTTATATTTTATGTTAATGATAGGGAGTTTGCGGTGAACTTATTAGTATTCTTAGAGATCAGTTGAATAAACTGTGTGGAAACCTTATTTTTTATTTTTTTTTTTAAAAAAAAGAAAAAGAAGGACAGTATAAGAGCCCTAACTTTCGCATCTCCCTAATCAAGAGGGCTCCCAATTCGAATTGTTACTACATTTCCCCCCTCTTTGGATTTATACTTTGAATTGATATGTCTCTGTTCTTCAGATTCCAAACTTACAGCACTTAAAATAACGGTAACTAGTGCTCTACAAGTTTCTTTAATTGTTGCCTTTTACGGTTCATTACATGCACTGATACACCAAATGTTGCCCTAAACAGCAGGTTCTAAAAAGCAACATTAAACATTAATTTTTTCAACTTGGTGGGATGAGGAACTGCGACTTTTCTACTAATTAAAGTACAATGCTTTATTCCCATACCATATGGTCTCGCATCATTTTGAGGCAAAAGGAATCAATCACTCAGCTTTTTTCCCACAGTAAGAGGCATCATTATGGTGCAATTAGTGAAATGCCTTGTTATTGGTGTTGTGCGCTTAGCCCAAAAGATCCACTTCGGAACAGTAACCGGCTGATTTAACTCCGCGACCCAAGTTACCTTCATTGGCTCATAATTAATCTAATTTCACCCAAAAGAAAACAAAAAATCATAGTCAATCTACTATACAGAAAGCTCATATAATTGAAAGATTTAGTGGAAGAAGGATATCGGTGACATGACAGTTTAATATTATTTTGGTAGTTAGACATCTGGACACGTGTTTGTAAAATTGCATAGAGTTTATATGTCAAATATGTGTTACTTTGTATCATCACAAAATAAATAAGTAAATTATAATGATAGATTATCATACTAGAGAATTGTATTAAAAAAATTAAAAATAAAAATAAAAAGAAAAAGTGGCAAACTCTTGTAAGCATAAAACTCAGGATTAACCAACAGACATGAGGTTTGGAGCCATTGGTGCCTTGGTAGGCTGGTAGCCATGGGTTGTCACATCAAACCTATCTGCCTATTTGTATAAATTTTATTATGACACGGAATAATCCTAGCATGCTCCAAATTTTGCATTTCTTATAAGATGATTAATGAGTTGGTGGGTGACTGAATCTTTTCTCGAATTACATTGAAAAGATTTAAACTCTAAATCATCTCGTATAGCTCATTTGATACCACAAAGTAACAAGGACAAGTGGGTAGGTGGTAAATCACAAAATACTCAGATAAGTCATAACCTACGTACCATTGATTTGCTTCATGCATTTATTGATCCAATTACCTAATCACCATACCACCACTCTACGTGTAAACCTCTCTCAATGAACCATTCCTAACTCGCCGGATATAATTTATTGGACCATTAAAGAGAGTCAGTCCATTTGTTATAGGTTTTTGCCTTAAAGTTACTATGATGGGTCCCAATTTTGTGTCCTCCCATCCTGATCAAGGGGATCTCTCATGCAATTCGATGGTCAGATGCCCACGATTGACAAGATTTGTGGGAAATAAATAAATTTATATATAAATCATAGGAAATTTATAAATTTATATTTATATATATCAAAGAGCCCCACTATTTACTCTTCCCAATATCAGTTCTACAAAAGAGAGAGCTCCTCTGCAACTCCCATCCCTCCAAAGCCCCACCTGTTTTTTTTTCAAGCAGCCCATCCATTTGCTTAGCTGCAACACGATCTTCAGATCTATTCGCCATGGCCAAAACCAAAAACACTAGAAAACCCACCAAGGAAATCCACCAAAACCAAAACCAAAAGCCCAACAAATCAGAGAGACCCCCTTCATGGGCAGTTGTAAGAAGCTTATTCACCTGTAAACATCTTCAGACTCAACAACAACAGCAGCAGCAGCAGCATAAGAAGAAGCAACAAGAAGAAAAACCCATGGAGGAAAACAGCAAGAAATGTAAGAAAATGAAGTGTTCTGGTTCACTATGTAGCAATACAAAGGTCATGCACAGGCCAGAACCATCTTCCCCTGAAGAACACAAGAAAAGGGCTTCAATGGGTTCATCATTTAGCAATGATGGTTCCAGCAGATCCATGAAAGCACCTCTCCATGAGCTCAATGGGGTTGTTTCCTCCTCTTCTTCTTCATTGTCTGTTTCCTCCAATTCTTCCATTGCTAATGGGGGGTCTTTCAGAGGAATGCCTTTCAGGAGACTCTCTGGTTGCTATGAGTGTAGAATGGTGGTTGATCCTGTTCTTGGATTCACTAGAGACCCTTCTCTGAGAGCCTCCATCTGCTCTTGCCCTGAATGTGGGGAGATCTTCATGAAAGCTGAGAATTTGGAGCTTCATCAGGCAGTTAGACATGCAGGTAATTCACCATCTCCTTCTATCTTCCCTCTCCCCATACTAAAAATCCCCCTTTATTTTCAACCATTTTATTTAATTTTTCTTTCATTTTTGAGTTGAAAACATGTTTATAGCAAGAAATTCTGAATCCATACTCTCTCTCTCTCTCTCTCTCTCTTTCTCTCTGATATTCTAATACAACATTATCATTTCTCACTCCCTCATTTCAATGCCCATTAATCAGCTTCTCATTTCAATACAACCCATATAATCTTTTCTTTTATTTATTATTTCTTTTTTTGCTTGACGACAACCCATTTCAATACTCACTCTCTCATTTCAATACACCAATTGGTCAAGCTCTCTCTCTCTCTCTCTGTCCGTCTGTCTCTCTCGCACATATACCCAAACACCTACACACATTTCGACACCAGCCATTTCTCACTGATTTTCTCTCTCAATTCCACAGTATCTGAACTGGGTCCAGAAGACACAAGCAAGAACATAGTGGAAATCATATTCCAATCAAGCTGGCTCAAAAAACAAACCCCAGTCTGCAAAATCGATCCGCATCCTCAAAGTCCAAAACACCCCCAAAACCATATCCAAATTCGAAGAATACAGAGACACTATCAAAGCCAAAGCCAACAAGCTCCCCAAAAAGCACCCACGTTGCATAGCGGACGGCAACGAGCTCCTCCGTTTCCACTGCACCACCTTCGCATGCTCGCTCGGTCTCAACGGCTCATCCAACCTCTGCAACACAATACCGAACTGCAACGTTTGTAGCATCATAAAGAGTGGGTTCAAGGTCGCCGGAAAAGGGATTCTGACAACGGCGACGAGCGGGAAGGCTCATGACAGTGTGGAAGTGTCGGCGCCGCCGTCGGAGGGTGATGACAAGAGGGCCATGTTGGTTTGCAGGGTGATTGCTGGGAGGGTTAAAAAGAATTCGGAAGGGACTGTAGAGGAGTTTGATTCGGTGGCTGGAGCTGTGGGGGTTTACTCTAATTTGGATGAGCTTTACGTGTTTAATCCCAAGGCTATTTTGCCTTGTTTTGTTGTCATTTACACAGGGTTTTAGTGGAACTGACTCTTGCGAAATTTTATTTACTTATGTGGGTAAATCTGTAATTTCTTGCATATTTTTATTAATTCTAATTTCCTTGCCTTGCATAATGTTTTTTATTTTTTTTTTAATTTTTATTTTTTTTTTTATTACTTTGGTAAAATAAAAACCACCATGGCACAATGAACATTTAGATATATTTAATGTTTTTTTTCCTTTATTTTACACATACAAAGAGTTTTAATTTAAACTCTCTTTCTTTTTTTCTTTTTTGAGTTTTGTGTTTTGGGTAATTGATTTTAATTTAAACTATTGTCAGCAGGCAAACATGTCACTGGTGAGGGTAGGGAAAAGTACAATATTTTCGGCTTTGTTTTTGTTGCCCATGAGGGGAGTCCAGAGAGATGAGATCATGCCCTTGGGCTGGGCTACACTACTCGGAGTAATCCTCCTTCCATAAGATTCCTCTATTCTAAGATCTGTTTCCATTCTTTAAATTTTATTTTTTTTAAGATTTTAAGATCCCAATAGAAATAGTATAATGGTATTTCTTTTAATTGTTAATTGAGAGATCGCAAATTTAAATTTATAGAAAAGCATTGATATCTTTTTATTGATACAAGAAAATTAAAGATAAGGGCAGATTTAATAAATTATAACAAAAAAAAAGAAAAAAGAAAGACCAATCTGTGATTTTCATCTCATAAGTGATAATTTTGGTTTTGTCCATTCCATCAGGCTTTGCCATCCAATTGGGTAGTGTCTTATCAGGTTTAATGTCATCCTAAGTTCTCCTACTCATACGAGACAGTTTGGTTATCCTATAAAAAATGTAATTATTCATAGTGGGTTATCGACTTACATGTTATATGAGCTAATATTTTTAGATAATTTAATATTTTATATATATATATATATATATATATATATATATAATTTTGATCATATATATGGACGATCGTGATGATATATGATTGATCGAAATACTTCGCGCTTTAACAACCCTCTAAATAAATATATACTTGGTTTTGTCTTTGGGCAAGGGATTCCAAGCGCACATGGAACACGTGAGGGATGCCTAAAATTGCTCCTATGATTTGTGTAGTGTAGGTCAACAATTTACAATATTTTAGTGGTGAGGTGGGAAACCTGAGTGACCTAAGCCAATCCACAACAACAGAGCACATTAATTGTCCCAGCTTGATCCTGGGGACCTGGGCAAAAGGCCAACAAATGTATGACATGTTCACTTAATTGGTTTACGAATTCACATGCTTTGCTCCACCATCAAAAAACTTTTGGGGGGCAACTAGGGTCAGCTAGGATACTCTAGAGAAATTGAGTCTAGCTGTTTGGTGACACAGTAGTTAACTCAATTATTGTGCGATCAACGTTTCTTGTGGATATTTATTGCCTTGAAAACAAAATGACTATTATTACAACATGACTAAATGTGCCATCACCAAAATAATCAACTCAGGAGAGCTGTATAAACGTATGCAATTGAAGATGGTTTTTTCCCATTTAACTACTAATTCTAATTATTTGCCCAGTAGTCCAATCAATCTGTAATTTTTATTTTTATTTTGTTTCCATAATGTGTGATTGGTGCCAAGACTAATCGCACAAATGGATGAAACATTATCATGCAAAACCTATCATTAGGTAAGAAAGGGTGTCAATAATCACCCTAAACTTTCGATTGATGAGCAGTAAGCTTAGCTGAGGTTTCTCGCGGGTTATATATATATATATATGTGTGTGTGTGACATATTTAACTAGGGAAACCAATTTAAAAATTCAAAAATAATATATATTTTTTTTTCTCTAGAAGAAAGTAGGAATGCATGTGTGGCGTCCTAGTTTTACAAAAACCCTCTCAATCACACATTCAAGCTTCTGCTGCATGATCACAAATTTGCAGAATAATGCTTGTTTGGGAAAACTATTTGGATGCTTTTGTGGTGTTTCAATTCAATTAATACGAGTCCAATGAGGAAAGCAACCAAAGGCTAGAAATAGTATTCCTTTCTGATAGATACTTGGCTTATTTGGGGTTGGGTCCCCAACTCTTTAATTACTCAGGTTGGTCTGATTTTGATTTGGTATAGTACGTTTCATCCCATTCTATTATTGGTTTGACGGTCCCTCAACTTTATTTGCTGTCAAACTAACCTTGTCTGGCAGTCCAACCCAATTGCTATGAGTTCATTTCATCTGAGATTTTAATTACTCAGGTTGGTCTGATTTTGATTTGGTATAGGACGTTTCATCCTATTCTATTATTGGTTTGACGTCCTTCAACTTTATTTGCTGTCAAAGTAACCTTGTCTGCCAGTCCAACCCAATTGCTATGAGTTCATTTCATCTAAGATTAGTACCATAATACCTTTCCATTCCGTTCTTTAGAACTATTGAGTCTTTCATTTGTTTAAAATTATTTAGGGTTTTCTTAACGTGTATTCTAAGGACACATGTTAAGCTGTGATTAATAGCTAATCAATGTATGAAAAAATATGTTTTACATATTTTCCAAACAAGTTTCACCATTTACAATGCATTTTATCATTTATAATGTAATAATTGGATCATTAATTATAACTTAGCATTTACCTAGGGCACATGTTAAGAAAACCCAATTATTTATTAAAAAAAAGGAGGACAGTTTCATGTGCATGGTATTAAACTTGAATTTAAGTACAGAGTAATCTAATTAAGAAACCCACGGCTTAAATGCATAAAAAGGTAGATCAAGTGAATGAAATTCCTTTTTTTATTTATTATTATTATAAAAAAAAGTGAATGAAAATGAATGACGCAATTTGCATTTTCTTTTGACATTTAATGTGATGGGGAGATCATTACATATGCGACCCAAGCTTAGCTATTATGACTTATCTTGATTAAGACCGAAAACCTATCTTTAGGACCCATCACCCATGCATATATGACAACGAGTTTCTTTAGTGCATTAGGACCTTTCAGTCCACATCTGGTTGTCAATCACTATTGGGATTCATCATTCGTCATTAATTTGATTAATCTTAATGTGTATGTATAGTACATGTTGGTTTTATGCATTAAAAAGGTTTAAAATTAAATATATACATTAATGGTCATTAGGTTTAATGGACATGTCTCATCCTAATAGAGATGAAAGGATTTACGAACAGTTTTGGTTTTAACTCAGTAAGTATGTGTTCTTTAGCTTCTATCGTTTGACAAAAAAAAATAAATAAATAAATAAATAAATATGCCAGCAATAATACTACGGACAATAAGGATAGAAATCTCCAAAAGATGAAATGCATAATATTACTTGCAATAAAAATAGAACTACTCAAAGAGATCCTTTGAAAGCACCCTTACAATTTTACGACCTAAAAGCCACCGGCGGTGAGAATAGAACTACTCAAAGTCACCCTCACTCAATACTCCAGAGGGTCATTACGGTTTTATCATCCCATATTGATAAAGCTCCCTCGACCATGCATGAATATAAGCATGGAAACTGATGGGAAGATGAAAGATGAAATTAGGTCTTTCTAACTATTCACAGGTCACAATTTGATCCTAAAACCAAAAACCAATAAGCATTTTTTTTAAATAAAAAATTAACTTTTAAGGTTTCTCATGTCTAATTTCCATTGAGATTTGAGTATAATTAAATTAAACTCCCAAAAGCCCATATAATTAAGACGCGTGTCTCATATTTACATAAGCATGCAATAATAGTTGCGCAAGAAAAACGATTACCTTTAAAACGTACATACACCTAGAATCTGATCAATCGATTTACCCCGAAAAGAGAATGCTTTATTTTTCTAATTATCTTTCATTCATTTTCGGAACCGGACACAGGGCGGCTGATTCCAGAGTTTGCTAGCTGTGATGCGGTAGGGCTACAAAGGCGCGCGAGTCAAGACTCGAGACATGGGCTTTGCCTTTCGTACAGCGTGCGGTGGTAGCGCGTCCGTTGTGTGTGGCACACGTAGTCTGGTTTTGTATTTTAGCCTGGCCTGACGGTCGCGCGTGGAGTTCTTGATTTTGTGGTAATTATACTGTTCCTTCGTCCTAGTTTTACTATTTTTGACTCCTCTTTCGTACCCATTGTCTCGTGATTTTATGGAGTTAAGCAATTCAGCATGGCCCAAATGAGCACTTCAGAGTAGAAAATATATTTTAAACAGTTTCCATGAACCTTAACCTTGGTCGTCCTCTAGGCCGGCAGAGGTCATTTAACCCATATTAATTATTATTGTTTTGGTGGATATTTAACCCATGTTATTATTGCGACTTAATGCAACTCACTCTAATAGCCCAGAGACCGAAAATCAAGGTGGTGTCAAAACTCAGCTGGCTGTGCGGGCCTTCTTAGGGAAAATCCTTCTAATAATCATTGGTATATTGGTCTTATGTATGCATTTATTTTATTTTTTCCTCTTTCGGAAAGAAAAAAACTCGTATTTTTCCGATGCTTAAAGGTTATAAGAGTTCAATCATAAGAATGTTGTCTCCATTTCACTTTCAGTTTAATTGTTTACCATACATTTAGATGGGATTCATGCACTATTCGTCGTAGAATAACTTAAAATGAATCCTTTCGGGGACATCTGATAAAAATTGGAATTATACAAAGAAGAGCCACTTAAGATGAGAGACTAGATTGAAAGAAAATAAAATTAAAGTACTTGGAAATTCACAACTCACAGTGTGCATGCCTTTTTTGGCCCCTGACCTTTTTTTTTTTTTTTTTTTTCGGTTGAGGAATGGGGGTGGTTTGAGACGGCATGTATGATATCACCAAGAAGACTACAATGAAGGAGTCCTTGCTATGGCCTGTTAAAATGAAAATTAAAAAGTACTCGAATTAATTTTATTAAATATTGCACTGGCTTGTTGGCCTATTGGTTGTTCTCCCCTAGTTACAGGGTGAAGTCCTTTCTTCGAGTAGGAGGAGAGCAGATTTAGACATAATTGATGTTCGTACATGTTACAAAAAGAAATACATGCGCGCGCACATATATCTATGTACACAATTTAATCCATCAATTATCTGATGGGCATCCTTATCCGTGAGCCTACTTATACTGTGGCAATACGTACCCTGGTTTTTTGGGTACTGATTGCACTAATTAAATCGGCTGGGAGTTGAGTTTCGCGCCAAATATATGGGGAGGTAACGAATTTTGTCCATTTTTCTCCGTAGCCTTTTGTGCAGTTGCTTTAGTTCTAATCATCGACAATAGTACAACCTATTCATAATGCATACTGCGTGTATATATATATATATATATATATAGATAGAGAGAGAGAGAGGAGAGAGAGAGAGAGGGAGAGGGAGAGAGAGAGAGAGAGAGAAGGGTGCATGGTGGGTTGCGATTTAAATGATTGCAGAAGAAAGCAACGTAGCATGAGAAAGAGTGTTTATGGCAGCCAACAGCCACAGGCGTGGCCAAGGCCTTTACACAGAAGCAAGGGATCGGCCTTGGCAGTAGGCAGATACAATGAGACTATGAGAGGTGGGGACTCACCACTTGGACTTGGTGGGCCCCCCCCCCCATGTTTTTTCCTGTTGCTCATTTGTGTTGGGTCAGGCTCAATTGGCTGGACCATCTTTTCCTTTTTTATCCACAAGCACCCTTGTACTGCTTGGTTGATCGAGAATTCTGTATGCCGGTCTAAGGCCTTGTTTGGTACGTGCTCGGCAAACAGAACAATTTTGTAGACAGGACCCTGGTTATTTTTTGGCATGCTGTGGATTTGGGGGCTCCAGAGAGTGCCTCAGACTAATTTGCTCATAGACTGCCAAGATTATCGAGGCAGCAATGGACTATGGAGAAAACCTTGGGCATTCATAAAGCCATTAATACATCAAGAAGAGGAAATCGTAACATGTACGTTGCTTCGAAAATACATTTGACACAGATAATTCATTCAATTGAAACAAAAGGGAAACAATGAGTAGGTACAAGACCAATTATAAATTCTGACTTCTGAGATAAATTGTCTCGAACCTAAAATAATTTGAAGTAGCCATAACTCAGGCAACGCAAACCAAACCGCATTAAATGTACAAAAACCAATAACAGGTGGCTCAATGGTGAAGCAAGTGACAGGGGGTGGGGTTGCATGTAGGAAATGTGGGTTGTATACTCAAGGCCGGTTCAATAAGGTATTAATTGAGGCGATCATCTTAGGCCTCAATTCCTAATAGAGTGAGGCTATTGTCACCACATAAAGTACTCAAAGCCTCCCATTAGTTTATACTTTTTGAGGTTTTATGAAAAATATAAAAGGTTTTTATGAAAACTAATAACATTGTTCACAGAAAATATCATTCTGAACAACTTTGTAGAAGAAATTTTTTCCAAAATTTATCATTTAAGCAGACTTTTTGGCCACTTACAATCTCTATTTCATTTTCCATGAAAAATTGCCAAAAAGTCTACTTAAATGACAGATTTTGGAAAAACTTTATTATATAAAGTTATCCGGAATGATGTTTTCTAGTAGACTATGTAATTAGTTTTCATAAATTTTTTTTTTATATTTTTCATAAAACCTTAAAAATGTAAATTAAATGGGGAGCTTAGAGTATTTTATGTGGTGACAATAGCTGGTCCCTTCCTACTACCCTAACTCACTTATTAAAAGCCCCCTCAAAAAGTCCCATTCGAAATTATGGTCTTATTCACTACATAAGAAAGTCTCATATAAAAGTGGAGCAGATATTGCCATCCTTCAATTTTATTTGCACCCTCCTTTATTTTATTTTATCAAGGTTTCATGAAAAATAGGTTTTTATGAAAATTAGTCACATGATCTACTATAAAACATTACTTTAAACAACTTTGCAGAATTTTTTTCTTCCAAAATCCATCGTTTGAGTAGACCCTTTAGCCCTTTACAATTTTCATTTCATTTTTAGCCACATGGTCTACTAGAAAATATCATTTTGAACTATGCATAATTTTTTTTTTTTCCCAAAAATCCGTCATTTAAGTGAACTTTTTGGTTATTTACAGTTTTCATTTCATTTACACTTAAACGATAGATTTTGGAAAAACTTTCTTTTATAAAGTTGTTCAAAATAATATTTTCTAGTGGACAAAGTAGTTAGTTTTCATAATTTTTATTTTATATTTTTCATAGAACTTAAAAAAATTAACATAAGTAGGGGATAGAGCTGTGATCGCCTCTGTTAAGACTGGCCGGGATGGACCAAACTTGTGGTAAACGTTCTTGGACTGCTATAGAAAGACAAGGATGAAGCCATAAATTTAGTTCAGAGGAGGCGAAATTCAAGTGGTTGTTAATACTTTAACAAGCAATTGAAATAGAGAATGGGTTAACCAAGACCCTTTTCTTTGCATAAATGGTATTGATACGTCCCCAACCTGAATTTATGCAGAATAAAATGAAATGGAGAATGGATGTGAGAAGAACCAACTTGGAGGGGGCGGCACCTCCTACGAGCTTATGCTCAATAAAAATTCATTCCTCCTTCAAAATTAAACCAACCTTATCTTTTATCCTAAATCAAATATTCAAATAAACTATTTTTATTTAAAGACATGAGATAGATAATAATAACTCTTTACTATTGGGCGGAATCCATTGTATTACTTTGTTCCCTATTTATAATTGGGTACGGACGAGGTTCTTAGTATGGGCTCCAATTATTTAATGGGGCCCCTTCGTTGAGGAATACAGTGAAATGTAGGATCCAAGTGCTTCTGGAGATAGCACATCCAACTGGACTGAAACTAATGTAGTTTCCTTTCTTTTGAGCTAATATGTAAATAAATAAATAAATAAAAACAAATTATTACTATTGCAGAGTATTATTTAATATATGGGTTGAAATAACCTTAACTCTTTAAATAAATAAATAAAGAAGAAAAGAATCCTCCAGCAATAACTTAATTTCAATTCCTAGCTCCTTCCATGTTCTCAGGTAAAGATTGATTGTCTGGTTTTCAAGACTAATTGAGACATGTTCTTAACTCAGTCGATCATCTACAATCCAATTTTCATCATTCGGCGCTTTCAGGCAGCGTCAGGCCCCGCTGGCATATCACAACACGCATCACGTCAGACTGTGATGAAGGGCAATGGATTACAAAGCCTTCTTTATTAATTCTCAACAGTATATCAATAAAAATGTTTGATGTTTCCCTCATACAGACATGTTTGATTCCTATGCTTGTCTGAACTTCAGAATGTAAGTGTTACTTCATATTACTCCGTTTATGTTATGTAGGAGTTGTAAACCATGAAGCCCATCATGACGAGAATTTGCAAGTTGACCCCTTAGAACTGAAGAAAACTGGTCTAGGAAAAATTTAAGCAATGCCAACTGTTGACAAGCAGTTGTCTTCGGGCAACTTTTCTAGCCTTTCAACTACCAATGGTAACTGCAAACAGATAAAAAAAAAAAAAATAGAGGAAAAAGGAAAAGATATTATCTTGGGCTATAAATCCCAAAATATCATATACTGTTGTGAGAGCAGTTGCACAAATGAATGAAGAAAAAACACGCACCATGGGATTTCAGAAACAAACACAGTAAATCCACTACTTGAGCTTTTTCTCACCAGCTGAACCAATGCATTCTCTGAAACCTGCAATATTTTTAACCACCATATCACATTTCTCATTGTTTAAAAACAATCGATTAGAATACATCTTAAAATATATCCAACAGTGCCAAAAAAAAAAAAAAAAAAAAAAAAAAATCCAGGTCCTGAAAGTACAGCTGCTCAGCAGCTTGGTGCCAAGATCACTAGCCAAAAGGAATACAATAATGAGAAAAAACATCCAAAAAAAAAAAAATCAATAGGAATTAAGAAATCCCACCTGTTAAAGGAATGCCAATGCATGTTCTATCTGTCTAGCACCTTGATTCTTCCTCTTTATTAGATACTGCATCAAAAATTTCGCTAAACGTCCTTAATAAGGTCAAAATGTAAAAAAATGGAAATCAATTTCAAAGCTCTAATCCCTTAAAAAATGGTTTTCAACTACCACCGATGTGTGGGCTGAAATGGATGATGGGAATCAGTAAAGTTGGAGCAAACTATGGAAAACCTTTCGTAAGTTCTCCTTGCAAACTTTTAGTCCCACCGTTATCTCTTCACTATTAATTTTCCAACTTTGTGTCTTTTATAATAATATAAATATATTTGTCTAGACAACACTGTATCAAATATTCAAAAACCTTGACCATAGAAAGGACATAAAATGAAAAGGAAAAAAAAAGAAGAAGAAGTAATCGGGTTTGTTTCACCTTTTCTATATCCGTAACAGACTTGATTGGATGGATTGGCTGAAATCCAAACATTCAACTATGAGGCAGAAATAAAAAGCAGCATCAGAATTCAGAATGAGACGCAACCAAAGTAAATGAAGCAATCTTGGATACACATCGAATTACATCCAACGTTGCTTGAAATTTGCCACCAAGGGCTGCCTTTTTATTGAGATCATTCCAACTGTCATATGCATGGTGATGTTTCCACAGCTCCAGATTTCATTACTTGAACTGGCCATTTGCTACATGTAGGGCCATAATGTGTGACTTGTGAGACAATCTTTCTTAGATACAGAAAATTACTGTGCAGAACCATTTAATTTAACTTAATCAAATTGTACCATGCAATGAAATAAGCAGAGTTCCTCAAGTGTACCATGAAATGCAATGAAGCAGAATTCCTTAAGTTGTAATTTCAATCCAGCTTTTGCCAGCTTCTTTCATGCCCACTTCCTTTATGGCTTTTCTCAATTTACTTGAATCATCCCACATTCCCACTGCAGCATAAACATTTGAAAGTGCCACAAAAATTGAAGGGTCTTCAGGTGAGGTTGCAAGAAGGCATTCAGTAATGAAAGCAATCAGTTCAGTATTTTTGTGAGTTCCACAGGCCCCAAGCAAAGAGCCCCATATGATTTCATTAGGCTCAAAAGGCATATCAGCAATCAATTTCTCTGCCTCTTCGAAACATCCAACTTGAGCGAGAAGATCAATCATGCAATAATAATGCTCTAATTGGGGTTCCAGTCCGTGTTCAGTTTTCATGGACTTGAAAATGGTCCATGCTTCATGAACCAAGCCACCATGTCTACAGGCAGAAAGAACACCAAGAAAGGTGATTTCATTTGGCTTCAGCCCTGATTGTATCATCTCCTGGAAAAACCTAATTGCCTCTGCTGCTCTTCCATTTTTTCCACACCCAACAATGATCCCAGTCCAACAAACAAAGTCCCTTTCTGATGTATTATTAAACAAATCAATTCCATCCTCAATTTCTCCACATTTTGAGTACATATCAATGAGAGATGTCATTGTTACCCCCTCTGATTCAAGCCCCTTCTTCAGACAGAAAGCATGAACCTGTTTGCCACTCCTAAGCCCTACAAGACTTGAACAAGCTTTCAGAACACTTGGAATAATAAACTGATCTACTTTGAGATCCAAATTAACCATATCTCTAAATAACAAAAAAGCTAACAAGTTAAATCCCAATTTAACACACCCTGCAATCAAACCAGACCAAGCTATGATATCCTTCTTTGCAAGCCTATGAAACAATCCTAATGCGTGGTTAATATTCCCGTGCTTTGCATAGAGATCTATAAGAATGCTTCCAACAATATAATCTAACTCATAACCACTGGTGACAACCAAACCATGCACTTGGAGCCCAAGTCTCAAGTTGTGCAAGTTGATGCAAACCTTTAAAGCACTACTGAAAGTATAGGAGTCAATATGCGCACCTGAGCTATGTATTTGTGAAACTAGATTGATTGCAGCAATATTGTGTTCATTAACAACATACCCAGAAAGCATAGAATTCCAAACCACCAAGCTATCGTGACCAGAAGCTCTACATCTTGAGTATTGATCAAATAGCTTTACTGCTTCCTCCAGTTCATTGCAACTCGCATACATATCAACAAGAGCAGAAACAGTAAATTGGCAAGACTCAAAACCGTATTTAACAACATAACCATGGGTCTGTTTTCCCATAACTAACAAACCAAGACAACCACAGGCTTTAAGAGCACAAGGAAATGTGTACCCGTCAAGCTTAAGGCCTTGCCGGTGCATAATACATACAAATTCCAATGCACGTGGGCTTTCTTTATTCACGAAACCACCTAATGATGCTGTTCCAAGACACTACATCGGGTAATTCAGGCATTCGGTGAAACAAATCCACTGCCTCCTCCATTAAACCTTCCTTACTATACCCAGAAATCATTGTGTTCCACGAAGTCAAATTTGTTACGTTAATCTCATTGAAAACTTTCCGGGCATCGATCAAACTCCCACATTTGACATACATATCCAAAAGGGTATTCATCAAGACAGTGTCAAACTCTAATTTAGCTCTAGAAATCCTTCTGTGTATCAATTTACCCAGTTCAAGATTTCCCACTAGACCACAAGCTTTTAGAACAGCAGAGTACATGAACCCATTGGGTATCTCTGACTGAGACTCTAACATCTGGGTGAATAGTTCAATAGCTTCATCAGGTCTTCCAGTATTGGTATATGCAGAAACCATGGTTGTCCAAGTGACAACATTTCTATCAGGCGTTTCATCAAACAATCTCCGTGCATCATTCAGAAAGGCAAAATCAACGTACATGGCAATCAAATTATTGGCTAGAAACACGTTGCGGCAAAACCCATGTCTGACCAAATGAGAATGAAGAGATTTTCCACGTTTGAAAGCTTGGATTCGCCCACAGTGGCGCAAAGCTGCCACTATCCAGTTCAAGTCCATGGTTACCCATGAACAGGAACTGTTTGGAACTGATCGTCCTCAACTTGCATGTTTCGTGCACGTGCGCATACATGTCCGGGTCGATCCGGCTCACTTCTATTGCGTTCATTTAAAAGAGCAAGATTTCGCTGATGGTTTTTTTTATGAAAATGGTAAATTACATTTTAGGATATAAAGTTTGGGTCAAGTTTCATTTTAAAATTTAAAGTTTAAATTGCATTGATTCAGTAATCGAATTATTATTTGAGTTGCAATTTGGAACCCGTTGTCAAAATTTTCTGTATTATCACTACTTTGCCTCTTTTATGAGTTTGAAAATCTTATTTTACCCCTATTAGCAATTAATAAATTTTTATATTTTAACTAAATTTGAATCAGTCTTATTTTCTCTTTTGCATATTACCTTTATCAACATTTAATAAATTTTTATATTTTCCATTTACAAAACACAAATATGACGGTAAAGTAATTCAAATCTAGTTAAAATATAAATGTTTATTAAATGTTGATAGAGGTAAAATAGGGTTTTCAAACCCATACAAAGGCAAAGTAGGGATAATATAGAAAATTCTGAGAGCATACCCTAAATTGTAACTCAACTAATAATTCGGGTATCAAACTGATGCAATTTAAAATTTGGACCCGAAAGACGAAAGTAAAATTTGACTCAAACTTTGGACCTTAAGTGCAATTTATCCTTAAAAAAAACCATCATCATTATGATATGATCTGAGCCGTCCATAAAAACAACGAACAACTCAAATCAAAAGTCTAAAAAAATACTGACTTGAGCTGATCTCAGCAAACTTTTTGAACTTTTAATTCAAGCCGTCAATTACATTTATGAATGACTTGGATCACACCATCACGGTGATGATTTTTTCATCACCAAATCCAGATGCCATTTAAAGACTAGGCCAATGGCCTTGCGGTCCAAAGACAATTCTCTTAAATATGTGGCAGGGAAGTTGTAGGATCGAGACCTATTATAAGCATATATTAATGTATTAAATTTCTTATCCAAGTTACCAACAAAGACTCAGGCTAGCAGACTGCTATCTCATCCTTTCTTTCTTTCTTTCTTTCTTTCCTTTTTCACACACACTCACACACACACACATATATATATATATAAAAGTAACACACACGACATAGGTCAAAAGAGGGTCATACGAACCCTTAAAAGCATGTTCTGGACCTGATGTGCAAAGTCCTTAACAAATATACATTTGTGTGTACCTCATGTGCTAAGTCTTTAACAAATATGCATTTGTGTGTACGCACTTGTGTTTTATTTTATAGAAACGGACTAACGGGATTGTAATGTAATCATTTTTCTATGACTTTCACGACAAATCAGTACGATGATCTATGACATGGTAAGTCTACTTAATTGCTCGACACGAATCAAAAATTATTTTAAGTATATAGTTTTACCTATATGATTTCATTTTTATCTTCAATGGATATGATATAAATGTCAAGTAGTCCCATCTAGGAAGGTTTTTTTATTTTATTTTTTAAGATAAGAACATGCTAATACCAAATTATTTAAACAAGGAAACAATAACACAATAGCTGCGAATTATGTAGTCTTGCTACGCTTCATTGGCAAATCCAGGAAGGTTAAAAGGAAAATTTTACAAGACAACTCTAAGGCTTATTATGTTTAAACAATTAAGAAATAATATGTACAAAAAGCGAGTGTAACTCGAATAAAAATATCAAGATGGATAAGTGGTAATACCGTAATATAAATAAAGATAAAATAAATAATGAATTATTTACGTAAATAAAAACGTAAATAACATGGTTAAATAGGGTGAAAAACAGCCAACAAGGTGCAACTTAGATGGCATTCGCCTCCCCTCTTATTGTCTTAGGTAAACACCTCACCCCACCCCACCACCCCCATAAAAAAAAAGGGTGGGGGGGGGGGGGGGGGGTGTTGGGGGAGGAAGAAGATGGGTGAAAAACAATGTGTGCTAAAAGATTTGATAGATCATACAATCCTATATAAAACTAGGTGAGTTGGTGGCATAAAAAGATCCGTTTAACCGAACCCTTAAAATTAGAATCAAAGCTTTGCTCAATTGAGTTCGGTTCCAACAAAAAAAATAAAATAAAATACAGGTGTTGAATTGAGATCCTAAAAGCTGTATTCAAGATCCTAACAAAATGTGTTGAATTGGTAAGTGCCCATCTTTCTTGCCTCCAGTTCTGGAAATTGGCCTTTCCATGCCCCCAAGGGTGTACCTGCCAGCCTTGTTCATTCGGTATTTCCTAAAAGCTGTATTCAAGATCCTAAAAAAATGTGTTGAATTGGTAAGTGCCCATCTTTCTTGCCTCAGGTTCTGGAAATTGGCCTTTCCATGGCCCCAAGGGTGGACCTGCCAGCCTCGTTCATTCGGTATTTCTATGTTTTGCACTCTTAATAATACAACATACTAAAATCACAGATAATGATATATAGCCTCTTCTAACAGCATCCACACTTTCCAGCCTCTTCTAACAGCATCCACACTTTCCATTTCCGGATTTCATTTACCATCAAGATAAGACGGATTCATACATGAAATACTTCAAAAATTATAACCAGAAAACCCCCTTTGAATCAATTTCATATCAATAACTTGATCTACAGTGCTATTGGCCCGTGTAGGTGACTTATAAACAACAATCCTTTCCTGGGTCGATACAAAATAGATAAAAGTTCAGCTAGAATTAACCATTCAAAAAATGGCAAAGGGCCTTCCATTTTTTTTCTCCCAGCTAGTTCGATGTCCCACAATTTTGAACACACAAGTAACATTGCACCCAATCCATTCTTGTAGAGGTCCTCTTCAGATCATTTTAGGTGTTAGCAAGATTTAAAGATAAATGGACAAAATTGTAATGCCATGAACAACAGTAATTAAAAAAAAAATGACTGCAGAAAAAAAATTAAAAAAAAAGTGTCAATTAACCTCTAGATCATTTGATCAGAACTTGCAGGTCAATCTCTATCTAAATATACCCAATAAATTTAACTGATGCAGAGATGTTTGAGAACCTCCATGCAGAAAGCAAAACAATAACATGAAACTTGGATTCTACTACCATGTCAAAATTGGAAAACCTGCATCTCCGCCTATACAACCTCAACGGCTATCAGCCTTTGCAACGCAGGTTTCATGGTTATGGGCACAAGGAAAAACCAAACTTGAAAAAGACCAAAGCGCCAAGAATATAATATAGGTGTATGATTGATGACTGCACAAGGGAAAGAAGCTGCCGAAGCATGAAGTATGTTGTTTAGATCATGGATTGCATCTGATGATCAAGCATGTGGAAAGTATTGATAGATTTGAGAGTTGAATTTTGTGATTCTTGGAGACACCTGCATTGTGGCAAAGGGTATGAGTAGATAGAAGCCTTCTTGATGGCTTTTCTAGTTCTAGGTACCTTAATCCCCTCGTGGTCACTTTCGGTGAGCATTCCTTCCATCTGATTCTTGAAATCTTTCCAACTGTGAACCAAAGAACAGACACGTTTCTGTATTAGTATCTAAAAAATATGCATATGTATGTTGGGATTCTTCAAATTCCTTAAGTAACACAAATTATACAAAATTTTGGAGCATGTAAGCATTTCTATACAGAAAGATATAGCATGGCCTAATTGAAAAAAAAAATGGAAAAACAGCTTTATGGTTTCTCTTTTAACTCCATTTTCATTTTTGGTTTTAGGGCCCCTCTGGCTGCCCGCACCCCCGCCCCGGGGGGGGGGGGGGGGGGGGGTGTTCAACAACAAAATCAGCTTTATGTCATGCTTCATAGTTGCACCTTCACCATGGGTTTTGACTTTTAACTAGTTCTGACCTCTGAACCCATGGTTGAGGTTGATTTCATGCTTCTGACATGAATACCGCTGCTTGACACTTCCATATACACTTTCACCACCTCAGCAAAAAAGAGAAAAGAAAAGATATATATATATATATATATATATACACACACTTTCACCAACACATTTGGAACTCTTATTCATCAATGCTCTGGCAAAGAGCCAAAGAGACCAATTTATTTTGGTAATTAGTCGGAATCCCTGCTATTAATTTTAACAGTATGAAAGTGCCTATAGTGAAGCTACTACACTTGTAGTGCAGCCCTTGGTCTAAATCTTGTGCTTGGTTTTCTCTCTCAGAGACAATTTCCTTGGGTCCACTCTACAAGTTGGAACTTGGAAAGTATAGAATTTAAAGAAAGTGCACTGAGTGGCATGCCCAACACATGATTATCTTAACACCATTTCCTTCAGCTATTTCTACTTGATTTGTGTCTTCCTCGTCCTCTGATTATATTAACAGGAGCTGATTCAACTAGGAAAACATTGGATATTATATGTATTTGTAAATATAGACAGTAGTAGTTAAATACAAAGAGTGAAGATGGATACCGCATGAGGTATCGAGGTGAGGAGAGATTACCTGATGCCCACGTTGTCCAATAAGACAACAAGCTTACGTTTGTCAGGCTTGACAGTCTTGGCATGTCCATCATAAAGGAATCTCCTGTGGCCCATCAGAAAATGCGGGAAGTTTCCACCTTGTGTGGTCACAAAAACTTCACTAAACAAGCATACCAAGTAGTCCAAAGCAGCCAACCTTGAAGAATAGCCCTATTCACCAAAATAGAAATAAGAGAGTTAAACAAGGTTGTAGAATTCACAGGGTCAACCAGAACTGCACTGATATGCCTTGATTAGAATGACCTTTTTTGGCCAACTAATTCCTGGACCTGTTTGGTTATTTTTAACGTGTAGTTGTGTACTCAAGTCACATAACTTGGAAAGTCAAGCAGGCATTACGGACTGGATTTGACCACAAAACTATTGTTTTGTGGATGGGTCTGGACTATGGACCTAGTCCCAGCCAACTGGCAAATATGAGAAATTGTGATGATCAATACGCATTTCTATATTTCTTTACTACAAAATATCACAAATTTCATTCAAATTGAATTTTCAGGTCTGCTCACAAGTCCATCAGAAAAACACTGAGCTAGAAGCATTTTTGTTTTGACACCAGCTCGAGCTTTTATGGTATTGAATTGGATGACTAGTTGACTTGACTAATTAGTTGCCTGATGTATTTTATGAGGAATATTGATGAGGTTGGGCACAAGTGCAAGTTGAAGGCTCTAAAAGATTGTAGCAGAAATGGGCATGGGCAGAGCAAGTAAATATCCAAAATCTAATGCTTTAGCTAAAGTTTAGGCTCTCGCTAAAGAGAAATGGTGAAGTGACTTCTACTATTGACCAGAAGAGTTGGGATAAGGCACTGACAATGATGTTGATGATCTTATGGGCACATGGTATGTTTGTCATGTCACCAAGTCAAAACTTAATCGAACAGACTCCCTAAATAGAGATTTTATGTTTCAAAATGATGAATCATGGATTACATATGGGGAATAAGGAATAAGAAAACCAAATGTTGCAATAGAGGCATTAGAAGTACCTTGAAAGGAGCAAGCTCATCTGGGGTTGCAAGCGACTCCTTGGTCTGAAGAAGGGGAAACATCGTTAATAGAGGAGCTAAATTTCTCTCTGCCTGGTATATTTTCCCTGAAGCCAAATATATTAAAGTGTTGTTATCAAATCCCATTCCCCTTAGCATCATCCCAACCTATCCTGACAAGTAAACACATGCAACAAAAAGAGTTATTTATCTGCCATGATAGATGACTACATGCAGTTATGTAACAAAATACATATGCCAGAAAAAATTCCTAACATATTAAAATAAAAAATAATAGTCTATACTGCCAATCACATGGACAGAAGATCAGATATTACAAAGATAGCCAACTCAAACATGGATTTTCAACCATGAAATTACTTCCAAGAAACAAGAGAAGCAAAAGAGGAAGATCTGTCTAGATTTTTTTTATTTTTTATTTTTCTCTCTAAAAAGGAAAGACTTGCCATACCATGGACATACATTTTTCAGCTATATTAATTTTGATATATTCTTACCACAAAAACAAGTGATTTGAAACCAAATTTAAATGGAGCCATAGTAAGTCTCTATATAATATAGAACAAAATCCACAAGAAGATGCAAACCCCATAAGCTATTCCAAGTTCCCAAAAAAAAAATAATAATAATAAAATAAAATAAGAATTGTGATTCCAGAGGTCCAAAAAGTAATAATTAGAAAAAGAAAAGAAAGATGTAGATATTTGAGGTACCTCCAACGGAGTTAGAGGGCATTTTCCATTAACTCGATTGAGACCAGGTTTAATTACACGGTCTTTCCGTTTGAATTTTCCCCTCCACCCTTTTTCAGCGAACTGAATCCATTTCAAAATTTTCAGCCTCACCTCCATCATACACACAACATGAGAAGGCCACCATGTCCTACATGTTGAAAAGAGACGTTCAATGGAATTTGATGAGATTAAAAACCCAATCAACCAAATGTAAGAATATTCAAAATCATGGTCAGGAGATAAATGGAAAGTAAGCACTTGTACCTCCTCAAATCGGAGATGGATGGAAACATATTTCCCACCAGTCCTCGAGGTCTTCTCAATGATTCGGTTGACTAACTTTTTTGCAAGTGTTGATATAGAAAAAGAGAATCTCAATGCTTCATAATTAGCAAGGCATCTTAGAAATTGAATATGTGGTGGAACATTCATTGCTAATCTATTAGCAAAGGGGGCTATATGGATAACCCTGCATCGAACAAGTACCAATTTAGGATATATAAGCATACACACTCTCAATCTTGCATTTGTTTCCTTCACTATTCAACAAATAGTCTTCTCCAAGTCTCACTTGTTGACAAGAATTGATTATCAGTAGAAGTATTTTGCAATGCCCCTTCAGCTGGATAGATACAAAGATGATCGATAAAAGGAAAAAATAAAATAAAAAATGATCTAGTACCTACCCTTGCTTGAGTAAGACAGGATAAACTTCTCCCAAGTAATAACTGACAGGAGCCCAAGCTTGGACATGAATATTTGGTATATTACTGATGTTGTAATCATATATTTCCATCAATTCTTCGGGTAGCTCCCGAACCACTTCCACATGACCCTTAAGGGTGGCTATAAAATGGCCCTCATCATAAATATCACCAAAGTTACTGTAAAATATATGAATACTGTTTAGATTATAGCATTGAATGTATACACAGATATAATTAATAAGAACTCATATATAATCAAGAAAACCCTCATTATGCTCACTATGACCTCAGCATTTAAACTATGCAGTTCAGGCATGCTTTCTGATAGAGGAGGAGATAGGACAATTAGTTGGGACTAAATGTGGAACCAACTGCTTTAATTTTAGCTACATCACTTAAGGAAATTACACCCAGGTCAAAATTTAAGATGTGAGGTTGGTCAACTAATTAATAACGAAGAAAATATTGAACTTTGGGCCCGGTTGTGCATAAAAATGCTAATGCATTTGGCCCTGAAATTGAGGTGATAAAACCAACATGTCATTCACCATAATTTGGTTAGGCATGTATACCAGAAAACACATGACATACGAGCTAAAAGAAAGCTCACGACAAGACCCCTCTTCATAGCCTTTTCCAATTATATAATACAATTTTGAGTGCAATTTGAAAATTTGTTCCTCTGGTAAAGCATAAAAAGATATATGCAGGTAATAGTTACTAATACAGAGGAAATAACTGAAAAAGGAAATATGTAAGGATAAGGCACTCCAACCTTAAAATATTGAAAATTTAAATTCACAATCAGCAGAATTCAGTAGGATCTCCTTTCACAATTGTAAATAGATAAGGTTGGCTTGAACAAAGCTTACAATTTTTTAAACTACATGTGTAAAATATTCTGTAAATATTAGTAAACATGAATATATAAATATAATACAGCCACCTCTCCCACAGAATGAGGTGAGTAAGGGAGAGAGTTTCTTTACACTTGTGTTGACAGTTCTGAAATGTAAATACGAACATAAACAAGAACTATCCATCTGGGTCCTCACCTAGTGCTCTCATATATCTAGAGTATTGCCACAGTTTCAGTACTTTCACATGTTTCTTAAAAGCTTGTAAATGCTAATATCTCTTCAATGAGAAGATTAGTTTTTCCTTTTCAAATAAATATATCTTGGGTCATAAACTAAAAAACAAAGTCAAGAAGGTCTGATGCGAAGATTGCGCAATTATCTTTCTATTAAACTTCCAAACACTTAAAAACAAAGTCAACAGGGTTCTGCTGTGGAGGTTGCTCAATTATGTTTTACTTTAAAAAATTGAAATGATGACATGGGTTAAATGATATTGTCACTCACCTTGGATCCTGCCAAACACTGTGGAAATCAAAACGAGGGATGACAAGTATTGCATTCAAAAGCCCAGCTACAGCCACTGCATTGCAAATCTGCCAGAAAAAAATTGATAAAGATTGAGAACAAACTTTTACAGATAAACCTTCAAGAATGGAATGCATTCCCTAGAGACCGAAGTTTGACACAAAGCCAAAGTTTAAAACCATGGTCTCATCAACTATTTGAAAATGTTTTGATTATATTTTGACATTCTAGAAAGAGTATATATTATGTATTTATGTCACCACTGTTACAAAGGTGCAATATCATACTAAGTCACATTTAGAACATATATTAATTCCAAAGAATTCAGAAGATGGCAATTAAGTGGAAGAAAAAGGGGTGATTTAATAAATATAATATGCTCAAACACATTTAAAACTTAAGTCTGAATATGTATATCTGCAATAACTAATGCACCAAGCTGGTTCACATACCGATGAGCGTTGTTGGTTAAGACCTCCATTAGCGTCAACAATCAAGTAACCACTGGAGCCAGGGGACGCTGCAATTCAATGGGATAAATTATTCTACATAACAAGATTCATGTGGCCGTAACTATGAAACTGCCAAATCAATAATTTCCCATGAAACAAGTTGAAGAATTGCATGATCAAACCATAAAAGCTGTTGATAGTAAGAGATTACGTTGTTTTCCATACCAAACTCCCGTCCAGCAGTTGTGTTTAGACAAGGTTTCTGCTCTTTCAGTCTCCTTTTGTGTCTCCATACAGATGACAACTAGAATGAGAAACAGCTTATCAACTCATCTAACCACAGATATATCACGCAATATACATGGGTCGAAAGTATGAATACCTCGTTTTAGTTTTTTTTTTTTTTTTTTTTTTTTTTGGGGGGGGGGGGGGGGGGGGGGGGGGGGGGGAGAGAAGAATTGAAGAAAAGAAGAAAAAAGGGGAAATTGTTCCAAGACTCCACATTCACAATCCTCTTCCTACGCCTACTCAGCAATTAAACATAACACTAGTCACTAGGGGAAAAATAAGTAATCAATAATGGCGATAAACGGCACTTGAATCTTCAACTGCTGAACATCAAAACAGGTTTATGGATACCCACATTAAGTTAAACCCTTCCGAATGACTACTTTGTTTTAGTAATTTCAACAGGAAACCTCAATTTATTTTTTTTTAAAAAATGCGATTCTAAGTTCATGATCAGAAACTTGTAATTTAGTTAACTTTTCAAACCCCAAGTGCAGCAATCAACAAGCATTTTTTTTTTTTTTTTTTTTAACAGATCGAAGAGACATTACCCACTGTTTGGTTGCTGAGAAAATTAGGAAAAAATAAAATAAACGAACATGTTGAATTTTTTGTTTCACGTTGTATTAGGCTCTGTAGATTAATTGAGTGGAGGTCTTTCCAAATTTTCTTTTCTCCCTCGGGTTCTAGAATACTGTTCTTTAATCTTTCACTACATTTTCTCAGCAACCAAACGGAAAATTATGGGGTGAAAGGAAAAAAAAAAAAAAAAAGACTCTACAAATGAAAAATAAAATAAAATATAAAAACCCCATTAACCCAACCTCAATTGCAGAAGAATTGTCGGACTGAATATCATCCCAAAGCTTCTGGAAAATCTCGTGGCTACGGTAGACTGAACCAGGGAGAGGAGGGTGGCCCACGAAAGCAGAGAAAGGACCCACACACATAAGCAGACCAGAGATGTAGAACAGGGGTAGGACCAGCAAGTAACGGTGCTTCAGACGGAGGAATATTCCGGCGATGAAGTTATCCCGGCGGGGCTGAGAATGGGATTTGGAGCGGGGTCGCCGGCGGCAATAGGAGAGGCTAGAGTGACGGCGAGGGGACGGAGGTGGGCTTGGGGAGCTGCTTTCGCTACTGTAGCCATTACAGGTGGTTGAGTGGTGGTGGTGGTGGTGGATGTGCAGGTAGCTCTTCGGTTTCATGGCTGTAGTGGCCATGCAAGAGGGAGAGAGAGAGAGAGAGAGAGAGTGAGTGAGTGAGAAGAGAGAGAATGACAGAGACGGGATTTTTATTTTATAGTCGCGCTATGTTTCTGTACATTGAGCTGTTTACAGGAAGAGAATACAACATAACATACAGAGAGAGAGAGAGAGAGAGAGAGAGATTGTTTTGAGGATGTTGAAAAGATGGGTTTTGAGTGTTATGGTGGCATGGAGGTTCTGATGTCCTGTCTGCAGCGGATCTTTTTGAAGGAAAAGTGATAGACGTGGAGGGAGAGAGGGGTGGTTGGGGACAGGAGGCACAGTAGGAGGGTCGGCTTGGTAGCGTGGCTTGGAGCCGATGATGTTTTCGTATCTAAGCTAATCCTTCTCCCTCGTGGGATTTAGAAGGGAATAATTTTTTGACTTTGACCTTCCATTTTTCGCGGTTTCATAGACCTCGTGTTTGTTTTTTTTTTTTTTTTAACGAGAAAATTCTTGGCTATGGCTTAAACTCATAATTCATATAGAATCAAATAAGTTCAAAATTCATAATAATCATCAATCTATATGAATTAGGTAAATTCATACTCAAAATCTTTCGCTTAAAAATTTGAATTAGACTAGATTTAGTCCATTACTGTTATCTGATTTTTAAATAAATGAAATCATAGTTAGATTGGAAAAAAAAAACTATATATATACCTTATTTTCATTAAAAAAAACTAAATTGAATAGTAGAAAAAATATATTTACCAAATAAGATGAATTCAATCTGATCAGACTTTTTTTTAGTTGGCCATGTTTTTAGATTTTCCAAACAGTCCCACGAGATACACTTTTACTCTTACTTTAGAAATTATTCTGTAAAACATATTATCAATGGCACTGTAAATTGATTGGCATGTCTCTTCTTTTGACAAGAGAAGTTTGAAAGAAGTTGTAGTTTCAATTTCTTCTCAGTGTGTATAGAGGAAAAGGAATGAGTTACCCCATTGTGTAACTCAAGGGCTTATTGGACTTTTCATTGAAAATAAAAATAATAAAGATTAGAACATATTAATTCGCATTTTTTTTCCTACATTTTTTGATTCATATAAATCTTGCTAGAGATTACTTATAAGTTTACAATGATAAACGTATTTTAAGAATTGCAAGATTGGTGTCAAGAACAGTAATGTAAGAAAAATGTATAAAAATTTTCTATCCTTTCAGTTTTCAATGATAGGAATTGAATTGTAATATTTCTCATCAAATGTCACAAATATCTTTATTGTCAAGATATATGTTACTAATATGAAGGAATGCATAGTTGTTTACAAAGGCAGAGGCATGTTGAGGGCTACCTTAGGCCATAGTCCATGTAGCCCTCCTCATTTTATCACTTTTTGTGTATTGATTAAGTTGAATTTTACCTCTAAGAAGCTTTAGACCAAGTAAGAAATTACCCACTACCCTAGGCTACATCCTATAGTTCAAATGATTGCAATAAATATAATAAAAAAAAAGAGAAAAAATGGACTGCAAGTTTAGTTTATATATAATTAGAGGCCTCTATCAACATCTCAAAACTTGCTTTTTATCCCTTATTTTTAAAAAATTTCTAGGCTTTATGAAAAATACAAGAGGTTTTTATGAAAAATGGTCATGTTATCTACTAGAGAACATAATTTTGAACAATTTTATAAAGTTTTCTAAAACCTCTCGTTTAAGTAAACTTTTTGATAATTTATAGTGTCTATTTCATTAAATAGCCAAGAAGTCTATTTAAATGATAAGTTTTTGAAAAAATATATTTTATAAAGTTGTTAAAAATAATATAATTTTAGTAATTAACGTAACCATTTTTTTCATATAAACTTTTTGTATTTTCCATAAAATTTTGAAAAGTTTAAAAAGTGGAGATAAAAAGAAAGTCTTTAATAGAGCCAATAGCGGCCCCAATATATATTGAATATTTATTACCTTCGTACCTAGTTCAGGATGATTTCAAATCCTGGCTCCCCCCCCCCAGAAAATGAATTCATCCTATTTTATCATTTTTGTAAGAATTTTAGCAATTATTTAAAGGGGGACAATCTTGTTCATGAGTATAGGATAGACAATATGTGTCAATAAATGTATTAAAAAAAATGAAAATGATCTAATTAAGTCTTTCTCTCCCGTTTTAGGGGGGGAAAAATGAAAAAACTAACAAACTCATACATAATCACAATCAAAAAGTAGAGCATGATCGTATTGGACAACCCTAATGAGTGTTTAAGCCCGTGTGCTTGTGAGAAATAATGAGTGATCAGCACAAGTGTACCCCAACCGAAAAAACTGTTGCACATGCCGTAATAAAGTATTTCTCGAGCCTTCAGGCCAAAGCTTAGCAGCATAAAATGGCTCAGCAGAGTTTACTCTGAGGAATATCTCAGGGGTAAACTTCATTTTCACACTCTAAGTTTGCTTTATTTTCACTTTTGCCACCTCAAATTCTTACTCCCGCATTTATGTCTTGCCCTTTTTCTTTTTTATTTTTTTTATTTATCTACTTTTAGACAAATAAGTAAGGAATTAGGATCAGTATACATAATTTTTTATACAAATTATTATACAAATTTTTAGATAATTTATCTCTAATTCATATTTTACGAAACTCACTATTAGATTAGATAGTTTTTTTACATAAACTATGCACACAAAAAATAAAATTCATCCGAGACTTATGAATGAAGCGGCTTTTAATCTCAGATTAATTTGATTTTTTTGCATGCATGACTTATATGGGATGACTATTTAATTTAACGGTGAGTTTCATAAAATATGAATTAGAGATAAATTATGCAAAAACTTGTGTAAAATATGAATATGAATTAAAAATAAATTATCCAATACATACAGATATATCTCTACGTGTGATGTGTGATATCATGTATCAAAATTAATTTGCAACGCAAGTGATTTATGGTTGTAATTTACTCCAAGGATTTTAACAAAAATTAATTATTTTTGTGTGAAAATATTATTATTATTGAGAAGGGAAATGAGATTTCCCCTATTTTCAAAACACAATATTAGAAGCTCACTGCAGTATCTCACCTAAAATTGAGAATTTGTCGGCGTGTCTGAGACATATTGGAAGCCGAAATTGAAACGGCGTGAGAAGTGATTACCGTACCTCACCCAACGTTTTCTCTTTGATATTTTTTGCGAGGCGCCGAATGGAAAAAAGAACGGTTGCCAACTTGCCATAGACCGGACTCTCGTCCATCAGCAAGTGCGTCACGTCGGGTTTTGTCGTTTCCACTTTCCACTGAAAAGAGCAATTTTAAAATTCCTTTGGGACTTTTATACCCTCCACAATCGGCGCTAATCACAGTCTTGATTATCAAGGTTGACAGCCACTCACTTTTCTTTATTCATCTCTGAGGCAGTTGTAATGAGTTTCGGTTCGGTGCGACGGTGAAAAAACTCAGTATCATAGCAAGTTCAATTTGATCATTGGATCAGGTTTTGAATGGTTAAAATTAGAAGATCAAAATGTTATCATTAAGGTTATTGATTATTCTAATAGTAATTTTTTTACTTTTAATCTTGATCGTTCAAAATATCATCCAACGACTGAGATCAATTGGGGTAAAATATAAAATTAATAATAGGGGAAATATCCAAAACCTCCCTCAAATATAAAATCATATCTAAAAACCTCATTAAATATTTTTCCTATCCATCTAATCCAAATAAAAAAGAATTATATCTATTAGCTCCAATCAGTTAAATTTTTGTTTACTGTGGTTAAAAGAAAAGACTGATCCGAGTAAAATACTCTTCTTTCATAATAATGTTTTCCCTTAATTTTCTCGTTTCTTAATTTAATTTTTGTTTAATGACAAAAATGCATATTCAAGTGAGTTTTCCCTTTTGCCCATATTTTCCCAACTTGCATACTTGCTCTCCTACTCTCTTTTTTTCTTCTCCCTTCCCCCATGTGTACATTAGAGAAGAATTAATTAATGATAGTTAATTTTTTTCTAATTACATTAGAAAGGATAAAAGTAGAAATTCAGTTAAGTATGCAATTTTTTCATTAAACATACTAATGTCAAAGAAAAGTATTTTAGTCGGATCACTCTTTTCTTTTAATAACAGTAAACAAAACTGGTTGGAGTTAATAGATATAATTCTTTTTTATTTAGATTAGATGGATAGGAAAAATATTTAATGGAGTTTTGGGATATGAATTTATTTTTGAGGGAGTGTTTGGATATTTCCCCTTAATAATAATTTATAAATACACATATTGAGCCTTTGCAGCTTAATGCACTATGTGTTTTTCATGAGGCTGTAAGGAAAAAACCTTCCATGTAATTGTGATATGGTTAGGTAGTATCATAAGTTAATAGGAGCCTTATAAAATAGGATTATCAATATACTTTTTGGCCTCATAATCTCACTTTATAAATCCCTATTGACTTGTGATACCACCTGATCATGCTACAGTTACATTGAAGACTCACCCAGCTGCAAGAGTCCAAGATTAAATGCGGCTTTAAGACGCTTATTTGATTCATTGAAGTGGTCGGCGTTGGACATGTGGGGTAGGAGGCCCACACTGAGTGCTTTCAATTTCCCTACGCGACATGAAGGTGGATAGCAATAAATTAGCATGATATGGAGCGGACATAATTAGAAAAAAAAAACTGAGTGTATTTTGGTAGGAAAACCCAGTGAGGTTCACCATTGACAAATTGTAATCACATTTATTTTTCAAATAAAAGCACCCAACATAAAAAAAAAAGAGAAAAAAAGAGAGGAAATTAGCAATTACTCCTATTAGGAGATTGCATTGAATTAAAACCTTACCATAAGAGTTTTTAACTCTGTAACTCATTTTTTTAGTAATTCTTTAAGTATAAAAAAATCATTTTTTAAAAAACACATGTTTTAACCTTCTATATTTACAGTATATTTTTTCAAATTGAATTCATTTACGAAGAAGAAGAAGAATAAGAAGAAGAAGGGAGAGAGAGAGAGAGAGAGAGAGAGAGGGTAGCAGTTGATGAAAAAGGGCCGGAACAGCGTCGACAATGCTTGTGCAGTGCGAAGATTTAGATTTGAAGAAGAAGAAGCAGAATGGGAGCGATGCTCATGCGGTGCGAAGATCTAGATTTGGAACAGTGCCAACGATGCTCATGCTCATGCGCCTCGCCATGGCTGTTGTCTTCTCCTTCTTCTTCTTCTTCTTTTTACCTCCAAACTCCAGATCTGCTCTCCTTTCATTTTATTTTATTTTATTTTATTGTGTGTGTCTTTGGTTGCAATTTCAGATCTGGTCATTTTTTGGGGCTGTTATTTAGTGTTTTTTTATAACGTAAAATAGTAAATTGTTATTGTGTTGCTTTATATTTTTTCAAAGACAACAATAAACTATTACTATGTGGTGTATAATTTTTTCAAAACACACAATAGTAAATGTTACTGTTATCTGTATAAATTTTTCAAAGTATACAACAATATACTGTTATTGTTGTCTCTATAATTTTTCAAAACACATAATAGTAAACTGTTACTATTGTCTGCATAAATTTTACAAAACACATAATAATATAACTGTTACTATTGTATATATAAAATGGCACATTTACAAATCACACAATAATAAATGGTGGAAGTGCATGAGAGAGCCATGACTGTGTTTTGGCCATGGCAACAAATCTGGTGGGAAAGAAGAGGAAAAAAAAATGAGAAAGGAAGAAGAAAAAAGGTGCTTACAGAGAGAGAGATATGAAACTGTCGGAGCGTTGGAGATGAAAAGAAGAAGGTGCTGGAATAGTATTTACAGCTTGATTGGCAGTAGGGAATCATGGAAGGTGATGGAACCACGGGAGAGATGGAGAGAATGTGAGAAAAAAATGGCACGGTTGTAATTTGATTCAAAATGTAAAATAGGGTATTTTTTTTACAAAACTGTTTTTTACTTAAGATCTATTGTAAAAATACTTTTATACTTAGTGGTTATGATCAAAATTTCCAACTAAAAAAATAAAAAAAGAAAAGAAAAGAGGAAAGAGGGGTTTGGCATAATTGGACAAAAGAGAGGTCATTGCGTATTGATACACCTAACTAGTAGACGTTTTACATGGGCAAGATGAATTTTCCCTAAAGAGAAAATAACGGTGTTATATGAAGCATTTTTTGTACAATATTTATCTCAGAGTAAAAAAAAAAAAATTTATTAAATAAATTAAAAGAGTTTTCATCCATACATATAAACTACTGCATGTAAAGTGTTAGGACACAGCATTTCTCAAGAGAAAATGAGAGCACCGAAATCGAAGTTAATGTTTTGAGTAAAAGCGATCAGCATCGAGTTTAGTGAGAGAGTGGAGGTGGGGGTCCTAGCATTTGGAAAAGAGTCCGTACGGAAGGGCAAAATCGTAATACAAAAAGAGACCAGGTGAAGCCATCACGTGAAAATGAGGGACTTTTGGGTCTTAAAGAAGGCGGGAAGTTTTCCGAGACATGCGCTCACCGCTCCATCTACTTTCTCGGGATAACACGCTACTTTGCCGATATGAAAAAAAGGTATTCATTTACCAAAGGAACCCCATTATTTTTTATTTATTTATTGTTTCTCAACCCAAGGGGTTAGTTATTTATATTTATTTTTTATTTTTTTGCTGAGGGGTTAGTTCAACTGTGCAAATGGCCAAAGAAGCATAGGTCTTGTGTGCAAAATCCCTCCTTGCACAATGACCTTTTTTGGGAGTTATCCTTACGGGTCGAAGTGGCATAAAAATATATTGGCATGTTTGGGATGGATGTATGAATTTGTGAGATTAATCCATCCCAAAAGAGGTTTCACAACAAGTCAACAAACAGGCGATCTTGTTTAAGATAAATTGCATTGTTGGAATTTTTACATGCACATATGTGTTTGCCACGTATGACTCAATTATGTGATCTCGTCGATCCATACCTAATTATTATGATATATATATATATATATAGTTCTATTCATGTATGAAATATCTCACATATCCCGTTTGATCACAATTGTTTGTGAGCAATATGCGTGCATACGTGCGTATCATTCACAGACGACTGTGAATGAATGGGATATTCCAAAATATTATACACATAATTAATCCTTTATATATATATATATATATATATATATATAAGAACTTTTCACCAATATGGTACTATTATTTAAGCAAGTTCCAAAGGGCATAGGTGTCAACTACCATTCAACCCATCGTGTATGCGTTACTTTTGTTACCGAACTTATACCTTCCCACTTAGAGGACCTCATAGGGGTGGTCCAGTGGCTCCCAATCATTCTTTGAAGGATTTTGTGGATGGTAAATCTTGAGTTGAATGTCGTGATCGAGTAGGCATTATCCTAGATTATTAATAGCCGTGGCCTACTTTCACTTATGATCGTGCTAATAGGATGAAATAGATCTACTCGCATAGAAGAGTAGATAGGGTTCTGCTCCTCATATCGTTGCCACATCATTCCCCCGGCCCCCTTCCATCCTCCTCTGTTTTTTTTTTTTTTTTCTGTCGGGAGTGGGTGGGGCTAGAAATTCTACACCCTAAATTGAATTATTAGGTTCTTCCCACCTTAGCTTTTTAAAATATAATGGATCAAGATTTGAAACGTTAATTGGTGGCCCTTGATTAATTTCCCAAACATTTTCCGTTTAAGATGGGAGAGATATTACTAAACCATAAGATCAGTGGTCTTCTATTTTTCAATTGTCCACCCTGAACATGGGTTTTCAACTAATAAAGCCAAAATTATAAAGAAGGAAGTGACAGCGGTGGCTCAAATAGTTGCATAGATGTAACTATATTTCCGTTACTTTTTGGCACTTGGAATAATGTATTTTTGTTGTTCTCTCTATTTTTGTTGTTTACCTTGCATCCATCCACATTCAATTAAACTTTCATTTGTTTGTGTCTCTGCGCACTTGTGAACCTTTTCCAAAAATCCAAGTTCTATAATCAATCACACGTCCCACCATATTAGCATAGACTTAAAACAGTCAATCATTTTGTTATGCCAAAAGCAACAGTATAAATAAATAAATAAAATGTATAAAACATACATAGAACATACTAGATTTATGTAGTTCAACAAAATTCCTACGTTCACGAGAGAGAGAGAGAGAGAGAGATCTAATTTACCGTCAACAATGTCGATAGATCTAATTTACTGTCAACAATGTCGATTCGATACAAAGACTTATTTTTTGAGCCTCTTGAAGTCCAATAATAAATGAATAAAAGACATCTCACTACCCGTTTGATAGATCATTATATATGTATATACCACAAGGTTTATCTAATATTTCAGCTAATCAACTTTAAGGAAATCAAATATGTGAGCTAGCTTAAGTGCAGTTTCAAAGGATAGTAGTGTACTACACATCTCAGTCCTAGTGATACTCCGGGCTCAAGGAAAGATGAGAAAATAAATCAATCAAATTCATGGTCTTACAAATTAGTTATATTGAGAATTTGAGAATGCTTCGACAAGAACGATGGTGGCAGGCTTTGTTACTCTTTAGCTAGGAAACGCATGAGGTAAATAAGCAATGAATCAAATTGCTTGATCTTATAAAATTAAAATTATATTGAAAAACAAAAGGACCATTTTCGAGCCAAATCCCTACTATATATCCTATAAAAGGAAAATGCCTAGTTTACTGGTTTCATATGCCGAATGTTTTTACCAAGTGATGTGTAAGTGACATGATTTTTTTTTTTTTTTAGCGATTAATGATTAGGTGAATCTCAAGCCTTCTCTCACAAAGGTTTTAACCCACATAAGCAACGATTGATGGCGTCTGAGAAACACATCCAAAATCTGACTGCTTAACCAACCCGATAGGAGCAAACATGATTGTTACTAATAGAGAAAATGAACTCCTTTCACCTTCAAAAAGTACATGCAGGGGCGGAGGGAGGGATTTGGATTTGGTGCAGTAAACGTAGGATCGATAGCACGTGGCAAGGAGAAGAAATGGAGAGCTGAAATTCGAGAAATGTATTTGATGCTTAACGCCTAACAATCCTCTATTTCTTCTCCTTGCCCACGTGTCATCGATTTTACGTTTATTGCACCATACAGTAAAAGTAGCCAATTGTACCAAATCCGAATCTGCGGAGGGAGGGGGGTCAAAGTGGGGCAATTGACCCTCTTGACTTTTTTTTTTTTTTTTTTTTGGAACTAAATTATGAGTATTTAAAAACCCCAAAATTTTTTTTAACCTTCAAAAAATTTTATTTTGACCCTATAATTGCTTTTTTGACCCATAAAATTGATGAATTTAACCCTTTTATTTATTATAATAATATTTGTACCCATACAAAGTTAAAGAACAAAATCCCAATGTGATTCGTCACTAAGGAAATAATTTTTTTTTTTTTCAAAATATTTATCATTAGTCTTGAGTTTTGACCTTGCAAGACTAATGTTTTAGCTTCGACCACTGAGTACATCAATACATGCCGCATGAACAAGTATGTGAAACCGTGAATATGCATTCCTCATAAATACCTTCGTCATGTGTTTCTCGCCATAGGAAACATGAAGACTTACAGTTCTCAAGAAGTCACAATCCATCTACTTCCATTTGCGAGCAAGGGGAGATGGAACTATGAAAAGAGGTGGGTCGACATGGAGTGGGGCTGCTTCCCTTACAAGCCATGTAAGGCACATAGGTACGTTGTTGGGGGAACATGAAATGGCTGGTGATGGGGTCAAGTCTCGGTTTCACTAGTCAAAATCAATGCCATTTTGGTTAGATACGAATCTAGATGCGTTAATCCTTCATCTCAATCTTTTAACCAAACTGACCCTGGATGTTTACAATGATGGCCAATGTAGCCCTTCACATCATTATAGCCAGCGGCCACATAGCCAATATGTTGGAAAGCGAACTAGCTGGGCCCTTTTTTTGGCCCTTTGTTTTTGTCTTGGTCCTTGATAGACTGGAAGGGTTCGTTTGCAGGGTCGTAACATCGACCACACGAGTGGCAAGGCAACCACCAGAAAGGTGTGGTGTCTGCCATTGCAGGGCATAGTGATACTATTCCACCCCAACGTGCAAGGCAGTGCAGTGCAAATGCTGCCAAAGGACGACGACTTAAGAAACTAGAGGCCTTGAGTTCAAATCTTCACTCTTTTGCCATAGGATGCATGGGTATGCCAGTGAACTATTCATGGCATAAGACTAATTTAGGTCAAAACCTTGGCAAAAAAATGCTTACGATGTCCATGTTTATAGAAATGTAAATTATAAATGATAAAAAAATCCACTTAAATAATAGATTTTGAAAAAACTTTATTCTATAAAGCTATTCAAAATCATGTTTTTTAGTAGACGGCACAAAGTTTTCATAAAAATCTTTTTTATTTTTTTTTATAAAATTTTGAAAAATGAGAATAAATAGGATTTACAAATAAACTTGAGGGGATTCTAGCCCTTCAACCCTTAGCTCCTAATAAACTCAAGACTCAAAATCCTGAATCCCTCATAAAGAGAGGGAAGTTGATACCACTGGGATACAGCCCACAGGATCGCCGTGAAAACAGCAATGAACGGGTTAAATAGGGATCCTGGCCCGCCTCTATAAATATGGGTTCAACGATTCTCACATGGGTGAGGGTTCGTAAACCAGTAATGATTTCCTGCATGGTAACCACTGCCAGCATTATGAGACACTAAAGGTTGGGGCAGTAATAATTTGTTATTAACTTTTTATTTTATATATTTGTTTTTTTCCCTTCAGAACATCAACATAGGTTCCCATGTGCAAATTTCATATCGTTGTGATACATAATGATATGAACAGATTTTTAGGAGACCCTTGTAATACACTGATAGGGTAGAGTATGCTTGTGCATGATTGTCATCAATTGATACAACCGAACCATATTTTTCCGAAAGATAAAAAAATATATTGCTAGCATATATTACTGGTAACCAGGCCATAACCCAACATATGTGCAAAAACTCGAAAAAGCTGCCTTTCATAATACATACTTCGATTTTTATTCAAAGGTACGCCTATTAGATTCATCTTCCATTTCAATGTCATACGAGTTGATGATACCAATTACACTAGTATGATTGTGCACGAAAGTTTTAACAGTCCTCCAAAAAGGCTGGACGGTAAAAGAAACTCAAGAGAAAACCTCATGGGTGGATTACCAATTTAAATTATGGAGAAAAATGTAAACCAGTATACAGCTTGCTAGTATCTAAAATAGTATCCCAGAAGCTCCAACCCTATCACGAGGAATCAAGCGCAGTTCAGAGCCATGTTTAAGGAAGACATTGCCTGAGAAAGCCAGTTAGATACATGTCAAATTAAGGAAAATGTAAACAACTTTTCCAAATTATAATGCTCAGCATCATAATCATAAAAACATAATTCCAATTGTTTGAGGCAGGCACATTAACATTACAACATAAAATGTTGAAAACAGTGTCTCTGCATGAATATGTGGCCAGATACTAAGTGAGAACTACAATCCTGTTCGAATGCTATGTGGTCAAATTTGTTGATGTGATATTACAGCATATGGGAAGGCAAGGCTTCATCGAAATCACATTAGTGCAGGGCAGAATCGTAGAAAGAAGTATATATATATATTTAAAAGGTTATAAATGTGCATGAACCTAATATTCAATTGGATCTTAAATCTCTTGAAATTAATTGACAGAAAAGATGGCACTGGGATGCACAACTCAACTAAACTCAACAAAGCCTTAATCCCAACTACATGGGGTTGTCTACATGAATCCCTCTACGCCAAGCGATCCTATCAAAGGCCCTGTCTTCTGTTGAATCCTTAACATATAAGACCCCACAACATATCTGTCTTTTTTCACCACCTCTAATCATGTTATATTGGGCCTTCCTCTTGTTCTTTGGAGGCCATCGACTTAAATCTAGTCAACCATTTGTACAGGTGCATACCTAGGTTATTCATTTACCTAAGGCTTAGGCTGATAACATATCATTCCCTAAAATACTGCAACATTGGAAGGGGAAGTGACAGGTTGACATACAGGCATCTAATTAATGACATTGCTGACATTATAAATAGTCTAGATAGCACCTTCTCATGGACCATAGATCTAGTAATTCTAAGAATGAGGTCCAGCAATTCTTAACTTCTTCTCTGAGATCTCCATTGCCCCTTACGATTTTTATTTTTATTTTTGATGAAGACCCCTCAAAAAGTTCTCACTTAATTGGGTAATCTGAGAGAGGGTCCAACTATATTTATTTATTTGCTTCTAGAAATCTCCTCCAATGTCACTGCACTTTCCCTTCTTCCGTAAATTCATGATGTAGGAAATTGGGCAAGCGGGCGGGGGGAGAGGGGGGGGGGGGTATGGGGTAAGAATTAATATTATGCTGTTCGTAGGAAATAGAAAGTATGTATAATTGATCATAAATGTTGGGCAAACATGAGGACCAAAAAAATTAGAAAGAGAAAAGTAGGAAACAATAAGGAATCAGAAAAAGGAGAAGAGAAGAAGAAAAGATAACAACTAGCATCACACTAGTAGAGTTATGCAAGACATTTTAAAGGAAATGAGCACATTACACCTGTTTAAACTCCAGTTGATTCAAGAGACATATAAGAAATACTAGGACATCAATTTAAAAGGAAAAAAAAAAAATCAGAGGGAAGGAAGTATTTTTAAGTTATAGTTTCATCTTCTTTTTTTTTGATAAGATAATTATAGTTTCATCTTCTTGCCTTTTCTCTTTTATTAATCCAAGTCTGAATGGGCAATAGCAACAATTTTCAAAACTAATATCTACACTCTCCTCATCCCCCAAAGAATTGGAGCAACATCAAACTAACACCTAAACAACCCCAAATAAATTCTAAAAAAGAATCTACAAAGAGGGGAGAGAGAGAGAGAGAGAGAGAGAGTAACAACACCACATTTGAACCAGTGTAAAAATTAGTGAAAACAAACGTCCCAAATCAATCAGCCCAACAGTCTTTTTGTAGTTTTGAATCACCAATTTTCTTAGAATCTCATAGAGCTACAATGTTAGTGCATTAGTGAGACTACAACAGGTAACATAGTACAAATGGCCTAGACAATCCACTAAGAGGTAATAGTTTCTTTATGAAACATGAGGCTATACAGTAAGGGCCTGTTTGGTTGTCCAATTTGAAATTAGACAATTCAATAAATTTTACATAGGATTGAAGGCATAAATCCATCACCTTGAATTATATTATTTTAAAATGTTGGAGTTATCACTATAATTCATTGTTTTAGAATCAATTTCAAGAAATTCATGGAATGCGACTATTTTAAATTGACACTCTTATTTGTGAAGATGGCCATCATTTTCTTAAATTTGTTAATTCAAGATGATGGATTGTGCCTTTAATACCATGTGAAATTTCTTAAATTGTCCAATTTTGAATTGGACAACCAAAACAGGGCATAACTAAATTACATTCAACTATAGTCACATTCCTTACAATGAATCAATGCACAATGTTATCAATCTTGAATTGAAGTCAAATTATCATCACAAATAACAGTAGGTGATCTTATATAGTTCTGATAAATACTTCAAAAACTAATAAAGAGATATAAGAACAGACAAATGGATTGCAAACACAAAACCCAACTATAGCAACAAAGAATTGGCATACCTGCACTTTGTTGAGGATTGATTCCTACGCCATCTGCATACAGAAGAAAATAAAAATTCTCACACAACGAATAAAAAAACTCAAAAATGATACAAGACCAATGATGGAAATGCAAGTAAATCTGTAACAATAACAATGCCATGTCTCAACAGTTAACAATTGTAGGCACCGAAATCTTCCCTTGTAAATCATGACTAAGTTGCTAAGCTACTTAAAAGAACATTGATGTACAGTTACTGAAACGTGGGAAAGCAAAGCATGCATAAGCAATGTCCCATGCTGTCAAGGTCCATAGACAACCCTGGGTGATCAGCCTAGTTGGTGGCCGAGGCAGTTTCCCAGGATGCTGACTGAGTTCAAAAGTTGTTAATCATTGACTGATATATTTGATTCATGCAAAATGGCAAGTCTTGGAAAGATCGGTAAAATATCAAAGGGACTTTTTGTGGCACAAAGGTATAGGAAAATCTTTGGGGTAAAAAAAAAACAAAAAAAAGGTCCGAAGGCCTTTCTTTTTTGGAAATTGGGTGGAGAAAAAACTAATTGATTAATTGCGCCAAGGTTTGTTATCCTTCGAAGGTCAGGGGACTGGTTATCGAAAATAAAGTAGAAAAATACAGATCTCTCACAAAATGGCTATAGAGATTTCCTACTAGAATGGCACTCCGTTTATGGGCTTATGGCAGTACCACCCCAGTCTTGAGAAGGCTGATTTGTGTCCTTGAAAAATTTGCCTATCAGAGTACACTCTTTTTCCTCAAATTACATACAACATGCTATTGAATTGGGCTCTTCTAAATTCTATCAAAACTGTTGCACATCATCTGGACGGGCAACTCCCCACCTAACCCCGATTCCCTCAGCACTATAGTTTTTGCCGCCGCCCAAATGCTTCCTATTGCTAGCCTTTTTCTCACAACCAGATAAAATCAATTCAAAAAAATTACCGAAAAAGGAATCAACAGCATGTAAACCCTAAAAATTGAAGGAAATTGGGAAGGAATGAGGTACCGTTGGTGATGATGGCGCTAGTTTGGGGAGGCACCTTGAATTCTTCGGCTGCGAATTTGAGAACGGCGGTGAACGGGGCTGCTTCTGGTACGCTAAACCTGCAATTGAGATTTGAAAATTCAGGGAATTATTAAGGAACATCAAGGGCCAAAAAAATAAATAAATAAAAAAGAGAGTGAGTCAATTTGATTTTACGAACACTTTGAAGGGAAGCTTGGGATCGGAGGTGAGAATGACTTTGAAGGAGACCTTGCCACCCGCCATATTTCTGAGTTCTAGGGCTTCTTCCTCCTCCTCTTCTTCTTCTGCTCGTTACGGAGCCGAAGGTGCACTGATCTATACCGAATTACCGATGTATTTCGCGTATGAATAACGCGTTGGTACTTGTGTTGCGTGGTCTCCGGTGGGCTAAAAATGGTGTGTATGGTCTCCAGTGGGCTCATAAATGGGACTAGGCTTTGGGCACTTGGCCTTCTTTTTATTCTTTTGGGATTTGGCCAACTGAAAAAGTAAAAAAAAAAAATTCCTGTTTTTCCCCCTTCCCTGTCTCTTTTTAGCCTCTAATTTTAATTAAAAAACCAATGGCACCAAGATCACCTTTTTCGTTTTTATTTATATATTATCTTTTGGGTGCAGTTATTGTAACTCCTTAATTTATTTTTACACCCTATTAATTTTTATTTATCAAGGTTTTATAAAAAAATATAAAAGATTTTTATGAAAATTGATCACTCGATCCATTAGAAAACATGATTTTGAATGATTTTTCAAAAGACGGTTTTTCCAAAATTTACCGTTTAAGTAGATTTTTTGGTCATTTACTATCTCTATTTCATTTTTTTGCCAAAAAATCTACTTAAGTGAAAGATTTTGAAAAAAACTTTCTCATACAAAGTAGTTTAAAATGATGTTTTTTAGTAGACAGCACCATCAGTTTTCAAAAAAATATATTATATTTTTTAAAATCTTAAGAAAGTAAAATTAGTGAGATGTGTTAAGGGGTTGCAATTAGAAGTGCTCGTGGTTTGGTTTTAGAGTAAATTTCAAATCAAATCAAAGAACTTCAGTTTGGTTTTTACCAAACCAAAACCAAACTATATTATAAAAAAGCCAAACCAAAAAATTTCGGTTTGGTTTCGGTCTTCTCCTATCAAGTTGCATCAAATGTGAAAATGACAATCCAAATTAGAAATAAAAATGGTTTTAATAATAACATTAAACATTGTTAACTAAAAAAAGCATTAAACATTGTATCAAAATATAAACATATTAACATATGTCAATTAAAGTAATAGAAAATTTACACTATTGAAGTTTAATATATAATATTATTATATTATTATATATGTACTACAGTTGTTTCGGTTTGGTTTGGGTTTTTTAACATGCAAACCAAAATCAAACTAAACTAATTCGGTTTTTTAAAGTTGAAATCAAAACCAAACTAAATAAGAAACAAAATCAAAGTAAACCAACTGATTTGATTCGATTCAATTTGATTCACGGTTTTAACCTAAACCATGAACACCCCTACTTGCACTAACTGATCCCTTATCTTTTTAAAGCTCGGAATGCACAAGAGAAAATTATAGGAACGACTATTGCAACCCCCCAAACTGATAAGTTGCCCCCCATATTTTTTAATTAAAAAAAATTATTATACAAAATTACCAAAAAGGGCTTAAGTACCCCCACCCATCCCTTCTCCCACAAGCCCAGCAATTCTCTCCAGCACCCCACCCCACCGGCGACGGGGAGGCAACAACGACGGCAGCCCTCCTTCCTGTCGTCGGCAACCCTCTTCTTCCTCCTTCTTTTTTTTTTTTTTTTTTTTCCTTTCCTTCCCAGAACCCCTCTCCCGTACCCCTTTCTCGTTGGCAACCCTCCCTCCCGTCGAAACCCTCTTCTTCTCTTCTTCTTCTTCTTTTTTTTTTTTTTTTCCTTTTTCCTTTTCTTTTCCTTTTCTTCTCCTCTTCCCTCCTGTCGACAGCCTCTTTTTTTTTCTTTCCTTTTCTTTCCCTTCCCTCTAGTCACCGGAAAAAAATGGAGGTTTTGAAAAAAAAAACCTCCCTTGCTGGAAAACACACAGATTTGACCAGCAGAGGAAAAAAAAAAGAAAAAAAAAAAGAAAGAAAGAAAGAAGAGGAAGAACTTCCCTTGTCGGAAAAAATAGAGGTTTTGAAAAAAAAAAACCTCCCTTGCACAAATCTGACCAGCAGAGGAAAAAAAAAAAAAAAGAAAAAGAAAGAAAGAAAGAAAGAAAGAAGAGGAGAAGAAGAGAGAAGATGAGGAAGGGGTGCTCGTGCTCGCCGTCACCGTGGCCTTTCTTTGCCGGGAGTGGGGTGGGTGAGAAGGGTTAGAGTTTATTTAGGAAGAGGGGGTATTTTAGTCTTTGAGAGGGGTGGGTATATAAATTGGAGGGGGGGTGAGGAAATCAGGTGGGGCAATTTATACCTTTGGGGGGTTGCAATAGCCGCTCCCGATAATATATTTATCCTAGCCCATATGGGGAATGGCTAGGCTTCTTCAGGCGTTGAGGTCTAGGCAAGACTAGATCTACTCTCACAGCCTTGCCTCGTAAAGGTGCGTTTGGCTGAAGGGGCATCAGGAATGGGAAAGTGGAATCTGGAGAGGATTCTATTGTTTAGCTTACATTAACCCAGGAAAGCATGCATTCTCGGTTCCTCACATTCCCACCAAATGACCAAAAATCATTTCCTTATTTTTGATGGGTTTGATTTCCCCTCAGCCGGGAATCCCATTTAGTAAAAATTTAATACCAAGCGTGCCCCTCTCTATTCCTCACAACAAATCTTTATTCTTTCCATATCTCTCCTCCTTTATCCCCAAAACACGATCAGACCTTAGATCTCATCTCATCACATCTCACCCCATAACAACAGTAGCAAGATGAGCGGAGCCTCTCACCGGCGATGGAGATTGTAGTGGTCGCACTGAGTTTGAAGCCTTTGATTGTATTTGTGCTTGGCCCTTGCTAGAGATTGGGGTATTGCTGAGGAAGGAAGAAGGGAGGGTGAAGCCTCTCGCAGGCAAAGGTGCTTCAGATCTAGCGGTGACAACGTGAAGATGTGAAAATCAAACATGGGAATGTTTAATTTTTTTCAAATCAGCCATCTTCTCTTCTTCCTCTTCTTCTTCTTCTTCGTTTTTTTTTTTCTTTTTTCCCTCTACTTCAGCCGTCTTCCTTTTTTTTTTTTCTTCTTCAGATCAGTCATCCTTTTTTTTTTTTTTTTTTTTTTGTTTCGGCGGTGGCAACGTGAAGATGTGAAAATCAAACATGGGAATGTTTAATTTTTTTCAGATTAGCCATCTTCTTTTCTTCCTCTTCTTCTTCTTCATTTTTTATTTTAATTTATTTTTTCTTCTACTTCAGTCGTCTTTTTTTTTTTTTTTTCTTTCAGATCAGCCATCCTTTTTTTTTTTTTTTTTTTTTTTTTTTTCTGGCGGTGACGACGTGAAGATGTGAAAATCAAACATGGGAATGTTTAATTTTTTTCAAATCAACCATCTTCTCTTCCTCTTCTTCTTCTTCTTCTTCTTCTTCGTTTTTTTTTTTTTTTTTTTTTTTTTTCTTTTTTCCTCTACTTCAGCCGTCTTCTTCTTTTCTTTTTCTTTTTTTTCATTTTTTTTTATTAGATCAACCATCTTTTTTTTTTTTTTACCGGCGGTGACGACGTGAAGATGTGAAAATCAAACACGGGAATGTTTAATTTTTTTCAGATCAGCCATCTTTTTTTTTCCTCTACTAGCGGTGACGACGTGAAAATGTGAAAATCAAACATGGGCACTGTGAGGGTATTGTGGGAATTTGATCCATATTGGGCATCACTTTCCTGACTTTACCAAACATGAGAGTGGGAATGGTAGAGGGAATATTGCTTTCCATACCCCTCAACCAAACGTTGGAATGGGTTCCAATATCTCACATTCCCATTCCGCGAACCAAACGCACCCCAAATACCTTTCAATGTTGTACCTAGTGGCCCTTTTTTCATTTTTATTTTTCTCGCTTGGGGACCTAGCTAGCCTGACTAAGCTCATGACTATTATACATCTTGCCCCAAGTGTGATATTTGAATAATTCTAAATTCTAAATTCTAAATTCTAAATTCTAAATTCTAAGACCATGGTGCAAAAAGAGGAGATAAAGAAAAAGAAGGTTTTTTCCGTATTAAAAATAAATATACTTCTTCACATTTCTTTGAACTACAGAATAAAAACAAAATAACCAAATTCATATTTACAAACATCAAAATAAAAGCACCTCCAAATTTCAAAAATAAAATGTTTTTTTCTTTTTTTTTCTTCTTCCCCATCCTGTTCGGAGCTGTTCTTAATAGATAATCCACAAATTAATCAATAATGGTATTGCGAGCGCCATGGCCCACCATTTCCCAATCAATGATTTTAGGCCGCTTGATCCACTGCAGACGAGCTTGTTATTGTGATAAGTGCACACTGGTTGATTCCTGAAGACAACAAATATTTTATTTAGGATATGATTGCGCCATATGCAAAAAGCCAAAGATAGAGTGTGAGCAAATTGATTTAATGTTGATGCATAAATAACCCACCCACATAAATTATTGCATGCCACTCCTACTAAAAGCTAAAAATGGCTGAATCACCAAGGGTAAATTACATTGGCTTTCTTGTAAGCTAATGTTGTTCTCACTCGAAAAAAGTCTATCACATATTTGGTGTTGTGCATAGTACCAAATGGTGCACAGCACCAAAACCCTAGTGTGTTGTCAGATGTGTTGTCTTACACACTACCATTTAAGTGCATGTACCTAAGACAATATGACTATGCACTCACATGATGGAGTACACGAGGTTTTTTGGATGATTCAGATTTACATTATTTTTTTCTATTTAACTTGCATCAAGGGTGTAAAATCCTTATTAATATTAGATACCTTTATCTCCTCAATATCAATGCTTCTATGTAAACTTGAATTCGAAATTACTCATTTAACAAATAAGGAGATTACCACCCGATTATCATGCCATTGGTGTGAAGTAATTAAAGAAGGAAAATAAAAAACATCAATTTTCAAGAGCTTGCTTTCCTTTTTATAATGGTATGGTTTATCCATTCATTTATTTATTTTACAAAATTGAAACTTTTCACCACTTATGTAATTCATTACGGCCGACCATTAGGAAGCTTTCCCGTGTACAAAATGAATAACAAAAATAGACATATAATAATAACATAAGCTCTAAAATTAATTCCATTGTTCAAAAATCTTAAAAAGATATATTCAAGAATTTTACTAATTTAAACCCTAAAAACCGTATTCATGAATCTTACCTTTACACCCCATAAAAATAATATATTAAAAAAAAAAAAAGAGGGGGGGGTTTTAGATTAGTCGGGCTAACAGAAAATAATTACAGTTCAATATAAATTACTATTAACTTTCTAGTAAATGACTACTAACTTAACTATTAATGACTACTAACTATAATTATTTACCCATATCCCACCAATTTGTAATTGGGGGAATTTCATGAATCAAAATCTATCGGTTCTAAGACAAAAAAATTGGTGCTACCAATCCCAAATAGTACTAAATACGGACCTGCTTGAGCAAAATGTGATGACGTAGTCAGTCCCCGAGCATGTAAAAATACTGGTTGGGTCATCATACGCGTAACTATACGCAGTGGGGCATGCCTGCTTGAACTTCTTCGAATAGTACGTGGGTCGGCACGTGGTCGGATTTCCATAAACACCTTTACAACAATACTCGTCGGTGTTGAACACGTCGCACGCGCTCCGACACGCCACCACCTTCCCATTCATCTTTACGGCGAGCTCCGACGGGCAACTGGACCTCAGGTCACTATCACAACCGGCCACGCTGCAGTTTCCCTTGCCGTTGATGGGCTTGACGGCGATCGGCAAGTTGAATCCGTCGACGAGGCTAACATCGTAAAAATCCAAATTTGCGAGGGTAAATTCGGCAAGTGAGGCTGGGGTGGCACCTGAGCCTTCGCCTCCACATTTGAGGGACGTGCCACAGCTACCGGTTTCGCAAGTTCCATTGCCGTTCTTGTCGAATTTGCAACCACTTCGGCCCCAAATCCGGCCGGACCAACCAACGGGTGCGGTGAGAACAATGGATTGACTGGGTTTTAACGCAAAACCGCCGCCGTTGAAGTTCTCGCCCGGGAAGATTGCGGGCCATATTATCTCTTTGCAATCGTTAATGATCGTAAAAATTCTTGCCGATTCGGACAATTTTGCCCCTGCCCATTTGAGTATAGTGTAGGAATATGAGATTGATGGATGTATTTTAATTTGTAATATCTTAGAAATCATAAATATATGAACACATTAAAAATTCATAATGGGATCATGAATAAACTTTGTGAACAATATTCATAAAAAATAATCAAGAAAAATATCATTATAATGAAATTCATGTAACGCTGGAAGGCTAGTGTGACTAAGGTTTAAATCTTATGTGTCGTCCTGGGAGGACTAGTACACAATCTTTGTAAAAAATGGTAGAAGCATTAAAATTATAAAAGGATGATAACAAAACATATATATATATATATATATATATATATATATATATATAGGATGATGATCAGGTAAGCACATGCTGATATAATTTACATCAATACCCGTATTGGGAGTTGTACTTTGTGCATTAATGGATTATGAGGTACATTAGATCAATGTAAGAGGTACAACCCCTCATACATAGTGTTGATATAACTTATATCAACACGTACTGATAGGAACATAACCGATAAATATATATATATATAGTTTCAGATTAGAGGGGACAAATTCTAATACACAATATTTTTATAGAAACTAATTTATCAGAATAATGATTGGAGCTTGAAGTACATTTTTTTTTTTTTTGAAAACTTTCTTGTGGATCCGATAATTTAGGAATTGTATATAATAAAAGGAAAAATTGTATAAAATTTGTGTTTCATGCTCTGACCTATACATATAGAATTAATTACTAAGTTAGCCCAGCAAATAAATTAAAAAAAAAAAAAAAAAAAAAACAGAGAGACATTGAGAGCAGAAATTACCTGATGAAATTAGAGCAAATATTAACAAAACTGAAAGAAGAACTTTAAGATGTGGAGCCATCTCTCCCTGTGGAATGGAATTGAGAATTGAGGCATTGAAGGAAGGGGTATCGATGCATCGTTACATATAAAGAAAAGAAGGTGAAGCAGAACAGAATACGTGTGGAGGGAGAATGAACCAAAGTAGCGACCATTCTAAAAAGGTTTCTTTGAAGCTTAGATGATTCCTTTCCCAAACCTTCTCTCCAAGTTCCTTCAGGTTCTAGGTTCTTCTCTTCCTCGTTTGCACATTCCTTATAAATAAATAAAAAAAATGCATGTCACAGTGGAACCATGGATGCTGCCACGTGGAGAGAAGTATTCCTCACAGCCTATGTATAGGTGGGAAGAAAGGATTTAATAGTGTTACTGAGGGGAGTTTGGCATTCCCACCAAAATTTGATTACCTTCAGCCTGAATTATCCAAAACCCAAATTCTCCTTGACTCTCTAATTAAAAGCGGATCCCAATTACAAAGGGATTTATAATAGGAAAATGAAATATTCAATCTAAATTATCCAAACCCCAACCTACCTAGGTACTACAGCGAGAGGTCACAGGTACTAGGGGTAATTTTTGGTCTAAATCCTAATTCGGACGAGTATTTGTTACTAATCGAGGAATGTGGAAGGAAAATATTCTCATGATAGTTTATTATTAGAAAAGCAGTAATGGATACGAGACACATAGACACATGTGCATAAAAGAATATAAAACCGATATAGAGCCCACATGTCGAGATAGGTATCCGCTTATCTTATATCCATTATTGGTTTTAATAATGAAAAACTATCATGCTAGTTAGATTTTCTCTTATAAATTAGATACAACTGCAATACGTGTAGTGTCAATGAAATGAATATACAACATGGGACACCACATGGCCTAGGTTTTATGATGGGCTTTCTGCCTGAAGTTTTAGTCCTGGATTATACGAAGTCTAGGACAGGCAAGTAACCCTGCAGTGTGTACCATTTCATGGGATAGCTGGTGGAGAACCCAAACGGCCAAACCCATGTGTATATCCCATTATATTCCTCATTTTCTGCTATATCCTACAGTCTGGGCCTAGACAGCAATCATGGAATTGTACATAGGATGATCCCAAATCCATGTGAATCCTACATTCTCCTTGTGAACGTCTAATTAATTAGAAGCAAAGTTAAATGGGAATTACAACAGGGGAAAAAATAAAATACCAGGAGAATGGTGGCACAAATGTTTACTCCCAAATCTAAGACTACACAAGTAAATATTTGCTCTGGAATCTGGGAAAATTGAGATTGGGCCTGCTATTGAGTTTTCCCTGTCCAATCAACCCCAATTTTCCCATTGTTCTTACTATGTATAGAACAATATTTTTCTTTCCAAGTATATATATATATATATATTTTCAAAAAAAGGTATGCAATTCATATAAGACATTGTTAGCTCTCAAATGTATATGGGTCGATAATAGCAAAAAAAAATTTAAAAAATTTAAAAAATAATATATATGGGTCTGACGTTGGTCCTGGGTCTGGCCAACTTGTAAGGACATCTGGATGAGATTGGACATTAGGATAATAACAGGGGATTGGCTATTGCAACCCCCAAACCTATAAGTTGCCCCCACTTGATATCCCCACCCTCCAAATTTACACACCCACCCCTCTTAAAGACTAAAATACCCCTCATTCTCACCCACCCCACACCCCCATGGCAATGATGACTGGCGAGAAGAAGAAGAAGAGATGGCGACGGTGACGACGACTGGTGAGGAAGGGCGACGGTGGCAATGCCATTTTTTCAGATCTATGTGTTTTCCGGCACTCTTCTCTTCTTCTCCTCTTCTTTGTTTCTTTGTTTTTTTTTTTTTTTTTTTTTTGGTTTTTTTGTTTCCTTTGCTGGTCAGATTTGTGTGTTCTTCCATTTTTTCCGGCGATGGGAGGGAAGAGAAAGAAAAGGAAAGAAAAAAAAACAGGGCTGCCGATGGGAGGGAAGAAGAGAAGAAAAGGAAAAGAAAAGGAAAGAAAAAAAATGAAGAAGAGAAAAAGAGAGAAGAGGAGGAAGGAAGAAGAGGGCTGTCAACGGGAGGGAGGGGAGGGAGGGTTGCCGACGAGAGAGGGGTGCGGGAGAGGGGTTCTGGGAAAGAAAAAAAAAATAAAAAAAAAAAAAAGGAGGAGAAGAGAAGAAGAGGGAAGATGAGGAAGGAAGAAGAAGGGTGCGGTGCTCGCCGTCGACGAGAGAGGGGTGCGGGAGAGGGGTTCTGGGAAGGAAAAAAGAAAAAAAAAAAAAGAAAAAGAAAAAGAAGAAGAGAAGAAGAGGGAAGAGGAGGAAGGAAGAAGAGGGGTGCGATGCTGGCCGTTGCTATTGCCTCGCCGTTGCTGGTGGGGTGGGGTGCCGAAGAGAGTTGCCGGTGAGGAGGGGTGTGGGAGAGGGGATGGGTGAAGGTACTTAAACCCTTTTTGGTAATTTTGCATAATAATTTTTTTAATTAAAAAATATGGGGGCACAACTTAGAGGTTTGGGGAGTTGCAATAGCCATTCCCTAATGACAGTCCAAAATGGGCCAAGATTAGGGCTGGTCTCTATTGGGTCGTTATTTATCAAGCCCATGATCTAGCATCAGGCCCTACATGAGGTTAATTGGGCTGGCCTAACCTGAGTTTTCTACTTTCAGTTTTTGCGAAACCCATTCTCTCAGGTGACAAAGAATCCCAGTATAAATACCATTTCCCCTCTATGACACCCTCCCCTCCCCCCCTCCCGTCCCCTCCCCAAACCAAACTTGCGCCACTTCTTTATCTTTAATAAACATGGCTTTTCCCACGCATCCAAACAAGCCAGAAAAGAATGATACAGGAACTTGAGAGAAAATGATTGATGTCCAAGAAAAAAGACCAAGTCAAAGTGGGGAGGCACTGCATTGATCTTTAATTTGGATGGGTCTGGGGACCAATGCTTTTGGCCCCAAGGATTGGTCTATTATTCCTCATAGTTGCACATGCATTGATAGGACATGACCTAGCATTTTGACAAGCAACAATTAGGTTATCATCTCCATCCAAACTGGTCTAGATCAAATGATTATAACCCTATGATCTTTCAAACATTTTCCATACCCCACTTTTATAGATATGTGTCATTGTATTGTAACTATCCAAGAAATGTCATTGAAAGTCGAAAGCAATAGGTTAGACCTCATATGATTGTGTTCTATGTTTTCAGACCACACCATTCCTCATAAATGAAAATGGGTTGTTTCAGGGGAATTGAAACTTAAAAGCACACTTGGAATATAATTCAACCATACATGATAATGTAGATAATTTGTATTATATATATATGTCGTAAGTACGAAGATTTTGATGACTTGCACGATATTGTGCATGTCATGTAATAATCAGATTTGTATGTGATTGTGGGTGATTTATCATAGATGACTTTGATCATTGTGCAACATGTACAATATCGCACGGATTGATGATCAGATGCATATGAGTATGTATAGTGCTACTCAAAAAGTATTATGTGATTGTGAAGAATTGGCCTTTCACTTTGAATTTTGTATCTTTGAAGGGGCCAATTCTAAGATGATCATAAATTTGCAGTCTGTCATGCTACCTCTCAAAAAGGGAAAAACTTAAATTTTGCATTTAATGAAAAATGTTTCAAAAACTAAATAAATACCATATTGTAGGCCAAAATTTGTTGAGTTTGCCATTTCAATTTTCAGCTAAATCAATGAAAATGATAAAACGACCAAACCAAAAGAAAATTTTCTCCAAATTTTAGATAAAAGTCTAATCTCCGAATTAAAAAATATATTAATATTTCTTTCCCAATCATCCTTAATTTTAATTCAAACACCTTCCCGGAACCCAAATTTGGCCGCCTAATCTGTGACTTTAGGCATTGAAACCCATGATTAGGGGGTCCAGAATCAATGGCTCAAAGAAAAAAAAGACATTAATAAACTACTTCAACTCCCAAAAGACCTCTTAATATAAGAAGAGAAGGGGATAGATCTCTTGTAAAGCCAGTTGGCACACGTGTGGTACTAATCATGTTAAGCACCAAGCCCAACCCTAAGCAATCATTCACTCCATCTTAGACTCTCCCCATACATCCCTCTCACACAGTCACACTCACCCAAATATACACTAAACTTTAGTTCTCATACTCTTGCTATATAAAATCTCTCTTTTTCACACCTCTTTTTTTTTCTATATTCATTCATGATCAATCACTATACATGGGCTCTCTGTCTAAAAAGCGTGCATGGTGGGTCACCCCGCTCGTGCACTGCATGCGAGCCAGGGCCCATCAACCCACTGTCAAGCCCCAAAAAAAAAAAAAAAAAATAAAAACCGGACAGATAAAGATAAATGGGCTTGTCACCCTTGGTGGATCTAGTTGTATCACCCTCGAATGAAACTACAGCTAGACCACATGGAGAGGGAAAAAAAAATGAAGTAATTTATTTGATAAATATTTGCATATATATATATGTATTAGTAGCCAGTGATATTTGATGGGTGACCTAGATAGGTCCACAAGTGGGTGATTGAATCATTGCTTGTAAAAATTTAAAGGTGAAAGGAACATAAGAGAAGCATCAGAAGCAAAAAAAAGGAGAAAAAGAAGGCACTTCCTCTATCTACTTATAAAACTCGACACAAGTTTCTTTGCTTCATATCACTGGAGCCTATAACAATGGCCTCTGAGAAGGTGGAGACTGTTATCGCCGGTAATTACGTCGAGATGGAGAGGGAAGACGTCGATTCCAAGTCGACTAAGGGCAAGTTGTCGAAATTGTTTTGGCATGGTGGCTCGGTCTATGATGCCTGGTTTAGCTGTTCTTCGAACCAGGCACTCACTTGTTCATGATTAATTATTTTTTCATAATCTTTTTTTTACTATGGCTGTTATGGGAATTATTATGATTATATAACCTGTTTTTATTTATTTTTTTTTTGGGGGGGGGGGGGGGGGGTGGAATGTAGGTTGCACAAGTGCTTTTGACACTGCCTTACTCATTCTCACAACTGGGGATGTTATCTGGAATTCTTTTTCAACTGTTTTATGGGTTGATGGGAAGCTGGACTGCTTACCTTATAAGTGTACTCTATGTTGAGTACAGAACTAGAAAGGAGAGAGAAAAGGTTGATTTTAGGAACCATGTAATTCAGGTAATTTCTATATCCTTTTATTTTCCCCCACTCATATAGCATTTGAAATTTTCAGTGTTTCCACTACTTAAATTATTTTTTAGATGTTAATTCCTATTTTTAAAATTTGATTGTTTAATTGGCAGTGGTTTGAAGTTCTTGATGGGTTGCTGGGGAAACACTGGAGGAACATTGGCCTCATTTTCAACTGCACTTTTCTTCTATTTGGATCTGTAATTCAGCTAATTGCATGTGCGAGGTAATCTATGAAAGATTGATAGCTCTTAATAATTTATATATATACGGATCCATACAACCCATTTCATGTATGCGGTATCACCTCCATCCCAATGCACGGTGTTGATGCAACTTATATCAGGCGTTCTCACTAGAAAATTTTCATATATATATATATATAATTTTTTTTTCTATGGGGATGAAAAGGATATGTTATTATTATAACACACTATTTCCCTGATTTTCATTGATGCATGTTGCAGTAACATCTACTACATAAACGACAACCTCGACAAGAGAACTTGGACATACATATTTGGCGCCTGCTGTGCTACAACTGTCTTCATCCCTTCATTCCATAATTACAGAATTTGGTCATTCTTAGGCCTTCTCATGACTACTTACACTGCATGGTATATGACCATTGCTTCCCTTCTCCATGGACAGGTAAATGGAATTACACTGTATTTTTAGCATCATTTTCCTTTGATATAATGATATTAATTCTATCTATATTTTTATTTTTTTATTTGCTTGTGTAAGGTTGAGGGAGTGAAGCACTCAGGCCCAGCCAAAATGGTCCTCTACTTTACTGGTGCCACCAACATTCTGTATACCTTTGGCGGACATGCTGTCACAGTGTGAGTATCCAATAATAATCAAATAACATAGACACACACATATACATTTGTAGGTACATTCTTGCATATATGCATATACATATATATTGAATATAACCCCCTTTTCGAGGAAAGGAAACATGTTTCCCTAGAAACTGGTGCCGAACTTTTTGAAATTTTTTTGCTCCACTTGGTTGCCAATGACACTGACCAAAAAAATAAAATAAAATTTGGAATTTTAAAATTCTTAAAAATTGTGAGTAATGCATCTCGAGTATGTAGGTGTATCCATACGTTCATGTATATACGTGTAGGCATGTATGTAAGTATGTGTGCATGTATTGGGTGATTATGTGAATATTGATAAGTGGGATTAATTAATTAATTAATTAATTATTATTAATTTTTTTTTACAGGGAGATAATGCATGCAATGTGGAAGCCACAGAAGTTCAAGCTAATCTACTTAATGGCAACACTATATGTGCTAACTTTAACCCTACCATCAGCTTCTGCTGTTTATTGGGCTTTTGGGGACATGCTCCTTAATCATTCCAATGCTTTAGCTTTGCTCCCAAGGACTGGATACAGAGACACTGCTGTCGTCCTCATGCTCATTCATCAGGTTAATTAATTTTAATTACCATTGCAATCCTGTTTGCTCATATAAATTTATTTTTATTAATTAATTCCTTTAATTTAATTTAAGAAGTGTAAAATTGATGTCATTTTGGGTGCAGTTCATAACGTTTGGCTTTGCATGCACTCCCTCTATACTTTGTGTGGGAGAAGTTCATTGGGGTGCATGACTCAAAGAGCATGTTTAAGAGGGCTCTGGCTAGACTTCCCGTGGTAGTCCCCATATGGTTCCTTGCCATCATCTTCCCTTTTTTCGGCCCCATCAACTCCACCGTTGGATCTCTTCTTGTTAGCTTCACCGTCTACATAATTCCCGCCTTGGCGCACATGATAACTTTCGCTCCTGCATCAGCTCGAGAGGTTAAACATCTTAATTTTTAATCATATATTTGTTCTTAAAAGTTTAGGCTTCATATGGCATGGATTAGCATGTTAAATTTTGATTTCGATGCTAATTAATGGCTTTTTTTTTTTTTTTTTTTTGGCAGAATGCGGTGGAGAGACCACCATCATTCCTAGGAGGATGGGCAGGATCATACTCCGTGAACATATTTGTGGTGGGGTGGGTTTTTGTTGTAGGGTTTGGGTTTGGAGGGTGGGCAAGCATGCTCAACTTCATACACCAAATTGATACATTTGGTCTCTTCACTAAGTGCTATCAATGCCCCCCTCATAAGGCTTGACTAGATTCCCTTCTTTTAAGAAAGAAGCAAAAAAATTAAGAAATTAAGATACATGTGTAAGTGTGTAAAGAGATTGGCTATTGTAATTTTTTTTTTTTTTTTTTTTTTGGGGGAAGAGAGCTTTTATAACTTGTGTGTTGATCAATCTTCTTAAGAAATGCAACTCCCTTTGTTTTTGTGGGATTTTATTGATATTGTTCACCCTCCTAGTATTTTTCAATATTTTTCCTTATTTTGTAGAAATCATTTTTTTTTCCTCAACGCCTTTCTATATCTTCATATTTCAATCCATATTGCCACTGGTCTTGGGGCCTAATGGCAGATTTTCCCCTTTCAAGGGAGGTCATGGTTTCTAATCTTGATAGAGTAAGTTTATGATGTATTGATCGGTGTTCTTTCCTCTCTCAAAAAAATAAAAAAATTAAAAAATAAAAAAAAAATTGAGCAATTATAGGCTGTGAACAGCTGCTCCATGCGAAACCATTATTGCAACAAGACGTAAGACCATAATAGGTCGAGCTAGACTAGTCAATGACTGAGAAGCCGAAAGTGATGTGTGAACCCATGGGTTTAATATATAGACCCTCTGCACAAGTAAAATTGGTAAGGTTCTAATCACTTGATTCCAAATATCCAACCCCACATCCTGTGTTTTGAGTGACCAAAAAGGAGCCTCATGCGGACGGAGTTATGTGGACTTGACAATGCGGACTAACATAGGAACCGTTGGAAGGTGAAAAAGACTAAAACTAGCAACAAAGAGTTCTGCCACAAATGGGCAGCTGTGAATGTCGGCAAAGCACGATGTTATCTTCAGAACCCAATGATGCAATAAGGGCCTAATTTGATGTGCTCCAGTCAGTTATGGGGACTCGATGTACCTTTCAGGTTTTTATCATATAACATTTGTGGCCCACAATCTACATCTCTCCTCTTTTGAAGTAAAGGTTGGAGTGTTGCTTTGAAGTTTATGTTGGGAAGTCCCACTTCTCTATATTATTTAAATATAAATATTGGGTTAAATGTAGGTTTATAAATTTATTAAGTAAATTGCAGATAACAGTCCTGAAGTATGTAAGGTTAGTGGATAACTTGCCTTATATTTTAATTTTACCAATGTGCCCCTTAAGCTCATTTGAGATTTTTTTGAGCTTAATGGTAGTAGTAAATATGACGCAATGCGATAGGGGGTTTGGGTTGGGAGAGAGAGAGAGTGGGGGTATTTTTGAAAATTATCCGTGTCATGTAACTATTTTCCATCAATTTTCATCAACGGCGAGTAACGGTGGAGCACATTGATAAAAATTAAAACATACACAAGGCACATTGGTAAAATTAAAACATAAGGGGAGTTATATGCTGACCACCCCATACTTCAGGGGGGATTATTTGCAATTTACCCAATTTATTAAGGCTTTTTATCTAATAGGTTATGTTTTGAGGTTGGAAACTTGACATGATATCAGAGCCAATCATTTTTAGATCCGTTTCATTATTGAGGCTATTTTTGTCATTCACCTGATAGACTCATTCTTGTCCTCTTTTTTTTTTTTTGGTTGGTAAAATGGATATTTAATCAGAAAGCAAACTAAATTCTAGGGGTGGAAACACCCAACAGGTCAGTAAGAAGAAGATTAGAAAGCCCAACTGGAGGCTGACTCTAAAACAAGGAAATTACAGCTAATTTTATGACCCTCTTGAGCTAAAAAGTCAGCACATTCTTGTCCTTTTAGACTTAAAGATGGGGATGTTAGGTTTTTAGGTTTAAAACTTAGTACCTTGTGATGGTTAGACTCTTAGGTTTGAAACTTAATAATTTAGGATGAAAGGTTTAAGAGTCCATTTGGGGTTTGGGAATTAGGAGTGAAGGTTGGGCTGTCCTACCCCCACATGGTTGTTGCCAGCCATGTGACCCAGAAAACTAAAAATAAGAAAGAGAAAAAGGATGTTTGCCTAATTTGATGCGCTCTCGTTGTTCGCTATTCTGAAACGACAAATAGATTACCAAATTCGTTTTCAAATTCAACCACCTAGTGATTGGTTGAAGTAGCCAACTAAAGCACACATTATTGTGGAGAGAGAGAGAGAGAGAGAGAGAGAGAGAGAGAGAGGCCCAAAGCCCATGTATCGTATTCCCTTGAATGATTACTCTTGGCCCACTATAATCACAATATTAATGTAGGCCATCTAACATCTTTTAGGACAGTCTCCATGAGCTGACCAACCAACTCCTCTTTTGGAGAGCATCTTCAAGAATCTCCAAATTTATTTATTTATTTATGGTAAATAAGAATATCCAATTTAATCTTGTGAATGGTAGGGAAAACATAAGGGGGCTTTGGGCTTCGACCCTGGAAGTAAACTAAGCAACCAAGAAATGGTTCGACCATTTGGTAGGCCCCATAAATGGTACAAAGAGAAAGGAAGGTGGGGGTGGGGGGGGGTGGGGGGCATAGTCTTTGTGGGCTTATTATGACTTCCTACCTTGTTTGGCTAAAGTGACTTTCACACTGAAAAGAAAATGGTTACAAGGTGATAAAAGTTACAAAAGCAATCAATCTAGATACCCACTACATATCTTAGAGCCCCAGCAACTCAAAAGTAGTATTCCCTTTCTAAGACCTAACCCAAATAACTCATTGCAAATCAACAAGGTCCAAGAGAGAGAGAGAGAGAGAGAGATGCAATTTTTCACTAGTTATCCATGGCATGTTGGCCTGACGTAATATTTATCTCTTTGTTTCGAGTAACAGAAGCGTAGATTTAGTAATATTACGTTGTTACTTGTCACCCAAAAGAAATTTGATAAAAATTCCTCACTAGGTGTAATTTAGTTACACTAGAGAGGATACGACTCCTACACCTAAATTCTATTTACACCCCAATCCCAATCACAAGGGCTGCTGCTGATCTCATTAGTTACAATTTGACCCTAGATGTTTGAGTTGTCCACAGGTAGGTTGTGGGGTGCCATCACACCTGATGAATTCCCAAGTGGGTACCATTAAATTTTTCTTAGAACTTTCCAAGATAAGGACTAGCTGTCTGGTCACAGTCATAGAATGTCTCAATTATTTATTTTTCTCCCTGTCCATGATCGATGAACCTGTCTAACTCAAAGAAAAGGAAAGAAAAGATAGAAAAAAAATGCTTTTGACCAGCCCTCGAATTCCCAATGATCAATGGGGACCAAAGGGGAGAAAAAATGGGGCTTTACATAACCACCTTTTCCATATGATCTCTTGTGGGAAAACAGACTCAAACCCAAGACTACAATCCTTTGTATTCATGCATGTCGTAAGCTTGTGAAAACAGGAATCAAATCTTGATCTTGGGGTGGTACAAATCAACAGTCTGGATAAGGGTACACATGGGGTGAGGGGGTTAGGGTCCCAAAGCTTGACATCCTGACAGTGTGGCAAACGTCATGTGATGTGAGACCACATCTGTCATTACATGGTTGGAGTATTGTGATATTACCCTTTTGTTTTTGTTTTTTGTTTTTTGTTTTTTTTTTTTTTGGGTACATTGTTGTGATACTACCAAGGTAAAATAATTATGAATGAAAGAAGAATGATGATTTGGTAAGTTATATCAACTATCAGTATTTATGATTGAACCTTGTGAATTAACGGGATATGAGAAACATTAGACTAATATAAAAGATATAACTTTCAATGTATGATACTGATATAATTTATATTAACACGTGATAATGAAAATATAACCGATGAAGGAATATATAGCGAGAAGTTCTTATGATGACAATCTCTTGGGTGTATGGTGAACTCTTTTTTATTATTCCGTATTTTAGAGAATATGACATGAATTTTAAAGTGCACGTCTTTCCAAAATCTCACGTACCAATTTTTTCATAAAATGTTACATAGCTTAAATGTATGTGTCAATCAATATTTTTTTGACTAGAATTTGTCAATTTTGACCAACACATGTAGAACTATTTAAAGATATTTTTGTTTTAATTTATAATAATATTATAAATTCAATGTGATAAATTTGATGAAATAACACGTATCTTAAATTACGAATTCCAAATAATTTGTTTAAAAAATAAAACAAAATGAAAGAGCTCATCACAAGAATAATGAAAGCAACTGTTAACACCCTCACTCAAATATACGTAGTTATTGGTTAGAGATTACTCAAATGGATATACTTTTGGTTAGAGATGATATCACTTGAGGGGTTGATTAAAGCGTTTATACTCACCCCACCAGGAGGGAAATTATGCATTGGAATTGTATGTTTGTCACTTTGCATCAAAGTTCCTAATTCATGAATTTCTTGGCTCTTTCCCCCTTATTAGCTAGAATTCTGGACCGACCAATACTTGAAAATTGATGTTTGTTTGTTGGTTGTTTTGAAACATTTTTATTAGAATATATTCCGTCCTTCATTAAAATTTCAATTATTGCCTAGAAGTTGTTCCTAAATTCATTTTGAAAGAAAATTTGTTAATTCTGGCCGAAGCCACTGCCACTGAACTTTTGGATCTTGTCCTGGCTAGTCTTAGAAATAAGGCTAGGGTTTTCATTAATAATGAATCAATTATCAACTCCAACTTGGGTACATTTTTTTCCCCCCTTAGTGCCTGGTTTATGAAGCACGATCAAGAGCAGTAGGACCAGGAGCCAAATTATTGTTACGGAGTGCCTTACAATTAATATAAGGGGCTGTTTGGTTGAAAACCTGGCCTAGCTGAAGATAAATCTAATCAGTTTTGATTTTACAATGTTTGGTAAGTCTATTCTTTCTTCTAAATAGTTCAGTTTTATTATGATAATAAGGCATAAACACAGTTTTTTTCAAACCAACTATGAGTTAGTTTATTTAAAAACCATATAATAGTTATGGACTAGATTTAGTCTAATCCAATTTTTTAAGTTCTCAAACCGGTCCTAAATCTTGGGCTCTACACCACTTAGCCTAAGCTCGATTGGTATTAAGGTAGAGTAGGGATTGGGTAGGTTTAGGTTTAAGTTCCTCCATGGCAACTAAAAAGTAAATTTTTTTTTTTTTTTTTTAAAAGAAAAAAAAATTGGGCTCTACTTCTAGGTCATATTTGTTAATGGGTTTGGTCTATGGATACGATGAGGAGATATCAGGCATTAAAATGTATCCCCCCTTTTTCTTTCAATGATTTGCCAAATACCAAACAACCACAAAGAATGAAGTGACATATCAGATATGAGATATGATATCCCCATGAGGCGTGACTAAACAGCTTCCCAACTGTCAAAAGCCCACCCAAAATGGGCCATTCTCATCTTACTCCTTTCTCTTTTCTTTCTCAGTGCCATTGAACCCCAAAAAGGATGAGTGGGAAAGAGAGAAAAAAGAGAGAAAGGTGACCATACAGAGTAGGGCTGTTAGGGTCTTAGGGGTGTCGGTCAAACTACAGGACCCATAGGAGCTTCTAAAGATTTCAAGGCTGCCACTTCTGAAGCTTGAATTATGTAATCGGTTCTTCAAGACTCGACTCTTTTTGCAGAGGAGGTTTGCTGTAAGCCTTTATCTATAGAAACTCATCACCTAGACTTCAACAACCTTGAACGCATATGTGCACGTATCAAGACGAAAATTAGTCATGACCCACACAATTCCCACTTATATTTTTGAGAAAGTAAAAGAAATTTTATTAAAATCAAATTCAGATTCATAATTTCTATTTTGTTGCCGATCAAAATTTAAAAAAAAAAAAAAAAAAAAAAGGGAGATCCACATGGCTACCACGTCACTGTAGAAATCGTCCATACATTTTCTAAAAGAAAATAATTATCCCAATGATAGGCTCCATTCGTTATATAGCTTCTATCACTGGTAAAATCTGCTGCATTATATTTGCTTGCCTATGCATATGTCTCGGAACAATACCCTGAAATTTAGATGCCAGATTTGTTATATCCTTGACCAAATTCACGATACTCCAATAGCCACTTGTGATCTCTATTTAAAGTTTGGACGAACATTTGCGAGTCTCCTGCAATGTAAACCTTTTTGTAATAGTTTTAGCATGCCATGTAGAATCCATTTTTAGGTACCATATGCTCTGCTGGACAAGTAGACAGGATCCATAATTCTGCCTCAGTTCTATGACTGCTACATTCTCTGCATAGTGTAATCATATATATGATGATATTCGGCTGGGAACTGAATGCCTAGTTCATGTCTGGATCTTCAAAAACAGCTTCAAAGTGGATTCACACATGTAGGCAAATGTAGACAATGACCAACATTTATTAGAAGTCATCATGTTAGGAGAGATGGCCATGGCCTCAAGCCAATGTCGTTTGTCCTCTGTATCTATTTATGTCAAATCCCTGAAAGTTTATCGACCATATGGCCATGGGCTCAACCCATAAAAATGGCATTCTTTATGTAGCTTTAATGCCTGCCGATCAACCCAGCCATCCACACCTACCAACTAGCGAAGCCTGGTTTTTAAAAGGTTTGAGTAAAGTACCTGAACAATGCACATAACATACCCAAACCAATTACAAAGCAAAGGAACCAAAACCATTTTATTGCCTGCCACCACTAACATGCAAATCAAACACTATAACAACCAGGTAGTTTCAGGACATGCTGAAATTTTTTTACCCACATCTTACCATTAGCAAAAATGTTAGCATAAGCCTGGACCACCTAATGTAGTGGTCTATCCAAACATATGAGTCTGCAACTATGTACCAGTAAAAATGCAGTGCATCAAGGACAGACCATATGTAGTGACAATTCACATTCCTCAACGGCCAATGGGTTGTCGTCAGTAATGCCACAAACCTGATTGCGGTAACATGTAGATGGGATCAGGATAGGAAAGAAGCCTACGCTGCCAAAACATGCCTGACAAACAAGGATGCTTTCTAAAACACACCATCCAAACATGCAAGAAAACATGCACGCCCAGGAGGTAACCTAACGAATAAAAATAAAGACAATAAACATAATGCAACAATCAGTGGGTATTTATAACTCTGATGATTGAGCTGTCTTGTCATCTTCACACACACACACACACACACACAAATATACAAAGACAACTTGTTTAGACCTTAATAGACACTGCTCGCATGCATTTGAAAAAGTATTGCTGTATCTCTAGAAATGTTGATGCTTGGTTGTAAGAACCTGTCCGGCTTGAGAGTTGAGACAAGTTCAAGTTTACCTTTAACACGCACTGCTCAAATGCATTTGAAAAAGTATGGCTGGTTGTTTCCGGAGTTGTTGATGCGTGCTAGCAAAAGGATCCTGTAAGCAATTGGAAGGTTGTAGGACTTGCTGTGAATGGCTTGAGAGTTGAGAAAAGTTCGAGTTTCCAACTTACTCAGGTTCTTCCCTTCACAGAATGGTTTACAATATAGTCATAAGAAGGTATGTAGGAGTCGGTTTAACTAAAGAATTATAATACTGAACTACTGAAGTCATAGAAAACCAGATAATAACTGCTAACCTACATATATTTCAAAGAGTAAGTGCTAATGGGTGTCTGCGGCCGCCTGTGCATAGCACCCTCTGCAACCAAGTCTCTTGGGAACCTTAGCTTCCTTGCTGCTTTGAGTGGCTAAAATGGAGTTGGACATTGAAGTTACATCAATGGGAACCAAAAGTGTTCTTTTTTGTAAACTCTATCCTAGATTAACCCATATGCTAGCACACCCCATTACCCCCACCCCACACAATAAACAAATAAATAAATAAAAAACAAAAGGAAAAAAAAAAAAAAGCAACTCATCTGGCTCTTGAGATTCAACATTTGAGCACTGCACACAACCGAAATCAGGGTTTACAGCTCATTAACAGAAAAGAACATAAATAAGAACAACTGAAAAATGCTCTTCCAACCTTGTGTTTGATCTTGGAAAAGGATACTAAAAAATTTAATTGAGCTGTAGTTATGCATATTAGATACAGGAGCATTCCTTTTCTTTCTTTCTTTATTTTCCCCTTTTTTATTAAATGGATATTGTTGCAAGGCCATAATACCTGTAATGTTGACCCTGCTCTGTGCATATGAATATCATTGTAAGCTCAAGGATTAATTCATCTCAAAAAATTGTTCAAATAGAGAATTGCCAAGAGCTCTTCCTCATAGCTGTTGGATCAAAGCATTCCTTGAGAATGCGCTTATGCGCCCAAAAGATTGAAAAGAAAAATAGGGAACAATATCATAAGTAGGTCTCAATGAAATACTCCAATTTGACAATTGAGGTAGATAGCAAAAATCTTAACATTTGGGCAACCTTCACTACAGATTTTCCCGAAGATTAGAAGGAAAAGACATGATGAGAAAGAAGTCATTTATGAATTATGAAGGACAAAGCCTGTGTACTTGATTGAGTTGATGGAGCCTTGTCAGTGTTCAAAAGTTTCTTAAACCTCCAAGATTTAGAGAAGGAAATTTCAAGAATCTATCTACTTTGCACATTGAATTATGGTACACAGAGGAGAACAGGGTTAATAGCTGCCGTGGGCCCTAAAAGATATCATAACAGGCATCTGAAAGAAATGATGGACTCTCAATTTGGAGAAATGAATCAATGATAGACTGTCAATTCAGAAAGCCAAGAAACTATAGAAGTTGGTCCTGTGAGCATACATACCTTTGACACCAAACATACCAGCACATCATTATATTTCTAGAGCTATCAGGTCCAAACTACATACCAGCATCTGCAGTCAATTCCAAAGCATCAAGAGCATATTTAGCACTGGTTTCATGGTGCAGAGAGCTCTAGCATACACAATCACAAGGTGACATCTGTCAGATTCACCCTGCTTCATTTCATCATGTTAAAGGCATGTGCGACTCTGATGTCAATGAAGGTCAACAAATTGGGTTAACAATATGCAAAGGTTAAATGTAATTGTTATTAACTTATCATTTTCCTTACTGATTATTAATTATTGAAGTTTGTTAAAAGATAAAGTCAAAGACTGTGAGAGTGGAGGAAAAAGATAGACTATGAAACACAAAAAGGACCCATAAGATAAGCAAATGCTACCAGGGAGGGAGTGGCTGATACAGCCCAGAAGGGAAGAACGCAATCTTAAAGCATCTCTCACAGGCTATAAAACAAGGATAAGGAATATGAGGACTCAAGCCCTGCCGGGCATGCATCACTCAGTTCATGTTATTTCTTAGAGAAGTAACTCATGTCCAATTATGCGTGTGAGTTAGCGAGTGTGCGTGTGTATGTTTGTTCGTGACCGTTGGGGTCGTATATAATAACAAAAAACCCAGTTGCACTAATGACTAATCTACATTGACATTCAAGAAACTCTAGAAAGTTTTCAGTTATTATGCCCCACAAAATTCTACTGATGATATACTTTATAAATCTTCCAAAAAGGACATCCACAATAATATTTCATGTTTACAAGATAAAGATTGCAAAGGACAAAAAACTCTATCCACATATTAATACTGGAAGATTGAGAAGTCCAAGACAGCTCACTTTCATTCAAAAAATAGGACCATCACATTTATTTTCATAAAAATGCCAGCGAAAAAAACGTATGTTTTGGGTTAAATCCATCTTCATATAAACAAAAGTTGCAATTCATAAGGACTAACCATGGCTGTTCAGTATTGATCACAACAATGGGGAAATGAAAAAATGACAGAAAAAGAATAAAAATCAAGGATATAAAGGATATAGTATAAGCAGCAAAAGAAGTGGAAAATCGCAAACAAAACATGATCGATAAATTCACTAATTTCATATTGAACAACATGTAAAGGTAATCAAATGGATGAACAACAATAATTACAGAAAGAAAAAACAATATCTTGTGCAAACAATATCCCACATTATCAAATCATGTGAAACAAATTTACCCAAATAGGGAAGACAAAATCCCAATAAGGAGAAACAATCGGTGACAAAAACCCTTCTGCCATCTTCTCTAAACATCGTAATTTCATCCCCCAAAAGCAATCGCCAATAACCGAAATGGAACAAGCCAAGAAAAAAATTATATACCCATCTAATGTTCGAATAGAAATTGACCATTAGAGAAGAAACCCACATTATCAATTCTGATCATTAGGGCAATCCCTCGCAAAATGCCCTTCCTCCCCGCAGTTAAAACACTTCCCACCACCGCCACCTCCACCCCCGTATCCACCACGGCCACCACCTCCGCCATATCTCCGATTACCTCCACCACTACCCTGATAACAATCCCTCGCCAAATGACCCGGTCGACCACAATTATAACACTCGCCGCCACTACCACCACCTCCATAGCTTCCGCCGCCGCCGCCCATCCTCCCGCCTCTTCGGCCACCCCACCCACCTCTACCATAGTCACCACCACCACCATCACCATAGCCCCCACCGTACCTGCCATAACTACCACCTCTGCCCCTCCCACCACCACGACGGCCGCGGCCACCACCGGAAAATCGAGATCCGCTGAGACTAGTCACGTCGACGGCTTTGGTTCGTCCATCTTCGCCTTCATCAACAACGAACTCGACGGCTTCACCTTCCGATAGGGTCCGAAACCCGTCGGATCGGATCGAAGTCTGGTGAACGAAGAGGTCTTCGCTACCATCATCCGGAGCTATGAACCCAAAACCCTTTTGCCCGCTGAACCATTTCACGGTCCCCGTCGATCTCTTTTGCTCAGCCATTGATGATCAGAGGGACACAGAGAGAATAGAAGCTTCGAGAATCTATATATGTAGTGTGAATATATAGATTTTGGAAGATTCTAGAAGTCCCTGCTATTTTGGGAGAGGATTAGCCATAACCGGAGAGATTCTTCAATGGCTGCAATGTGATTGAATCGTGCGTACTCCTGCAAGCTCAGCTGTGTGTGTCAGAGTTTAAATTGGGTTTTAGTGTTTTTTAATTGAGTGGAACTGGATGGTTCCCGATCGGACGGTGGTTATTTGGTTGGCGGAATGTTGGACAATATCCACGGTTGAAAGTTGAAACACGTCTGCTGGTTTATCCGTTTGAATTTCTTTCTTTCTTTTTCCTTTTTTTCAAAAAATATAGTACAATTCCATTTCTTTTTCTTTTATTTATTTATTTTTTGGATAAGCTGCAATTCCATTTCTCAATATTAGAGATACGGAGAATTTGTTTAGTAGCCCGTGAAACTTCTTTTTTTTTTTTTTGGTTCCCCGCCCGGTATCCGGAGTTTCGCCCCGACTAATCCGGACCCGACCCGGGTCGCGCACCTGGGATGGTGGGTGAGTTTCCCAACGAAGACTGTTGCGTACACAAGGACTCGAACTTGAGACCTTGCTTAAGCTGGAACAAGCCGCTTACCACTTGATCCAACCCCTCGTTGGTAGCCCGTGAAACTTCACTCTAAACTTTTTTCTTTATTTCATTCCGATGAAAGAAATATGTGATTCTTCAAATCATTTAGTATTATATTTTATTTTCAAATATTTTGACATTTTATATTTGGGTAAATTATAATAAGGCCCTTTTTAAAATCTGACTATTACAGATACATCCCTTCACGTTTTTAAAATTACACTGACACTCCCTACTTTACAAAATAAACTACAAAGAGACCCCTCTTTCTAACTTTCGTCCATTAATCCGTTAAATCATATTCAAATTTTTTCAAAATACCCTAACTACCCTTAGTGGATGATAACTTCCATGTTAAATACATATAATTCACCAATCCAATAGTTTATCCAATACTTTTGAATTTTTTAATTATTATTGATAAACAACTAAAAGATAATATATATATATATATAAGAAAAATGCTAAAAACAATTTAAATTTTCTGTCCAACTGATGTGGCAACTGTCAAATTTGCTGTTTAGAAACAATTATTTATTTAATTAAATTTTTAATTGATTTGCAAAATAAAAAATAAAAAAATTGATTTGCTAAGTTGCCACCTCATTTGAGTAAGTAGATTTGAGTAAAAAAAAAAAAAAAATGGCTATGTAGCATTACTCATATGTAGAAATAAATAAAAAGAATTATTACAATGGAGATGCACGTATAGAGGTAGCAAATGAGGTGGCAACTTGGCAAATCAATTTTTTTGTTTTTTTATTTTTACACATCAATTAAATAGATAATTGTTTTCAATGAGCAAATCTAATGGCTACCACATCAGTTGGACAAAAATTTAAGCTCTTTGGCATTTTTCTTTTATATATATATATATATAATCTTTTAGTTGATTATCAATAAATAAATAAATCAATCAAATGTACTGGATGAATGTGTTGGACTGATGAGTTATATGCATTTAACATGGAAGTTGTCATCCAATAAGGGTAATTAGGGTATTTTGAAAAAAATTGAAAGTGATTTACGGATTATAGACGGAAGTTAGAGGGAGGGGGTCTTAATGTAATTTCAGAAACGTGAGGGGGTCTATTTGTAATTGTTAGATTTTAGAGGGGGTCTTAATGTAATTTACCCTTTATATTTAAGGAAGCGATAACTTACAAATTTTTTAATTAATTAACTATTTAATTTTCTAACTATTCCCATTTGATACTTTATTTTTTAGGACCAAAATACTCTTGTAAATGGAAAATACATTTTGACCCACATGGTAACCTGTATATTAATAAGGCATGAGTCTCACATGGTAATAGACCGTATATCTTATTAATGTATGAACCGATACAATGGATCAAATGACACTAATTTGCTCTCAGGCTCAATGGCATGTCTCGTGTCAATAAAAACATAGGGTTTGTATAGATTTAGATTTTGACTTTGTGTGGATATATGTGTTCCTCTTATCAATTGAGGAGAAAGATGGATCGAATAGCATTCCTCGACATTTGGTTCTTAAATTTCGCTTCCTTCATCTTAATGACACGCTTAAAGCCTTCATTCTGGCGAAAGAGCCTACCACTTAGTGACCACTTTGACACCCTGATTTTAGGACCTAGCCCACATTCAAAATGGTCCACACAGTAAGGTTTAGGTTTGGCTGGCTCAAGCAGTCGTGTCACACTAGGGGCTCCTCATGACACCTCCACAATTTCACAAGAAGAGTCAAAGCTATAAAGCTATGTTTGTTAGGTGGAAATAGAAGATGGAATGATGGAATGAAATCCTTATTACATTGATAAAAGAAAGTGGGATGTTTGGTGGGTTTAAGGAATGAAATACTTATTTTCTCAAGCTATCTATTCTCTTATATAATGGAATGAGCATTCCTTTCTCAACACAAAGGAAGACTCATTCATTCTCTCAAAGAATAGCAATAATGACCATGGGACCCACCAATCTCTCTTTGTTTTTTTTTTCTTTTTTTCCTTTTTCTCTCTTTTGTCTCCTTTCTTGAATGTCACACTCCAATGCGACCCACATGTTTCCATTCCTTCCCTCAATTGCACCAAACAAAGGCATAAAATGGCCATTGAGAATCACCATTCTTTTAAAAAGGGTATGTTTTCTGAATTTTTTATTTTTTATTTTTTTTTTATATATAAGATTTCAATATTATTTTTGAAAATATTGTATTTATTTATGGACTGTTTGGTTACTGAGAAAATTTTAGGAAGAAAAATAGAGGAAAAGAAGTTGTTGGTGTGTTTGGTTGTTGAGAAAGGGAGGAAAAGTTGACATGGCAAATATAGCAATTGCTCACCTTTGCGCTAAATATAGCACAAGGGTGAGCTATTGTTATATTTAGCATATGTATTTAGCACACCATTGAAGCATCCCAACTTGTGCTAAATGCTATAATATAGCAATAGCACACCATATAACTCACCCTTGGAGATGCTCTAACACATGAAAAAGCTAAGTAGGGAGAAAGCAAAAAGTTAAAGGAGGAAGACTTTCTATCTCTCTCGTATGAGCGTGAGAGGGACGTGTTACATGTGAGTTATTTCTTTAATTAAAAGGAGGTTTACTGCTATCACATCAGCTGTTTAGCTTTTCTTTTATATGTCATTAGAAAAAAAAAAACAGAAAAAAAGAAAAAGAAAGAAAGAATGGAGAGAGACATTTGGATTGCATGTATACACAAGATTTTCCATTTTCTTATACCAAAATCAATCACCACCTCTTATATGGCATAATAGTGGAAACCCAGGCGATGCCCAAGAAGCAAACAATAATTTTATAAAAAGTTCTTACATAAGCTGAGAAAAAATATCTTATGAAGTGTTGGTCTCTATTTCATCACCACTTATATTAGAACGAAAGATGAGAGATTAATTGCAAGCAATCCCCCTACTACCACCTCACTTTTTGGGTTCAATAAAAAAATTGGAGCATTAAAAATAATAAGTATACCAAATCGATGACCTACTAAATCGATGACCTACCTCATATAGGTGTGGACCAGAGAGAGAGAGTGTGGATAAACTTTGGTGACTTACCTCATCTTGCATGCGTTTTGTTCTTGACCTAAAAAAGCACAAATCACAATATTCCAACTTGCTATTTGGCATGGACTTTCACTTATTACACAACTGTATGATAAGGAGAGATGACATCCTCACCAAGTTGAAAAAATTCTGGTTCCAACTTCCAACTGTTCACACGGCTAGCTATCAACCAAATTATAATACAAATATGATTTTTATAGTAGTGGAGGAAGGAGAAGTTTGTTTTTTAAATTATATATTTATTTTGTGTTTGTTTCTTGCTTGTGTGTAATCTTTCTTTCACAAAATGATGTCATTTTTTTCTTTTTGGGGGTAATATATTAGCCCAAATTCTTATTACAATGATGCCGTCTTGATTGCCCTTTCTTTACTTTTTCTTCCTTATGTATGTTTTCTCTCTCTTTACTTTTTCTTCTTGTGTCTGTTTTCTCTATGTTACATCAAAACAACGTAATTTTATCAATATGAAAGCACAAATAAGGAGGGAAAAAAGAGAGCAAAGAAGCAAAAGGGATATTATGGTCATTAGCTTATACTATGTATTTTGTTTGTATGAGTGCACTGATTTTCACCACGTGCTCATTTTTTACCTGTATTTTACCTGCTTTTGCTTCTGATGGTGCTAACTCTGAAAGATTAGTATATGAATAAGAGTCACCACCTGGAAGGGTCCAGGACCAATTTTGTTGACCAAAGAAAGGTTTGGAATTAAAGTACATGTTGGGAAGGTGTTAAGTACCCAACGATGCCCGATAATAAACTGGCCCTCATTTTGTATTCATTGATCATGTTTAGTACTTTAATTTAAACTGGATCTATAGACACCCCATTTTCACCCCCATAAGTTTGTGATAGCATTTGGTTAGGTTTATAAGCATTTAGGAGTCCCTAAGCCTCAAATTACGCTTGCCTTTTTAAGCCTTAGGAGAGTAGTTCATTATTACATGCATATTTTTGTCTCATTGTTGAGTCCCATCAATTGCATTTAGTTTCTAGGATTGTTTAGGATATGTGTGTCAAATTTAGTTTAATTTCAGATGGGTTTGGATAAGTAATTAGACTTTTGTGACATAGAAGAAAATTTTGTCTTTCACTTCGTATATTTTCCAATTGACTCTGAAACTTGTTTCAGATTGTTCCATTGATCTTAAATGATGAAATAAGTCTAATATATTGAAGTGCCAATTTAATTATTGAATAGGTTTTAGATTGATTTACTATATTACCCTATGGCTAATTGACAATTTTTCGATTAATTGCCTTATGAAAACCCAGCCACTTGATTGTGGTCTGAGATTTTTTGGTCCAAAAATATTCTAGACTTATTCTACATTGAATCCTTGAAATTTTGGCTTTTGTGTAGACACCCCATTTTCATCCCCTAATTCCACATCTTTCCACCTTAGGAGCATTATCATATGTAGAGAATTGCATCATTTTGGCACCAAACGTTTTTATTTAGGCTCTATACATCCCAAAGAATCCATGGTATCTTCCGGAGTTCAATTTGGTTAAGTCCTGATAGCTAATAAGAACTTTTGTGACTTGGAGGGCATTTATGTCATTTCACTTGCATAATTCTTATTTGATATCCAATTCTCACCAAATTCATCCCAAGATGATCTTAATAATTCTAGGATGTCATTTATAGGCTTGGTTTAAAGTTTGGTTAAGTTTGGAGATGATTTGCTTAAGGACGGTCCAAAGTAAGCTCAGTTTAACTCCGTTCTTCGGTCTTTCTTATAATTGCTTCTTAATTTGATCCAATTGAGTCCAATTAATGCTTCATTAATATCAATTGAGTCTTAATTAAGGTATATTAATGCTTGGAATTATTTTTGGGAGAGTTTGATTGCAACTAGAACTCCATTAGGGTTCAAACCCTAATATTGCCCCGGTAAGCCTTAATTGATCTCTATGAGCCATATGGGTTTAAACCTTGATTAATTGACCAAGTGTAGCTCAATTAGAAGTGTTTTAATCAAATTTTAAGTAGAGAATTGAGTCATGATCGTTTTAAATCCAAAATAAATGAATTTAGACTTAAAATGGACTAAATACATAGCTTTAAGAGATAAGAATGCACAAAAGAAGGCATAAAAGGCTACTAGTGGCTGTTTGGCCACTTTCAAAGGCCAAATGGCCACCCAAGGCACCCAAACGGCCACCAAGGGTGCCCAGTTGGCCTTTGACGAAGTTTAATGCACAAAAGAAGGCATAAAAGGCTACTAGTGGTCGTTTGGCCACTTTCAAAGGCCAAACGGCCATTCTCAAAGGCCAAACGGCCACCCAAGGTGCCCAAACGGCTACAAGCGTGCCCAGTTGGCCTTTGATAGAGTTTTACCCTAGTTTGACCTCTCTAAACTCCTCCTCTTGCTAGAATTCGAATTTCCTTTGAATTTTTGAAGTGTTTAAGATACGAACCAGCCCTTGAGAATGATTTAGAACCTTTGGATCATCCCTAGTTAGATCCAATGTTAACCATTCATTCCATTCACTTTTCACTATAAATTGGGGTCCTCCCTTCCTTCATTCTCCATCAAGTCTTAGTAGAGTATTCCTTAGTAAATGAAGGGCTTGAGTTCTTAAGTGTGGGGTGAACATTCTTATTAGTATCCTTTCACTTGAGATTCATTCTAAAGAAGAACTTGGGCTCAATAGTTAGTGGGGAACATTCCTATTAGTACTCTCTACCTTGCGACCCATTCTAGAGCTTGAATGCGCGGAAGCTCTACTTGACTTACGACTCCCTCCCCTAATGCCATCTTAAAGCTTGAAGGCGTCGAAGCTCTGCCTAACTTTCGACTTCAAAACCCCGAGGTTGCAAATAGAACTCTACCTCAGTTTTTTCAGGTATAATCTCTAAACTCTATTGCCATGATGTAATTGTTTATATGATAATGTATGCTCCCATGAGTTTTATTATTCATTGGATTATATTAGAGTTTTAATCCTAAATCAAACAAGTTTTCAAACTAAAGTTGTTTCTTTTAAAGCAAGTTATTTTTCAAAAGTAAGTGTTTGATTATGGATTGGATTCTAATAGAGTCCTACGAAGAGTGAAACTCTTTCCCGCAACATGTTTGTTCGAACTATGTGGACATTGATCTTCGTCAGAAGTATGTAGGTCGCTCACTTGAGCCCAAGTCCAACTTAACTTAGTTTTTATCTTTTAATTTTTTTAATTTTGAGTTCTTGCATGGTTGAAATTAATTAAGCCCAATCAATAAATGAGACTGATTTATCGGGCGAAATGGGTGACTACAAGCCGTAACTCAGAACCTTCCCATTTCATAACCTAGCCCCCGAATCCTTGTTTTTGGTTAAAGACTTGCCTATTTTCCATGAATGGAGTCAAACTTGTTTTTACAAAATAAATCTTTTAGTGGTTTCCTTGTACCCTAAAAATGAGGTGGTGACTCCTTGCTTTTTGAAAACCCTTTTTAAGAGTGGAACGAAACTCGATTCCCTCGAGTCGATTTCCGGTGTCCACATTTTGAATCACTCAAATCGGAGTTAAAATGACCAAGATATAATCATTTAAAGATAGGAGTCCGAATTAAGCGAGAAATCCTAAAAAGCATTGAAACCTGAGCTTGATCTCAGGTGACCGATTGGCCCAACTGGTCCAATCGGTTCAACCAACTGGTCCAACCAGTTGGCTCAACTGGTCACTCGAGGACTCCGCCTTTATTTGTTTTATTTTGTAGTTTTGACGGATTTGGACTCTTTTACTCCGAATTTCTTCCTTCCAAAAGTGTTTTAAACCTATTGGGAAGTGATTTTAAGTTGTCTAACATCTAGGGGAGTTAATGATAGTTTTATATTAGTTTTATGGTGAATTAATCTCAACCATTGGTTCATATGGTTGGTTGGCTAGAAATAAAGGCTTATTCATCAGCATTAAGGACTTTTGGACTTTAGACACTTCATATTCATAAGAAAGAGAGGGAGAATGAATTTTCACACATCCACACCACTTGGAGAGAGCATTTTACTGCAATTTTAAAGAGGAATTAGAAGGCAATCAAGTCCAAAGAGAAGGAGGAATGCAGCGAAGACCTTCACTTTGTTATAAGCTTCTTTGCATCCTTATTCTCTTTCTTTTACGATTCTTTCTTCTTCTACTCCATTCTCTGCATAATTATGGCTTAGTATTGGGTTAAGAATCAAATATGCTCTATATTTTAGAGTGCATATGATTCATATGATGTGAAAAGCATGCTAGTGGAGTAGGGATTGTGAATTGTTTGTTGGTAGGATAGTTTCTCTCTCTAGAATAGGGGTATGTTTACCTAGAAAAATAGTTGATGTGTTAAGGTTGTTTTCTCTTCATGATTCAATTATATGCATAATTTTAAGAATCTTTTGTATAGGACACTTTTTGTGAAAACCTCATCTTCATAGGTGTATGGATGATTATTCTTTTAGAGGATAATTATCGTTCTTAGAGGGTAAAGCTGTGTATTGTGCTTTCAGGAGTGTGTTTAAGTGCGCCATGAGTTTTTTTACATTCTTAGGTATATATTTTATATAGAATATGTGAAGAAATCATTTATGCAGAGTGATTTCTACATAAATTATCTTATGATAGTTTTACTTAAGAAAGCTCGCCATAAAAATGATTATTTCACATTTTTACATAAAGTACTTATCTAATGTATCATGTTAGATTTTATTTTCATGTTTTGGATTGTTATATGATATTTTCATTATGATAATTTATATTTGCCATGCTTTTGATAGTTTTATGCATGTTAAGGGTGTTTGGGGCATATAGGAGTATATTAGGGTTTTGCTTTTCTTTTGATTTTTGTTCTTTGCATGATTAGTAGCATGTTTTAGGGATGTTTAGTATTCTGCCCAGATTTGATTTAATCTTTCTAATGATGATTTGGATATGATATGGATGGTTTGAGCATGATAATTGCCCTATAGCATACATGGGGTGATTAATTGGTGATTTCTCATTGTTTTGAGATAATTGACATATGGTAAGTGGTTCATGGTGAGTTCTATTATAAATTGTTCTCTTCTTCCCCCTTGAGTTATTCTCTTTGCTTTGAACTACGATTCTTAAGTTTTTTACTTTTCTAAAATTTTTTATTGAATAAGAGTTCTATCTCTTCTCAAATTCTATCTTTTCTCAAATTCCATTTTCTCAAATTCTTTTTTAAAACTCTTCTTTTTTTTTAAAAATAGAAACTTAGGGTTTGTAGTTCATTATAAAGGGAGTAACCCCTTCTCAATCGAACTACGTGGACTTTGATCCTAACATTTTTGTATGTGGGGTATGTAGGCGCTCATTTGATGTTCAAGTCCGTCCTAGGATAGAAAGTATCCTGGGTTTTCTTTTCTTTTCCTTTTTTCTTATCCTTTATCTTTCTCTACTACTTTCTATATCTCTCTTATTTGCTCATAGATGTTTATGATGCTTTGAAGATGTTTATGATGCTTTATAGATGTTTATGGATGCTTTATGGATGTCTATGGATTAATGGATAGTTTATGAATAATTCTTTGCATATGCATGGTGACTAATTTGGAAATGATTGAAATAGCTCATATAAATTTAGAGACCCATTTTGGAGCGATGTGGTGCCTATAAGATGTTTCCTAAAACCTTTCTACATCGTAACTTAGTTTTCAAATCCTTTCTTGTTTTATTAAGACCTGCTTTTCCATGATCGGAGTAAACTTGTTTGGTTTTCAAAGGTTTCCTTTAAAAAACTGTTTTTATGGTTTTCCTCTTTTCCTAAAAAAATGAGGTGGAGACTCTTTGTTTGTTATGTTTTTGTGAACCTTTTAAAAATATATTTTTATTTATTTAAATCTCTATATGTCTTTTTAAAGAAGGGTTTCGATCGAAACCCGTGGTTCACAGGATCACCTTTTAATTATGCAACAGATAAATAGCACACACAAATAGTAGGTTAATAACACAAGATAATAAATAAATAATTGATGGCCAAATATAAAAAATAATTAAAACTAACACATGTACACATATCATCAATATGCGTATACATCACATGTCATACGTACGCACGATTACATCATGCGTACACATGATATCACTAGTTCATCTTCTTCACGAAAAAACTAGCTCACCTACAAAAGGAGCTAGTTCAAACAGATATTGTATACAACAAAATCACAATATGAACAACCTATACAATCCTATTATCAAATATATAATTTATATAAATTGATTGGTTTTCAAACCATCCCTCAGGTCCACTGTTAATTCGGCAGCATCTCACCTGTTGAGCTAAGCAAGCTATCTTCAATTCTTTCCTATTTTCTCTCTCTGTGTATCCTCCCTATCTCTCTATATATTTTTCTCACTCACTCTCCTTATCTGTCCGTCCCTCCTCCCTCTAATTTTCAGTCTTTTTCCCTCTTTCTCTGGCCGTCCTCCTTGCCCATATCTAACTTCCCCAGTTAATGTCCAACCCTTGAAATATAACATTTCTGCCTTTTTTATATCCCACTTCTCCTTTTCTACGTTCGTCCCTCATTCTCCCCTAACTTCTATTTTTTTTATTTTTTATATGCTTTTCTTTCTTCTTGGCTAACACACCTAATTTCTCCGATTTTCTTTTTTATTTCTATCTAAACCCACTCCCCTTCTTTTATTATTTCCCCACTCACTCTTCCTTTCTGACATTCCATTCCTTTTATTTTTATTTTTATTTTTATATATCCCCACTAATCCTTTCATCTCACATTCTCCTTCATTTTTTAACTTCAGCGGTTGTCCCACTTTCCCCTATTCATACCCCATCTCCACTCCGCACACACATGACCCCACTTCCCATATCTACACACACACACACACACACACACACACATATATCCCCACTAAATGCACCTAACCCACTTGCTTGCTTTGCTTGTAGAAAAGAGATCCAGGCTGACAATAAACATCACGGACCTCATCATCGGGACTCACCATCAAATATAGGGACAAAATGGGGTGTCTACAGTTGCCCCTCTTTTGAATTCTTCCCACTTTGTGGGAAGGATTCAAAAGAAAATCCATAGACTAACATTTTGTCCACATGCTGACATTCATGCAATCATGCAATGTATCGGGTCGTGTTAGACACATCTGGCTACCTACGTTTTCCTGTAGAGATAAGATCCTCATGTAGTTCGAAATGATCCAAGTAGGATTCCTGCAGCAAATCCCAAAAATGCAACTGATATCTTGTTCTCATATAAATCATTCATGCAATTACGCAATGCATTGGGTCGTGCTAGACGCATCTAGCTGCCTATATACTCCACAGAGATTAGACCCTCGTGTAATTTGATTAAACTAATGCTCAATCAAGATAAGGAGGGATCTCTAAAGCAAATTCCTAAAAACACCAGAACCCTATAGCAATTCTAAGTACAAATGTCCTGTCAGGACATGACTAATCCTGCAGCATCCTAGTAAAAAATTATGTTTTTGTCCTATTAAAGCAAAATGAGACCCTGTAGCAAATCTTACGAAATACTAGAACCCCACAACAATTCTAGTTGTAAATGTCCCGTTAGGACACGACTAGTCCTGAAGCATCTCAGTAAAAAAATGTGTTTTTGAGATCCCTACAGCAAATCTCAAAAATACTGGAACCTTGCAGAATTCTAGTTATAAATGTCTTATTAGGACATGACTGTCCCGAAGTATTCCAATTGAAAAATGTGTTTTTTGAGATCCCCACAGCAAATCTCAAGAAATACTAGAACTCTGTAGAATTCTAGTTACAAATGTCCTATCAGGACATGATTGGTCTCGAAGCATCCTAGTCGAAAATAATCATATTTTTGCCCCATCAGGGCAAAGTGAGATCCCACAACAAATCTCACTAAATACTAGAACCCCGTAATAATTCTAGTAAGTGTCCTATCAGGATATGACTAGTTTTAAAGCATCCCAATTGAAAATAATATTATTTTTGCCCCATCAGGGCAAAGTGAGATCCCTGCAGCAAATCTCACTAAATACTAGAACCCTTGTAGTAATTCTAATAAGTGTCCCGTCAGGATATGGCTGGTCCTAGAGTATCTTAGTCAAAAATTCATGTTTCTGACCATTAAGGCAAAGGTTTAAAAATCGAATGAAGGTATTCAAACTCATCAAGGGAATTCATCCCTATCTAAAATCGAATTTGGGTACTCGGATAAATAAAAAAAATCGCCAAGGGTACTTGGACCCAGGGAATTCATCACTACCAAATTTGAATCAGGGTACTTGGACCTATCAAGGGAATTCATCCCTACGAACTCAAATTAGGGCATTCGGACCCAACGAGGGAATTCATCCCAACCAAAATCAAATCAGGGTACTTGGACCCATCAAAGGAATTTAATTATACCAAAATCAGATCAGGGTACTAGGGCCCGTCAAAGGAATTCATCCCAAAGTTCAAAAATCACTAAGGGTGCTCAGACCCGTTAAAAGAATATATCCATACCAAAATCGATTAAGGGTACTCGGACCCACTAAGGGAATTCATCCCAAAGAAAATCATATTGCTGCGACTTTAATAATGTTCCCAAGTGCAGGATGTTGCAGAGTAATAAATTCTCGGTGAGTTCAAGGTTGAATTACAGGGAAAGGGAATAATTAGTAAAGATGATTGAGAAAATATTTTAGAAATTTGATTGCTTGATTGCAGAGAATTAATTTGATTGAAAACAATAATTTAAAAGCACTAAGGTTTGGAGGTCCACTCATAACAAGTATTAGATATTTGCTAACAACTCGATTTTATAACTCAACTGAGATTCATATGAAGGATGATCCTAGTCGAATGATTTAACAATTAATTTTATTCAAAACAATTCTGAAAATATGGATTCATAAAATTGATTGATTTAATGCATAAGAAAACTAGTAATTTAATTCGTAGGGAATTCTGAGCATTCACTGTACCTGAAGTTAACAATAAATCAAAAAATTATATAGAATAAATACTTTGCAAAATAATCAAAATAAATCAAAACTATGAAAGCTTACATTAAATCCATGAAAGAGTTATTAAACAAATACCAAACAATTGTTGTGGCTTCACTCCTAGCATTAGCAAAATGTTTAGTTACTCATGATAATTGAAAATTAGAAAACTCAAGAGAGGTAGAAGAAGAAGAATAACAGAAGAAGGAGTAGAGGAGTAATATACGTGCAGCCGCCTTTTCCTTTCTCTGTGCTCTTAGGGTTTTCAAGGGAAAGTGGAGAAAGATAAGGAAACAAATTGGGAATCCTATTTTTTTTCCAACAGAGCTAACTTGTAACCCATTTTTGACCTACTGAACATTGAAATCATGAAATATTCATGAAATACAATATTATCGGGCTTCAAATTATCTTTCCAGGAACACCAATTTCGCATCAATTGGACTTCAGATCAAAAGATATGGCCAAAATACGGTAACTGTTCCAAACTTCCTTTTTAGTATTCTTTCCAACTTTGGGGTTGTAAATTCCTTTGCTAAAGTCTTCTAAAATTAATGCACTTCACCCTTACAAAGCTTCCATATAGTTCTAAATAAATAAATAATGCTTGACCATAGGAACTTGGATTCCTACAAAAATAAAACATGCATTAATACACCACTTTAAACATAAGAGCATGTATCAAGAGAACTCATGTATAATATATAAAATACGGAATTAAGTGCAAAATAGATGCAATAATGCCTACTAAAAGTATGACATTAATACAATTTTAAACTATTATCACATATCACGGTACTCGGACCCATCAAGAGAATTCATTTCTATACAAAATTGAATCTGGGTACTTGGACTTGTTTAAGGAATTCATTCCTGCCAAAATCAAATCAGGGTGCTAGGACTCAAAGAAAATCACCAAAGGTACTTGGACTCATCATGAGAATTCATCCTAACCAAATTTGAATCAAGGTACTTGGACCCGTCAAGGGAATTCATCCTTATGAAAATCAGATCAGGGTACTCAGACCTGTTAAGAGAATTCATCTCTACCCAAAACTGAATTTGGGTACTCGGACCCGTTTAGGAAATTCATCCTTGCCAAAATCAAATCAGAGTGCTCAAACCCAAAGAAAATCATCAAAGGTACTCAGACCTAGGGAATTCATCCCAACTAAAGTTGAATCAGGGTACTCAGACTTGTTAAGGGAATTCATCCCTATCCAAAATCAAATCAGGGTGCTCGGACCCAAAGAAAATCACCAAAGGTACTCGGACCATTGTTAAGGAAATTCATGCCAAAGAAAATCAAATCAGGGTACTCGAACCTTTATCAATACGAAAGTCGAATCAGGGTACTCAGACCCACTAAGAAATTCATCTTTGCCAAAGTGGAATCAGAGCATTCGGGCTCATCTCTACTAAAATCAAATTAGGGTACTTGGATCCGTCAAGGAATTCATCTCTACCCAAATCCAATCAGGGTGCTCAGACCCATCAAGGGAATTCATCCCTACCAAAATCAAAACAGGGTACTCGAACTCGTCAAAAGAAATCATTTCTACTAAAATCAGATCAGGGTACTCAGGACCCGTCTAAGGAATTCATCCATATTAAATCAAATCAAGGTACTCGGACCCAACTAAGGAATTCATTCCAAAGAAAATCATATCAGGGTACTCGAACCCATCAAGGGAATTCATCCATGCGAAAATGAAATCAGGGTGCTTAAACCATTGTCAGGGAATTCATCCATGCAGAAATCAAATTAGGGTACTCGAACCTGTTAAGGGAATTCATCCCATCCAAGATCAAATCAGGGTACTCAGACCCAACCAGGGAATTCATCCCCACAGAAAGTGGAATTAGGGCACTTAGGCCCATCTCTACCAAAATTGAATTAGTGTTTCAAGTTCAAAAGCAAAATTCAACACTCAAGTATAGGCCACTCGGAACCCATTCCCATTCTACATATAGTCTACTCGAAATCAATGCCTCGCTAGTGGGGTTACTTGTTTCTCTCTCATTCATTCTTTTCATTTTTCATTTTGGACATGGTCATCAGTCTTATCGGGGCATGTACTCATTCATCTCATTGATGTCATCTTTACCTTCAACTCATTCACTAAAACATTTTCACAGTACTGAATAGAGTCATGGCTTATTTCCCATGTTTAGGATTTTGCATTTCATATCTAAGTACTGAAAAAGATCTCAGGAGCAAATGAACTCAGAAAACACAACATAGGTAGGAGACAGAGACAAATCTTGATTCTGAAAGGCCCACCTCAAAGCAGTGCACACCAAATATTAAACCCACTCATGTATACACATTGATGACATGTGTACTTATATCCATTGCTTATCCCTTCGAATTACGACAAGGGCGACCATAGACTCAAACAAGACCAAGAATCATGAACAGATAAAAGACTTGGATAAAACCAAGAACGACAAGACAAATATTAACCTCACTCATTCCAGATGTGTCTCTATTTAATTTCATTCCATTCATGCGATTGCCCCAGTTTTTCCTTTTTGAGTTAATTAAAGAGGATTAATGATGCCACTATCTTTAGTCAACTCTTGTGTTCTGGACATAACAATCAAAGGTGTTCATCAATTTTGATGTACGACAGTTATGACGACATTACCCCTTGAATCGAAGACTAGGATTGCCTTCCTCTCTATCCAGTTCCGATATCTACAGAGCTCATTCTTCTTCTCTATCTCTTTTTTTTTTCTACCCATTTTTTCCTTCCATTCATTTTTTTTCCTTTTATTTTATTTTATTTTCATTTGATCTTCTTTTTTTTAATGCCCTAACTTTTGCCTAGGTTGCCTTTTTAGGTTTTCAACCTAGTAGGCCTTCTTATCCCAACCTTGCAAAGAAGTTTCATAACTTGTCATCTTGAACTGTCACACATAAATCCCTCTACTCGTGCCTCTGCATGGACTTCAGGTAATACCGACTGTACCTTCATTCACATAGACTTCAAATGATGTGGCTGCACCTCTGCTGGTTGCCTAAGTACCCAAAATGAATCAAGCGAAACGTAGTTCATTATGATCTAAACAATTTCAATCAATCTGAGAGGGCTTTCATGTGGACTGTAATGTAGGCTCAAGGATCTAGGCTCATGAAAGAAAGGATAATAAAGGCTTAAAATTGATTTTCACAAGTTCCTATTAGTAAAGGATTACTTCACTACTCATTCTCTAAATGATGTCCTATTTCTTTTCATCTTTTCAATTTTCCCCATTTCATTTCTACATCATTTTCTCTTTTCTTTTTCATTTTTTTTGTTTTTGTTTTTGTTTTCTCTTCTTTTGCTCAATTCTAAATAACTCCCATCTGTAGCATTTGCCCCTAATGTAGAGGGTAATCCTTAACAAGGGTATTAGAAAGAAATATTCAGGCTCAAAGGGCTAGTAAGGGATTTTTTTTTTTTCATTTTTTTTGTAGGGTAGCAAAAATGATGGCTCTCTTCATCTTGATTTCCATTGTTAAAAATCTAGACATTAGAACAACGAAGATGCAATCTCTCTTAACGTATCTTGATAAGTCCTTAGACTTGTGCAACAAAGTCGTGGGGTGGACCCTGCTTTCATGTGGGTAAAGTGGAAACAATCTGTATTTCTTCAAGATCCTCATCAATGCTTGAGTTAACTAAGACAATTTCAATTTTGATAGGTTTTACTTTCTTTTCTTGATCCTCATTAATTATCTTCTTGGATTAAGGGAGTTTTGACATTTGTGGAATTTCATTATCTAGAGATGCATCAGAAATGAGCGACATTTAAGAGCAAATGAAGGATACACTAATAATTATTAAACCCAGCCCACGATCCTAGACTCTAAGGCTACTTTAGAAAAAGAGACTCAATTAGAGTAGGTTCGTTATGATTCATGCTTTATGCTAGTAAAGGTACTAAACAACAATAGACATTTTAATGCCCCACATTCTCTATTCAGTCTTAAATCATCTTTTCCTCACAAAGGTAATGATTCAATCACACTGAAACCAGTTCAAGTCCAAATAAGTTTATGCCCCAATTTCATAATTTTCCATGTCCAATTAAAGCCATTTCCCTATCATCATATGGGTCCTCATCATGTTCACTAATTCATCAGATAGCCCACATGTGATAGGTCAACAAAATCCATTATCTTTTAAACTTAAGCCCTTTACAATGCACACATCCTATTCTCAGCTAGATCCAAGCTCATTCATCATTTTACTTATTTTTTTTTTTTTTAAGGCATGGGTCCATTACACAACTTCTGTACAATCTTCACACTAACAAGGCTTAAATTCAAACGACATTAGGTTTCAATTTTATTACCCAAATCAACTCTTATGGTTAAATCCAAATCCACATACCCAGTGGGTCGGTTGGCTCAAAGTAGGCCACACTATTGTTCAAGCTCTTTGTTTTAAAGCCCAATTACTTGTTTCAATCTTACAATAAGCTTTTAAATCTATGAGAAATTTTAATCCACTTGGACTCCTGTTCTTGTTGATAGACGAGTATTGGCTAGTGGCCCAATAACGCTCAACCCATTCACATAGGCACCCAAGACTTGGTAAATCTAAGCTTTTAGGCCCAAACCCAGAAGCTTACTCTCTCACCCGACCACTTGAGACCATTGATTGCTCACTGACACAGACACTGTGACTGACAGTTCGCAATATCGAGACATAGTCCATTTGTCAATAAAGTAACAGTGCTGGCCGACCATTATAGATCTCAAGAGGATTAATTAATCCTTAATTGCATCGGATCCCCAACAGTGCATTGGTTATCGAAATCTGCACTTGACTCATGTGAAGGCGATTTTTCTTAAAAACCAAAGTTTTGATTGCAGGTGTTCTAACACTCCTCTCCAACTCTTCAAATCTCTCCTTTAAATCTCTTTCTTTCAAACTCATGGCCTATTCTTTTGCATCTTAAAATCATCCTTGACCTAAACGCATCGCTAGAAGCACAACCAAAAGTCTAGCACCCAACTATTTCTAAACGTAAAAAATCAACCCTTTACCACTGAGGACTCTGTGATATATAACTTTGCAAATGTAACAGCGGTAGCTAAAGGACTCATCACTCCTCTTGATGAGAGAATATGGGTGGACGGTTCGGTTAGGATGTGATAAGAGACTCAATGACCCTCAATGCTTAGGCCACAATAGTTACTTCTAACATGGCCTAGGGTTTACTACTCATAACTGTTGGAAGTCCTACTATTTATGTCTACTATTCCTAACCGTTGGGGTGTACTGTTCCTAACTGTTGGGGGTTTGTTCTATAAACGTCCATTGTTGTACCTGTCATGCCCCTGACTCGAAGAGTCGACACGTGGATAAAAGTTCAAAGTAAAAAGGTGTACACTGTGGATAAGTCAGAGTATAAAAGTTGCGGAAGACTTAGTCAAATCCACGTGTATTTTTTTTTTTTTTTGTTAATAATAATGGTGCCAGCTCATCAATAATACCCAAATAATTAATATGAAATGTTATGCTCACACATCATGCCCATAATAATATATGATCCCCCAAAATAATGCCAACATCCCTGGCACATATAGGCTAGATTCAAACTACTCAAAGTTCAGTAAATACTAATTGTAATAACAATAATAATAGTAATGTCTATACACCAAAATAACATAGTCTTTATGTAATGCACGTGCGTCTATCCTCATCCATGACTATGTTAGTATGCAACCTTCAAGTTCCAACCTCAGATCATGCCACTAGGCATCCGCCATCAGCGAACCTTCATTCATCACCTGATCATCTAAAATAATAATAGGATGAGCTGCAAAGCCCAATAGGAAATATGTGTGGATTCTATACAATTAATATATGTGCAGATACATGGTATATGAATTAAAATCATTTAATAACTCAAAATCAAATATCCGTCACAAATCAGTACTTTTTGTGGGTTTTAAGTTAATTTCCCAAAATTCTCATAGTATCTCCAATTCCCAAGCCTATGGGATCAAACCATGCATCAACCGTCGCTGATCACAGGTTACGTCGTCACGTCAACCCCCGGCTCAGCCAAGCACGAAAATAACTAACACCTGCGCGGCGTTCTTCCTCGAGGGCTTTAGGGTCTTTCACCCAAGGGACACTTTACCCTGCTTGCTATTCGCAGAGTATTCTCAACGTAGGACACCACTCCATTGTGATGCCCCCACCCAGTTTGATGCATACCAAGACCCAAGGTCCATATATCCAAAACATTTTCCATCATTCAAATAAATATCCGAGTGTCCAAAAGTATCCATAAACATGTTTGATAAATTTCTAGAATTTCAGTAACATTTCTAAAGCATTTCCAAGTAAACAACATTTATAAAGCATTTTTCCAAAATCCAAGTATCATGAAAATTCCACACATTTAACAGATATTTCACAATAACATTTAAACGAGTATATAACCATGTATCTTTAAGGAACAATATAAAACAGTCGTATCAAATGATATATTGAAGGATTCCCTAAATTTTGAACAAGTAATAAAAATATTTGGTTGTAAATCAGTGGGAAAATCCAACAATATCATTAAGGCATATAAAATCACATTCATAAAATAACACCATATTAAATGTAAAGAAGCCACATTTCCTACCTTAATTGCGAGCAATACCAACCCAAAACCACGTGATAGACACTGACAATGCGAATGCAGCGTTAATGCTCCCTAGGGTCCTCCCGAGGACCGATAAATCTGATAATTATGCATACGTAATCTTTAGGTATATTTCAAAATAAATCTAACGCACTCAAAAATTACTATTGGCCTTCTAACATTGAACTGTGGTCCCAAAATGATCAAAATAATTTTTAAAACACTCTCTATAATTTCTGGGAATTTTCTGTAATTTTTGGAATTCTCTGGTATTTTCAGGAATTTTTAATAAATATTAATTTGGTCAAAAAGTCAAACTATAGTCAAACTTGGTCAAAATGGTCAACTAAGGATCCCACATGGTAGGGCCCGCCAAGACGAGTCCAACGGTCAAATTTGGGGTTCATATGATTATCGTATGGCTTTTAAATGCGTGAGAACACGGTAAGGTATACAGATGCACCCACACAGGATCATAGACCTATGGGGTCATTCAACCTCCCGCGGGTTGAATTGTGTAACCGGGTTACACCGTGTGTTCAACGGGCCAACTTCGACGATTAATATCTCCCTCGTTTCTTAACCGTTTTCAGTGATTCAAGTGTCGAATCGAAGCTCATGCAGAGTACTACGTGCGAATATAAATTTTTCATTCAGAATCCTATAAAATCATATTCGTTTTTAAGCCTAAAGTTTCAGGTTTTCATGATCAAAAATTCTAAAATTTCTAAAACTTCAACCTACAGTCAATTTCTCTGAAATTTGACACTACCATGGTATTCCTTGGTCCCAAAAACATAAAATACGATCATCTTTTCTAAGAATAACATAAGAAAATAAAATTGCATATATATATGTACATATACACAGTACGTGATATATATATATATATGAAATCAATAATAGAGGAGGTGAGGATTTTACCTCACCAAGAGAGCTCCACGAACTCAGCCAAAAATCTCCACCAGACCACTCTTTTTTTTCTCCTCTGTTCTCTCTCAGTTTCTCTCTCTCTCTGTTATTCTTTCCCTAACTCTCTGTCTGGGGTCCCTCTATACATATATATATATATACACATATCAAAACCAATTGCAAATGGGAATAGAGATGGGAGTCAAAATGGTTACGTGCGGCTGAAGCATGGCTTCTTAATTGCTGAAGGAAAAACAGGGCTGGGGTTGTTGTGGGTTGCAGAGTTGCAGGAAGAAACTTGACCGGGAAGGATTAGGCTTGCAGAATAGGGGAGGAAAATGTGAATAGGGGGAGGAAAAATGTATTCCGTTCACATTCATCTCCATGATTTGTGCTATGGTGTGGTTGGGTGCATAATTTTATACTATACTTGTCTAAGTTATGGTGAAGTTGCACACATAGGATCAAAATCAATATCATAAATATATTTATAAAATTCAGGTCATCACAAGTACCTCCTAGGTCTACATCTTTGCAACTATGATTTCTTTAGAGTGTTTCATGTTTGTCTTCCTGTGTTTCATTCTCATTCTCCAAGTGGTCAATTTCTGTGTACAGGAAAGAGTTTCAAGCATAGAGACGATTCTAGTTCTGGTATTTTTGGCAATCTTGCCCATGATGATGTATTTCTTTTATTCTTAGATTTATAGGAGTCTGTCTTCATGTAATGTATTTTGTATTTCTAATAGGTTGTACCAAGTGAAGTTTTAAGTATGTATTCTAGAGTCGCCACTGTGAGCACTACCGATTCTCACCACGTGCACACTTTTTACCTGTATTTTACCTACTTTTGCTTCTGATGGTGCTAACCCCGAAAGATTAGCATATGAACAAGAGTTGCCATCTGGAAGGGTATAGGACCAATTTTGTTGACCTAGAGAAAGGTTCAGAGTTAGGGTACATGTTAGGAAAGTGTTAAGCACCCAACAATGCTCGGTAATAAACCGGCCCTCATTTTGTATTCATTGACCATATTTAGTATTTTAATTTAATTTAGATCACCTATATATCATGCAATAATTAAAACATGCACACACAAATGACATATTAATCAAATAAATAATAAATATAATTTATACAATTCTACTATTAGATATAAAATCATACCTTTTGCAAATGAAATTGGTTGGTGTTTAAACCAGTCCCTTAGGTCTACTATCAATCTGGCAGCGTCCCTTCCGTTGAGTCAAGCAAGTTATTTCCCTTTCTTACAAGTCATCTCTTCTTTTATTTTCTCTCAATGAAACTTCTCTTTTTTTAGTAATTTCCTTACAAGAACTCTCCTCCCAAGTCTCTCTTTTTCTCTATTTTCTCTCAAAATCTTAGCATTCCCTCTTGACCCTTTAATCTTTTACCTTTTTTAACTCTCTCTCTAGCCGTCCTCCTTGCCCATGTCCAACCTCGCCAGTCAATGTCGAACCCCTAAAATATAACATTTCTTCTTTTTTTTATATCCCACTTCCCGTTTTCTGCGTTCCCTCTCATTCCACCCTAACTTTTTTTTTTTTTTTTTTTTATGCTTTTCTTTCTTCTTGGCCGACATACCTAATCTCTCCCATTTTCTTTTTTATTTCTATTTAAACCCACTCCCCTTCTTTTATTATTTCCCCACTCTTCCTCCCTTTCTCACATTCCCATTCCTTTTTTTATATATCCCCACTAGTCCTCTCATTTCACATTCTCCCTCATTTTTTATTTTAGTGGTTCTCCCACTCTCCCCTATTCGCACCCCATCTCCACTCCGCACACACATCACCCCACTTCCTATACACACACACATATATATACATATATTCCCCACTAAATGCACCTAATCCACTTATTTACTTTGCTCGCAGAAAAGAGATCCAGGCTAACAATAAACATCACAGACCTCATCATCGGGACTCACCATCAAATATAGAAACAAAATAGGGTGTCTACAGTTTGCTTGTAACTTGAACCAACACCTATAACATGGCTTTGGTATACACGAGTGGGTCTTCCATGTAATTGTGACATGGTCATGTAGTGCCATAAGTCAATGAGATTAAAGCAAAGTAGGATAATAGGGTCAAAAAGTATTTTGCCAATCACCTTTTGCTAAATTTTCATTGACTTGTGACACTACATCAACATAGCACAATTACATATAGGTTTTTTTTTTTTGGGTACACACATGTAAGGTTTTTTGGTCTTTTAATTTTTATAATCAAGAGGGAATTTAGACTTTCAATGCATTAGTACATCCAAAATAAATTTAATTGTTGACTAATCCAAAAGAATGTATGTAAAAAGTGGAATCCAAAAATCTTTTGCTTATTGTAGAAACCACTAGTTTATCCCTTAGGTTGCTAGTTGGTGCAACTTTAAGGAGATTTTATTTTTGATTTTACCCATATCTTTTGAAGAGAAAAGGCAACTTATGAAGTTTAATTTGTTTCTTAAAATTGGCATATCAAAATATAATTACTATTCAACTTTTCTCCCCCACATATACAAGTTGTAAGTCAGTGGTAAAATGTTTTCAGACTATTTTCTTAATAGTTCGTGTGAAATAATTTATACCCACATAGGCATCAATTTCTGAAAATAGTTGAAATGATAATTTCTAAGAACACACCTAAACCTAATTGCTCAACCAACCTTGTAAGAATAACAGGATGAAAGGAGAATTGGCTACACCAATGGGGAGAAAAAGTTGTGGGCAGAGCCACTAGAATGGCTTAAGTAATTTGGCATCAAATACAATGCTTATTTTGAGTAGTGAACATTTCACATTTCTTGGTCAAATTAAGTTGCCTCCATATACGCGGAAAGCGGCTGGAAGGTCTTGAAAGATGAAGTGTTAGAGTTGGATACCAATTCGGGAGAGAATTGGCGAAGAATATTTTTATATGGGCAAAATCAAGTTAGAAAATATTTGATTGATACGTGTCCGTCTATCCAACAATTTCAATGGACTTCTTTTCCTCTGTCTTGGCCATAAGCGTACCTTGCGGTCGCCAGTGAAACGAGCCATCAAATCCCACTTTATGCCCCAAAATCTTCCTTCAATGCAGCCCCGCTGTCTCTCCGTCTCTCTTTTTCTGGCTTTTGCATAGGCGTCTGAAGAAGAAGCCAGTCGTTTCGAACCATTGCCAGAAAATAGATTCGGAGAAGAGATTCGAAAAAGAGACTCATGGTACTCTCTCTCTCTCTCTCTCTCTCTCTCTCTATGTGCATCAATATATTATAATTTGAAAAGGTATTAAAAGTTGGCATTATGTGGTTATTTGGGAATCATCCTCTGTTCAGCTTTTCACCTATCACCTCTGTATATATATGAACGCACGGATTTGATCAGAGTAGTTTTAATAAACCCAATTAGTACTCGACTCATATTTTATCATTTCATCTCTCTCTCTCTCCTCTCTCTCTCTCTCTCTCTCTCTCTATATATATATATATATAACGAATAACGAATATAACAATTTAAAAAAAAAAAAGGAGTTTTTTAGGGAAATATTCGACCTTTAATTTTATTTGGCTGGGTATCCGAGATTGTCCATCTCACGTGGACTAGAATGAAAAGTTTACACCAAAAGGTGCAGGACGAGATCACCTGGGAAGGTGGAACGCTCTCCTTCCTCTCCCTGCCAGCTCTCCGCCCTATCGCCGCCGGCTCTCTCTCTCTTCTCATCTCAGCCATTCTTCTCCCTCTCCCTTCAGTTTTCTGCTTTCTGCTTCTCTCTATTTTTTATCCGCAAATAAATCTAGAACCGCCAGTTCCCGTGTCGACACATCAAACCCCGCCGGTTGTCTCTCTCACCTACCGCCGCTCACTCCTCGTCGTTGTCGTCACCGTCTCCACTTCTAAGGTAAGTCTTTGCCTTATTGATCTCTTAGAGCTTTTAAGGTTTGTTCAGATTGTATACAGATATGGAGTTAATATTATGTATGCATATTGATTCTTATTTTCTCTCATAAATATCCAGCGCTTTCTAATGTGTATGCATATTGATTCTCACAATTTTTTTTTTTCTTTTGCCCTTTTTTTCCCCTTAGGCTTTGAGCTAAAATTTGCCTTTAAGGTGGTTTGTCTTTGTTTCAGCCTTTCAGGCTTGTAAAAGTATAGATTAAAATTTTCCCTCGGTAAGCTCTTCGTTTTTCCATTAACTTTTTCTTCAAATTATTCAGTGCATGAACTTCAAATAGAGAAATATTGCTCACGTCCAATTAGATTGAAGGTGGGTATGCGTTTTCTTGCTTTATTTTTGCACTGTTAGTGGAGGGCATATCTTCATTTCTAAAAGCAAAAAGAAGATGATATATATATTTATGCTCGTATGGTGGGTGGGGCTCAGAGAACTGTATTTGAATTTACCCATGTACAGTTTTGAGTTTGCTTTTGAATAAAGTTAGTAATTCTGCCCAGGTGTGGGATGATGGGATCAGCTTAGTTTTGGCACCAAGTCATTCAAAATGTTAGATCATAGTTGTGGAGCAACGGTTTACCAATTTAGCGGTATCAGATTGGTTGCCTAGCATGTATTGGCCCCACTTTTTGTCATAACGTCTTGAATTAAGAAAAATCCATGTGTCCATCAGTCCATGAGCCTTCTCTCTCTCTCTCTCTCTCTCTCTCTCTCTCTCTGTGGGAGTTGGTAATTAGAACATAGAAGTAATTACTTCTATTACTTGTTTATTAGTTCACTAAAAAATTAATCCTGTTCTTTGATGTTGGCAATCCCGTAAATTGTAGCCTCAGAGGTCAAGGTGTCAGTATCAATTTTAGTATTGCATGCTGGATAATCTAATTGGAGGCATCCTGCATGGGTCACGCTCTGGGATTAAAGTTTTTATATTTTTTATTTTTTTTTTGCTATGGGCAAGATGGAGAGAGAGAAAGTCATGGGATCACATATTGGCAAGACTAAATAGAGGTAATGAAGTAACACTTCTGGGTATAACTTCTAAGATATATTATATTAATCTTTTTCACTGTCCTTTCTGCGCGCTGACCATGTTCATTGGCACTTCCTCCTAGTCATCGTGATCATTATCATCACCGTTCCAACATTATCTATTACGTAGTGTATCGTCTAGAAGAAGATAAGCAGAGGCATCAATATTCTAGAAATTGAAAACAATTACTTGTTCTTATGTAGTTTATCTGACAAAATAATTATAATCACGTTGTAATATTATATTTGGATTTAGATTTGGTCACAAGAGTGCGTGGGTGGACCAATCACAGGACATGTCATGGTTCGTCCAGTTTGTTCATTGTGAAATTTTCCCTTTCATTGTTGAGTCAATCCTACACTTGGGAGGGGCGATAGGAATGTTCTTAGTTTGTACTTTGTACATATGATGGCTGAGTATTGGATTGCCTGGACTAAAAAGTTTGAATTTTGCTTAATTGTTTTCCTGTGAGATGAATAGAATCTTGTTTTTTGTAAAACTCTGTTTGGTTCTTAGAAAGAATGAGGGAAAGGAAACTGCTTTAATATGCTTAAAATAGAAAATATTTTTTAAGCATTTTCTTCTTAGTTCTCTCCTTGCCCGGATATATTACCTCCCCCAAAGTGCTTGCAGAGCTGCCCTCTTCTTTTGCTTCTTATTAATTTCTAAATAGAAGTTCCTACCATAGAAGAAGTCCAAGGAACAGTAAGCTCTGAAAGAGTTGGTAATGTTGACACTTGAAAAAGTTGACGACAATAGCAGTTGCTCAGTGTTTACCAAGTTCTAATTTGTGACAATGTGACTCTGCTGCATCAGAGATTAGAAATGGCTTAGAACTACATCACTTAAATTTTTCTAGCAGAATACGAGTTTAGTTTTTCTTCTAATTGCTTATATATATGGGGTTCTTTTGGTCTTGGTATGGATAACCTTAAGCCAAGGCTGTAGGAAGTCCTTTCTCTAATCATCAGCTTTACGGCAGTGCATGTTTAGCTACATAGGAAGAGAGCAGATGATTTTGATTTTCAATGGTGCTTTAATATCCTGCAGCCTTTATGATGTCTATACTTGAATGAGACTCTGCTAGATGCACCTATCCAACCAGAAAGGTGAAAAAAAAGAAAAAAAGAAGAGGTCATAGAGAGATAGTCATATGCAGCAATGAGAAAATGGTCTGTCCGGGTCCCTTTTGAGGGCTAAAGTATATGTAATTTCAAAAAAATTTTAAACGATGGATGCTTTCTGGTCCTAATGGTCGATTTACACCTTGATGTATATTACACATTATATTCATTTTATTATCTTTTTTCAAGCTTGACTTTTAGTTTTAAGAATCTGGGTAGGTGGCATCATTTTTCCCCATGTGAATGTTTTGTTGTTATTGTTATTATTTTAAGAGTAGAGTAGTATTATTTTTTATTTTTTGGTCGGTAGAGTAGAATAGTTGACTATCACTTACAGAAAAGCAAATAATAAATCTTCGTTATCATTTTAAATGGTTTATAATATATAAATATAGGAATTCTACCAAGAGGAATGAAGTCCAATGTCTCTTGTGGAGGCTATGGATCTTGAGAGTAACAAGTCTGGTGGTAGACGAAGCGGATCATTAGGCAGGACAAGCAGTGCAGGCTCTTCTTTAAGACGGCGTTCTTTAAGTTTATCAGGTGCTGCACCCCCTCAAATAGATGACGACGTCGAAAGTGAGAGTGTTTCACAGGCAGGAGATATTGGGGATCGAGCACTTCACAGCCAAAGGTACAGTGACAGTGGTAGCCTCCGCTTCTCTGTTGATAATGTGATAGAAAATGGAGTTGTAGTTCCTATTCAAGAGGATGCTTTATTACATCCACATGGATTTTGGTCTCGCGACCCCACTGTGTCGAATATCGTCTCCCCCATACCACCACTGCCATCGGATATCATTTTTCCTCTTTCCACTGATCCAATAGTGTACTCTGCAAATAAAAATCAAGTGAGTTCTCAGATATTATTTCTCCTCGTTTTTGTTAGTGTTGATATGAATCACTGAGAATACAGCCTCATGGACAGGGCTTTCTCGGTTTTTCTGTTTGTTGGTGTCTTGGTGATATAGTAAACAATATAAACATGTTTCTGATTATGCGAGTAACTTGTATGTTACTTGTCTCTATATGCAGGACAACAAAGCAGAGTTGCCGCGGTCACTGGAATATATTTCATGTCTTATTCATTTAGCTGTTTTTGGGATTCTTGGGGTAATATGCTAATCTTGTTTCTTGGAACTTGTCAGAGTAGAAATGAGAAATGTTTAATTTAACTGGAAATTCTATGATTTTTTTTTTTTCCCATTTAAATTCTGAAATTAAATCTTTTAATTTCCTCTCAACACTCCTTACATTCTTTGAGTGTAGGAGTTGATACTTCCTTTGAATCAACTTTGATGTGAATAGTTAGTACCTAAGAGGCTGAGAACAAACAAAATGTTAGAACCACTGGCCCTACAAACATCATGTATCGACATAGTGTAGCCTGGTGCCCCATTATTTCCTTGTACAATATATCATATGATATCATATTGGCTAACTGAAAATACATTTTTTTTCTTTCCCTCCCCCCTCTATTTCTTTCTGAATTAGTACTCATTTTATTTTATTTTACATTCCCTTTTTCAGTTTTGAAAGCTAGGCGTCTAATTCCTGTTTCTGTATCCATGATACCCTGATTTATGACATAGAAAGTGTTTTCCTTGCCAATCAATTTCCCATTTGTGATTAGATATGCATGACATTATTTTTGTCATTGTCATCCTTTAAATGTCACTTATATTTAATTGTGCCCTTTTTTTTCCTAAGGTATATATGAATGACCCAGTTCACATGATATCATATTGCCCAACTGCAACTACATTTTTTTTCTTTCCCTCCCCCCCCCCCCCCCCCTCTTTTCTTCTTTCTTTCTGCATTAATACTCATTTTCTTTTCTTTTCCTTTTTTATTCCCTTTTTCAGTTTTGAAAGTTAGGCATCTGATTCCTATTTCTGTATCCATGATACACTGATTTATAACATAGACAGTGTTTTCCTTCTCAATCAGTTACCCATTTATGATTAGATATGCATGGCATTATTTTTTTCATTGTTATCTTTTAAATGTCTGAATAATTTGAAGTGGTTATATTGTATTTTATCTTTTTTGGGATCTACTTTCTTACTTTTGGGTATATTGCATATCTTTTATCAGCTTACATGGTCTTTCTCTATCTCCATATTAACATTTTGTTGGCCACACTCCTCACATGAGCAGTGTTATTGTTCTCTTGTGTAATTATTCTTTATAGTGATTATGGTGATATTTTTTTTGTCTATACTAGGGGACTCGTGAGATTTCCTCTCCCCATACAACTAAATGGATATGCAAATTTTACATATCTCAGAAATTGAGATTTCTGTCCAATGCTAGAAAATTACATGTTTTGATATGTATTTATAGACATGGTACTAACCTTTTACATTTGATATTGTGTAGGTCTTCACAAGGTATCTGCTGCAAAAACTGTTTGCCCCTGGAGTTGCTGGTGTGACGAGCGACCAAAGCATTCTGTACCTTGATCTTCCTTCTAATATGGTCTCTCTCTCTCTCTCTCTCTCTCTCTCTCTCTCTCTCTCTCTCTCTCTCAAATGCACATGCACTCATGCACACAATACATCAAAAGATGGAACATGCATACATCTTACCCATCTGGTGTAAATGGGGAAGATCCATCACCCGTTAAAAGAATAGTCTGGGATGACTCCATTTATGGTTGTTACTTTGAGGTGTCAGTGGCTTTTTGTTCAGAGTGCATATGCATTTTCATACTTATGCTTGGGCTTCATTAGGATATTACAAAGGTTGGTCATATGCTTGAGGCATCATGCTACTTGACCCAGTGTGAGCTGAATTATCCATCATGTGTATTAGGTGCGACTTGCACTGCACATTCTGTGATGGTTGCTGATATAGAATTCCGTTTTACAACAGAGTTCTTGAGGAAGTTATCTCTAAACATTGGTTAGGTTTTAAAATGTGTAGGGATCTTGGGGATCTAGTCATCAAACTCCATATTTCTACTTAGTAGTGGATGAGAGGTTGTGCGTTTAGTTTTTCTGGCACCTAATGGATTTTTACCTCTCATTGGTATACCATGGAATTCTAGCGTGACCCTATTGCAACTTAACCCTGCCTGATCTGTGGTGACCCGTCTCTATCCAGTTTGGCTTGGGTTATGGTGATGCTTGTTTGGGTTGTGCTACATGTAATTAGAAGGTATTACCCTTGGGGCTGGCCTTGTCACTTTGCCTGGTAGACTTCATGAGGGTTAAAATATAGCGATTTTTCTAATGCGGGTTCGAATGCATTCTTTCAGGTTGGTTCTTTCTTGATGGGGTGGTGGGGTGTCGTGTTCAAAGGAGATATATCCAGTGTGTCAGATCATCTAGCCATTGGTCTGACGACTGGTTACTTGGGAAGCCTTACAACTTTCAGCGGTTGGAATCAGAAAATGCTTGATCTCAGTGTGGATGGGCAGTGGGTGTCTTCTGTGCTTGGTTTTCTTATAGGTAACGTGGCATTTTGCAAGAATCATGTCACATTAGGGTGTAGATAAGCTGACCTTTAAGAACCAACAAATTATTAACTTCAATCATATCAGGCTAGTCTCCTTCGTGGGCTAATTTAAAGTTTCAGACAATCATATTAAGATTGTGCGTTTTTCCCTTCTGGTTCTTTGCAGGTTTGTTTCTTGTTGCCTATTCCATCATTTTTGGGGTTGAAACGGCCAAGGGTTTCAGGTGGCTTCTTCAAAGGCTAAACACAAGTTCAAGAAGTTGCATCCGTAGCTCTAGCAGCGACTGGAGGGTGGACAGTTTCAAGCGTCACTTAGCAGTTCTAGTGGTGCTGGTGCTGTTGCTAGGCTTGCTATGGGGTGTGAGTGGAACATTGGAGAGGAGAGATTTTGAAAGCGGCGGCAGTGGCGCTCAATTGTGGCTGGCTTGCATGGTTGGACCTCTAGGTGTGTGGATCAGGTGGTTCTTAGCTCGATTCAATGGGCGTGGGTTAGGAGGGGTAGGCGTGTTGAAATGGGTTCCTTTTGGGACTCTAATTGCCAATGTTGCCGCTGCTTGTATCATGGCTGCGCTCTCTACATTGAAGAAAGCGGTTAGGCTCTCTCTCTCTCTCTCTCTCTCTCTCTCTCTCTCTCTCTCTCTCTCTCAAACACATTTTATAATTCAATAGATGGAGCATTTTCTTGTATTTAGAAATCCGAATAACTTAAAAGCATATAATCATCCTCATCATCGTCATCTCCCGAGCCTGAACACGACAGTTAGCTGCTAATTAGATTAAATGTTGTACTCTGCGGTTTTCCAAGGTATTTTAAAGATTCCTCTCTGGCGTTTGTCTTGTGTTATAATCAATACGATTAGGTTTTCTATTTGAGAAAAAAGACAAGTCAGGAGAGAAAAAGAGAGATCAAATCCTTTGGGCGAGACTAAGGGAGCTCCATTGTATTTCATTCTGTCATGTTCTAGCTGATTATTCTCTGTTGAACTCAATTCAACAAAGCCTTAATTTCAACTATTTGGGGTCGGCTACATCAATCCTTTTTCGCTATTCAGCTCTATCAAAGCCGTATCCTTTATTAATCCTTAGCACACGTCCTTTCTTATCAGGAGGTGGAACAGTTGACTTGCAGAGCACATGCTTATCAGTAAAATTTTGAAGCCATTTTGTTCTGTTTGGCGCAGGTGAATACCAAGACATGCGATACTGTGGCCACCGGCATACAATTTGGGTTGTTGGGTTGTTTGAGTACTGTTTCTACATTCATTGCTGAGTTCAATGCCATGAGACAGAGCAAGCACCCATGGAGAGCATATGCCTATGCCACCATTACGATAGTTGTTTCGTTTGGCTTGGGGACTCTGATATATTCAGTACCTGTTTGGACAAAGGGATACAATTAGCATGTTAAGGCCAGTCCTCTTCCTTCCTTTGACAAGGCCCTGACATTCGATTTGTGCAAGGAGGCCTCTATTGGCACCCAAAGACTTGCTTTTCATCTCCCACTTATTTTACACTTTAAGATTTTATGAAAAATATATAAGGTTTTCATAAAAGCTCATCGCACTGTCTATTAAAAAAATATCATTTTGAACAACTTTTTGGAAGAAAGTTTTTCCAAAATCTATCGTTTTAGAGGACTTTTTAGTCATTTATGAGGCAAAAATTATAAATCGCAAAAAAGTCTACTTAAACGATAAATTTTGAAAAAACTTTTTTCTAAAAAGTTGTTCAAAATGATGTTTTCTAATAGGATACACAATCATTTTTTTATGAAAACCTGCTATTTTTTTCATAAAACCTTAAAATATAAAATAAGTGGGGGATAAAGAGCAAGTCTTTGGGTGCCAATAGAGGCTCCCTTTGTGCATAGTGCATACATAGGAATTCCCTTGCGCTACTTGAGTGTGGCTTGGGCCTTGCGGTACACTTGTGGCTTAAACTGTGAAAATTTAAGCTAGCATATCATGGGCAAGTGCTAACCATATTTCATGTATTTGCATTATGGTTGAAAATGACTAGTTATCTGCAATTACTCTCTCCATTCTCTTCTCAATGATATCTTTGATTCGTTTTTAGTGAGTATAATTTCTGGTTATTAAACAATAGGATTTTAGCATATATTAGGATACTGATCAGATGGAAAGCGACATTTTTTTGTTCAATTTTGGAGAAATATTAATCGACAGGGTGTGAAGTTTTCTATTGTAGAAAGAGATCATTGTTGCCGGCTTTCTTGATTTCCTTCGTTTTTTCAGGACTGAGTATGTATCATTAGAAATGGAAGAATGGTGAACTTTGTTTGGAATTTATGTAAAAATAATTTTTGCTTCATATTGTAGGAAATTGAAGAATTGGTGACCTTTTCTTGGAACTTGAGTAAAGAAAACTTTGATTTTTTGGGTTCCATCATCGACATTACTTTCGACCCCTCTTAGAAGTCACTGTTATACTTTTTTTTCTCTTTTACAACATGGGATATCTTTCCCCTGCTAGACTTAAAAAGTGTTTCAATGATGTTGCCAAGGACTGATGCCAAAGTCACTGGGACTAGTGTAATGATAATAGAGAGGGGGGCAAAAAGCAAGAGCAAGAAAATTAGGGTTGAAACCCCTCCCATAGTATAGTATCCACAAACAAAAAGCTGGTGGGCCTTAGCTAGTGTAGTGTGCAAGGGAGCGGCTATTGCAACCCCCTAAAGGTTAAGTAACCCCCACCTAATATCCCCACCCCCCAAAAATATATACCCACCCCTTTAAAAGTCTAAACTACCCCTCTCCCTCACCCACCCCACTCCCCCCTCCCACACACGAGACTTCCGACATCTGGAAGAACTCCCCATGCCCCCATTTCCGACCGATGAGCAACAGCAATGGCGACAGCGACGGTGACCAACTTGCATGAGCACCATTCTCACCCACCCCTCTCACCCAACACCCCACCCACCATAGCAGTGACGATCGGCGAGTTCTTCTCGACGACGGCGACGGTGATGGCCATGCTGGCTTTTGAGGAAGCCTGAGACAACCAATTGCACAAGCACCGATAGTGACGGTATGTATTTTGGCTTCAAAGTATGCAAAAATGGCGATTTTTTTTTAATGGAGTCGCGAATGTTCGACTCTGGTAATCCGAACATCATAGTAATGTTCAGTTTTACACAACCAAGCATTATAGTGATGTTCGGTTTTATACAACCAAGCATAACTATTTTGTTTGGTTTTAGAAAACCGAATAGCATTACTGAATAATCCATGCACTGTTCGGTTTTCTAAAACCAAACAAAATAGTTATTCTTGGTTGTATAAAACCGAACATTACTATAATGCTTGGTTGTGTAAAACCGAACATTACTATAATGTTTGGATTACCAGAGTCGAACATGCATGACTGCATTATAAAAAAAAAATCGTCATTTTTGCATACTTTGAAGCCAAAATACATACCTCCTTGCTGCCAACACCATCCCAACTGACTTTTTCCTCCTCCATTGCTCATAAAAAATGTAAAAACTACTACAAATGGGTTATGGATTTTTGTTTAATGGTTGTTGTAAGAGAGTGAGGGATGAAGATGATATATTAGTTAGGGGTGGTTATGAGAGAATGAGAGATGAGGATGAGAGTTGTCGGAAGCGCCTGAGAAAGTTGCTGGAGAAAGTTGCTGGAGAGGGGTGCCAGAGAGTGGAACGGGAGGGTGAGGGGTGGGGTGGGGGGGGTTAAACACAAATGCCCTTTTTGGTCATTTTGCAGTATCATTTTTTTAATTAAAAAAACTGGGGGGACAACTTAACCTTTAGGGGGTTGCAATAGCCGTTCCCAGTGCGCAATTGTCTCTCGGGCCCCCTCATGTAGCCCCTGTACTTGAACCCAAAAAAAAAATCAAAACCTGTACAACGATGACATATCTCGCTTTCATGGCATCTCAATTCAACTCAAGGGTGTATGGTTGGTTGGACGATAGTGTTATATTTTTCCTTAGAATTTTTGGTCCTATGGTTGGCTGATATTATAAAAAATGAGTAGACGCTGAAGCACTGACTCCTCTGTGTAGGGACTGAGTGGGGAACCAAATTAATCTCCTTTTAAGTCTTTTAAAATAAATTATGATCGACTTCCATACTTTACGGAAGGCCTACCTCCCAACATCCACCGTAGGGAGTTGCAAATTTAATACGTACGGCCATGGGTCGCAAGGATCCCAACTAATTACTTTAGCTATATTAATAACTAGGTTTCAGCCACATAAAAAATCATGGCGCATATCTGCACGAGTATCCCAATTATGTTTTGTTTTTATGTTTTCTAATGTCATTCTCCTTGTGATATTATTAAGGGAAATTGCCCTTAAGTACACTACGTTAGACTTACAGAGACGTAAGTCTACATGAGAATTTTTTGTAGTCATATATAAGAACAAACCCTAGCAAAAACGATATTGTTTGTGAGATGGTTAGTTAAATAAAGCCAATATTATCCCCGACTGTTATTTTTTATTTTAAAATGTTATAACTTTGAATTTACATGTAAATTTTCAATAAAATTTATATTTTTTTATTCTAGTAGTCGAGATTTTTAAAGCAAAACACATAATGAATAAGAAATAATATAAAATAAAATAGTTACATTGACTAAATGCAACTGTTACGTGCAACTAGCTAGATATTTCTATTTGACTCAAATTTAATTGTTGATTCTGTTAAATATCAACTCATATGGTGTATGAAAACGGTTAAATATAGTTGTTATTTTATTTTATTTTTGAAAAAAAAAAGTTGCAGAGAATTAATATTGGTATTTAGTGGTCGGGATATTTTTGGATTTGAGCCAAGAGTGTTTTTAAAATAGTAGTTGGCTCTATCCAATAATCAAATTGAAAAGCAATTCTTCCTCAAGTACTTGTAATGAGTGGATGCAACATTAGCCAGCTCTATCTGACAGTCAAATTGTCACGACAAATCTATTATCAACATATGTGGTTTTCAGGTGTTTAATTGTTGCTTTTAATTAAAGGCCTGGGATCATTTGGTATATGCGAGTTGGTACACCTTAATACACCACATCATGAGAGCTCAATAATCATAGGTTTGCACTTGTTTTCTTGGATTTTATGAAGTGATGTTTCACTGTTCAGTATTGGGCTGGCTTTACTTGCTATACGGAAAACGACGTCAGTTTAGTAAATATTTGGGCCGACTATGTTACCTAAAATGACATTATTATTATTATTATTTTTTTATTTTGGACTCCAAAACCAACATTTTGCTTATATGGGTTTTCTTAACTTGTATCATAAGACTACATGTTCAGTTGTAATTAATAATTCAATTATGATATTGGAAATGGTTAAAATGTATTGTAAAAAGTAAAAGTTGCTTGGAAAAATATAAAAATACAAATGCTTAAAAGATACTGAAAGCTACTCTAAATCAAAAACCCTCAACGAAAAGAGGTTTTGGAATACCTCTTGTTTAGACAAAAACCAAATTATGCAAGTGACACTGGAAGAGATTTAATTAGTAGACTTTACCCATGATGAACAAAAGAACTCTTGCGCTAAGCTCCACTTATGCTACAGAGAAAAACTTGTATGTAACTATGACATGGCTGATATGGTGTTATGGGCCAATAGGAAGCAAGTAAAGTAGGATTGTAAGAGTATTTTTTGGCACTACAATCCCACTTTGCTTGCTTCCTATTGGCCGTGACACCATGCCACTTGGCTGTGTCACAATTACATGGAAGACTCACTCTATGCATAGACCATGCACACTGGGATTTGGATTTGATGCAGTTACTACATGGTGCAATAAACGTAGGATCGATGATACGTGACAAGGAGGAAAAATGGAGGACTGAAATTCAAGATATGCATTTAACGCCCAATGCCTAACAGTCCTCCATTTCTCTTCCTTACTGCATGTCATCGATCCTACGTTTATTGCATCATGAAGTAAAAATAACCAACTGCACCAAATCCGAATCCATGCACACTAGGCGACGATAGTCAAATGCATGTCATGTAGTGAGCCTGTAGGTAGTAGCTATGTATTAGGATTAGCATTTCCTGTTTCCACAGAACGAGACTCTTATACCACGTGACATCCACGTGCATAAGTGATGGTGAAATGACAAGGGGCAACCAAAGCTAGGGGACCCCGTCATAAATGTTTTGTCCACTGCCATTTGTCAGAATCATTAACCTCTTCAAAGTTCAAACACTACAGAAAAACATATGTGGTGTCAAATATGTGGTGTCAAATGTGATAACATCCCCAAAGGCTTCATATGTGGCTCTACTCCTAGCATCAGCCCAAAATACATTCTTTATACAGCAATCCTCGCCAAAGTCCATCATATAATAGAATTGTGCATTTCTCTCTTGCATTCTACTAAAATATTGTTGGATGGCTTCGGCATCCCCAACCCCAAGTCTCAACCTTCTAGCTTTTTCAATGTGATTCCGAGTATCTTTCTCACCAAATGTTAGATTATCATAACCATCCCTTTCAATGACAAAAGAATGGAAGTTCTTAGACAAACCTATGCCAACTTCATCATTTATTGCTAGCCTTCTTTTAACATGTGGATCCAATCTCTTGTTAGATCTAAAATACTGTGTTTTTGCTGAACTCAGAGTATGATTATGCTCAATTTTCGCAGTATTTAGTCTAAACTTCCCATCCTTTTGCACGTTTGCTCTTATCCGAGCTTGGACATTCTATTTTTATTGAGAGAGACGATTTCAAAAGATTCATTCCAATGCTCTATGACTTTCTTGCTTGACAACAAGTTAGTGTAAAGAATTTAACATTCCCATCATCGTCACGGCTTATTGTTCCTTTTAATATCACAAACCCCTCTTGTCTAGCATAATTTTTATAATACTCATTCACCTCTTCTTGGGAGCTAAACGTCATCCCGACTTTAGGTTCAAGTTTTTTCACACTCGCATCTAAATTATTGTCATTTACTTCATTCTCATCACACGTACCCTCTTTTGAAGAAGAAGCCTCCTCTATTTCCTACATAAGAAAACAAAAATTCTATCACAAGGTGTACAACCATTCATGCCCAACTCAAGCCAGTCACAATTATGATTTGGGGACTAATTTCTAATTAATTAAGGTTAACAGGCACATTATGTTTGGGATTAAACACAAAATATTCGTCTTGTCTAACAAGTGCCTAAGCAAGAATGAAGCACAATATGGAATGAGACGTTTTTTTGGTCTAATGGTAAGATTATAAAGCAGAAAGCAAATAACAGTAGCATGATAAAAATATAAGGATGAATTGAATGTATATGGTCCCTATAAAAATAAAAATAAAAAGTATGTAATCATCCTTGTTGGATATGGGCACCACGTATTGAACCAAATATCATAACTAATTTGAAACAATTACTTGAATACAGGGCTGATGGCTGTCATGGGACCAAAAACTCAAGAATTAGATATGGAAAATCATTCATAAAATGCATAGAAAGCATGTAACAAGCACAATCTAGTGAATCAAAAATGTGAAAACATCCTTCTAAAGCATTACCAGTTGATATGCAGGATAAATAGATATATTACAAAAATAAAAACAAATAGAAAAGAAAGCATTGCCAACAAGATACAAACAACAGTTTATTAGAAACCTGAAAACCCTTAATAGAGCAGGAGCAGCTAATGAAAGACTATAAAGAATGAAGAATGTGGAACACCTTAACAAAGAAAATTTAGATCAAAAGAAAGACAAAAATTAGTGAATTAAATAAGCGAAAGCACAATTCGAATGGCCCATAGGGCTCTCCTTTGAACCCCATCACCAAACGAAAGATTAAAAAAATAAAAAATCGCAGAATGGAGAACAAGTGTGCCTAATAATGAATTTAGGGATGGATAGTGTCCATTTTAATTTTTCTGAAAATCAATACAGAGAAAATATCCAAATCAAAGCCTGCTTTTCGTTCACAAATGGCAACTCATACATGTGCATAGGAACAAACATAAAGTTGTGAACATGAAGGGAACTCACTGTTTCAAAACCAGAAGATATATCTTGCAGCGGTTGTAGTATTTCCCCACTGACGACCTCCTCCATTACCATCGTCGATGAGTCCAATGGGGGCTGGTTAGGGTTTGGTTCTGTGAGAAAGCAACCAACACAGGTTGCTGGAGAAGACCTCCTCCGCTATTCACGTCATCACTGCTGCGACGATGGTGGGTGGGTTGACGGTTTCATGGCTAGGAAAGGAGCAGCTTCCCCTTTTTTTTTGCCCTTTTTTGTTTGGAAAATGAAACAAAATTCTGAAGCTAGCCCTAAAGCAGGTTGCTAAAGAAGACCTCCTCCGCTATCGCGCCATCACCGTCTTGCCGTATTTCTCCTACCGGCAGGATTGTCCGCGACGATGGTGGGTGGGTTGAGGATTTTAGAGAAAGGAGTAGCTTCCCCCTTTTTCCCCTTTTTTTTGTTTGGAAAATGAAACAAAATTCTGATGCTACACCCAAGAATAAAAATTTTAAAAAAAAATGTGAAAGATAACGTGCCTGCCACGTAAGACGTCACATTAGGTGGGTGGAGAACATGGGTGAAAAACACAGGTGAAATAGCACGACTCCTTTTTAGATATGTGTGTTCCTTTATATAGGGGTGTCGAGTCTTGTGATTTAGCTGGGGGTTGGTTTTAAAATTTAAGAGAAAGAAAAAGAAAGAACATGAAGGGAAGTGGGTAGGCAAGGATCGACGTGGGACAATTGAGTTCACCTCTTCAACCAATCACGCCATGTACGTGGTTTTCGAAATGCACATCCATTTATGTCATGTACCGAAATTAGAAGAAATAGTGGAGCTTCGTGCAAGTACATTTATAGTCTTGGCTTCTCCCCTCCCACAAAGAGAAAATAGGCGGACCAACTCACACCCTTTGTGATAGAATCGGTAAATACCCAAATTTAGTCAAAATAACATGAACCAAAAATAGAGACAATTAGGGTCTACAATTAGGGTGTTCTCATTCATCCCTTTGTTTGTTTGTTTGTTTGTTTTTTTTTTTTTTTTTTTTCTTAAGGAAAATATTTGCCTCCACCTGGTAGAGGAGCTCCTCCCCTGCTCTTGCTCATATTTCACCACTTGTCCAAATAAATAAAGAGAATTGATTGTGTGCATGTATTCTCATGTTTACATAATTGCGAATACATTTTTATAAATTCATATTTGAGTGTTGCAAGTTTACGTTAACATGAATGTGTGTCCACGTATCTATATTAGCTCATTTGTTTGTTAGTGTTTTTGATTTCTTATTTTCTAAAATATTTATGACACCTGGCAAAAAATAAATGGAAATGGGGAGGAATTTAATGTCCTTTTTTATAAAGGGTGTTTCGATTTTGCAATTTTAGAGACCCACCATGCCAAATTATTTGGAATATTTTCCCTCACCAATCTTGAGTTTTGTCAAAAATGCTTCCTCATTAGCCATCCCCCAATAAACCCAAATGTCTCAATCACCATCTCTCTCTCTCTCTCTCTCTCTCTCTCTCAACTTTGTTTCTCTCTCTTTCAGACCTTTCTCTGGCCTCTTTATTTCAAGAAAACTCATAGGGTCTGTTTGGGTCTCCAAATCAAAGTTAAACAATTAAACAAATGTTACTTATATAGTATCCAAAGTACCAATCTATCATATCACCTCAAATTAGAACATTTAAAAAAATTGAAGTCATCACGTATTATAGTTGATGTTATAAAATCAATTCTTAAAAATTCATAAAATGTTACTATTTTGAATTTTGACTTTATTTGTGATGACGACCATCATTTTCTTAGATTTGTTATTTCAAGGTATTGGATTTTTTAATTGAATACTTAAACAGGCCTAGTCATAAAAAATGAATTGGACGCAGATCTCTTTCTCAATGACATGAGCTTAACTATACATGTTATATAGGATGTAGAATGATGACTAGATATAATCTTCAATTTAATACGTTTTGCATCAACCCAAAACACTTCGTACTCCTTCTGTCCCACTTTGTTTGATAACAATTTGTATTTTAAAAGGTTTCAAAATGTTTGCTATTTAAGACTTCTTTTTTTTTTTTTTTTGTACTTTCCCAATGTGCTCCTTCCTATATTAAAGTACAATTACTCCAATCATAATACAAAATAAAGTAAGAGAGTAAAATTAAAAATTTAAATTTACTAAGTCAAATGACAATGCATTAATTAGATAGTTCACGTTAATATGTGTGCTTAGTCAAAGTGGCTTAAACAATTTCGGATATAGGGAATATTTTTTTAGAGTAGGCTAGGCAGCCCATCAGTTATGACTTGGCCATGGCAAGACAATGTTTGAAAACTATTTGCACTCGATTTGATATTTAACTAGATATAATTCACATTGCACAGGTGATCTAAACCATATAGTTATCTATGCAATTTCGAAAGTCAGATTAAAATACTTATATGGGCCAGGAGCGGTAATATGAATCATTTAATTATGGGGACGACAAGTATTGAAAATCAATATTTAGGTTTGGGCAGGACATGTCAAAAAAAAGGACACTGAAATCACAACTTTACGAAATCTCCTGCCCATAACTCTTCTAGTTATAATGTAGCTAGGTAGTAGGGCTACAAATGATTCCAGTTGAGCCAAGTTTTAGGATATTGGAGCTTGGTTTGTTCAAAAACTAAATTATTTAAGCTTGAGTCGAAGTTCTTGTGAGCTAATCCAAGCCAAGCTTTGGCTTAATCCTTCACTTATTTAATAAATGAATGAGCTCAAAAAATCCCTTCGTGAGCTTGTTTTCAAATTGTTCACAAACAGATTTGTTCAGTTGCAGCCTTACCAAATGCTAAGACTCATAAAAGATGTATTTAAAATGCAAGCTAATGTAAGATTACAATAATAATCATATTTTTATCAAGTCTCATTCACAAACCTTATCAACTTGAGCTTAATTAGGTTTTGTTTGGGGGTATGACACGTTTATTTAAATGAGACTAAACTAATCTTGATCTGGGCTCATTCAACAAACAAATGAACTCAAAAGAGTTATTACTAAGCTTATTTGCAAGTTATTCAGAAACGACTTAATTCATTTGCAGCCCTGAGCTAGAGCTAACTAGGGTTGCTAACAATTGAACAAATCACCTTTTGTCGTCCTCTTCTATATAAACTATAGTGATGAAGGCAACTTTACAAAATAGCTCAATGCACCTGTCAAGATGAGAGAGCAGCCACTTAGTCTTCTCTTCATTTGCCTCTATTTGTTTCCGTAAAAAATATCCCCATCCCTACAAGAGAGTGTGGATGATATATATTTTTTTTAATTTTGTACATAATTTTTTTAGTTACATTGGAAATGAATCTATCCATACCTACAACTGTTCAAATTCTCAATCATTAACACTTATCCCATTAGACCACAAGAGTATTTAGGTCCTCATTGTTTAATTCCTTATATAATAAATCGTCCTTTTTTTTTTTCTTTATGCCCATAAATAAAAACAAGACGATGCACATAATTTTGAGGTACTTCTAAAACGTTTCTTAAAGTCGTTTCAAGCTCAAACTTTTTGGAACACCTTTTTGGTACAGCTTCTTGGACAAGGCATTCTAAGAAGAGCATAGAGTGTCACAATATTTGGAACAATTTTCCTCAAAATTCTTGAGGCTTGTAAAAATACTCCGACTTTTTTTATTAACAAAAAAAAAAAAAGGAAATCTTTTTTTTTTTCTTAAGATAAAGTGATAAGTGTTAAAACTAAATAATATTATTAATTACATCAAAACAGTAAAAAATATCTTTAACATCACCATCAAGCTAAGCAACCACCTAAATGGAGGAGCATCAAAAAAGAATACTTTTTTATTTGTACAAAATGTATCCACAACTAGACCTAACAGCCTATAGCGCCACGGTTGAAGGGTGGGTAACGGTGGAACAAAACAGTTCACTTGTCATCGCATTGGGTTTGAGTCGTTTGACCAGAAGTTTTCAAAGGTAAAATTAATAATTAATAGGGTAAAATACATTTACACCCCTTGTGTTTACTGACTATTACACTGACACCCCCTATATTTTCTGAAATTACACTGTCCTCCCCTACTTTGGAAAATAATCTACACTTAGACCCATCCGTCAAGCCGCCGTTGAGCGCCGTTAGCATTGATTGCTGACGTCATGAAAATATGGGCTCAAAATACCCATTTTGACCTTAGTGCAGCCAAAACGCATCGTTTGGACTTGCCAAAACGCTGCTGCTGCTGCTTCGTCTTCGTGCTTCGTTTTTTTTTTTTTTTTTTTTTTTTTTTGTTCCCTCCTTCACCACATCGTCGGATTTTGATGGGTGGAAACGCTGCTGCCGCTAGATCTGACTCGGGAAAATCTGAGTCCTAATCCATGGGATCACGATCTCAATCATCAGACTCTTCATATCAATCACGAGGGAGGACAGAATCTGGATCTGTAGCTGGAACTAGATCTGCACCTTAAACAGCCTCTGCTGCGTCTTCAACAACTACTCGTGCCGCTTGGAACCAACTGCATAATCAACAGGATCAATCACTGAATATACTGAAGAATCTGCAGCTTTTTTCTTCGTTTTTTTCTTCTTTTTTTTGTTCCCTCCTTCACCACATCGTCGGATTTCGATGGGTGGAAACGCTGCTGCTGCTGCTTCTGGTGGTGGGGGGAGGCACAAGGGTTTGGGGAGAGAAAAAAAAAAAAGAAAAAAAATGGAAAACAGAGGGGATAAGGCACAAGGGTTTGATGGGTTTGGAAAACAGTGGGTTTGATGGGTTCGTTGGTGATGGCAGTGGGGGGAGGCACGGCGAGCTTTTTTCCGGCGTCACAGCCACCATTTTTTCCGGCGTTGAAGCCTCCATTTTTCTGGCGAGCATTTTTTGGGTTTTTCCGTGCGTCGAAGTCTCGTCGGTGAAGGGGATGCTCGCGGCGGGGAGACGAGACGAGAGGGAGACGAGAGGGAGAAGGAGATCGCGGCGGGCTCCCGCCGATGCTCTTCATGGAGCAGATCTGGTTATGGGGTGCTCCAGTAGCAAACCCCCATCCCACCCACCCTCCCTTTGCACCACGATGCCAAACGCGACAGTGATGGCGACGGCGCGGCGCGGCGAGATGAACGGGGTTTGCTGCGATGGTGGGACATCGCCGGCGGCAGCCATGGGTGTTGCTGCTGCTGCTTCTTCTTCATCTTCTTCGTGCATTTTTTTTTTTTTTTTAATTTCTTTCAATCTGCCCTTTGGGGTTTTTTTATTGGAAAAAAATGGTAGGATTTGTCCACCGTACGAAAAAATGTGCAAAACGCTGTGTTTTACTAAAGGGTAAAATTGTCATTTCATGTTTCCGTTAATCCGTCAACTTTAGCCGTTCTGACAGGGAAGGACAGTGTAATTTCAGAAAGTATAGGGGGTGTCAGTGTAATAGTCAGTAAACAGAGGGGGTGTAAATGTATTTTACCCTAATTAATAAGACTCTTGAACTCCTTAGAATCTATATTAGATCTCTTGCCACTTGGTAGGCCTAGGAAGAAGGAAAGTGAAAAGACATCTCGCTACTCCTACGCAAGTCACCTGCTATATGCAAGAGGAAGTCTTTTCATTATATTTAGGACACGATCGCTGCTTACGAAAAAAAAAAAAAAAATTAGGACACGTGTTGTCACGAATAGTATATCACAATTATATATAATTTTTTTTCCTTTTAAGCGAAATAAAATGAGATTATAAAAATAAGGAAGATTTTCATCATCTTATTTTATTCTATTTTTGTTGATTTGTGATATTACATTTCATATAACATTTACATATAATTCTTCTCACCTTGAAAACATATTACTAAGGAAAAAATGAAAAATGAAAAAATGGGACCCTTGATTCTGCACTGACAGAACAACATGTCTAAGATGAAAAACTATGCGGATTTCTTAGCAAAGTGGATTCTTAAAGGCCCTATGTCCTCCGTCCTTGAAGAGCGAGGCTCCACCTGGGCTTGGAATTCTTTTGCTAGCATATGCTGCTGCCTGCCTGCCGCTGTAGTTTTTCTTAGGCCTAAACTAGTTTTGTTCTATTTCCAGTGTACCAAAAAAACAAAAAAACCAAAGTGGGGTGTCCCTTCTCATCTGTGTCCAGAAGAAGCCAATGATGTCAATTTCTTGTCTTTTGTAATTTGTATCCCTCTCTAAAGTTAATAATCATCTTAGCCAGACTGGAAAGCAAATCATCCAAGAAGTGAGCAAGAGTCCCAAATTATACTACTCCAAATCGGACCATCATATACAGCTTTTATTACAACCCACTTCATCTTAAAAAGATATATTCGATTAGATGATTTGCTTCATCATAGATTACAAGGTGGTGGTCTTATATTTCTTTGGTGATCTAGTAAATAAAAAAACAAAATGCTTGGAAGGGTAGAGGTCCCTATCGCATAAGAAAGATCCCCACAAAACATAAATCAGCAAACACCACACACCAGGCCCCACCGCCCAACAACGTCCACCAAAAAAAATAAAATAAATTAAATAAAAATATTAAGAGTTCAAAACTCAAACAAAAGATCATCCCTTTCTAAGAGGGGGAAAGGTGCGACGACGCTACCAGGCCATTGGCTATTAGCCACTTCATTAGATCTTCTAGGAGAAAGATATACCTCGACAACCAATAGCCATCGGCACCGTGATATCTTAGAAAACAACTTGGACTTCAGCGCTAGAAAACAATTAGAACAAAGGAATACCTTCATTGCGAAGGTTATTGTAAAATGCAATAACTGCCAATGAGCCATAGGTCATGACATCTGAATGGCGTCCAATGTAAACTAGGAAAAAGGAATAAAAGAGAGGTTATTGTAGAACATTGCATTGCCAGCATTCAGTAACATAGCTAAAATAAGCATATCCAGCAACTGAGCATCCAAAAACTCCTCAATTGCCAGTTTTGAGTTCAGAATTTAAAAGCAAAGAGAAAAACACCACCCACTCCAAGGGTTCACTTCAAAACTAATCCCCAGATAGACTATCGTCTATCTTAATAAACTGCTAAGACCTATTTTAATTACTACTTCGCAACATCAAGGAGTGAAACCACACATGTATTTCTCGCCGTTTAAAAGGAAAAAAAAAAAAAAAATGGAAGTGGTTCACTTCCCTGTCCACTTTAAAAGCTATATCGACATTCACAATAAAATCTAGATTATTCCACAATTTCAGTTCATAATTCATTTCCAATGTAAGTATCTCAGACAAAGTGACAAACGCACAAGTCTAGTGCTTAGCCTCCACAGCAGGAGGCCGAGAACCTGGACGTTCACCACAAGAAATTTTAGCTTAATAAAGAAAAAATGAAGAGAAAGAAAACTTGGAAACTGCAAATAAATAAAAGAAAACATGAACGTACTATGGTCAATTCCTCAAACATTGTTCAGTCCGCGGGGTGGCCCATGAGGACCACCACCATATGGCCCCCTTCCAGGAGGACCTTCTGGGCCATCACCATTCCATTTCTTGCTGGATCGTAAGTCTTTTCTATACGCAGCTGACTTTTCCATCTAAATCATTGAAGGCATTAAAAAAACATAAGTACATAAAAGGCAATCAATTCTTTCAAATCAAGTAATTAAAGAAAAAGTTAGCAAGAGAGTTTATTTTACCGAGAACATTGTTGCAAAAAATACACCTAATAAAGTTAACAATGGCCCAAAAGAAATCAGGGATTGTTCTGAGTCGCCATATCGATTTCTTGGATTTCACAACACCTGAAGAAATAAAGATAAAATTCACAACTGGTCATTTCTACCTGTGAAAATAATCCAGAGGATGGCATATCAGTTTCAAGTGTACTTTTTTTTTCACTCAAGGTAGTTGTAAACACTTGCCCCGGAAAATACTTACCTCCACGGTCGAGGAGCTATTTCTCTCATCCCACTCATATTTTGCCACTTGTCCAAATAAAGAAGAGAATTGATTGTGTGTATGCATTCTCGTGTTTACATAATTATGAACATATTTTTATAAATCCATATTTAAGTGTTATATTTTTATATTAATATGAATGCATGTCCATGTATCCATATTAGTTTATTTATTTGTTTGTGATTTTGAATTCATATTTTTCTAAAATATTTATGATACGTAACAGAAAATAAATAGCAGTGGGAGGGAACTCCTCACCTTAGGTAGAGGCAAGTAGTGTCCCACTTATCCACCAATTAAAAAAAAAAAAAAACCCAGAAGTACACATCCCAAGATTAGAAGGAAGATCTTGGACAGATATGTCAATGTCACTACACCAATGTAATTAGTCATGGTTTAAAAATAAAAACCAATTCAGCTGACAATGTTACTTATAATCACCTGCTTAAAGAGTCTACAAGCATAATAAGCAAGATCAGTTGGAGCATTTTCGTTGTCAATTTTCAGCGACTTACAAAGCAACATTTTAATGAATAAAAAGGCAAGGTCATGCAGAAAGTAGACGAGATAAGTTAAAGCATAATGCATACAACTAAAAGACAATTTCTGGAGTAAGGGTCAAAAAACAGATGAAGGCCCAACCTTTTCGGCACAAGGTGCCACCAAATACAATACTCGCATAAGAAGAAGAAAATGTTCAATGCACGGGGCAAATAAATATTCGCTCTTATTTGATTGTCTCTTTTGAAAAAACACGTCTTTTTAGGTGACTCTGTTAAATACTTTCAAATCATCACTTATGTTTTAAAGTTTCAATTTTACCCTTATGTATACAAAACATTGGAAAGAGAGAAAAAGCATTTTTAAGGGTAGTTAAGAAATCAAACAAAGAGAATCATTGACTTTTTGAATGTGACAATAATTTTGAAACATCCCAAAATAAAAAGTAGGCCAATTAAATAAGAACGGAGAGAGTAATATTCTTCCTTGAAAGAAACTTTGCTGATTTTCACTTTTTCAGTAAATAAATTGTTGTCTTGAACCTCACAATGCTTCAACTCTGGAGTCAATAGATCAATTAATTAGTCATACCAATCCATTCAGTTAAACACTCTATCTGCTCAATTAAACAAGGAAACAATAAATAGTTCATGCTAAATTCAGATGGCATTTATGATATACTACTTTCAAGAACAGGGATTAGCAGCTGCAATATGCAATTTGTCACCAACGCTTCAATTCATGAAAGGAAAAGCACATCATAACAACTCGAAAACAAAATAAGGATAGACATTAAAATTTGCACATCAATTTTCCTAAGAAAGGTGCTAATGTGTGATCGCATATCAATAACCACACAACATCCTTAAGAACAACAATGATACCCAAATGATGGTTGTTCTTAGGAGACATAAATTTTAGACCTTTCAATCCCTCTAAATTATCTTACATCCATTTCCAATTGTTAACCTAAGCACTTCTCTTAGGACCATAGTACCCTTAGTCAAAAAGGAAAGTCGAAAAGTCCCAAATTGCGGAGACATTGCTTGATGTGATTAGGAGTTGCACACACTGCGGCTATCACATCTTAAACATGAATTCAACATGAACCAATATATCAAACATCTGAAAATCTGAAAAGTTGGTAAATCTACTCAAAATTTTATAAAAGATAATGCACTAATTAATTATAAACACCAAAGCAAAAAGGATAAGGTCCTTTTTTTTTCTTTTTTTTTTGGGGGGGGGGGGGGTGGTGAGGGAGAGAAGTAGCATCATTCTCAGTCATGTAACCTCTACAACCATCTTGACTTCACATTAGAAATGTTCGTACAAAATCAGTGGCAATCAAAATCTTACATGAATCATCACCAGTGTCCTCAAATCATTTAAAAACAAATGTGATGGGATAAAATTTATAGAGCGATTAAACAATATATGATGAGGTAAAAGTTAGAGCCATTAGCCATTAAAGTTTTAGTATGGCAGCTACAGCTGCCTATGAGGGTATGAGGCCTCTCACATGAGCCGTTAAGGAGATTAGTCCTCAAAATTCAACTGTAAATCTGTAGTAAATCCAATATATGAAGAACAAACAAAATGAATCAATACGAATAACAATGATTACTAATTTACATGGGTCTTTGGATGGCTTGTGCAAAATGGGGAACAATTAAAGTGCCATTTAAAGTAACATATTTTTAGGACATGTTTGCTGCCAAGACAAAATATTAACGTTTGAGAGATTGTGAGAAATTCAAGTCCCGATGGCTAGCACTAATCATAAATTTAGCACAAGCTCATGGCGAAACATAATCTTCAATACTTGCAATATGCGTCAAGGTCAGGTCACAATTGGCTAGCACTTGTGTGGTAATTAGTTGGACAGTAAGCTCAGCCCTCAAACTCCGATAAAATTATCGACCCAACAAGTAATAAATTTAGCACGAGAAATATTCATTCATTCCCTCAAAGAATAACAATAATGATCATGGGACCCACCAATTCTCTCTTTTTTTTTTTTCTTTTTTTTCTCTTCTCTCTCCTCTCTTGAATGCCACATTCCAATGGGAGCCACATATTTTCATTCCTTCCCTCAATTACATCAAACAAAGGCATAGAATGGCCTTTGAAAATCACCATTCTTTTCATTCTCTTTTTCATTCATCCCTATAACCATTCCATTCAAACATACCAAACAGAGCCTAAAAGAAATGGCTATGTTTCTTTTGAACCACAGTCCACAAATGCCAAGTTGAGGTGGCAACCCATTAAAAGAATCCCAACGAAGGTGAGCACGTACGGTTGGAGTTATATTCAATTTCTGAAGAGGGTTTGAGAATTATTTTGGGGAAAAGCTATAGGATAGGATGCACAAGCCGATCGTCTAGCATGTGGACAGCACTGAAAGAACGTGAAGGATGTCCTCAAAAACCATATGAACCCCTCCAACAAGAGGCATCTAGGCCCGTGTGCCCTTCTTAATTGGTAATTAAACAATTTACGCAGAACCATTCCAAATAAAGAACCTTAATCTTTGTGTGCTAATCAAATTCTAAATAATATTCCAATGCAAAATGAAAGCTCAAAATTTCTTTTTTTGTTCAGATTTACATATACGACAGATGTGGTGGTTGATGCGATAGGTAATTATTTCAACAATGAAAATTTTTATTGGCTGATGTAACCGCCATATTTGTAGAATAAATAGATTTTGGCAAATAAATTGAAAAATACCACACTACTTCATTATAATTAAAGTTAAGGGAGTGCAATGGCTGCTCTTGCCCCCAAAAATTTTAAATCCCCTTCTATATCCTTTGTCAATTGATGACTTAACCCCTCAATCTTATAATGATTTTGATTATGGATCATCCCACCACAATTTCTTATTTGCAATTGTATCCGGACCCTTTCATAATATAGTATTTTCATATGATATTACTATTCTTTTTAACTAAGAAGAACTTCAATGAAAAATGTGAAAATTTTGCTAAAATTTGGCTAAATGATTAAAAAAGAAAATTTAAAAGTGGGCGGGGTGTTCAAACCTAGTATTTTATATATATATATATTAATTACTAGGAGTATTTCTTACCTTATTTGTGTTAATAACTTTTACCCATATAAGCAAAGATATCTACGAAGAATCAAAACGATGACCTCTCAAGAATACACCCAAGACCTGCTTGACCAACCCTAAAGCTAGAGGCCAAACCTAGTTTTCAGCATGAGAAAGATTTCATGGCTTTGCCCTTGAGACAAGGTGCCTAGTTTCGAATGCTCGAGTAGAACCTTGAGGGTAGGGTTGGAAATTTGCACTCAAACCCACGAACCCACCCAAACTCGCCTAAGTTAAATGGGTGTGCACGAATAATTTTATTAATTGGGTTGTATATGGGTACCCATAAGGAACCTAACTAATAATTGGGTTTAATCAGGTTTACATAAAAATTGTTGTGTGTAAAATAAACCCAAAAGGGTCTAAACCCTCTTTCACGCAGTTGCTCCTCTAAAATTGTTTACTCCTATACATTTTCTATGTAAGAGGGCGGTGGCAATTTAAGTAATACTTGGACTGGTTAATGGTAATTGAAACAATTGAGGAGTGGATATATATATATATATATAGTACATTTATATAATAGAGAAGATATAAGAGCCGCGCGAGGCTTGATTATGTGGGTGATAAATGCATTATTTTATGATTGAGTTGATGCACATAGATTGGGTTTCTACTTGCTATAAATGGGTGAATTTGGGTTTTGTTTAAATGAATTGTTCACATAAATGAATTATGTTAGATTTAGATGACATTATTACTAAACTCATTTAAACCCATCCAAATCCGTCCAACCCCACCCAATTGCTAGGCGTACTTGAGGGTTTTGTTGGAGAACTTGCCATTTAAACTCCCATGGCAGGTGAATTTCTGGCTCCGCCAATGAATTGGCCGCCGTGGACCTTTCTTCGTAGATTGTAACTTTCTAGCTAACACATGCACAAGCTAAAAAGGGGGAAGGCAAAAAGTTATAGGAGAAAACTTTCTATCCCTATCGCATGAGCGTGAGACGGACGTGTCACGTGTGAGTTATTTCTTTGATTAAAAGGCAGGTTTACTGCTATCACATCAGCTGTTTAGCTTTTCTTGTATGTCATTAGATAAAAAAATAAAAATAAAAAATGATTGGAGAGGGACGTTTGGATTGCTTGTATACATAAGATTTCCATTTTCTTAAACCAAAATCAATCATCACCTCATTCTAGTGGAAATCTCAGGCGATATCTAGAAAATAAAAAATTCTTACATAAGGGAGGAAAAATATCTTATGAAGTGTTGGACTTTATGTCATGACCACTTATATTAAAAAGAAAAATATGAGATTAATGGCAAGCAATCCCCTACTGCCACCTCACTTTTTGGGTTCAATAAAAAAAAATTAGAACATTAAAGATACTAAGTACACCAAATCAATAACCGACCTCGTGTGGGGGCGGACCATAGAGAGAGAAAGCGTGGATAAACTTTGGTGACTTACCTCATCTTGCACGCCTTCTGTTCTTGGCCTATAAAAGCACAAATCACAATGTTCCAGCTAGCTATTTGGCGTGGACTTTCGCTTATTACACAACTGTATGATAAGGAGAGATGACATCCTCACCAAGTTGAAAAAACTCCGGTTCCAACTTCCAACTGTTGACACGGCTAGCTATCAACCAAATTATAATTACAAATATGATTTTATAATAGTGGAGGAAGGAGAAGTTTCATTTTCTAATTATATATTTATTTTGTGTTTGTTTCTTGCTCGTGTGTAATCTTTCTTTCACAAACCGATGTCATTTTTTTCTTTTTGGGGGTAATATATTAGCCCAAATTCTTACTACAATGATGCTGTTTTGATCGTCCTCTCCTTACTTTTTCTTCCTTGTGTATGTTTTCTCTATGTTACATCAAAACAACGAAATTTTATCAATATGCAAGCACAAAAAAGGAGGGAAAAAAGCAAGCAAAGAAGCAAGAGGGATATTATGGTCATTAGCTTATACTATGTATTCTGTTTGCTTGTAACTTGAACCAACAACTATAACATGGCTTTGGTACACACGAGTGGGTCTTCCATGTAATTGTGATACGGTTATGTAGTGTCATAGGTCAATGCGAGTTTATGCAAAGTAGGATTATGGAGTCAAAAAGTATTTTGACAATTACCTTCTGCTCAATTCTCACTGACTTGTGACACTACATCAGCGTATTACAGTTACATATAAGTTTTTTTTTTTTTTTGGGTACAAACATGTAAGGTTTTTTGGTCTTTTAATTTTTATAATCAAGAGGGGAATTTAGACTTTCAATGCATTAGTTAACATCCGAAATAAATTTAATTGTTAACTAATCCAAAAGAATGTATGTAAAAAGTGGAATCCAAAAATCTTTTGCTTATAGTAGAAACCACTAGTTTATTCCTTAGGCTGCTAGTTGGTGCAACTTTGAGTAGATTTTATTTTTGATTTTACCGGCGCATATCTTTTGAAGAGAAAAGGCAACTTATGAAGTTTAATTTGTTTCTTTATCAAAAGAGAATTACTATTCAACTTTTCTCCCCCACATATACAAGTTGTAAGTGTTAAAGTGGTTTTTTTTTTTCTTTTTCCCCAACAAAAAAAAATATTAAAAAAAATAAAATTAACAACTAGGGTATTTCAAGCTTTAATTCTACCAAGATTTCAATTCAGATTATTTTCTTAATGGCCTGTGTGAAATGACCCATATCCATATATGCATCAATATTTGAGAATAGTTGTAATGATGACCTCTAAAAACACACTTAAAGTTGATTGCTCAACCAACCTTGTAAGCATGACGGATAAATGAAAAATTGGCCATACCAATGGGGAGAAATAGTTGTGGGCAGAGGCACTAGACTGGCTTAAGTAAGTCTGGCATCAAATACAATGCTTATTTTGAGTTGTGAACATTTCACATTTCACGTTTCTTGGTCAAATTAAGTTGCCTCCATGTACTCGGAAAATGGCTGGATGGTCTAGAGAGATGAAGTGTTAAGAGTAGGATTCCAAATTACCAACTGGGGAGAGAAAAATATATGGGCAAAATCAAGTTAGAAAATATTTGATTGACACGTGTCCGTCTATCCAATAATTTCAATGGACTTCTTTTTCTCTCTGTCCCTGTCTTGGCCAGGAGGGTACGCTGCGGTCGCCATGAAACGAGCCATCAAATCCTACTTTATGCCCAAAAATCTTCATCAAATGCCGCCAAATTGCTCCGCTCTCTCTCCGTCTCTCTCTTTTTCTGGTTTTTGCACAGGCGTCTGAAGAAGAAGCCAGTCGTTTCGACCCATTACCAGTAAAGTGGAGCTGTGGAGGTGGGGTTGGAAATTAAAAGGGTAATCCGCCATTGAAGAAACTAAGCGTGAATTTGGAAAACCTATTCTTGCTTCTGCAGCATTTCTTGGTTTGTTTTTTTTTAGGGGGTTGAATTCCTGCTTGCTACGCCGCTTTCGGAGGATTTCATTTTCATGGTACTCTCTCTCTCTCTATATGTGCATCAATATATTATAATTTGAAAAGGTATTAAAAGTTGGCATTATGGGGTTATTTGGGAATCATCCTCTATTCAGCTTTTCACCTATCACCTCTCTATATAAATGAACGCACGGATTTGATCAGAGTAGTTTTGATAACCCCAATTAGTTTACTCGACTCATATTTTATCATTTCATCTCTCTCTCTCTCTCTCTCTCTCTCTATATATATATATTAACGAATAAAGAATATAATAATTTTGGAAAAAAAGGAGTTTTTTAGGGAAATATTCGACTTTTAATTTTATTTGGCTGGGTATCCGAGATTGTCCATCTCACGTGGACTTGAATGAAAAGTTTACACCAAAAGGTGCAGAACGAGATCATCTGGGAAGGTGGAAAGCTCTCCTTCCTCTCCCAGCCAGCTCGCCGCTCTCTCGCCGCCGGCTCTCTCTCTCTTTTCTATCTCAGCCATTCTTCTCCCTCTCCCTTCAGTTTTCTGCTTTCTCTTTCTTTCTATTTTTGATCCGCAAATAAATCTCGAACCGCCACTTCCCGTGTCGACACATCAAACCCCGCCGGTTCTCTCTCACCTACCGCCACTCACTCCTCGTCGTTGTCGTCACCGTCTCCACTTCTACGGTGAGTCTTTGCCTCATTGATCTCTTAGAGCTTTTAGGGTTTGTTCAGATTATATACACATATGGAGTTTATATTATGTATGCATATTGATTCTTATTTTCTCTCATAAATATCCAGCGCTTTCTAATGTGTATGCATATTCATTCTCACAATTTTTTTTTTCTTTTGCATTTTTTTCTTCCCCTTAGGCTTTGAGCTAAAATTTGCCTTTAAGGTGGTTTGTCTTTGTTTCAGCCTTTCAGGCTTGTAAAAGTATAGATTAAAAAAAATTAGATAAAAAAATAAAATGTGTATGCAGTTCTCACATTATTTTTCCTCAAATTATTTCCGGATCCAGTTCTCATAACAAACTCGTGTAAAATTTGCCACATGTTATGCCATATAGGCAAACTCGCATAGATTTCTAAATATTACTATTTGAACTCGGATATTTTTCTAAATATTTTTTCAAGTTAGAGCATGATTTAGGCCTTTTCCCTCGGTAAGCTTTTCGTTTTTCCATAAACTTTTCTTCAAATTATTCAGTGCATGAACTTCAAATAGAGAAATATTGCTCACGTCCAATTAGATTGAAGGTGGTTATGCGTTTTCTTGCTTTATTTTTGCACTGTAAGTGGAGGTCATATCTTCATTTCTAAAAGCAAAAAGAAGATTATAAATATATTTATGTTTGTATGGTGGGTGGGCCTCAGAGAACTATATTTGGATTTACCCATGTACAGTTTTGAGTTTACTTTTGAATAAAGTTAGTAATTCTGCCCAGGTGTGGGATCAGTTTAGTTTTGGCACCAAGTCATTCAAAAAGTTAGATCATAGTTGTGGAGCAATCGTTTACCAATTTAGCGGTATCAGATTGGTTGACTAGCATGTATTGGCCCCACTTTTTGTCATATAACGTCTTGAATTAAGAAAAATCCCTGTGCCCATCAGTCCATGAGCCTTCTCTCTTTCTCTCTCTGGGAGTTGGTAATTAGAACATAGAAGAAATTACTTCTATTACTTGTTTATTACTTCACTAAAAAAATTAATCCTATTCTTTGATGTTGACAATCCCGTAAATTGTAGCCTAAGAGGTTAAGGTCAATTTTAGTATTGCATGCTGGATAATCTAATTGGAGGCATCCTGCATGGGTTGCGCTCTAGGTTTAAAGTCTTTTTATTTTTTATTTTTATTTTGCTATAGGCAGGATGGGGAGGGGGAAGTCATGGGACCACACATCATCATGACTAAATAGAGGTGATGAAGTAACACCTCTGGGTTTAACTTCTAAGATATATTATATTGATCTTTTTCACTGTCCTTGTTGTGCGCTAACCATGTTCCTTGGCACTTCCTCCTAGTCATTGTGATCATTATCATTATCGTTCCAACATCATCCATTACGTAGTGTATCGTCTAGAATAAGATAAGCAGAGGCATCAATATTCTAGAAATTGAAAACAATTAGTTGTTCTTATGTAGTTTATTTGACAAAATAATTATAATAACGTTGTAATATTATATTTGGATTTAGATTTGGTCACAGGAGTGCGTGGGTGGACCAATCACAGGACATGTCATGGTTTGTCCATTTTGTTCATTGTGAAATTTCCCTTTCATCGTTGGGTCAATCCTGCACTTGGGTGGGGCTATAGGAATCTTCTTAGTTTGTACTTCATACATATGTTGGCTGAGTATTGGATTGCCTGGACTAAAAAGTTTGAATTTTGTTTAATTCTTTTCCTGTGAGATGAATAGAATCTTGTTTTTTGTAAAACTCTGTTGGTTCTTAGAAAGAATGAGGGAAAGGAAAATGCTTTAATATGCTTAAAATAGAAAATATGTTTTAAGCATTTTCTTCTCAGTTCTCTCCTTGCCAGGATATATTACCTCCCCCAAATTCCCTGTAGAGCTGCCCTCTTCTTTTGCTTCTTATTAATTTCTAAATAGAAGTCCCTTCCATAGAAGAAGTCCAAGGAACGGTAAGCTCTGAAAGAGTTGGTAATGTTGACACTTGAAAAAGTTGACGACAATAGCAGTTACTCAGTGGTTACCAAGTTCTAAATTGTGACAGTGCTGCATCAGTGATTAGAAATGGCTTAGAACTGCATCACCTCAATTTTTGTAGCAGAATACCAGTTTAGTTTTTCTTCTAATTGCTTATATATATGGGGTTCTTTTGGTCTTGGTATGGATAACCTTAAGCCAAGGCTGTATGAAGTCCTTTCTCTAATCATCAGCCTTATGGCAGTGCATGTTTAGCTACATAGGAAGAGAGCAGATGACTTTGATTTTCTATGGTGCTTTAATATCCTGCAGCCTTTATGATGTCTATACTTGAATGAGACTCTGCTACATGCACCTATCCAACCAGAAAGGGGAAAAAAAGGAAAAAAGGAAGAGGAAAGAGAGAGAGAGTCATATGCAGCAATGAGAAAATGGTCTGTCCGGGTCCCTTTGGAGGGCTAAATATATGTAATTTCACAAAAATTTTAACTGATGGATGGTTTCTGGTCCCAATGATCGATTTACACCTTGATATCTTTATCTCTCTCTTGTCAGTTAGTAGCATAACATGGATTTAAGTGATGTATATTACACATTATATTCATTTTATTATCTTTTTTCAAGCTTAGACTTTCAGTTATAAGAATCTGGGTAGGTGGCATCATTTTTCCCCATGTGTGTGTTTTGTTGTTATTGTTATTATTTTAAGAGTAGAGTAGTATTATTTTTTATTTTTTGGTCGGTAGAGTAGAATAGTTGACTATCACTTACAGAAAAGCAAATAATAAATCTTCATTATCATTTTAAATGGTTTATAATATATAAATATAGGAATTCTACCAAGAGGAATGAAGTCCAATGTCTCTTGTGGAGGCTATGGATCTTGAGAGTGACAAGTCTGGTGGTAGACGAAGTGGATCATTAGGCTGGACAAGCAGTGCTGGCTCTTCTTTAAGACGGCGCTCTTTAAGTTTATCAGGTGCTGCACCCCCTCAAATAGATGACGACGTCGAAAGTGAGACTGTTTCACAGGCAGGAGATATTGGGGATCGAGCACTTCACAGCCAAAGGTACAGTGACAGTGGTAGCCTCCGCTTCTCTGTTGATAATGTGATAGAAAATGGAGTTGTAGTTCCTATTCAAGAGGATGCTTTATTACATCAACATGGATTTTGGTCCCGCGACCCCACTGTGTCGAATATCGTCTCCCCCATACCACCACTGCCATCTGATATCATTTCTCCTCTTTCCGCTGATCCAATAGTGTACTCTGCAGATAAAAATCAAGTGAGTTCTCAGATATTATTTCTCCTCGTTTTTGTTAGTGTTGATGTGAATCACTGAGAAGAATATAGCCTCATGGACAGGGCTTTCTCAGTTTTTCTGTTTGTTGGGGATATAGTAAACAATATAAACATGTTTTCTGATTATGCAAGTAACTTGTATGTTACTTGTCTCTATATGCAGAACAACAAAGCAGAGTTGCCGCGGTCACTGGAATATATTTCATGTCTTATTCATTTAGCTGTTTTTGGGATTCTTGGGGTAATATGCTAATCTTATTTCTTGGAACTTGTCAGAGTAGAAATGGGAAATGTTTAATTTAACTGGAAATTCTATGAATTTTTTTTTTCCATTTAAATTCTGAAATTAAATCTTTTAATTTCCTCTCAACACTCCTTACATTCTTTGAGTGTAGGAGTTGATACTTCTTTTGAATCAACTTTGATGTGAATAGTTTTACCTAAGAGGCTGAGAACATACAAAATGTTAGAACCACTGACCCTACAAACATCATTTATCAACATAGTTTTGCCTGGTTCCCCATTATTTCCATGTACAATATGTTGTTATATATGAGTTTGGGTTAATAAAGGGTTAAAAAATAACAACATTTTCCTTTTTGGAGCACAAAGATGAACATTTATTTATGTCTCAAAGATGTGTCTCAGTCTGGCTGAAGTGTCCATACTAAATTCTGGTGAAGCCATTTTTCCTGGTTTTCTATTTACAGTTATTCTAATTTCTATTGGTGTATAAGGTATTTGGATAATTCATGACAATAGCTGAGGTTCATTTTCAGAAATGAAATGGCATTTAATTTTTTGCAAATGTCACACACACACACACACACACACACCACCTGCACACCCAGAGGCTGAGTAATGTGATGATATGAGGCTATGATTACTAGCTTGTTTTCTAATAGCATGTTTGTCAATCGTCGAAGGGAATATTGTCTTGATGCTCAATTACACTTTCATCCATGCACTACCTACTAGTCAGGGCCAGCAGCACATTTGGAGCCAACTATTTGGCCTAGCAAGTGCCATATTTTTATGGTACTGTTATTTAGATTTCCATGTCTTCCCGTCATTAACTGTACCTAGTCACTGTTGCAGAGTCTCTTCTAAATGAAGTAACCTTGTTGGACATTGACACTAGGATTCATGGGTGATAATTCCGTTATTTTTTTTCTCCTTTGGTCCTTGTTTATTAAGACCAAATCGGATTACTTATATGTAATTATGCCCTTTGATTTTTTCCTAAGGTGTATGAATGATCCAGTGGCCAGTTCACATGATATCATATTGCCTAACTGCAACTACATTTTTTTTCTTTCCCTCCCCCCTCTCTTTCTTTCTGAATTAGTACCGATTTTATTTTATTTATTTTACATTTTTATTCCCTTTTTCAGTTTTGAAAGTTAGGCGGCTAATTCCTGTTTCTGTATCCATGATACCCTGATTTATGACATAGAAAGTGTTTTCCTTGCCAATCAGTTTCCCATTTGTGATTAGATATGCATGACACTATTTTTATCATTGTCATCCTTTAAATGTCACTTATATTTAATTATGCCTTTTTTTTCCTAAGGTATATGTGAATAACCCAGTTCACATGATATCATATTGCCTAACTGCAACTACTTTTTTTTTCTTCCCCCCCCTCTTCTTTTTCTTTCTTTCTGCAATAATGCTCATTTTCTTTTCTTCTATCTTTTTATTCCCTTTTTCAGTTTTGAAAGTTAGGCATCTGATTCCTATTTCTGAATCCATGATACACTGATTTATGACATAGACAGTGTTTTCCTTCCCAATCAGTTACCCATTTATGATTAGATATGCATGGCATTATTTTTTTCATTGTCATCCTTTAAATGCCTAAATAATTTGAAGTGGTTATATTGTATTTTATCATTTTTGGGATCTACTTTCTTACTTTTGGGTATATTGCATATCTTTTATCAGCTTACATGGTCTTTCTCTATCTCCATATTAACATTTTGTTGGCCACACTCCTCACATGAGCATTGTTATTGTTCTCTTGTGTAATTATTCTTTATAGTGATTATGGTGATGTTTTTTTTGTCTATACTAGGGGACTCGTGAGAATTCCTCTCCCCATACAACCAAATAGATTTGCAAATTTTACATATCTCAGAAATCAAGATTTCTGTCCAATTCTAGAAAATTACATGTTTTGATTTGTATTTATAGACAAGGTACTAACCTTTTACATTTGATATTGTGTAGGTCTTCACAAGGTATCTGCTGCAAAAACTGTTCGCCCCTGGAGTTGCTGGTGTGACTAGTGACCAAAGCATTCTGTACCTTGATCTTCCTTCTAATATGGTCTCTCTCTCTCTCTCTCTCTCTCTCTCTCTCTCTCTCTCTCTCTCTCAAATGCACATGCACTCATGCACACAACACATTAAAAGAAGGAACATGCATACATCTTACCCCATCTGCTGTAAATAGGGAAGATCCATCACCCATTAAAAGAATAGTCAGGGATGACTCCATTTACGGTTGTTACTTCGAGGTGTCAGTGGCTTTTTGTTCAGAGTGCATATGCATTTTCATACTTATGCTTGGGCTTCATTTAGGATATTACAAAGGTTGGTCATATGCTTGAGGCATCATGCTACTTGACCCAATGTGAGCTGAATTATCCATCATGTGTATTAGGTGCGACTCGCACTGCACATTCTGTGATGGTTGCTGATATAGAATTCGGTTTTACAACAGAGTACTTGAGGAAGTTATCTCTAAACATTGGCTAGGTTTTAAAATGTGTTGGGATCTTGGGGATCTAGTCATCAAACTCCATATTTCTACTTAGTAGTGGATGAGAGGTTGTGCATTTAGTTTTTCTGGCACCTAATCGTTTTTTACCTCTCATTGGTATACCTTGGAATTCTAGCATGACCCTATTGCAACTTAACCCTGCCTGATCTGTGGTGACCCGTCTCTATCCAGTTTGGCTTGGGTTAAGAAATTAGCAACCTCATGGTGATGCTTGTTTGGGTTGGGCTACATGTTAGAAGGTATTGCCCTTGGGGCTGGGCTTGTTACTTTGCCTGGTAGACTTCATGAGGGTTAAATATAGTGATTTTTCTAATGCAAGTTTGAATGCATTCTTTCAGGTTGGTTCTTTCTTGATGGGGTGGTGGGGTGTCGTGTTCAAAGAAGATATATCCAGTGTGTCAGATCATCTAGCCATTGGTCTGACGACTGGTTACTTGGGAAGCCTCACAACTTTCAGCGGTTGGAATCAGAAAATGCTTGATCTCAGTGTGGATGGGCAGTGGGTGTCTTGTGTGCTTGGTTTTCTTATAGGTAACGTGGCATTTTGCAAGAATCATGTCACATTAGGGTGTAGATAAGCTGACCTTTAAGAACCAACAAATTTTTAACTTCAATCATATCAGGCCAGTCTCCTCCATGGGCCAATTTAAAGTTTTAGACAATCATATTAAGATTGTGCATTTTTCCCTTCTGGTTCTTTGCAGGTTTGTTTCTTGTTGCCTATTCCATCATTTTTGGGGTTGAAACGGCCAAGGGTTTCAGGTGGCTTCTTCAAAGGCTAAACACAAGTTCGAGAAGTTGTGTCCCTGGCTTTAGCAGCGACTGGAGGGTGGACAGTTTCAAGCGTCACTTAGCAGTTCTAGTGGTGCTGGTGCTGTTACTAGGCTTGCTATGGGGTGTGAGTGGAACATTGGAGAAGAGAGATTTTGAAAGTGGCGGCAGTGGCGCTCAATTGTGGTTGGCTTGCATGGTTGGACCTCTAGGTGTGTGGATCAGGTGGTTCTTAGCTCGATTCAATGGGCGTGGGTTAGGAGGGGCAGGCGTGTTGAAATGGGTTCCTTTTGGGACTCTAATTGCCAATGTTGCCGCTGCTTGTGTCATGGCAGCGCTTTCTACATTGAAGAAAGCGGTTAGGCTCTCTCTCTCTCTCTCTCTCAACACATTTTATAATTCAATAGATGTGGAGCATTTTCTTGTATTTAGAAATCTGAATAACTTAAAAGCATATAATCATCCTCATCATCATCATCTCTCGAGTCTGAACACAGTTGGCTGCTAATTAGATTAAATGTTGTACTCTGCGGTTTTCCAAGGTATTTTAAAGATCCCTCTGTGGGGTTTGTCTTGTGTTATAAGCAATACGATTAGGTTTTCTATTCGAGAAAAAACACAAGTGAGGAGAGAAAAAGAGAGATCAAATACTTCGGGCGAGACTAAGGGAGCTCCATTGTATTTCATTCTGTCATGTTCTAGCGGATTATTCTCTGTTGAACTCAATTCAACAAAGCCTTAATTTCAACTACTTGGGGTTGGCTACATCAATCCTTTTTCGCTATTCAGCTCTATCAAAGCCGTATCCTTTATTAATCTTTAGCACACCTCCTTTCTTATCAGGAGGTGGAACAATTGACTTGCAGAGCACATGCTTATCATTTAAATTTTGAAGCGATTTTGTTCTGTTTGGTGCAGGTGAATACTAAGACATGCGATACCGTGGCCACTGGCATACAATTTGGGTTGTTGGGTTGTTTGAGTACTGTTTCTACATTCATTGCTGAGTTCAATGCCATGAGACAGAGCAAGCACCCTTGGAGAGCATATGCCTATGCCACAATTACGATAGTTGTTTCATTTGGCTTGGGGACTCTGATATATTCAGTACCTGTTTGGACAAAGGGATACAATTAGCATGTTAAGGCCAGTCCTCTTCTTTCCTTTGACAAGGCCCTGACGTTCAATTTGTGCATAGTGCATGCATAGGAATTCCCTTGTGCTACTTGAGTGTGGCATGGGCCTTGCAGTACACCTGTGGCTTAAACTGCGAAAATTTAGGCTAGCATATCATTGGCAAGTGTTAACTATATTTCATGTATTTGCATTATGATTTGAAAATGACTAGTCATCTGCAATTACTCTCTCCATTCTCTTCTCGATGATATCTTTGATTCGTTTTTAGTGAGTAGAACTTCTGGTTATTAAACAATAGGATTTTAGCATATGTTAGGATGCTGATCAGATAGAAAGCGACATTTTTTTGTTCAATTTTGGAGAAATATTAATTGACGGGGTATGAAGTTTTCTATTGTAGAAAGAGATCATTGTTGCCGGTTTTCTTGATTTCCTTCGTTTTTTCAGGACTCAATATGTATCATAAGAAATGGAAGAATGGTGAACTTTGTTTGGAATTTATGTAAAAATAATTTTTGCTTCATATTGTAAGAAATTGAAGAATTGGTGATCTTTTCTTGGAACTTGAGTAAAGAAAACTTTGATTCTTTGGGTAACATCATGGACAATAGTTTCGTCCCTATCTTAGAAGTCACTGTTATACACGACCTTTTTTTTCTTTTACAACATATGATATCCTAAGTCTACTCGACCTACCCTGATAGAACAACTAACCTGAGGAAAGAAGACAGTTTACCAATAGATAGAACAACTGCGACCCGGGGCCCAACTGCTGCTTTTTCTTGCTTTTTACCAGCAATGCTCACAAGTCATAATACTCCATCTTTAAATTTTATGAGCAGTGATGGAATTAGGGGTGTGCGCGGGTCGGTTTGGAGCAGGTTAAGAGATAAATTATCAACTAATCCATCAAGGGTGGTTTGCAAAATTTTTAACCCGTTGTCAAACCGTTGGTCTTAAAAACCGACAGATTGGTTGATTTATTTTGATGGGTTTGAACCAATGGTTTAAGCGGATTGGACGAGTCGTATCATTCATTTCATAACTTTTATGAGAATTATTAAATGACCAAAAAGTGTGCTTTTTGTCGTGGTTTCGAATGCATGGTGAAGCCACAAATTTGGATTCCGGCCATTGATGTAGCATGGCCAATCATGGTTTTGAATGCATAGTGAAGTCACAAATTAGGCGCCCAAATTTGGATTCCGGTAAGTTGTCCACCTCCTTTCTGTTCTTTTTCATTTTTTTCCTCCTCCCGCCCTTTAGGCAATTGATATGGCATCACGAATCATGGTTTTGAATGCATAATGAACTCACACATTAGGCGACCTTATTTGGATTCCGGCCATTGGTGTGGCACAATCGGCAAACATGGTTTTGAACGCATAGTGAAGTCACAAATTAGGCCGCCTAAAATTGGATTTTGTTTAGGCGTCCATCTCCTTTCTCTTCTTATATATATTTTTTGGGGCATTTGGGGAAAAGTCTAAATTTACTAACTTATGGAGGCTTAAGTCCAAGTAAAAAACAATTAAAGCAGTAAGTCCACATAATTATTCAAGGCCAAATATGCCCCTCACATATAATTTGAAGACGTCCTAAATGCTACATCCCGCTTTAGTTTCATGATTGGTGGAGAGGATCGTACTCAGATTTTACTCCAGATTCTTCTCTCATAACCGTCGCATCAATTAACTCATTAGGTGTGGTAAGGTTTTTCTCTATGTATTTTCGAATTGTGTTACATCGAATCAAACAATTATATCAATTTATGTATAATTTCTATAATTAGAAGCATGATTATTCAATGTGTAAATCAAAATTTTTTAAACAATTACTTCCATATGTAATAGTTTCAAAATTTTGTTTTGTAATTTTATTTTGTATTTGTGAATAGAACAAATCCAAGTACTATGTACATGTAACTAATCTGTTAAATAAATTTTTAATTAAGTAATACATGTAACTATTTTTGTTTACTCACATAATGCATTATGTAAGTGTTTGCTGGACGTGAAAATTTTGTATTGATTGAGTGAATCATGGATTCCTAGGGAAAATGGGCAATAGGTCCATAATTAGATAAAATATTAGTAATTAGTTAATCAAGTGTTTTTCAAACTCAATAAGTCAACGCGTTTGCAACTTATTTTGCATTTAGTCACTTTTTGTTTCAGAATCCTTGGTTTACCTTATGCATATGTGGGTTGTATTGTATAACCCACAGATGCATGGGATACATCTCTCAATACATGATATTAATGTAATTTACATCAACATATCCTTATAAGATCGAACCCATATACATAATCCTGCTCTTATAAGAGCACCCTAATATAAGTTGCATCAACACTATGTATTAAAGGTTTAATGCAAATTATTTCAGGCCATTCTCATCTGAAAATTTTATCTATATATGATTATGAGTTAGGATTGGGTGACAATACATTTCTTTTTTTTTTTTCTTTTATAGCAATTATATGTTGTTCTCTAATTCTTTGGAGACTATTGGATGAGAGAGAAAGGGATGGTAAGATTTAGGAAAAATACTTGCTTCCACCCTTGGGTGGAGAAACTCATTCCCTCCTCCCACTCATATTTCGCCACTTGTCTAAATAAAGAAGGAAAATTGATTGTGTATATGCATTTCTATGTTTATATAATTGTGATCACATTTTAATAAATCTATATTTGAGTGTTACATTTTTATATTAACATGAATATGTATCTACGTATTCATATTACTTTATTTATTTGTTTGTGATTTTGAATTCATATTTTTCTAAAATATTTATGACACGTGATATTAAATGAATGGAGGTGGGGAGGAACTCCTTCACCTTGGGGTGGAGACAAGTAGTATCCAAGATTTAGTTAGTCATACATGTATAAGGAGGTGTTGATCTTTTTCATCTACCAATAAATAAATAAATAAATAAAGAATAAGGTTACATGTTGTCTTGTGATTTTATAGATTTTTGGAATAATTTGAAAATCTTGGAAACAATTCAAGAATTATTTGACATATATTAAAAATTCAGTAATATTTGAGAATTACTAAAAAAAAATATGGGATATGTTTGAGTTTAGTTCATTTTATGAAAAAATCAGTTATTGCAACTATACAAATAAAAAATACAAAGAAAAAGAAAAGACAAAATGATTGTGAGGAATTTAAGACCGACAAGGTACTATACGTAGCTCCAGCAAGAGGTGGAGAAGAAAAATATTCAAGTTAAGGAAAAGAGGTGTAGCGAAATCCACGTTGCTCATTTGTTTAGATTTGGTAGATGGTCACATTCGGCTCCCACACTTTTTATAATGCAACTGAAAAAAATAATAATAAAAATAAAATTCCAGTTTCATTAATTGGTGCCAAATGGTAGTTGATGGAATATGTATATATACTTCCGTTCACATGTGAGAAGTATCAAAAGGGAGTTAAGGAAAATTTGGGTAGAATTAAAAAGGAAAAAATCTTTACTAAAATGATATAAGGACATTTGACTCTAAATCTTTTTTTTTTTTTTTCTGAATTAAAATTCATTGTTACAATTTTGAAAGAAATATGAGAGTTTTAATTTTTCTTTTTTTAAGGATTACTTTTATTTTAATTCACTGTTTTGTCATTTTTCTTTTATTTTATGAGAGAAATAAATAAAATATGCTACCCTTAGTTGACCTTGTCCCGTTAAAGATAATTTCTTTCTAAATTCCTAATCCCATGTCGGAAGGGAAAGGATTAGAACCACAAAAATATGCAAGGTGAGGTTGGTCTTGTCGGGCCATTTCCATTAATAGAAAACAAATTTTATTAATGTGAAGAAAAAATCAATCTTAAATTACAAATTCCACTCGTAGATTTGTCTCTTTATAGTTTTGGTGAAGCAAGTACTAAAAAAATTTAAACATAAATATAAAATCATGAAAAAAAAATAACTAGTGGTAAATAGGGAATTCAAGAAAACATGGAAAGTATTAAAAAAAAAAAACCAATATTTGCACATATCCAAAACGGTGCAACTTTAAACCACACCCTACTTAAAATTCGACAATAAGAGTAGAGTTTTGTCCCCCGTTAGTGGGTTTTATAAAAGGAAATGGTAAACTCTACTCTTATTGTGCAGACCAATGATCCTTTTGCACTCTCCTCAGCTACAATCTACCCCCAAAACTTTCTTTTTTTTTTCTTTTTTTTCTTTTTTAAGTAAAAATTAAAAACACCCACAAAAACCTTTTCTTCCGTATCTTTCCCCTGCTAGACTTAAAAAGTGTTTCAATGATGTTGCCAAAGACTAATGCCAAAATCACTGGGGTTAGTCTAATAATGAAAGAAAGTGGGGGCATAATGAGAGAGAGAATGGGGAAAAAAATAAGAGTAAGGAAATTAGGGTTGAAACCCCACCCATAGTATAGTATCCACAAACAATAAGCTGGTGGGCCTTAGCTTGTGCATTGTGCAATTGCCTCTCGGACCCCCTGATGTAGCCCCAGTACTTGAACCAAAAAAAACAAAAAACACCCGTGCAAGGATATGACATGTCTCGCTTTCATGGCAACTCAAGGGTGTATGGTTGGTTGGACGATAGTGTTTATATTTTTCCTCAAAATTTTTGGCCCTGAGTACCCGCTGAAGCACCGACTCCTCTGTATAGGGACCGAGTGGCGGACCAAATTAATCGTGGTTACCCCACAGCTTTAACTCCTTTAAGTCTTTTAAAATAAACTGTGATCGACTTCCACACTTTACGGGAAGGCCTACGTCCCAAGGTCCACTGTTGGGAGTTGCAATTTAATACGTACGGCCTTGGGTCACGAGGATCCCGACCAATTACTTTACCTATATAAATAACTAAGTTTCAGCCACATAAAAATTAATGGCGCACAACTGCACGAGTATCCCAATTATGTTTTGCCTTTTGCTTTTGTTTTTATGTTTTCTAATGTCATTCTCGCCGTGCTATTAGTAAGGGAAATTGCCGTGAAGTACACTATGTTAAACTTACAGAGACGTAAGTCTATATGAGATTTTTTTGTGGTCATATATAAGAAAAAACTCTAACAAAAACAATACAGTTCGTGAAATGGTTAGTTAGATAAAGCCAATATTATCACCGACTGTTATTTTTTATTTTAAAATGTTATAACTTTCAATTTACATGTTAATTTTTAACAAAATTTATATTTTTTTTTATTCTAATAGTCGAGATTTTTAAAACAAAACACATAATGAATAAGAAATAATATAAAATAACATAGTTACATTGACTAAATGTAACTGTTACATGCAACTAGATATTTCAATTTGACCCAAATTTAATTGTCGATTCTCTTAATCTCAACTCATATAGTGTATGAAAACGGTTAAATATAGTTGTTATTTTATTTTATTTTTGAAAAAAAAAATGTCACAAAGAGTTAATATTGGAATTTAGTGGTCCGGATATTTTTGGATTTGAGCCAAGAGTGTTTTTAAAATAGTAGTTGGCTCTATCCAATAGTCAAATTGAAAAGCAATTCTTCCTCAAGTAGTTGTAATGAGTGGATGAAACATTAGCTAGCTCTATCTAACAGTCAAATTGTCACGACAAATCTATTATCCACATATATGTGGTTTTTAGGTGTTTAATTGTTGCTTTTAATTAAAGGCCTGGGATCATTTGATATATGCGAGTTGGTACACCTTAATGCACCACATCATGAGAGCTCAATAATCATAGGTTTGCACTTGTTGCCTTGGATCCTCGTAGCTGCAGTGAATTACGTTTTATGAAGTGATGTTTCACTGTTTCAGTATTGGGCTGCCTTTTACTTGCTGTTTCAACCTCTGGTTCGTACAACCTTGATGCCCATCTAAAACCCAATTGTATGTTATGTATTCGGTTTTTAAAATTGATTGTGGGTTTTTTGGGATTCAATGGTACACGAAGGAGTGAAGGGATTTGAATCTTCATTTGTGGTGTTGGGAAGAAGAAAAAAAATAAAAAACCATTTTGATATTACATGTAGAAAAATCCTTTTGGTTTTTGCCATTCTTACTGTTAAATATCATTGGCAAAAAAAAAAAAAAAAAAAAATTGAATCAGGTACCCAAAAAACCGAGTTAGTTGAGAAAAAAAACAATAATGGCCGGAAATGGAGCAGCAGCGGCGGCCGGAAGAAAGATGGTTCTTTTTCTTTTCATTTTTCTAGCAGAGCCAATCTTTATATATTATTCCGGACAATTTAGATTATAGGAGTATTTATGTTTTAGTCTTTCCCCAGTTGCCAGGAAAAGTTTTTGAAACAAATGAATGAATGATACGTGTCATGTTATGAGAGTGAAGGTCAGTCAGACGGAGAGACTATCGCCAACATCGCCCCTACCAAGACTTTCGCTAGGGCCGTCCACGTCCACCTAATGATTACAAAAAATTACACTGTCAGGCCGTGTTTGTTTTGTTGGAATGGGACGAATAAGAGTTGAATCTGATTATGGAATGAATATCATAATAGTTTATTATTATTATTTAATTATTTAATTATATTTTTATTTAATTATCCCATTTAAACATATTATTTAAAATGAATTAGAATGGGATTCCATTTTATTTATTCTATCTTAATCAAACAAACATGACCTTAGTAAGATACCCTTAAAAAAAAATTTTTTTTAAAAATGTCAAAATATTTTTTTGGATATATTACATAAAATTGATTATGGGTTGATTATTATTTTTATTTTTATTTTTGCCAATGGGTTGTCAAAATTATCAAAGCCTACTAATCCCTGCTCTCCATTTGGAGCTACCATTCAAACTATTAATCTTGATTGGTGACTAGTAAAAAGAGATTGACTGATGTCAAACTCAGAACATTTTTGTGTAAAATTTTTTATCTTTCGTTTCTCTCTCATCAAATGGTAAAAAGTTTATTTAATAATTATTTTTACATCAGCTTATTTAGAGACCGATATACAAGAGGAAAATGCACTATATAAAAATATTACGAGAAGTGTTGTACAAAAATATTGTCCCCACATTCTTGACCTCTGAATTATAGGATTTTTAAATTTTAAAAAACTTGAACAAATAGTCTTTTGAATTACTCCGTATGAACTAGTGATACTTTGCACCCTTCCGTCTCTCTATTGTTAAGAAATTTGTAGCGAGTATATGATGTAAGTATTATGTGATGTCATTCAGTCAATTTAATCCCTAAATTATCATTTTTTAATTACTTTAGACATTTAATTTAAAAAGAATAGACCATAAATTTTACGGAATTTTGATAAAAATTAAGATTAAATTTGATGGATGAGACAACTTGTTACAATTAAATAGTTTAAAAAAAATATATATTTAGTTTTAAAATTTTATGAGATCTTAAAACGCTGATCTATATTTCAAGAAATTTTTTTATAATTTATCATTTTCTTGATAATTTTAAGGGCCAAATCCTTTAGTTGTTGTTAACAATCGATAACAAGTTATTCCTAACACCCCTATTATCGATCAATAACTTTCAATGTTTGCCATTAGAAAAATTAATCACGCACCAGTGTTATTATTATTTGTTGTCGCCAAACGAAAGATATCCCAAGCCATTAAACCAAACTAATCCCCTGTGATGCACAACTCACCTACAAACTCATGCATCCAATAATGAGAGAACTGGGATTTGAACTCGGAACCTACGATTCCTAAGTCATAGTCTTTTACCATCTAAGTTACTCTCACAGGTTAGCAAATCCAGTATCAAGTAGTTTTTGAAAAAGGTTTATATTTGAACAATAATGCCCTTCTTCTTCAATGGATAGAAAGGCCCCTAAAATTTGCTTGTTATTTATCCCAAACCTACTCGTCCTTCTTCATCATCCCAAATTATCATAACATTTTCGGCATGTGCAATAGAAGGTAGAGAGAGAGACTCACTTGATCTCTTTTATTATACATAATATTTGACAGGGACTCACTTGGTCTCTATTATTAGACATAATATTTGGCTTTTTTTTTTTTTTTTTTCTCTGTCTCCACTATATAGAAAAAAAAAGTCTTCAAAAATTATATTTTTCAACTCTACGTAGGTGTGTGGTTTTCATGGAATTTTACGGCGACTCACATGGTCCCCCCCCCCCCCCTTTTTGTTTTTGGGTCTCCACTATATAGAAGGAAAGGTCTTCGAAAATTATAGTTTCCCCTCTACGTGGGGTGTGTGGTTTTCATAATATTTGACAAAGACTCACTTGGTCTTTATTATTAGACATAACATTTTATACTTTTTTCTCTCTGTCAATCTCTGCATAGAAGAAAAGTTCTTCGAAAATTATAGTTCTACTTTACGTGGGTAGGTGGTTTTTAGTATGATATTATATAAAGTTCTGATCCATGTCAAATAGAGGAAAGTAGAAAGGAAACAAAATGAGAGAATTACAGATTGGTCTAGCTATAGGCAAATAATTACAGTCATTCTTAATTAAGTTAGTATGTGCATCTTAGTTTGAGAAGAAAAAGAAGGAATTAAGAAGGAAAAGAAAGCACAACCTTCCAATCTCTACTTTCGCTTTCAGATTTTTTTGGTTGGACAGACACGAATTTATTTCTTTTGGCGTGTACTCCTTGTCCTTGCACGCCAATGTCAACTGGGGGGTATCATTGTCTAGAAATAAATTTTTCTCAGGAAATCAAAATTTTCCAATCTCTAATTACTCTTTTCATTAATATTTTTTTAGAAAATTTTATTTTATATGTTCACATTAATGCATGTGTTTTGATATTTTAATTATATTCTCAAGTGTATAAATATTGGAAAAAGTATTTTAGAAAATTGAATCAAAAAAATTATTGGTTTTTTGAATGAGACAATAATTTTAGAACATCCTAAAAAAAAAGAAAACCAATAAAATAAAAACGGAAAGAGTAAAAAAGAAAACAAAATAATTTAGGGTCCAAGAAAATAATTAAATAGTGTTGACCTTATTAGATGAATTTTATGGCTGACCATTTAGCACGTCTGTTGGTCACATTAAAATGGTCAAATTCGGGCTGAAAATTTATTGTTTGCGTGCGTGGGAGGCTACTCTCTATATATTAGACGATCCAACTAAATGTAAATCATTAATATCATGTGGGGTCCATTAATTTATACCGGATTCCGCAAATGAATAACTCCCCTAATTTCTTGTACCAGCCATTCCCATTATTTTCTCTATAACATTCTCTTTTGCAAGGGCCATGAGCATCTATTATTAGTGCCACATTAACTTCATTATTATTATTCTTAATCTTATTTTACAATCGATAGAATTTTGAATTATCTTCATTCTCTAAATCTTACTAATTTTTTAACAAATAAATACCAATGTTCTTTTATGAATCCGACTTCGAAATCATTCACTCGACAAGTAAGTAGATTATTACTAGCATATAATGCCAACTGCACATTAGCAAGATCAACAAAAAATAATTATCCATTGCTGACATTTTGACTTTTATTAACAGGCACCCCATTTTTTTTTCCCATGATTATTCCCTTCAAAATAAGGAAGCCATCACAATCATTCATTCACTCAATGATGAAAAAAGCAAAAACATTTGGTGACAATTAGTATCAAACTTTCATAAACAACCTTACTTAGAAACACTACTAAGGAAAATGGAAAGCTCCCCCATACCTTATTTACCCATGGAATTTGACCCGTAAACTATTTAATTATAGCCATAGTTCAACTTCACTCGGGTACCACCAGGCTACAAAGACTGATGATAAAAGGACACTCATACCACTTGAGTAAAAAAAAAAAAAAAAAAAAAAAACACAAAAGAGTTCAACGCACGCACGCAGGCAGATGGAGGCCGCAGCTGCATCAATTACATGGGAAGCTTGTTGAGCTTACAATACTGGTAATCACCATATTTCTTGGTCTTGTATTTTGCAGGACTCTCTTCACTAACAAGCTTAGGATGAGGTCCTACTGCATGCTCAGATGGTGGCTCTAAGAACACCGGCCATGACATCCTTGTTTTCTCCTTATCTACTGTTGTCCTGTGAAGCACCGCCTTGTACCTTCCATTGCTCACAATCTGTCACAACGTTAACAATTGTAGTCAATCAAGTTCTTCTAATAAGAATTTTTAATTAAAAAAAATGTCTCATTCAATGAGATTGTCTTAAAAAGTTTTAATTATCACTATTTTTGATAGAATATGAGCAATTTTTAAAAATTTGTAAGATGTCATTATTTTTGAATTTTCACTCTGATTTATTTCCTATGTAATATGATGAATATGTACCATGAATATTACATGAGATATATTTCAAGTTATTTAACTTTCATTTGAAGGCCCAAATTAGTGATTTTTAATAAACTTTTATAATAATTGCTCCTTTTAAAACGACAGAAATTAAAATAATTAAAAAAATATTTGATGTTGACCCAAGAAGAAGGAAAAAATTAAAATAAAATAAAAAAATTGGGGGTGGACTGGTTGACTACCACATCACACTTCCACTATTTGAGATTTCTTTAATATTATCATTTGGGAGAGGCAAAGAAAAAACAAAAAAGATGGTAAAAGTCTTATGTACCTCCAACTGGTCACCGATATGAATGACAAGGGCATTGGGAATATACTTGACATCAAACCAATGGTCATCCTTGAAGACTTGGAGGCCTTGGACCTCATTGGGCACAAGAATGGTGATAGCACTCATGTCAGTGTGTGCCACCACCCCAAGTGCCAAATCAGGGCGAGGGCATGGTGGGTAATAATTAATTTTTAGAAGGTACCCCAATTCATCACCACCCACAGCCTCCTTTAGCTCATCTCCTTCAAGGCCTAACCCTAAGGCCAAGCTCTTTAGCAGCTTGTCTCCCACCCCATGCATGCGCTTGGCATATTCCTCATTTATTTCCCTGTCATCAATACACAACCATTTTAGTGACCACAGCAATATATACCAAAGCATCAAAAAGAAACAAGCACTCTTTTAATTTTTGTTGAGTCATTCCAGTCCAAGTTAGGCCCGGCCCAAAGCAAATTGTATTGTTGATAACAGCGCTGGTCTTCCGTTGTCACATCCGATTTGTAGGGATCATAAGAATGAACAGGCTTTGCTATAGCTTCTGTTTTTTATTTTATTTAAATAAAAAACAAAAAAGAATGCAAAGGAAATCGAACTCATGTGGTGTATAAATAGATTTAAATGAAAAGCTTCCCACCCCCAACCCTCTCCCCCTCCCCCCTCCCCTCTTCCAAAAAAAGTTTTAAAAAAAAAAAATGAAAAATAAAGAGAGAGCAAGCTAGCATGCAATATTTAGAAGAAATCATATATATGTACCAAACCTGTAAGAAGGTGGGTTTTTAGGCCAAAACTGGTGGTTAATAGCAGAAGGTGGCCAAATCCTGTGAAACAAATGATCAACCCAACCTTTCTTGCCTTCCACTTCTTTTTGAAGCTTTGTCCCATACCCTTCCACATTCTTAGACCCAGGAGGCTTAGCACAAGTTTCTTTTTCCTCTTGTGGGAGTTCAAAAAACTCCTTTCCAACCTCTTGTAACTCGCTTATAAGCTCGTTGGGAATGCCATGGTTCACAATTTGAAATATGCCCCACTCACGGCTAGCCTCCGATATGGAGCGTATGATGTTTTCATCGTCCGGGTTGCTGAAATCGATGGCAGGGACCTCAGGCACCGGCCCATGAAAGGTGGTGATTGCAGGTTGTTCATTTTCAAACCTAATGAACTCGGATGGGATGGTGTCTATGGACATGGACAGAGAAGCAATGGCCTGTACTCTCTGTACCTCCATGGCTTTTGGCTAAAAGGTATGGTGTGAAATCCCAACGATCTTCTCCCCATTATATGTGTGTTCCCTTTATATTGGGGTGTTAAGTCTTGTGATTTGGCTGGGGGTCGGTTTTAAAATTTAAGAGAAAGGGAAAGAAGGAACAGGAAGGGAAGTGGGTAGGCAAGGATCGACGTGGAACAATTGGGTTCACTTCTTGAACCAACCACGCCATGTACGTGGTTTTCGAAATGCACATCCATTGATGTCATGTACCGAAAATTAGAAGCAATAGTGGAGCTCCGTGCAAGTACATTTATAGCCTTGGCTCTCCTCTCTCGTAGGAGTGAGTCACAAGTTAATAGGGGTTGGGTAAAGTAAGATTATAAGATCAAAAAAATACATAAACTTATTTACTTGTGAGACTTTTTTATTATATCACAGTTACATGAAAGTTTTTCTTTTCTCACATAAAGAAAATAGGCGGACCAAGTCACACCCTTTGTGATAGCATCGGTAAATATTAAATTTAGTCAAAAATCACAGGAACCAAAAATAGAGACAAGTGGGCAGTTCTGGTTTATTTATTTATTTATTTTTTTTTAAAGGGTGTTTCGAGTTTGCAATTTTAGAGGCCCACATGCCAAAATATCTGGAATATTTTCCCTCACGAATCTTGAGTTTTGTCAAAAATGCTTCCTCCATTAGCCATCCCCAAATAAACCCCAAATGTCTCAACCACCGTCTCAATATCCTCTCTCTCTCTCAACTTTGTTTCTCTCTCTTTCCGACCTTTCTCTGACCTCTTTATTTCAAGAAAACTCATAGCGTCTGTTTGGGTCTCCAAATCAAAGTTAAAACAATTAAACAAATGTCACTTATATAGTATTCAAAGTACAAATCTATCATACCACCTCAAATTAGAACATTTAAAAAAATTGAAGTCATCACGTATTGTAGTTGATGTTATAAAATCAATTCTTAAAAATTTTATAAAATGCTACTATTTTGAATTTTCACTTTATTTGTGATGGCAACCATCATTTTCTTAAATTTGTTATTTCAAAGTATTGGATTTTTTAATTCAACACTTAAAAACAGGCCGACCATAAAAAATGAATTGGACACAGATCTCTTTCTCAATGACATGAGCTCACCTATACATGTTTTTCAACAGTGTATATAGGATGTAGAATGATGACTAGATACAATCTTCAATTTAATACGTTTTGCATCAACCCAAAATACTTCGTACTCCCTCCGTCCCACTTTGTTTGATAACAATTTTTATTTTAAAAAATTCCAAAATGTTTGTTATTTAAGACTCTTTTTTTTTTTTTTTTTTTTTTTTGGTGCTCCGTCCTATATTAAAGTATAATTACTCCGATCATAATACAAAATAAAGTAAGAGGGTAAAATTAAAAATTTAAATTTACTGAGTCACATGACAATGCATTAATCAAATAGTTCACGTTAATATGTGTACTTAGTCAAAGTGGCTCAAACAATTTCGGACATAGGGAATATTTTTTTAGAGTAGGCGCACTAGGCAGCCCATCAGTTATGACTTGGCCATGGCAAGACAATGTTTGAAAACCATTTGCTCTCGATTTGATATTTAACTAGATACAATTCACAACTTTGTGAAATCTCCAGCCCATAACTCTTCTAGTTATAATGTAGCTAGGTAGTAGGGCTACAAATGATTCCAGTTGAGCCAAGTTTTAGGATATTGGAGCTTGGTTTGTTCAAAAACTAAATTATTTAAGCTTGAGTCGAAGTTCTTGTGAGCTAATCCAAGCCAAGCTTTGGTTTAATCCTTCACTCATTTAATAAATGAACGAGCTCAAAAAATCCCTTAGCAAGCTTGTTTTCAAATTGTTCACAAACAGATTTGTTCAGTTGCAGCCTTACCAAATGCTAAGACTCATAAAAGATGTATTTAAAATGCAAGCTAATGTAAGGTTACAATAATGGTCATATTTTTATCAAGTCTCGTTCGCAAACCTTGAACTTAATTAGGTTTTGTTTGGGCTTGACTCGTTTATTTAAATGAGACTAAACTAATCCTGAGCTTGGCTCATTCAACAAACAAATGAACTCAAAAGAGTTTTTACTATAGCTTATTTGCAAGTTATTCAGAAACGAATTAATTCATTTGCAACCCTGAGTTGGAGCTAGCTAGCGTTGCCAACAATTGAACAAATCACCTTTTGTCATCCTCTTCTATAGAAACTACAGTGATGAAGGCAACTTCACAAAATAGCTTAACGCACCTGTCAAGATGAGAGATCTGCCACTTTGTCTTTTCTCTTCATTTGGCACTATTTGTTTCCGTGAAAAATATCCCCATCCCTACAAGCAGAGTATGTTCTTATGGATGAAATATTTTTTCTTAATTTTGTACATAATTTTTTTTAGTTACATTGGAAATGAATCTACCTAGGTAGGGATGGCAACAAGTCGGGTTTGGGATGGGACCCCCTATCCCAAACCACCTATAAAAAATTCCTAAACCCATTCCCCATCCAAACCCTACACGAGACGGGATCATCCTATCCTAACCCCGACCTTATAAAAAATTCCTAAACCCATTTCCTATCCAAACCCTACATAAGTAAGGCATTAATTTTCCATTTAGCTACCAACCTATGACAATTCAATGAATACGCCTGTTTAAATATGCTTAAGCTAGCAATGAATACTTAAGAGGTTTCCATCCTCTTACAGATACTAACATCTTTTGACTTCAATCAAAATAAATAAAAAAAAAAAAAAAATCTGAAATAAAGGAACTAATAGCACAAGAACCTAATGAGTATAAAAAAAATAAAAAATAAAAAACAAACAAACACTTATATGAAATGATGAAAGATTAGTTTGATAAACACGATATATAAATTTATATATATATATATATATATATATATATATATATATATATATATATATATATATATATATATATATATATATATATATGTGGGGCAGGGCAGGACTATGCACTAAACCCTAATCCACCCCAAAACCCGATTGGGATTTTAAAGAAAATACCAAACCTGCCCCTATTTCATTTAAAATCATACTAAACCCGTCCCAATAGGGGCAGGACGAGACGGGACGGAAACCAGTTGGAATGACCCATTGCCATACCCACCAATCTTACCTATGACTACTCAAATTCTCAATCACCGACACCTATCCCATTAGACCACAAGAGTATATGGGTCCCTGATTGTTTAATTCCGTATATAATAAATCGTCCTTTTTTTTTTATTTATGCCCATAAATAAAAATAGGACGATGCACATATTATTAAGGTACTTCTGGTCCTATGTATTGTCCAGGCGTTTCAACTTCTAAAACGTTTCTTAGAGTCGTTTCAAGCTCTAACTTTTTGGAACACCTTTTCCGGTACAGCTTCTTGGACAAGGCATTTTAAGAGGAGCATAGAGTGTCACAATATTTGGAACAATTTTATATATATATATATGTTGTAAAATGAAAGTAAATAGCATGAAAGTAAATATATATATATATATATATATATATATATATATATATATGTTGTAAAATGAAAATAAATAGCATGAAAGTAAAAATAGAGATAGCACAATAGAATAGGGAGAAATCTATTAATTCTCATTTCAATTCATCTTTCATATTTCTATACAATTTATGTAGGGAAGACTTTTTTATAAGCTTAGGATAATATAAGTTACATGTACATATTAAATAGGAAAATAAATGGATCGGAGGTTAAGGCAAATGAATGGATGTGGCCATCCATTAATGTATGTATACATTTATAACAAAATATATATATATATATATATATATATATATATATTATTTTTTTAGTAAATTGGTAGGCATTAAAATTAAGCTATATTTTCAATTATTTCACTGAGGATAGGCAATACCCCTAACATCATCATCATCAAGTTGAGCAACAATTCAAATGGAAAGAACATAAAAAATAGTACTTTTTTATATGGACAAAAAGTATCCACAACCAACCTAACAGTCCATGGCCCTACGGTTGAAGGGTGGGCAAGGGGTGGAACAAACAGTTCAATTGTCATCGCATTGAGTTTGACCAGAAGCTTTCAAAGGTGAAATTAATAATTAATAGGACTCTTTAACTCCTTTGAATCTATATTAGATCTCTTGAATCTATATTAGATGTCTTGTCACTTTGTAGGCCTAGGGCAGAAGGAAAGTCAAAAAGACATCTCGCGGTACTCCTACGCAGGTCACCTGCTATGAAAGAGAGAGCCTTTCAGTATAATTAGGACACGACCACGTGTTGTCACGAGTAGTATATCATAATTATATATAGGGTTTTTTCCGCTTTGAAGTGAAACAAAGTGGGATTATAGAGATGAGCAAGATTTTGACAAGAGTGAGACTACTATCATCACAAAAAGTATTCAAAATCTCTAATTAATTTATATTTTTTGAGATTTTATGAAAAATATAAAAAATTTTTATGAAAACTAATAACATTGTTTATTAGAAAACATCATTTTGAATAACTTTGTAAAAATTTTTTTTTTTAAAATCTATCATTTAAGCAGATTTTTTAGTCATTTATAATCTCTATTTTATTTTTCATGATAAAATTGCCAAAACGTTTACTTAAATGACAGATTTTGAAAAAATTATCTTCTATAAAATTGTCCGGAATGATGTTTTCTTGTAGACTATGTGATTAGTTTTTATAATTTTTTTTAATATTTTTCATAAAACTTTAAAAATATAAATTAAATAGAAGATTTAGAGTATTTTATGTGATAGCAATAACCTAACCCTTTTGATAATCTTATTTTGTTTTATTTTTGTTGACTTTTGATATCTCGTTTCATATAACAATTACATATAATTCTTCTCGCCTTGAAAACATACTGCTAAGGAAAAAAAGGAAAAAAAAAATAAATAAATTGGAACCCTTGATTCTGCACTGAAAGAACTACTTGTCTAAGATGAAAAACAACGCGGATTTCTTAGCAAATTGGATTCTTAAAGGCCCCGTGTCCTCCGTCCTTGAAGAGCGAGGCTCCACCTGGGCTTGGAATTCTTTTGCTAGCATATGCTACTGCCTGCCTGCCGCTGTAGTTTTTCTTAGGCCTAAACTAGTTTTGTTCCATTTCCATTGTACCAAAAAAACAAAAACACAAAGGGGGGGTGTCCCTTCTCATCTGTGTCCATACGAAGCCAACGATGTCAATTTCTTGTCTTTTGCAATTTGTATCCCTCTCTAAAGTTAATAATCATCTTAGCCAGACTGGAAAGCAAATCATCCAACAAGTGAGCAAGAGTCCCAAATTGTACTATTCCAAATCGGATCATCATATACAGCTTTTATTACAACCCACTTCATCTTAAAAAGAAAGATTCGATTGGATGATTTGCTTCATCATAGATTACAAGGTGGTGGTCTTATATTTCTTTGGTGATCTAGTAATAGCAAATTAATCATCTTTCCCAGGGAATGCTAGAATTTCATTTCCATCAAGTAATCTCCCTGTAAATAAAAAAACATAATGCTTAGAAGCAAGGGCGGAGCCAAGATTTGAAATTGACCTAGGCTGGATAAAAAACTAAGAAACACAAATATATATATAAACTAAACGAGTTTATAATTAATTTCTAACTTACATATCCATAACTATGTAAGTATTCGACCAAAACAAAAGAAAATATACATTTGAGCATGAAATTCAAAAATACCAAAAAAAATGAATGTACCCTATTGAAGCTGCGTCCTGCGATTCTTCGTAAAATAGAAATCATCTATTATTGAGTCTGAATCAATCTTTTTTGCAATTTCCTTTTCAATATAGAGAAAAAAGATTGAAAATCTTATCCCCGATTATCACAATAAGGGAATCGAGAGATTTAGAGAAGCTTTCCCAAATCACAAGCCAAATCCCAATAGGAAAAAACCCACTGTTTAGCTTCCCCCCTCCTCCTCCCCCCCCCCCCCCCCCCCCCCCCCCCTCCTTTTTTTTTTTTTTTTTTTTCTTTTACCTGATGTCCTTTGTTTGGATCGAGAGGAAGAAATGTGTAGAACAGTAAAAAGAACAAATGAGCACCACACGAGCCAGTTGTAATCTCTATTCCCTTCTCCATTTCCAGATTTCCCCTTCTTTGTATTGATTTTAGGCTCTGCCTTAATTTGGGCTGCCTTAGTATGGGCTACTTAAAATTTTAGACTGATTTTTTATTTATCTGACTTGGGCTAACTTCAATATCCAACAAAATTACACAAATTAAAAATAAATAAAAAAAAGTTGGGTAGGCCACCTGGGCTACAGCCCAATGTAGCCTGCTATACAGCTCCGCCCCTGCTTGGAAGGGTAGAGGTCCCTATCGCATAAGAAAGATCCCCACAAAACATAAATCAGCAAACACCACACACCAGCCCCCATCCCGCAACAACGTCGCAAAAAAAAAAAAAAAAAAAAATGTTAATAGTTCAAAACTCAAACCAAAGATCATCCCTTTCTAAGAGGGGGAAAGGTGCGACAACGCTACCAAGCCATTGGCTATTAGCCACTTCGTTAGATCTTCTAGGGGAAAGATAAACCTCGACAACCAATAGCCAACGGCACCCTCATATCCTAGAAAACAATTAGAATGAAGGAATACTTTCATTGCGAAGGTTATTTTAAAATGTAATAACTGCCAATGAGCCATAGCTCATGACATCTGAATGGCGTAGGGTTAAGTAGGAGATTGACTCCTCTCCAATGTAAACCAGGAAAAATGAAAAAAAGAGAGGTTATTGTAGAACATTGCATTGCCAGCATTCAATAACACAGCTAAAATAAGAATACCCAGCAACTGAGCATCCAAAAACTCCTCAATTGCCAGTTTTGAGTTCAGAATTTAAAGGCAAAGAGAAAAACACCACCCACTCCTAGGGTTCACTTCAAAACTAATCCCCATATAGACTATCGTCTATCTTAATAAACTGCTAAAGCCTGTTTTAATTGCTACTTAGCAACATCAGGGGTGAAACCACACATGTATTTCTCGCCGTTTAAAAATAAATTAAATTTAAAAAAAAACAAAACAAAATCTTGACACCATGCTTCCAAAAGAAGTATAAGCTCTCTCTCTCTCTCTCTCTCTCTCTCCCCGCCCCCTTCTCTTTCCCCCCTCTTCTATTTTTTTTTAAAACCTATTTACCTGATCTAATTAAGAAAAGAATATAAAACCCAACAATTACTGCACAATTTGCCCCAAAAATATCATCTCACTGTGCAATTTGCCCCAAAAATTAAGTATGTTCAAAACTTTGCACGAAGAATTGCAAGGTCTCGCGAAAATTTTTGATGGAAATTAATTTTTAAAAAAAACTTCCAGGATTTCCAAGAGATTAAACAATCATTTATTCACAAACACACACTATTGTAAATGGGAAAGAAATTTGAAGGACTACAAAAGGTAAAATTCAACAAAAGCTCTTCAATAGATATGAAGCTCCCTTGCCTTATTTTATAAGTTTTCTTTAAGCTTCTCACTTCCCTGTCCACTTTAAAAGCTATATTGACATTCACAATAAAATCTAGATTATTCCACACTTTCAGTTCATAATTCATTTCCAATGTAAGTATCTCAGACAAAGTGACAAATGCACAAGAGATACCTCTAGTGCTTAGCCTCCACAGCAGGAGCCACAGGCAGGTAGAGAACCTGGACATTCACCACAAGAAATTTTAACTTAATAAAAAAAAAAAAAAAATGAAGAGAAAGAAAACTTGGAAACTGCAAATAAATAAAAAGAAAACATGAACTTACTATGGTCAATCCCTCGAACATTGTCCAGTCCGCGGGGTGGCCCACGAGGACCACCACCATATGGCCCCCTTCCAGGAGGACCTCCTGGGCCATCACCATCCCATTTCTTGCTGGATCCTGAGCCTTTTCTATATGCATCTGACTTTTCCATCTAAAGCATTGAGGCATTAAAAAAAATAAGTATATAAAAGGCAATCAATTCTTCCAAATTAAGTAATTAAAGAAAAGTTAGCAAGAGAGTTTATTTTACCGAGAACATTGTTGCAAAAAATACACCAATAAAGTTAACAATGGCCCAAAAGAAATCAGGGATTGTTTTGAGTCGCCATATCGATTTCTTGGATTTCACAACACCTGAAGAAATAAAGATAAAATTCACAACTGGTCATTTCTACCTGTGAAAATAATCAAGAGGATGGCATATCAGTTTCAAGTGTATTTTTCTTCCACTCAAGGTGATTGTAAACACCTCCCCCCCCCCAAAAAAAAAAAAAGAAAAAAAACAGAAGTACACATCCCAAGATTAGAAGGAAGATCTTGGTCAGATATGTCAATGTCACTACACCAATGTAATTAGTCATGGTTTAAAACTAAAAACCAATTCAGCTGACAAGGTTACTTATAATCACCTGCTGAAAGAGTCAACAAGCATAATAAGCAAGATCAGTTGGAGCATTTTCAGTGTCAATTTTCAGCAACTTACAAAGCAACATTTTAATAAATAAAAAGGCAAGGTCATGCAGAAAGTAGATGAGATAAGTTAAAGCATAATGCATACAACTAAAAGACAATTTCTGGAGTAAAGGGTCAAAAAACAGATGAAGGCCCAACCTTTTCCGCACAAGGTGCCACCAAATACAATCCTCACATAAAAAGAAGAAAATGTTCAATGCACGGAGACAAATAAATACTCCCTCCGCTCCTATTTGACTGTCCCCTTTGAAAAAACACGCTTTTTTAGGTAACTCTATTAAATACTTTCAAATCATCACTTATGTTTTAAAATTTCAATTTTGCCCTCGTGTACAAAACATTGAAAAGAGAGAAAAGGCATTTTTAAGGGTAGTTTAGGAAATCAAACAAAAAGAATCATTGACTTTTTGAATGTGACAATAATTTTGGAACATCCCAAAATGGAAAGTAGGCCAATTAAATAGGAACGGAGGGAGTAATATTCTTCCTTGAAAACTTTGCTGATTTTCACTGTTTCAGTAAATAAATTGTTCGTCTTGAACCTCACAATGCTTCAACTCTGGAGTCCATAGATCAATTAATTAGTCATACCAATCCATTCAGTTAAACACTCTATCTGCTCAATTAAACAGGGAAACAATAAATCTTCATGCTAAATTCAGATGGCATTTATGATATACTACATTCAAGAATAGGGATTAGAAACTGCAATATGCAATTTGTCACTAATGCTTCAATTCATGAAAGGAAAAGCACATCATAACAACTCGAAAACAAAATAAGGATAGACATTAAAATTTGCACATCAATTTTCCTAAGAAAAGTGCTAATGTGCGATCGCATATCAATAACCACACAACATCCTTAAGAACAACAATGATACCCAAATGATGGTTGTTCTTAGGAAGACATAAATTTTAGACCTTTCAATCCCTCTAAATTATCTTACATCCATTTCCAATAGTTAACCTAAGCACTTCTCTTAGGACCATAGTACCCTTAATCAAAAAGGAAAGTCGAAAAGTCCCAAATTGCGGAGACATTGCTTGATGTGATTAGGAGTTGCACACACTACGGCTATCGCATCTTAAACATGAATTCAACGTGAACCTATATATCAAACATCTGAAAATCTGAAAAGTTGGTAAATCTACTCAAAATTTTATAAAAGATAATGCACTAATTAATTATAAACACCAAAGCAAAAAGGACAAGGTTCTTTTTTTTTCTTTTTTTTTTTTTTTAGGGGGGGGGGGGTGTCAAGGAGAGAAGTAGCATCATTCTCGGTCAAGTAACGTCTACAACCATCTTGACTTCACATTAGAAATGTTGGTACAAAATCAGTGGCAATCAAAATCTTACATGAATCATCACCAGTGTCCTCAAATCATTTAAAAACAAATGTGATGGGATAAAATTTATAGAGTAATTAAACAATATATGATGAGGTAAAAGTTAGAGCCATTAGCCATTAAAGTTTTAGTATGGGCAGCTACAGCTGCCTATGAGGGTATGAGGCCTCTCACATGAGCCGTTAAGGAGATTAGTCTGGGCTCAAAGTTGGGCGGGAGTAAGGCCTGGGATAATCTTAATTGTTAATAATTATAATAAAAAAAAGCTTTAGTATGAATTACACTTCTCAAAATTCAACTGTAAATCTGTAGTAAATCCAATATATGAAGAACAAACAAAATGAATCGACACGAATAACAACGATTACTAATTTACATGGGTCTTTGGATGGCTTGTGCAAAATGGGGAACAATTAAAGTGACATTTAAAGCAACATATTTTTAGGAGCATGTTTGCTGCCAAGACAAAATATTAACGTTTGAGAGATTGTGAGAAATTCAAGTCCCAATGGCTAGCACTAATCATAAATTTAGCACAAGTTCATGGCGAAACATAATCTTCAATACTTGCAATATGCGTCAAGGTCAGGTCACAATTGGCTAGCACTTGTGTGGTAATTAGTTGGACAGTAAGCTCGGCCCTCAAACTCCGATAAAATTATCGACCCAACAAGTAATAAATTTAGCACGAGAAGTTTTTTTGGCTAAACATAATCGTCAATACTTGCACTACGCATCAAATTCAGGATCACAATTGGAGAATGGCTCCAAGTTATCAAATGAAAACAAACCCAAAAAACGGACAAACCCAATTTTCCAAACGCTGTATCTCTGTATGAACATCAATTAGAATACAATTCCAATAATGGTAAGAGCGTCCCAAAAAAGTCACCGAAAAAATAAAAATGGAAAACGGAAAGGCAATTACAGGCTAACGAATTCAAAAACGATAAAAAAATCCGAATGTATTTATCGATTAAACATTAAAAAAAAAATTGGTGTAATTATCGAAAAGAAACCCTAATTTCAACGAATCAAGAACATCTCATGCCCGATCTGGATAAAACCAACAACAGAAAACACAGCGATCGTTCAAGGAAGATGGAAACCCTGACTTCTGAAATCGATTCTACAATTCAACGAATCAGGTCTGCTTTTTATTATATCATATACAAACAGATTAGCACAGAGAGAGAGAGAGAGAGAGTCCGTACCTCGCTCGACGTAAGCCATGGGAGCTCTTCCAGGGTCTTCTCGGGTCTTCTCTCACGCACAGATATTGAAAAATTGGAAAGGATGAAACACACGGAAGTCGACAGAACCGAGCCCACAGACGTGCTTTGGCCGGCTAAATACGCGGTTGATTTTACCTCCTCTTGTTTTTTTTTTTCCAAAAGTATATTGGGCCACAAGAAATAGCCTAATAGGTAACTCCGAGGGGACGGTGCAACCCCATTCTTATCATCCCATCCTTTTTCTTTTGATTTTTAAGATTTCATGAAAAACATAGAAGGCTTTTGCAAAAATTGGTCACTTATTCCACTAGAAAACATTATTTTGAATAAGCTTTGCAGAAAAAAAATTTTCCAAAATCTATCGTTTAAGTAGACTTTTTGACAAAAAATGAAATAAAGGCTATAAATGACTAAAAAGTATATTTAAACGATAGATTTAGGAAAAACCTTCTTCTACAAAAGTTATTCAAAATGATGTTTTCTAATGGATATCATGGTCGGTTTTCATAAAAACCTTTTATATTTTACATAAAATCTTAAAAACCTAAAAGATGGGGGGTAGGGTGATAAGAATGAGGGGTTGCAATAGCCATTCCCTAATTGGGATGTTGGACGTGCCTGTTTGGATGGGTTTGTTTGGCAGCCCAAAATCATTAATGCAGCCCAATTGCCCAAAATGTATTTTTTTGGGCCTGGATGCATATAGTTTCTCACTATGTATAGGAAAACGTTTTGCGTCAATTATGACATGTCCTTTCTCTTATGTGAAGGGGAGGTTCTAGATTTGAGTCTTTAAAGGAGTTATAAGATATTCTTTTAGAAGAAAAAATTTTCTTTTGAGTTTGCATTTTATTTTTTTATTTAAATGTTTTTTTTGAAACGATAGATAAGTTAAATCTAAAACCTCGGCAAACCTAATTATCCTAATTGAAAAATGTAAATACCATTAGGCCCCAGGGCTATTGGCTATTTATTTATTTTTTGTTATTAATTGGAATATCTTAACTTTTGGTGTGATTAATCCTTTCAAACACAGGGAAGACCATTACTTATTTAGTATCAATTAATCTCCATAATAAATTTGACTGATGGTTTACCTTAGGAAGGTGGGTCCTATGACTCTATGAGGTTGGTCGAGATGTTAGGTCTTGGGTGTACTCACCCGTTTCAACTCCTTGCATTTATAAAAGTCATCTCACATACCTATACAAGCACTAAACAATACTAAATAAGGCCTGAATAAGCCTAATTGTTAACCGAAAAGAAAAAAAATTAGTTATTTTTAATTAAAATTATGCTTAAAATTAATTCTTATATAGTGGTGCGTGAATGTATCAAAAAGGTGGGATGGGAAAATGGTGAATTCAGTTCTTGTGACAAATAGTCAAATACTAAATAACACCGACCATTGGGACTACTGGGCCTAGGGGGGTATGAAAGGATGGGCTATCCTTCCTTGTGTAGACTAAAAACTTTTTGGGCTCTTTGAATGAATCAAAAGCATAAAGAGGGAAAAAAAAGAAAAAAGAGGAAAAACAAACACTAAACAATAAATAAGGATTATAACTCAGCTTAACTTTATTGTTTAGATTGAAAACAGCGATTGAGTGTGACCACTTGGAGGGAATAAAAATTCTTCTTTTCTTCGTTTACACGTTGGGGGAGTGAGGGGGGTAATTTCCCGCCAATTCTGGTAGAAACACTTATGCCAATGGAAATTTTGGAAATTGAAAGGGGATATTAGGCCAATGCCATAAAAGATACGGAGTAACTAGTAATCCAGCACATGCGATGCATGTGTAACACATTTTTTTAAATTTTGACTTCATTAGTGAAACTGTTACGCTAGTTTTTAAGTTTTTAAACCGCATGTGTGAGTGAGAGAAAATTAAGGGAAAACTAGTTGTGGTGAGTTTTTTAAAGTTGGTAAAATTATCAAATTATCTTTTAGCTTTATTAACTTATAAGAGTATTTTAGTATTTTCAAGTGCAGTTCAAGGGAATTGGTTTTATGTAGTAGTATCGATATGTTTATATAGGTTGATAAAAGGGCAAATAAAATTAGTCAATTTGCTTTGTGGTGAACCAGTACCACTTCACAAAAACCAAAAACAACAAAAAAAAAAAAAAAAAGGGAAAAAAAAAACCAAACAGTACCACTTTACCTTAGTCTCCGTAGATGTCCATGAGTACCCACAAAGGCATTTCCCAATAATACTGTCAATTTTTGTAGTTGCTCCATTTTTCGAATGTTTAAAAATGCCGTCATTGATCTCACGGCGCTACATGATGTTATTTAAAATTTATTCAATGTTGGTCCCACTCAAGTATGATTATGGGAGAAATGATCGAGATGGACAAAGTCCTAACTTTTATTTTTTGAAAAAATGTTACTTGTATCAACTCTTTACACCAAATCAAATGTGACAAACTGATTGGGATGATGTCTAATGATTTGTTAGGTTTTTATTTATTTATTATAATGATTCAACACCACACTATCAACCATGTGAGCTAGTGTAAGAAGTTGGTGTTCAGAGTACGTGTATATAGCATTACTATTATTTTTTATGCAAATTAGTTACTCTCAAGATTAGAGCCTACACTTTCACGTTTGGTAACCCGAGACTTTTACCATTACATCAAACAATATTGTTCTTACATGATTTATTAATAATCTCAAATGGGGACCTATAATTCCTTTGGCAAAACAAAATTGTTTTGGAAACTTGAGTCTTCCCAACCTGATGGGTCTTGCTCAAGTATTGCAACGTACATTAATTAACATCAGAAGAAGAATAAGATCACTGACCAGTTTAGTGGTGATACACAAGGTGGATAGGGTTTCTGTAAGTATAGGTCTGGGGTCGATTTCTCTCCGATATAACCTACCATAAAAATTAAAAAAAAGACCCCATCTCATAGGCTCCATCTAATCTAATATACATCTAAAATAAATGTTCACCTAATTTTCTCAGTTCTCTACATGTCACATTCATCTACGTGATGACCTTTTAAATATCATAAAAACTCACATCATAGGACGTCAATTATTTTTAAAACCGCCTCATAATAATTTTAATAATATTTAATCTGAAACTGAAGATCCTCATTGTTTATTTAAAATTCTATTTGTATAATATTGATCTCTTTGAGGCTACCCAACAACTTGGAGTGACCTAATAATTATCCGGCATGCGTGGGATGGTAGATTGCTCATGCCTATAAGATTAGTCTCATCCTAAAGGGATGGATGGAGATACCCACACTAAGCCAAAAAAAAAACAAAAAAACAAAAACAAAAACATGCTCCTGAATGATTCCTTCCAATACATTTGGGATTCGCTCTAATTCGTTGGCTTTTTAACTTTCGAAAATTATAGTTTCAATTCTATGTAGGTACGTGGTTTTTAGTATGATATTATATAAAGTTCTGATCCATGTCAAACAAAGGAAAGTAGAAAGGAAACAAAATGGGAGAATTACAGATTGGTCCAGTTCTAAGCAAAAACTTGCAGTTGGCAGTCATTCTTAATTAAGTTAGTAGTTGCATGTTAGTTTGAGGTATACTAATTATGTCAGTCGTTGGACAGTAGGAAGTATAGATGAAAGCACCACTTTGCTCTTGGCTAGGAGAAAACATCAATATGAAGTAGAATTAAGAACGGAGAGAAAGCACAACCTTCCAATCTCTACTTTCGCTATCATAGTTTTCTTGCTAAGACAAACAAGAATTTAATTATTTATTTTGGCGTTTACTTCTTGTACTTGAAGCGCCAATGACAATTGGGTGGGTATCATTGTCTAGAAATAATTTTTTCTCAGGAAATCAAAATTTTCCAATCTAATCACTCTTTCCGTTCTTTAATTAATTGTCACTTTTTAAAAATTATATTTTTTTTAGAAAAGCTTATTAAATACGTTCACATCAATATATGTGTTTTGATATTCTAATTTTGCTCTCAATTGTATAAATATTGAAAAGATACAAAATACCCATGAAGAAGAGTATTTTAGGAAATCAAATCAAAAGAATTATTGACTTTTTGAATATGACTTGTAATCTTGGAACATCCTAAAAATGAAAGAAGACCAATAATAATTAAATAGTGTTAGAACTTATTAGATCAATTTTATGGCTGAGCATTTGCCATATCTGTTGGTCACATTAAAATGGTCAATTTCTGGCTGAAAATTTATTGTTTGCATGGGCAAGGTTACTCTCCATATATTAGATGATCCAACTAAGTCCGAATCATTAATATCATATAGGGTCCATTAATTTATGCCGGATTCCGCAAAGGAAGCATTATTGGCACCCGAATACTTGCTTTTCATCCCCTACTTATTTTACACTTTAAGATTTTATGAAAAATATATAAGATTTTCATAAAAACTAATCGGGTTATTTATTAGAAAACATCATTTTGAACAACTTTTTAAAAGAACGTTTTTCTAAAATCTATCGTTTTAGTGGACTTTTTAGACATTTATGAAGCGAATACTATAAATGGAAAAAAATTATACTTAAACGATATATTTTCGAAAATCTTTCTTTTAAAAAGTTGTTCAAAATGATGTTTTCTAATAGAGCATGCAATCAGTTTTTATAAAAACCTTCTATATTTTTCATAAAACTTTAAAGTGTAAAATAAATGAGGGATGAAAAGCAAGTCGTCTTGGGGTGCCAATAAAGGCCCTCTTCCGCAAATGGAGAAATCCACTAATTTCTTGTACCAGCCTTTCCCATTATTTTCTCATTAACATTTTCTTTTGCAAGAGCCATGCCATGAATCTATTATTGGTGCCACGTTAACTTTATTATCATTATTTTTAATCTTATTTTACAATCAATAAAATTATGAATTATCTTCTTACTTTAATCCTTTCTAATATCATCAAATGAATACCAATGCTATTTTATGGATCCGAATTTGAAATCATTCACTCAATAAGTGAATAGATTAATATTAGCCTATCATGCCAACAACACATTAGCAAGATCAACAGGCACCCCATTTTTTTTCCCTTCAAAATAAGGAAGCCACCACAATCATTCATTCACTCAATGAAAAAAAAAAAAAAAAGGGCAAAAAAATTTGTTGACAATTAGTGTCAAACTTTCATAAACAACCTTACTTAGAAACACTACTAAGGAAAATGCAAAGCTCCCCCATACCTTACTTACCCGTGGAATTTGACTCGTACTGACTGTAAAGGGACACTGATACCACTTGAGGGAAAAAAAAAAAAAAACAAAAAACAAAAGAGGACAACGCACGCACGCAGATAGAGGCCGCAGCTGCATCAATTACATGGGAAGCTTGCTGAGCTTACAATACTGGTAATCACCATATTTCTTGGTCTTGTATTTTGCAGGACTCTCTTCACTAACAAGCTTAGGATGAGGTCCTACTGCATGCTCAGATGGTGGCTCGAAGAACACCGGCCATGACATCCTTGTTTTCTCCTTATCTACCGTTGTCCTGTGAAGCACCGCCTTGTACCTTCCATTGCTCACAATCTGTCACAACATTAAAAATATATTGTAGTCAATCAAGTTCTTGTAATAAGATTTTTTATTAAAAAAAAATGTCTCATTTAAAGAAATTGTCTAAAAATGTTTGAATTATCACTATTATTGTTGATAGAATAAGAGCAATTTTTAAAAATTTGTAAGATGTCATTATTTTGAATTTTCACTCTGATTTATTTCCTATGTAATATGATGAATATGTACCATTAATATTACATAAGATATATTCAAGTTATTTAACTGTCATTTGAAGGCCCAAATTTGTGATTTTTAATAAACTTTTATAATAATTGCTCCTTTTAAAACGACAGAAATTAAAATAATAAAAAAAAATTTGATGTTGACTAAGAAGAAGGAAAAAAATAAATAAATAAATTTGGGGGTGGACGGGTTGACTACCACATCACACTTTCACTATTTGAGATTCTTTAATATTATCATTTGGGAGACGCTATGATTAATTGTGATGATCAAACCATTTTGTATTGATTGGTGCATGCATGATAAGTGATGAGTGTGCATGTCATGGTAAAGTCTTATATACCTCCAACTGGTCACCAATATGAATGACAAGGGCATTAGGAATATACTTGACATCAAACCAATGACCATTGATTGGTGCATGCATGATAAGTGATGAGTGTGCATGTCATGGTAAAGTCTTATATACCTCCAACTGGTCACCAATATGAATGACAAGGGCATTAGGAATATACTTGACATCAAACCAATGGTCATCTTTGAAGACTTGGAGGCCTTGGACCTCATTGGGCACAAGAATGGTGATAGTACTCATGTCAGTGTGTGCCACCACCCCAAGTGCCAAATCAGGGCGAGGGCATGGTGGGTAATAATTAATCTTTAGAAGGTACTCCAATTCATCACCACCCACAGCCTCCTTTAGCTCATCTCCTTTAAGGCCTAACCCTAAGGCCAAGCTCTTTAGCAGCTTGTTTCCCACCCCATGGATGTGCTTGGCATATTCCTCATTTATTTCCCTGTCATCAATACACAACCATTTTAGTGACCACAGCAATATATACCAAAGCATCAAAAAGAAACAAGCCCTCTTTTAATTTTTGTTGAGTCATTCCAGTCCAAGTTAGGCCCGGCCCAAAGCAAAACGTATTGTTGATAATAGCGCTGGTCTTCCATTGTCACATGCGATTTGTAGGGATCATGAGAACGAACAGGCTTTGCTATAGCTTTTGTTTTTTATTTTTATTTTATTTAAATAAAAAACAAAAAAGAATGCAAAGGAAATCGAACTCATGTGGTGTATAAATAGATTTAAATAAAAAGCTTCCCACCCCCAACCCCACCCCCACCCCCACGCCCAACCCCGTCCCCCTCCCCTCTTCCCAAAAAAACGAAAGAAAAAAGAACAAGAAAGAGAGGGCAAGCTAGCATGCAATATTTAGAAGAAATCATACATATGTACCAAACCTGTAAGAAGGTGGGTTTTTAGGCCAAAACTGGTAGTTAATAGCAGAAGGTGGCCAAATCCTGTGAAACAAATGATCAACCCAACCTTTCTTGCCTTCCACTTCTTTTTGAAGCTTTGTCCCATACCCTTCCACATTCTTAGACCCAGGAGGCTTAGCACAAGTTTCTTTTTCCTCTTGTGGGAGTTCAAAAAACTCCTTTCCAACCTCTTGTAACTTGCTTATAAGCTCATTGGGAATGCCATGGTTCACAATTTGAAACATGCCCCACTCACGGCTCGCCTCGGATATGGAGCGTATGATGTTTTCATCGTCCGGGTGGCTGAAATCGATGGCCGGGACCTCAGGCACCGGCCCATGAAAGGTGGTGATTGCAGGCTGTTCATTTTCAAACCTAATGAACTCGGATGGGATGGTGTCCATGGACATGGACTGAGAAGCAATGGCCTGCACTCTCTGCACCTCCATGGCTTTTGGCTTAAAGGTATGGTGTGAAATCCCAACGCTCTTCTCCCCCCTATATGTGCGTTCCCTTTATACAGGGGTGTTAAGTCTTCTGATTTGGCTGGGGGTTGGTTTTAAAATTTAAGAGAAGGGGAAAGAAGGAACTGGAAGGGAAGTGGGTAGGCAAGGATCGACCCGGGATGGATTTGGATTTGGTGTATTTACTACTTTAAATGCACCATAAAATTATCATGCGATGAGCGACACATGGAGAGAGTTGGATCCAATCTCTGCCTTCCAATCTCAACTCTCTTCATGTGTCACTCATTGTATGGTAACTTCACAGTACATTAATTTAAAATGACTAAATGTACCGAGTCCACTTCCGGAACAATTGGGTTCATTTCTAGAACCAATCACGCTATGTACGTGGCATGGTTTGCGGAATGCACATCTATTTATGTTATTTACCGAAATTAGAAGCAATAGTGGAGCTTCGTGCAAGTACATTTATAGCCTTGGCTCTCTCCTCCCACAGAGAAAATAGGCGGACCAAGTCACACCCTTTGTGATAGAATCGGTTAAAGGTCTATTCGTTTGACGAGAATTGGGGGTGAGAGTTGCAAATTCTTAGGAATTAATAAAAAGTGGGTTGTTCGTTTCACTTAAATCATGGGGTTTTAATTTCCCGTAAAATCTCAATTCTTGTAATTCATGGGAAATGAAAATCCTGTCAAAATAAGCAGGAATTATAAACTCCCACACGTTATTCTCTGCAACCCAAACTCATTCTCTAGAACTTCACTCCGCATCCTTTTCTTTTATCTTCAAAAAACAGAGTGTATAAGAATATTAGCGAAGCAACGTCGAATGCCGATAAGAGTTCTAGCATGAACGCCTCTAAATCACCTCTACAAATCTTCTCTTATTTTGCCTTGATCCTTTTACCGATTAAAAAAAAAAAAAAAAATCTTCTCTTGTTCTACCTCGATCCAATAACCATGGTAGAACAATTGAACCAATACAATATATATAAATATATACATGGAGGTATACTGGTGTTGATTAGTGCTCTGCTAGATTGAGTTAATTGACAAGATCTACGGCTACCCCACTAAATGGAATGGGTAGGAATGCTTATTCAAATAAATCGGAATTACTAGCAGACTTGCTCCAACAATGGTAGTAAGCCACCCAATGTAGGAATGCCGTGAGAAAATAATGCACATCAATAGGTTAAACTCAAATCTTGGCTCACACTCTCAACTTGAACTCAGATCATGAATTCAGATTTATATGTGTGTGTGTGTGTGTGTGTGTGTGTGTGTTTTTATAAAATTATGTCACGATCTTTGATTTTAAACTCAGATTTTATTTTTTTTAATACCCTAATTTCTTCTTCTTCGGCAAATTTCAATTAACTTTAGATCATATTACTTCACGACTATAACTCTTTGGATCCTATTTCATTTTATTTTTTGAAAGGTTTTTTTATTTTTATTTTTTATTTTTAAGAAAAAAAAAACATAAATTCCTTTGGAAAATCCTTTTGTAAACCGAACAACCAAAATTCTAACTCTCAGGATTGTAACTCTCGAGAGTTTCAACTCTCAAGAATTTCAAACTCTCGAGAGTTTCATTTCCTGCAAAACGAACAGACCCTAATATTAAATTTAGTCAAAATAACAGGAACCAAAAATAGAGACAAGTGGGCCTACAATTAGGGTGCTCTCATTCACCAATACGTGGATCGATGTAAGGTCCACTTCTATGCTCAAGCCCTCTCTGCTACCACAAGCTTTCATAGAGCAACACGAGCAAGCAAACGCAACCAATATTTAATTGAAGATTGTTTAAGCAACATGGGGTTACACTCGACGACACCCAAGCCTAATATCTCACACGCACCCATCTCATTTAAGGGTTGACATTTACCACCTCGACGAATCCTCCACCATCATCTGCTATTTCAAAAGAATCCACAAGGATGGCTGCATGGACGTAACCACTATTTAGAGAGCATTAATTGATCTATCACTAAGGCATGCTCACACGCAATCCTCATAATCGGCTCCTGTGTGTGCATGGGGGCATAATGTTGATACATGAATTTTGTTGAAAAGGTCAAACCAATGAGAAGGCGACATGTGCCCATTATCTAATGACATGGTTTTGACATCTACCTCACCATATGGGGATGCCAAGTCTACCTCCATGGCTAGGTTAACCCACTAGGTCTATCTTTATGCCAAGGTCGACCTTTACCTAAGGTACTAGGTCTATCTCACCAGTATCTCACCTTCAATGAGAATACCACTTAAGGTGGATGCCCCCTTGGCGAGATGACATACATACCTTTCTCCGGAAGGATGCCTAACTCGCCCATCTTAGTCGCCATTAGCCTATGGCATAACTCTTGCTTAGTGCTTTCGGCCTAAGTACTCTCGATGAGTACGTCACACCTCATCGATGTTACCCATCTCCGGATGGATGTTTCATTTGTCGGGATGCCCGGGTTATCTCAGGATGGGTCCTCGTGCCCCCTTTGGTCAGATGTCTACTGCATCACATAGCGGGAGCCAAGGTTATTGGCTAGTATGGTCCACTTGGAAGTGTCTTAATGGCACTACACGCTGGCACCATGCCTGCCCAAGTTGAGGCAGTACCTGGGGAGCTCAATCTAGAGTTTGGTGTTTGGATTAGGACTAAGTCGCTCGATCTAATCCTTCATTTCATTTGGGACTGTTGGAGGATCTTGGTTTGATGGTTAGAGAGAAGGTTCACTAAAGTAGAGGTTACCCTCATGGCATTAAGGGTTGACACTACTTTAGTCTATCTGAGAGTAAGTGGGGCACTATGATACCAGATCACTATCATCTCTATCATATGGAAAGCTGATACAACGACGGATTAGACATAAGTGGGGTTGCGTATTCAACTCACCAAGGATGCTGACATGGTAAGTGGGGTGCTAGATCTGCTGTAGTAGACCTACCCCTATGCGACCCAGGTCTACTACCCCCTACTAACCAACTAGATCCCCCTTTGTCTCTCCCGTATAAAAAGCCTTCTTTAGCTTCCTGGAGGACTTCTTTGGTTTCCTTAAGAAGGACGGGATACCAACACCATAGATACCACATACACCATGTACACCACCATACATACTATGACCCCCACCATCAGGATGAACACCTCCTTGGGTCTCTCCTAGTTCTATCGGACTAAAACCTCTCCAAGGGTGAAGGTCGCCATTCTCCTGCCCTTCTCCTTCCTCCATATTGCTCTCAGATTGCTTCTCTCTCTCTCTCCTCCACCATAGTATATCTCACAGTCCCACCATCTCACGTGACTGACCTTTTTTAAATACGACTTGTGTGGGCTCTGTTGACTCCACATTGATATCTCCCATAAAAATTTTGGCGACTCTGCTAGGGAAGGAGTATACGTGATGGTGATCTACCCCTACTAAATTTCCTTTTCTTATCAATTATTTTTTTCATTTTATTCTACACATCTTTACTTGGATTATTGAAGCTGTCAAGCACAGCATGACTTGTTCATAGCAATTCTTGTAAACTAAGGTTGAAGATGGTGCACCTTGTAAAGGTGTATTCCGCGCATAGAGTGAATCTTCCTCAGTCAAAATCACTACAAAAATATATATATTATTATATTTTGTGTGTATCAGTATCTAACTACTGGCACCACACAGTTCAGCTCCTTGTACGACGCACCATGTGTGCAGCCTTTCTTATGTGAGTCTCTCATCGACCCAATGAAGCTTGAGTAGCCTTCAATGGTTCCTCCATGGCTCCATGGATATTGTCTGCCTCAACATGCAACCGGCTTAGGCGATCCAACCCTTACATGATGCTCGTCCAAGCCCGACTTGTGCACATCGCAAAAAAAGATAAGTCTACTAGCATTGCTTCCTTATTATTATTATTTATTATTCTACCAGTTTTGTCGTACATCACTTTCTTTACTGAAGCTACTGACATGCTAGTAGCACCATGATTTATTCATATCAATTTCTATGATTATTTTAATTATTTTCTAAAGACGCATGAACACACAAAGACTACTAGTTGTCACAAAGTAGATGAGAGCACAAAGTGTAAGAGAGTACACCATACTCTTATCTACTTTTCACATATTTGTCATAGAATAGATCTTACACTCGGTCAAGTCACCACAAATAATATAAAGAATTGATATAAAATGCCATGATCACCAGTTTTTACCCATGTAAGTTTTTATAAAGGCCCTTTACTTGTGTTATCATCTAAACATGTCCATCATTAAGAAAAAAAAAAAAAAAAGGTACATTTTTTATAATAAAAATGCATCCCATGGCACAATGTGCACTATGTGTACCCAACACTCACATCTCATTCCAACATCTTCTTTACTGCAAATATATTAATTTATTTGGCTGCTCATTGAAGAATGCCTTAACAATATATTTGTATCTATTATGTGTCACCCCCGGTTGGAAACCAAGGATTGGAATATAATTAAGAGCATTTATTTATTACATTTAATTAGTAGCTTTAATATTCATGGCATGGGCATCAGCCAAGTTATTTGCATGTAGCTTAATTATTCTCATTATATGCAATTAATTAAGTCTCCATCATAATTATAATATGTTTTGTACATGCTACCTGACGTATTACCGTCACGTAATCCTCACTCATGACATTTCACATATCACTAACAACTCACTCTTACCCATTGGGTATTCCTATTATCCATTGGTTTGTCGTATTATCCATGGCACCAAGGTTCCATTACAGGAACAAGTCTTTCATGTAACTGTAACATGATCAGGTGGTATCACAAGTCAATAGGGTCAAGTAAAATACGATTATGAGGCCAAAATGTACACTGATAATCTCATTTTATTTGAATCTTATTGACTTGTGATATTACCTTATCATATCTACATGAAAGTTTTTTTCCCATTACAGAAAAGTAGCTACACACACTGCTCCATGTATAGGTTGAGACCCAACATTTAAGACTACAATGTGACTGAAGTATCACTGCTAACTGCTAAGTCACATCACCCTCTCTTTATCTCAATTTTTATTATCAAAATATTCAAGGGTAAAATACTTCTACACCCCTGTGTTTACTGACTATTACACTGACACCTTTTATCTTTTCTGAAAATACACTGCCCTCCCTTACTTTGGAAAATAATTTACACTTTCCCCCATCCGTCAACCAGTCGTTGGGAAGGGTTAAGGGTTGTGGATGACGTCATGTAAAAGTAGGCTTAAAATACCCATTTTACCCTTATTGAAGCCAAAACGCAGCGTTTGGCGTGGAGAGGAGCTGCTGCTGCTTCACCCAAATCTGGGTTTCGCCCAAAACCCAAAATTGGGTTTCCGGTGAGTTTGGGTATTTTTAGGAATGAAAAGAAGCAAACCAAAGAAGGGAGGATGAGGAAGAAGATGAAGCAGGAAGAAGATACAGTAATAGGGAGAAAAAAAAAAAAAAAAAATCCTTGTGTCAAAACCTCTATTTTTGCCGACAAGTATTTTTTGTTCAAACCCATCCCCATTGATTCCCTCCCCATCAGCCCCCTCGTCCCTAACCGCCATCAACATCACTATTTCTTAAAGCTTCGCGACCCTTCACCTCTCGTTATTCTCCCTTGACACCAAACCCAAACCCATTTTCTGAGAAAAACCCATTTTGTATAAAAACCTAGATTTTTCCTTGTTTAAAAACCAAGATTGAAGTTGGGGTTTTTGCCATGGGTGTTGTCGGCGTTAGTTTTGGATGAGGCAGATCCGGAGAAGCGCGAACCAGTTCCCTACCGCCGGTGAACTTGGCTGCTGCTCTGCTGCCAGTGAACTTGGCTGTTGCTTCTTCTCTTCTTCTTCTTCTTCTTCTTCGTGCTTTTTTATTTTTTTATTTTTTTTGCTTTGTTGAATTTGCTCCTTTTTGTTGAATCTGCTCCTTTTTTTTTTTTTTTTTTTTGCTATAAAGATCCAATGGCTGAGGACAAGAACGTTGAGAAAACCCCATATGGTCGTTTAATAGCGTTAGATTTTTGTTTGAAGAAAAAAAAAAGCAGTGTTAACCTCACCGGCGTTAGACTGATGCTCATCAGTGAATCTTATCGGATACCCAAAGGCTAATTTTTGTTAGAGAGATTTGATGGATTTGGTGGGTTGGCGTCGGACATCGACGGCATCTGAGAAGGATTCCCACTTGAATCCGAAAGTTCAAGATCTGAGGAATGGGATTCCTGTGCATCACAAAAATTGTCGCCGGTGACACTAGACCTCGCCGGTAAGGTTACTTCGCTACTATTTTTGGTTGTCTCCTCTCAACCTTGGATCAGGCCAGATCTGGATTGGCTATGGAAAAAAGCACCAATCTTTTGCCTCGTTGCCACTCACCATTAGCCTAAGGTTGAAGATGCCATTGTGGAGGTTGGGACCTCGCTGAACACGTCAAAGATTATGAGAAAAGAAGGGTTTTTCCCAGCTGAGGTCTCCTTCATCTTCACAAATTTCTTTTTTTTTTTTTTTTTTTTTTTTTGAATTACATGTTGGATGTTTTGGAAAGTTCTATTACCTAGAAACCATTACAGAAGCAAACTTGGGACCCAAGGGTTGGTGAGTTCGTCGATGGCGAAATATGTTGCCGTTGCCGTTGCCGTTTTGGGGTTTTGGAAGAGTTAACGGCATCTGTGGCAATGGCGAAGACAGTGAAATGCAAAACGACGCTATTTTAAAGGAAGGGCAACTTGGTCATTTCACACATCCGTTCACTCCGTTAACTTAGCCATTCTAACAAGGGGAGGTCAATGTAATTTCAAAAAGTATAGGAAAAAGTCAGTGTAATAGTCAGTAAATATAGAAGATGTAGATGTATTTTACCCAATATTCAAAGTAACCTAGCCTATGCTCCAGCTTTTATTTTTTACAGCCTTTTTCATGTCATTGCTCAAGCAAGTGAAGGCCACGTGCACTTATCCCAAAAAAAAAAAAAAAAAAGTGAAGGCCACGTGTCTCAACATGCTGTCAAGATAAATAGATTGATCTGGCTCTTAAAAAAAACAAAGAGAATGTAAAGCTGGAGATGGGGCCCAAAGCAACAATCAAATATTGTATTGAGTTAAGATGGGCCTCTTGAGCTCACAGCCGCACTACTCTAGCTCGCAAGATTTATTAGTAGCCTGTGTTACAAGTCCATAGTAGCAAACGGATTACCACATGATAGCCACGGTCCAACATCTTTGGATTTACTGTTGTATACTTGCATGAGCTTGACCTCATGTCAAGCTGCCTTCACCACATGTGTGGGTTCGAATAGAGGCTAGAAGCTCATGGTGGTTCATATCCTTTCATCAGCAAATAATCGGTTAGTTGGCCATAATAAATCGTCCTTTCTTTCTTTCTTTAATTTTTTTTTTTCCTTTATACCCATAAATAAAAGGGTAAGACTATTACCATCACATAAAATACTCTAAACCCTTCACTTAGTTTATATTTTTTTTAAGTTTTATGAAAATATAAAAGGTTTTTACGAAAACTAATCACGTAGCCTAATAGAAAACATCATTCCGGATAATTTTGTAAAAGAAAAATTTTTAAAAACTTGTCATTCAAGTAGATTTTTTGGCCATTTTTCATGGAAAATGTAAAAGAGATTATAAATGACCAAAAAGTTTACTTAAATAATAGATTTTGAAAAAATTTATTCTACAAAGTTATTCAAAATAATGTTTTTTAGTGGACGGTATGACTAGTTTTCGTAAAAACTTCTCATATTTTTCATAAAATCTTAATAAATGTAAATTAATAGAAAATTTAAAATATTTTATGTGATGGCAACAGTCCCTTTTAAATAAAAACAAGACAATGCACATATTATTGAGGTACTTCTGGCGACAGTCTCCGTCTAAATTAATAGGCGTTTCAACTTCTAAAATGTTTCTTAGAGTCGCTTCAAGCAAGCTCCAACTTTTTGGAACACCTTTTTCGGTACAACCTCTTGGACAAGGCATTTTAAGAGGAGCATAGAGTGTCACAATATTTGGAATAATTTTCCTCTAACATTCTTGAGGCTCGTAAAAATACTCCTATTTTTTTTTTATAACAAAATAAGAAAAGAAATATATATATATATATATATCAGAGGTGATCTCATCAGCACATGCTGATATAAGTTACATCAGTACTAAGTATTGGGGGTTGTACCCCTTGCATTGATTCAATACACCTCACATCTCACTAATACACAAGATACAACTCTCAATGCAAGTTTTGATATAAGATATATCAGCATGTGCTTACCTGATCATCATCCTCTATATATATATATATATATATAATTTTATTTTTTTTTGTAAACTGGTAGGTATTAAAATTAAGTAATATTATCAATTACATCAAAAAGGTCAAAAATACCTCAGCATCAAGTCAAGTCAACAACCATCCAGGTGGGAGGAGCATAAAAAAGGTAATTTTTTAAATGGATAAAAAGTATCCACAACTAGACCTAACGGCCTATAGCCCTACGGTTTAAACGCGGGTGGATCAAACAGTTCAATTGTCATCGCATTGTGTTTGATCAGAAGATTTCAAAGGTAAAATTAATAATTAATAGGACTCTTTTAACTCCTTTGAATCCATATTACACCTCTTGCCACTTGATAGGTAGGCCTACCACTTCATAGGTAGGCGTAGGGAAGAAGGAAAGTGAAAAGACATTTCACGGTACTCCTACGCAGGTCACCTGCTATATGAAAGAAAAAGTCTTTCATTATAATTACTTAATTAGGACACGATCGCTGATTATGAAACGATCACTGATTATGAAAAAAAAAATTAGGACACGATCACGTGTTGCCATAAGTAGTATATCATAATTATATAAAGGTTTTTTTTTTGTTTTGAAGAGAAACAAAGTGAGATTATAGAGATAAAAGAAAGATTTTGAATAATCTTATTTCGTTGTGTTTTTGTTAACTTTTGATATCATATTTCATATAATAATTACATATAATTCTTCTCGCCTTGAAAACATACTATTAGGAGGAAATGAAAAAGGAAAAAAATGAGACCCTTGAGTCTTCCCTGACAGAACTACTTGTCTAAGATGAAAAACTATGCGGATTTCTTAGCAAATTGGATTCTTAAAGGCCCTGTGTCCTCCGTCCTTGAAGAGCGAGGCTCCAGCTGGGCTTGGAATTCTTTTGCTAGCACATGCTACTGCCTGCCTACCGCTGTGGTTTTTCTTAGGCCTAAACTAGTTTTGTTCTATTTCCATTCTACCAAAAATACAAGAGGGGGGGGGGGGGGGGGTGGTTTACCTTCTCATCTGTCCATACGAAGACAACGATGTCACTTTCTTGTCTCTTGTAATTTGTATCCCTCTCTAAAGTTAACAATCATCTTAGCCAGACTGGAAAGCAAATCATCCAACAAGTGAGCACGAGTCCCAAATTGTACTATTCCAAATCGGACTATCATATACAGCTTTTATTACAACCCACTTCATCTTAAAAAGATAGATTCGATTGGATGATTTGCTTCATCATAGATTAGAAGGTGGTGGTCCTTATATTTCTTTGGTGATCTAGTAATAGCAAATTAATCATCTTTGCCAGGAATTACTATAATTTCATTTCCATCAAGTAATCTCCCTATAAATAAAAAAACATGACGCTTGGAAGGGGAGAGGTCCCTATCGCATAAGAAAGATCCCCACAAAACATAAATCAGCAAACATCACACACCAGCCCCCACCCCACAACGTCACAAAAAATAAATAAATAAATAAATAAAATAAAAAAATGTTAAAAGAGTTCAAAACTCAAACCAAAGATCATCCCTTTCTAAGTGGGGGAAAGGTGCGACGATGCCACCTAGGCCATTGGCTATTGGGCACTTTTCATTAGATCTTCTAGGGGAAAGATAAATCTCGACAACTAATAGCCAACGGCACCCTGATATCCTATAAAACAACTTGGACTTCAATGCTAAAAAACAATTAGAACAAAGGAATACCTTCATTGCGAAGGTTATTGTAAAATGCAACAATTGCCAATGAGCCATAGCTCATGACATCTGAATGGCGTAGGGTTAAGTAGGAGATTGACTCCTCTCCAATGTAAACCAGGAAAAAGGAAAAAAAGAGAAGTTATTGTAGAACATTGCATTGCAAGCATTCAGTAACACAGCTAAAATAAGTATATCTAGCAACTGAGCATCCAAAAACTCCTCAATTACCAGTTTTGAGTTCAGAATTTAAAAGCAAAGACAAAAACACCACCCACACCAAGGGTTCACTTCAAAACTAATCCCAAGATAGGCTATCGTCTATCTTAATAAACTGCTAAAGCCTGTTTTAATTGCTACTTAGCAACATCAGGGGTGAAACCACACATGTATTTCTCATCCGTTTATAAATAAAAAAAACCAAAAACCAAAAACTAAAAACCAAAGACCAAAATATAAAAAACAAAACAAAATCTTGACACCATGCTTCCAAAAGAAGTATAAGCGCTCTCCCTCTCTCTCTCTCTCTCTCTTTTTCCCCCCTCTTCTATTTTCTTTTAAACCTATTTACCTGATCTAATGAAGAGAAGAATATAAAACCCAACAATTACTACGCAATTTGCCCCAAAAATATCAACTTACCGCGCGATTTGCCCCAAAAATAGATGTGAAGCTCCCTTGCCTTATTTTATAAGTTTTCTTTAAGCTTCTCACTTCCCTGTCCACTTTAAAAGCTATATCGACATTCACAATAAAATCTAGATTATTCCACAATTTCAGTTCATAATTCATTTCCAATGTAAGTATCTCAGACAAAGTGACAAATGCACAAATCTAGTGCTTAGCCTCCACAGCAGGAGCCACAGGCAGGTAGAGAACCTGGACCTTCACCACAAGAAATTTTAACTTAATAAAGAAAAAATGAAGAGAAAGAAAACTTGGAAACTGAGAATAAATAGAAAGAAAACATGAACTTACTATGATCAATCCCTCGAACATCGTTTAGTCCGCGGGGTGGCCCACGATCTAGGACCACCACCATATGGCCCCATTCTAGGAGGACCTCCTGGGCCATTACCATCCCATTTCTTGTTGGATCTTGAGTCTGGGCCATCACCATCCCATTTCTTGCTGGATCTTGAGTCTTTTCTATACGCATCTGACTTTTCCATCTAAAGCATTGAAGGCATTAAAAAAAATAAGTATATAAAAGGCAATCAATTCTTCCAAATTAAGTAATTAAAGAAAAGTTAGCAAGAGAGCTTATTTTACCGAGAACATTGTTGCAAAAAATACACCAATAGAGTTAACAATGGCTCAAAAGAAATCAGAGATTGTTTTGAGTCGCCATATTGATTTCTTGGATTTCACAACACTCGAAGAAATAAAGATAAAATTCACAACTGGTCGTTTCTACCTGTGAAAATAATCAAGAGGATGGCATATCAGTTTCAAGTGTACTTTTCTTCCACTCAAGGTTATTGTAAACACCTGCCCCCCACCCCCAAGAAAAAAAAAAAAAAAAAAAAAAAAACAAACAAACAGAAGTACACATCCCAAGATTAGAAGGAAGATCCTGGTCAGATATGTCAATGTCACTATACCAATGTAATTAGTCATAGTAAAAACCAATTCAGCAGACAATGTTACTTATAATCACCTGCTGAAAGAGTCTACAAGCATAACAAGCAAGATCAGTTGGAGCATTTTCAGTGTCAATTTTCAGCGACTCACAAAGCAACATTTTAATAAATAAAAAGGCAAGGTCACGCAAAAAGTAGACGAGATAGGTTAAAGCATAATGCATACAACTAAAAGACAATTTCTGGAGTAAGGGTCAAAAAACAGATGAAGGCCCAACCTTTTCTGCACAAGGGGCCACCAAATACAGTACTCACATAAAAAGAAGAAAATGCTCAATGCACGGAGACAAATAAATATTCCTCTGTTCCTATTTGGCTATATTCTTTTGAAAAAATACAGTTTTTTTAGGATAATTCTATTAAATACTTTCAAATCATCACTTATGTTTTAAAATTTCAATTTTAACCTCATGTGTACAAAACTATTGAAAAGAGAGGAAAAGCATTTTTAAGGTTAGTTTAGGAAATCAAACAAAAAGAATCATTGACTTTGTGAATGTGACAATAATTTTGGAACACTCCAAAATGAAAAGTAAGCCAATTAAAAAGAAACGGAGGGAGTAATATTTTTCCTTGAAAGAAACTTTGCTGATTTTCACTGTTTCAGTAAATAAATTGTTGTCTTGAACCTCACAATACTTCAACTCTGGAGTCCATAGATCAATTAATTAGTCATACCAATCCATTAGTTAAACACTCTATCTGCTCAATTAAACAGGGAAACAATAAATCTTCATGCTAAATTCAGATGGCATTTATGATATACTACATTCAAGAATAGGGATTAGCAACTGCAATATGCAATTTGTCACTAACGCTTCAGTTCATGAAAGGAAAAGTATATCATAACAACTCGAAAACAAAATAAGGATAGACATTAAAATTTGCACATAAATTTTCTAAGAAAAGTGCTAATGTGTGATCGCATATCAATAACCACACAACATCCTTAAGAACCACAATGGTACCCAAATGATGGTTGTTCAAAGGGGACATAAATTTTAGACCTTTCAATCCCTCTAAATTATCTTACATCCATTTCCAATTGTTAACCTAAGCACTTCTCTTAGGACCATAGTACCCTTCATCAAAAAGGAAAGTCGAAAAGTCCCAAATTGCGGAGACAATGCTTGATGTGATTAGAGTTGCACACACTACGGCCATCACATCTTAAACATGAATTCAACATGAACCTATATATCAAACATCTGATAAGGCACTAAATAATTATAAACACCAAAGCAAAAAGGACAAGGTTTTTTTTTTGGGGGGCGGGGGGGTTTGAGGGAAAGAAGTAGCATCATTCTCAGTCATGTAACGTCTACAACCATCTTGACTTCGCATTAGAAATGTTGGTACAAAATCAGTGGCAATCAAAATCTGACATGAATCATCACCAGTGTCCTCAAATCATTTAAAAACAAATGTGATGGGATAAAATTTACAGAGCAATTAAACAATATATGATGAGGTAAAAGTTAGAGCCATTAGCCATTAAAGTTTTAGTATGGGCAGCTACAGCTGCCTATGAGGGTATGAGGCCTCTCACATGAGCCGTTAAGGAGATTAGTCTGGGCTCAAACTTGGGCGGAAGTAAGGCCTGGGATAACCTTAACTGTTAATAATTATAATAATAAAAAAAATCTTTAGTATGAATTACACTGCTCAAAATTCAACTGCAAATCTGTAGTAAATCCTAATATGAAGAACAAACAAAATGAATCAATATGGATAACAGCGATTACTAATTTACATGGGTCTTTGGATGGCTTGTGCAAAATGGGGAACAATTAACGTTTGAGAGATTGTGAGAAATTCAAGTCCCAATGGCTAGCACTAATCATAAATTTAGCACAAGTTCATGGCGAAACATAATCTTCAATACTTGCAATTGGCTAGCACTCGTGTGGTGATTAGTTGGACAGTAAGCTCAGCCCTCAAACTCCGATAAAATTATCGATCCAAGAGGTAATAAATTTAGCACGAGAAGTTTTTTTGGCTAAACATAATCGTCAATACTTGCACTACGCATCAAATTCAGGTCACAATTGGAGAATGGCTCCAAGTTATCAAATGAAAACAAACCCAAAAAACGGACAAACCCAATTTTCCAAACGCTGTATCTCTGTAGGAACATCAATTAGAATACAATTCCAATAATGGTAAGAGCGTCCCAAAAAAGTCACCGAAAAAATAAAAATGGAAAACGGAAAGGCAATTACGGGCTAACGAATTCAAAAACGAGGCCCAATATTTTGGACGTTTTTCCAAAATTTATCGTTTAGGTAAACTTTTTGGCAAAAAATGAAATAAAGGCTATAAATGGTTAAAAAGTATATTTAAACGATAGATTTTGGAAAAACTTTCTTCTGCAAAGTTGTTCAAAATGATGTTTTCTAGTAGACATCACGGCCGGTTTTCATAAAAACCTTTTATATTTTGCATAAAACCTTAAAAACCTAAAGGACGGGGGGTGGGCTTATAGAAATGGGGGGTTGCAATAGCCGTTCCCAAAATATATTGGACGTGCCTGTTTGGATGGGTTTGTTTGGCAGCCCAAAATCATTTATGCAGCCCAATTGCCCAAAATGTTTTTTTTTGGGCCTGGATGCATATCGTTTCTTGCTATGTATAGCAATAACGTTTTGCGTCAATTATGACACGTCCTTTCTCTTATGTAAAGGGGAGGTTCTAGATTTGAGTCTTTAAAGGAGTCATAAGATATTCTTTTAGAAGAAAAAATTTTGGGAATTTTGGCCAAAACCCCCATGTAAAAGAGTTCTTAGACAATAAAACCCACAAAAACTAACGCTTGGTGAAAACCCCTTTTGACAGTAAAAGGACTAAAACACCCCTATTTTAACAACCTACCTTAATTTACAAACGTGCCATTTCACACCCCTCCTAAAAATCAAGCTTCTCCCATGCCCCATTTTTTCCGGCGAGAATATATATAGAAAAAGAAACGGCATTAAAAAGCTTTCAAAAGTCACATTTCATCATTCGCACCATACCAAAAGTCAATTATAGGGTTTTTTTTTTCTCTCTTTCGAGCATACCAAAGTGCTTCCGGCGAGAATATATCATAGCTAATAATAACATGCAGTTTACTATGTGTGATTTGTAAAATTTATACATACAATAGTATCAATTTACTGTTGTGTATTTTATAAAATTTATACATGCAATAGTATCAATTTACTGTTATTTGCTTTGGAAAAATTATACACCACATAATAACATAATAACAATTTACTATTTGTGTTATAAAAAACACTATAGGTGACAGTATCATCATACTATTTGAAACAAAAAATATGAATTCCAAGGAAAAAAACTCAAAATAGTAATATAGATAGTAACATGATACTTTTGGCAAAACAAATCGCACTCTTCCAAAAAATAGTGTGCAACATTAGCAATATACTGTTCGAAAATGGTAATTACACAATAATAACATACTGTTCCATATTAAAAAACACAACTACAAATCGCACTGTTACAAAAAATAGTGTGCAACAGCACCAATATACTGTTGGAATAAGAAAAATAGTCAAAAAAAATTTCTGAACAAATTATACACCCCAAAAATGAACATATCTGAAGTTTCAAACAAAGACACAAAAAATAAATAAATAAACCAGCCCAGATCTGGAATTTAAAGAAGACGAAGAAGAAGAAGAAGAAGAAGAAGAAGATGATGACATCTACAAAGGTAGTCGAAGAAGTTCAATCGCCATCAAAGAAGAAGGTTGATCTAACTTTTCAGATCTGATACTATAGCCAAATGCTTCTCTTCTCATTCTTCTTCTTTTACTACTTCATTTGCCTCTTCTTCTTCTTCTTCTTCTTCCTCAAAACCAGATCTTCATAGCCATTGTTGCCTTCCCTCTTCAACTGCTGCTATCACTCCTCTCCCCCCCCTCTCTCTCTCTCTCTCTCTCTCTCTCTCTCTTTCCCTCCCCCCCTCCCTTCTTCCCGTAAATGAATTGGGCTGTAAATATAAAAGGTTAAAATAGGTATTTTTAAAAAAATATTTCCTTTTGCTTGAAGAATCTTTTAAAAAAGGGGTTTTGCAGTTAAAAAATCTTATGGTGGGTTTTTTGTTAAAAGCAATTCCCTAATAGGGGTTATTGCTAATTTCCCCAAAAATTTTCATTTGAGTTTGCATTTTATTTTTTTTATTTAAATGTTTTTTTTGAAACGATAGATAGGTTAAATCTAAAACCTCCGCAAACCAAATATCCTAACTGGAAAAGTAAATGCCATTAGGCCCTAGGGCTATTGGCTATTTATTTATTTTATTTATTTTTTGTTATCAATAGGAATATCTTAACTTTTGGTGTGATTAATCCTTTCAGACACAAGGAAGACCATTACTTATTTAGTATCAATTAATCTCCATAATAAATTTGACTGATGGTTTACCTTAGGAAGTTGAGTCCTATGACTCTATGAGGTTGGTCGAGATGTTAGGTCTTGGGTGTACTCCCTCGTTTAACTCCTCGGATTTATAAAAGGCATCTCACATACCTATTACAAGCACTAAACAATACTAAATAAGGACTGAATACCCCTAATTGTTAACCGAAAGAAAAAAATTAGTTATTTTTAATTAAAATTATGCTTAAAATTAATTCTTATATAGTGGTGCATGAATGTATTAAAAAGGTGGGATGGGAAAATGGTGAATTCAGTTCTTGTGACAAATGGTCAAATACTAAATAACACCGACCATTGGGACTACTGGGCCTAGGGGGGTATGAAAGGATGGGCTATCCTTGTGTAGACTAAAAACTTTTTGGGCTCTTTGAATGAATCAAAAGCATAAAGAGGGAAAAAAAAAAAAAAAGAGGAAAAACAAATCACTAAACAATAAATAAGGATTATAACTCAGCTTAACTTTATTGTTTAGATTGAAAACAGCGATTGAGTGTGACCACTTGGAGGGAATAAAAATTCTTCTTTTCTTTGTTTACAAGTTGGTGGAGTGAGGGGGGGAGGGCGGGGGGGGGGGGGGGGGGGGGTAATTTCCCGCCAATTCTGGTAGAAACACTTATGCCAATGGAATTTTGGAAATTGAAAGGGGATATTAGGCCAATGCCATAAAAGATACGGAGTAACTAGTAATCCAGCACACGCGATGCATCTCCAATACATCTTTTTAAATTTTTACTCCATCAGTGAAACTGTTACGTCAGTTTTTAAGTTTTTTAAACTGTATGTGTGGGTGAGAGAAAATTAAAAGGAAACTGGTTGTGGTGGGTTTTTTAAAGTTGGTAAAATTATCAAATTGTCTTTTAGCTTTATTAACTTATAAGAATATTTTAGTATTTTCAAGTGTAGTCCAAGGGAATTGGTTTTATGTAGTAGTATTGATATGTTTATATGGGTTGATAAAAGGGCAAATAAAATTAGTCAATTTGCTTTGTGGTGAACCAGTACCACTTCACAAAAAAAAAAAAACAAAGAAAACAAAAACAAACAGTACCACTTTACCTTAATCTCGGTAGATGTCCACGAGTACTCACAAAGGCATTTCCCAATAACACTGTCAATTTTTGTAGTTGCTCCATTTTTCAAATGTTTAAAAATGCCTCATTGATCTCACCGCGGTACATGATGTTATTTAAAATTTATTGAATGTTGGTCCCACTCAAGTATGATCATGGGAGAAATGATCGAGATGGACAAAGTCCTAACTTTTATTTTTTGAAAAAATGTTACCTTGCATCAACTCTTTACATCAAATCAAATGTGACAAATGATCGGGATGATGTCAAATGATTTGTTGGTTTTTTTTTTTAATGATTCAACACCACACCATCGACCATGTGAGCTAGTACAAGAAGTTGGTGTTAAGAGTATGTGTATATAGCATTACTATTATTTTTTATGCAAATTAGTTACTCTCAAGATTAGAGCCTACACTTTCACGTTTGGTAACCTGAGACTTTTACCATTACGTCAAACAATATTGTTCTTACATGATTTATTAATAATCTCAAATGGGGACCTATAATTCCTTTGGCAAAACAAAATTGTTTTGGAAACTTGAGTCTTCCCAACCTAATGGGTCTTGCTCAAGTATTGCAACGTACATTAATTAACATTAGAAGAAGAATAAGATCACTGACCAGTTTAGTGGTGATACACCAGGTGGATAGGGTTTCTGTAAGTATAGGTCTGGGGTCGATTTCTCTCCGCTATAACCTACCATAAAAATAAAAAAAAGACCCCATCTCATAGGCTCCATCTAATCTAATATACATCTAAAATAAATGTTCACCTAATTTTCTCAGTTCTCTACATGTCACATTCATTTAGGTGATGACCTTTTAGATATCATAAAAATTCACATCATAGGACGTCAATTATTTTTAAAACCACCTCATAATAATTTTAATAATATTTAATTTGAAACTGAAGATCCTCATTGTTTATTTAAAATTCTATTTGTATAATATTGATCTCTTTGAGGCTACCCAACAACTTGGAGTGACCTAATAATTATCCGGCATGCGTGGGATGGTAGACTGCTCATGCCTATAAGATAAATCTCATCCTAAAGGGATGGATGGATATACTCACACTAAGCAAAAAAAAAAAAAAACAAAAACAAAAACACGCTCCTGAATGATTCCTTCCAATACATTTGGGATTCGCTCTAATTCGTTCGCTTTTTAGCTTTCGAAAAATTGTAGTTTCAATTCTATGTGGGTACATGGTTTTCAGTATGATATTATATAAAGTTCTGATCCATGTCAAACAAAGGAAAGTAGAAAGGAAACAAAATGGGAGAATTACAGATTGGTCCAGTTATAAGCAAAAACTTACAGTTAGCAGTCATTCTTAATTAAGTTAGTAGTTGCATGTTAGTTTGAGGTATACTAATTATGTCGTTGTTGGACAGTAGGAAGTATAGATGAAAGCACCACTTTGCTTTTGGCTAGGAGACAACATCAATATGAATAGAATCAAGAACGAAGAGAAAGCACAACCTTCCAATCTCTACTTTCGCTTTCATATTTTCTTGCTAAGACAAACAAGAATTTAATTATTTATTTTGGCGTTTACTTCTTGTCCTTGAACGGCAATGACAATTGGGTGGGTATCATTGTCTAGAAATAATTTTTTCTCAGGAAATCAAAATTTTCCAATCTAATCACTCTTTCCGTTCTTTAATTAATTGTCACTTTTTAAAAATTATATATATTTTAAAAAAAGCTTATTAAATACGTTCACATCAATATATGTGTTTTGATATTCTAATTTTGCTCTCAATTGTATAAATATTGAAAATATACAAAATACCCATGAAGAAGAGTATTTTAGGAAATAAAATCAAAAGAATTATTGACTTTTTGAATACGACTGTAATCTTGGAACATCCTTAAAAAAAAAGAAGACCAATAATAATTAAATAGTGTTCAACCTTATTAGATCAATTTGATGGCGGATAATACTTGGCTCCTCATAGTGGAGGAGCAATTGCTCCTCCCTCCCACTCATATTATGCCACTTGTATAACAAACAAATGAGAATTGATTATGTACATGTATCCTTATGTTATGTTAAAATATGCATGCATTTATGTGTCTATATATATATATATATGTTTATGTGTATAAATGAATATGATTATGTGTCTATATATTTGTATTCATATGTCCTCGTATGTGTATCTACATATTTATATTTTTTAAAATTAATTATTATACGTGGTGTAATATGAGTGGCAGGAAGGAAGAGTTGTTCCTCCATTGTAAGGAGCCAAGTATTGTCCTTTTATGGCTGAGCATTTGCCATATCTGTTGGTTACATTAAAATGGTCAATTTCGGGCTGAAAATTTATTGTTTGCATGGGCAAGGTTACCTTCCAAATATTAGATGATCCAATTAAATCCGAATCATTAATATCATGTAGGGTCCATTAATTTATGCCGGATTCCGCAAATGGAGAAATCCACTAATTTCTTGTACCAGCCTTTTCCATTATTTTCTCAATAACATTTTCTTTTGCAAGAGCCATGCCACGAGCATTTATTATTGGTGCCACGTTAACTTCATTATCATTATTTTTAATCTTATTTTACAATCGATAAAATTATGAATTATCTTCTTACTTTAATCCTTTCTAATATCATCAAATGAATACTAATGCTATTTTATGGATCCGAATTTGAGATCATTCACTCAATAAATGAATAGATTAATATTAGCTTATCATGCCAACAACACATTAGCAAGATCCACAGGCACCCCATTTTTTTTCCCTTCAAAATAAGGAAGCCACCACAATCATTCATTCACTCAATGGGAAAAAAAAAAACGCAAAAAAATTTGTTGACAATTAGTGTCATACTTTCATAAACAACCTTACTTAGAAACACTACTAAGGAAAATGCAAAGCTCCCCCATACCTTACTTACCCGTGGAATTTGACTCGTAGAGTACTTAATTGTAGCCATAGTCCAACTTCACTCAGGTACCACCAGGTTGCAAGGACCGACTATAAAAGGACACTGATACCACTTGAGTGAAAAAAGAAAAAACAAAAGAGGACAACGCACGCACGCAGATAGAGGCCGCAGCTGCATCAATTACATGGGAAGCTTGTTGAGCTTACAATACTGGTAATCACCATATTTCTTGGTCTTGTATTTTGCAGGACTCTCTTCACTAACAAGCTTAGGATGAGGTCCTACTGCATGCTCAGATGGTGGCTCGAAGAACACCGGCCATGACATCCTTGTTTTCTTCTTATCTACCGTTGTCCTGTGAAGCACCGCCTTGTACCTTCCATTGCTCACAATCTGTCACAACATTAAAAATATATTGTAGTCAATCAAGTTCTTGTAATAAGATTTTTTTATTAAAAATAAATGTCTCATTCAAAGAGATTGTCTAAAAATGTTTGAATTATCACTATTATTGTTGATAGAATAAGAGCAATTTTTAAAAATTTGTAAGATGTCATTATTTTGAATTTTCACTCTAATTTATTTCTTATGTAATATGATGAATATGTACCATTAATATTACATAAGATATATTCAAGTTATTTAACTGTCATTTGAAGGCCCAAATTTGTGATTTTTAATAAACTTTTATAATAATTGCTCCTTTTAAAACGACAGAAATTAAAATAATAAAAAAAATATTTGATGTTAACCAAGAAGAAGGAAAAAATAATAAAAAAAAAAAAATGGGGGTGGACGGGTTGAATACAGCATCACACTTCACTATTTGAGATTCTTTAATATTATCATTTGGGAGATACTGTGGTTAACCATGATGGATCAAACCATTTTGCATTGATTGGTGCATGTATGTTACGTGATGCGTGTGGATGTCATGGTAAAGTCTTATATACCTCCAACTGGTCACCAATATGAATTACAAGGGCATTAGGAATATACTTGACATCAAACCAATGGTCATCTTTGAAGACTTGGAGGCCTTGGACCTCATTGGGCACAAGAATGGTGATAGTACTCATGTCAGTGTGTGCCACCACCCCAAGTGCCAAATCAGGGCGAGGGCATGGTGGGTAATAATTAATCTTTAGAAGATACTCCAATTCATCACCACCCACAGCCTCCTTTAGCTCATCTCCTTCAAGGCCTAACCCTAAGGCCAAGCTCTTTAGCAGCTTGTCTCCCACCCCATGCATGCGCTTGGCATATTCCTCATTTGTTTCCCTGTCATCAATACACAACCATTTTAGTGACCACAGCAATATATACCAAAGCATCAAAAAGAAACAAGCACTCTTTTAATTTTTGTTGAGTCATTCCAGTCCAAGTTAGACCCGGCCCAAAGCAAAATGTATTGTTGATAATAGCGCTGGTCTTCCATTGTCACGTCCGATTTGTAGGGATCATAAGAATGAACAGGCTTTGCTATAGCTTTTGTTTTTTATTTTATTTAAATAAAAAACAAAAAAGAATGCAAAGGAAATCGAACTCATGTGTGTATAAATAGATTTAAATAAAAAGCTTCCCACCCCGACCCGACCCGACCCCGACCCCCTCCTCTCTTCCCAAAAAAAAAATGAAAAAAAGAAAAAGAAAGAGAGGGCAAGCTCGCGTGCAATATTTAGAAGAAATCATATTTATGTACCAAACCTGTAAGAAGGTGGGTTTTTAGGCCAAAATTGGTAGTTAATAGCAGAAGGTGGCCAAATCCTGTGAAACAAATGATCAACCCAACCTTTCTTGCCTTCCACTTCTTTTTGAAGCTTTGTCCCATACCCTTCCACATTCTTAGACCCAGGAGGCTTAGCACAAGTTTCTTTTTCCTCTTGTGGGAGTTCAAAAAACTCCTTTCCAACCTCTTGTAACTTGCTTATAAGCTCGTTGGGAATGCCATGGTTCACAATTTGAAACATGCCCCACTCACGGCTAGCCTCCGATATGGAGCGTATGATGTTTTCATCGTCCGGGTGGCTGAAATCGATGGCCGGGACCTCAGGCACCGGCCCATGAAAGGTGGTGATTGCAGGCTGTTCATTTTCAAACCTAATGAACTCGGATGGGATGGTGTCCATGGACATGGACAGAGAAGCAATGGCCTGCACTCTCTGTACCTCCATGGCTTTTGGCTAAAAGGTATGGTGTGAAATCCCAACGCTCTTCTCCCCCCTGTATGTGTGTTCCCTTTACATAGGGGTGTTAAGTCTTGTGATTTGGCTGGGGGTTGGTTTTAAAATTTAATGCTATATTTGGCAGGAAGGATAGAAAGGGGGAAGGAAGGAAAGATTGGAAGAAGGGGGCCTCTATTGGCACCCCAAGATTTTCTTTTTATCCCAATTTATTTTACATTTTAAGGTTTTATGAAAAATATAAAAGGTTGTCATAAAATTTAATAGCGTACTCTATTAGAAAACATTATTTTGAACAACTTTTTAAAAGAAGGTTTTTCCAAAATCTATCATTTAAGTAGACTTTTTGGCCATTTATAGTATTCGCATCATAAATGACTAAAAAGTCCACTTAAATGATAAATTTTGGAAAAACTTTCTTCTAAAAAGTTATTCAAAATAATGTTTTCTAATATACATCCGGGTCAGTTTTTTTGAAAACCTTATGTATTTTTCATAAAGTCTTAAAATATAAAATAAGTGGGGGATGAAAAGCAAGTTTTAGGTGCCAATAGAGGCCTTCTTGGAAGAATGTATTTTTCATCTCTAGGGTAAGGAGACCTCTTTTCCTTCCTTGTGTATTTGGTTGGATGGATGTAAAATGGAGGGAAAGATAGTTTTCTTTCTTTTTGTGTGTTTGGTATAAAGGAATAGAAAGAATAAATACTGATTTTACTATTTTGCTCTCATATATGTAATAATAATAAATAATACGGTAAAATGCAATAAACCCCCCTATTATTACCCATTTGACACTTTACCCCCCTCGATTAAAAAAGTGAACAAAAAACCCCTATATTGTCTTAGGGCTTACGCCGTTAATGGAGAAGCAAAAAGTCCTTTTTTATCCTTGTACAGAATTTAGTAAAATATTAATATCTGATTTATTTAAAAAGGTTTTTATAAATAAATATTTTCACATGAAACGGTGCGTTTGGTAATCCCTTCCCTCTCCCTCTCATCGCCTTATCATCCCCGCCAACCTCCATGGTCTGGCGAGAAAGTACACCGTCAAGGTTAGTCACCGATGAAGCACACTTGCAATCTAGGTTTTCCATCTCCTCTCTCCCTCTCCCTCTCCCTCTCCTTCTCCCTCTCCTTTACTAGTCTGGTGAAGCTACACCAACCCACGGCGACTCACCTCACGCTTCCCTCACTTTCACACTGTCGGCGACTTGGTTCAGCTTCCCCTATGATCAACCACAAATCAGAAACCTAGATCTGGTTGGAATTCAAATCTACCCCCTTCTCTTTACATGATTCATTTAGGGAAACCTAAATTTAACTGGATCCCCACCATCCCTCTTCGTCTAACAGGCGATTTAGTGACATTCCAATGGTACACAGTTTGCCAACGACTTGGGGTAAGTCCCTACTTTTTGGTTTTATTATTTTTTTTTTTCCATTTCTCTCTCCAAACCCTTACATACAGAAACCAAAAAAAAAAAAGTGTGTGACAGATGGAGGGTTTACAGAAAGAAAATATTCGCCAAGGTCGTCGCCGGCGCCATCTCCGTTTCTTTCTCCAAACCCTCACCTTCCTAGTAGATGAGAGTTGAGTCTCAACCCTATCTTCTTTGGATGTGAAGATTCAAGCCCCTCAAACTTCATCGCCATGCCCGCAACCTGCAACAAATTCAGGTTTTCTAGATCCAAGGCAATGAATTAGATCGTGTGTGCGATCTGCAACAAAGGCTTTCAGCGCAGGCAAAACCTCTAATCAATTCATGTGTGATCAATAGCTTCCGTGGCTTTTACTGTGGTTACTTTGTCTTGCTTATCACCTAGGAAAAAATGGTGTGCCATGACTGGGTCATCACACCAGTGATGGAAGGAGGTGTCTGCCATGGCAACACCAATGAGGGAAAGAAGAAGAAAGGAGTGGAACTAATGGTTTTTTTTTTTTTTTTTTAAATTTATTTATGAAAATAGGGGAATACTTGGTCAAAGGGCATAATGGTTTTAAAATTGCTTCTACATGCATCACATTCTAATCACGTGTTGTTTTTATGTTAGTTTACCTAACGATGAGTGGACGGAGGGTAGTAATTTGCTAATTCCTACACAATATAGGGGGTTTTTTGGTGGGTTTTTTTTATTAAAGGAGAGTAACCTGCAAAATGGGTAATAATAGAAGGAGGGTTTTTTGCATTTTACCCTAAATAATAATAATAAACATAGGGGTAAATGTGTCATTTGAATAAAAAAGTTCTATTTCCCTCCTCAAATCCCCCTAAATTGGAGAGAAGGGAAAAAGTAGTAAATGAGGGATTCCTAATCCTCCCTCCCTTTTCCATCCTTCCTCCTTTCCCTTCAACCAAACACACCAAACTCCTTTCATCCCTCCCTTTTTCCTTTCTTTCTCCTTTCCCCCAACCAAACACAGGACACGGGTAAGAGAAAGGGGAAGAAGGAATAGGAAGGGAAGTGGGTAGGCAAGGATTGACGTGGGACAATTGGGTTCACTTCTTGAGCCAACCACGTCATGTACGTGGTTTGCGAAATTAATGCACATCCATTTATGTCATGTACCGAAATTAGAAGAAACAGTGGAGCTTCCTGCAAGTACATTTGTAGCCTTGACTCTCCCCTCCCACAAAGAGAAAGTAGGCGGACCAAGTCACACACTTTGTGATGGAATCGGTCAATATCAAGTTTAGTCCAAATAATAGGAACCAAAAATAGAGACAAGTGGGCCTACAATTAGGGTGCTCTCATTCACCAATACGTGTATCCGTGTAAGGTCCACTTCTATGCTCAAGTCCCCTATGCTGCCACGAGCAAACGCAACCAATATTTAATTGAAGATTGTTTAAGCAACATGGGGTTACACTCGACGACACCCAAGCCTAATATCTCACACGCACCCATCTCATTTAAGGATTGACATTTACCACCTTCACAAATCCTCCACCATCATCTACTATTTCAAAAGAACCCACAAAGATGGCTGCATAGCCGTAACCACAATTTAGAGAGCATTAATTATTGTCTTGACATGCAACCAGCATAGGCGACCCAACCCTTTCATGATGCCCGCCAAGCACGACTTGTGCACATCACAAAAAAAGATAACTTGACTAGCATTGCTTTCTTTTTATTATTATTTATTATTTACCAGCTTTGTCGTACATCACTTTTTTCACTGAAGCTCTTGACATGCTAGTAACACCATGATTTATTCCTATCAATTTCTATGATTATTTTAATTATTTTCTGAAGACGCATAAACGCGCAAAGACTATTAGTTGTCACAAAGTATGAGAAAGTACACCATACTCTCATCTACTTTTCACATATTTGTCAGAGAATAGTCTCACACTCGGTCAAGTCACCACAACTAATATAAAAAAATTGATGTAGAATGCCATGATCACCAGCTTTTACTCATGCCAGTTTTTATAAAGGCCCCTTACTTGTGTTATCATCTAAACATGTCCATCATAAAATGTTAAAAACAAATTAATACATTTTTTATAATAAAAATGCACCTCATGGCACAATGTGCACTATGTGTGCCCAACGCTCACATCTCATTCCAACATCTTTTTTATTGCAAATATATTAAGTTATTTGGATGTTCATTAAAGAATGCCTTAACAATATATTTGTATCTATTATATCACCCTCAGTTGGAAACCAAGGATTGGAATATAATTAAGAGCATTTTATTACATTTAATTATCGCTTTAATATTCATGGCATGGGCATTAGTCAAGCTATTTGCATGTAGCTTAATTATTCTCATTATATGCAATTAAGTCTCTATCATAATTATAGTATGTTTTGTACATGTTACCTGACATATTATCCTCACGTAATGCTCGCCCTTGATATTTCACATACCACCACCAACGCACTTACCCATTGGTAGGGTATCCGTTGGTTTGTCATGGTATCCATGGCACGAAGGTTCCATTACAGAAGCACACTGCCCTATATATGGGGTATGGGGTGAGGCCTAACATTTAAGACTACACGTGACTGAAGTGTCATTGCTAACTGCTAAGTCACATCACCTTCTCTTTATCTCAATTTTTATTAGTCAAAATATTCAAAGTAGCCTAGCCCATGCTTCAGCTTCTAATTTTTTGCAGCCTTTTTCATGTCATTACTCAGGCAAGTGAAGGCCACTTGCACTTATCCAAAAAAAAAAAACCAAAAACAAAACAAGTGAAAGCCACGTGTCTCAACATGCTGTCAACATAAATGGGTTGATCTGGCTCTTAAAAAAACAGAGAGGATGTCAAGCTGGAGATGGGGCCCAAAGCAGCAATCACCATATTATTGAGTTGAGATGGGCCTCTTGAGCTCACAGCCGCACTGCTCCGGCTCGCATGATTATTATTAGCCTGTGTTACAAGTCCAAAGTGGCACACGGACTACCACATGATGGCCACGATCCAACATCTTTGGATTTACTGTTGTATACTTGCAACCACATGTGTGGGCTCAAACAAAGGCTAGAAGCTCATGGTGGTTCATATCCTTTCATCAGCAAACAATCGATTAGTTGGCCATAATAAATCGTCCTTCTTCTATTTATTTATTTGTTTATTCTCTTTATGCCCATAAATAAAAACAGGACGATGCACATATTATTGAGGTACTTCTGGTCGGATCTGATATATTGTCCAGGCGTTTCAACTTCTAAAACGTTTCTTAGAGTCGATTCAAGCAAGTTCTAACTTTTTGGAACACCATTTTCGGTACAGCCTCTTGGACAAGGCATTTTAAGAGGAGCATAGTGTCACAATATTTGGAACAATTTTCCTCAAAATTCTTGAGGCTTGTAAACTGATAGGTATTAAAATTAAGCAATATTATCAATTACATATCAAGAAGGTAGGAAATATCTTAACCTCTGCGTCAAGTGAACAACCATCCAAATGGGAGGAGCCTCAACTAGACCTAACAGCCTATAGCCCTACGGTTGAAACGCGGGTGGATCAAACAGTTCAATTGTCATCGCATTGAGTTTTACCAGAAGATTTCAAAGGTAAAATTAATACTCGTAATTAATAGGACTCTTTGAACTCCTTTGAATTTATATTAGATCTCTTGCCACTTGGTAGGCCTTTGAATCTATATTAGATTGGAAAGTGAAAAGACACCAATCTATATTAAATCTCTTGCCCCTTGGTAGGCAGGCCTAAGGAAGAAGGAAAGTGAAAAGACACCCGCGCAATTAACTCCTTTGAATCTATATTACATCTCTTGCCACTTGATAGATAGGCCTAGGGAAGAAGGAAAGTGAAGAGACACCCGCAAATCTATATTAGATCTCGTCACTTGGTAGGCCTAGGGAAGAGGGAAAGCGAAAAGACATTCCGCGGTACTCCTACACAGGTCACCTGTTATATGAAAGAGAAAGTCTTTCATTATAATTACTTAATTCGGACACGATCATTGATTATGAAAAAAAAAAAAATTAGGGCACGATCACGTGTTGTCATCGGTAGTATATTATAATTATATATAAGTTTTTTTTAGCTTTGAAGTGAAACAAAATAAGATTATAAAAATAAGAAAGATTTTGATAATCCTATTTCGTTGTATTTTTGTTAACTTGTAATATCATGTTTCATATGACAATTACATATAATTCTTCTCGCCTCGAAAACATACTACTAAGGAAAAAATGAAAAAAGAAAAAATGGGACCCTTGATTCTGCACTGACAGAACTACTTGTCTAAGATGAAAAACCTACGCGGATTTCTTAGCAAATTGGATTCTTAAAGGCCCTGTGTCCTCCGTCCTTGAAGAGCGAGGCTCCAGCTGGGCTTGGAATTCTTTTGCTGCCGCCCGCCTGCCGCCTGCCTGCCGCTGTAGTCTTTCTTAGGCCTAAACTAGTTTTGTTCTATTTCCATTGTACCAAAAAAAACAAAAAAAACAAGAGGGGGGGGGGGGTGGTGGTGTCCCTTCTCATCTGTGTCCATACGAAGCCAACGATGTCAATTTCTTGTCTTTTGTAATTTGTATCCCTCTCTAAAGTTAATAATCATCTTAGCCAGACTGGAAAGCAAATCATCCAACAAGTGAGCAAGAGTCCCAAATTGTACACTAATCCAAATCGGACCATCATATACAGCTTTTATTACAACCCACTTCATGGTGATCTAGTAATAGCAAATTAATCATCTTTCCCAGGGGATACTAGAATTTCATTTCCATCAAGTAATCTCCCTATAAATAAAAAAACATAATGCTTGGAAGGGTAGAGGTCCCTATCGCATAAGAAAGATCCCCACAAAACATAAATCAGCAAACACCACGCACCAGCCCCCAAAAACGTCACAAAAAAAAAAAGAAAAAAAAGAAAGAAAAGAAAAGGAAAAAAAATCTTCTTAAGAGTTCAAAAACCAAAGATCATCCCTTTCTAAGAAGGGGAAAGATGCAACAACGCTACCAAGCCATTGGCTATTAGCCACTTCATTGGATCTTCTAGGGGAAAGATAAACCTCGACAACCAATAGCCAACGGCACCCTGATATCCTAGAAAACAACTTGAACTTCAGCGCTAGAAAACAATTAGAACAAAGGAATACCTTCATTGCGCAGGTTATTGTAAAATGCAATAACTGCCAATGAGCCATAGCTCATGACATCTGAATGGCATAGGGTTAAGTAGGAGATTGACTCCTCTCCGATGTAAACCAGGAAAAAAGAAAAAAAAAAAGAGAGAGGTTATTGTAGAACATTGCATTGCCAGCATTCAGTAACACAAGCTAAAATAAGCATATCCAGCAAGTGGGCATCCAAAAACTCCTCAATTGCCAGTTTTGAGTTCAGAAATTAAAAGCAAAGAGAAAAACGCCACCCACTCCAAGGGTTCACTTCAAAACTAATCCCCAGATAGACTATCGTCTACCTTAATAAACTGCTAAAGCCTGTTTTAATTGCTACTTCGCAACATCAGGGATGAAACCACACATGTATTTCTTGCCCTTTATAAAAATAAAAAAAACAACCAAAACCAAAAACCAAAAACCAAAAGATAAAAAACAAAACAAAATCTTGACATGTGCTTCCAAAAGAAGTATAAGCTCTCTTTCCCCCCTCTTCTATTTTCTTTTAAACCTATTTACCTGATCTAATGAAGAGAAGAATATAAAACCCAACAATTACTGTGCAATTTGCCCCAAAAATATCAACTTACTGTGCAATTCGCCCCAAAAATTAAGTACGTTCAAAACTTTGCATGAAGAATAGCAAGGTCTCACGAAAATTTTTGATGGAAATCAATTTGAAAAAAAAACTTCCAGGATTTCCAAGAGATTAAACGATCATTTATTTACAAACACACACCATTGTAAATGGGAAAGAAATTTGAAGGACTACAAAAGGTAAAATTCAACAAAAGCACTTCAATAGATGTGAAGCTCCCTTGCCTTATTTTATAAGTTTTCTTTAAGCTTCTCACTTCCCTGTCCACTTTAAAAGCTATATCCACATTCACAATAAAATCTAGATTATTCCAAACTTTCAGTTCATAATTCATTTCCAATGTAAGTATCTCAGACAAAGTGACAAATGCACAAGAGATACCTCTAGTGCTTAGCCTCCACAGCAGGAGCCACAGGCAGGTAGAGAACCTGGACATTCACCACAAGAAATTTTAACTTAACAAAGAAAAAATGAAGAGAAAGAAAACTTGGAAACTGCAAATAAATAAAAAGAAAACATGAACTTACTATGGTCAATCCCTCGAACATTGTCCAGTCCACGGGGTGGCCCACGAGGACCACCACCATATGGCCCCCTTCCAGGAGGACCTCCTGGGCCATCACCATCCCATTTCTTGCTGGATCTTGAGCCTTTTCTATACGCATCTGACTTTTCCATCTAAAGCATTGAAGGCATTAAAAAAAAAAAGTACATAAAAGGCAATCAATTCCTCCAAATTAAGTAATTAAAGAAAAGTTAGCAAGAGAGTTTATTTTACCGAGAACATTGTTGCAAAAAATACACCAATAAAGTTAACAATGGCCCAAAAGAAATCAGGGATTGTTCTGAGTCGCCATATCGATTTCTTGGATTTCACAACACCTGAAGAAATAAAGATAAAATTCACAACTGGTCATTTCTACCTGTGAAAATAATCAAGAGGATGGCATATCAGTTTCAAGTGTACTTTCCTTCCACTCAAGGTAATTGTAAACACCTGCCCCCCCCCCCCCCCCCCCCCCCCTCCCCTCTCCTCTTCAACAAAAAAAAAAAAAAAAAAAAAAAGGGTACACATCACAAGATTAGAAGGAAGATCTTGCTCAGATATGTCAATGTCACTACCCAATGTAATTAGTCATGGTTTAAAAATAAAAACCAATTCAGCTGACAATGTTACTTATAATCACCTGCTGAAAGAGTCTACAAGCATAATAAGCAAGATCAGTTGGAGCATTTTCAGTGTCAATTTTCAGCAACTTACAAAGCAACATTTTAATAAATAAAAAGGCAAGGTCATGCAGAAAGTAGACGAGATAAGTTAAAGCATAATGAATACAACTAAAAGACAATTTCTGGAGTAAGGGTTAAAAAACAGATGAAGGCCCAACCTTTTCTGCACAAGGGGCCACCAAATACAGTACTCACATAAAAAGAAGAAAATGTTCAATGCACAGAGACAAATAAATACTCCGTAATATTCTTCCTCGAAAGAAACTTTGCTGATTTTCACTGTTTCAGTAAATAAATTGTTGTCTTGAACCTCACAATGCTTCAACTCTGGAGTCCATAGATCAATTAATTAGTCATACCAATCCATTCAGTTAAACAGTCTATCTGCTCAATTAAACAGGGAAACAATAAATCTTCATGCTAAATTCAGATAGCATTTATGATATACTACATTCAAGAATAGGGATTAGCAACTGCAATATGCAATTTGTCACTAACACTTCAATTCATGAAAGGAAAAGTATATCATAACAACTCGAAAACAAAATAAGGATAGACATTAAAATTTGCAAATAAATTTTCCTAAGAAAAGTGCTAATGTGTGATCGCATATCAATAACCACACAACATCCTTAAGAACCACAATGATACCGAAATGATCGTTGTTCTTAGGAGACATAAATTTTAGACCTTTCAATCCCTCTAAATTATCTTACATCCATTTCCAATTGTTAACCTAAGCACTTGTCTTAGGACCATAGTACCCTTCATCAAAAAGGAAGTCGAAAAGTCCCAAATTGCGGAGACATTGCTTGATGTGATTAGGAGTTGCACACACTACGGCTGTCACATCTTAAACATGAATTCAACATGAACCTATATATCAAACATCTGAAAATCTGAAAAGTTGGTAAATCTACTCAAAATTTTATAAAAGATAATGCACTAAATAATTATAAACACCAAAGCAAAAGGAAAGCAAAAGGGACAAGGATTTTTTTTTTTTTTGGCGGGGGGGGGGGGGTTTGAGTGAGAGAAGTAGCATCATTCTCAGTCATGTAACGTCTACAACCATCCTGACTTCACGTTAGAAATGTTGGTGCGAAATCAGTGGCAATCAAAATCTTACATGAATCATCACCAGTTTCCTCAAATCGTTTAAAAACAAATGTGATGGGATAAAATTTATGGAGCAATTAAACAATATATGATGCGGTAAAAGTTAGAGCCATTAGCCATTAAAGTTTTAGTATGGGCAGCTAAAGCTGCCTATGAGGGTATGAGGCCTCTCAAATGAGCCGTTAAGGAGATTAGTCTGGGCTCAAACTTGGGCGGGAGTAAGGCCTGGGATAACCTTAATTGTTAATAATTATAATTTAAAAAAAAAAAAAAAAAAAAAAGCTTTAGTATGAATTACACTGCTCAAAATTCAACTGTAAATCTGTAGTAAATCCTAAAAAATGAATCAATACGAATAACAAAGATTACTAATTTACATGGGTCTTTGGATGGCTTTTGCAAAATGGGGAACAATTAAAGTGCCATTTAAAGTTACATATTTTTAGGACATGTTTGCTGCCAAGACAAAATATTAACGTTTGAGAGATTGTGAGAAATTCAAGTCCCAACGGCTAGAACTAATCATAAATTTAGCACAAGTTCATGGCGAAACATAAAGTTCAATACTTGCAATATGCGTCAAGGTCAGGTCACAATTGGCTAGCACTTGTGTGGTAATTAGTTGGACAGTAAGCTCAGCCCTCAAACTCCGATAAAATTATCGACCCAACAAGTAATAAATTTAGCACGAGAGGTTTTTTTGGCTAAACATAATCGTCAATACTTGCACTACGCATCAAATTCAGGTCACAATTGGCGAATGGCTCCAAGTTATCAAGCGAAAACAAACCCAAAAAACGGACAAACCCAATTTTCCAAACGCTGTATCTCTGTATGAACATCAATCAGAATAAAATTCCAATAATGGTAAGAGCGTCCCAAAAAGGCCACCGAAAAAAATAAAAATGGAAAACGGAAAGGCAATTACAGGCTAACGAATTCAAAAACGATAAACAATCCGAATGTATTTATCGATTAAACATTAAAAAAAAAATGGTGTGATTATCTAAAAGAAACCCTAATTTCAACGAATCAAGAACATCTGATGCCCGATCTGGATAAAACCTACAACAGAAAACACAACGATCGTTCAAGGAAGATCGAAACCCTAACTTCTGAAATCGATTCTACAATTCAACGAATCAGGTCTCCTTTTTAGTATATCATATACACACAGATTAGCACACAGAGAGAGAGAGAGTCCGTACCTCGCTCGACGTAAGCCATGGGAGCTCTTCCAGGGTCTTCTCGGGTCTACTCTCACGCACAGATATTGAAAAATTGGAAGGATGAAACACACGGAAGTCGATAGAACCGAGCCCACAGACGTGCTTCGGCCGGCTAAATACGCGGTTGATTTTATCTCTTTTTTTTTTTCAAAAATATATTGGGCCACAAGAAATAGCCGTAGAAGTAACTCCGACGTTGGACGTGCCTGTTTGGATGGGCTTTTTTGGCAGCCCAAAATCATTTATACAGCCCAATTGCCCAAAATGTATTTTATTGGGCCTGGGGCTGTTCGTTAAATGCATATCGTTTCCTGCTATGTATAGGAAAATCGTTTTGCGTCAATTATGACACGTCCTTCCTCTTATGTGAAGGGGAGGTTCTAGATTTGAGTCTTTAAAGGAGTTATAAGATATTCTTTTAGAAGAAAAAATTTTCATTTGAGTTTGCATTTTATTTTTTTTATTTATTGTTTTTTATTGAAATGTTTTTTTTCAAACGATCGATAGGTTAAATCTAAAACCTCTGCAAACCAGATATCCTAATTGGAAAAGTAAATGCCATTAGGCCCAAGGGTTATTGGCTATTTATTTATTTTTTGTTATCAATAGGAATATCTTTTACTTTTGGTGTGATTAATCCTTTCAAACACAGGGAAGACCATTACTTATTTAGTATCAATTAATCTCCATAATAAATTTGACTGATGGTTTACCTTAGGAAGGTGGGTCTTATGACTCTAGGAGGTTGGTCGAGATGTTAGGTCTTGGGTGTACTCCCTCATTTCAACTCCTCGCACTTTTAAAAGGCATCTCACATACCTACACAGGCACTAAACAAAATTAAATAAGGCCTGGATACCCCTAATTGCTAATCGAAAGAAAAAAAATTAATTATTTTTAATTAAAATTAAAATTATGCTTAAAATTAATTCTTATATAGTGGTGCATGAATGTATTAAAAAGGTGGGATGGGAAAATGGTGAATTCAATTCTTGTGACAAATAGTCAAATACTAAATAACACCGACCACTGGGAATACTGGGCCTAGGGGGGTATGAAAGGATGGGTATCCTTCCTTGTGTAGACTAGAAACTTTTTGGGCCCTCTTTGAATGAATCAAAAGCAAAAAGAAGGAAAAAGGAAAAAGAGGAAAAACAAATACTAAACAATAAATAAGGATTATATACTCAGCTTAACTTTTATTGTTTAGATTGAAAACAGCAATTGAGTGTGATCACTTGGAGGGAATAAAAATTCTTCTTTTCTTTGTTTACACGTTGGTGGGGTGAGGGGGGTAATTTCCGGCCAATTCTGGTAGAAACACTTATGCCAATGGAAATTTTGGAAGTTAAAAAGGGTTATTAGGCCAATGCCATAAAAGATAATTTGTTTATATAGGTTGATAAAAGGGCAAATAAAATTAGTCAATTTGCTTCGTGGTGAACCAGTACCACTTCACCCAAAAAAAAAAAAAAGAAGAAAAAAAGAAACCAATACCACTTGACCTTAGGCTGTGTTTGGTTTGAAGAATGGAATGGAATGGGAGTGGGAATGGAAAGAGAATGAGAATGAGAATGGGAATGTCTGCATGTTTGGATAAGGGATGGGAATGAAATGAAAAAGTATAGGTGGGACTTATTTTTACTTTTTGAAAGATGGGAATAACTATTTCTTTTGGTTTGGGAAGAAATGACTATTCCCTCATTGGAAGAAATAAACCCCCCCACAAGGGAATAGCCATTCCATTCTCTAGCTTGTGCAACCAAATACTCACTTTTTTTGGGGAAATAGAATGGTGATTCCATTCCTTCTCTCATTTTCTTATAACAAACATAGCCTTAATTTTCGTAGATGTCCAAGAGTACTCACAAAGGCAATTCCTAGTAATACTGTCAATTTCTGTAGTTGCATCATTTTTCGAATGTTTAAAAATGCTGCATTGATCTCACGACGATACATGATGTTATTTAAAATTTATTCAATGTTGATCTCACTCAAGTACCATCTTGGGAGAAATGATCGACTTGGACAAAGTCCTAACTTTTATTTATTGAAAAAATGTTATTTGTATCAACTCTTTATACCAATTCATATATGGTAGATGATTGCCTGATTGGGATGATGTCAAATGATTTGTTGGGTTTTTTTTTATTTTATTTTATAATATTAATGATTCAACACCACACCATCAACCATGTGAGTTAGTGCAAGAAGTTGGTGTTAAGAGTATGTGCATATAGCACTACTGTTATTTTTTTTATGCAAATTAGTTACTCTCAAGATTAGAGCCTACACTTTCACGTTTGCTAACCCGATACTTTTCTCATTACATCAGACAATGCTGTTCTTACATGATTTATTAATAATCTCAAATGAGGACCTATGATTCCTTTGGCAAAACAAAATTGTTTTGGAAACTTGAGGCTTCCCAACCTGATGGGTCTTGCTCAAGTATTGAAACGTACATTAATTAACATCAAAACAAGAATAAGATCACCGACCAGCTTAGTGGTGATACACAAGGTGGATAGGGTTTCGGTAATTATAGATTTGGGATCGATTTCTCTCCAATATAACCTACCAAAAAAAATAAAATAAAAATGACCCCATCTCATAGGCTCCATTTAATCTAATATGCATCTAAAATAAATGTTCATCTAATTTTCTCAGTTCTCTACGTATCACATTCATTTACGTGATAACCTTTTAAATATCATAAAAACTCACATCTTAGGATGTCAATTATTTTTAAAACCACCTCATAACAATTTTAATAATATTTAATCTGAAACTGAAGATCCTCGTTGTTTATGTACAAGTTAAAATTCTCTTTGTATAATATTGATCTCTTTGAGGCTACCCAACAACTTGGAGTAACCTAATAATTATCTAGCATGTGTGAGATGGTAAACTGCTCAAGCCAATAAGATTAATCTCATCCTAAAGGGATGGATGGAGATACCCACACCAAGCTAAAAATAAAAATAAAAAAATAAAAAAAATACTCCCGAATGATTCGTTCCAATACCTTTTGGATTGGCTTTAATTCGTTCGCTTTTCAGCTTTGGATCTCAACTCTATGGTGATTGATGTGTACGTGTAGTAAATGAGAAAATGGGGAAGGGATGATTGGGAGAAGCCATTGGGGTCAGCATAGCATTGAGCGAGGGTGGGGTATAAGGGGTATGAGTAAGATATATTAGAGATTAGTTTAGGGATGGCATCGGGGCGGGTTTGGGACGAGACTCCCCTATCCCAACCCTAATCCTATAAAAAATCTCTAAACCCATTCTTTACACAAACCCTACATGGGGTGGGATCCCCCTATTCCAACCTCAACCTTATAAAAAATTAATGAACCTGTGCCCTGCCCATACCCTACAAGTCCCATCCCCGTTTGAAAATGAGGAATACAAAACCCATCCCCTGTCCCATCCCACAATACAACTGGGATAACCTATTCAAAAAGTGAATACAATCTATTAACAATGCACCCATATTATAATCCAAAAATGCCAACACCACTTCATTAACTAATTCATGAATTCACAACCTGTTACCAACCTGTTAACACTTAGCAATTCATCTAACACAAACTAAAATATTACAATTACTTAGCTAACACTGTCCATCTAAAAAATTACAATCTGTTAGTAATCCACCAAAATAGAAGCCATTTACAAAATCATATCAAATAGTACAGTCCTGTTTGGCTAAGCTTTTAGATAGTCCAAAATCACTTTTGAAATTTAAAATCACTTTTGGTCCTGTTTGGTAGTCTAAATCATAATCACTCATAAGCTCAAAAAGTGATTCTATAATAAGCAAATTGCTCTAAGCTTTTAATCAGAAGCTAGTGTCAGCTTTTGTAGAGGATTTTAATAGCTTTTCATATTTCCAAAACTACCTTTAATGTTTGAGTATGGAAACAAATTTTTTCACCCATATCTTTTAACAAAATGATAGCAGCCCCACCTTAGACCCAAGTCCTCCCCTCTCATGCAATTGTGCTCTTTTCTCATGTCAGCATCAATGTTTTGGTAACTTCAACCAACTTGGACCCATAGGATCCTAATTTAAACTTCAAAAAAAAATTTTCTCCCTTCATACATTCATTGATTTATACTTGTTGGAAATTTTTTAAGAATTGATTCCATAAAATTTGGATTTGTAATATATATATATATATATATTTTTTAAAATATCAATTCATGCTCTCTTTTTTTTCTTTGTTTTAAGCAAGGAAAAAATAAAATAAAATAAATATCAATTAAAATATCAATTCATGCTCAAATTTCGATAAGAGTACGGCCTAGGCCAGGGGTACCCCCAATCATTAATATTAAATTTATAATAAAAAAAAATCACTACGTACTATTACCCAATAGAGCCAAAAAAAAAAAAAACATTTATTATAAGGGACAATTCAGTCAATTTCGGGTTATCTATACTACTATATTAAATCAATTCCCTTTGTTGTTGAACTATACCTAAAAATACTAAAATACCCTTATAAATTAATAAAATTAAGAGACAATTTGGTAATTTTACCAACTTTGAAAAACCCACAACATGTTTCTCCTTAATTCTCTCCCACACACACACATGCGGTTTAAAAACTTTGAAACTAACATAACAGTTTCACTGATAGAGTGGAAACTTGAAAAAATGTGTTGCACACGCATCGTGTGTGCTCGATTACTAGTAACAATTATAGCAAATGTTCTTCCCAAACAGACAAAAAATCACTTTCAGCTCTAACACTACTTCTGAATACAGTTTCCAAATAGAGACTACATATATACTAAAGAGCAACTACTAAATAGAGCCCATCTACAAGTGGTCATATACAAAATCAGTTAGCTAGCCCATCCATCTACATATTACGAATTTTATATACCGTTTCATCATTTCAGCAATCCAAAAGGAGCACCAACAGTCCAACACCATCCAAAAAAAGAGCCACCCAATACTCTCCCTACAATATTTGAACAATTTTTTTTAAAAAAAATAAATTGCGTTAGTAGTTAAAAATTTTAAATTTAGCTATACTTGGAAAAACACCATTAAAATAGAAACAAAATGATATATATGAAATTAAGTGGGGCAGGGCGGGATTACACATTAAACCCAAACCCGCCCGTAACCTGAGTCAGGATTTTTTTTATAAAATACCAATCCTACCCCTATTCTATTTAAAACTATCCCAATCCCGTCCTAATAGGGCTAGGTTAGGTCGGAATACCCGATTTAGGTGGCCTATTGCCATCTCTAAATTAGTCTAATGGTGAAAGAGGGTGAAGTAAACGATATGAGTAGGATAAGTAAGAAATTCAAACCCTCCCATTATCACCAAAAAATAAATAAATAAATGAAAAGAAGTTGGTGGGGGTGGTTGTTATTTTTAAGGCTTTCAATGTAGGAGGATTGGGCATACGTGTCTAACACGGGGACCTTATTGGTCTCAATGTTGTTTGGTGGAGACTTTTAAGTGACAGTTTCTGGCTGCGCTTGGCCTCGTCACCTATGTTTTACTTCCCATGGATATTGATGTTCAAATGAGGTGTCGGTCAAGTCAAGCAAGCTACAGCTAGAGTTGCCATCGAGTCATTACCACTATGGGCAGCCTAGAATGGTCAGTATATACTAGAATAGATTAGGAAATTTCTTGCCAAATCTTGATTTTCTTTGACGTACTTGTCAATCTATTCTATCTAATCTCATGCACAATTCTTATATATCAAGTCAAGTTCATGTTCATTTGCCATGGAAATAATCAATGAAAGAGACAAGAGATAATGAACGAATGACAACATGAAGTTTTCGTAGCTTGAATTTGAAGAATGGAATTGAGCTTCAATATTTCAAACAAATACGACAAGTCAACAACCCAACAAATTTAAATAAACTGTATAAATTGAAAGGAAAATGCTAAATATACCAGTTTTGTTTACGAGATTGGTATGTCTGTTAATCATTTTTGTAATAAATAAAATGCTTAGGCCCATCATGTTTAGAAAAATCCCCTCATCTGGTCGATTCATTGGTGGATACAGCATTGCCTAAAATAAAAATAGAGGTGATGTAATGAATAACCTCCGGATTGTACTTAGAAGCCATGTTTAAACTTATTTAAAAGTTTATTTCTCAGTTAATACATACTTGAACTAAATATACCTCTTCTTTTTTTCTTTTTTTTTTCTTTTTATAAAAACATGTTCTGTATTTCGATACAAATATAAAATTGTGAAATGCATGGAAATGTGCATATATAAGAACCCATCCCATCGTATGAGAGGTAATATATCACCTAGCAGTGAAAATAAAGAGAAGCATTCAGCAAAGTGTAATTTTCTCTTTATTATTAAGGTGATATATTGCATAGTGACATTAATCTAGTTGAAAAAAAAAAAGAAGCAGGCGGTTGTTGGAGACTCCCTATTATTATTTATTTTGTTAGAAAGCACAACTCTCGTCAAATGTATCTTGAGAGACTAGTCTTCTTGTGGTTGGTGATGACTAGTCTTCTTTTGATTATTTTTCTATTGGAGTGCACAATTTCAAGTGAAAATAGTCCTCGGTGGAACGGTCAGGTTCGTGAACTAAGGCCCCTTTGTCTCCATTTTCCACCACTAAAAGGTCAGGAAAACACTATTCAAATCTTTGTGTGTATAGTATTGGCACGTGGTTCGTAGTGAAACCAGGGAAAATGATAATACTCCAAATGAATGTAAGGGCTTTAGTCCTTCTCCTAGATGATGATGACGATTAATTATATCTTGAGGAGAAAAACTTGAGAAGTAGGTGACCACCTACCACGGTTTTTTATGGGGCACTCTGCAGTGAGACATTTATTATGAGCTGAGATTTTCGTTCTCTCCGTTTTTTGTAGTTGGAATCCTTTCCCAAGGTTCAAAAATGTCTCGGATCCCATAAAAATAGGAATTAGAGATGTAAAATTCAGAGACCACACATAGGTTTATTTGGACAAAAATATAAAATAATATTGTTTTTATCGAGACCATGCTAGCATGACAGATTATTATTGTTAAACAACAGTAAAATTGTAGTCACAGTTAAAGGTTTTTATTAAAAAAATCCATTTTTTTATAGTTGAAGTGGTCAAAATTTGACTGAAAGCAATGACCTAGTTCTTATGATTGTACAATATTAATTAGTTTTTTTTTTTTTTTTTGGGGGGGGAAGGGAATGATAGGAAAATACACACACATATATATATATACACATACACACGAAGCCAAGACATCGACAAATTCCACACATTTGGCTTTAAATATATATTTTTTTTTATAAAAAAGCCACACATATTCCACATATTTATTAGGACGAGAACATATAAATTTTTCTTCTTGAAAGCATGATGGAATATTGATCTTGGTTAAAAGCTTAAAACCAAAAGAGGGAAAAAAATTGCAAATCTTATTCTGGTGTCGGCTCTGTTTCATTGATAGTTAGACAACAAAACAGTCCAGGCATTCCTCAAGAGCCATTTTTTTTTTTTTCCATTATCCAAAGTAAAAGGAAAAACTAGTTACTCTTTCAATGTCCTTTCGCCTTTATGACGAAGCTTCGTAGAAGGACGCATCTTTTGTAGGGTTAGGCTATGAATTCAAAGATAAGGTTTAACACGGAGTATACCACAAAACAAAAACAAAAATTTAAAATTTGTAAAAACAAAAAACAAATGCAAAAACAAAAAGGCATGTGAGGTTTGACCATTCAGTTAAATTGAATTTTGGTACAATCACCCCTAGAATGAGCTTAGATGGTGAGAAAAACTTACATATGTAATTGTGATAGGATTGACAATGATGTCACAATTTAATGAGACTAGAACAAAGTAAAATTTATTAGAGTTTTCATCACATAATCCTACTTTGTTTTGCTTTTATTAGTCTGTAACATTATTTGGCCATGTCATAGTTTCATAGAAAACTCACTCGTAGATGTAAGAATGAAACATTTTTGGATGTCTCTTTAACAACCTTCAAAACAGACCTTTGGTTTGTTAGCTATGTACATCATTAAAACCAGATCTCCAAAATATATAACATCCATGATGTGACATGCAAATACGTCAGGACTAATATTGTCAGGTCTGAGTGTCCCACTATCTCACACTATCTTTACGTCACATTATATGAATTCTTTTGGAGATGAGCAAAACCACAGGTTAGGAACCAGAGGTCCTGGGTTCACATCTTCTTTTTCTTCTTTAATTTTTATCTCCTCATTTTTGGATGCATGGACTTGTGAGTTGTGAGTGGTCTATGCAGCGTATAAAATTAGTTTGGATCTAAATCTCGAAAAAACTATATATATATATATATATATATATATATATATATTATCCTTAAATAAAAAAGGATCCTGTTTTGTTTACGCAATTGCTTCCATTTTATCAGCCTCTCACATTACCATCCAACCAAACTGGGTACATTGGCAATAAAATTATTCTCAACACACCAAATTAGTCACTGAATGGTGGCTCAGCCGTCTTTTTCCACACCTAGCTTACCTGTATATTTCCCTTTATCCTCATGTTTTTTTGGGAATATATATTATTGACCCAATTAACTATTTCACACTCAATATCATTAGGATTAATGGGACATATGCCTATTGAACAGTAGTCCAAGCTAGCCTCCCAATATCTCAAGTATGTACAGTTCATGAAGAAATGGGTCTGATCTTCAGTCTCCTCCTTACACAAGGGACCAATAACATCTACAAAACAAAACTTCTATTACTCAAAAGGAAATCTATTATGACTAACTAATTAAGAACCGCATGAAACTTTTGATTTTAGGAGCATGGTTCAACCAGTCAATCTTCAAACTTCCGACAGTGAATTTAATCACACGCAGGACATCTCATCCCGTCCTTTACGGATTGGACCAATAATTTATTCTATCTTGAAATTTTCATCCTATTGACTAGTAATTGAGCACACACGATGCGTGTGCAACACATCTTTTTAAGTTTCCACTACATTAGTGGAATCACCTATGTCAGTTTCTAAGTTTTCAAACCGCATATATGTGTGTGTGGAAGAGAATTAAAGGGAAACAGGTTGTGGTGGGATTTTTTAAAATTAGTAAAATTATCAAATTGTTTCTTAATTTTATTAACTTATTAAGGTATTTTAGTATTTTTAGATACAGTACAACCACAAAGAGAACTGATTATATATAATAGTATAGATTATATGTGTTGTAATGGACCCAAGTGGCTGCGTAATGTCTCTCAATCAATAGCAGTCCTAAGAGTTTTCAAATGTTGACTATACAACTGTACACGTTTCTTTTCATTTAATAATCTCAAACTAAGACAGATAATTGCTTTCACAAAACAAGGGAAGCCAAATTTTCTCCAATCAAAAGGATTCTTGAAATTTTTGGTGTCTGTTCAAGTCTTGGGATATTAACATTAAAATAAATACATGAACTAAGGCCCCAATCTCATTTGCTACCCTTATAATTGAGAAATAAACAACGAAAAAGTTAATAGTAATACTCTCTGCTTTTTGTGCCTGTACACGCTTCGAATGTTGGAAAATGTTTCCGTGGACATACAAGATGTTATGTAATAATCTCAAACCAATCCCAAAAACACTTTGACAAAATAATATTGTTTCGGGGAATGTAAATCTCTTCGACTATATGAGATGGGTCTTGCAAAATTTTTTATATCTGTTAGGACGATGCCATGTTAACATCAAATAAATAAATAAATAAATCAGGACTTAACTTCATAGGTTCCATTTAATAATAAATCATTAAAAAACAAAGGGGTTTTTTGAACATGTACAGTGAGTGCACATGTTATATATGTTATAATTAATGATCCAATCATTGCAATGGAAATTATGAAAATATATTGTAAATTGTGAAAATTACTTGAAAAAATGTGAAAATACTTGAAAAACTGAAAAAATACATTTTTTTTCATGAAATAATTGGATTATTAATTATAACTTAACATATACCCTTGGCAACACGATAAAAAAAACTAAAAAGAAAAAAGGTCTAAGGTTTAAGTTTAACTTTTGGGACAATCAACCAATTATTTAATTAGCTTTTGGGACAATTAATTGATCAACTTTTGGGACAATGAATCAATTAATGGTAGGTAATGACTAATGAGTCATTAATTTTCTTTGATATTAACATCCCTAGTTTTTTTCCTAGTTTTTGATTCTGTAACTGAACTTTTAGAGGGGGAAAAAAAATAGAAGGAAAAAAAAAAGGTAACGACTCCTCGTGAGGCGAAAAACTTGTATATAATTGTGGCACGGATGTGGTGTCACGGTACCATAGAAGGCAAGTAAAGTGAGATTGTCATAGTACTTTTTGATCCCACAATCCTATTTTGCTTGCCTTCATTGGCCCGTGACACCACATGACCGTGTCACAAGTTACATGGAAGACTCATTCCCTCCCTCGTGAGAGTATGGGTCCATCAACATCGACTTAAGCCATCATATGTCGTACTACTACTAGATTCCTTTAATGGCGGAGCCAAAGGGCAGAGGCCTTTGGGGGCATGTGCCCCCACTGGCCTCAAACAAATTTTTTTGTTTTTGGAATACGTTACTAATTGATAACTATTTGCCAATATAATGCCAAAAAAAAAAAAAAAAAAAAAAAGGAAAAGAAAAGAAAGAAAGAAAGAAAGAAAGAAAGAAGATTGTAGTCATTTTTAAGCATATATACAATTCATTTGAAATAAGTTGACACAAAAATCTTTTTTTTAGTATTACATTGGAAAATGATTATCAAAAAGTACTAATTTTTTTATAAAAAAAATCTAAAGCCTTCAATTCCCACTTTACAGAATCATAGTACAGTGCCCTTATCGGAGATAATACCTAACTCCGCCCCTAAATTCCTTAGTGGATGTTTGAAAATAGAAGTACATGAAACCATCTCAATCGACGGATGTGTTATGATCTGTCTTTCACTTATTGCGTTGAGTGTGGTGTTTGTTCAAAAGGTCTTTTTGTAAGCCATATTATTTCCTCTCTCCCCTGTCCTAAAATATTTGAAACTTTGAAAATTCAAATTATAAATTTTTTCTAATATTTGAAACTTTGGTAAGGGATAGGAATGGAATGGAATGGAATGGAATAGAAAAAAATAAGTGAAACCCATTTTTTATGATTTTAATTCCTTAAAATGTAAGAATAACCATTCCTTTTGATTTGAGAAGGAATAGCTATTCCATTCCCATAGGTTACCAAACATTCACTTATTTTAGAATAATGGAATCCTCATTCCATTCCCTCCTTTATTCACTTATAACAAACGCAACTTTAATGGAGGCCCGGAGGGAGGAGAAAAGGAAAAAGCTCTCCTCAAAGACCCATTGGCCACAACCTCTTGAGACCCTTATATGATGCAAGAATTAATTTTTCTTTTAAATTCAAATATATTTTTAAGTCTTAAAAGTTATTTTATTTTGGGAAAAATAGCACTACTCAATAAACATAACATTACATGTCACTAAGTTGAAAATCTAACCCATTGGCCATGCCCCTCATTGGACATGTCGATAAAAATGGTCTCAATTTATTTGGTTAAGTAAAAAACTTGGTTAAGTAAAAAACACACGTATCCAAAAAGAGTTGAACCCAGAACTGCTTAAAACACTTTCACTTATATAAGAGAAGAATGGCCACTAGGACCAAAGGCAAATGCAAATTCTTATGAACTCAATTTGTACTGTAGAAATTGATTTGTTGAAGGTCAGATTCATGTAAAAAGCAAAGCTTACGTGTTTTGCTTTTCTTTTTCTTTTTCTATTTTTCGTTTTTTTCCGCCAACTTGTCTACCCACGAGGGTAACTATGTAATTATATATATATAAATATCTCAGCCTATGTGACTATAAATATACCACCGCATGTTGGTATGAAATCCTAAATTCACATCAAACGACAGAAGAAATTCTTTACACTTCCAACTATATATGGCGACAGCAAGAGTCCAGTCCTTGGCCTACGGTGGACTCCATCAGCTTCCACCACAGTTCATCCGACCGCTCCACGAGCGGCCGGAGAACAGCAAGGCCATCGAAGGGGTCACCGTGCCTGTGATCTCGCTATCTCAGCCGCACGATGTCCTCGTCCACGAAGTCTCAGAGGCATGCAAGGAATGGGGATTCTTCCTCGTGACGGATCATGGTATATCACGGTCGTTGATCCAACGGCTGCAAGAGGTGGGGGAGAACTTCTTCAGGCTGCCACAAAAGGAGAAGGAGAGTTATGCAAATGATCCTTCAAGTGGGAAGTTTGAAGGGTATGGAACGAAGATGACTAAAAACCATGATGAGAAGGTTGAGTGGATTGATTATTTTTTCCATGCTATGTCTCCTATTTCTAAGGTCAACCATGACATATGGCCTAAAAACCCTCCTTCATACAGGTATGTGTGTTACGATTTATCCACGCATGCTTGTTTTTATACTTTTTTTTTTCTTTTTTTTGTTGGTACGTAAAGTTATTTTTGTGGTCACTTGCATGGTTTTACAATGAGGTTGTTCTTCACAATGGCTTAGAAGTTGCCCTTGTGGGTTTGGTTGAGTGATCAGACTTCGGATGTGCTTTTCTGAAATCATTATTTCAATTCCTAATAAAAATTAGTACCTATGTGAGTATGAGGCATTTTACACGGGCCGTTAGAAGAACAATTTGGACTGAAACATCGATGGGAGGAAGGCTTAGAGTACCCCTAATCATTATTGAATTAAAAAAAAAAAAAAAAGGCTTAGAAGTTTTTGTTTTTTGGTTTTATTTGCTTTTGTTTTCATTTTCTAACTGGGTTATGTTTATTAACCCCAGTTGTGGTTAATTTTATGAGCAGCGGATTCAAGTAACGCTTGGCTAAAGGGCTGTTACTCTACTTAGCCATTAATCACTTCATTAGTAAAAGGAGTTAAGTCTTTAGTGACAATCAAGAAGCCATAATTAAACTCCTATAATAAAATAGGGTGGTGTTATTCGCACTCCATCTATGACCTCTCGTATTCCTCACAAATTATTAACTGGGACCTGCCTCAATATATGAAGTTCCTAATGGGCCACAAAGATCACTTGTCTATATAATATAGCTCCTTCATGGGTCCTAAATCTTAAAGGCGGCTATTTGAAACAAAAAAAAATTGTACTGACTTGTGACCTATCAAGAAAGCTTAAAATTATTCTTCTTCCTTCTATTTTATTTAATCTCGTTTTTGTTTTGAGATATTCCAAAATATTTGTTTATTATAAAAAATTAAAACAAATAATTATTCTATTTTGTTAGTTGATGATAAAAATAAAAAGCACAAGAAAACTAGGCGAGATGGCAATGCCTTTAATGTGTCACCTTAATATGTGTGGTTTATCGAAGTCAGTACAAACAAATTGGAACAGATATTATAATTTTCTAAAGCGTCTGCGTTGGGCCAACTCGTCAGCAATGGAAACCTTGGGGGCCGGGACCATGGAAAATGACATGTTTTTAATTTAGCAGTCCCCACCAACCCACCCAAGGTATATCATGCATATATGTAGAGAAGAATTTTGGGGCGGCTATTTGATTAATTACCGGTTGTCAGTTAAATTATTTATTTTTAATTCTATGTCATCATCACATTGACGTAACATATCATACGTCATTATCAGGGTTAACATATCATGTGTCAGGCAAAAACTTCCATGTAACTATGATATGGTTAGGTGGTATTACTAGTCAATCACATGCAAGCAAAATGAAAAAGATAAGTATACTGATTTTTCCATTTTGCTTGAATGTGATTGGCTGGTGATACCAGCTGGCCATATCACAGTTACATGGAAGTTCTACTCCACGTGTCATTATCACGTGTCATAGATACCGTATAGCATTTTTTTTACAATAACATGAAACATTATAACATAATATAATGCGACAAATTGTGTTTGTCTATGTATATTATTGCGTTTTATATCATTGAAACTACTCGACTAGCCTGTATTACATATACACAACAATGATTCGGTGTAGACCATTTTGAATAAGATCACATGGCTCCTATTTCGAACGGTCCGCATTCGATCATCTCCCTATGTATACATACACATATTTTTGCTGTAAATGGTGGCTTAATCATATGCCTATTAATGTAACTCAGGGAAGTGACAGAAGAATACAGCAAGGAGTTATCAAAATTAACAGATAAAGTATTGGAGCTGCTCTCAGAGGGGCTAGGGTTGGAAGGGAAGGTATTGAAGTCCTGTTTGGGAGGTGAAGAAATAGAAGCAGAAATGAAAATAAACATGTACCCACCATGCCCACAACCTGAACTGGCCCTTGGAGTTGAGCCTCACACTGACATGTCTGCACTCACTCTACTTGTTCCAAATGATGTTCCAGGCCTTCAAGTGTGGAAGGATGGCAACTGGGTCGCCGTCGATTACATTCCAAATGCGCTCTTTGTCCATGTTGGTGATCAAATTGAGGTAAATTGCATCAAAGTAACTACTTGGGGTTAATCCCTAACCACCACCCCCCCCCCCCCCCCCCCCAAAAAAAAAAAAAAAAAAAATACACTACTTGGGAGCCTTCTATTTCTAAATTAAATAAAGGGGAGGTTAAAATTTAATCCTTGACAAAAAGGTAAATACTCATTATATCATTTCAATGATATTTTTCCCCTCAATGGAGACCTATGTTAAGGGAAGATCGTAAAATTGCTCCTTTTCCATCAACTGCATAACAAATTAAAGGTCAAAGACATTTTCCAAACTAGAGGGGTTTAAGTGTTAGAAAATAAAGTAAGGAAGCCTAGATCGTTCCACTCCCCTGCTTACAATCCTGATATTGTTGGAACAAAATTTGCTCATAATATGGAGGCTCATAATATGGAGGCAAATATCTAGATCGTAGAAGTTGCTTCATCTTTGACCATGTTCGCACCATCCATTTTCCTTGCTGCGTCCGTGTGAGTTGCAACTGCTCCCACCAAGCAGAGGCTCCTCCCATAAGTTTATACGCAACTAATTTCACCTTTTTATTTTTAGGAATCTCCATATAATCAAAGAACTTTTCTATCATAGCCAACCAATCGAGAAATCCCTCGATTTGGAGTTGACCATTAAAACTGGGTAGATCCATCTTCATATGAAAAGTCTTAGGTTCTCTCTCCTCCACTGTTTTCGAGTGAAAGGTGAGGGGGTGAAGTTGTAATTTTCTCTAAAATAAAATTATGAACACAATCCATTTTAATCCCCCAAAAAAAAAAAAAAAAAAAAAAAAGTATTATAGTTGATTAAAAATAAAAAGTAAAAAAACTAAAATACCACTGGTAAAAATTAATCTTGAAATGAGTATGAAAGTGATGTTGTGTGACACTGTGGCTTACAAGTGTGCTTTTGTTGTAGGTACTGAGCAATGGGAAATACAAGGGTGTTCTTCATAGGAGTTTGGTGAACAAGGAACGGATGCGCATGTCATGGGCAGTGTTTATTGCACCTCCACATGAGGCAACCATTGGGCCTCTTCCAGATCTCATAGATGATCACAACCCTGCCAAATATTCAACTAAAACCTTCGCTGAGTTCAGGCATCGCAAATTCAATAAGCTCCCACAATAAGAGCATGCGGTTTTGAATTGTTTGATGAGCTCTGATGCCCCTAATTCAATAAGCTTTCCACATTAAGAAACTGTTCTTGTTGTGGCCTTGTGCTGAGTTTCTAGTTTTTAAAAAGAAAAAAAAAAAAGTCCATGTAGTCATGTTTTCCTTAATAAGTGCATATTTATGACCTTATGATATATGTTATTTGCCCAAAGGTTGCTTTCTAACAATCGCAATTATGAGACTCAATATATAGACTTTATGTTTTTAGATTTAAACAAGGTCTCAATTTTCCCTTTTAATTCGGTTTTAGTCCTCAGCGTAATCATAATAAAATTTCAAACAAATTTCTGAGTGTGTTATTTAATGGTATAGGCATTATCTTAAAATTTGTACACTTACTCTTGAGATTGGGGGAGTCCAATAACCAAACCAATTATGGAAAGAAGGCATACAAATTGCTCCTTTTTTATTTCGTTCTTTTTTCTTTTTGAAATTTCCTTCATTATATTCTAATGCTCCATATATCATACTCTTTCTGGGAAATCAAACCCAGCAAGTCGACACTTAATTCCTCACTATACACCAAGTCAATCTTCGTCTTGACCTGTAATCCATATTCAAACAAAAGAAAAATCAGACCCCAAAATAAAATCCTTTAAAAACCAGTTAAATGTGTGGCTTATTCGATGCAAGTGGTTCATTTATTGGACACCATAGATTAACGTGGAAAAGTAAGATTCAAACCTTTTGTTTACTTTTCTTTTCCTCCATTTTTTCTTTCAGACATATTCATTTCCATTTATGACAATACTTCGCTCTTCACACAGAGGAGCTGCTCCTCCATGATGACTTGGCATACTGCCATGTGTTTGGAATTCTAAAAAAAAAAAAAAAAAAAAAAAATGTATACTGCCAGTGAGTACAACGGCCTTCTCTCATTTTTTTCTTTAGGACCAAAATAACCCTACTCTCCACACCTTTCTTCTCCAATGTAGTTCACAACCGGCAGTCTGAAACTTTCTCGCCGGCGAGACTCACCCTCATCCACATCCCCTGATCCCCTGTCCTTCTTACTCCATCTCCCTACACATCTCATGAATATAGCAATCTCCAGACCCACCAATACTTCACAATCTCATCCTTCTTCACTTTTCCCAAAAATCACAGTATGCAAAAGCATGAACAGTTGCAGCAAATCCACGCAAAAATAATCAAAATCAATTGAATTAGCGATCCACTTTCCATAGCTGGAATCGTTAAAGTTTATGCACTCTCCAATCACTGCGTCATCAATTACGCCCACATGTTGTTCGATAAAATGGAGGAACTAAACTGTTTTTCCTAAATCACCATAATTAGAGCTTTCGCCATTGCGAAAAGCTAGCAGAAGCTTTGTTCGACATCAACCATTGGAGTCATGAGGCAAGCGACTTTGGGTTCGAGATCGAAGCAGCTTTGTAGAGATTTTCTGGTAGAGTTCTTTGGTCTCACAAAGGTCTATGATCATGTAAAGATAGGTGTCGTCCTCGTACACATCGATCTCTTATTCTCTTCGCATAATTGGTAGTCCCTTTTCAAGGCATTAGACATGGGTGTCGTCCTCCTCTGTGGTGCATTTTATTGTTGAGGAGTTATTGGAGTTATTCCTATATATGGGTTTTATTGACAAGGAAAGACATAAAGTGGGTTTGGGATGGGACGTATAAGGGGAGGAATGGGATTGAGTCTCGCCGGAAATGGAGGTTTTAAGATGCCGGCGGCAAACCACATCAGAGAAGGAGGAAAGAGAGTAAAGGTTTGGGAGAGAAAAATGTAAATGAGAGTGAAGGGTGGGGGGTATTTTGGTCCTAAAGAAAAAATGAGATGGGGTCACTATAATAGTCACCGGTAGTGTGGGTTTCTCTTGATAACTTTAGACACGTGGCAGTCATATAATATAACACGTCAATATGGAGAGCCAAGTATTATCCTTCCATTTATATCATAGGATCTCCTTAAACACACAAATATAAACTTTTTCTTAAAATGAGCTTAACAGAGGAATCCCAACCAAGCCCTTCTGCCTGGGTCTGGAAATCCAGATGTGAAAAACCCCACATAGTTGGCGTCACTGTAACCCATTGCTGAGTCTACTACAGCAAGGTGTAGACCTGCATACAAATTTCTGTTTTTGCTGGCCTTTTTTATTTTTTTATTTTTTTATTTTTACACTGTATATGGCATGAGATAGCTTCCTCCACCCCCCGGGTTAAGTTCTTGGACTGCACTCATTGTGCAATCCCATGGTAAGCATGAAACACAACCAAGACCCATCAACTAACTTCACAAAAAACAAAAAAGGCAGAAGATAATATTATACGTACGTTATTAGCAACAACAAAAAAAACAAAAACAAAAACAATTAGATAATGTTACTTAAAAATAAAGAGGTGGAGAGAGAGAGAGAGAGTGAGACAGATTTTCCTTCATGTTAAACAACCATTTGTTTATATCATCTTCTTCTTCTTTAATATTTACTTCTTCATTTTCAGATGCATAGACTTGTGAGAGATCTATGCAGCGTGTAGAATAAGTTTGGATCCGAATCTTGAGAAACTATTATCCTTAGGTGAGAATGCCCTCGTTTGCCTTCTAAAAAAAAAAAAAAAAAACAAGAAAAAAAATTATCCTTAAATAAAAAAGGATCCTGTTTTTTTGACGCAATTGCTTCCATTTTATCAACCCTCACATTACCATCCAACCAAACTAGGTGCATTGGCATTTGGCAATAAATTTATTCTCAACACACCAAATTTGTCTCGAAAGGTGGCTCAGCCGTCTTTTTCCACACCTAGCTTACGTGTATATTTCCCTTTATCCTCATGTTTTTTTAGGAATATTATTGACCCAATAAACTATTTCACACTCAATATCATTAGGATTAATGGGACGTATGCCTATTGAACAGTAGTCCAAGCTAGCCTCCCAACATCTCAAGCATGTACAGTTCATGAAGAAATGGGTCTGATCATGAAGAAATGGGTCTGATCTTCAATGATCACATGGAGGACATTTCATCCCGTTCCTCACTAAATATCACGTATGTATGGCTAATTGCACACTGTTCGATCAGTCACATAGGTGGGGGACTGGGCAATGTCTGGTTGATGATTATTTTCCATCGGGATAGAGTCATAGAATAGTTATAAGTTTTTAAAATTTCCTTTTCCAGTTGTTACCAATTAACTAAACCAAACTATTAATTAATTTAATTTATCATTATGTTGTCAAGTTCTATTTGGAAATTTGCCAATGACATGATGTGCCTATTTGGATTCACTTCTGGGCAGCCCAAATGCACTTCTAGGTTATTGGGTTAGATGCACGTTTGGGCCAAAGTGGGGAGACCCCAGCTTCTCCTAAGGGAATGGCTATTGCAACCCCCCAATACACTAAGTTGCCCTCCCATATTTTTTAATTAAAAAATTTATGGGGCAAAATTACCAAAAAAGGCTTAAGTACCCTCACCCACCCCATCCAACCCCACTCCACCCCATCGGCGACAGCAAGGCTCCAGCACCCTCACCCACCCCACCCCACCCCATCGACGACAGCGAGGCTCCGACACCTCACCCCACCCCATCGGCGACCCTCTTCTTCCTTCCTCCTCTTCCCTCTTCTTCTCTTCTTCCTTCCTCCTCTCCTGCACCGGCAGCCCTCACTCCCCTCCCTCCCGTCGGAACTCTCTTCTTCTTATTTTTTTTTGTTTTTTTTGTTTTTTTGTTTCCTTTTCTTTTCCTTTTCTTCTCCTCTTCCCTCCCATCGGTAGCCTCTTTTTTTTCTTTCCTTTTCTTTCTCTTCCTCCCATCGCCGAAAAAAAAAAAAAAAGAAGGGGAAGAATTTCCTTGCCAAAAAAAATGGAGGTTTTGAAATCTTTTTTTTTTCTTCTTTCCTTTTCTTCTTCTCTTCCCTCCCGTCAGCAAACTCTTTTTTTTCTTTCTTTTTCTTTCTTTTCCCTCCCGTCGCCAAAAAAAAAAAAAAAAAAAAAAAAAGAAGGGGAAGAACTTCCTTGTCATAAAAAATGGAGGTTTTGGGAAAAAAAAACCTCCCTTGCACAAATCTAACCTAACAAGGAAAAAAAAAAAAAAAAAGAAGAGGAAGAAGGGGTGCTCGCGCCGTCTGCCGTTCACCGTCGCCGTCGCCCTTCCTCGCTGGGAGGGGGGTGGGTGAGAAGGGTTAGGGTTTATTTAGAAAGGAGGGGTATTTTAGTCTTCGAGAGGGGTGGGTATATAAGTTGGGGGGTTGGGGAAATCAAGTAAGGGCAAGAAATAGCTTTGGGAGGTTGCAATAGCCGCTCCCTCTCCATAAACGTGATCGGGAAGCCCAATTGCTAGTTTAATGAATATTTGGAAATACCTCAAATGCCCTTACCATTTTAACATGATGAAAATTAAATGCCTCATGTATCCTGATACTCATCTTTAACGTTGATTTTCTCTCCTGTGCTAAAACGAAGCTTTGAGGAAACCCTCTCTCCCATCTCTCCGACGGCTTTGAGGGTTCGCCAGTCAGTGCTCCAACAGCTTATACCAGGTAAAACTCTTCTCTCTCATTCTTTCGTTCTACATTCTATAGGTTTTTCTTCTTCCTAATCTTCCAAGGTTTTTTCTTTATGATATTCTAGGGTTAAAGATTGGGCATATATTCAAATCGAAAGAAACTAATGAAAAAAGTATAAAATTTGGGGTTAAGCTTTGTCTATATTCAATTGATTAGGGTTAATATAATCTTATGGGTTTTGTTTTGTTTTGTTTTTTTTTTTTTTTTTTTTTTTTGCTTTTAAGAAACAAAACAAATTGAAAAATTCAGCTCAAATTAGCTGAATAGTTGTACTAGGCTGAGTTAGGTGGAGGGTTTTTGATATCTGGGGTTTTAAATAATACTAGCAAAAATTTGAGGTTTAGACGTTAGCTTGCTTTGCTTTTTTCTAACATTTTCTCAACAACCTAATAAAGTATCTGGGTTTTATGAAGTAGACCGAGATTCTAAGTAGTGATTAATCTTTTTCTTTTAGGTGGAAGTGAACAAATAAATCTATACACACGCACACATGTATGTACTTATGTGTATGTATCATGTATGAATGTATGTATGTAATTATGCTGTTGCGTTTTGACTAAATGCTTTGCTTTGAATTGAAATTGGGGTTTCATGGATATGTATAGTTCTATTGAAGTTATTTGGGTTAGAGCATGGTAATAGTGCAATTTTTATATATTATGTTGTTTTCCTATTTGATTTCGGCCTGTTGCAATTCTTTTGGTTTCATGAATTTAAATGTTGTCATAATTTTGAGCCATTTCATATAGTTGGCATGTTAAATATCAACTAATTTAGGCAATCCATTTTGATATAAATAATTTTTGAAGTGATATTGAAATCAAGGTTTGGAATCTGTTCTTAAATTCTACTTCCAAACTGAGGTAAAAATGTTGTGGAAGTTCACACACACACACACATATATATACATATATATATATATATACATATATATATACATATATATATATATATATATATATATATATATATATGTATAACTCCAATTAGTGGGGATGAGGTAACGAACGGATGATGTGCAAGTTCCATCAAGGCTCTTTCAAATCATCCCAGCATTCTTTGAGGCTTGATAAATGTGTCGGCATTCTCACATACCTCGAATATGGTGTTTGAAAAGCGATTTTACATGTTCCTATGTCTTCTTTCGTTAGTGTAAAACAATACTATAAATTTTTTTGTGCTTTTTTTTTGGTTGGAGGGTGGCCCGAGCACCAGACATATTTCTACATTATATATATATTAAAATTCTGTGGCTAAAAGATCAGGTGGTCCAGAAACCACCCAAATTTCTGCTATAATACATGCCATGGGAAAGGCCATTTGCCAGCTATTGCTGGGGCACTATGCTTTCTCTTTTCTCTCTTTTATTTTTTTCCCCCTTTGAAATAATTGCTAGGATAGCAAGTAGATGGAAGAATCCTACAGCATGAGTGCACAAAATTGCTGCCCCATTGTGGCAAATGGCACACCGTTAGTTCTATAAAATCTTGATTATCTTCAAATGCTGTGTGAAATTTGTCTATTTTTTTCTTTAGCAAAAACCATTTTGAACTGTAATCTTGTTCTTGCAGCTCACACATTATACTCCATTAAATGCATACTTAATTATATCATAACCAGTTGTGCTTCCCCACCCAGGGGCGTGGGGGGGTGTTAAGGATCCCCCTCCAGTTCATTGTCTTTCTTTTCTTTTTGTTTTTTGGTTCAAGCCAGTCCACCATCTTTCGGTCCCCACTAATTTAATGATGTACAATTCTTGCGACATCAACTAGAAGAGATCTAAATAGCCACACAAAAAAAAAAATTAAATTAAATTAAATTTCAGAAATGTGGAGGATAAGGAACTGATTTGAACTGCTTTTACATGTTTACACTTTGAAAAAAATTCACCTGAGTTACTAAAGGCTTTTTTTATAGAAAAAATATATTGAAATTGGTTTGGTTTCCTGCTTTGCCTCTGTAGATTTAGGACTTGGGAGGGTGCCTCCACCTAATGTAACAAGGTAAATATAAGCTTTCAGATTGATGAATTATCAATTTGGAAGGATAATGCTTGAGTGTTAATGCAACCTTCTTTTTATTTCATTTTATGGAGAGGGTATCACAGGAAGTGGGTGCAAGTATTAGAAAGTAGAATTCCAGCAACATCTTTGTTCTTCTTGCACTTTGCACCTGTGAAAAATTTCATGTCCACTGATTTGTGCAGACATCATGGATTACATGGTTGTCAATATTATGAAATGTGATTAAAGTATATGCAATCTCATATTGTTTTTCTTTAGTTTTGTTGAGTAGTGGAATGTGGTTGTGCAGACATCATGAATTACATGGTTGTCAATATTATGCACTGTTCTTAGTACTTATTAAATTTGTAGCAAGGGATCAGTTTTGACATAAATTTTTGTAGTATTCAATCTTCAGGGTGAAAGGCAATACTGTGATTGTCTTCCATTCTTTTCAGTCCAAGTCACTTATCCCAATAAATTAATTCTTGTCTACTGTGTGCATTTTCACTGTCTTCTTCTTCACCAAAATTTCTTGTGAGCAGTAAATGATTGCATCATATGCACATTTTTTCACCAATCTATGGTTTGAATTAAATTCATTGTATTTTCTTGGTAGAACATTACAAAAAAGTACCAGGTCAAAGAGACAAAAACTAGGCAGTGTAAGCTTTCACTTTCCAGTGTGCCTCCTGGCCTTGTAGATTCAAACATAAATAGTCCAAAATCCCTGAATTGGTCCCCCAATTCAATCAATGAGTTCCAAGTACCTCACCACGGTCATCCTTACTAGACTGGGAAATTTCAAATTAGTAAGGCATCCAGACCAACCCCCCTAAATTTCCAGCAATTTCAACAACATTTATGGCTTACTCTTCCTTGGGATACAGGATCTCGGCGATCCTCCTTTTTTTTGTTTCTTTTTTCTTTTTATTTTTCTGGGTAGAAAGACAATTCCGAACTATAGGCATTTTGAACAAAACGGTTGACTTCTAATTTTGGCACGATTGTCTTTTTAAGTTATAGAGAAATGTCATATTATTGTATTAGCATTTTATTATTAGTATTATTATTTTAATTATTTTATATATATTTATTTATTTATTATGAAAAGACAACTCCAAATTATGGTAATTTTCAATAAAATATTTGACCTATAGTTTTGGCATGATCCTCTTTTAAAGTTATGCACTTTAATAAAATTAGAGTAAAAGCACTTTTATTGCCAAACAGGCTAAATAAGCACTTATGGTAATAGTAATAGTGTCATTTCAGGACTACAAGTCACTTCAGGACTTTACTTGCCAAACAAGTAAAAAAACACTTTCAACATCCAACAGCACTTTTAAAATACAATTCACAAACACAATACAGTAGTCAATTAGAAATACTAGGTTCCACTTTTCTTCTACTACAACAAAAGTTCTAAAAGCCACAGCATTCCCAAACAAGCCCAATATATAGTTTACTAACATTCTCCTCACTTGTTAAATGAGTGATTTCGAATTTAAACTTATAAAAATATATTGACACCTATTTATTGATATTGGAATTGGATGATTTTATATAAAAAAATAATAATAAAATAAAATTTATTCTATCTTGAAATTCTCATTCATCAAGCAAACCATTACATACATATGCTGTAATGGTCCCAAGTGGCTGGTCTAGGAGTTTTCAAATGCTGACTATACAACTGTACACGTTTCTTTTCATTTAATATTCTCAAACGAAGACAGATAACTGCTTTCACAAAACAAGGTTGTTTTGGGAAGTTTGATTTTCTCCAATCAAAGGGAATCTTGAAATTTTTGGCATCTGTCCAAATCTTGGGACATTAACATTAAAATAAATACATGAACTAAGGACCCAATCTCATTTGCTACCCTTATAATTGAGAAATAAACAACAAAATAGTTCTCTGCGTTTTATGCTTGTACACACTTCGAATGTTTGAAAATGTTTCCGTTAAGACATACAAGATGTTATTTAATAATCTCAAACCAAAACCAAAAACACTTTGACAAAATAATATTGTTTTGGGGAATGTAAATCTCTCAAATATATGAGATGGGTCTTGCAAAATTTTTTATACCTGTTAGGACAATGCGTTGTTAAAATAAAAATAAAAATCAAGACTTGACTTCATGGGTTCCGTTTAATAATAAATCATTAAAAAACAAAATATTTTTTTTAACATGTACCGTTAATGCATATGTTATGTAACCTCATCATTGTATTAGAAATAATGAAAATATAAATTAAAAAAATTATTAAAAAAATTAAAAAATACTTAAATAATAAAAAATATATTCTTTTTAAATAAGATAATTAGATTATTAATTATAACCTAACATATTCTCTTCGCAACACGATGAAAGGAGAACGGTAAAAAGTTTAAGTTCAACTTTTGGGACAATTAACCACGAGGTGTGGCTCAAATGGCCTCATGGTTGGAATACCAACAATGAGGTCTTGGGTTCAAACCTTGTGGCCAGCCCTCCGGGCGTAATAAGTGCAGTAAAGGTTGGTAGGACATATCTCCATTGACGGGTAATCAATTCCTGGATCTGGGTGTGGGTATGAATCCCCGCCGCTGTACAAGTCCGTGACTTACTGGTGTGTGTGTTGTGGGGCCGGTGCACACATCCGGGGTTTGCCTCTCTGTCCTACTCCAGTTAACGGCATTAGGTATCGATTCCGAAGTCGTGGAGGACAGGCTGAGGGGATTCGTCCTCGTATCCAAAAAAAAAAAAAAAAACTTTTGGGACAATCAATCGATCAACTTTTGAGAAAGGTATCCCTAGCCCTTTCATACTTTTCGATTATGTAACAACTGAATTTTTATGCTATGTTTGATTGGAGGGATGGAAAGGGGAAAAAAAGGAAAGAAGAAAATAATAGAAAACCCTTTCCCAGGAAAAGGAAATCTTCTTTCCTTCCTTAGGAACGTGTACCATACAGCGGCCTCATGGAGGTTCTTCTCAACTTTTAGGGGGCTAAAAAAAGTAGAATAAAAAAAAGGAGAGTGCTACGGTCAGTTGCTCTGACCGTCGCTTTTTCACCTTCACCACCGAATTATTGACACGTAGCATTAGTTTGAAAGGAAGCTTTTGGGAATGGGTTATAACCGGTTTTTAAACTTTTTACAGTAGAGAGAGAAAATTTGAGTAAGAAGAGAGGAAGAGAAAGAGGAAAGAGGATGTTTCTTGAGTTGGGTCAGGGAGAGTCTCCTCCGCCTCCGCCTCCGCCTCCACCTCCACTACCAGCTTCCATTACAGCTGAACATTGAACACTACCCTTTTTTCTCCATATCTGCTAAAACCCAATTCACCCTTTTTAAAAATTAAGTAAGACGGAAGAGAGATGGAAGGAAATGAGATCAATTGGGTAAAAAAGGTAGAATAAATTTTGAAAAATAGAAGATGAGAAATTTAAGCGAAACAGAGAATAACAAACATAAACAATCTTTTAAGGAGAAAAAGCAGAGTGAGTGGAAGAACAAGAAATGGGAGAATAAAAACGAAAAAAAAAAAATGAAAAGCAAAATGTTGCAGAGAAGTAGAATAAATAAAAAAAAGGTGAAAAAATGAGAAATAATTTCAGTAGGGAGAGAAAGAAGAGAATAAAGAGGAAAACAGAGAGTGGTGAAGAAAGGAACAGGAAGAAGTTATACTAGCGACGAGCATCGCGGACAGATCAATCCAACACCCACTGTCGTTACCCCTTTCTCCATTATCGCCATCGTCGTCTCAATCCGTGTCCACCGTTTGCAACCCAAGATCACGATCACAGCCTTTACAATCCCGCAACCCATCCAACCACCCATTTAGTCGAGCAAACTCAGAAAAAATTTTTATTTTTACATTTTTAACTCAGTGAGTCACTAAAGTTTTTCTTCCTTTCCTCCAACCGGATGCCCGTAAGACGCTTTAAATTGATAACTGCTTGACTGCTTGTCATCAACTTATGGCAAAGGTTGATAAGCGATCGACAGTACGACTGTCCCTTGCATTCCCCTAGAAGGAAAGGGGCGACACTCCTCGTGAGTCATCAAGGTACGGATGCATCAATATCAACTCAACCCATCATTGTCGTGCTACTACTGGCTTGATACCTTACCTTGTGTTTGGTGGAGGGGATTTGTGGGAGGGTGGAAATTTGAAGAGAGAAAAATGGAGGATTGGGTGTGTTTGGTAGGAGGGAAAGGGAAAAGGAAGGAAAAGGGAGGAGGGAGAGTGAATCCATTTATTCATATTTTTTTCATCCCTCTAATATTGGGAGGAAAAGTGGAGTGAAAGAATGGGTTTTTGTTAAAATAATCATATTACTCTCACATTTTCACAACCCTTTTTACATGTGAGAGTAGAAAAATAAAATTATACATTTTAATATTTATCCATTTATCCTACCAAACATAAATGAAGGAAAAGAAGAAGGAATAAAACTATCATTCCATACATCCTACCAAACACATAGGGAAAAAAAAGAGCTTCCCTTTCCGGGAATGGAAAGTCCATCATTTCTACTTTTATTTCCTCTCATTTTACCGATTATCCTCCCTACCAAACATAGGGTTAGTGGACGTCTGAAAATGGAAAAACATGAAACCATCTCAATCGGCAGATGTGTTATGATCTGTCTTTCACTTATTACGTTGGGTGTGGTGCTTGCTCAAAAAATGAAGGGTAGGAATGGAATGAAAAAGAATAAGTGGAATCTACTTTTAATGATTTTCATTTCTTAAAAGGTGAAAATGACCATTTTTTTTTTATTTGAGAAGAAATTACAATTCCATTCCTTTAGGTTACCAAACATTCATTTTTTTTTAAAGTAATGGAATTATCATTCTATTCCTTTACAACAAACGCAACTTTAATGGAGGCCTGGAGGGAAGAGAAAAGGAAAAAGCTCTCCTCAAAGACCCATTGGCCACAACTTCTTGAGACCCTTATATGGTGCAATAGTACTGCAAAAATTAATTTTTTAAAATTCAAATATTTTTAAGTCTTAAAAGTTATTTTATCTTGGGAAAAATAGCACTACTCAATAAACATAACATTACATTATATGCCACTAAGTTGAAAATCTAACCCATTGGCCATGCCCCTCATTAACATGACATGTCGATAAGAATGGCCTTTGTTTTTTTTGGTTAGGTAAGAGATACACGCATCGAAAAAGAGTCAAACCCATAATCACTTAAAAGGCTTTCACCTGCATAAGAGAAGAAGTGCTATTAGAACCATAGGCAAAAGCAAATGCTTATGAACTCAATTTGTACTGCATGAATTGAATTGACTTGTTGAACGTCAGATTCAAGTAAAAGACAAAAGCTTACGTGTTTTCCTATTCCATTTTTTCCACCAACTAGTCCTTTTTTCCATCCAACTAGTTTACCCACGCAAGTACCTATGTAATTACATAGTAATTATATATATATATAAATATATCAGCCTATTTGACTATAAATATAACACTACATGTTGGCTTGAAATCCTAAATTCACGTCAAACGACAGAAAGAATTCTTTACAATTCCAACTATGGCGACAGGAAGAGTGCAGTCCTTGGCCTACGGTGGACTCCATGAGCTTCCACCACAGTTCATCCGACCGCACCATGAGCGGCCGGAGAACAGCAAGGCCATCGAAGGGGTCACCGTGCCTGTGATCTCGCTGTCTCAGCCGCACGATGTCCTCGTCCACGAAGTCTCAGAGGCATGCAAGGAATGGGGATTCTTCCTCGTGACGGATCATGGTATATCACGGTCGTTGATCCAACGGCTACAAGAGGTGGGGGAGGAGTTCTTCAGGCTGCCACAAAAGGAGAAGGAGAGTTATGCAAATGATCCTTCAAGTGGGAAGATTGAAGGGTATGGAACGAAGATGACTAAAAACCATGATGAGAAGGTTGAGTGGATTGATTATTTTTTCCATATAATGTCTCCTATTTCCAAGGTCAACCATGACATATGGCCTAAAAACCCTCCTTCATACAGGTATGTGTGTTACTCGTATGATTTATCCATGCTCGCTTTTATACCCTTCTTCTTCTTCTTTTTTTTTTTTTTTTTTTTTTTTTTTTTTTTTTTGGGGGTACGTAAAGTTATTTTTGTGGTCACTTGAATGGTTTTACATTGAAGTTGTTCTCCCCAATGGCTTAAAAGTTGCCCTTATGGATTTGGTTGAGTGATCAGGTTTTGGGTGTGTTTTTTCGAAATCATTATTTCAATTCTTAATAGATATCAATGCCTATTGTGGATATGAGGCGTTTTACACGGATTGTTAGAGGAATAGTTTAGACTAAAATCTTGACAGGAGTAAGGTTTGGAACACTCCTGATCGCTATTAAAAAAAAATAAAAAAAAGCTGAGAAGTTTTTGTTTTTTGGTTTTATTTGTTTTTGTTTTCATTTTCTAACTGGGTTAAGATTATTAATCCCTGTTGTGGTTAATTTTATGAGCAGCTGATTCAAGTAACGCTTGGCTAAAGGGCTGTTACTATACTTAGCCATTAATCATTTCATTAGTAAAAGGAGTTAGTCTTTGGTGGCAATCAAGAAGCCATAAACTCCTTCCTATAATAAAATAGGGTGGTTTGTTTTTTGTTTTTTTTTTAATTTATTTTTTATGCACACATATTTGTCTCGATTGGCTAAAAGCAAAATTGAATAGAAGAGAAAGTGCAACAGAAACAAGACCCACAAAGCACCAATTATTCCCACTCCATCCATGACCCCACGTATTTCTCACAAATTATTCACTAGGACCTGCCTCAATATATGAAGTTCCTAACGGGCCACAAAGATCACTTGTCTCTATAATATAGTTCCTTCATGGCTCCTAAATCTAAAAGGCCTCTATTCGAAACAAAAAAAAATATATCTATACCGACTTGCTGTGACCCATCAAGAAGGCTTAAAATTATACTCCCTTTGTTTTACTTTATTTAATTTCGTTTTTGTTTTAAGATGTTCCAAAATATTTATTTATTATAAAAAATTAAAATAAACAATTATTCTATTTTATTAGTTGATGGTAAAAATAAAAGGCACAACAAAACTAAGCGAGATGGCAATGCCTTTAATGTGTCACCTTGATATGTTTGGCTTATCAAAGTCAAGTTGTTCAAACAAATTGGGACAGATATTATAATTTTCTAAAGCGTCTGCGTTGGGCCAACTCGTCAGCAATGGAAACCTTGGAGGCCTCCCCCGGACAATGGAAAATGACATGCTTTTAATTTGAAGGCCTCTATTGACACCCTAAGACTTGTTTTTCATCCCTCATTTATTTTACACGTTAAGATTTTATGAAAAATATAGAAGGTTTTTATAAAAACTGATCGCATATTCTATTAGAAAACATCATTTTGAACAACATTTTAAAAGAAAGTTTTTTGAAAATATATAATTTAAGTATAATTTTTTTCCATTTATAGTCTTCACTTCATAAATGTCTAAAAAATCCACTTAAATGATAGATTTTGGAAAAACTTTCTTCTAAAAAGTTGTTCAAAATAATGTTTTCTAATAAGTAACCCGATCAGTTTTTATGAAAATCTTATATATTTTTCACAAAATCTTAAAATGTAAAATAAGTGGGGATAAAAAGTAATTATTTGGGTACCAATAGAGGCCTCCTTTTAATTTGGCAGGCCCCACCAATCCATCCAAGCTATCACCTTTGCAGAGTTGAATTTTGGGGCGGCGCGCTATTTAATCAATTACCGGTTGTCAGTTGAATTTTAAATTATTTATTTTTAATTCCATGTCATCATCACATTTATGTAACATATCACGTGTCATTATCAGGATTAACATGACATGTTACATAGACATGTCATGCATACCATACCTCGTCAATAACAATATGTTATTCTGTATAACAATTTTCTTGTAATAACATGAAGCATTATCACATAATATAATGCAACTAGTTATGTTTGTCTATATATGTTATTGCCTTCAATATCATTGAAACTACCCGACTACCTGTGTTATATATACATGACAATGATTAGGTGTGGATCGTTTTGAATCATATCACATGACTCTTATCTCGGACGGTCCGCATTTGATCATTCCTATCTATATATATATACATATTTTTGCTATAAATGGTGGCTTAATCATATGCCTGTTAATGTAACTCAGGGGAGTGACAGAAGAATATAGCAAAGAGTTATCAAAATTAACAGATAAAGTATTGGAGTTGCTCTCAGAGGGATTAGGGTTGGAACAGAAGGTATTGAAGTCCTGTTTGGGAGGTGACGAAATAGAAGCAGAAATGAAAATAAACATGTACCCACCATGCCCACAACCTGAACTAGCCCTTGGAGTTGAGCCTCACACCGACATGTCTGCACTCACTGTACTTGTTCCAAACAATGTTCCAGGCCTTCAAGTGTGGAAGGATGGCAACTGGGTCGCCGTCGATTACATTCCAAATGCGCTCTTTGTCCATGTTGGTGATCAAATTGAGGTAAATTGCATCAAAGTTAACCCTAGTCCCTCCCCCCCCCCCCCCCCCCCCCCAAAAAAAAAAAAAAAAAAAAAAAAAGAAAAAAAAACCTACTTGGGAGCCCTTCTATTTCTAAAATTAAATAAAGGGGAGGTTAAAATTTAATCCTTGACAAAAAGGCAAATACTCATTATATCATTTCAATGATATTTTTCCCCTCAATGGAGACCTATGTTAAGGGAAGATCGTAAAATTGCTCCTTTTCCATTAGCTGCATAAAGGATTAAAGGTCAAAGACATTTTCCAAACTAGAGGGGTTTAAGTGTTTGAAAATAAATCAAGGAATGTAGAGTGTTTTCGAGTGAAAGTTGAGGTGGTGAAGTTGTAATTTTCTCTAAAATAAAATTATAAATACAATCCTTTTTAAAGTGTTGTGTGACACTGTGACTTACAAGCCTACTTTTGTTGTAGGTACTGAGCAATGGGAAGTACAAGAGTGTTCTTCATAGGAGTTTGGTGAACAAGGAACGGATGCGCATGTCATGGGCAGTTTTTATTGCACCTCCACATGAGGCAACCATTGGGCCTCTTCCAGATCTCATAGATGATCACAACCCTGCCAAATATTCAACTAAAACCTTCGCTGAGTTCAGGCATCGCAAATTCAATAAGCTCCCACAATAAGAGCATGCGGTTTTGAATTGTTTGATGAGCTCTAATGCCCCTAATTCAATAAGCTTTCCACATTAAGAAACTGTTCTTGCTATGGCTTTGTGCTGAGTTTCTAGTTTCAAAAAAAAAAAAAAAAAAAAAAAAAAAAAATATTGTCCATGTAGTCATGTTTTCCTCAATAAGTGCATATTTATGACCTTATGATATATGTTATTTGCCTTGTACCCCCCCCCCCCCCCCCAACCCAAAAAAAAAGTTATATATTATTTGCCCAAAGGTTGCTTTCTAACAATCGCAATTATGAGAGTCAATATATAGACTATATGTTTTTAGATTTAAACGAGATCTCAATTTTCCCTTCTAATTCGGTTTTAGTCCCCACTGTAATCATAATAAAATTTCAAACAAATTTCTTAGTGTGTTATTTAATGTTATAGGCATTATCTTAAAATTTGTACACTAACTCTTGTGATTGAGGGAGTCTAATAACCAAACCAATTATGGAAAGAAGGCATACAAATTGCTCTTTTTTTATTTCGTTCTTTTTTCTTTTTAAAATTTCCTTCATTATATTCTAATGCTCCATATATCATACTCTTTCTGGGAAATCAAACCCAGCAAGCCGACACTTAATTCCCCACTATACACCAAGTCAATCTTCGTCTTGACCTGTAATCCATATTCATGCAAAAGAAAAATCAGACCCCAAAATAAAATCCTTTAAAAAGCAATTAAATGTGTGGCTTATTCGATGCAAGTGGTTCATTTATTGGACATCATAGATTAATGTGGAAAAGTAAGATTCAAAACTTTTGTTTACTTTTCTTTTCCTCCATTTTTTTTTTTCAGACATATTCATTTCCATATATTTCATAGAATCTCCTTAAACACACACAACTATAAACTTTATCTTAAAATGAGCTTAACAGAGGAATCCCAACCAAGCCCTTCTGCCTGGGTCTGGAAATCCAGATGTGAAAAACCCCACATAGTTGGCGTCACTGTAACCCATTGCTGAGTCTATTACAGGGAGGTGTAGCCTACATACAAATTTCTGTTTTTGCTGGCTTTTTTTTTTTTTTTTTTTTTTACACTGTATATGGCATGAGCTAGCTTCCCCCCCGGGTTAAGTTCTTGGACTGCACTCATTGTGCAATCCCATGGTAAGCATGAAACACAACCAAGACCCATCAACTAACTTCACAAAAAACAAAAAAGGCAGAAGATAATATTATACGTACGTTATTAGCAACAACAAAAAAACAAAAACAAAAACAATTAGATAATGTTACTTAAAAATAAAGAGGTGGAGAGAGAGAGAGAGAGAGAGTGAGACAGATTTTCCTTCATGTTAAACAACCATTTGTTTATATCTTCTTCTTCTTCTTCTTCTTCTTCTTCTTCTTCTTCTTTAATGTTTACTTCCTCATTTTCGGATGCATAGACTTGTGAGAGGTCTATGCAGCGTGTAGAATTAGTTTGGATCCGAATTTTGAGAAAACTATTATCCTAGATTAGAATGCCCTCGTTTGCCTTTTAAAAAAAAAAAAAAAAAAACAAGAAAAAGAATTATCCTTAAATAAAAAAGGATCATGTTTTTTTGACGCAATTGCTTCCATTTTATCAACCCTCGCATTACCATCCAACCAAACTAGGTGCAGTGGCAATAAAATTATTCTCAACACACCAAATTTGTCTCGAAAGGTGGCTCAGCCGTCTTTTTCCACACCGAGCTTATGTGTATATTTCCCTTTGTCCTCATGTTTTTTTAGGAATATTATTGACCCAATAAACTATTTCACACTCAATATCATTAGGATTAATGGGACGTATGCCTATTGAACGGTAGTCCAAGCTAGCCTCCCAACATCTCAAGTATGTACAGTTCATGAAGAAATGGGTCTGATCTTCAAATCTCCTCCTTACACAGGGGACCAATAACATCTACAAAACAAAACTTCTATTACCCAAAAGGAAATCTATTATGACTAAATTAAGAACCGCATGAGACTTTTGATTTTGGGAGCATGGTTCAACCAGTCAATCTTCAAACCTTGGATAGTGAATTTGGTCACATGGAGGACATTTCATCCCGTTCTTTACTAGACGATGTGGAATCGTACATGCCAATCATATGCACATAAGTAAATATCACGTATTTATGGCTAATTGCACACTATTTGATCAGTCACATAGGTGGTGGGATGTCTAGTTGATGATTATTTTCCATAGGGATAGAATCATAGAATAGTTTTAAAAATTTCCTTTTCCAGTTGTTACCAATTAACTAAACCAAACTATTAATTAATTTAATTTATCATTATGTTGTCAAGTTCCATTTGGAAATTTGCCAATGACATGATATATAGTCTAGTCATATTTTTCTCACTTGTTAAGTAAGTGATTTCAAATTTAAACTTGTAAAAATATATTGACACCTATTTATTGATGTTGGGACTGAATTATTATTTTTTTTTTTAAATTTATTCTATCTTAAAATTCTCATTCATCAACCAAACCATTACATATGCTGTAATGGTCCCAAGTGGCTTCGTCAGGAGTTTTCAAATGTTAACCATACAACTGTACACGTTTCTTTTCATTTAATATTCTCAAGCTAAGACAGATAACTGCTTTCACAAAACAAGGTTGTTTTGGGAAGTTTGATTTTCTCCAATCAAAGGGAATCCTGAAATTTTCGGTATCTGTTCAAATATTGGGACATTAACATTAAAAGAAATACATGAACTAAGAACCCAATCTCATTTGCTACCCTTATAATTGAGAAATAAACAACGAAATAGTTCTCTGCTTTTTGTGCTTGTACACACTTCGAATGTTTGAAAATGTTTCCGTGGACGTACAAGATGTTATTTAATAATCTCAAACCAAACCCAAAAACACTTTAACAAAATAATATTGTTTTAGGGAATGTAAATCTTTTGAATATATAAGATGGGTCTTGCAAATTTTTTATATCTGTTAGGACGATGCATTGTTAACATTAAAAAAAAAAAAAAAAATTCAAGACTTGACTTCATAGGTTCCGCTTAATAATAAATCATTAAAAAATAAAATATTTTTTAAACATGTACTGTTAGTGTACATATTATATAATAATTAATGACTCAATCATTATATTAAAAATTATGAAAATATATTATAAATTGTGAAAAATACTTGAAAAACTAAAAAAATACTTTTTTTTTTTTAAGGTTTAAAAAATAAAGATTAGGCTAGGACCCGTGGGACCACCACTGTGTGGGCTGTAAACGAGTAGAGAGACTAAGACGAATCAAGCCGGGTAGTAGGGTGTTCCTTAAATTAATGAGTTTAAAATTGAGGCTTGAGCTTAAAAATACTTTTTTTTTTTTTTTTTTAAATATTATTTAGTCAATCTTGGGTTGAGCTTGAGTGGTTTAGTTATTTAAAACATTAATGAGTTTATCAAATTAAGTATTACTCTATTTGAGCCGACCTCAAATAATCTTCAAACTTTGGATAGTGAATTTGATCACATGGAGGACATTTCATCCCGTTCTTTACTAGACGATGTGGAATCGTACATGCCAATCATATGCACATAAGTAAATATCACGTATGTATGGCTAATTGCACACTATTTAATCAGTCACATTGGTGGTGGGATGTCTGGTTGATGATTATTTTCCATAGGGATAGAATCATAGAATAGTTAGAGTTTTAAAAATTTCCTTTTCCAGTTGTTACCAATTAATTAAACCAAACTATTAATTAATTTAATTTATCATTATGTTGTCAAGTTCTATTTAGAAATTTGCTAATGACATGATATATAGTCTAGTGACATTTTCCTCACTTGTTAATTGAGTGATTTCAAATTTAAACTTGAAAAAATATACTGACACCTATTTATTAATATTGGGACTGGATTAGTCCCTCCTTTTATATTTTGACCATCATCTATATTTTCTATATTTTGTATAACTTGGGAAGCATCATCAACGCTATGTTCTAGATATATATATATGTAATACCTTAGTCCAAAGGCCCTAAAGATGCCACTATTTGTAAAGATAGATCTTGGTCATTTTTCAACACCATCAGACCATCATTTAACTCAGTCCTAAGTACTATATATCATAAATGTTTTAGGTTCATATACCCCAAACTTGCAACACTTTTTTGACATGGGGTATTGATAGGAAATTTACATCCATGTTAGGGGTATACTGCACTTCCCCACTCACATATACTCAAAATAACCCCCATGGTGCAATGCCGCTGTAATGTAGTCATCCATGTTGTATAGCACTACATATGTCCCAACATACAAAAGCCAAACCAATAAACAAAAATAACTCATAAATTACAGAAATCAGTGGTGGTAGGGGGGACCATTTGGAATTAAAAAATCAGAGTACAATACTCAAAAACAAAGAAAAAGACAAAACATTTCTACATCCAAAATAAAGCAATAGGGGACCATTTTGAATAAAAAAATCAAAACACAATACTCAAAAACAAAGAAAAAAACAAAACATTTCTACATCCAAAATAAAGCAATAGGAGACCATTTTGAATACTATAATGGTTTTTCCCCTATATCCCCCACCCACCCACTGACAACAAAACTAAACCTCACATGAGAGGAAAAAAAAAATCCCCAAATCAACATCGTCATTAACCCAAACCTCACGTAACAAGAAAAACAAACCCCCAAATCAATATTGTCATTAACCCAAACCCCACAAACCCCACATAATAGGAAAAACAAACCCCTATATCAACATCATCATTAACCCAAACCCAACATAAAAACATCATACAAAAATTGATTAACCCAAACCCCATATATAAACATCATACAAACACTGATTAACCCAAACCCCACCGATAATCATCTAAAAAAAAAAATTGATTAACCCAAACACCAAAGATAACAATCGAATAAAAAATTAGTTTAGGGTTTATAACATACCTTTTTAGGTTCCACAATTAATGACCAATTGAAGAAATTGAAACACGATTCTTAGATAAAAAAAAAATTATTCTTTCTTGAAATTCTCATTCATCAAGCAAACCATTACATATGCTATAATGGTCCAAGTAGGCAAGTGGCTATGTCATGTCTCTCAATCAATATCGGTCTAGGAGTTTTCAAATGTTGACTGTACAACTGTACACGTTTCTTTTCATTTAATATTCTCAAACTAAGACAGATAACTCCTTTCACAAAACAAGGTTGTTTTCGGAAGCTAGATTTTCTCCAATCAAAAGGAATCTTGAAATTTTCGGTGTCTGTTCAAATCTTGGGACATTAACATTAAAATATATACATGAACTAAGGACCCAATCTCATTTGCTACCCCTATAATTGAGAAATAAACAATGAAATAGTTCTTTGCTTTTTGTGCTCATACACATTTCGAATGTCTGAAAATGTTTCTGTAGACAGACAAGATGTTATTTAATAATCTCAAACCAAACCCAAAAACACCTTGACAAAATAATATTGTTTTGGGGAATGTAAATCTCTCGTATGTATGATATGAGATGGGTCTTGCAAACTTTTTTATATCTATTAGGACGGTGCGTTGTTAACATTAAAAAAAAAAAAAAATTCAAGACTTGACTTCATAGGTTCTGTTTAATATTAAATCATTAAAAAACAAGATATTTTTTAAACATGTACCGTTAGTGCACATATTAGGTAATAATTAATAACCTAATCATTATATTAGAAATGATGAAAATATATTTTAAATTATAAAAATTATTTAAAAAATTATGAAAATACTTGAAAAACTAAAAAAATACATTTTTTTTTTAAGGTTTAAAAAGTAAAAAGTGTTAAGGTTTAAGTTTAACTTTTGGGACAATCAACCAATTATTTAATTAGCTTTTGAGACAATCAATAGATCAACTTTTGAGACAAATATTAACATCCCTAGCCTTTTTACTTTTCGATTATGTAACTGAACTTTTAGAGGGCAAAAAAAGGTAGAACCAAAAAAAAAAGGGTAAAATACATTTACACTCCTTCTATTTACTGATTATTACATTGACACTCCCTATATTTTCTTAAATTACACTGCACTCCCTTACTTTAGAAAATAATATACATTTTCCCCCATCCGTCAAACCGCCGTTAGAGCGTTTGACGTTTAGGTGCTGATGTCAGCCAAAAATGGGTTGAAAATACCCATTTTAACCTTCTTAAAGCCAAACACTGCGTTTAGTCACACCCTCTTAAAGCCAAACGCTGCGTTTTAGTACCATTTTTTCAAACACAGATGAAGAAGATTTTTTTTAAAAATAAAAAAAAATAAAAAGACGAGTTAACAAAGACAGATGAAGAAGCTCTCGTCGATCGTTCGTCGCCGAGCACCTCCCTCGCTAGGAAAAACTCGTCCATCCAATCAAACACCGCCATCACCTATACATTCGTCCACCCCTTCAATACCCATACTGTCCACCACTTCAACTCTCAACATACCAAACCTAAACACATCAAAATCTAGACCCAAAAAGAAAAACACAATATCAATCAAACTCATCCGCTCCCCTGAGAGTTCCTATAGTACAAAACATGGCGATTGTGGAGTTGTATGGTCCGGCGAGTTCGCATGTTGGGGTTGTAACAGAGGAAGACATGGTGCGATCGTGGAACGGCAGCGTTGGGGTGTTAGATCTGGTCAGATCTGAGATGACGATACCGTTGGCGGTCATCTTCTTCGGAAATTTCTTGAACTTAGCTCAATTTTTGATGGGTTTATTAATGGGTTTGCTATATAGCTTAGGTGGAACAGGAGCCCTTGAAATCTCCGGCCTCTCCTCTTGCTTGCTGCTGCTGCTTCTTCTCTTCTTCTTCTTCTTCTTCTTCTTCTTCGTGTTATTTTTTTTATTTATTTATTTTTTTGCTTTGTTCAATCTCCGACGCAAATCTAGGGTGGCTGTGCCCCCGGCTACCCATCTCTTTCTTCTTCTTTACTCTCTCCCTCTGTTTCCTTTTCTTTTTTCTTTTTTTTTCTCCAAACCCTCGCACAGTGCCTCCCATCGCAGCAAACCCCACTCACCGTCGGCGACCTGATACCGATGCAGCAAACCCCCATCGCCAGCAAGCCCCTCGTCGCAGCTCTCCACGAAGCACGGTGCACTTGTAAGCCCACGAACGACAGCCATCGCCGTTGTGATATATTTTTTTTATTTTTATTTTTTTGCTTTGTTCAATCTCCGACACAGATCTACGGTAGCTGTGCATATCCAGTGGAGATCGATGAAGAAAGCTTCTCCGGCCCCTCCTCTTGCTGCTGTTGCTTCTCTTCTTCTTCTTCGTCGTGCTTTTTTTTTTTTTTTTTTTGTTTGCTTTGTTCAATTTGTTCCTCTTGGGGTTTTTTTGTTGGAAAAACAGGGGTATGGCCGGAGCGCTGCTGCTGCTACGTCTTCTCTTCTTCTTCGTGCTTTTTTTAAAAAAAAATTTAATCTCCGACGCAGATCTAGATCGACGGCGAAAGCTTCTTCGGCTCCTCCTCTTGCTGCTGCTGCTTCTTCTCTTCTTCTTCTTGCTATGTTTTTTTTTTTTTTTTTTTAAAAGCTTCTTCTTATCTTGGTATAGTTGGGATTGGTAAAAAAAAAAAAAAAATCACCGGAAAACATGGAGTTCGTCGGAACTTCATGAAGCAGCAGAGAGATCCAGATGGCATTTTAAGGCATTTAAATACCAAATGGCACCGTTTTGGCTACTAAACACTAAAACGGCTGTGTTTTAAGAGAAGGGTATTTTGGTCATTTCACAATTCCGTTTACTCCGTTAACTAAACTGTTCTAATAGGAGAGGCCAGTGTAATTTCAGAAAATACAAGGGGGTCAGTGTAATAGTCAATAAATAGAGGGGGTGTAGATGTATTTTACCCAAAAAAAAGCAGAGTGATACGGTCAGTTGCTTTGACCATCGCTTTTTCACCTTCACCACCGAATTATTGACACGTAGCATTAGTTTGAAAGGAAGTTTTTGGGAATGGGTGATAGTCGGTTTTTAAACTTTTTACGGTAGAGAGAGAAAATTTGAGTAAAAAGAGAGAGAGAGGAGAGAGGAGAGAGAATGTTTATTGAGTTGGGTCAGGGAGTCTCCTCCGCCTCCACCTCCTCTTCCGCTACCAGCTTCTCCATTACAGATGAATATTGAACACTACCCTTTTTTCTCCATATCTGCTAAAACCCAATTCCCACTTTTTAAAAATTAAGTAAGACAGAAGAGAGATGAAGGAAATGAGATCAATTGGGTAAAAAAGGTAGAATAAATTTTGAAAAGTAGAAGATGAGAAATTTAAGCGAAACAGAGAATAACAAACATAAACAAACTTAAGGAGAAAAAGCAGAGTGAGTGGAAGAACGGGAAATAGGAGAATAAAAATGAAAAAAAAAAATGAAAAGCAAAAAGTTGCAGAGAAGTAGAATAAAAAAAAGGGTAAAAAAATGAGAAACAATTTCAGCAGGGAGAGAAAGAAGAGAACAAAGAGGAAAACAGAGAGTGAAGAAGAAAAGAACAGGAAGAAGTTACACTAGCAAGGAGCATCGCGGACAGATCAATCCAACACCCATTGTCGTTACCCCTTTCTCCATTATCGCCATCGTCGTCTCAATCCGTATCCACCGTTTACAACCCCGCAACCCATCCAACCACCCATTTAGTCAAGCAAACTCAGAGAAAAATGACATTTTTTTGTTTTTACATTTTTGACTCAATGAATCACTAAAGTTTTTCTTCCTTTCCTTCAACCGGTTGCCCGTAAGAGGTTTTAAATTGATGACTACGTGTCATCAACTTATGGCGAAGGTTGAAAAGCGATGAACAAAACGACTATTCCTATATAGCACTCCCCTTAAAATAAAAGGAAAAGACTCCTCGTGAGTCGCGAAGGTATGGGTGCATCAATATCAACTCATCCCATCATATGTCGTGCTACTACTGGCTTGACTCCTTACCCTATGTTTAGCAAAGGGGATTTACGGGAGGATGAAAAGGTGAGGAGAGAAAAACGAAAGAAAAAAGGTAAAGGGGTGTGTTTAGTAGGAAGGAAAGGGAGAATGAGGGAAAGGAGAAGAGGGAGAGTGAATCTCTCGATTCATATTTTTCTTATCCTTTTAATTTTAGAAGAAAAAGTAGAAAAAAAGAAAGGTTTTTTGTTAAAATGATCATATTACTCTTACATTTTTACAACTCTTTTTATATGTGAGAGTAGAAAAATAAAATCATACCTTTTAATATTCCATCCATCATATCAAACATAAAAAAAAGAAAAGAAGAAGGAAGAAAACTATCATTCCATCCATCCTATCAAACATGCAGGAAAGAAAAAAAGCTTCCATTCCCAAGATGAAAAGTCTTTCCTTCTTACCTTTCTTTCCTCCCATTTTACTGGCCATCCTTCCTACCAAACATAGGGTTAGTGAACATCTGAAATGGAAGAACATGAAACCATCTCAATCGGCCGATGTGTTATGATCTGTCTTTCACTTATTACGTTGGGTGTGGTGCTTTCTCAAAAGGTCTTTTTCTAGGCCATATTATTTCCTCTCTCCCCTGTCCCAACATATTTGAAACTTTAAAAAATCAAATTATAAATTTTCTTAGTTTTTTCAAACAATCTTTAAATACATCAAGAATTATTTTAAATACAACTAATGGGATAAAAGTAATTTTTTTTTAAAAAAAGAGTTTAATGGATGACAAATATATGCATCAATTGTTTTTTCTTAATTTGCGTGTTTTTTTTTTTTTTTTCAAAAACCTATCTTTGTGAAACGGATGAAATATCATTTCAAACCATAGAAATAACCTAATGATGAGGGAAAGCGGGATAAAATATAGGGTAAATTGAACTTAAGGGTCTAGAGTTTGAGGTAGGTTTCACTTAAGGGTCCAAAATTTTAATTGCGTTAATTTGGTACCCAATGTCACCCAATGTCAGTGTTGACCAAAATTAGAGATGTCCGTTAACGCATCCTTAAAATGACTTTAATGCCCAAAAAAAAAAAAAACGACGTCGTTTTCTCTCTACTCTCATCTCTGTTCTCTTTCCTCTCTTCCCTTTTCTTCTCTTTCCTTCGTTTGGTCCAAAAGAGGACTCCATTTTATTTGGCCATGGCGGTATGGGGATGGCTCCTACCGGCTTTGGATCTGATAGTCAATGTCTTCAAATCTGGAGGTAGTCAGTTTACCGCCGGTGAACTTGCTGTCAAAATGATCGCTGGAAGGGGTTTTTTCTTTTTCTTTTTCTTTTAACATCTGGTTGGGGTGAGAAAGGTCGAAAATGGAGATAGAAGTGGTGATCTTTGAATTAATGAAGCACGGAAGAGATAACAAGAAGAAAGAATATCACCGGGGATGAGTTCTTGAAAATTACTAGATTTTTGGATTATAAACCTAAGACTTTGGGCTAAAAAATGATTATGATTCTACAAGTTTTAGGATTCACAATTTGTGTGCGCTTGTATTGCTATGCAAAAGCTTCAATTCGGCTTTCGAATCACTGAATTTGATTGAGAAATGAGTGAGATAAGTTAAGGGGAAGTTAACCCAGAACAAAACTCAAAACTGACAATTTCTCCCTCAACCTGTTCTAAGATTGAAGGTGAACTGGATTGTAATCCAGTGTGGGTGCACTCACCCATACATTCCATATTTCCCAACATTTGAAGACCTTAGGTTAATCCGATTGACTCTAAATTTAACGGGTAGATTTGTCTTGATGAGACCTACCATTTAGGACCCTTGGTTGACCATTTTGACCATAGATGGATCAATTTTGATTTTCAAATCTGAGCATGTTGGGGTAAAATAGGATTTTCATACCCATCAAAAGGGAAAATAAGGATAATATAGGTCACATGCACGGCATGTGCAAAATTAGAGGCTAAACCTTTTGGTCAACAAACGGTTTATGACGGTGAACCCTAAATTGAAACTGAACTAATAATTTGGGTACCAAATTGACGCGATTAAAATTTGAGACCCTTAAGTGAAATCTACCCCAAACTCTGGACCTTTAAATGCAATTTACCCTAAAATATATTAAGAGTTCGTATCCCTCCAATTATAGCGATAAAAATAATAATAATAATAATAACAATAATAATAATAATAATTTGTTATCATTAAGAAGTAGAAGACACTTATTACTAGGACTTATCCTTTGTAGTATCCCTCTACATATCTCACTCTTGGAGGTGGAAGTTTTGAGTTTGAGTCCACAAATCCTAGGCTACGTTTGGTTTGAGGGAATGGAATGAGAATGATCATTCCATCCCAATGTTTGGCAAGGGGTAGGAATGGAATGAAAAAGAATAAGTGGAACTTACTTTTAATGATTTTCATTTCTTAAAAGGTAAGAATGACCATTCCTTTTGATTTGAAAAGGAATAACTATTCCATTCCTTTAGGTTACCAAACATTCACTTTTTTAAGAGTAATGGAATTATTATTCTATTCCCTCATAACAATCGCAACTTTAGTGGAGGCCTCGAGGGAAGAGAAAAGGAGAGCATTGGCCACAACCTCTTGAGACCCTTATATGGTGCAATAATGTTGCAAAAATTAATTTTTTTTAAATTCAAATGTTTTTTAAGTCTTAAAAGTTATTTTATCTTAGGAAAAATAGCAATACTCAATAAACATAATATTACATTACGTGTCACTAAGTTGAAAATCTAACCTATGGGCCATGCCCCTCATTGACATGTCGATAAAAATGGCCTTAGTTTTTTTGGTTAGATAAGAGACACACACATCCAACAAGAGTCAAACCCACAACCACTTATAACACTTTCACCTACATAAGAGAAGAAGTGCCACTAGGACCAAAGACAGAAGCAAATGCTTATGAACTCAATTTGTACTGTAGGAATTGATTTGTTGAAGGTCAGATTCATGTAAAAAACAAAAGCTTACGTGTTTTCCTTTTCTTTTTCATTTTTTTCCCACCAACTAGTCTACCCACGCAAGTAACTATGTAATTGTATATATATAAACTAGTTTATAACTCGTGCATTGCACAAGTGAAGTTTGTAAAAATAAATATTCCAAAAAAATATAAATTATATATATATATATATATATATATTTTATTGTTATAATACATTTCCTTTTTGATTGCATATCTATATCGTCATTTCTGGGGGTTAGTTGGTATCAGAGCCAGAGGAATAGTGCATATTATTATCTGTATATCTGTGCATGCATATTTCAGGTGGGCAGTAGGGCAGAGGTGTGTAAGTCCCGTAGTAAGACCTTTACCTAAGTGTATGGTGTAGAGAGACCATAGGTAGCAATGTTCACTAGGATGATGTCAATGAAATCAACTGCTTCCTCTAGTGAGGAAACGGATATTCCTGAAGAAAGGGAATATATTATAGATAATAAAAAACTTTGCAACTGGAAATTACCTAAAATACCCGCAACAGATATTTATGAAGGCAACAAGTTCTTCCCTGGATTTAGGGTTAGAACTAGTGAAGAGACAATTGTAATGGATGGAGAACATAAGACAATATTACTCTTCCATGAAGAAGTAATTAAAAGACATTTAGAAAATGCAATTATACCCAAGACTTTATTGTGGTCTGAATTAAAATTTCCAGAAGAATGGAAAATTCCACAAGCCATTGAAGTTGTTGCTCCTGAGCAACTGCAACAACAAACTAAACAAACTACCAAGATCAAGCAAATGGTAGAATATTCGGATGGGAGTGCAGGGATTAGATTTAATTCTCCCTTTACCCAGTCCTTTAGGCTACCCAATTCTAAGCCAATAATAACTGAAATACCAGATTCTTCTCGAGCATCTTGCTCTTCACGAGCATCATGTTCAGCTGTACCAGTAAGAATCTTTAGACAAAATTCATCTTCAAGCTCTGAAGTTCCAGACCTTGAACCCGAAACTCCTTTGGTAAATAATAGGACTCAACCAAATTTGCAAGGAGTAAGAAATAGCAACATTTCATATCCATATTATGAAACTGCAACAAATCAGCAAGATGACAATTCTGAAGAAGAATCTCAGAATATGTCGCCAACTAAAACAGAAATGGAAATACCACCAGGCATAATGATGCTTAGTATACCCTTTGTTATAGACAAAGATTTACTAAGAACAGACTTTATGCTTGACAGAAACAAAGAGAAAAGAAGGCAATTCTTTGAAACAAATGACAAAGATCAGCAAAGCCAAATACGTACACAATGGTATACGTATATGGAGAAAAATCAATTTCATATATACTTTTTTAAATGGTTTGAAAAGGTATATACTAGGGAAAATCAAATAAATGTAACAAGCAAAAATACGACTACTTGGCAATTAACTCCAAGTAATCAGTTGGTAGAATCTGTTCATCCACCCCTTGAGCAGATTAAAATACCATATTATAAGGTAAGTGTTACAGCTGCACCTTATAAAGTCAAAACAGAAGAAGAAACACAGCCAACAGGAAAAGATATTAAAAATATCTTTGAGCAAAATAATTTCACAAATCAACATATTAAAACTATTGCAGAGCAATTGATTAGGGTTGAAAATTTGGTTCAACATGAATCAATTCTTCCTGGCCAACAGGATGAAAAACCCCTATTCATTCCTCATACAATACCTAAGCAATATACTAGGCAACTAGCCAGAGGACAATTACATGTGGAAATTCAAGAAAGAATCAAGCTTCTTGATGATGTAATTGGCAAATCTGTGGTTCAGGAAACCCCACAGAAGACCTCAGCAAGTACTAGTAAGACAATAACTGTAATAACGCAAAATAATAATATCATTGAATCTGAAACAGAAGCTGATGATATTATGCAACAATTTAAGCAACAAGAAAATTCGGCTGTTAATGCTATAAGGCATGCCCAGCCCATAAGACAAAACTATCAGTCTCCTTCTTTCCCAGATATGAAAATCGAAGAAAGAGGAAACTACCATCAAGCTTCATATCATGGAGGTACAATCTATGAATGGAACATTGATGGATTAACACAATATCAGGTCCAGAATTTATTACACCAAATGACAATGGTAAGTTCTGCCTATCAGACAAAAGATTCAGAAATAACTGATCACGCAATAGCACATTCTTTAGTTGCTGGATTTACAGGTCAACTAAAAGGATGGTGGGATCATACTCTGACTTTTGCTGAAAAACAGGCAATTTTATATGCTATAAAAACTGATCAACAAGGCAATATAATTAAAACCGAAGAAGGAGAAGAGATAGAAGACGCAGTGTCAACTTTACTCTTCACTATCTCTAAACACTTTGTTGGAGATCCTTCTAAGTTAAAAGACACAACTGCAGAAATATTGGCAAATCTCAGGTGTAAGAGATTAGGTGATTTTAAATGGTATAAGGATGCTTTTCTAACCAAAGTATTCTTAAGACCAGATAATAATCAACCTTTCTGGAAAGAAAAATTTATTTCCGGATTACCAACATTATTTGCAGAGACAATAAGGACAAAACTCAAGGATCAAAATAATGGGATGATCCCTTGGGAAAAACTGACATATGGAGATTTGATTAGTACAATTCATCAGGCTGGAATAGCCCAATGTACCCAATTCAAACTCCAGCAACAAATGAAAAAAGAGAAAATTAGAAATAAACAAGAATTTGGTTCATTCTGTGAACAATTCGGGTTTACTTCTATCAAGACAAATCCTAAAAAATATAGCAAGTCTTCTTCTAGGTATCATAAGAAGCATCATAGAAGAAGAAGGCAAAGTAAACCTTCTGATAATCAATTTTATCAGAAGTCAAATACAAGACAACAGAAAGATCATCATAGGCCAAACCCTAAAAAGCAACATAGAAGAAAATCTTCTAACCAACAGGCTGTAGTTTGCCATAGATGTGGTAAACCGGGTCATTATAAAGCCCAATGCCGCGTAAAACAGACAATAAATGAATTGCAATTTGATTCTGGTTTATCTCCTGGGGAGATAAAGACTCTAATCATAAATGCAATTTATAATTCTGACTCTGAATATGATTCTTATTCAGGATCAGAAGAAGAAAGACAAATTGATGAGGTTAACCATCAAACAACAACAACATCAGATTCATCCTCTGAATCTGAGCAACAATGTCAACAAGATTGCAATCAAAATTGTTGTAACATGATTAAGAGTAATGTTAATCATGAACAACAGACTCTCCTATTGGATATCATTGATAAAATGACTGATCCAATATTAAAGAGGGAATATTTGCAAAAACTGCAAAATACTATGGGCAAAGTGCAACAAAAACCTAAAAGGATTTATAATTTGCAAGAAATCCTTAATGAAAAATATAAACTGCAACAAACAGAAGAAATTTCTGTGCAAGACTTAAAGCAAGAAATTAAGCAAATGAAAAATGACATAAAAGAATTAAGACAACATTCTAATTTGCAAAATCTGAACATTGAAGTTCTACGACAACAGATTTGTCAGTTAGAACAGCAACAGGCTTCTACAAGCAATGGCAAGCAAATTGTCATTCATGGAGCTGATGAAGAAGAAGACAAAATTCTCAAGGAAAGGGATAACTTGGGAGAAGAAAATTTTGTCCAACTTCTTAAGCAAATTACATACCAAAAATGGAATACTACCATTAAAATTATGGTACAAAATCCATTTGACAAAAATGACAAATTTATACTAATCATAACTGCACTAATTGATACAGGTGCAGATATGAATTGTATACAGGAAGGGATTATTCCCTCCAAATACTACAAAAAGACAAAAGAAGAATTAAGTTCGGCTAGTGGTGCTAAACTTAATATCAGGTATAAATTGGACAATGTTCACATATGTAATGAGGGAACTTGTGTTGAATCAACATTTATCCTTGTTAAAAATCTGAGTAGAGAAGTAATACTGGGAACTCCCTTTATTACCTGTATTCAGCCGTTTAGCGTTGATACAACAGGAATAACCTCTTACATTAAAGGCAAAGAAACTAAGTTTGAATTCCTTAATCCACCATCGGTTAGGGATGTAAACTTATTAAAAGACCAATTTGTTCATCAGGAAGAACAGATTAATCTGATTGCCAAAAAGACAAAACATCTGAATTTCCTTAAGCAAGAAATTCAGTATAAGCAAATTGAACAACAATTAAAAGATTGGAAGCTTCAATCCGCAATTAGGCAATTTGAAGATAAATTAAAAAAGACAATTTGTTCTGATAATCCTCATACTTTCTGGCATAGGAATAAATACATTGTTCATTTGCCATATGAGAAAGATTTTCAGGAAAGTCAAATCCCAACAAAAGCAAGACCGATTCAAATGAATCAGGAATTGCTTGAAATTTGCAAAAAAGAAATCCAAGATCTGCTCTCTAAAAACTTAATAAGAGAAAGCCGCTCGCCATGGAGTTGTGCAGCCTTCTATGTTTTTAAAGCAGCAGAAATTGAGCGTGGTGTTCCACGATTAGTCATTAATTACAAGCCTTTAAATGATGCCTTACAATGGATAAGGTATCCTTTACCTAATAAAAAAGATTTATTAGGGAGGCTTAGCAAAGCAACGATATTCTCGAAATTCGATATGAAATCGGGTTTCTGGCAAATCCAAATTGCTGAAGAAGATAGGTATAAGACTGCTTTCACAGTCCCATTTGGTCATTATGAATGGAATGTGATGCCATTTGGTCTAAAAAATGCCCCTTCAGAATTTCAAAACATAATGAATGCAATATTTACGCAATATACGGAATTTACTATTGTCTACATTGATGATGTACTAGTATTTTCCAAGTCAATTGAGCAACATTGGAAGCACCTTAATACGTTCTTCCATTTAATTAAGCAACATGGTTTAGCCTTGAGTCCTACCAAGATTAATCTTTTCCAAACAAAGATTAGATTTTTAGGACATCATATCTATCAGGGTACCATAGTCCCGATAGACAGGTCAATCCAATTTGCAGATAAATTTCCAGATGAAATCAAAGACAAAAAACAATTGCAAAGATTTTTAGGGTGTCTTAATTATATTACAGACTTTTACCCTAATCTTAGCCAAGAGTGTGCCATTCTTAGGAGAAGACTTAAGAAAAATCCTCCTGCATGGTCACAAGAGTACACAGACACAGTCAAGAAATTGAAACAGAAGGTTAGGACCCTTCCCTGTCTTAGCCTAGCAGACCCGCTAGCATTTAAGATAGTCCAGACCGATGCTTCAGACATAGGTTATGGGGGAATTCTCATGCAAAGGGTAGACAATATAGACAAAATAGTCAGGTTCACATCTGGCACATGGAACACAGCACAGGCAAAATATTCGACAATTAAAAAAGAAATATTATCTATAGTTTTGAGTATTTCAAAATTTCAAGATGATATTTTAAATCAAAAATTTCTACTACGTGTAGATTGTCAAGCTGCAAAACCCGTTTTGAAAAAAGATGTTAAAAACATTGCTTCAAAACATATTTTCGCCAGATGGCAGGCAATACTTTCAGTTTTCGATTTTGATATAGAATATATTAAAGGAGAAAACAATTGTGTCCCTGATTTCCTCTCTCGCGAGTTCTTACAGGGTCACCTATCCAAAGAACAGGGCAGTTCTTCAGAATGCCCAGACAAAACAAAGCCAAAGCCAAAGCCCTTCAAGGGCAATCAACCTTGCAAAATCAGCCAAAAGGCCAAAACCAAGCAACAGGGTCATCCACCCAGCCAAAAGCAATAGCAAAGAAAAAATGGTTCGAAGATCTCCAAGAAGAAGAGGAGATGCTTGAACAATACAAGCAACAACAACTTTTGAAACAGCAACAGCAACATTCTCCAATCAATAAGTCACAGACTTATTCATTGGCAGCTTCCGGAGTTAGGAATAGTGGCAAAAACATTGCAACTTCTTCTAAATCTGAGGAGCCATTAGGAGCTTTTGCTCCATCTTCGCAATTTCTTTTAAAAGACAAAGAAGAGGGCAATTTTCGCAAAACTCGTAAAAACCATAGCCCTTATTTTGAAAAACCCTCTACCTTAGACATTTTCGTCTTGGAGAGTGAATTTGCACAATCGGATATCCCTGATATCCTGGAATCCTATTTTCCCCCTGGATTCCATTACCGGCCAAATGATTTTCGCAAAGACCAGGCATGGTACCAATATGTTTTGGAAAAGGGAACTAAATCGGCCATTTTCAAACACAATCGGCCTGAAAATGATAAAACCGATGTTTCTTATTCTACCTGTCAAATTCTGAGGGTTCTTAGTCCTTCTGACTGGGGACAACCTCTTTATCAACCTAGACAACTTCCAGGCAATATCTTGCCTAATCTCTATAATTATTTTGATTATGAGAAGGCATGGCAAAATTCTTTCTTCATTCAAAATAAGATCAACCGTCATTCATGGATGATCTATTTTGATAAAAAATTTGACATTGAGGCAATACCCTTTTGGTTTCTCTCTTGGTGGTCATACTTCGGCCCCATCCAGGAAATTCTTCCGGAAAAACCCATCAACATTAGTAAGGCATATTCTTACTATGAGCAACACATCCAGCCAAAACCTCACCTGCAAACCTTCCCAAAGCTGTTCCTATTCTATACCCAGTTTGGTCTAGCATGGATCATGTTTTGGCGTTATGACTTTACAGGTACACAGCAATGGCCCTGTATAGGAAGGTCCTTCCATGTCAAATGGTGGGATAATGCAATAACGGACCATATCACTCCTGAAGCAATTCAGAAATGGTTCCAGAGGCATCCTGCAATTCAGTCAACAGTAGGAGACTCATCCAAAGCTCTCCTGTCAAAAAGCCAACTAATAGCAAAATTAGCAGCCGCTCCTCCTAACAGTAAAGAGCTGAAAGAGTATCTCCAGGAGGCTCTCTCATCCCTCAATGAGGAAGACAATGAACAGGGATCCTGTGCTTCTGTCAATCTAGGAGATGACAACGAAGATGACTGTTTTGGGATTCTTCCTCCCATCTCTCATCATTCAAGCAGCAGCAAGAATCCAAGGCAATTTGACTAGACAATTCAGCAGTAAAAGCAAGTGCTTTTACCCCGACAATATTATGCAATCACATGGCAGCAGTACTACCATTCAGCAAAGGCAGTGTCTGTGGTTCTTTCGGTGCAAAAGACAAGAATTCACATGGCAACTATTCCTTTTCGGTACAAAAAGCAGTCAATAGTATCTCCACTCAACTAAAGTAAACAGTGAAGATACCCGTCACATGGCAACAGTACCCTTTCACAAGCCAACAGTTCCAGCAATAAGACAACACCGACAGCCGGGCTTCATGATTAAGTCTAGGCTCTTTTCTCCTATATAAGGGAGGCAATGCAATTGTATGAGGGGTCGGAAATTGTTTAGCCATTAAGTAGTTTCCCTCCACTTGTAAAACCACTTCTACCATCCTCCACCTCCATTCACCTTTGTAATACCTCTATCAGGCAACCTTTGTCAACAGCAATTGTAACTCCGCAATACTATATTGCAAATTTGTAAGTTTTTATTTATATAAAAGCTTTCTTTTATTAGTAACTTCTATTTTGCAAATTTATTTTTATTGTTATAATACATTTCCTTTTTGATTGCATATATATATATATATATATATATATATATATATATATATAATACACACCCATGATGGTAGTTCAGATGGCCAAGAACCGCAGCTCAGGAATCATATATTTTGAGTTCATGTCTTCACTACCTTTCTATCGAATGCATGGACTTGCAGATGGTTTGTGCATCATGGGGATTAGTTTGGGCCTAATGGATTGAAATACCCATCGTTTGGTAAAAATGTATTTACATAATTTTTTAAGCATTTTTGTAGTTTTCTAAGCAATTTGATATGTTAATACATAGTCCGGTGTGTCGCGTTTTCTTTTTTAATCATCATTGCCTCTATTTGTCTCTCTTTTTTATTATAAATATTTATAATTTTATACATTCAATTTTTTGGAAAGGAGATGAATAGACATAAAGAAAACGAAGAAATATGGTATAATTTACTAAGTTTGGGTTGAACATTGTACAGTGTAGGTTTTTCGATTCTCCCCATAAAAACAAAGAGATATACAGTGTACAACAAGTGTCAACCTACCTATAACACATGAAAAAGAGCAGTGAAAACCAAAAAAAAGAAAGTTAGAGAACTTACCTTTTGATGATCACTTCTCAACTTAATACCAAACATGAAACATTAGTAGTCCTTTTGAAGCATGTATATAGTCAATTTGTAGCAAGTTGGTAGAGAATATTCTTTCTTTGGTATTAAGTTGGATATTATCACTAAAAAGTAATTTCTCCAAAAGTCACTGAAAGTAACTTTCTTTTTGGGAAAATTACTTTTTAGTGATTCTTTCCCAACTTAATATGAAAAAAAGAAAACTTATAGTTATTTTGCCGTAAGTATACAATTAATTTGTAGCAAGTTGATAGATATTATCCTTGTTTTGGTATTAGATTGGAAAGTGTCACTAAAAGGTAATTTTCACATTTTCTCTAGCTGTTCACACATTCAACATGCGATTTAAAAAAAAAAAAAAAAACACGTGATATCAATAGGAGCCATTTCTCTGCTACATATATTACTAGAACGGACCTGTGCGATGCGTGGGAATTAATTAGTAACTTCATTTAAAGTGCTTATATAAGCACTAAAAATGCTATTTTTCACTTTGGATCCAATTAAATAGGATTATCAAGAAAACGAGATTTAACAAACAATGTAAAATAAAAAATGGCTAAACTTAGGTGGTCAGAAAAGCAAACTTTGGGACAAATGTCACGTGTTAAAATTCTCACTCCTCTTTGGACCATCACCAGTTTTGTATATTTTAGGTGTTAGTTAAAATAGAGTGAAAGTTATACCTTGTTGGCCAAAAAAAAAAAAAAAAATTGAGGGCAACTCATGTGCTAAAAAATATAGATATCTTAAGAAAATGGTAGTGATCTATAATACATTTTCCTAATTTCATTCTTTAACGATGTGGCTACTGATACAGGGTTAGTTGAGCGGTTAGACTTTAGGTGTGCTCCTAAAAGGTCATCGTTTCAATTCTTTGCAGCTATTATTGCTTGTATGGGTATGAGATATCTCACATCAACACATATGTCGTTAAGGAATTAATTTGAGCTCAAACCTCAGTGGGAGTAAGACCTAGGATACCCCCTAATTGTTAATCTAAAATAATAATAATAATAATGTGGCTATTGATGCAACACAAACTTGACACAAACTTAAAGAACACCAAAATATATTTGTTAATCTAACATAATGATATAAGTAGAATCGTTCTTTAAGGAAAAAAAATGAGGAAAGGTAGTTGCTGATATTATGGAAAGAAAGAAAGAAAGAAAGAAAAAAAGGGATAGGGGGAAGAAAGAGGGAGAGGGAAGGCTGTACGGGGAAGTGAAAGAAAAAGAAAAAAGAGGAAAGGATGGGCTGGCATCATGGTGTGGGCCCAAAGATAAGGAGAATGATGGATTTTAGAGGGAAATATTATTAAGGTGCCATGTTATTAGAGGCTGATGTCATCAAAACTCCCTTTTATAGTATATAATAGATATAGATTATATAGATAGATAAGTTGCACCACACTCACTTGACACATGGCATCAATAGAGCCATTCCTCGTTTATGATGTAGATTATATAGATATACCACCACATGTAATTATATCTATACTACCTATAAAAAGATGAATGTGAGAAAAACTTTTGATTGACTAATATACCCTTATTTTAATTTTTAAATTCAAAACTACCCTTCTGCATATATAGGAAATATAGCAATATAAAACACATACTTTAATAAGAATTCTAAGGAAACTATACAATTACTTTTCTGCATATATAGGAAATATAGCAATATAAAACACATACCTTAGTAAGAATTCTAAGGAAACTATACAACTACCCTTCTGCATGTATAGGAAATATAGCAATATAAAACACATACCGTAATAAGAATTCTAAGGAAACTATAATTCGTAAAATAATTAAATAAAACCAAACCCATATAGGAATTCTAAGGAAACTGAAACTATAAATTCCACTTTCTCCATCAAGAATAGCTTCAACCTTCTCTCCACCTTTTCTATTAATGGCGACTTCTCCCTTCTCTGGTAAGTTTTGCTCTGCAAATTATAATATATATATATATATAGTACTGTGCTGGAAATTTGTTGAGTTGGGTTTTGGTTTGAATGCTAATAATCACATTAGGTTTTATTTAATTTTGTTCCTCTGAGAAATTAATTTTATGCAATCATATTTCATTTAAATTCTATATATCTTTCCTAGAGTTTTTTTTATTCAAGTTTTAGGTTTTTTATTTTTTTATTTTTGCTGTGAGATTTTCACTTACTTTTGATTTGATTGGTAGAGTTTCATATGCAATTTGCTAAAATGCTTTTGTGTTTAAATGCTAAACCCTTTATTTTACATGGTAAATCATCTAATTATATTTTTTCTTTTGATGAAAAATTGTTCTTGGAAATATCCAATGGGAATTGAAAAGCTATTTTTATATGCTCATTGTCTTTCTAATTTTTTCTTGCTAATAAAAAATCCCTTGTAAGAGGTATGTTTTTTATTTTATTATTATTTTTTAAATGCTCAATCTCTATGTTGTCTTTCTGATTTTTTCTTGGAGATTAAAATTCCTTTCTCAAGACTACACTATTTATGGGTGATTTGAGGGGTGGCATGGAGAATAAGGGCTTTAGGTTTCTAAATGTTCTTGATGAGTCATCTTGCCTTATTTTTTGATTTGTAATTTTTCCCATTTTTTGAATTCTAAGATTAGTTTCTATGTTATGTTATCTTTGGTTGTTTCAATTAATGGGATGTTGAGCTCCAATGATGCATCGTGGAATGTCTCGCTATAAAGTGAGGATCCATAGATTCTTCAACCAAAAAAAAAATAAAAATAAAAAAATACAAAGAAGTTAAAGAGAAGTTGTAGTAAAGTTTCATTTTGATGAAATGGAATAATATCCCATGATAGTAATATGGTGTTAGGACTCTTATCTTTTTTAGCATGTACTTATTCTTTAAGTGATCCAAAATGTATTAGAATTTGTTGATGTGTAAGTCACATTATATAAACTACTAATTCATTAATAAATTTAGTCTATTCTTTTGCATATAATTTCTACGATACAATGGACTTGCTATATGGTAAACAATTCAACCAAATTAAATTATCTCTAAAGATTAAGTATATACTTTCTCCATTTATTTTGATTCTAACTATTCTCTTTTTTACTTCTTCATTGATATGTTTCTTATTGTAGATGTGTAGAAAATTGGTGGACAATGAATAAGTTATTTGTCAAGATTCTTGATAGTTAGGTGGCATTATATATTAGCATTTCTTTCCAAATCATTTGATGTACACGGACTAAAACCTTCTACGAAGTAATAAATAATTTTTTAACATTTCAAATCTTCACACTTAATATGGATTAAATGTTAAAGATCAAATGGCCGCATAACCTTTCTTAAGTAAATAAAGTTTATATTTAATCGATATAAACAATATTGAAGAGATAATTACTACTAGATGAGGGGCTATGCTACATGAAAAGGGTTAATCCCTATTCAAACTAAAAAGATCTTAGGAAGCATCGATCTTTTATATGTTTATTTAGGAAAAGTAATTGATAATCTTTAAATCATTTTATTGTTGACAAAAAATCCACGTGCAACGCACGTGTGTAATAACTAGTACATATAAATATATCAGCCTATGTGACTATAAATATAACACCACATGTTGGTATGAAATCCTAAATTCACATCAAACGACAGAAAAAATTCTTTACACATCCAACTATGGCAACAGGAAGAGTCCAGTCCTTGGCCTACGGTGGACTCCATGAGCTTCCGCCACAGTTCATCCGACCGCACCACGAGTAGCCAGAGAACAGCAAGGCCATCGAAGGGGTCACCGTGCCTAGCCTGTGATCTCGCTATCTCAGATGCACGATGTCCTTGTCTACGAAGTCTTAGAGGCATGCAACGAATGGGGATTCTTCCTCGTGACGGATCATGGTATATCACGGTCGTTGATCCAACGGCTGCAAGTGGTGGGGGAGGAGTTCTTCAGGCTGCCACAAAAGGAGAAGGAGAGTTATGCAAATGATCCTTCAAGTGGGAAGTTTGAAGGGTATAGAACGAAGATGACTAAAAACCATGATGAGAAGGTTGAGTGGATTGATTATTTTTTCCATATTATATCTCCTATTTCCAAGGTCAACCACGACATATGGCCTAAAAACCCTCCTTCATACAGGTATGTGTGATACTCATATGATTTATCCACGCACGCCTGTTTATATATATATATATACAGAGGTGATCCCATCAGCACATGCTGATATAAGTTACATCAGCACTATGCATTGGGGGTTGTACCCCTTGCATTGATTCAATGCACCTCACATCTCACTAATGCACAAGGTACAACTCCCAATGCAGGTTTTGATATAAGATATATCAGCACGTGCTTACCTGATCATCATCCTATATATATATATATATATAGGAGTATATTTTCTTTTTTGGGTACGTGTTATTTTTGTGGTCACTTGAATGGTTTTACATTGAGGTTGTTCTTCACAATGGCATAGAAGTTGTCTTTATGTGTTTGGTTGAGTGGTCAGGTCTTGAATGTGTTCTTCGGAGATCATTATTTCAATTCCTAATAGAAATCAGTGCCTATGTAGGTATGAGGCATTTTACACAGGGTGTTGGAAGAATAGTTTAGACTGAAACCTCAACGAGAATAAGACTTGGAACACCCCTAATCACTATTACTCCCTCCGTTTCATAATAAGTGTCCTACTTTCCTTTTTGGGATGTTTCAAAATAAGTGTCCCATTTCAAAAGTCAATGGACCTTTTTTACTCATTTCCTAAAATACCCTTAAAAAGGATTTTTTTTTTTTTCCTAATGTTTTACAAACCTGAGGGCAAAATTGGAATTTTAAAATATATGCATTGATGTGAAAGCATTTAAAAGGGTTTCATTAAAAAGCGTGTTTTTTCAAAGGGGACACTTATTATGAAACGGAGGGAGTAAAAAAAAAGGAGATTAGAAGTTTTTGTTTTTTGGTTTTTGGTTTTATTTGTTTTTGTTTTCATTTTCTAACTAGGTTAAGTTTATTAATTCTTGTTGTGGTTAATTTTAGGGTAAATTGCACTTAAAGGTCTAGAGTTTGGGGCACGTTTCACTTAAGGGTCCTAAATTTTAATTGCGTTAATTTGGTACCCAGATTATTAATTAGGTTTCAATTTAGGGTCTAACATTAAAACCGTTTGTTGACCTAAACGGAAATTTTGCACATGATATGCATGTGACCAAATTAAAATTTTATTATTCCTATTTTGCCCCTCACCCTATCCTACCATGTGAAGCTCCCATCGCCGATAATGGAGCATTCCCCACACTTTTCCCTCTTCTGAACATTATGGCCTTATGGGTAGCTGGCTTTCTCCTAGCAATCCACCCCTAATCGCCGGCACATAATTTTTTCTGACGATGAAGCAACCAAAAGGAATAGTATCCACATAATGAACAAAAGAGGGAAAAATCAACAATATTTCGGCAATGAAGGTTAACCATTCCTCCGACTGCAGTTGCAGGCTGCCATTGACCATCTTCAAAGTCAAACCTAAACTCATCCATGGCAGATTTGAATCCCAAACCAACCATCGTCAAACCCCAACCCAAATCCAACCATTGTCAAACCCCAACCCAATGTTAATCTACAATGGGTATAACCCAGAAGGAAGGAGGAGAAAATTTGGCCATGGACGGTGCACCATGCTGTTGGCAACGAAGGTTTGGGTTTTAGATTGAATCTTGTGCGTCACGAGTGGGTTTGCAAGCAATCGCATAGTTGAGTCTACCCAGCTCCACCACTGTCGAGTCTACCCAGCTCCCGACTGACTTTTGATTATGGAAGGTGTAGGTTTTTGGGTTTTCACTGCTATCAATTGGGTTTTATAAGTGGGTTTGGAAGGAGAAGGACGAATTGAACAAGGTGAAGAACACAACAATGCTTCGCCGTCAACCTCCTGCGTCGTCGAGAAAAAAAATGAAAAAAAGAGCTGCCTTCTTCTCCATGGCTTAAGCTGAAGCTCATCATCGTTGAGGTGGGTTTTGTTTAAGCTTTATGCTTTTGATGCCAGACAGGTGGGTTTGGTTCAAGCTTTATGCTTTTGATACCATATGTGTCCCTCTATGCATTAGATCTTGTTTTTTTCCGACGAATCATGGCTATAGCAGATCTTCCACACCAACATCAACAAGAGAACAGAGACGTCCCAAACGAATCATTTTTTGGGGGGGGGCATTACAGTCATTTCAGAATTACCGTTAACCCTGTCTCTATTTTTGGTCAACGTTGATGTTGGGTATCAAATTGACGTAATTAAAATTTGGGACTCTTAAATGAAATCTGCCCCAAACTCTAGACCTTTAAGTACAATTTACCCTTAATTTTATGAGCAGCGGATTCAAGTAACGCTTGGCTATAGGGCTGTTACTCTACTTGGCCATTAATAACTTCATTGGTAAAAGGAGTTAGTCTGTAGTGACAATCAAGAAGCCATAAACTCCTATAATAAAATAGGGTGGTGTTATTCGCACTCCATCTATGACCTCTCGTATTCCTCACAAATTACTCATTAGGACCTGCCTCAGTATATGAAGCTCCTAATGGGCCACAAAGATCACTTGTCTATATAATATAGTTCCTTCATGGGTCCAAAATCTAAAAGGCGGGTATTCAAAACAAAAAAAATTTGTACCAACTTGTGACCCATCAAGAAGGATTAAAATTATATTTCCTCCGTTTTACTTTATTTAATCTCGTTTTTGTTTTGGGATATTCCAAAATATTTGTTCATTATAAAAAAATCAAAACAAATAATTATTCTATTTTATTAGTTGATGATAAAAATAAAAAGCACAAGAAAACTAAGCAAGATGGCAATGCCTTTAATGTGTCGCCTTAATATGTGTGGTTTATCAAAGTTAGAGTATTCAAAGTGAGAAGGAAAATGTCATGTTTTTAATTTGGCAGTCCCCACCAACCCACCCAAGCTACCATCTTTGTAGAGTTGAATTTTGGGGCAGCTATTTATAAATTTTAAATATTTATTTTTAATTCTATGTCATCATCACATTGATGTAACATATCGCGTGTCATTATCAGGGTTAACATGACATGTCACATAGGCATACCTTGTTGATAACAATATGTTATTCTATATAACATTTTTCTTATAGTAACATGAAACATTAGAACATAATATAATGCGACCAATTGTGTTTGTCTAAGTATATTATTGCCTTTAATATCATTGAAACTACTCGACTAGCCTATATTATATATACACGACAATGATTAGGTGTGGACCGTTTCAAATCAGATCACGTGGCTCCTATCTCAGACGGTCCGCATTCGATCATCTCCCTATATATACATACACATATTTTTGCTGTAGGTGGTGGCTTAATCATATGCCTGTTAATGTAACTCAGGGGAGTGACAGAAGAATACAGCAAGGAGTTATCAAAATTAACAGATAAAGTATTGGAGCTGCTCTCAGAGGGACTAGGGTTGGAAGGGAAGGTATTGAAGTCCTGTTTGGGATATGAAGAAATAGAAACAAAAATGAAAATAAACATGTACCCACCATGCCCACAACCTGAACTGGCCCTTGGAGTTGAGCCTCACACCGACATGTCTGCACTCACTCTACTTGTTCCAAATGACGTTCCAGGCCTTTTAGTGTGGAAGGATGGCAACTGGGTCGCTGTCGATTACATTCCAAATGCGCTTTTTGTCCGTGTTGGTGATCAAATTGAGGTAAATTGCATTGAAGTAACTATTTGGGGTGAATCCCTAAGCGCCCCCCCCCCCCCCCCCCCCAAAAAAAAAAAAAAACCCACCCAAAAAAAAAAAAAAAAAAAAGCTACTTGGGAGCCCTTCTATTTCTAAAATTAAATAAAGGGAGGTTAAAATTGTCGATTTCAATGCGCTCTTTGTCCATGTTGGTGATCAAATTGAGGTAAATTGCATCCCCCCCCCCCCCCCCACCACCACCAAAAAAAAACAAAAAAAAAAAAAAAGCTACTTGGGAGCCCTTCTATTTCTAAAATAAAATAAAGTGGAGGTTAAAATTGTCTATTGCATTCCAAATGCGCTCTTTGTCCATGTTGGTGATCAAATTGAGGTAAATTGCATCAAAGTAACTACTTGGGGTTAATTCCTAAGCGCCCCCCGCCCCCCCCAAAAAAAATGCTACTTGGGAGCCCTTCTATTTCTAAAATTAAATAAAGGGGAGGTTAAAATTTAATCCTTGACAAAAAGGTAAATACTCATTATATCATTTCAATGATATTTTTCCCCTCAATGGAGACCCATGTTAAGGGAAGATCGTAAAATTGCTCCTTTTCCATTAACTGCATAAAGGTCAAAAACATTTTCCAAACTAGAAGGGTTTAACTATTTGAAAATAAAGTAAGGGACATAAAGTGTTTTCGAGTAAAAGTTGAGGGGGTGAAGTTGTAATTTTTTCTAAAATAAAATTTTAAACACAATCCTTTTTAATCCCAAAAAATAAATAAAAATAAAAAATAAAAAGCATTATTGTTGTTAAAAATAAAAAAATAAAAAAACTAAAATACCACTGGTAAAAATTAATCTTGAAATGAGTATGAAAGTGATGTTGTGTGACACTGTGGCTTACAAGTGTACTTTTGTTGTAGGTACTGAGCAATGGGAAATACAAGAGTGTTCTTCATAGGAGTTTGGTGAACAAGGAACGGATGCGCATGTCATGGGCAGTGTTTATTGTGCCTCCACATCAGGCAACCATTGGGCCTCTTCCAGATCTTATAGATGATCACAACCCTGCCAAATATTCAACTAAAACCTTCGCTGAGTTCAGGCATCGCAAATTCAATAAGCTCCCACAATAAGAGCATGCGGTTTTGAATTGTTTGATGAGCTCTAAGCCTCTAATGCCCCTAATTCAATAAGCTTCCCACATTAAGAAACTGTTCTTGTTGTGGCTTTGTGCTGAGTTTCAAGTTTCCAAAAAAAAAAAAAAAAAAATGTCCATGTAGTCATGTTTTCCTTAATAAGTGCATATTTATGACCTTATGATATATGTTTTTTGCCTTGTACCCAAAAAAAAAAAAAAAAAAAAAAAGAGGATGTATATTATTTGCCCAAGGTTGCTTTCTAACAAACGCAATTATGAGACTCAATACATAGATTAACGTGGAAAAGTAAGATTCAAAACTTTTGTTTCATTTCCATTTATATCATAGAATCTCCTTAAACACACACAAATACAAGCTTGGTTCTGGGGGCAGGTGAGCAAGGCGACCGCCTAGGGTCCCACATTTTGGCTAAAAAATGAAGGCCCCATTTTGGGACTAACCCTTGTAGTAGGCTGAATTTTTTTATTTTTTATTTTCCAAATAGAACAATTATTGCAACCCCTTAATTTTATTTGCACACCCCACTAATTTTTATTAATCAATGTTTTACCAAATATATAGAAGGTTTTTATGAAAATTTGTTACGTAATCCACTGAAAAAAATTCATTGTGAACAACTTTGTAGAATAAAGTTTTTCCAAAAAAATTCTCATTTAAGTGGATTTTTTTGATAATTTACCTTCTATGTTAATTTTTGGCCAAAAAGTCCACTGAAAAGAAAGATTTTAAAAAAACTTTATTATGCAAAGTTATTCAAAATGATGTTTTCTAGTAGATTACATGGTTAATTTTCTTAAAAACCTTTTATATTTTTCTAAAATCTTAAGAAATTAAAATCAATGAGATGTGCAAACAAACTTTATGTTGGTACTAGGAAAAAAAAAAAAGGGGTATGAAGGGCCTCATTTTAAGAGTTCGCCTAGAGCCCCAAAAAACTCAGAACCGGCCCTGCACAAATATAAACTTTTTCTTAAGATGTGCTTAACAGAGGAATCCCAACCAAACCCTTCTGCCTGTGTCTGGAAATCCAGATGTGAAAAACCCCCCATAGTTGGCGTCACTGTAACCCATTGCTGAGTTTACTACAGATTAGCAAGGTGTAGACCTGCATACAAATTTCTGTTTTTGCTGGCCTTTTTTTTTTTTTTTTTTATTTATTTTTTTTACACTGTATATGGCATGAACTAGATTTTTTCCTAATCCAACCCCCCCTCAAGTTCTTGAACTGCACTCATTGTGCAATCCCATGGTAAGCATGAAACACAACCAAGACCCATCAACTAACTTCACAAAAAACAAAAAGGCCAAAGATAATATTATACGTACGTTATTAGCAACAACAAAAAAACAAAAACAATTAGATAATGTTACTTAAAAATAAAGAGGTGGAGAGAGAGAGAGAGAGAGAGACAGATTTTCCTTCATGTTAAACAACCATTTGCTCGGTTCCCCACTTTAGTTTTCATTTCCTTTGATTTCTCGGTAACCAAACCTAGCAGAAGACCCCAACAATCTGTTTGGTTTCCGAGTAAACACAAGGGGAAAAAAAAAAAAAAAAAAAACTCAAAAATCTTAGAACAAATTTGATTTAAACATTGAATTGATACATATGTGCATACATACATCGTAATTGAAGCATAATTAGTGTCTATTTAAAGCTCCAGTATCATAAACCGACCTAAAGAAATGGCCAGGATATTCAAATTAGTTACAGTTTAAAGTTTGGGTGGCACCATGAGAATTACAAATACTTGTCACCAATCAGTAGAAACTTTTCTCTTGTTATGCCAGCCCGATATTCTTGCTGAAGTTCTGTTCCGAACCCTTATTGCCCATCTTTCCATGTCCTCCCTTGCTTCCCATATCTTGCTTTCGCTTTCCCAGTCCCATATTTTCTTGACAGCTGAGTCTACACCTTCTCGTTTCAGTTTAATGGACCTTCCAAGAAGCTAGGAAACAAATCAAACAAAATTTTGGAACAGTTTAGACTAATCAAACAAGTAGAAGTAAGCTTCTTACACCACCCAGAAAAATAAATAAATCCTACATAAAATCACCCAAGCCATGATCTATATGCACATGAATTAAGATGATTATTTCTTTCCAAATTTCAATTTTCTCATCAATTCCCTTTTTATTCGCTACAATCTAATCCTAAATTCCTAAAATTGATTGTTTTACTCTAGAGAATCATCCTACAGCTATTTCAAGCACGTGTTAGAAGAAAGGATTAAAATTGGAATAGAGAAATGTGGAACACACCCTAGTGTAGTAATTATTCTCAATCAAACATCTCCAAGGTTGGTCTGGCCAAAGAATTCACCGAGTGAAAAAAAAATCAAATTGGGTCTTAAAGTCTTGGTTTGTGCATTATGGTATAACATCTTAAAGTGCCCCTAAATTAAGAGACATATAAATACATATCTACATTGTACGATAGATTTTAATAGATATGAAATGATAATTGTCAAGCATTACAGCTTATGCAACCAAATCAAAATTAAAGGGAGCAGCAAAGACTGTAATGTAAATGATTATCAATTTCAAAATAACCCTAAAAGGTGGCTCAAATTAAAATACATTGAATTATTCATTGGGCTCAGGGGACAAAGAAATAGTTAGAAAATTCTAGAAGTCATAGTTTGTCCCAAACAGAAAGAAAACCTTTCCAAAATTACGATTAAACTTTATAGCGGGACTTATGTAGTTTAATCATATTTGAATTACTCTCGTTCTAAGAGCAATGAACGAGTAGCAAACCATAAAATTCTTTGAAACAAAGAATGCAAGGCTCTATGATTAAATCAATTGACTCAGGTCTAGGGAGTTAAAAACCGCATAATGCTGATAAAAGTTCAAATATGGCCTCTAGAAATCCTTAAAAACCCAGGTGCTCTCAGTTGTAAGTTTGCCTCTCCACTTGATGAGGAACTTCTCAAACACCCATCTAGAATCAACTCCATTAGTTAGAACAGCTTCAATAACCTACTTCTTTTTTCAATTTTTTATTTTTCAATTTTTTATTTTTGGTTCAATACCCCTAGATTGTCATCTATATTTGTACTTATCCAGAGTGGGGTGGGGGAAGAAAAGAAAGAAAGATGCTTTAAAAACATGTCACAGGCAGTCAAACAAATGAGTAACATTAACCTATTATAACTGTTGACTCTCAATCAAACCAATTGTTAGTCTTGAGGAAATTTTGTTAAAAGTGAAAACAGAGATGATTCAAAAGTTCAAGCTCATGCATTTCTTTCTATAGTGTACTGGTGTCTCCCCCAAGTTTATAGAAATAACATGAAACTATGCTTAATGTTGTTGAACACTGTGAATATGAGACATTGATAAGGAAAATTTCCACTTACCTTTTCAGAGAAAGACGATGAGTAAAACATGCCATCTGCACATTCCGGTCCATCAGCACATAGGTGAAGAGACTGTTTTACAACCAATAGTGCTGTCTCAAAATCAAGAAGGCCAATTTCCACCATCCTCTTCAATACTCTAGCTTGGAAAGTCTTCCCTCTTTGAGAACGTGATAGGTTATTTTTCTAATAACAAACTCATGAAGTACATAGTTGATAGACAACAAAGCAAAAACTTGGGCAAGCGAGGTAAATGAAAATACTGGATAAAGTGCAGCAAGCAAGGCATGCTGCAACATACAATTTAGGAGCCATAAAAGGGCTTCTATGAATCCTAAACAGAAATCAAATACCAGCAAGTTTGGTTGATATAACAATAGTAGCACTGACACACCTGCTAGGATCCCTGAGTGGTGATCGAAGTTCTGGCGCAGGTATCATTCCGGCAAGCAGTGCAGACTCCCCTAAACTGAGAAGAGAGGGGTGCTTCCCAAAATAAAAAATTGAAGCCGATTCAATGCCGAAAATACCATGTCCCCAGTATATCTGCATACAAAAATATTGTAATTAGAAACCAGTAAAGATGATGCAGAATTGGTCATATAAGAAGAAACCAACCTTATAGATCAATAATAGATAAGGAAAAAAAAAAATTCCTGAAATTGACTTCAACCCTCTAGATCTGATGCAAACAAGCCCAGCATAAGCCACCAGTGTCAATTTCACATTTTCTACCCTATAGTTTACTTTACATTGATCTTCTCACTCCATTCTTAGGGGTTTTTGATATGAGTTTAGTAAATTCCTACCCTTGTTAGGAATTAGTTAGTCCTTTTTTAGAATTTAAAAATTCATATTTTGTTAGAAAAATAAGGTTTCTACTTTCTTCAACTTTTTATTTACTACAGTTTCTACTTTGAATCTTATTTAGTTATTAAGAATTTTTTTAATTATTTCAGTAGGCGTCCTAATTTAGAAAGTAAAAGTCCTCATTTGACTAGTAGTAGAATTTAACAAGTAGGTGTTATGGTTCTCTATATAAGCAAGGCTTCTAAACACAATTACAACAATTGAATAACGAGAATTTTCTGTAACTTATGCAGAATTGGTCATATAAGAAGAAACCAACCTTATAGATCAATAATAGATAAGGAAAACTGACACCTTGTCTCTGGTAGAGGTTATGCCTGTTTCTAAAATTTAAACAACTGATAAACTAAAATGGAGGTTATGTAATGAAAAGTACTGGCCATTTATCAAACAAAACACGAGACAAATTACTATGCCTGTTGCTAACTATTTTTTTTTTTTTTTTTTTTTTTTTTTGGTGGGGGGGGTGGGGGAGGAGGTTTTTAATGCCAGGTTTAAACTCATTAAATTCCAATTGCCAAGTGCAACTATATTAATGCCATTTTCGATATATGTAAAAGCAGTAATATTAATAAACAAATTTAAAAAATTGTATTAATACGTAAGATTACACGCTAAGGGATGCGCGTTAAAGTTTAAACCAATAAGTTTCTTGAAAAAAATAAAAAATGGTACAATAACATGAAGACGAAAAAATTGTTCATGGATAAACATATCAAAAATAAGAAAAGAAGTGTACAATGGACCCTTAATAACAAGAAGAGTAATAGAGAAGAGAGCACTATGTGATTAACTAAAAGTACACTTGACCTTGCTCACGTAGGAGCTTAATATTCTCCATTTTGAAATAGTCCTCTCCAATGCCAGGGCCAGCACTATCTCAACAATTTTCCTTGAGAATGTGCGCTCATTTTTTAAGAATGTGTTCTTGACAAGCTGCCATGTGGAATCAATAATGTTAAGAAAGATAAATAAGTGGAACTGATCAAAACACCTGGCTTTAATTGAAATAGAAATGAAAAACAAGTGCTACTTTGATTCCATATCAAGGAAAACGAACAAGAGGAACGATATCATGTCAACTATTCACAGAATTCAGTGGCATGTGATGGATCTCCAGAACAGCTGAGAAAATGCTTAGTCTGAAGCAATAAGAGCAAAAATTATAAAATGATTTTACCACTGTAAATAAGTTGCTATCCGACCACATTATACATATAGAAATAGAAGCATTTTCAAAATTAAGCAAAAGTACATGATATAATAGCTGGTTTAAAAATTCCGGGAATTTATCAAAAAAGTGAAAAGCGATTAGAGCAGATACAACCTGTTTTCCTGTTTTAGTGTTATAAAACAACAGGTTTTAGTGTCATAACTGCAGGGTTTAATCTGTTTAGTCAGTCAGCCAATTACCTTACCCACCTTACTTCAACAACATTATCAAAGCTATGTCATCAATAATCAGTCAAACTTGATGAGTGCCAAAAACGACATGGGATCTTCTTTGTATTTTCCAAGAACCACCAATTATTTCCTCCTCCTCCTCCTCCTCCTCCTCCTCCTCCTCCTCCTCTCTTTCTCTGTCTCTGCCTCTCTCACACCTAAGATTTTTATTCTAGAAAAAAATCGATAATTTAATCGACAAATGAATATAGAAGTCAGCAAATTATAGCCTCACAAGCTTTAAAGAGGTAAATTTCCAGTATTTTAGCTGAAATTTTATGTGAGAGTGAGGGAGAACTTGAATGAGAAAGCAAGGACATTTGCAGCATTACTATTGGCAACCAAACGGCCAAATAGTCTAATGCAGCAATAAATTGGATTAAATAATAGCTGCAGCCAGTCAAAAAACTCTGGAAATGCAGTTAGATTTCAACGGCCAAATGTCCTCAATCAGCTAATTGAATGGCTTGTAAGAGCCATAACGAAATCAATGGCCTAGGACAGTTAATTGAATGGCTTAAAAGAGCTGTGGCCAAAGTGAGTCTATCAAGCAACTTAAGTGTGCCAAACAACTCCTTGAGGGCATAAAATGACAAATAATGGTCAAACATTGTTGAACAGGGCAAACAAATTACTCAAATTAGCCAAACATCCCCCAGGGAGCTACAACAATGGCCTATTAGTGGCCAAATAACCCCCAAAGAGCCCCACTATTTCAAGACCTATGTGGGCCAAAGCCACATCGATCTAAATTAACAAATGAGCTCTGTGGGCCCCATTAATCAAAGGGTGGCCAGAACCACCTCAACCCACAAAAAGGATCCCAAGTGAGCTACAGGGTCATCAATGCTAGGACTTAATCTGACTGGTGAGATAGTTAGCACAACAGGAGATGCCTCCTTGTGGAAGGAAGAGTGTTCCACCTGTCAAACGAAATGGGTATGTCCCCATTAGACAAAGCTCAAAATATGGAGCTTGTCAAAAAGCCCCATGGAGGGCCATAAATAGCTGAAAGATAAGGGGAGTTTACCAAAAGGACTCCACCCCTCTTGTAATGCTCCCATTTGAAAGGGGAACCATAGTATTTGAAGGCAATACAAGGAGCCTCTAAGGAAAATGGGGAAAATCTGCAGAATGTTTCTATAAAAGATAATAGGGTTTAGTCAACCCTGATTCACAATAAGTAACTAGTAAGAATCAAACAACCTCTTTACTATCTTGATCATTACTAGTTGGATAACTTCAATGTTATTGACAGTTTACAACAAGGAACAACCTCCTGGAGTCCTGCCTATCTAGTATAATCTGTTTTAAAGAATTGATAATAATATCAACCTCCTTTTTCATTTTGTACACCAAAACAACCTCCTTTTTTAATTTTGTACATCTAAAATCACATTTTGAGAAACTGCCATTTGTTGTATGCTTAGTGGGCAAGTTGAGAAAAAAAAAATCAATCAGGTGATTTTCAATATGTGAATTCAAGTAGACGTGATTTGTTTCCAAACAAAACTCGCTGAGATCAGATCATTTCCACCAACTCCATAAAGATCAAGTGCTTAAATAAAAATCAATGAAATAATTTTTATATAGTTAATCCTAAAATCATCTCTAAAACTTTTAAATAAAGGATTGTGAGAATCAGAGAGTTGATTTACAATGGAATCCCACTTTTACTCCAGGAAACAAGTTGTAAGGAAAATAAACTCGACCCAAAAAGTGATAGCTAACAAAAAGCCCTTGTGCACAACCATATCATTGCCTCATAGGATCAAGAATGACAAAAAAAACACATTGGCCAAATCCAGCCACTCACAACAAACCCTTAACAAGCCATATCAATGTCAACCTTTCAGCACCACCTCATACAAGAGACATACTGTGAAGAAATACGAGAATAATTTATGAAGATCAGACTAACAAATCTAAGGGCTGGATAGGCCTCTAAATTGCATACAATCCAGTCAAACCATTCACTCACAGTAAACACTGTACAAAAGCCACACAAACCACAGCCACTCAACCCACCTTGGACTTTACGATGAGAAATTTGGAGAGAAAGCAATGGCCACAGTGGCTATCAATTCATTCACAATAACCACAAAAGCTTCAGCCATTCAACACTATCTTGGGCCAGAGATTTGCTGCGATGAGATGTAAGAGAAAGCAGTAGGTGAGCCACCTGTTATGGTGGTAATAAAAGCATTTGCTTGTGGATAGAATATAATATCATTTTGCCCACTGCCCTCTTCAATCATGGAAGCCTCAGTAAACCGACGCCCATAAAAGCGCAAGAAATTCAGAGATTCCACTTTTGGCTGACCCAAAGGAATTCCACCCTCCAACATGCCAACAACACTAACCATATTTGGCCTCATTGTTGGTTCTTCATGAACACAACACAAAGCCACACGCACCAATGTCTCCACCTCTTCATTTGTCACTCGCCCCTCTAGCCTTGGGTCAGCAAGCTCCAAGTACCTCCCCTGCTCATGCATCTCCAATGCAAATAATGGGAAATAAACAAGTCCTGATGCTGATGACGATGAAGAGTGGCCACCACCACTATCCTCATTGTCCATGCTATGGCTTTGCGTTCGTACCGAGCAGTTCTTCCTTCCACTTACAATTTCAAGCAGTACCATTCCAAAACTATAAACATCAGTTTTGTCTGAGATTGCAGAGCTAGTAAGCCATTCGGGTGCAAGATAGCCACGAGTGCCTCTCATCGTTGTGAATAGACTGGACTGTTCAGTACTTAGAAGTTTTGACAGCCCAAAATCAGAGATCTTTGCCTGGAAATGATCATGTAAGAGAATGTTCTCAGGCTTGACGTCACAATGGATGATCTTTTGTTCACACCCACTGTGCAAGTACGCAAGCCCGCGAGCTGTTCCCAGTGCTATATCAATCCTCTCTTGCCATTCTAAAACTGGTCCACTACCAAAGAGAGTCCGGTCCAATGAACCATGATTCATATACTCATAAACCAACAAGCGTTGTCTCCCTTGGGCACAAAATCCTCTCAATCTGACCAAATTAACATGGCGAATATTTCCAATAATTGCAATCTCAGTGCAGAAGTCCTTTTTCCCCTGAATGCCTAAATTAGTTATCTTCTTAACTGCCACAAGGGTCTTATCTGGCAGTGTACCCATGTATACGGCACCAAATCCACCTGACCCAATCAGGGTTTTGAAATTATCAGTTGCCACCTCAAGCTCTTCATACTCAAACCTTCTAGGTAAGCCTGCGATGGAGAAGGCCTCCAACTCTCCAGAAGAAGGTGAGTTTGGGAAGCCCAATTTTACCTCTTTAGTCTTGGAGAATCTCCATCTTCTCTGCCAGAGAAATCCTAGTGCAACTAACAGAAAGAACCCAGTGAAAGGTAAGAGCACTAAAGCAACTATTGGAAGTCCTTGTCTTTGATTACTAAAACTTTGGTCACCACCTGTGTTTGTTGGTGAAGATCCAATTAAAGCCTTAATGTAGCCTAATAGATCATTTGCACCTGACATGATGGAACCCAATTCATTTTCAAGAACATAACAAGAACCAGATGAATTTTCATAGAATATTCCCAAGCAAGAACAGTCCTTCGAGCAGATTTCTTGACAGACTGACAAATTTATCCCATATTTTACAGGCTCAGAGAAATCAGTGGCAAAGTACTCCATACCATAGCCAAGCCCCAAATATGAAACTGCTGATGAATTCACTCGACTGATATCATTGGTTGAATTACAAGCTAACGGCAAAGAATAAGAAGCATCAGTTGGCACGCAATCACTTGTCTTTTGTGAATCAGCATGGAAGCCTGATGGACATGAACAGACAGGCGTATCTGATGCAGCAACATCGCTACAGAACCCAATTCTGCCGCAGATGAATGGAATTCGACAGGCATCAGCTGGCCCCACAAATTCCTGCTTCCAATCTGTACCAGAAAAGCTACTCACTATAAACTGGCCATCGTCATCCAACTTGGCAATGCGGAAATCAGATGGAGACAAGATCACCTGAATTACAACTACCGAACCATTACGACCAAGCAGATAGAGTCCCGTTCTGTTTACCACCATATATTCCACTACATAATTCGAGTTTGTATAAGCCATGGTAGCCATTGACAATTTCCAGTATGTTTTTCCATGCCACTGCAGCATCGCATCAGAAGCACCAACCGTAAGACTATAATCCCCAGTTGACAAGTTATAATCCGTTGCAGCACTGGACAACGATGTCCCAACAGGTAAGTGTTGTCCAATCACAATTGTATCTGTCGGATGATGGAAACTCTCCCAAAGAGAACCATTAAATTGATTGAGCAAGACAAGATTACCAGTCTCAGTTAGGAGTAACGCAGATACCGATGACTGTAAAGTTGGAGTTGACCATTTTAGAGTGCCATCTTGATCAGAAATGGTAATCCCTTTGGCCGTTAGATTCATTGTGCCAGAATTTGAGATGGGAGCATCACGATTAGCGGACCAGATAATTGTGTTGGACACCACATGGACAACACACAAGTAGAAGTTGGTTTGTTCAGGGTGGGGATTGAATATAGCAGCTTTGAACGTTCCATTTCGAGAGGATAAGAAAGCGCCAGTGTTGTCGATGAATTGGAAGTACGAAGCAGTGAAGTTGGGGTATATGAACTCCGAAGAAGAACTACCAGAGAAGTAAGGATAGGATAAGAAGATGGCGGAGAAGAATAAGAGGGATCCCATAAAGAGGATAGATGAATGATAGAACTGAGAGGATTGCGAAATTGGTTTGATGGAAGGGGGTATTGGTGAGGGTGGTATTGGGCTGCTCTGGTTAGCTCCATTTCTTTTCTCCACTTCTGCTTCTATGTATAGTGTTGACCTCTCTCTCTCTCTCTCTCTCTCTCTCTACACTGATTGATTATGAGTTTCTAACTGAGGTAAGCCTTTATTAGGTGTTCATATCAGTTGGCAATGTAAGATATAAAGATTGACACGAGGAGGTGTTTACTAATTCTACAGAGATTGGTGATTCATGCACCAGCTAATTTTTTATATTTTATTGACTTTCAACATCTTGTTTATGGCCAATTCTTTGGTACCGAAGCAAAAAATTAGATATCAAACTCACAATGTCACTTCAAATGATAAAGTGGGTCATTAAATGTCAAGTGAATCGCTTCAAATAGTAAGTTCGTCATTGTGGACTATTTCAAATGATAAGTGAGTCACTTCAAATGGTAAATGGTATGGTACCCTAAAATCTTTGTGGGTACCATAGAATTACCCCTTGTTTATCTGTCAATCCTATTCCACACAATCATCATCCAGGCTCCCATAAATTGCACCTTTGTCCTTAAAATAATGACAATAGAAAATGACACTCCATTCTAAACAAGCCAACTTAACTGAGGGTGTTTACTTATTCCAATACAAGGCGATTGGGTGTCTCATGCGCTAATGCACTGATGCCCTTTTAAATTTATTGCAATCCCTTTTAAACAACTAGTTTTTCGCAAATTCTACTCAACTTATGCATTACCCGGAACCTGTTAAAATATATCCCTCTCTTGAAAAACAACACCACCCACCATTCTAAAGAAGAAAATAATGAAAACAACTTCAAAGAGTAAAACAATCAAACACTTGGTATGCCTAAAAGAAGTCTAAACATTCACCTGCTGTGTAATGGTGCTACCACCTCCACGAGCCGAAAACGACGACACGGCACGAGCAATCCCAACTGGGTCAATCCCAAAATGTGAAAAGAACCGCCGATCTTCATACGCAATGACGGCTTGCCACAAATGCAAAGGGTACCCACTAGTCCTCGCCTCGGCCTCTTCGGAAAAAGTAACGAGATGGTCCCACCGGTGAGGAAAATTGGGGAGAAGGAGATTGGAGAGAAGGCGAAGGCAGAGAAAAATCACAGAGAATGCAAATAACACGAGGGATTCGAGAATGAAGCGGTTTTTGAAGGGGTTTTGGTATGAATTGCGACGCGGATGGACTGAGTGGACTCGTCCGCGAGTACGAGTCAGAAATTTGGCTGGGGAGAATGGGGATGGAGAAGGGGATAGGTGGGTTGGGTACGTGGTGGAGCGTTTTGAGGAGTAGTGGTTTTGGCATGGAAAAACGGTGGCGTTTATGAGGAGGAGACGTTGGGTGGTGTAGAAGGTCATTGGTCATGGCGGGTGTTTTGTTGCGGCAGTTCGGTAATGTAGTTAAGCAACAGTTGAAGTTGAACTGAGGTATATTGTCTATTTTCAGAAAATAATAAATTTTAAAAAAACTTTTTATTTATTTATTTGCTATGGGTAATACTGAAAACACCATTACCGTCTCTTTCTCCCTTTAAGAAATTAATTTGCTTTAAATTACATTTGATATCAAGGCCCAATTGCTCAGAATCATAGGGGTTGGAAACTGCGACAACCAACCGGGAGGATGTGGTGCAAATAGCAGGTCCTGTGCTCAAATCTTGTGGTTAGCCATCCAGGCGTAATAAGCACAATAAAGGTTGGTAAGATATATCTTCATTGATCGGCTAATCAATTTCTGATCTAGGTGTGAATATAAATCTCCGCTACTATGCAAGTCTGTGACTTATTGGTGTGTGTGTTGTGAGGACCGGTGCATACATATGGGATTTTACCTCTCTGTTCTATTCCAGTTAGCTGCATTAGCTATTGAATTCCGAAGTCGTGGAAGGACAGGCTGAGAGAATTCATCCTCGTATCCAAAAAAATAGAAATTGCGACAACCGAATTAGTTTTTGAAATAATAAGTTCATGAATTTTTCTTGCATTAAGAATAGTAAGTGGGAGAAAATTATTTGGCAGAAAATTAGGTGAATAGACCTTCCTTTTTCTTTTTTCTTTTTTTTTTTTTTTTTCTTTTCCCCCTTTTGTGGTTTAAACGGCAGCCAAGGCCCAACCAGTCAAAATAGTTACCATAAGGTTTTAATTTTTAATTTTTTATTATTAAAAAAAAATTGTTAAAAACTAATAGGTACACTGTGGAAAAACCTAAATTAATAATAAAGTCAGCAAGCTTATTAACTTGTCTAAACATATGAATGATTTCAGTAAGTTTATAGTTGTTGGTTGATGACTGACATATCCATTTTATAAAGCCTTTCTCTAGATTTCGAAAAATTTAAAGGGATGAAGTCAAAAACTTCCTTCATTTTCCATTGCTATTTCTAAAATTCAATCGAAGCTCAAATTGTAATCAACTTAATAGATAAAAAGTTCAGGCCTAACTGATCTTGAGATTTTATCAACAAAAAAAAAAAAAAAAACTAATCTTAAGATAACTTGGCTTCCAAAGTATTTCTTTTTTTTTTTTTTTTTGTGGGGGTGGGGGGTTTGGGGGCCTTTTTCCCTAAATATTATTCTTTTAATAATTTATTCCAAATTTTATATAATTTTCAAATTTATTCTCCAACACTGCTAAATCGTGGTTGGTATCTACGTTTTTAATAAAATCGTAGCAAAGCAATCACGATTTATAAATAGGTATAAGAATCTTTCATACTGGGTATACGAATCCTCATATTAAAATCGTAGTTGCTAGCCACGATTTTATTAAAAACGTGGCTACTAACCACAATTTATCGATGTTCAGGCATAAAATTGAAATCATACAAAACTTGAAATAAATTATTAAAAAAAAATAATATTTAAGGAAAAAAGCCCGGGTTTGGGGGTGGTTTTACATTCGAGAGTAATACATATTTCCACACATGGACCCCACATGACCAGAAAATTTGTTCATTACATTGAGCGGATTAAAAATAGTCATGTAGATGGGTATTAATCCCATAATGTGTCCTCATTTGGAATATTTTAATCCGCACGCTATCTGCTGAATTCATATTATAATATAAGTTTCTTCCATATGAATCGTCATGAAGGATTGAAACTGCTCATCGGGTCACAAAGTGACCTGTGTGAATCATTTAAAAAAGAGAGACGACTGTACAATTTACTGCACTCAAAAAAATATTTCAAACCACCCTCCCAGCTGATGCAATTAGGGTGCTTTGAAATTAATAAATAAATAAAAGCATGGACCATTTTTAAATTTTTCCTTTTTTTTTTCCTTTTTGTTTTTTGATGGCGTGTATCAGACTTAGATCATTCCTCATGTATTATTACCGAATGAGTAATTTGTGTTCGGGAGATACATACGCCCATCATCCGAAATAATCTCTCCATTAATTATGTCTAACACACCCATGTGTTATTTATGTTTAACTGTTCAAGTACTTCAGAAAAAACAATCACCCAAATTATAATTTATAGCTTTCATTTTACTTATTATTGTGATTATGGATTAGAGGTATTTCAAATTTTATTCTCGCAAAAATTTCAATTCGAACTAATTTCTTAATAATCCGTGTGAAACATCCATCGCCAACTTAAATAACAATAACTAGAAAGAGTTGAAACTCGAACGCAAAGGCTATAGTTGACGGGGTTGGGCAGAGAGGCTGTCATGCTGACAATGGACTGTATGACATGGTTGGCTTCACACCATAGGACCGACTCCAACGCAGCAAGGATGCGACTTCCAAATATATAATCAGTAGCATACTAGCATATCTTGGAAATTCGTACCTTTGATGATTTTTTTTTTTTTTTTTAAAAAAAAAATAGGATCGCTGATGATTCTAACTCACGCCAAATAAAATAAAATAAAAAAGCCATCAAATTTGGGAGACGACCAACCGATTGATTCACTTGCACCTCTTGAGTTTTGGACCAGCTAGCACTGATGAAACCGCGTGAATTAATTTCATCAAAGTCCACGGGCGCATGTGGTGGCGCTTCTTGCCATGTGAATGTGTTGGTTTTGGTAACGGCATGTGCCAAAAAAAATAGGATCATATTAGTATGGTCTGTAAGGAATTGAGGATAAATGAAACTAAGAAATGAAATTCACATCTTCACCAAAAGCATATAAGAAAAGTTTTATTAATTTCATGTTCGCATAGCATAATTCTCTTTCTTTTCTTTTCTTCCTTTTTTTATTTTTATTTTTTTTTTATTTGATGGAATTCTCCAATATTTTTAGACAACTAAAAATTTCTGTCAAAAAGTAATATTAACTCACGTGGTGTCACAGATCAATAAAAACGTTTCAAAATATATTTAAATTATGAAACTATCATATTAACTATTCGAAAAAATAGATCCCCAAAATATTTTTATACTCCTATATGGCTAGTTTTGTCATTTAGAACCACGGTTTTGGAAAATGGAATACGCTTGAAAATTTTTTTTTTTTTTTATCTTTTAAACATTTTATTAACTAGTGGTACACTACCATGTAGCCGATACCATTCTACATTTCTACTGAAGTTTCATTCATGCTTAGAGGAAAAGACAAATAATTTCCCATCAATTCTTATGAGTAAAGTAATTACCGACTCTTGTGACTTTTGCACCCCCACCCGCACCCCCCAAAAAAAATAAAGAAAATAAAAATTGTAAACATCCCTTGAAGGTGATACCAAATGATTACGTACTGCCGAGTTTAAAGCTCTTTGCAGACAGTACAAGTTCACCTAATCAGACAAATTAAATCATTTTTATGGGTTCCAAACTTGCAACTGTCAAACATAGATCTTAAAATAATTTTGGATTGGACTCTGTCTGCAACTGCGTGATGTGAGTGTTCTTCCTATATATTATATATTATATTATATTGATAGATAAGTTTATAACCAAAATCATTTTTATATTGACGACTTAATAAATATAATAAACTGAATATTATAAGGTGTGAATTTATTTTTCTTACAAGATAAGAGTGCATGTTGTAGTTGCCCACTCTTGGTCTACTGCCCACCTAACATCCATAGTGCTAAACTGCTAATTCAACGGTATTTGTTTCAATTTTTAAGTAAGTAATTTTGGTTTTAAGTTTATGTAAAAACATTGATATTTATTTGTTGATATTAAGAGGAGAGTTAAAAAGAAAAAAAAAAAAACCTTTTTTTTATTATTTGGATAAATGAGGATGGGGTGAAAAAAATGCGATTATTGATGCGGTCATTTCCCATCCACAAAACTTAGGTACCCTTTGAGGCCTAACCAAAAGTCCAAAGTGGAAGTATATAAACCCACTAAAGTTTCCTTGAGTTTATAATGTGCCATAAGTTCTATTACCTACCTTCAACCTATACTTCAAGTCATGACTTTAAGAATCAATTTCACATTCAATACTAAATGATTTTGAGCAAACGAATATACATCATTAATCTCCTCATAAAGACAAACAAGTTACAATGCGGACCCACCCTAAAAGGTGTGTGAGTCCCACATTAATTTTTCTCAAAATCTCCAACAAAATGAATGGTAGCTTTATCTTTGTCTAATACTTAATCACCCAAAAGGGGAATACCCTTGTTAGGTAATCACCAAGCGGAAGTCAATCTTTGAAAAATTATGGGGGCTGCCAAGCAAGTCTTAAGGTGCCAATAGAGACCCTCATCATGGGTGCCAACAGTGAGTGTGAGGTAACCATCAATCACTTTACTGTGAAGCTAAACCACTATATTGATATTTTAGTTAAGAATGACATGCTATGCCAAACCCGTTCACTGTTTTAAATGTTCCTCCTTTACAATGTTACATATCCTATAAGTTTTTTTTTTTTTTTTTATGACGAGGGAACCCAACAAGACCAAGCCGTGCAGACCCTACCCTACCAGGTAAAACCCTAAGTGTACAAACCGCCCCAACTGACCTATACACTAGGTGAGACGCGAGCACTTCCAACGAGAATAGAACCCAAAATACCCAAGTTTACGATTCGTCATAAGCCCATCCCAACCAACTAGGCCTACCCGGGTTGGGGTCATACCCTATGACTTTGTATGCTTAATTTCGTTCAATGCAACTCCTATTTACCAAAAAAATAAAAATATAGAGGACCCCATTATCAAATGCAATCAACTTAACCTTGGGAGGAGGCCTGTCTAGCATAAAAGCCCGCAAGGGTGTCATTGGGCTGCGCTGTACATTCCCTCTTAGGTCAACATACGAGGAGGCAATTAGAGCCATCATTCTTCGGAGAATACCCAAATAATTGTGTACTAATGTATGATAGGTCCCATTAATAGCTACCATGTAATACTCAGATAATTGTAGATGGATTGGGTCTAATGGTATATCTCATCCTAATAAGAGTGTAGGGTTTACGAAAATCTTGATTTTGACTCCACGTGTGATACGTGTGTGGTTTGTGTTCTCCCAAATCTTATCGTATAGCAAAATAGAGATAATCTACTAATTATATGAAAAAAGCTAATAGGTGTATTGAAAAACTTTTCCCCAATCTTGACGAGTGGACCAAGTGGTCCAAGAGTTTCTTCCCAAGTAAGAAGTTTTGGGTTTAACTCCCCACAAAGACACTCCTATGAACTTATATCTTATACTTGCCCTATTGAGATAGGGGATTGTCTAGGGGCTTAGTCAGATGCATAAGGGTCCTAAGAATCTCCTTATTTAAATAATAAAAAAAAAAAACCCAAAACAATCTTCCCCATTTTAGGGGTACTGCATGAATTCCAAGATATAACATACTATTGGATAGAAAAACCTCTAAGGATCCCATATACAAAATTCCGTTAAAAAAATGTCACATAGTAAATCAAAGTATGTTGTTCCTCATCGAACATTGCTTAGCCAAAATTATTCATTAATTCTGACTGGCATATGTAGGTTATTTTAACATATTTTTGGTTAAATTTGTACTTGAGCAACAAACTTGACACAATAAATATGATAAAATGACCCATGTTTTAAATTTAGTGTCTTAAAGAATATAAAAAATGATGAAGCGAGCTCATAGGAAGACGGATGAGGACACTTTCTTGGCAGCCTTACCCTACTAGATCATCATAGCAATCATTCAATTAATTGGTTGGCCTTACCCACCCCCACTGAATAGCAAATCAAACCCCCCACAGAATGGGGACAACTCCTGCCATCCCTTCAAAACCCCAAATCTTACTCCAAAACAAGAATAAACATAGGGTAGTTAACCGACCATAGAGTACCTAGACTCTGGCTATATGATTTGGACCCCTCAATCAACAAATTAAATGACCAATGAGCCAAGATTCAAGCGGTGCACACAACAACCAAAATTATTTATAGCCTTTAAAAGCACAATGATGTAGCAAGGCCGCCAAGTGTTCATGAGTCCTCCAATATTGGTCCCAAAATTTGAGTAGGGACACAGACATGGACCACCTTAAAATTAAAGGGTGCCCCAGGCCTGCATGTGAGTCCTACATCGGCCCTTAGGTGAGATTTGATACTAGTTGTCGGTGAGAGCCAACAAAGGGGGTGATTTGTGACCGATGAAATAGCTACTTTTAGCATTGATCTCGACCACTACACTAGTTGTAGTGCCAATTTTAGGAGAAAAAACATCATCAAATTACCCCTGTAATCTTTTATATTAGATATTAGAGGTGTACAAATGATGCGCGTGAGGAATATAATATTTTTGTTCTTTTTTATGAGAGAATCATGGGTGATAGACGGGAGGAATATAATATTTTTGTTCTTTTATATTTGATATTATAAGGTTATGTTCCCATCAGCACAGTGTTGATATAAGTTATATCAACATCATGCATTTGGAGGTTATACCCCTTACATTTATCCAATGTATCTCATATCCTATTAATTAATGTACAATGTACAACTCCCAATGTAGATATTTATATTACTTATATCAGCATGTGCTTACTTGATCATCATCTTAGAGGGCTGATCATGTGCGGGATATCCCGTTCTATCACGTTCATTTGTGAATGACATGCGCACGCACTTATCACTCACGAACGACTATGATCGAATGGGATATCCCGCACATGATCAAAGCTGCATCATCCTATATGGGTTATATATAAAGTTTTTAACAATAAAATGATAAGATTTATAAATAAATAAAAAACAAAAAAAAGAAAACAAAAACTACACAAATGATAATAGTTATCAAGAAAATAAAATTAAAACTATAAGATAATGATAAGAATATTTTGTATTTTAAAGAAAACGGAAGAAAAAATGAAAAATTTGAGATGTCTAAATTCATCTATTAGTTTGATTTTTTTTTTTTGGGGGGGAGGTGGGGGGGGGGGGGGGGGGAATTACAAAAAAAAATCCCCTAATGTTTAACCCTTTTTGACATGACCCCCTTAAAGAAAAAATCAATGCAATGTTTTGGACGAAAAATTCACGTATTAGGTTTTGGATAAAAAATTGAATAAAAATTAGATTAAAAAAAACTATATAAAAAAAAAACAAAAACAAATATTGAGTATATGAGAGAGAGATAATATTTTTTCATCCAATTTCTATTGGATTTTCCCCTATTCCCCACTTCCACTCCCAAAAGAATATCCATTGGTTCTATCTTGTATCTCACATACGTCTTCATATCCTCTTACCTGTCATTGCCTAACCTCATTCTTGAAAAAGATATCAATTGGTGTTAAAAAGAGGAAAAAAGAAAAAAGAATATTCCAAAGTATAAAGAGGTGGTGAGGCGAACGATAGTTTACCCACGCACTCGTCATAGCCAGCAGTAGTTAGGCCATTCTCCAAGACCCAAAAGTACATGGGCGGCCAAGTAGGTCCACTTTTCAATCCTGGCTTCGTCTAACCCATGAGTGGAAAATACACAAGGAGGGGCCTATCAACTCTTAATTTAACATCAATTGTCAGACAAAATGATTGATGAAGTCTTGCACCTATAGTGTAGGCTCCAGTTTAATTCATATGGAAAAAGCATATGCAATATAAAATTACATTTTTAGTTTGACATTTGCTCACACTCATAGCACATGTCTAACAGTGAGGAAAAAAAAAAAAAAATGGCCCATGGTTTTGAAGGGATTTTAGCTGCAATGAAATTGTAGAGGCTTATAAGGCACTCAAAATATCACGTGTAATTTATGTCCAACCCCCCATTTGGTGCGATATTTTCTTAATGTAAAGCCTTTGGACTGACTGGTGGGGAAAGCGAGACTTTCGTCTTAGCCTTGCAGGATGAGTTGTGGTGCCGATTTTTAGAATTTAGATAGCGTGATGAGATAATTTCATAGACACCGTTTGATTGTATTTTTTAGAAGATATTTTGTTGAGTAGAAAAAGTCATTTTTAATTTTCTTACTTTTAAGTAAAAGTAATAAAAGTAAAAGTGCGTTTGGTAAAATTGATTTCGCTGGTGATCTTTTGGCTGTAATGGGAAACTCTATTAAATTATCGTTGTCCAATAAAAACCTAGGATAGGTACAACCTCTCTCGGTAAGCAAATTTTTCTAGTTAAGGTAAAACTCATTCAAAAGATAAAAATGACTTTTAAAAGTAAATCTTTATTACTTTTGCTTAAAATAAAATATTTTGCTTTTTTACTTTTTATAAATCCTTTTTATCTCTTCTAACCAAACAATGTTTTTTGCTTTTACAACTTTTTGCTTTCAAAAGTAAAAAAAATCTTAAAATAAGTGCAACTAAATGGTGCTTTAGTTTTCTGACTTTCTCTATCAATCCTTTTGTCCGCTTTGTTGTAATTCAATGGATTTTTGTTGGTATTTGTGATGGAATAAGAAAGATATTTCATCAAGTTTTCCTAATTTTCAAAGTCAAATTTCTAATAAATCCTAAAAACAAAAAGAAAAAGGAAAAAGAAGAAGCTCCTTTAAAAAATAAAAAATAAAAAGGAATTAAATCATAATAATATTGGAAATAGAAAAATCAACATCGGATTCATTGCTTGTACTAAAGATTTGGGTCTCTATTTGTGCTTTTATGAAATGGGTTCCACCCATCTCTGGTGATTGTTATCAAGTTAAATTTAGTAGAATTAAATCTTTCAACCCATCTACATTTTTTCTGAGGCTCATTTGGTATGAGGGTGGAAAGGGGATTATGTAGGTCCGGGTTCGAGTCCCTCCATTGTAACCCTAAATACAAAAGATGTAAAAAAATAGTATGAACTATGAAGTTTGTCCAAGACACATTAGCAAAGCCTACTGCTCCTATTTGAAGTAAGATCCAATGTCTTTTACTTGTCGGAAATAATAGAATGATAAATTATAGTCATAGAGATTATATTGATTATTAATACGGAGTTTTATTTTTCCATTTTGGCTGTAGATGGATGGTCTTCCACAAGGAAAAAGTAGTCAGTTTTTTTTTTCCTCCTTCCTTTTCCTGGTTTGGCAAGAACTTTATTAAAAAAGAACGACAAAAGAGTACAAGCGAAATACAACACATCACAAAGCTAAAGACAACAAAAGGGTCCCATACAAATGGACCCCACCACTATGAAGCAACTCAACTCTACCCAAAGACATTATTGTTGACGTAAATTTTTGAGAAAAATGCCCAGAGAGGCAAACAAATATATATATATATATATATATATATATATATATATAAAAGATGAAGGTCAAGTTAATACGTAGTGATATAAGTTATATCAACACTTGCATTAGGATTTGTATCTCGTGCATTAATGAATTACGAGATATATTAGGTCAATGCACAAGATGTAACCTCTAATGCATGGCATTAATATGACTTATATCAACACGTACTGACCTGAGTAGGGTTGTGATTGACTTAACGGGTGCATGTCCCTACCCCTAGATTGTAGTTGTATTTTCTGTTGATTTTCTTGTATTAAAAAAAAAAGAAAAAAAAGAAAAAAAGAAGAGAACGAAAGAATTTGCATGGGGGAATTACAGATTGGTCTACCTACAAATAAATAACTACATGTCAATATAAATAGCTACTAATTAACTTAATTAATAATAACTATTAAGTTGAATTGATATGTAATTATTTGATTGTAGCCAGACCAACCTGTAACTCTCCCTAATATTATCATTGATATCCTCAATGACGTTTTGTTGAAGTGTAGCAATGTCTCCGAACTCATTTTTCATAAATCTTATAGTACGTGTTTATCCAAATTAATATGATTTAGTGTTTGCCTCAAAGTAGTTTTTGGACAATTGTACCAAATCTTTTGCCTCTAGTCATGTCAATTGCCCGAGGCAACTCAATGTTGCTTCGATCATATTTACATGGAAAACAATTAGCATATGACAGTTTGCAAGGACAGACTTTGAATGTCCATTGGGGTAAAGTCATGCTAATAGGACTCTATTTACATAGAGGCTAATACATGATAGCAGATTTGTTAGCCAATAAACACAAATTGAAAGATAATATTATGTGGAGTCAAGGAGGGAACATGATGATATTTTAGGTTGGGCCACCCCAAAGGGTGGTCTAATTTGGTGACTTCATTTTTTCTCATCGATTGACTCTTCGAGCCTATAATACCACATAATCTCAAAAACTCTTTAAAAATAAATAAATAAGGGTAATTCTTTATTTTTTATTTTTTTGTGTATGGATAACATCGGTATTCTAAACTTATTCTCATTTAGATTTGGGTCTAAATAAATTTGATGAAGTGAGATCATATACAATTCTCATTAGGCCCCGAAGTTGTCAAAAGATAAATTGAGGACCTCTAATTTAAGAGCCATAGTCCTCTGACAGTTTGACTGTTTAAGATACTTGATAAGAAACGTTGACCCCTTATTTTCCTAGGATACTGTTTGGCCGGTTTTAAAAGAGGCGAGGCTTACTTCCACTCAATTTTTTGCTAAATCTCCACCCCTCAAAACTTATTTCTATAGCTTTTTATATCTTTTTGTTCATAAAGGATTGTGATTTAGCCAAAAAAAAAAAAAAAAAGTGTAAAAATAGGTCAAATCTATTTTTGTATTTGTAAAATATAAATAAGGTATTTTATCCTTGAGTGGTGATACCCACGACGAGCTATAGAAACCGAACAAAAAGGTAGATTGACATGTCGGTTTTCTATTCGCTAATTAAAAAAAAAACAGTCATTAGAGAATCTCCACATCGATACCAAAAAGACAAAAACATCACTTCCCTATTTGTATCAAATCCCCAACCGAAAATCACGTTCCAAAATCAAACAGCACCAATCACTCTCAAAAATAAAAAAGAACCAACATCATTGATGTTGAAAAATCAAATAAATTCATCCAAACTATGAGGAAAAAATCAAAGGAATATCAGACAAAGTCAGCAAGATAAAAATCAAGATAAACTCATCCGATTAAACATACATTGATGTAATCAGTGACAGAAAAATCAAGATAAAAGGTTTAGTGTGAAAAAATCTAGAAAAAGAATAATTATCTAGATGATTAAGATAATTATTCAAAAATTATCTACAAATTGAAGATAAGTATATTCAAAAATCAATATAATTATCTTTAAAAACAAGATAAATATCCCTTACCCACATTATACAACTAGTGGCAAAAAAAAAAAAAAAAAAGAAAAAAAAAAAGGAAGGAAGCTAAAGAACCAAGTAAATCACGGTGGTGATGAATACTTTGCCGGAGGCTATGCTTCAGTGGCTGTTGTGTGGATTTGTGAAGGATAGACAAAGACCACTAGTTGATCAAATGGTGGCTACCATGAGGGGATCAGGTCGTGGATAACAAATTTGTGCATAAAGAGAGATCACATAGAAGGATCGGGTGGTGGCTGGCGATGATGGATGTAAGGTCCATGTTTTAAATGTTGTCATATTCTGTGCCAAAGTATGGTTGAGTCTTAGGCTCATTGAAGATGCGTGAAGCTTCAAAGATGCGTTAAAGAACAAGTGCTCAAAGTTATGCGACTTACACTCATTCTCTAGGAAGGTAAGTGACCATAGTTGCCCATTTCATAGGTATTTAATTCATTGAAAATCATTTTTAATGTTTTTATCAAAGGAAAAGTGATTTTTGAGGTTTTGGTGACACTCCTAATCAATTGGGGTTAATGGCCAATCGATTGGAGATATTTTCGTTAAATATTTTCAAAACTATCATTTTTGACACACTTCCGATCGATCGGGGTTGAGGACCGATCGATCGGAGGCCTCTTAGAAATGTTATTTTGCTATTGTTTTTCCCAATCGATCAGGATTGATGGCCAATCAATTGGGGTTCGTAAAAATCAATTTTAAAACTTTTTAAAACCTTCCTATTTGATCCTAAAACGTGTGCCAGTCACTTCGGGGTTTCTTAGACTTTATAAATAGGGTTTATTTTCATCGAGAGGGTTAAGCAAGCTTCTCCTTATTAGGGTTTTCATTATTCATTTTTTTAAAAACTCTCTAGAGCATTTTAACCTAGGTTTTTATTGATATGCTCTATAGATTATCAAACCATACACCATTCACAACCTTAAGTGTTTATGAGATTGTTGTGACGGTGATCAAGCTTGCGAGTTCATGATTGAAGGCATCACTGTGAAAGAGGTTAGTTGCGACCAAAGCCGTGACGACGGAAATCGATTATGTGTGATCGTGGGAGTGAAAACAACTGCATGAGTCCTTATGTGGATCTGTAAATGTGTCTTGCACTCGTTGATTTCATAGTGGATTAGCTTCAACTGGATGAGGTCCCGTGATTTTTCCCATCTATGGTTTTCCATGTAAAAATTCTCTTGTGATATTTTTACTGCTTTATGGTTTGATTTATGTGTGATTGATTGATAGCTTTTAGGGTTTGAAGTGATTGAATAAAAATTAGGTAAAATAAATTAAAATACCTATTCAACCCCCCTTCTAGGTATTATAAGCTTGGTAAAATCAGAATTTCAATGGAAACTTTGCTAGAGAGTGGGGGTTGACATTTAACTTAGATGAAGGCTTGATCTCATTGCTAGATATGGGGTGCAAGTCTCATAGATTTAGAGAGAGATGACTATGCTTTTAGGGGAAGATATTCTTATAAGATAGAGAGAGAAAGAAGAAGAGAAAAAAGGGGTGGGTGTTCCGTAGATTGTAGAGAGTGGGATAGGTGTGAAATACTACAAGAGATGAAGGGGTGAGTAGGTGTAAGATAATATAGAGAAAGAAAGAAAGAGAAATAAGTGGGTGGATAGATAATGTAAAACGAGAAAAAGAGAGAAATAAAAGGGTTAGGGGTAAGTTTGTAGCTTTAGAATGTTCAGCTCATTGTTAGTCTCCTAGACTCAATTTTTCTTTTAACCCTGGATTGATTAATTTCCTAACTACGACTAATTCTCCAACCAAATTAATTTTCATATTTGTATCCATCATTGGCTCATTACCATCACAGCGTAATAACATTTGTCCATTTATTAGCTTTGGAAAAAACATTAATATCTATTTATTGGTATTAACGGGGTATAGGCAAGGTAATTTTTATCTATTATCCCAAAAAAAAAAAAAAAAAAAAAAAAAGAATTCTTATCTGGCGCAATATAGCTGTAGGCAATCGCAAAAGTCCAAAAGCAGTCACAACGCGTGTCGCGAGATCCTGTACCATCCCATATGTAAGTTCGCCACTCCCTTACTTAATAGAGAGAGAGAGAAAAAAGAAAAAAAAAAAACCGAAAAAGAAAAAAGAAAAAGAAAGTAAAGAGACGAAGACAAAGGAATCGAGAGTCGGCGCTCATTGTCTACGCCGACCAATTATCACGTCTCTTTCACCTTCCTCCCGTCGCCATCACCACCACCCCCGACCCCCCCTCCATCTGCAGCATATATAAAACCCTAACTCCGTATCCCACCTCGGTTCCGATTCTTTTAGTTCTTATTCTTCTTCTTTTTCTCTATTTTATCGGTTCTTCCGTCGATTTTATTTTGGAAGATGCCCGAATTTTAGCTTAGTTTTTTTTCCCTCTGATCTACGGTTTTGCTTTTGTTTTTGGATTAATTTTTTTTTCTTTGTTTGGAGCTTTTAAAATAGAATTAACCTTAAAAATTATGAGGGGAGGCATGGTGGTTGATCAGTCTGTGGTTGAAAGGGCTGAGGATGGTGATAAAGAGAAGAAGAAGAAGCGCCGACCCCGCCGTAAACCGAACGCCTCTCTGTCAGGTAATTTACACATAAATATCTACTTGGGTGTTTGGGTACAGATGTTGTTAATTTGTGAAATTTGTTATTGATTTCTTGCAAAATTACGTGGATGGGTTACAGGATTTACTTCTGAACAAGTACAATTAAGTCTTTAGGTGGTGAATTTTTTATTGAACCATGATTGGGATTTGTGGGTTTGGAATTGCCTTTTCCATTTCTGTTCCATGTTTTTGGTCAGTACCCTATGTGGGAGAATTTTTCTGGGTCTGTTTGGTTGTGTGGAAATTCGTACGCAAGTTCAGGATTATGATTATTCTGCACTGCTTGAGGAAATCCTAGTACTAGATTAATGCATAAAGTTTTTCCTCGCACCCCACAAAAAGGAAAAAAAAAAAAAAAAAAGGAAAAAAAGGACATGACTTTGGATCGATTGCAATTCTAATATTTGTAAGTTATACACCATAAAAATAGATTGAAGAATTTGCAATGGCATCAGAAGAATATGGCTGGTTTGACCCGCTAATATCTGAGAAAGAGGTAAACCAAAAATTAAAAAGGAAGTCACTTTTGATGATTTTTAAAAGAGTGTACAATTGGCATTACCAACCACCACAAGTTTTATGCTTTCAACTACAAGAGCAATGGTGTTTTTGTATATGATTTTTGGGTTTGAACCTAAAAGCTGATGCTTAGAGGAAGTTGAATTCTGCATTTGCCATAGATTTAGGGCTTGTTTGGCGGTCAAATGCAAATTGAATGGATCCATTATATATTACAAAGGATCGAAGTTACAAATTTATCATATTAAATGGAGCTATTGAAGAAATTTGGAGCCATTAGCAAAACTATCGCAATAGAATCGGAGCAATGAAGTCATGAAGTGCTGCGATTTCAAAATTCTTATAGAATTTATGATGATGTTGGTGATTTTCTTGAATTGTTCCATTCACAACCATGGATTTGTTCCCAAAATTTTATGTAAAACATGACAATTAATTTAATTGCCATGGGGCATCCAAACAGGCACTTGAACTTAGTTCTCAAAGTTTATTGAACTAAACTTGTAAATACTTCCATTCCATGTTTAATTTGCTCTCTCTCTCTCTCTCTCTATTTATCTATCTCCATACATATATCTATTTGTAGACAGTTCTGATCACATCTGGGATCTTGGATGTGATCAGGACTGTGTATGTGTGTGTTATTGTGTCACCACTTAATTTATTGACCTTGATTCTGACTTTTTTCATTTTTTTTTTTCCAATTTATTGGAGCAGCTTGTAGTTCAAACAGTGAAATACGCGCGGAAGGGTCAGAATGCTTGGGCAATGGTAGCGGATCAAATCATGTGACCTCGTCAATTGGTTATTCTTCATCGAAGCATAATGGAGTAGGCAGTGATCCTTCAAGTGAGCATGGAGTGACCAAAGCATCTGATGTTGCTTTCAATTCTATGCCAACAATGCATATAAATGAACAAGTGGACCTGATGGAGGTTGGAAACACGCATAGTCAGCATCAGTTTCCATCTGATCTTGGTGGAAGAACAGGTTCTAAATCATGTCCTGTGCCGATTGCTTGTCAAGAGCCCATTGGGTCATTTACAAATAAGGATTTTCTTCCTTCCCAACAGATTGAGGGTTATGCTCAGAGTAAATATTTTGCTCCACACTGGTCCATGGAGGCTGTTAATGAGGCGTTAGAGGTCAGTCTGTTGATGGTTTTCAATGTACATTGACACAATGATATTCTCAGGCTGACTTAAAGAATGTATAAAGATATGGTTATGCCTCTGGAAATGAAGAAAATCTGTTGCTTGGTTTTTTGTTTTGCAGAAAGGTGATGCTTTTAAAGCATTGTTTCGTGTCAATGCCCACAACAGACTTGAGGTATATAATATTTTGTTTTTATTGTATTATGATTATAAGAATTCACTCTTCTCCTGATGTCTAATATCCATGTATTATTTTCTATTGTCAGGCCTACTGCAAAATTGATGGAGTACCTACAGATATTCTTATAAGTGGGATTGCTGCTCAAAATAGAGCTGTAAGTCCCTTTTTTTTTTTTTTTCCCTTGGTTTGTTGGTTATTGTTTCTTTCTGGGAGTTCTCTTTTTTACTTCTATTCCCCTTCATTTTCTCCTTAATTGTGCAATTTTTCTATGGGAAGCCTCTCCTGACCCATTTATTTGTTTATTTATTTTTTCAATCTCTCCATATCTGTAAGTATTTAAGCCTTTATGTTACAAATTTCTTATTAATTGATAGCCTGAAGTTGTTTATATGCTAATATGTTACCAAATTGAAAATTTGGAGGGGCTGCTATTCTCGACTTGTTTCTTATTTTTAAACTCTGCACTCTGTGAAGATTTCCATTGGCAAGTCCACAAGAATCTTTGGTGAAATGAACTTGGTTTCTCTTATTTATTTATTTATTTTTTTGGGGGGGGGGGGGGGGGGAGTATCACTGTCATTGTGAACTCTGCATGTACAATCAATTAAATTTAATGATGTGTCCAAGCCCAATAGTTGCATTTTTTAATTTATTTTTTGTTAAGATAATATGATTCGATTCATTAACATGAACCAAATGTAAAAAAGGCTTGTATGTGAAGTACATTGAAGAAATCAAGATGGAGGTTGATAGGAAAAGCACCCAACCCCACTATGGGAGGTGCAAGTCAACCATGGCTTTATAAAGGTTGAAATGTTGTCTAATCCTTATGAAATTCAGCAATGTGAATTCTTTTGAATTGACATAAAGAAGGAACGACAAGAATTCAGCCTATACGCTGGTAATGTCCCTGGAAAATTCTTCCATTGCTTTTGCAGATGGTCATGACCCTTCAATGAATGGGTTCTGCCTCAATTTCCTATTTGGTGAAATTATTGGGTAACTCTATGATTTTAGACACAATGTCATTGAGATGGTTGAAAATTTATTGGGAAAATGTAAAATGCTTCAAATTTTTTACTCAAGAACATCCGGTTATGATAACTTTAATGGACAGTCAACAGTTTGAGCTGATCCTGTGGTGAGTCTTTCACCATTAAATGTTGGTCATCCTGTATATACATGCATTTGTTCATGGAGAAGTACAGGGAATAAGGAATTAATATGCAAGTTAAATTCTCTTGACTTGGTTCTTTAGCCTTTATGACTTTTTTCATGTTATTTTGGTAATTGTGTGTGCATCTGTGCTTTAAGTTTTCTGTTTACTTGCTAGCTGGTGTGCTTAGGCTAGACTTTGTTACAAGATGCTTAATGATTTTGTTTTTTAATATAACTTATTCTTTTCAGTTTGTTTCTCCTGTTAAGGAAAGGAATGCACCCAAAGTATGCTCCCTGCCCCCTGCACTTAAATTAATCTCATGGCATATATAATTATATATGCAGTCACCGTGTTTATCATTGTACTTACATATCTGTTTATTTATTGGTTTGTCAAAATTTTGTATATATTTCTTCTTTTTTGGGGATGGGCCTAGAATTGTTATGAGATAAATTCTTTCATGTAGGTGGAAGGAGACACTGTGGCTGTTAAAGTTGACCCTTTATCATTATGGACCAGGATGAAAGGGTCGGCTGGGATTGTCAACAATTCTGCTTTGATGGAAGACTATAACTTGCTTCCTGAAGTCACTGAAATGGTTGGTGATCGTTACAAAGGAAAAAATATAGTGGATGCAGATTATGAGTATGATCATTGTAGAGATCGTATGTTTCTCCATGAAGAGGAGTTCCATCACAGGGATTGTGCTTTGACTGGTGAAAGACGAGCTGATTTTAATTATGTTAATGGACATTACCCTTCAGCCTCAGATTCTATACATTTTGGTTGTTCAAGTGAGCACAATGAAGTTACAAATTCATTGGGGAAGATTTGTGCCATGATTAGTTCATTCCCATTTAAACGACCTACTGGAAAGGTTGTAGCCATCATTGAAAGGTCTCCTCGTCGGGATGCTGTTGTTGGTTTTCTTGGCGTTAAGCAGTGGCTTTCTTATAGTGAGATTTACAGAAAAGCCACTAAGAAGAACAAGAACTCATTGCCCCTTTCTGATCATGAGTACATCCAGTTGTCACCAACTGATCCAAAATTCCCTAAAATGGTTGTCCCAATGAGAGGCTTGCCTGATTGCATCAAGAAGAGGTTGAAAGATGGTGATTTAACTGTTGAAATGGAACTTGTAGCTGCAAGAATTGGTGATTGGGAGGAAGTAAGTCTTGTACCACAAGCTTTTGTTAATCACATATTTGGACGGGGTGGAGAGATTGAACCAAATATTGCTGCAATTTTATTTGAAAATGCAATCTGTTCCTCTGAATTTTCTCCTGAATCACTTGCCTGTCTTCCACGTTTTCCTTGGGAGGTGCCGCAGGAGGAATTCAAAACTAGAAGAGATCTTAGAAATTTGTGCATATTTACTATTGACCCTTCCACTGCCACTGATCTTGATGATGCTCTATCAGTTGAAAGTTTGTCTGATGGCATTTTTAGAGTAGGTGTCCACATTGCCGATGCATCATATTTTGTTCTACCAGACTCGGCCTTAGATTTAGAAGCTCAAATACGATCTACGAGTGTCTACCTATTGCAGCGTAAATTACCAATGCTACCGTCATTGCTTTCAGAGAATATAGGTTCACTTATACCTGGAGTTGATAGACTTGCCTTCTCAATATTCTGGGACATAAATCTTGCTGGCGATGTTGTTGATCGCTGGATTGGTCGTACTATCATACGATCTTGTTGCAAGCTCTCATACGAACATGCTCAGGACATTATTGATGGATTGATTGATGTGGAGGGTTTTAATACCTTATGCAGTGGCTATCCCCAATTGCATGGCCATTGTGGATGGCCTGATGTAATTAGATCTGTTAAAAGCCTTCATGAAATTTCCGTTACTTTGAAGGACAACAGGTTTAATGATGGGGCTCTACGGCTGGATAGTTCAAAGATGGTTTTCTTATTTGATAAAGATGGAATTCCGTATGATAGTTTGCTTTGTGAACAGAAGAGCTCGAACTCTCTTGTTGAGGAGTTTATGCTTTTAGCAAATAGGACCGCTGCAGAAGTGATATCTAGAGCTTTTCCTGATAGTGCGTTATTGCGGAGGCATCCTGAACCTAATTTGCGGAAGCTTCGAGAGTTCGAAGTATTTTGTAGCAAGCATGGTTTAGAGTTGGACACTTCTTCTGGACAGCTTCATCATTCATTGGAGCTAATCAGAGAAAAGCTCAAGAATGATTCTGTGTTGTTTGAGATTCTTATCTCATATGCTTCAAGGCCAATGCAATTGGCGACATACTTCTGTAGTGGAGATTTTAAAGGCAGTGAAAATGATTGGGGTCATTATGCGCTCGCAGTTCCTCTTTACACTCATTTTACTTCACCACTTCGTCGGTATCCTGATATCGTAGTACATCGAACATTGGCTGCAGCTATAGACGCCGAAGAGATGTATCTGATGCGTCAAAGAACATTACAAAAGATGAACAAGGGGAATGAGATGACAAGATGTTTCACTGGTATTTATTTTGATAAAGATGCTGCAGAATCTATGGAGGGTCAGGAAGCATTATCAGCTGCAGCACTAAAGCACAGAGTTCCATGCACGAAAATACTTGCTGATGTTACTGCTTATTGCAATCAGAGAAAGCTGGCTAGTAGGCATGCTGAGGATGCATGTGAGCGACTCTACGTGTGGGCTCTGCTGAAGAAGAAAGAGGTATGTGCTCTCTCTCTCTCTCTCTCTATTTGTTGTTGTTTCTTCCTCTTTTTCGTCTACCATGCCGCCTTTATTTTATTATGAAGTTTTTTTTTTTTTTTTTGGGGCACTTGTCATTGTTGTAAATAAATTGTAATTTAAGGAATATTTTAGTACAAATTGAATTGCTCTAATTACAAAATTTTCGTCCATAAGTTGCCTTGTGCTCATGGGTTTTTCCTTTAGGTTGCTTCTTCTTTGTACGTTTTGATTTTTTATTCTTCGCAGGTCCGGCCATCTCTTCTGGTTTTAGATTTCCCAGAAGTCACTACAACTTTATAGCAATGCCATTATAATTTTAAAATAATTATTGAACTGAAATTCCACAGGTAGAGAGGCCAGATGGAAATTGGGTGCCTTTTCATTGCTTTTTTGTTTTTTGAAGCTGTAATTTTTTCTCCACCCGTCCCCTCCTTTGTCTGTCTTTGTCTTTCTCTCTTTTTTTGGGCCCTTTTGTATCCTCGCTTGTGCATGGGTTTTTACCCATTTATTTTTTAGCGTAAATTACACCTCCCTTGAGGTTTGTAAAAAATACATAGACTTCCCCTTTATTATTATACATTTCACTCCCCTTGATGGGCAACTATAGTTAGTTTAATATTACCAACTTTTTTGTACTTTTTAGTCTCTTTGTCAAATGGGTAGTTGAATCAAGAGAATGCAATTTTTGTTGTTGGGATTGACCAATCTGAGGAGCGGTTGCCTATATCAAGTAAGGATAGCCAAAAGGTCCAGGCCCCTCGGGCCGAATCCCACCCCACCCCCAAAAGAAAAGAAAAGAAAAGAAAGGATTTAGAAGGTTATTGAATTGAATGTTACCAACATTATTGTCCTCAATTTATTGCTGCAAATGGGAACTTGAACCAAGAGAAACGTTTATTGTTGGGGATGTTAACCAATCTTTACTCTAGTCTTCAGCACTAATTTTAGTTCAGGATTTCCCACTTTTAAATTGCAATTCTGAGCTGCTGCTTAGTTAGAAGCCTTTTGAAATTCGCATTTCTCTTGGACTGAATTCTTGATTATGTTGTGTTCTCTCGAGTTAGACATGAGACATTTGAGTTCTCAACAAAATTTAAAAATAAATAAAATAAAATCATTTATGGAACTTCTCATAGTCTAGGGCATGGAACAAAATGAATTTAAATTGCAAAATTACCATGAGAAATTCTGGAATATGAAGGAATAATTACTCTCTTGTTAAATTTCTGGGTAAGAGGAGCTATGATTTAGTTATTCTTCATATAGAATAGACAATTACTTTCTATTGATGATATATACCCTAGATGTTTTTATCACAAAATAACCATTGTGTATATGATACATAAATAATACATACACACATGTATATGTTTACATATATATAGGGTCAGGATCAACATACACAATTTTTTACATAAATTTTTAGGTAACCTATCTCCAATTCATATTTTGTGCAACCCCTCATTGGATTAGATAGTCTTCCCATATAGGTCATGCACGTAAAAAATAAAGTTGGTCTGAGATTAAGAGCCGCTTCATCCATAAATGTGGATCGAATGGCTTCTCGGATCAACTTGATTTTTTGCGTGCATGACCTATATGGAAAGACTGTCTAATTCAACGGTGGGTTCCACAAAATATGATTGGAGATAGGATATTTAAAAACTCATGTAAGAATTTGTGTAAAAAACTGTGTATGTTGATCCTTAACCCATATAGGGTTATAATGATGATAAAGTGAGCATGTGCAGATATAACTTATATCAACATCCGCATTGGGAGGGTTGTACCTTGTGCATTAGTGGGTTACGAGGTACATAGGGCCAATGCACTGGGTATAACCCCTAATGCATGGTGCTGATATGACTTATATCAATACGTACTGACTTGATTAAGAGTATATATATATGTATGTATATATATATATATATATATATATATGGGTTAGGATTAGAGAATACAATTTTGTACACAATTTTTGACACAAGTTGATTTGTCAGATAGTGGGTGAATCTTGGCCACATCAGATTTATTTCAATACTATTGGATCTTGTGAATCGAGTTACTTAAGAATTGTGTCAAAAATCATGTATAGGAGTTGTGTTCCCTGATTATGATCCATATATATATATATGCACATTTCCTAATGCTCCACACCTCTAAGAATTCTTTTGGCAAGCATTTCCCTGCCCCACACTTCTTTCTTTGTGCTGCTAAGCTCCTGATTTCATTAAATTTCTCTTTTCCCACCTTAAAACTATCTAATTGTAATCTTTCCTCCATAATTCTAGGTAATTGTTACTCCTACTTGGCTTCATTAAAAAAAAAAAATTTGTTTCTCCTACTTCGGGCTCTTTGTCCTGGCAAATATGATCACCCAGGCACTCCTTCCTGTTTGTGTCATCTTAATGCCTAACTCGCAGGTTTTAGTGGATCTATTATTCAATAGGGAGTCTAGCTTTGGGGGCTCAGGTTCTAAATTTGGTTTATAAGCTAACTTGTAGGATCTCACATGTGATTGCGGATTGAAATTGGAAAAAAATTGCGCTCATCAAGTTGTTGATCTCTTCTATTTTTATTTTATTTTTGGTCTCCATTATTTTATTTTAAGCAAATTTGCCTAACTAGTCCCATCTTCATGATTGGTTCGTCTTTGTCCTTTTGCAGATTTTGTTGTCAGAAGCTAGAGTGTTGGGTCTGGGGCCCAGATTCATGTCCATATATATTCACAAATTAGCTGTAAGTAGTTACTCACTCTTCTTTATTCTCTAATTTCTATTATAGTGCGTGTTTTTCTTATGCTTATCTCTATGTGCCTTTAGATTGAGCGACGTATATACTATGACGAAGTCGAAGGTTTGATGGTAGAATGGCTTGATGCTACATCCACATTGGTGCTCAATTTTTGTACACATAAACGCTCCCACAGGAGAGGTAGCCCAGGTAGATACCGGACACTTGAAGACGTTGCATTGGTTGTCAGTCCATACAACATGCAGTCCGAAATGGGTGCAATTGGAGATGGTGTTCAGAAGTGCAGTGCAACACAAATAGGGGATGCTGGTGTAGCATTGCAGGAGCCAAAGCCAATGTCCAAGTATGGCGTTCCAGATATTACTGAATGTGATCCTGCAGTTTTTCCTCTGACAGTGCGTCTTCTTTCAACAATCCCTGTAGCGCTTCATGCAGGTTGGTGGGGATGATGGACCTCTTGACATGGGGGTAAGGCTGTACATGAGCTCATATTTCAGTTGAGTTTGGGTTTTGGAAGTGGCAGACTTCTGAGTATTGCAAGTAACTAAAACTCGGGAAGATGAAGAAAACAGAGTTAAATTTGGTATTAGTCAAAGCTCTGTTGTAGATATGAAGTTGGTGTATAGTTCAAATAGAGATTTAGAGAAAAAAGAAAAAAAAAAGCTATGGTTTAGATTTGCTGATGCATTAGTAATCTTTGATGCTGAATATGAACATATGGTGGGAGGTATTGGGTTTTTGCTGTGGCTGTTTTTAACAAAAGCTGCTTGTGGGAATAAGCCCTTGTTTTTGTGGGCCAGTTCCATCTAGTATAACTCAGTTCTGACTCTTGCCCGTATCTGGTGCTTCCGTACTGCGTCGGAGCCAGATTTATGCTTGTATTGGTAGTAGTTCGTTATCTTGGTCCGCAGCCCAATTATGTTTTTTCCAATGTTGGGTGGCCTGATCTTGTTTTAATTCTGTATGTTTTGAAGACATCGACAGTACTTTTTGTACTGTTGGGAAAGGAGTAATTTTCTGGTTGAATTACATTGGTTATCTTAATTTACGTGGGGCAAAAACAGTGGTAATCCTATGTTGTAATTTTACTCGATTAATACAGCGATTCATTTGTGGCTTATTTTTGTATCTTTTGCAATTGTAATGGCAGAAATGCTCGACTCTGCAGCACTGTTTTGCTAAGTATCATGGGTTCTAGTGTGGGAGACGATGATGATAATTGCCATTGTGGGTGAGACAGGTTTAGAAAATTCTGAATATACCCAATTATGTATCTGGTTGGGTATGAATGGCTGGCCTGAGTTCAGGTTTGTATGACTTGAACCTTGGCTCTGGTTGCTGAGCGTTTTTGAAAAATGTTGTTGAAAATGCAGGGAAGAAATATTAATGTGTTAATGTGGGTCAACCACTTTATGTGGGACTCACCAAATATCAATGGTTTATATTATATTATATTAGATGATCCATCTAACGGAGAGGATACTAATCCGCAAATAATTTCCTCTTTACTACATGGATAATGGTATTACATACTTGAGTTTTTTTTTTTTTTTTTAATCATTAATTATCACAATGCCTACGACGCATCAGCAAACCTAACTGAAATACCAAATCTTTAACATTTTCCTCACAAAATAATAGCCTCACATCCTTATTATACTTTACATGTGCAAATTAATTTTTTGAATTTCCTCTAAAATTATTTTTGATATTTGAAGCCAAATAATTGTTGAATACCTTTGTAACCACAGTCTAAAGCATATGGTCAAGGATAAGAGTGATGGGATAGGACGTTCCACTAGCCAGATAGTGCGGTGGAGGGGCCTTCCTATACCCGCAACCAAACGCTCCCTCAAAAGCCCTAATGGAAACTTTGGCGCCAAAACTCCACCGAGAATCAAAAATTAAATAAAATAAAAAAAATAGAACGGAGTCTGAAGGCGACGAAGATCCATTCATAGGGGGTTGGGGTAAAGCGATGGCAGCAGTGGGATGGTACGGACCCCTGATCGATCTCTCTAATGCCGCCTCTCACATCGGTGATTTCGTCCAACTCCTCGTTTTCGTTCACAGATCCACTCCCATTCAGGTCTCTGAGTGTGTCTGTGTGTGTGTGTATATATATATATATATATATATATATATATATATATATATATATATATATATATATTGCAGAAGTCATTGCTAATTTGATGTGCAGTATAAGTCCTCCAAAGGCGGAGAGGTAATTAGGACGGACATTCCAGGTCGGCGATGATACCCGGCCCTTTTTTTCTGTATCCCTATGGCAGAAGCAGATGGCAGCGATGGCATTTGCCGGTGATATCATTTTGTTACAAAGTGAGTTTTTCCATTTTCATTGTTACCATTTCACGCTATGGACTTTAAATTGCCTAGCTGCAGACATTCAGTTATCGGGTTGAATTTTTTCTGAGCTATATTGAATTTTGCAACCATCAGTGTAATTTATTGGGTGATGCCATGTGAGAATAAGGGGGGTGGGTTTAGCCAACTTGATATAAAAAAGCGCGACACTTGGGGCCTGGTTTCTGAATTGTTGGAGCAACAAGTTCAAGGATGAATTCCTTTTAGATGTAAAATAGTATTCTTTCTCTCTCTGAGCACTTTCAAAGTAAACTTGGTAGAAAGTTGTTTTTTGAGATTGGATAGACATTGGTACCTTTGTTCCCAGTTCTTTGCTTTAGGGCCTGTTAATTTTTTTCCTATGAAGAGAACCGATCATTTCCTTACTGCAACTAAGCACTGTTCTCCTCCTCCACCGCCTTAAAATTTTGAATCGCCTTTACCTTGTTAACCTTAATCCTTTTAGCGTACGTTTGGACTTAATGTTTCAAATGAGATACCCTTCTTGACATAATCTACATGCAGAAACATATTTTCTTTTCTTCCTATATGGTTCCTGTCTGAATATATAGTTTACATAAGCAGATTTTCTTTGTCCAAATTACTTTTCTACATTTCCATCTATTCTGGTTTGGTTGATTTGTGAATCTAATTCTGATTGTTTTGTCAATGGGAGAAATTCACTCCACATTTCTTTTCTAGACCAGGAATTTACTCCACATTCGATTCATTGAGATTTTGTTGTATTTGGAATTTTTCTGTGTTTATTGCAGATTTTGAGTTTGATATTTTGAATCCCAATACTGGTATAGTGGTATCGGTTTTAATTCTTTTATCTTGTGGTTTTTTTAATATATTTTTGGTTGATCCAGATGTCAGGATTACGAAATTCGGAGGTGTTGTTGAGGCCAGAACTGTCCAATGCTCATCTTTACAATGTTTAGTTCACCCTTATGAATCACTTGTCTTGAAGGGTACGTCATTTCTTCTCTGCACTTGTGAATCATGGGAAGTTGCATGTGGATGATTTGTTCTCTCACTCTCTCCCTCTGTGTGTGTGTGTGTGTGCATCCTTAAAGCCAATTAACAAATGATTATATTGCTAATCCCATCAGTTCAAATTTTAACGAATTCCATTGCTTTTCAGCTAGATGCCTGTATTTAGTCTGTTTACAAATCAAAAGAAGATAACCATGTCTGAGCTTAGAAATTAATAAAGAGTTTTTATTTTTATTTTTTATTTTATAAATATTTTAAATTCCTAGAAAAAAAATAATAACAAAGAGTTTTAGACAGATCTCTATTTAAAATTCTCAACCAAGCCCTGCTTTCTTGTACCAACAATCCTGACTTTATTTGTTACTCGTAAGTGATTAACTAACATGTTGATGGTCTGCACCATAACCTGGTGATTGTGAGTTCATTTTTACATGACTATTAGTGTGACATAAAAGTGTCATGTTTGCCTTCACAATCTTTAAAAATATACCATTAAATTCTATATTTTGTAATTTTCTTGTTCTAATGGGAGTTTTTGTGTGATTCTTTGATGATTAAATTTTTCTTTAAGGCTATTCTTGGTATTAAGAAAAAGTAAGTCTGAGATTTTTTTTAGAAAACTCATACTAAGCACAAGGAGGTTGGTCTTTGTTTATAACAAACTGTACAAATTTTCAATTGAAGTATATTTCCTTTTTCTGTGATGTTGCTTTCCAGGAAAGAGGCTGGATGCACATGCCTCACTTTTCTCAATATGCAAAAACTTTGGAATGATACTAACCTTATCAGACACCATTGACATGCTTGTCTAGTTGTTTACCTTGATTTCTTTTCCCGTTAAAACAACAAGAGCCTGCTTAACTCAACTGAATTCAACTCTTTAAATGGGGCCTAAGATATTATATTTGCTTGTGTAGGTGCAGATGACTTAATAATAGATTGCCGAGTTGGGATAACACCAAAAGAGAAGCTTAGGAAGGTGATAGAATGGGTACAGCGGGCTGGATCTACTCTTCACAACATTGAATTGCACACCTGTCAAGTATATATATTTTTTAACCCTCTTATGTTTGTTACTATCGTCAAATTTCATGTAGTTTTGTGAGAAAGGTCACTCTTGTGGCCCCATCGCGTAAAGAATCAATGCAATATACTTTCGGTTTCAGCAAATTAATTATATGGTAAAATTACTTCTGATGAAATGTGAGGATGCTTTATATTTTGTCAAAGCCTTTCCTTTAGCAAAATTTCAGTTCGTATACTTTGACCTTTGCAATTCTTTTGTCTCATTGTGTCACCTTCACTTCATTTTATTTATTTATTTTGTTATCTAGCTAAACTTCTTTTCGTAGTCCCCACTTGGTAACTTGGTTTACACATACTACATATCAAGTCTGCTTCTATTTTTGCATTTTTTGCCTCCATGTTAGACTTCTACCTCTAGCTTTCTTTCGTTATAATGGATTTCAGTGTTTTGGAAATGATAGACTTGTCATGCAAGATAGATAAAACTTTAATTGGTGCTAAAACTCAATTCTATTTGTACGTAATTGAATTCTGTATAGGGGTATCGCATGTGTTTCTGCAACTTTATAATACAAGTTTCATGGTAGTTTGGTTAGCATATAGATTATATTATTAAGCATGGTTGTCAAAATGCCAAGGCAGGGGTGGGCAAGGGCATTGCTGGTAGCCCTGCGCTGAGGTGAAAGTAATATATAATGTCTCTTACAAATGTGTGTTGCAATATAATTACTGCATCAGTCTCTAAGTATACTTGTCTTAGCAATTTGGTGAGTGAAAGGACAATATTAAGGGAAAATAAAAATTTATTGCTTACAAATACAAACAGAATAAGGAAGCAAAAAGGAAAAATATTAATGTGTTAATTTTCAAATCAAGCATAACTTATGTAATCGGGATTTTTGTTAAGACTATTATAGATCTTAAGTCTAATTTTGTTAAGACTCTTTTTTGGTGGTCTTACAGTTACTTTAACGATCACAATATGTCTTTTGCTTCTTTTATAGATTCTCTTTTGCTCTAGCCTTTTCTTTTGGCTTCGCTTTTGTATATGTCTTATGTACTCAGGCTTTACCCCCTCTTTTTTTGCTTCTAATACAATACTTACTTCAAAAAAAAAAAAAAAAAAAAAATCAAGCATAACTTGATCAAAATATAAAAAGAGTCTTAATTTAACCAATGCATGTCAAGAATCTTAGCCTAAAGTAGCAAGACATTTTATTATTCACCTTAACAGCCCTGAAAACAATCTTGATTGACTAAATAAATTTGTATCAGAGGGCAGCGTTGCCATGTCAATAAATTTGACATCATTGATTCATTATAGACATCACTAAATTGCATGATTAACATCAAATCGAAACTGACAGAGCTTAAGTTCAGGCTTTATTAACATGAATTTTAGTTCATTTTTCCAGCAAGTGAACTTAGGTTGCATCTGGAACACGAAGAGAGCACGTAGCCAAATGCTACCCAGGCACTCACTTGCCAGGCCAGGAAAGAGAGGCCCGGGGGGGGGGGGGGGGGGGGGGAACAGAAAAAAAGAGAGAGAGGAGTCCAAGAACCTAAATTCACTGTTAGTAAGCATTTCTAAGTCGTCAGAATCATCAATGGGTAGTTTATATCACTTGTTCATGATTTCAGTCTTACATAGAATTAGTTTCATTCTTGGTTTTTGTTTGATTTCCAATTCTCCATCATGGACTGTATCATCTTACATATTTTGAGGATTATCACTGAAGAACTTCCACAGCAGAAGAGACAACTCTCAAGAAATTGGAAAGTGCAAGAGGAGAGAAAATCTCGGGACTGTTTGTCGCTTGTGGAAGTATCACATCTAACCAATTCATGTAAAGCAACCTTTTATGCATCAGTTGGTGAAATTTTTCTACCTTTTACCTGGAGAACTCTGGGTGAATCTGAGAAGGAAAGGATGTTCATCAGCAGGAGACTAGAAGATAATAATGTAGCAGAAGATCTCATTTGCACTGGCTGCCAGATATGTGGTTCCCCTTTGAATTTGGAGCATAGGTGTGGAGGATTTCACTTCTGTTTATTTGCAACAGTTTAATGAATATGGTGATTGTTATGGTTACTGATGGTATGTGGCCCTTTGTTGATAACAGGTCCACACTCAAGCAAGACAATGTTCCACTCTATTGTCAGAAAAGCTCTAACCGCCTTCATGTAGTGAGCTTGATATATAGACCCTTTGTGGTATGGGTCTCTTCTTGCGCTCATTTAATTTTTCTAATGATCTTAATTTGTTCTTTTTGAAATGTAAAATTACCACACCTTTTTCTGCTTGAAGTAATGAAAGAAACTGCTTATTTAGATGTGTTAATCTATGTTCATTGCACAAATTGACCTATACATTCTGTTGAATCTTTGAAATGTGGCTCGTTGTCATTGTGCATTTACCTTAGGTTATCCTCTTGATAAATGGAAGTAGCTCCTATATTTACATAAACTGGTGATAGAAATTAAAGAGAATGCGGTGAGGTAAATCTAAGATTAATCTTCATAATGACATAATTTCTAGTTTATTAGGCACGTAAGTTTCATTCTGTTGCATGGACTGGTCATGATATTGACTCTTAAACAATTATATCGCAGATTTTTATTTTTATTTATTTTTGTTTAAAATAATTTATATGTTCTTTAAACAGGAAGTTTACAATTAGTGTCACATAAATGCTTGCAATTACAGCCAGCCCTTGCTTTCCTTTCTTTCTTTTTTATTTTTATTTTTATTTTTTTATATTTTATTTATAGAATTGAATTATCCATTTAGCTTGTTGGAATTTATCGACGCCTTGCAAATCCATTTTGAAAGAACTTTCGAGAAAAGTTTAAAAGGTATCAAAGTTTTCTGAAATCGGATTCTTGTTCAAGATATGGTGAAAAGCACAAATTGAGATTCAAGAATAGATAGCTACAGCACGCCAATCAGTATTATAGGTTCATGTATTTATGGAAACTAAGATCATATGGTTTTCAAAGTATGTCTCCACCTTAATATAACAGTAAATATGTGTACCTGTGTTAATTAGGTTTATTTACACTACAAAGTTGAAAGATTTGTTGGATTTGTTTCTCTTGTAGCAATTTGTAATACAGAAGTTCCTTCTGACGTTGGAAGACAGGTGTAGCCCATTTAGTTGATGGACCTTTCTACCAATTTTTTTCCCTTTTTTTTTTCAACTCCATGCTGTGATTTTTGTTTCCATTATGGTGAAAACCAACAGTCTTTTCAAAATCTGATATAAGACAGGGCCAAGTTTTGAGGAAATATATCCATTGGATTACATTTTTCTCTGCTAGGGATTCATACCAGTTTGGTTTCTTTTATAAATTTGGTTATGTTCTAAACAAGTTAAGCATCACTGATCTCTGTCTTCAATTGCAGTTGTATGTATGGGATGAAACGGAATATGTTCCACTCTTTGTCACAAATAAGGCTGCAGAATTTTTGTTTGGAAACATCAGGGCTGAGAGAGTTCAAGTATGTTATAGGGGGCAAAAGCATGATCGAAACGTAAAGGATTGTGACAAGGAGAATAAAAAGGCCACTGCTCATGCCACAATTGTTGGGGAAGGTTCTGCAAATTCTTGCCCACCAGATGCAGATAAGAGCCTGGATCCACACCAAAAACACCAATGTGATAAAAACCCAAACTTCTACTTGATATGGTTGATTTTGCTAAAAGTGTTGCTGCAACAAGGAAAGAACAGTCCTTTGAAATTTGAAGTTATTGTAAATGCTGGATTAGATAAGGAAGATGGGAGGTTTGAAATGGTTTCTGCGTCAATGCCATGCTTCAGAACCAAAGGGTCCTCTGTCTAAGTGGTTGATTATTCATTTAATTTTGAGGATTGAATGTTATGGTTTTCCATATGCCTACTGTTTTGGAGGCTTAGATGCTTAAACGGTTTGGAGTTCTAGCATGGAATTATCCTATAAGGTAGAATCAGTATTTCAGATAGGTAGGGAATGGGTACACAACATTATCAACATTTGGTAATGCACATTGAGCTTACCACATGAACCATCCATGTTTAATTATCCCACAAACCACTAGTCCACTGTAGAAAGGAAAATTTTGGGCTGAGATGGTCAACATCCACCTCCTTACTGTTACATCAGCTTGAATTTGGTTCTCTCTTCATTTGACAGGAAGGAATAAACCTTGAGGGTAGTTAAAGTGTAAGTGCCTCAAGAAGCGTAAGTCTTGTCAAAGTTTCAAACCCCACTTGTGCAATAACCTCCTTAGGGCTACCCCAGGTCCGGAGTGGCCTGGTAATTACCCAACACGTGTGGGACTAGGGTACTGCACAAACCTGTGGGATTAGTCTCATTCCAAAAAAGTTGGGATATCCACACTAAGAATAAAAAAGATGCTTATTAACCCTTTTTTTTTCCTTCTGCTGAGTAAAGATTCTTATTAACTACAAGATCAATTGTATTACTACTTTCAAGTGATTTCAATAGGAGGCTGATAGCACTGCATTTTGGAAGAAAAAAGGGCTGTTTTAATGGTTGGAATAGGATGCATTCAAGTCATACCAAAAAACACTTCCTCAGCTTCACCCCAGCACCTGGCTGCATTGGGCTTACATGTTTGCCCACAACCTTAAATGAGGTTTCTCTTTTCAAATAAATAGATAAATAAATATATAAAACAAGATAAAATATTTGTGCATACTAGGAGCTATTCATCCATAGATTGCTTCTAAATAAATCAAGTTTCACTTTCACTAGACTTATGGCTGATCAAAATATGAAGTCATGTCCATAAGAAAGAAAAAACAGACTGAAAAAAGACAATGTCCAATACCAGAAAACTATTTGCCTTTACCAGTCATTCAGGAACACAAGTTGAAAAACATACTAACAGCGTTGAAACATAAGGCACATAATTTCATGAGTTTGACATCAGGACTTGGTTCCTGTCTCTGCCAAAGGGGCATCAGTTGTAGAATTTTGGGCTTCTAGTAGCTTCATTTGGCGTTCTGCATGTTCTCTTTCACAAGCACTGATTCCCATAATAATATCAAGCATGGTACCAGTTGTGCCAAAAAACACAAGGGGAGCCAGTGATTTCCGTTTTATTCCCACAGGAATGGCTAGCAAAGCCCCTGCTACTGAGAATACCCATGTGCCGAGTGCACTGCAGACATTCCACAACTCATCAACATTCTATTAGAAATAAGAAACAGATTTGATTGTTTGCTCTACCACACCAAATAGAAATTTGATAGCTTTCACTCAATGAAATGAAATTGAAATGTTGAACTTGCAGCTCTAAAAGGAAGTTGAGCTGCACTTATATTGCTTGTTGGGCCACACATATTCCAAACTTTAGAATCAATTAGATAATGTATCCAATTTTGTTCGCGAGTCCATTGATTGGAGAGGAGGAAAAACAGCATTGCAATGAAAACTCTAAAGTGTTTCAATGGTTCCAAATTTACCCAAATTCTCAGTATGAATGCAATAGCTGATTTTTGTCCCTTGTAATTCACTTGAAAGGTAATTTATTCACACATTACTTTCAAATAGTTCAGGAAGTGCCTGAATGAATCAGAATGACAATACATGTTTTCTTTTAACACATACTTTTCGTCTCCCACCTCAAATTAGTTCTTGAATTAATCCTGAATCATTACTAAATTTTTTGTTGAATAATATTGTTGTACTAGCTTCCTGGCTTCCTCAATATTTTGCAAATTAATTTCACATTCTTATGCTTTTTTAATCTAAAGAAAACCCAAATTCCGAATTTTTCAATAGGACAGTTTGGGTAGAGGAAACCTATGAGGAGTTAAAGATTCATTTTTGAAAACCAATGGATGAGAACATGGAGCAGAGTCATCAAAGCTTGGATGTAAGTGTAGGGTCTCAGCTATTCATTGGTTAATTGGCTGTCTCTAAATGCCAAACGAATATTGGGGTATTCAAGGGAGATAAGAAAAGAGAGGCCAAAGCATCTCCCAGCTTCATATAATAGTATATACTATTAGAGAAGAAAAGAAGTTCACTTCTAAGATTACCAAATTTAGTGTTCAAGAATGAAAATGTACCAAATTTTGGATTGTCCAATTCATACGACAGACTAAGTACATGACTTTACAATACATTGTAATCCACATCTATTAACAGAATCTAAATTAAGCAGGAAATTGTCAAAGTTATAAAAGACTCCAAAGTATTTTCATATAAGTCCCTAAACCTTATCTTCGATGCAGAATTATCACCATCATGCATTCCCTCTACTTTACAATGTTCTAAACAAGCTTATCAATATATGGATAGAAACTTTAACTTCCTTGATTTCAAAAGCTATCACTTAAGAAAAGGGATAAGACTTACTTGGAAACTGAGCAATCCTCAATATGCTTCACCTCCTCTTGGCCTCCCATCTCTCTCTCCTTCTGAGCGCACTGTGTTTATGGGTGTTCTTGCAAAAGGGCAGTCCAATTCAACCCTGTTTCACTCTTTTGTTAGTACATATCATACATTATTTTTTTCTCCTCTTTCAAAAGATCAAGAATAAGCATGAAGATGTGCAGTAAAAGGAGAAACTATTTTTGTGTTCATTGTAACATTGCACAACTGGTGTTAGAATAGGGCATTATATTGGCAAGTTTTGGGTGTTTTGTGATGTTTCCTGGTGAGTGTGATGCTTTTTATGATTTCTGGCAAAGCCCAGAAACGAAAAAATCTCCATACACCCCCACAACAAGGAAATAAAACAAAAAAACAAAAACAAAAGCATCAATACCAAAACTCCACAAGAAAACCTTTCAGAGTTCAGACGCTCAGCTATATTTTGATAGTATTAAACCAATAAAAAAAAAAAAAAACCCATTATAAGGATTATATGAAGTCGATGATTATGAAAAAAGAAGCTTACCTGATCCAATTTTCTATTTGAGGTTTTGGGTCCTTTCTCGATCTCAATCTTCACTTGCCTCCTCCTTGGGTCTGCGCCTTCGTAGGGGATTTTGCTGGAGACATGACGGTGGCGTTTTGGTGCGCTTTGGCTGAGAGAGGTGTAAAACGGTGTGTGAGTGCGCGTTTTATTATCTGAGAGGTCGAAAAACGGGTGGGCCCTGAATCTCGATCCTTTTCCTTCCCATTCAGTGCTGACCCGAACCTAATTTTTGCGTACCCGGATATGTATTTATGAACAATATACGCACTCACGCAGAAATTACAAAGCTGAACGAGAGAGACAGAGAGAGAGAGAAAGAGGGGTAAAAGATGAGAGGAATAGGAGGTCCGCTACTGTGCATAGGCGATCTGCTAAGCGATATTGGAGAAGGAGATGGTGATTTAGCAGAATCCCACCAAGCAACTCCTCAAGCCATTTCTGATTCTACTCCTCAGACCACTGATCTCACCCAACTCTTCCAGGTTTTCCTTTCCTTTTTTTTTTTTTTTTTTTTTTTTTTGGCTATAAATCCTGGCTTTCCATTTACTTGTATATTTTTTTGTATGTATGGTTGACTAATTTTTGTTAATCTCGTGCTTCAATTTATTTAAATTTTCACTCTGATTGTCACTTTTGGCAGTCAAATTCTTTTTTCTTCTTTTATTTTTTAATTTGTGATGTGTGCTGCTTTTATGATGTTGGCTACATATGTGTTCTTTTTATTTTTTATTTTATTTTTATTTTTATTGGTTCCTAGCATCAATGCAAATTGTCTTTTATTAGTTCCAACAATATTGCTTTCTTATTTGGGTGGAATAAGTGCATCAACGAACAGAAACAAAGCAGTGCTACATTGCGTAATTTTTTTGTCCAAATTTGCTTGGCCAACTGATGTGGTTGTCATGTGAGGTGATATGGCGTGCAGTGTCTACTGCCATATCATGCCACATCAGCTTCCACTTGAGTTGGGCAAGTAGATTTGGACAAAAGGTTGGGTTCTTAGCATTTTCAAAACAAGATACATTATGTAATATATATATATATATATATAGATGGAAAATATTTACATGACAAGCTGTCTTTGCTTTTAGCCTAAGAAGCACGGATACGGATACGGATATGGATACGGATATGGGATTCGATACGATCTGGATATGCCGATTCAGCAATTCTAAAAAAATATACAATACGATATGGCGGGGATACGTTAATAAATAACTATTTTAATATTTATATTTAGTCTAAAACATCAATAAAGCCACAAATGCAAAGATGTATGATAATATGACTTTATTTTGTACATAGTACTACATTATAATAAAGCCACAAATACAAAGATGTAAACAATATTAGTGTATCACATATTCACTTATCAACATAGCATCATTAAATCATTAATAATAAATTAATCACTACTATAAAAACATACATATATATCCCATATGTATCACAGATATTTTGTTTTAAATTTTACCTTGATGCTTTTTAAAAATTTCATTTAAACTCATTTTTTTTTTTTTTAAAAAATAATTGTAAAATGACCCCTAGCTGTATCCCGCCATGTCCAAAACGTATCGGTGCCGTATCCCCTCATATCTGAACATATCAGTGCCGTATCCAATGTTGTGACACTGTTTTGATACATACAAAATATATCTGATACATATCGGGGTGTATCGGTATCCGATACAAATTTGAGAGGGGTTTTGGAGTATCCGTGCTTCCTAGTTTTTAGCAATTATAGCAAAATCATGATCACAAAAAAAATATTGAAAGGTGTGGAGAAAAACCCACTCTTTATTATTTTAGTGGTCATGATTTGGCTGTCATCTGTCATGTTAGAAGAATCTATATATATATATATATATATATATTGTTAGTTGTTAGTTCAGTTGGTTAGTTGGTTGTTGACTATAGTTGGCGGCTCATTTACCACATGGTCGGTGTTGGCAGTTGGTGGCCAAACATTAGGCACCAAATTCATTGACCATTCACACTTCCTTTATCTGTTATAAATTGAAGTTGAGATAAGAGTCTATCAATAGTCCCAAAAACAAGTGGGTGAGTCTTTTATGAGAATGAGAAAGTTGTGAGAGAGTTTTAATTCTCTAATCAATAGTGAAATCCGCTGCCCGTGGACGTGGGCAATTGCCGAATCACGTAAATTGATTGTGTCTCTCTTCTTTGTGTGTGTTTATTGTTTGTTTTTTCAATCCTCGGCACAACAAACTAGTATATGTGCCGAGAAACAAACAATAAACACACACAAAGAAGAGAGACACAATCAATTTACGTGGTTCGGCAATTGCCTACGTCTACGGGCAACAGATTTCACTATTAATTGGAGAATTATAAGTCTCTCACAGCTCTCTCACTCTCATACAAGACTCACTCACTTGTTCTTGGGATTATTGATAGACTCTCTTTTCAACTTCTATTTATAATAGATAAAGGGAAGTGCGAATGGTCAATGAATTCAGTGTCTAATGTCTGGCTACCAACTATTACCACCGACCATGTGGTAAATGAGCCACCAACCATAGTCAACAACCAACAATTCTCCACCTTGGCAAGGATTTCCCAACCAACATAATGGTCGATCAATGCTGCTATGCACTTAAAGGTGCTCAGATCCGAGAGATGTTGACCAAGTCCAAACAATGTTGGAACTTGATCCCAGATACCACTTTGGTAAGCATATCAGTAGGATTTTCTACAGTACCAATCTTCTGAAGCAAAATATCCCCTTCTTCCATAATTTCTTGAACAAAATGGAAACAGACATCTATGTGCTTGGTGCGGGAATGATGGACCTGGTTCTTTGCTAAACAAATGGCACTTTGACTGTCGCAGTAGATCTCAACGTGCTTCTCAATAATCCCCAAATCCTCAATCAACCCGTGTAGCCAAATAGCCTCTTTAAAGGCTTTTGTCACTGCTATGTAATCTGCCTTTATAGTAGACAAAACCATCGTTGACTGTAATGTTGACCTCCAACTCATCGGCCCTTTAGCGAGAGTAAAGACATACCCTGTAGTTGACCGGCGTTTGTCCAAGTCACCAGCATAGTCTAAGTCTATATATCCTGCCAAATTTTGTCTGAGTCTATTGTTTCTCTTGAACTTCAAACCAATATAAACTGTGCCATGAATGTATTGCAACATCCATTTCACTGCCTGCTAGTGACCTTTTCCTGGATCATGCACATACTTGCTCACCATACTAACAGCATGTGAAATATCAGGTCTCGTACAAACCATTGCATACATCAGGGCACCAACTGCATTTGCATACGGAATCTCCGTCATATGCTTGCGTTCATCCTCTGTGCGTGGAGACATCGAAGCACTAAGCTTAAAATGAGGGGCAAATAGTGTGCCTACAGATTTTGTTTTCCCATCTACTCCAAACCTGTGTAACACCCTCTGCAAATACCATGTCTGTGTTCAACAGACTATGCCCTTTTTTCTGTCTCTCATTATTTCCATTCCAAGAATCTTCTTAGCGTCATCCACATATAAGAGCTAATAGACAAAGGAACCATCATTGAGTTTACAAAAATATACACAATGATCAAAATGACTTCTTGTGTATCATTTTTTCGCTATAAAACGGTTAAATCGTTTGTACCACTATCTTGGAGACTGCTTTAATTCGTACAGTGATTTCTTCAGCTTACAGGCCCAATTCTCCTTTCCAGCAACTTTAAAACCATATGGCTGGGACATGTATATCTCTTCTTCCAGATCTCCATGTAAGAAGGCGGTTTTGACATCGAATTGGGCAAGCTCGAGATTAAACTGTGCAACTAAAGCTAGTAGTATGCGAATAGACGAATGCTTTACAACAGGTGAGAATACCTCATTGTAGCCTATTCCTTCTATTTGTGGATACCCTTTAGCTACTAATCTAGCTATGAATTTGATGCTGTCTTTTCCTGGAATGCCATCCTTCTTGGTGTAAACCCACTTGCAACCAATTGCTTTCTTACCTTTTGGAAGTTGCACCAACTCCCAAGTTTAATTCTTGTGAAGTGACTCCATCTCTTCACCCATTGCGTCCTTCCACTTTACACTTTCTGTATCCTGTATGGCTTCTCTAAAAGTGCTCGGAACATCATCATCAATAACTGGAAGTGCATAGGCCACTACGTTAGTATATCGAGCTGGTGGCTTGATAACCCTTTTCGGTTTGCTAGTTGCAATAGATTATGTCTGTTGAATGTTTTCCAGAACAAAAGGTTCATTCTCATCTGAATTTTGGTCGGACTCTTCTTCAGAGTTTTCGACAGTATTCTCTCTAGGACTGTCAACCATCGGAACATTCTTTGTTGGAGCCTCAAACTCCACCTACTCTAAGGTACTTGGCCATTCCTCCTTTGCCTGAGGATCTTTCAACATTACAGACTCATCAAAGGTAAGGTCCCTACTGAGGACTATCTTCTTAGATTCATGACACCAAAGTCTATATCCTTTGACACATTCACTACATCCCAAGAATATGGCTTTCTTGGCTCTAGGATCCAACTTGGACTTTGTAACGTGATAATATGTCGGGCATTCAAATACATGTAACTTATCGTAATCGGTAGCAGATTTTCTAGACCATACCTCATTGGTGTTTTCCCACCAAGTGCTGCAGTAGGTAGTCTGTCGACAATATGGCTAGCATAGTTCAATGCCTCACCCCAGAGCGCCTTGCTTAGTCCGGATTGTGACAACATACACCGGACCTTCTCCACCAGAGTACGATTCATGTGTTTTGCTACTCTATTCTGTTGTGGCGTGTCATGAATTGTGAAATTCCTCGCTATCCTTTCATTATGGAACACTTTAAAGAAGGGATATGGCTTATACTCACCACCATTGTCTGAGTGGAGTCTCTTGATCTTCTTGCCTGTCTGGGTTTCAATCATCTTTTTCCATGTGAAGAAGATATCCAAAACTTCACCTTTGTGCTTCATAGTGTAAATCCAGACTCATCTTGGGAAATCATCAATGAATGAGACAAAGTAGTGTTTACCTCCCAATGAAGCATTTTTGGAAGGTCCCTATACATCCGTGTGAGTGTAATCTAGAGTTCCTTTGGTGTGGTGAACAAGCAGTGCCAAACTTTACTCTTGTCTGCTTGCCCATTACACAATGCTTGCAGAATCCAAGCTTCCCAGTTTTGGCTCCTTTCAATAGACCTTGCCTAATTAGCCCTTGCAAGGCTTTCTCACCAACATGCCTTAAGCACATGTGCCAAAGTCTGGAAACGTTTGCCGCATCATCCTCTGAGCTAGTGGAGACAGCCACTCTCCTTCTCCCTGTAACTGTAGACCCATCTAGGAAATATAAATTTCCCTTTTGAGTACCCTTCATTTCTACTAATGCACCTTGTGCAACTTTAAGAACTCCACCTTCCATGGTCACCCTATATCCGTTGGAATCTATCACCTCAATGAGATGAGATTCTTTGTCAAGTCTAGTACGTACCGAACATTTGTGAGAATTTTGACAGGCATTGTCGTTGCCCATTAGTACAACTCCTCCGTCGAACTCTTGTAAGCTTGAGAACCAATGCTTGTTTAGACACATGTGATAGGAACATCTAGAATCAAGAATCCATTCATCTGAATGGCCACTTGATGATGATACTGTGAAGGCAAATTCTTTTTCATCACTTCCATTTCTCACAACGTTCGCTGTTGACTCTTTATTACCCTGTTAGGGCAATCTTTTTTCCAGTGCCCTCTTTGGTGACAATTGGCACACTTATCTTTCTTGAGACGTTTTTTGTTGAATGATTTCCCTTTTGATTTTAAGCAAGATCTTCCTTGCCCTTCGGATCTCCTGTTGTTCGTTTTGCCTCTAACTGTTAACGCTTGTGACAATGGGTCCTTGTGAGCAACTTTATCTTTCCTTTTGTACTCGTTGTTCACCAACGCGTTGGAAACCTCGACAAAACTGATTTTTTCCTTCCCATATAACAACATGGTTGTTAGGTGATCATAAGACTCAGGCAAGGAATTTAGTGACAATAGGGTTTTATCTTCTTCGTCGATGTCGACATCTGGATTCAATAAATCAGCAATAATTTTATTGAAACTGTCTAAGTGTTCGATCATGGAAATACCTCCTTTGTACTCAAACCAAAAGAGCTTCTTCTTCGGGTAGAATTGGTTCTCTATGCTCTTTGTCATGTACTTTTCTTTGAGTTTCGTCCACAACTCCTTTGCAGAAGTCTCTCTCATCACAAAGTACTTTTGATCTTTAGCAAGGCATAATCTGATAGTGCCGCATGCTTGCTAGTTAATCTGCTTCCACTCTTTCTCTCCCATGTCTGCTGGTTTGTCTTCCAATGCGATGTCTAGTTCCTACTGGTAGAGAACATCCATAACTTCAAACTGCCACATGCCAAAGTTATTGGTTCCATCAAACTTCTCCACCTTGAACTTTGTGTTGGATACTGTGGTCCTTCGCATAGAGCCACTTGTTAACTCAGTCGCCTTGTTCATTACAGCTTTTTCCATGAGAACATGTTCTGAAACTGATTTTCAGAATCTGATTTGCAAAATTTGACTGTACGAATGAGTTCGGAATGGTCTAAATAGTTGGAAACCACTATTGGATCGTCAAAATTGGACTCCAGATGGCTTGGATATTACCAAAACAAATTGAACCCTAATCTGATTGTTCTAATCGCTGGGGAATCACAAGTGCATCACACTGAATCACGGCCTCTTCTACTGACTAGGCACTGACTGGGCGCAAATTGTGCGCAGACGTGGTGCTGAAGGAATATTCTGCGGAATATACCTTCGCCAGAATATGCTGCCGGAATATTCACCGGAAAGTCTGCCGGAATATCTTACCGGCAATTTACGTAGGCAATTGCCGAACCACGTAAATTGATTGTGTCTCTCTTCTTTGTGTGTGTTTATTGTTTGTTTCTTGATCCTGGGCACAACATATATATATATATATATAGATAGATAGATAGATAGATAGATATCAAAATTTTCTTTCTTATGTAGAATCAGGGGGGAAAAATTTTCAGTTCAAGGGCTCCATAAATTAAAGTAAATTTGTTTTCATGTGGGTTTTTATGCATGCACTTGCTCTGAGAATATGAATAATGTACCTTGTCTTCTAGTGATTATGACACGCTATATAAATGAAGCTGGGAATTTTGAATCAACCTCAAGGGACCTATGCCTTAAATCACAAGGAGTATACCATCTAGGCGAGAATGCAGCAGTCATTACAACTGTCGGTTTATATGAGCTTTAAAATGATCCATATCATCATTGAATTCATGGTGCCACTAAACATACACCTTCCAGCAAAGGCGACAATACTTAAATTAGCTATTTTTATTAAACTCATGATAAATTAAATATATTATGAAGGAGGCATCTGAATCTCCTACACCATGTGTTGTATTAGAAATGAGGAGTTTGGTGTTAGCGTCTATAAATCACTTGAAACCCCAATGGTTGGGAAGAAAAAGATTGGGTTTGCAACATTTGCTACTGGTATGGTTCATGGGTTGTAGCCGGATGCGCTAATGATGGTTTTATCAGCACTCGCTTTACCTTCACACTTTGCTGGTGCTGCATTTCTAGGTGTGTTCTTGATTGGAACTGTAGTTGCAATGGGAACTTATACAGTGTTTATAGGTTCATGCAGTCAGGCATTAAAAGACAGGGTCCCTAGAGTGACTGAGAAGCTGACTTGTGCTTCTTCACTTGTAGCAATAGCTCTTGGAATTGCCATTGTTGTTGGCCAGTATTTTGGGTTTAGCCTGTATTGATTTATCTTATATTAAAAATAAATATATTATGGCACTAATAATCAGTAACCAATCTGTTTTGGCAAGGTGGGTACTAAGGCTCTATATATTTTTATGTAACTAATTGCCTAACAGAAGATCATTCAGTACAATTACTAACTTGATTTTTTTTTTTTTTTAACACATGGATATATTCTTTTATTTTCAGATTTGAAAAAAATAAAATCCCTGCTTTTCAGTATTTTTCTGGAAATGTTTTTTTATTCCAATAACTTTGGTTAAAAGTTTCCAACGCACTCTCTTCAATGACTCTAAGTCACAAAGTAGGAACTACAAGCATAAATCAATCTACAAATGAAAGAAGTTAAAAATACATTATGTGGAAGCAAAAATATAAGGGAGGGGCTATTTCCACAGCCTTTTTGGCTTCATCCACTGCCCTCTTAATGTTTTAGCTAACTTTTGAGTTGTTTTTGCAAAAAAAACACAAAAAATGCCACAATACTCAATTTACCCTTATTACATCTTCCCTCCATCCACTTTCACACGGTGCAGTCTTCTTTTTTGAAGCTTTTTGAAGGAAGACGTGAGGTATTCCTATAGTGGGAAAACGTGAAGCTTTTTTTTTTTTCCTTTCTGATTTTCTCCCATCTCTCTTATATTTTTGTTTTTTTTCTTCTTATAAAATATTATGCTTAGGTATTTTCTTTTTGATTCAAGCAATTGTTTTCCTCTCTATGGATTCTTTATGTCAACATTATCAATTTGTCTTAATTCTCAATTTAGGGCCTTTTGTTTTTTATTTTTTGGTCAGGGTTTTTTATCCAAGCCATTGGTTTTCCCTTCTTTGTTCATTGGGTTGTTCGTTGAAGTAGTGTATATAGTCAGTATGTTAAGTTAAGTGGATTGCTTTTATTAAAAGAAGGGGGCAGTATGGGAATTTAGGAAAAAAAAAGAAAAATTGCATTGTGTGAAAGTGGATGGAGGGGAGATGTAAGAAGGGTAAATTGAGTATTGTGGCATTATTTGAGTTTTTTATGCAAAAACAACTCAAAGGTGAACCAAAACATTAAGAGGGCTGTGGATGAAGCCAAAAGGCCTGTGGAAATAGCCCTCCCAAAATATAAACCCTAGACTAAATTCATTTGAGAATGTAAGACTGAAAACCATGGAAACAAAAAATTAAATTGACCTATCTATTGGAAGGATCTTATGAGATGTCAAGTTGAAAGGTAATTTGTTTTCTTGGGAATTTATGCAATGACTAAGTGCCTTTTTATTTATGCAAAACCAACAGCAAGTTGGGAATTCTTCCTCTTGGTCTGTTCTTATATGCTGGTAGAGTAAATACATGGGATTCGACCACATCTCGTTTATGTGTACTTGTTTGCTCGAGGCCTTGATCTACATTGACTCTCTTTATAGAAAACTATAAATGCTTTCATCAAAGTGACAAATTGAAAAGATGAAATGAGACCATTCATGCTGAGAGCCAAAATGACTTTGTTATAATGAAGTCTTAAAATCAAATAAACTCTTCTAAACACAATGTGCAAAGTACATTTGCTAAAAATGCCATATAAAATAAGATGGAATGCTTTCATGTGTATGTAGAATAAAGTTTTCTATAAAATAAAAAATAAAATAAAAAGCATTACAAGTTCTCTGATACTGAAAATAGCTTTATTTTCATGTGGTTTTGAAGTGTTGGCTTTAATAACATGAATTATGTACCTTCTCTGCTAGTGCAAAGAAGTACATCTATAAATGAGGCTGGGAATTTTGAAGCAACCTGAAGGAACCTACAGAAGAAACCACAAGGATAATACTATGTACACGAGGAGGCAGTGTTCATTCCAACTGTTATCCTATGTGAATGTTAAAAATGACACCTTGATTATTCAATCCATGGTGGCACTAAACATACCTCAATTATTCAATCCATAGTGGCAGTAAAGTACTAAACACCTTTGACCTTCCAACAAAGCTGGCCATAGTTAAATTAGTTAAGGCTATTAAAAAAATGATAAAATTTATGGAAGTAATAACCATTATTGAATCTGTTCCACCAAGGTTGGCTCCAAGGGTTGATATATTTTGAGTTTTGAACCAAAGAAAAAAATGCACTGCTTTCAAATTAGTTAAGTTCTTAAACAAATAATAAAATAGAAAATTTATGGTACTAATAACTGTTATCCAATCTGTTTTGGCAAGGTGGGTATTAAGGCTCTATATGTTATTATGTAACTAATTGCCTAACCAAAGATTAAGTAGAAAAAATTAAATTGATTGTTGTTTGGTACACATGCACATATGCCTTCATCAGTCTTGAACCCAAAAAAATGACCTACTTTTCAGTATTTTTTTGGAAATGTTTCTTTCAATAACTATGGGTAAAAACTTCTAATCTATTGCCTTAGCCAACCCTAAGTAATAAATCAATGACCATAAGTAATAATCAATCTAAATGAATATAAAAGAAATCAAAACACTCTGTGTAAGTAAACACACACTCCATAGAAATGAAAATGTTATGTAGATGTATTTACCCAAAAAAAAAAAAAAAATGTTATGTAGATGTAAGAAAGAGAAAACCACAGAAACAAATGGGAAATATAAGTGATAAGAGTTGATTCGAGTGATATGATGGAGAGGGTGGAGATGGAAAGAAATTTAAGGAGAAGTATTTTTCTTTATTTATTTTTTGAAAAAGAGAGCTGGGCAGGCGAGGAGAACACATGCGCAGGCAGAACTTTTGGGTTTTTGTGTTTGAGGTGCCGTGTTTCTTTGTGAACATAGAGGATCTAATTAAGTTGGGAGGGAAATTATCATATGGGGTAGTGGGTATGATTTTATGATGTTCTTGATTGTATACACACACACAAAAGAGGTATCCATCTCATAATTTTATATAATCTACATAATGTCTTTGAGATTTTGTTTTATTTTATCTGCGTTCTTTTGTGTACTACACTGAGGATCTGATTCCATTCATCTTCCTTTAGGAAAACTACAACCACTTGAATGAGGCACTTGCTGGTACGGACCACTCATGGACAGCTCTAACACTAAAGGTAATGGATGATCTATGTTGAAGGGTACCAATGATAAGTAGGACATTTTTGCTCATCTACAATTATTATGTTTTCCGACAAAGTTTTGTGTGCCAATTTGGTCACTTGTAAATGTGGCCATCTTTATTTGCTTCTAGAAGTTTTGCACTTCAATGTTACTCCAGCAAAAAATGAAATTTTTTCGAATTAATGAGCGTGATAAAATCTTCTTTTGAGATCCACCATGAAGTCAATACTCAATTATTTTTTAATAATTTATTATGTATCGATGCCTAAGGATATGTTATATTGTTAATAGTATGGGCATTATTTTTTCGCACTTTTTCCTCTCTCACCTGATAAATTTCAAATTCTTTTCAATAATTAATGATCTATTATGTTTTGATGTCCAACAAAATCTGTTAAATTGATAATAATAAGAGTATTATTTTCTCATTTGACTATGGAAGATAACTCGCCATGTTCTTGCAACGGCAAATTTTAACCCTTGTCTGTGTCTAAATATTGGGGAATTGGCTTGCTCTTTACCCTCAAAAGTGCAGTTTACTATTTTCAGTCATTCTGATGCTTTCCCCTCTCTCCGCCCCTGGTTATTTCAGTTATGTACTACTGTGGAAACTGCAAACAAGTTAATCCAGTCTACCAACTCAAATGTAACATCGCTGTCAGAGAAGATTGAAGAGCTTGAGAGAATCATTAAGAGGGGAGATTCTACCATAGCAGCAGCAAAAGCTATCAACATCTCTCTAAACCAAAAGAATGGACCATTTACCGGCTGTCAAAACATCAAACAAACTGGGCCTCCAAGGGTACAAGGTTAGTAAAGGAAGAGGAATTTTCTTTTGTCTTTTGGGAGTGTACAAGAGACATGGTCTCAGTGCCTTGTTGAGGGAGAGAGTTTGAGAAATGATTCTAGAAATAGAGAAACATAAAATGTGTTCCTTTAATCCTTATAAGAACCCCCCCCCCCCCCCCCCCCCCTCTTCCCCTCCTTTTTTACTCCTTTTCCCCTTTCTTTTATATTGAAGCATAGTTTAGTAAAGCTAATGTCTAACTAATTCATATCGTAAGGAAGATGTAAAAGTCTTCATCATATCATTTGCACGAATTTCAGTTCGTTTCTCTTTATCAAAACCAAGTTCATTGTAATATATTTATTGTAAGATAACAGTTCGTTTCTCTTTATCAAAACCAAGTTCATTGTAATATATTTATGGCAAGTTTGTCTTACCTGCTCAGCTATCAAAACATGCTTACGGTAACTTGAATGTACAAACTTTGCATTTTAAGAGTGTTAAGAAGAGAATTCTGTCAGCTATCAAAACATGCTTACGGTAACTTGAATGTACAAACTTTGCATTTAAGAGTGTTAAGAAGAGAATTCTGTTCTTGTTCCGCCTTTTGTAATGCTGCTGAGCTTAACTGCCCACACTATCCATGTTTTCCATTGAAGGAACACGTGAGATTTGAATAAATGTTGAGAAGAACAAACCAAACCAAGTCATTGCAGTCACTATACCTCTTAACTTTTAAATCAAATTACGAAGAGAGAAATATAGATATCTCTTCTTACCAATATCTCCTCTTACCCTAAGCTGATATCTCTGCTTACACTCAAAAGTGAGATTATGCCCTTTTACCAGTAATTAGGCTGAGCTTAACTATCCACAGTGATCACTTTCACCAGAATGCGTGCCATCTTATTGATGAATGCGAGTTCATGTTTTGGTGAGAATTGAAATCTGCATTACTGATGAACCATGTTATTTGCAAGCTATGATGGTGAAAGGCAGGTTTCATTCGCAATAATCTCGATTCAGTTCGAAAGGCACATCACTATATTTGAAACAAATTCGTACTTGTATGTTAGGGACTTAGGGGTAATAACAAACAGTTCCAAACTAAAATGATGTGGATCGCTAATTGTGAAGAGAAAAAGGTAAATGAAAAAGGAAAGAAAGAAGATATAATTTTGTGACTTCATCCTTATTAACATTCACTTGATTACAGTTCCTTAATAAAAGGTAAATCATAACTCAAACTGAGGCGGGAAAATTTAGACCGGCCTTGTAACTAGCCTTTCCCCCATTAAAGGGATGGAGTTCGAATCTCGAGCTGAAAAATGAACCAGGGAGGACACATCTTATGGGTGCAGTGGAGGAATGTATGATGTTCTTAATGAAACAAATCTCCTCCAAAAGGAGGAAAAAGCGCCAAAACAAAAGACAACCAAAAATAAATTAGAAAGAAGAAGGAAGCTTTAGAACAGATGCTATAAGCTGGTCTTGGAAATGAATAGCATATGCACATTTGTGTGGACATTGTTGCAGTTCTGATGTCTTAATTGTGGTGATGAAGTTAAGGGTGAGCACTGAAATTCATTTTTGTATGCACATCCCTGCAGAGAACATGTCATTATTGGGATGATGAATGCTGCTTGGAACTTCTGAACAACTGCCATGAAGTGCTGCCAGAAAAATGGTAAGGTGATAATATGGACTCCATAAATCCATTGGCTCTTGGAGGAGTTTGAGGCATTGTCCAAAGTCCAAACCACTTGATTTTCAAAACCTCATGATGTGGAGCCCACAGTTTAGAGCCATTTAAATTATCTTTTGTTTTGCCAAAATAGCAGTGAAAGTGACATCCCAAGGCCAAGGTCCATATGGGCCAAAAAATGATTTCCAATGTTCTCAGCAAGGCCAGATCAGTTAGAGCTAAAGACCAATTGTCACATCTAGTTTTGTCCTGTGGCCTACTGATACCTGCATAGGCGATTTTGGACTTGTGCCATAGCATTGTTTTTCACTCATTTCTATACCTATGTGTTCAACTTGTTTATTTGTCCTCCAATCTTTGGACTAATCTTTTAATTTTCTCCACATTTCTTCACTCTACAGTATTTATAATGCAGCTGCCACTGCTGCCTCTTACTATTACTTCTACTAGTAGGTTCCAGAGACCATCAGACCTTAAGCTGCCAGTGGAAGTCAGAGTCTATCCCCTAAAACCCCTCATAAAAGTAGTAGGTTCCATACAAATATGCATATGCCATGCCTAGCCTTCCCTTGAATAAGACTAGTACTTGACGTCAACTTATCAACTCATCTAAAATTCCGAATTGTTAGATAATGAAAAAACAATATATATCAAAGGGTTTTAGCACCCTTTGCATGTGCGAAAATCCTATATATATATATATCAAAGGACTTTAACATGACACACCATCATTTTGGCCTTCCTCCAACTTACACCATAACAAGTCTCACACCCAATGGGAGAGCCATTCTCTTACTAAAATGTTTTTAACAACTTGTGGGTTTGAGAAAGTTCTATAGAGAAAAAAGAATACCGCTAAAACTTGTATTTATTTTATCAACTTCTTGTGATCATTGTAAAGCGAAAGATGTAGATTAAAATATTCCCTGATATCTTTAATAAAAAAATTAAATTAAATTAAATTAAATGATAGGCATGCCCCTCAACCATGATGTAATGTGACATATTTGGCAATTAATCAACGAATGCCCCCTCTCGAAGAAGTATCGAACTCATAATAAAATGCAGCTTAAAGTGGGGTTTGAAATATATAATTGAACTTAATTTAAAATTACATTAGTATATCTCAAAAATTGGTCACAACCAATAATTGGCTTAACCATCCACAGTGACCCCTCTCTCCTCCTACAACAGACCTATTGGTTCTGAACTAATTAATAAAAGAAATAGGTGTGCCAAATTATTGCAATCAGTCTACCAGAAAATTTGCAAAACAAAAACCACCCCAAGAGAAAGAAGACAATACTATCAACAACCCTCCATTTGGTTTCTCTACCCTAAATGGCTCCAATCGCATGTTTCTTTATTGATAAAGTCACTGTCTTACCACCATAGAAAACTCCCCTATATATGATGCTTTCAAGACCACTAAAGCACTTATCTTTTCATATAAAAATGGGTTTATTCTTCTAAAATAAGACAATCCAGGAGCCATCACAGCCCTCTTTTAGTTTTTCTAAGTCATTAAATTAACTCAATTTATCTTATAATATTGAGTGATGGATCTGAGGCAGTGACATCAGTAGCCTACAAAATTATTTTATTAATTTTTTCTGTCTAGTTACTTAAATTAAATTTTTAGTCAAGTGGGTTGCGTGTGACGTGTGCGGAAAATAATCATCGAACTAAGTTAGGATTAGTCCTAAAGAGACAGGACGAATTGAAATTATCGCTCCACTTGGAGAAAAATTAGCTTACTCTGGTGAAAAACATAAAAATAACCGTAGGAGGGAACCAAAGTCTCATAAATGTAGCTGCAGAATGTAGGATTAGGTCATTTTCCTTGACGTTTTTTCGTTAGCTAAAATCCTTTTTTGAAGTCTACTAATTATAGTTAAAAGCTAGGATTACGTCACTCCCAAGTTGGTTTCAATCGATAATGCTTAATTAACCTGAATTTGTATAAAAATATTGACACACTTACAAGCCGATTACATAATCTACTGTCATGCTATGAGTTTAACCCTACATTCTACTAGAAACCATAGTTTGAGAGGTCGGCAAGTGAGGTGAGTTAACTCGTCACCCAAAAAAAAAAAAAAAAAAAAAAAAAACTTGGCATTGTAAGATGATCAAATGAACCTATTGAAATACATGGAAACCAAATGAACCTGTTGACACTGTTGCAAGAGGTAGCAAGCTATAAAATGAGTCGATTCAGAAGTTTAGTATCTAATAATCTAATTCAACAGTAAAAATGCCTATCAAAACACAAAGGAACCATTAAGTTTAAATGGGATGTTCAATTGGACTTGCAATGAACTCATTTTCGAAGAACAATGACCCAAAAAAAGTATGATGCATAATAATTATTATAAATAAAATGAATGGCATGACAAGCCCAAACAAAGAGTTGTTAAAAGTTTATTCCCATGATTATTTATCCAAGAAAGATGGAACACCGGCCCACACCTTGGTTGCTACATAAATAATAAAAGATTAGGCGAGAGAACTCAATTGTTTACCACATTTTTTTTTTCTTAAGGTCTTTGATTACTCAAAACAACTTGTTTGTTTAATCACTGGGAATAGTATGATGGCGTGAGAAATCTGGAAGAAGGACACCGAGAAAAACAAATCCATGCGAGTCCTCCAATGTCATCTTTCCAAATTTCCCAACTGCAGGACAGAGTGTTTCACTGACTTGCCGGTTGTTGAATAAACAGTACCCTCGTTGTGAGTCATTCCCCTGGTCGAGACAATCACCACCTGTGATTAATTAAACATAACCCGTGAGTAAACCCAGTTAATCTACCTCAATAGCCCTCATCCTATACAAAACTACCTTCTTTTTTTCTTTTTTCTTTTTTTCTTTTTTTGGGATGGGGTTGTGGGGGGTTGGGGGGGGGGGGGACTTCAAGAGGTAGGGTTTGGGCTGCGCAACATTCGCACAAATCAAAATTAAATTATATATATAACAAATTTTTTTAAAAGCATAATAGACAAATTAAATACTAATTAAGTTGAACTTAGAGCCTAACCTAGCTACACCCAAAAGAAAAAGAAAAGAAAAAAAATCTAAAATCCACATCTAATGTGGGTTCATGGTTGGGTCAGATTTGGCAGCCAGTGAGAGAAATTATCAGTGGCAGCTTGGTGGGTGGGGGGGGTTAGGGGGGGATTCCTTCTTTTCTTTCTTTCTTTCTTTTTTTTTTTTTTTTACCTTGAGTTGGGGGGATTCATGAATAAGGGAAATGTACTACCATGTACTGCTGATCAAAACTATATTTAAAGAAGAGAATCTCATGGTCTGTCACAAGAGACAAAAGAATCTCATCTCTTTCTGGGTGTATATATATATTGGAGCGAAGTACAAGGGGTTGACAATCAATGTGTTTTTTATATTTCAAAAATAATGGGAAACTTCATTGAACTTCTATTAAAAAAAAAAAAAATCATATGTTTTAGCAAAATGGGCCAATGATCTAGTGCTTTGACTCCAATTTATGAATTTAAATCATGGTGCTCTCATCGTCATCCATTTCGTGTTTAGACGGCGAGATGTGTCTATCTAGGTCCATTAATATATATATATTTTACTAAAAAAAAAAAATTATTCATTTTGTTTTGCTTATTTATTTATTTCTACTAATAAGAGCTGAAGGGTGTAAAAATATTCAAATATTAATTTATTTTTAAGATGCACCAACCGTGGAGGATTGCGTGTATGGTTAACCGGAAATTAAGCTTTTTGGTCTCACAATTAAAATTGTTTAAAAGAATATTGATGGACAAAGGTGTTTGGAAGTGCTTCCCATTGTTTTTCCACAGCATTTTTTTGGCACAAATTGATTTCCAACAACAGATTGGATCCTAAAAAGGGTCCTTCGCGCTAAGAATAGCAAGAATCTGAAAACACCATCCTTCTGACATCCTAAATGTGGTCTTTCATCTGCAATAGATATAGAATCTTTATATTCTATGTATATGTAGTAATTAAACGACATTAGCTCTTGTTGCCAGCCCTGATATAAAGCACGTCAGGCAACTACCTAAGGCCCTCGAGTTTTAACAAAAAATGAGGACTAGTCTCCAAATTAGTTGTTACCCTTGTAGTAAGTCTTTAAATAAAAGTTAAAATATATATATATATATTTTAATACTGAGATTAGTGAAGACACCAACCTAAGTTTAAGGATGTCAAGTAGTTCCTAACCCAAATTCATAGACAATCCCATTTTAGGAATTTGCTTAAGGCTCCAAAAAAACTTAGGACCAACCGACCAACCTTGTTCAAATGATGCAAAAAAGTGATAAAACACATGAATAATTTCATTCCCATAGGACGTCCAACTCAGGCCTAAAGTAGAATGTTTAAATTTCAACCCTTTAATTCCTTTTTATCTTTTGGCTAATTTATACGACATGTAAGTAAATTGGGTGAGAACCGAAGTGCAAAAAATACTGTTTCATGCTTCTTCAAATTTGTTAATCTCTCTAAACCGTTGCCATTGAGGTACCTCCCAAGATCTACATGGGTGGACCATCCATAGGATTGTGTCATATTAATTCTCTTAACTATGTTTCATGGATCCTTTTCTTCACTCTGAACTACTCACATGATACGATGTGACATCAGTATGGGTTCTCTTTATTTTCCAGGTACTTCAACATAATGAAATTTTTTTTGGAAAACAGATGAATTCAACACTTGAACAAATATCCACGCTCAAAACTTGTACTTAAGTTTGTGTAATAAAGTTTTTTTTTTTTTTTTGGTTATCAAGTATTAAATTGTTTTCAAAGCTAAGAAGCACATGCATGAGCTGAATGGTGGTGCTCTCTGACGAAATTTTAATCGCAAATGAGTGGTAGTTGTTGACCACATTTAGTTCAAGCCACGTGCATGAGGGCTTGGGTAAATTGTGAAGAAAGGAGGAGGAACATTCTACACGAAAAGGGTTTTTTTTTTCAATTGTTTTCTTTTTGGGCATTTGCCTAGAAAAATCCTAAAATTTGCTGTAAACCTCAAACTCCACCTAATTTTTTAATAATGCCCAACTAAAAGAACAAAAAACATTTTGGACAAATATACCCCTATCATCTAGTTGCATCTGGTTTGGTTGAGGATTTCCCCAAATCACTCACCTTTTCTACTGCCAGTCTTCTCTTTCCTTTCTCCTATTTCCTCTATTCTCTTCCTTGTTGCTCCTAATCCCCTTCTCTCTCTCTTCACGCCCTCTCTAAATCACACAGGCTGATGCTCTTTTTTCTTTGGGTAAATTATACTTTGCCCCCTTCAAGTTTAAGCCGTTTTTAGCAAATCCCCTTATAGTTCAAAACCAAACAGATGACTCCATATATTTTGCAAAAAATGTCACTTTGCCCCCTTCCGTTGATGATGTGTCAAATAAATGGATGGCCACGTGTCATGTGTGAGGGGGCAAAGTGTAATTTATGAACTGTAAGGGGGTTTGCTGAAAATGGCTCAAACTTGAAGGGGGTAAAGTGTATTTTACCCTTTCTTTTTTTTTTTGGTCGTGTTATGTTTTGGGTTCCTTGGAGATGAACACCACCACCGACGAACCCATCAAACCCAAATCGGAAACCCCACCATTGGGTTTTGCCATAACTGACCTCACAATGCAAATCTTGAGCTCCACCTTAACAATGGCAAGCTTCATATCATCACCCGGAGCAGAGCTAGCATCGCAATGAGATCGTCAGCCATGGCAGGGGGTTTATGATTGGGGGTTTTTGCCTACGAAGACGAAGGTTGCAGAAGGGTTCTAATAGTGACGGCGGTCCAATGTCGAATGTTGATGGGGTCGTCAACGAGAATGAGAAGAAAAGGGGGAGAATGGTGGCAAAAAAATGAGGTTTTACATGGATTTGCCATGGATGAGAAGATGATGTTGTACTGAGTCTGCCTTTGTTTGGACGGATGGGGGTGATGAGGACGGTGGTGATGGAGTCGATGGTAGTGGAAGAGAGATAAGAGGTGGGGGCAGGGGTTGGGGACGAAGTAGGGAGTTGGTCGAAGTGGGGGAATTCACGTGCACACGTCTTTTTCTTCAATTTTTTGTAGTGTTTTATTGAAGTAAAAAAAAAAAAGAGAGTAAATTGCATAAAACTCCCCTGAAGTATGGGGTTCAGCAAATAACCCCTCTTATGTTTTAATTTTGTCAATGTACCCCCTAATTCAATTGGAAGACAAAACCAATTATCGATGGCCACCCAATTGGCCATGATACCGGTGAGAGTTCCGACAATTTTGGGTAACATGGGTCATGCGTAGCCATGTGACTAATTTTTGTTAATTTTCATTAACGACGAGTGATGGTGGGGCACATTGATAAAAATTAAAACACAAGGGAGGCACATTGATAAAATTAAAATATGAGGGGGGTTATCTACTGATGCCTCCATACTTCCAGAGGTCATTTGCAATTTACCTACAAAAAAAAAATAAAATAAAATAAAAAAATCAAACAGTTGGCTGGAAAAAATGGAGTTGGCCGGAGTGAGGTAATTCATGTGCATGCCTGCTCTTCTTCAATTTTTTGTTTTTGTTTTTTTTTTTTTTAAATTTTTTTTTTTTTTTTTTTTTTTTTTTTTTTGTTTTTGCTTTCAAAGTTACAGTGTTTGATTAAAAGGAAAAAAAAAAACCATTGGCCGGAAAAAATAGAGTTTGAGTTGGCCGGAGTGAAAACTTTGCCGGAGTGGGGTATAGTTGAGATGAAACTAGAGAGCGGTATAGTTGTCTAAAACCTTTTTTGTTATTTTAGTTGGACATTTTCAAAAAATTTGGTGGAGTTTTAGTTGGCCGGAGTGGAGACTTTGCCGGAGTGGGGTATAGTTGAGATCAAACTAGAGAGGGGTATAATTGTCTCAAACGTTTTTTTTGTTATTTTAGTTTGACATTTACAAAACACTTGGAGGAGTTTGAGGTTTTAGTCAAACTATAGAATTTTTATGGATAAATGCCCTTTCTTTTTTAATGCGTTCATGAATGACATCATGTTTTTTTTTTTTTTTTTTAAAATAAAAAATAAAAAGATTTATTGACTTTGAACTCTTAATCGTCAAAAAATTTGAATGATGCCATGGAGTCCTATGACGACTGTTTCAAATTGGAAAACGCTAATATGTTGGCGCCCCATAGGCATATAATTAAACAAGGCCCTCTTCCTATTGTAGGAATTGTACTGTTGCATGAATGTCATGATGCAAATGATAACCTTTTAACTATATTATCAAATGATAACCTTTTAAAGATTTCAAGTACAAAATTTTGATTGAAGAAAAAAAAAATGCTATGTGGTTTGACCATAAGCACGGATCAAAATCTGATGATGTTTGATTAAATTTTTTTGTTAAGTTTAACTTTTGCATTGTTTGTTGGCTCATTTAACAATAATGATATGGTACCTACTACCTCAAAATTATATTCCCCAAAGTAACTTTAAAAACGAAAGAGTTTCATAAAAAAACCTATGAGGGCACCCACTTAGCAAGCAGCTTTACCCTTTCAATTTTGGATCTCCCTATTATGAGAGCGGCCTCATCCCTCTTTTCATGTACTTTTTTAGGGGTTGTTTGGCAAACCTAAAAATATGATCAATCGAAGATAAATCTAATCAATTTTGATTTTACACTGTTTGGTAAATTTTTTTTTTCTACTAAATAGTTCAATTTTGTTTAGAAAATAAGTTATAAACACATTTTTTTTCAAACCAACTGTGAATTGATTTATTTAAAAACTAGATAACAGTTATGGATTGAACCTAATAGTCTGATCTAGTTTTTGAAATTCCTAAACAAGCCTTTACTTTTTTCAAATATTTTGAACATACGATTACACATCCCTTACATGCCATCATATATATCTCGTTCAGTAGACCATGTGAGCTAAAAAAAAAAAATTTGTAAAAAACGAGTCCACATGCATGGACATCATAATTGACTAACACTAAACTCGATTGATAAGAGGTGATAAATCAAGTGATACTTTCCAATGAAATTTTGTTAAGTGAATTCTTAGAAAACCTTTTGCTTAATGATAGAATACATGTCTTTTAAAATTGCTGTACCACCTCTTTAATAATAAGGGGAGGAGAGCTCCTCAAATGAAACCTATATAAGGCTATAATATATATTGCAATTAAACCTTAATTCTTTTCAAATTTGTGTCAGCATTGTGGGGAACTAGACTCCATTCATTGTACATAATCTACTAGATTTGGTTGGTACCTGCTCCTAGATGTTAGTTGATGTACTAACTGTCTTCTTTGACCTGTCCTTTCGTCCGGCCGTCCAAACAGGACGGGATCGTCATCGCCCCCGTCGGACGCGGGTGCCTCGTTTCCACAAACATGCCCATCATCACACGCCGGCCGTTGGATTAATTAAGAATTTCTCTTCCCATCAACCGCTTCCATAGAGTCACGCTCTTTAGTCTTTCCTCTTCGTAACGCCACTAGTGTCCTGTTTAATTTTTCATCCCTTTCCTTTTGTAGAATTTCGCATGTCCTTAAACAAACATTTGGCAAAAAATAAAAATACAAAGATTGGACAAGCTGACTTTGGCCAAGTAATAAGGCTTCTGGAGACTTGTGTTGCCGACCTGTCCCTGAATTAGCTTGATCCATCCAAATCATTGAATTTTATAATTCTTGAATTTTTTTTTTTCTTTTTGACAATTCAAAGGGATTAATTATATTGAATGGGACATCAATCTTTTTCAAAAGCATCTCATAAAATTGAAAAGATATAGATAATTTAGCAGTCCTTAGACCTTGGCACAAGAATGACATGAATAGATGGAAATGGTCCAAACCTTTTTCAACAAAAAAAGAAAGAAAACATCGGCCGTAAAATATTATAATACTCTATTTTACAATTAAAGAAAAAATTCAATGACAAGAATCGAACCCCAACCCTATTCCGAGTTAATTGAACAATGAACAACTAATTTCATTCAACCAAACCAATTTAACTATGATAAGACCTACTATCAAATGGTTGGCTTCCAATATTTTTTTCAATAACAATCTGTGTGGAAATAATCCCGTAATGGGTACCTCAGTTAATACATAAGGACATCAACTCTTCATTAGGACGGGACTATCAGATCCATCAAGGAAATCACCCGAACTCAACAAATATCCTCAGTTCGAGTCTGCATAGGTTAAATCCTTGACCCGAACTGAACACTTCACCCAGCTCAATCAATAAAGCATCCAACACGATACTAAGCAAAACCCTTAGCACGGGGAACAATACGGTTACATAGACCATAGTCAATGAACCCTAGTTGGGCAGTTACTCTTGACCCAAGGTTAACCATTTAACCTTGGTTAGCGAACCATAGTCAAATGGTTATTAGGCCAACCTACATTAGATCTGACCTAACTCAAGTGGTTATCAGGACTAACCAAGGTCAGTTTGTATAGATAGGTATAAGTAGAACATGCAACAGCTGGATGAGGTATGAACAGTATCCTGATTCTCCATACACATACATCATCTCCTTCCTAAAACCCTACCTCCATTGTTGCTAACTTGAGCTTTGGAGAGGGCTTGGCTCAACCCACTTCAGCCTCCTTCTGACTTAGATTTGAGTTTGTGATTGCAGATCAAACGGTGAGATTAGTTCTATTCCTCAAGCAGTGTTCGTGGTCCAATTTCAAACCCGCACACGATCTAACCCAATTTTGTTACACTTGTTCACCCAAAAAAAAAAAAAACCAATTATGTCATACTAAAACAGTCCCCCCCCTTTTTTTCCCCTTTGATCCAAAATAAAAAACAGAGAGTATTTTCTTCTTGGCTCTCTCTTATCTCTCTCTTTCTACCAAGCCTTGAACCCTTGACATGTGCCTCACAACATATTTGCAAAGCCAACAAACTACAAGGAGGCTTGGTGAGAGTATTTTCTTCAAACCAAAGGAAACTTCCCCAAATATGATGGTCAGATGCAACATGAGATTGTGCTGCTGAAATTATTATTTTTATTTATTTAAAAAAAAAAAAAAAAGAGAAAGTGGGCTGGGGAAACTTCCCTAGCTTCAGCCTACACTACGATTAGGCTTCATGCTTTTCGGATGATGTCATCAATTGAAATTTGTGCCCATTTACCAATACGAAGCCCGTGGTAGGCACATGAGGAGACCCCCTGTTACACAAAAATTTATTATTATTTTTTTATTTTACACATAAAATATATTAGTAAATATGATAAATGTTTATTCCATTGCAAAATTGGTCCGGCCCAATAGGGGTTGCTGATATCCTACCTGCCATGGGGCCACACTACGGTGTGTGCGCGCTCATCTCCGCATGGACCATTGACATTGATCCAACGGTCACAATCACCCCAATAATTTGACTTCCCCACGAGATTTTCCCCAAAAAAGTGGGTCCCATATCGTGCACTTGAGAGAGACATTCTTCGCTTTCGAGAGAAAGCGAACGTAGTGGGTACGAGTGGGCAATGAGGACGGTTTTGAGCCGGTGGAGCCGGCCAATAGGCTGATGTGGCAGAGGTGCTGACGTGGGTCAGAACCAACAATCCCCTCTCAGTCAAAGGAGAGTAGGCTTTGAACGCTTTTGGGGTAACTGAATCGTAACGGCCATGAGAGTGGAGCCATTGGGTATGTGTCTATGTGATTACAGAGCTTGGAAAGAGTTTTTCCCAACTGAGCTTTCATTTAGATGATTCCTACGCATTACGGCGAGTCACTCTCTCCGCATCCGATTAGACTACCTGGATTTTACTTGGGGATTTTGCTTTCATACACTTGTATTTTTGCATATTTACATTAACTCATTGGGTATAATGAGAAATCCATAAATCAAAGATATAATCTTTCAATGCATGATGCTGGTGCTAATAAAATCAATATATGCTGATTTGAAAATCCATATATATATTGTCTACGTAAGAAGTTTATGACATTTTTTTTTTTAAAACACAATGGTGTTAATATGGCATTGAAAAGGAAAAATAGAACCGAGGGTTAAGATCTTGTCGGAGATTAAATATATTTATGTTTGTAGGTACACATATTTTGCATGGAGTCTTTTTAACGAGGAGAAGATGAGTCCTTTATATTTGAGAATTCATATATGGAAGCTTTCTAAGCAAATTCTCTTAAATAATGAAAATTTATACTTGACCTCCGTACTTATCCTCCCTGCTCGTTGAATTGTGGTCTTTGATTTTTGGTAATTGATTTGTTGTTTATCCTAGGCTCCTCCTTTTGTTTAATGTTGTTTGAATAATTAGTTGATTCTATCAATTAATCAATTAGTCCTAAATTAGAATGATTCCTTACTTCGTAGGAGTAATTAATGGATATAGATATATATGCATGTAGCCATGTGTAAGGAGGGAAAGATGCCATAGGCTTACAAGGCCATTGGCAATCTCCTTATCTTTATCACTCTAACAACATTGGTTCTTTTGGTTGGTTAGGGATGTTAACAACAGAACTTCTATGCCCAGAGTAAAAAAAAAAAATGGAAAAAAACAAAAATGGCGGGTCATCAATGAACAATACTCTAAAAAAACAAGGGCATCAATGTAAAACTCCCAACAACATTATTGATTGATGAACCCCCTGATTAAGACCCCCCATAGACTGTATAAAACCAAAAGCAACAGAGGGATCAGCCAGCCCATCTTAGTCGATAATCTTCCTTTTAATCACTTTTAATTAAAACCCCTCAAAACTCAAAATCACTTTCCTACCTCCACTGTCTCTTGTTTCAGCCCTTTCTTCTCTCAAAATCCATTTAAATCCAATCATTGATCACTTTACACCCAAACCCACTTGACACGTACACCCCCCACATATTCTATCACACTGGCTAGCTTAGCTATGGCCATGGTTGTCGATGACACCACCGCCGAGCTCGACTTTTCCTCTTATAGCACCACCACCACCACAACAACCACCCCTACCACGACGGAAGATGATCATGGGTGTAACTGGAATGACTGGTCACCGGTTGTTGACTGGGGTGCTCTTTCTGGCGACAACGACGACTTCCACGACCTCATTGAATCGATGATGGACGACGGCGGCGGGCTAAACCCTGCTCGAGCCGTCCAAGAAGGGTGCAACTCTTTATCGACAGACATGATGATGGTGGATGAAGAGACCAACGGCGAGGATTTCAAGGGGTTGAGGCTCGTCCACCTCTTGATGGCGGCGGCCGAGGCGCTCACCGGCGTGAATAAAAGCCGTGAGCTGGCCCGGGTGATATTGGTTCGGCTCAAGGAGTTGGTCTCCCCAACTGATGGAAATAACATGGAGAGGTTGGCGGCGTATTTTACAGACGCCCTGCAGGGTCTGCTAGAAGGCGCCGGTGGTGTGCACGGTAAGCATTTGATAGGCAATGGACCCCACCGTGATGATCATCACCATCCGACGGACGTGATTGCTGCCTTTCAGCTGTTACAGGACATGTCACCGTACGTCAAGTTCGGCCACTTCACGGCCAATCAAGCGATTTTAGAAGCTGTGGCACAAGACAAGAGGGTCCACGTAGTGGATTATGACATCATGGAGGGGATCCAATGGGCATCACTAATGCAAGCCCTCGTGTCCAGGAAAGATGGTCCACCCTCGCCACACCTTAGAATCACTGCGCTATCGAGGGGCGGGAATGGGCGGAGATCAATTGGGACCGTCCAAGAGACGGGTCGCCGTTTGATCGCCTTCGCCGCATCGATCGGTCTGCCATTTTCGTTTCATCAGTGCCGGTTGGACTCGGACGAGACATTTCGACCGTCCGGTTTGAAGTTGGTCAGAGGGGAGGCCTTGGTGGTCAACTGTATGCTACACCTCCCACACTTTAGCTATCGTGCACCGGATTCGGTTGCGTCGTTTCTTTCGGGTACCAAGACCCTGAACCCGAGATTGGTGACCTTAGTTGAGGAGGAGGTGGGGCCCAAAGGGGATGGAGGGTTTGTGGGCCGTTTCATTGATTCATTGCACCATTACTCGGCAGTTTACGACTCGCTTGAGGCCGGGTTTCCAATGCAGGGCCGGTCTCGGGCATTGGTGGAGAGAGTGTTCTTGGGGCCCCGAATAGCCGGGTCAGTAGCCCGAATCTATCGTGCACGTGGGGAGGAGGAGGGTTGCTCCTGGGGGGAATGGTTGGCTGGGGTAGGGTACCGTCCGGTGCATATTACATTCGCCAATCATTGTCAAGCAAAGCTATTGTTGGGACTCTTCAATGATGGTTACAGGGTGGAGGAGTTGGCTAACAATAAGCTCGTTTTAGGGTGGAAATCTCGGCGTTTGCTCTCAGCCTCTGTTTGGACCTCTGCAGATTCTGATTTTGTGAATTAGCATATTTTGTTTCATTATTTTCAATTTTGGCCCACTTTTCTCTCTCCTCTTTCTTTAGCAATTGATGAGTGTTATTGCACATTATCGGCACAATTTTGGGGAAAAAAAAATGTCTAATCAAGTGGTAACTTAACATAATATGTTCGATTAATTTTGGCCATGATAGCCATAGGGGCTCCGCAGTAACATTTTTTTTGGCATTTTAACTGTCCCCTCTACTATAGGTTGATTGGACTTTAGAAGGAAACGAATGAGGACATTTTTAGTGGTGTTGGCTTAGCAAATCACAGTTGCCACAAGGATCTTATAGTGGTAGAGAATACACTTATAGGAAAAGAGTTTTGCTATTCTTGTTATGATTTTCTATTGCCTCTTTCACCATCAAGGGATAAATGGTGAAATTTGAAATGAGCAACGTTATAAAACTTGACTTATTTACTCGCCGAAGTGGTGTGGCATCTCTTCTAATTGGATTTTTACCAAGAAACTGCTACTAGGTCTCGAACCCAAGCGAGTGCTGAGTAAGAAATTCGAAACTTTTGCCAACCGACGGCTTGTTGATCACCCACTTCTTTTACCCACATCGATCATTGGTCAATGGTAATTTTGAATTAATTAAACAAAAATTTTGAATTGCTTTTTATAAATTTTAAATTTAAAGAAGGATTGCGTGGATCATGCAATCCACAGGCGAATCCGGGCATCCCGTGAACAACTGGGTTTGATTTTTGTTGGTTTCAAAAAACCCTTGCTGCCCCCACGAGAGCTAGAGGGGTTGGTGGTTAGCATATCCCTCTCCCCCATGTGTAAGCCTGCATTAAATTAGGTAGTATCACAGTGGGACTGGGAAGATTCCTCTGGAATGTGCCTTCTACAACAAACCCCATTTTGGATTCATCAATTACATTATTGTCATAGCTTGTGAGGTTCTCCCTCCCTCAGGACATCCCTATAATTTTATTTTATTTTAATTTTTTATTTTAAACGACTGGGTTTTTGTTTTCAAGTAACATGCTCAGCAGCATCCTTTGTAGGTTTGTGTTATTGTGTGCACATATATTATTTTTCTACCTTTTGCATCTTTAACATGCCATCAGCTTCTTGTTGAAACTATAATAAATTTTGAAAAAAAAAAGGGACTAGTCAAAATAGTCACAAATGATGATGGATATTTAATTGCTGTGACAAATGGGAGCCCTCTTCCCTATTGCTTTCATTCTTTTTAGGTGTCTCGAGCACATAATGTAGGATGCATGCCAAGTCATTGTGGTTATCATGATATGAGTCTGGTTACTCTAAGTTTGGCCAATAATATATTAAAATAGATTTATAAGTGAATGAGAAGGAACATCAAACTTTGATCGATATATAGTTATTAACTCGCGTGACAATTTATTATGAAATTTTTTTAAGTGAGTTTCTTGTGGAACTGTCTTTCAAATATTGTGGAGTTTGTCGATCCACACCCATGCATGATGGTAGCCTCCTCATAACTTTTCTTAAAATCATTAAAAATAAATAAATAAAATAAAACAAATATATTTGAATCGGATTATATTTTACCAGTAAAGGAATTGTTCCGATTTTGTTCGAAGTTAAAGAATTAAGGATTCCTACAAATTTGGATAGCTCAAAATAAGTTTACTTTTGAATTGTGATCCAAAGTGGAAGAAGAATGGAATAATCATTCTATGATGAAAATAGAATAATTGGCCCATTTTGTGTGCAGTGTGTGTATGCATTATACAATCAAATATAAGAATATTTGTGATGATTCATGAATTGAATTTGTAAATGGAGTAAAGGGTTTCTGTTGAGAATCTAAAACCAGAAAGGAATTTTAGATTCCTTATGGAAATTGAATTATTGTCTAGAGATAGTCATGAATCATGATCTGTCTATTAACCATAGTTTATAACATATGGACCCATCAGTGGATTCGTTCCGATTCATTGATTTTATGGTAGTAAAAGACGGAAGAAATATATATATCTATACTAATGTATTTAATGGCGTTGTAAATTTGGTTGGATGTATACGTTAAATTACTGAAAGACTCCTAAATTTTGAGATTCAAGCATAATTCAGGGTAAGTTCCAAAATTCTTTCTCCCCCAAACTCCCCAAAACCCCACGTCTTTGAGTTTGCAGTTTTAAGGCCCACAAGGGGCTGTGTTTGTTTGAGGCTGTGGCTGATGGGTTTTATTTTTTGAAGGCTGTAAGTACTTGTTGAATTTGGACAGCCCAAAGTTGCCGTGGTAGTATACTTGCTCTAATCTTGGCCCATTTTTCTCTTGACGGTTTTTCCAAGGTTGCCGTGATTTTTCTCTTTTTGCTATGGCTAGGATGGGGAAAAAAGAAGTCATAAGAGCACACATCGGTTAGACTTAAGCTACCTAATTGGATTGTCTAAATTGATTCCCATATTTGGCACACCTTTTTGGTCCTTGAAGGGAGGAGCCCAAGACAAGCCCCTGGGCTATCGAAGGGTGGCCCTCCACCTTCCTTTAAAGTTTAAAGTCACCCCTTCTCCTTAATCCTAAGGTTCAAAGATTTGAGCCCAAGATCTCTACCTCCTAAGTGTAAGAGGGGAGAGAAATCACTATACCACAAAAGGCCTGTAATAATTTTTTTTGGTATAGTTGAGCTATAACGACCTGAGATATTTAAAATGAACTTGAGATTCAATTGGTTTATTAAAGCCTCTATTCGGATATCAGAAGGTGTGAGAGAAAGAGAAAGAAAAATGTTGAATTACGCTTAGAAATGGATGCCTTTGCCCAATTTGATTTTTAGGATGAAATATGGTCCCATCGTCTTTTGACAAAAAAATGCTACTTGTATCAACTCTCCACACCAACTTATGTGGAAAATTATGTGATTTTGCCTTGTCAATCCAATTAAAATAAGTTAATGCCACATCATCTATCACATAAGTTGGTATTGAAAGTTGATACATACAAGCATATAACCCTACTTCTTGTAACTTGGGATGAGGTGTGCTATCTACTGTAGTAAATGCTCTTCTTATTGGGAGCGGCTATTGCAACCCCCCAAAATTATCTCTTGCCCCCCTTGATTTCCCCACGCCCAAATTTACATACCCACCCCCACGAAAAGACTAAAATACCCTTCCTTCCTAATAACCTCTAACCCTTCTCACCCACCCCACTCCCCCACACAACAACCCAAGATATGGAAGAACCCACCCCACGCCCCCATAGCAATGACAACCGGCGATGAAGGGCGATGACAACGGCGATGGTGACGGCGAGCAAGAGCACCCTTCTCACCCACACCTCTCACTCACCCAACACCCCACGACTGGAAGAACCCACCCCGCCCACCATAGTAGTGATGATCGGCAAGGAAGGGAGTCGGCGATGGTGACGAGAACTCTTTACCTGCCTTATCTTCTTCTTGTTTGGATCCTTAGAAAGTTGTCCTTCTTCCTCTTCTCTCTTCTTCTCCTCTTCTTTCTTTCTTTTTATTTTTTATTTTTTATTTTTTTCCCTCTGCTGGTCAGATCTGTGTGTTTTGAAAAAAATGGATTGCTGAAAAGAGTTGCTGGACTTGTGGGAGAGGGTACGAGAAAGGGGATGGGTAGGAGGGGAATCCTCATCTATTTTTTCGGGCAAGGGAGGTTTTTTTTTTTTTTTCAAAACCTCCATTTTTCCGTCGATGAGAGGGGAGAATAAAAGAAAAGGAAAGAAAAAAAAGAGGGCTGCTGACGGGAGGGAAGAGGGGAAGAAAAGGAAAAGAAAAGGAAAGGAAAATAAAAGAAGAAGAAGAAGAAAAAGAAGAAGAAGAGAAAAAGAGGGAAGAGGAGGAAGGAAGAAGAGGGCTGCCGACGGGAGGGAATACTAGATTTGGTTCTGGGTTTTATCTTTGCCGATGCTGTTACCTCGCTGTCGCCGGTGGGGTGGGGTGCTAGAGAGAGTTACTGGACTTGTCGAAGAGGGGTGCAGGAGAGGGATGGGTGGGGAGGTACCTGAGCCCTTTTTGGTAATTTTGTATAATAATTTTTATAATTAAAAAATATGGAAGGCAACCAATAGGTTTGGGGGGGTTGCAATAGCCATTCCCCTTCTTATTTTTCATGGGTTCATGTGTGGCCCTATTTTCTGGCTCAGACCAAAACTTTATGGAAAAAAGGGACCCTACTCTTTAGGATTTGGATTTGCTCAAGTTTGGCCCCAAAACTGGAGCCTCCAGTAGCGCCGCGATGGTCGCCATGTGGCAGCAGCTCCTTTAACGACTGGGATTGAAGATGCACTTGCATCTACAGATTGGTAACGCTGTTAGGGGGGATGGAAATGCATAAAAAAACGGCACCGTTTTCACCTGCAAAAACAAAAGCAAAAGGGCTTCACCACTGTCGTCAGGGGGAAGGAGGTTGCCGTCGGCGGGGGGAAGGGCTTCACCACTGCCGTCGCGAGCTTCGCCAAACCAGATCTGGAGTTAATCGTTTACACCCATCGCGAGCTCCGCCCAAAAAACTACATCTGCTTCACCACAAGAGGAGAGAGAGTGGAAGATGCGGGTGCGAAAATGGAGGAGAAGTGCGGGTGCGACAATGGAGGAGGAGAGAGAGAGAAAGAGAGAGAGAAAGGAGGAGCCAAAATCAAAATAAAAACCCCATATGGAATCCTGCTCCGCCCCTTTTGCTTTTGTTTTTGCAGGTGAAAACGGTGCCCTTTTTTTATGCATTTCCATCCCCCCCTAACGGCGTTACCGAATTTGCAGATGCAAGTGCATCTTCAATCCCAGCCGTTGAAGGAGCTTCTATCCACATAGTGAGCATCGCGCGGCTACTGGAGGCTCCAGTTTTGGGGCCAAACTTGAGCAAATCCAAATCCCTACTCTTTAGGTTGCATATTTAACCAGCCCACCATTATGATGCTCCAAACAAGATGGTGGGCTGTGAATAGGGCCATGAGACAATCACAGCAATTTCGGCTTGGGGTACTTATTGCCATCCCTAATTTTATTTGCCACCCCCATTTACTTTAATTTCTCGAGATATTATGAAAAATATAAAATATTTATTTATTTATTTATGAAAACTAGTAATGTCATTCACTAAAAAAATCATTTTGAACAAATTTATACAATGAAGTTTTTTCAAAATCTATAATTTAAGTTAATTTTTTGTCATTTACAATTTCTATTTCATATTCTAAAATTTGTTGTTTAAAAGAAATTATAAATGCTTTATCAAGTTTGTGTTCATAATCTAATCTTAACCGCACCTGAGATTAATAATTATATTATATGAGTAAGGCCATAAAATGATAAATACACATTATGTTATCACTCTAAAATTCGAACTCTTGACTACTTAACTTCCTATATGTTTATCACTAAATACCAACACTATATTTGGAAAAAAAAAATTTAAGTGGAATTTACTTTTAAGATGGAATTTGTAAAATTTTTATAAAGATGAGATAAACAAAATCCTCATAAAAATTTTACAAATTTTATTTTAAAAGCAAATTCTACTAAAAAATTACTTATCCAAACATAACAAAGATGAAATCACTTAAATCAAAACAATAAAATCTCATAGTAAGTTATTATAAATTCTCATTTTACAAAAATTTTATCATTTTAATTTGTCCATCACTGCAAGCAACAAAAGAGTGTCAATGCTTGGAAGGTTCATGTATTTTTATTTTCCTCATCCAGTGCAGCAGACTAGCAAATCTGAGTGCTCTTTGGACATTGATTTTTTCCGTCCTTTGTTGCGCCCTTTTCCCTGTATATGGGAATAAATCTCATTCCAAAACCCTAACTTTCTCACTCATTGCTTTGTCATGCAGCTGATTCAATGTACCTGGACATACCCGGAAATGCTAAGCTTAAGACCGTCAAATTTGCCGACTCTTTCAAGGAGTTTAAGGAGAAGTGTCGATACTATTGCTATTCGAAGCTCCAGGTACCCATCTTTCATGGCGACCGCATCAACCATTTCGACCCAGAAAGAGGCCGTTTCGACTCAGGACGAGTCGACCCAGAAGATCCAACAGCCCTTACAGGTAATCCTAACTATCATTGCTTCGATTGGTGCTCGATTTTGAAGGTATCTCTGTGATGGGTCTTCTTTGAATTCGAAAGGGGTTTTGCCGTTCCGACGTAATATATGCACGATTACACGCGCACACACTAGTCTGAACCAGGGCATAGCTAAGAAAATGGAGTACTGCAACAAAATAAAAATACATAAACATGTTGCTTTTGTGCACATAAAAAAGAATTGCAAGACCAAAATGCAAACAAGGATTTCTTTTTGAAAACGAATTATCTTGAAGGGAATTTTAAGATAAGTGACTGGTAATTGCATATTATCTCTCTCTCTCTCTCCACACACGCACACACACATATATCTCTCTATTGTAGAGAGACAATCTATGATGGGGCACGGCCCATCAAAATTTATAGGAAATCGTTTTGTAGACAAATGGTAGTACCATGTATCGATGGAGATCATTGAAATAGATCTAACACATTAAAATAGATATATTTCTAATATCACAAGGATTAATGATGCAAGATGTTATGTCTTTATGTTTATTGAACGGATTATATAGCTATGTGTTCGAGCGAAAATAAAATTAAGGTTTTTTATAGATGAAGAGAATTATTTAGTCAAAATTTTATTTTTACATCCCCAATATATTGACGGTCTAGAATGTTACATAAACTTACCTTTTTGCATATAAAATGGGGCAATGATATATATTATTTACACTTTATTGTTTTGATGCTCTATTGGCCTTTTGGAAGTTTGTGTAATTAATATTTGATGCATTCCTTGTTAGTTAGTTTATATAGGGAATAACTTACAGTTAGTTCAATAGATTTGATGTGAATTTAGTGCTATGTTTTCCACATCATTGCTTTTGTTGTATCTACTGAACCTTGAGCATGATGGGTGCTTATGAACAATAAGGTAGTCGAGGAAGTGCAGGCTTTGGATTTGCACAAACTGGACCCATTTATTGGATCAAAATTAGGAAATAGAGAGCGCATTTGAATATTGCAGCTTTATGAGCTTTCTAGTTGGACTTGTATGAATTGTATTAACAGAAATCCAAATTGATTTTCAAGAACTATCCTCCATGTTACCACGTTTTCTCCATTCACCCTTTATTTTCTTGTAATCTTTAACCTGCATAATCTTATCCACAACTGATTGTTGTTTCTTTGAACATACACTGATCATGACAAATGATTCTCTTTTACTTTACCCATTATTGAAATTGTTCATATCACTCCTGAACAATGAACTGGGTATCAAATAGTATATTGACAATCACTTGATTTCCCAAATTCCATAGGAATTTTGCCATTGCAATGTGAAGTGCTATTGCTATGACCAAGATTTTTGCACTTTAATAACCTTTAGAGGAATCTTATGAATGAAAGTATGAGAGCCTTGAATCTAAAGAATCCTTTCTATAGGCAATTGGTTTCCTTTAATACCTCTTTGATTGGTTATTCATCTTTGGATATCAATGGGAAGCAATCGCCTCTTTCATATCCTTGTAATTGACTGTTGGCATGTTGCACAAGATTGTTTCTTTTAGGGTTCTCTCTGAAGTTTATATGTGTGTATTTTATTTAAGATGATCATATCCATCCACTTGTCATGGACAATGATGCTTCCAGTCTATCTCTTATCCCAAAAAAAAAAAAAAAAAAAAAAAATGATAAAGAAAGCTTCCGACTCCATCAGCTCCATTAGCTTCATTGCTGGACATGATTTCCATGGTTTGTCATTCTTCTAGCTGTCCAGGATTGTTCACTCGCTATCTATCACTACAGAGTTAAACTATGGTTCATTTGCAATGCAATCTTGACTGCATTAATAACCATCTTTTATGCACTCCAATTGAAGTATCCTTGGAGATTATCATTCTGCAAATTTCCGTGATTAGTAGTATTGAATATATTATTCCTGGGTTTAGAATTCTGCCAAATTATGTCATTTGATGACTTCAGCCCAACTCCCACTGAATATTCATAAAAAAAAAATTCAGGTTGCACACATTTGATGTTATATCACCGACAGGTTGTACTTCCACCTTCATAAATGTGCCCTGTTTGGCTACTGTACAGTACTCTGTACTTTAGATGACTCTTAAGATCTCCTTAGTATTTTCATATTTCCAACTCACTAAATATCATTTTTTTAGGGTGCCAAATTAACGTCTTGGAGGATTAATTTCTGAGATTAGTAGGAAAATACATCACTAATGAAGGGGAATGGCATGGCCATGCCTTTCAGCATTTACAAGCGCCTGAATATGCCATTCCTATGAGCATTTACCAGTACCAGATATATTTTGAAAGGTTATTAGCTAAACACAGCCACCCCCCCCCCCCCCCCCCCTCTTCTTATTCCACCCAGCAGTCAAGTTAGACTTCCAACTGGGGAATAAGCTGATTTGGGATCAGACTACTACCAATGACTAGTTCTCAACCAAAAGATCAGAACAACCAAAATACCTTATTCCCTTGCGGAACATGACATTACCCCTGCTGGGGTTTTCAGAAAAAAGCTTCCATTTCTCTGAGAGCATGAAACATTCATTTGGTTATTTTGTTCACCATTTGATTGAGGTGCAGAAAAATTATGATGTCTGTGTCCTGGATGTTAATATTTGTAAAGCAATTACCTTCCCCTGGGCTGCCCGCAATCCTTTCAGTGATGTGATATTATTTTCAAGCCTGGAGAGAAAACTCATTCTTATCCTCTGCCATTGGAGGTTTAATTTGGTACCAACCTTAGTTCTCATAATTTTTGTGATGCAGGTAGTAACCATGATTCAAAATTTTGAAATGTATCTGCAAAGCCTTTTAAAATGATTTTGGGGAGCGGAACAAATATAATTAAAATTTGAAATTGTACATCTTTTATTAAAAGATCTAGAGCTCCCTATGCTAGGCATTATTCTCTTCCTTCATTTGCCTTCCCTCCAGCATTGAACACTTATTATCCAATCTATTTAACTATTCGTTGTTAAAAAGGATCAGTTTTTTCCTGTGGATAACTAATCACATCTTTTGTTGTGAAAATAAACTTCAAAAGACTGAAAGAATTCAACATCTTAAAGATATAAATTCTACTATGAGCTTCCCCTAAATCTATATTTTTTGTCATCTTTCTTAGAACATGCACCAGAGCCTTACAGTATAAGGTTGGTCTCATAGATTTTTGCTCCTTTGAAGTTCATGCACAATCATGGGTGTAGTCTAGTGTAAAAACTTTGGCACACATATTCTACAAACAGTTCTGCTGTGTGGATAAGAAAACGGTGACAGATAGTACAGATCATAGAAAGAGGTCATACAAAAGCATATGGGGGTGTGCCCACTGTGTAGCCTTACTATTATATTATACCAGAATATAATAGTTTTAAGCTTTTTAAAACACCCTTAATGTTTGGGAACTTTGGGGTGTTGGACACTCCTATCATGTTATAAAAACTCTATATATTAAAGTGGGCAAAAGTGGGCATATTTTTGAAGCGTCATAAATATATCACATAGCCCTACCATGTCATGTTGTGGTAGACATGGGGGCTGTAGTTGAGGTGAAGGGTCTGGGTATCTACTACCTGAGGTATCTTGATGCTTTTGTCCGCTGCTTCTAGGTTTTGCGAGGTGCACTTCTTTGGCTCTTGTCTTGTTCTTCTCATGCCTATCTTATTTTTTCTCCCAAGAGTGGTCTTAGTAGGTTAATGGGAACTAGATGCCTGGTTTTTCTGTTACACAGCCAAATAAACCAAGATTCTTTAAAAGTTGATTGATCGAATGTCATTACGTGGTTCGAAGAAGGCAGAGGAGGTTTTTGGAAGTTCTCAAATATTTAAAAGAGGTAATTGATATGTGGAGTTACAGTGTAGTTTTCTTGGACTTTAAACTGTGAAGGTAAGAGGGGAGCTTTGGCATTAGAAGACTTTTATGGGAGTCTTAGCCTTGTGAGTATGTTTTGAGTATTTCTATGCTCTATCTTCTTTTCTTCTTTAAAGCAATGTCTTCTTCTTGCTTTCTATTCCTCTTTTCCTCCCTGTATAAATTTTTATTTCTCATTGTAGAAAATATCTGTGTTCATCATTCCTTCGAAGGGCTTTTGCAATGCTGGTGGTGTAAAATCAGATGTCTTAAACAACTGAACATCATAGTTGCACTTCCATGAGGCACGCAATAATCACTCAATGATATTATAGTGTGATTATGGCATCTTCTCTATTCAAAGTATGGTGCCTAGTAAGCTTTATGAAATGTTCATCTCTTATTCAGCTTGCATTTGAAATCTGGTTACATTTATTTGTGGCATATTTTCTGTTTCGTTGTGTAAGATCTCCATATTAGAATGAATTTGTTTTGTTGGACTGCCATACAGACCAGGGTTTTGACCTGTTTTATTCCAGATCTAAATTTGTCTATCCTGACCTGATTTTCGGTTATCTTTGCTTGAGGTTTTGTTCTGAATATATGTATATATATTTCCAATAAGTTTTTATAATTGGATTGGTTTGGTTTACGAAGTGTAAAATGGCTTGAGGCCAGGTTTGGTTAGGGTTGATACATTTTCTGTGAAAATCGATGAGAAGTCCTAAACCTGTGATTATGTTGGGTAAGATTACCTACTTTTGCTACAGCCCTGAGAAGTTTAAGTTGATTGTTTGGGCCTGAGGCTCAGGTTGGGTTTGTTTGATGACAAAACAAACCAAACGAAATCCAGGATCTAAGGCATCAAACTGAAAAGCATTACTAAATAATGCGGTGTCTGTACTCTGCACTAATACAAATCAATAAGGCACATGGAAGTGTCTGTTTTTAGTTCTGGCGTGGACCTATTGCCTTATTTTGGATTAGATCTTCAAGAATTTAATATGTTTGCACTGGTTCTAATGAGTTACTTTTACATGTCTCATATAAGGGCTTATTAAAGAGATTCCTTTACATCTGTCCACCCGTTTATTTAATTCCTCTGCTCTTATAGGTAATGATGAAGTATATATTCGTTTCCTTATGTTGGTCTCTGAATACTCAACTTACCAAAGCCTTGGTCCCAACCACTTGGGGTGTTTTAGTGCAGAATGATAGTCAAGCATCTTCACCTTCAGTTTTTTCTTTTTTTTTTTTTCGCAATAGGTGAATGTCTGGTAAAAGGAAAAATTTCCAGCATGGTTTCCTTATGTCATGCAATTGAATGGCTTGTCCTTGTGTATAAACCCCACGACCCCCCTTCTCTTCTTTCTTCTTTTTTCTTTTTCTCCCCTCTTTTTCTTTTTGTGCCTTTTCGTAAGTTCTTTTTCCCCATCTTTGTCAGGTAGCAAAGCGCTTGGAGAAATTCAAAACGACAATCTTTACCCAAATGAGTATGCTTGCCATCAAGCATGGAGCAATTAATCTTGGCCAAGGCTTTCCTAACTTTGACGGTCCTGAGTTTGTCAAAGAAGCAGCCATTCAAGCCATTAAGGATGGGAAAAACCAATATGCCCGTGGATATGGAATTCCTGACCTCAACTCTGCTGTGGCTGCTCGGTTCAAAAAAGATACTGGGATTATGGTGGACCCTGAAAAGGAAGTTACTGTTACCTCAGGGTGCACCGAAGCAATTGCTGCAACCATGTTAGGCTTGATTGATCCTGGCGATGAGGTGATCCTCTTTGCTCCATTTTATGATTCTTACGAAGCCACTCTTTCCATGGCAGGTGCTAAAATAAAATGCATCACATTACGACCTCCAGATTTTTCTGTCCCCATCAGTGAGCTCAAGTCTGCTATCACAAAGAAAACCCGTGCAATCCTTTTAAACAGTCCACATAACCCCACAGGAAAGATGTTCACTCGGGAAGAACTCAATGTGATTGCATCTCTCTGCATCGAGAATGACGTATTGGCTTTTACAGATGAAGTTTACGACAAGTTGGCTTTCGAAATGGATCACATTTCCCTAGCTTCTCTTCCTGGAATGTATGAGCGGACAGTGACTATGAATTCTCTAGGGAAGACATTCTCTTTGACAGGTTGGAAGATTGGGTGGGCAATAGCTCCTCCACACTTGACTTGGGGAGTGCGGCAAGCACACTCGTTCCTCACATTTGCTACTTCCACCCCGATGCAGTGGGCAGCGGCAGCAGCACTTCGAGCTCCAGACTCATACTATGAGGAGCTAAAGAGGGATTACATGGCAAAGAAGGCGATTTTGGTGGACGGGTTGAAGGCTGTTGGTTTCAAGGTATTCCCATCGAGTGGGACTTATTTCGTTGTGGTGGATCACACCCCTTTTGGGCTAAAAGATGATATTGCATTTTGCGAGTATCTGATCAAGGAAGTTGGGGTGGTAGCAATTCCTACGAGCGTTTTCTACTTGAACCCAGAAGATGGAAAGAACTTGGTGAGATTTACCTTTTGCAAGGATGAGGAAACTTTGACAGCCGCAGTTGAGAGAATGAAGGAGAAGCTAATGAGGAAATGATCTAAACTACGGTTTTAATTTTATTGCACGCTTCTAAGCATTTGGGTTTAGAGAGAATTTATTTTCCGCCCCTGCAGGTTGATGGCAATTTAAGTTTATATATTGTATGAACTGATTAAACATTTTGAAAATGAGGACCGACATTTTGAAATTTCTCGTGTGCTTGTCTGGGGCAAGGGAAGGGTATCGGCCCCCGATGGCATGGATAGTCGGTCGGCTTGGGCCTGTGCTGTGTACAGATGATGATTCACATTTCATGGGAGATTGCGATCGATTAGTTTTTTCTTTGTTTTTTTTTGGTGGTTGCATTAACCCGTTAGGGACACAAGCTCACGTTTCTATGGTTTCAATCTCTATTTTCTTGAATTGACTGCAAAACTCTCAGATCAAAAAATGGTTATTTACTTTGTATATATTGCAGGAAATCTTAGGCAAAAAGCGTGATGGTAATTGGTAACCGGCGTGTTATTTCACCGGTGAGTCTGTGTGTCCGAGTGTCTCTTTTCTCTCTCTCTCTGTGGTCTCCGTGTCCGAGTGTCGCTCTCTCTCGCTTGCTCTGTGCATTCGATGGCTAATATGAGGGGTTCGAATGGGAAGAACGGGTCATGGGCAGGGTGAGCCAACTAAGGCCCATCAGGGGTACAGGACCCGGCCCACTCCAATCTTTAAAATTTTGATTTTTTACATAGAATTTATGACATCTATAGATTTGTCCTTATATTAGTTTTTTTTTTTTTTTTTTTTTTTTCGGGAAGTTCATTGATTTAGATTTTATTATTTAACACCCATAACAAGATTCTGTTGACCATAGTTGATATAAGGAACTACTGCAAATGACGAAGAAGAATGGGGGTGATTTTTCACTTGATAATAAATTAATAATAATAAAAAAAAAAAATCCTATAAGTTGCGCCACTCTATAGAGAACATTTATCTAGGGTAGATCAAACCCTATAAGTTGATTTATCTAGGGTTGCACGCACACTCAGAGTCCGACTAGGTATCTTTCTCTATTTATTGTTGTTTCATTTTTTTCTATTCATTTATTCAAAATAAAACAAGGAAAGAAAAGGCAAACATAGGAGAATAGTGAGAGTCGAACAAAGTAAGAACAAATTGAGAAAATTAAAATGGAAAATAATCAAATCATTTCACTTAATGGTATGTAATTTCTTTTCAGACTCATTAATTTAATTAACAAAGGTCACAAATAATTATCCTTTCTTTTTTTTTTGGTTGGTTCAATGGGAAGGGTTCAAATCTCTAACATATTCTAATCTTACCCTTAACCTCACCCTCTCTTACCGCTAGGTTAGTCCTAGTGATTTACAAAAAATTATCTTTAATGATTAAATATATGCAATGCCCCCTTCCTGGTTTTTTTTTTTTTTTTTGGTTCTTCTTTGAAATGGACCCCATCTAAGATGATTTTATGGATTACCTGTTGTTTATGGTGAAAATCTCAGAGAGTAGAGATTGTGAACGCAACCTGAGGTGAACACAGTCTCTCTCGATACAATCACAAGCAAACCGTAAAACAGTAAAAGGGTAAAACAATAAAATGGAAATAACAAGGCACCAAAAAATATAAGGAAAGGTAAGATATAGAGAGAATGAAGATTAGATTTACGTGGAAAATCCCATGAATAGATAAAATTTACGATGGGAAGGGGATAGACTCACTATGAATTAATAGTTCCAGAGTAAGCCTTTACACTCTCTCTCTCCACTATACTGCTCCTATTACAGATGGCTAGCTGGGTTCCGTCACATAACACAATAACCTTGCTTTTTGTAGAGAAACCTCCATAATCGTTTCTGCTAACTGTTAAATTTTCATTGGCTCTCCTTAGACAATTCCATTTTCACGTTCATTATCATTGTTGTTAACGGTTTTACTACGTGGCACTATGTTATTTGTCACAGTCGTGTGCCTCAAATAATGTTAAATTTTCATTGGCTATTCTTAGAATATTCCATATTCACGTTCGTCATCATTGTTGTTAATAGATTTACGACGTGGCACTCGGTTATTTGTCACAGTCGTGTGCTTCAAATAAGCTTCACTGTTAAATTTTCATTGGCTATTCTTAGAATATTCCATATTCACGTTCGTTATCATTGTTGTTAACGGATTTACTATGTGGCAATCTATTATTTGTTACAATCGTGTGCTTCAAATAGGCTTCAATTTTAAATTTTTATTGGCTATCCTTAGAATATTCCATATTCGTGTTTGTTATCATTGTTGTTAACGGATTTACTACGTGGCACTCTCTTATTTATCACAGACTCACAGTCGTGTGTTACAAATAAGTTTCACTGTTAAATTTTCATTGGTCATCCTATAGAATATTCTATATTCACGTTCGTCATCATTGTTGTTAACAGTTTTACTATGTGGCACTCTATTATTTGTCACAGTCGTGTGCTTCAAATAAGTTTCACTGTTAAATTTTCATTGGCTATCATTAGAATATTTCATGTTCACATTTGTCATCATTGTTGTTAACGGATTTACTACATGCCACTCTGTTATATTGTCACAGACTCACAGTTGCGTGCTTCAAATAGGCTTCATTGTTAAATTTTCATTGGCTATCCTTCCAATATTCCATATTCACGTTCGTCATCATTGTTGTTAACGACTTTACTATGTGGTACTTTGTTATTTGTCACAATCGTGTGCTTTAAATAAGTGAAATAACACAATCGTGTGCTTTAAATAAGTTTCACTGTTAAATTTTCATTGGCTATCATTAGAATATTCCATATTCACATTCATCATCATTGTTGTTAACGGCTTTACTACATGACACGTACTCTATTATTTGTCACAGTCGTGTGCTTCAAATATGTTTCACTGTTTTTTAGACTATTTCATATTCACATTCATCATCATTGTTGTTAACGGATTTACTACGTGACACTCTTTTATCCGTCACAATTGTGTACTTCAGTATAAGCTTCTAATTCTAGCTACTTGCTCGTGCTTATTGTGACAGCTGTAAAATGATAGCATTTTTCCTATGAAATTTAACCTATAATTTCACAAAAAATTTTTCTTCCTTTTTTGTTATCTACCCTATTAGATAATATACTTGCATATATCCACAGTTGTGTAAAGGATCTCCTCTTGACCATCATTTATTTTCTACCATGTGTCATAAATAATTTTAAAAACTAATATGAATTTTGAAACACATATAAGGAAATCTACGGACACACAGACACACAGATATTACAAATGGCAACAACCCCTTTCCCAACCACGTCTCGTTAGGTAGTAATTAAGTACCTCATCCCTACCCAATCTTGAACCCACCACGGGTTTGACATCAATTTTTATTCCTTATCTTTGCCCCACCCCTTCCCATTTATGCTTAGCGGGGTAGGATGGGACACCCATTACATCTGAAAACCCAAATGGCTTTAAAAATTAGCGAAAAATATATCTACCACCGAATTAAAAGAAACAGAATGAACTATCATAAGGCAATCAACAATAATTTAGAAATTGTTTATATCTTATCAACAAATACATATCACAAATAAGGCGAGGGGTTGGGCTTTGAGAATAAAGACATTTTATATATTCCAATGTAGTGTTTGTACGTAATATTATTAGTGTTTTTTTTTTTGGTAATATTACTAGTTTTAAAGGGCATAATAGTAAAGCTAAAGTGTCTAATCAAGACTGGTTTTTAAAGAAAATCCTAACCTGGCCTCAAACTCTAACAGGTTTTAAAAAAAACCTTCCCAAACACACCTCTACCCCCATCAAATAGCATCCGAAACCTTTTCCAATAGAGAGAGGGCATGACCCGTCAAGCCATCTAGTTGCCATCTTTAATAGAAATACATTTATATTCACATAAACATATAAATATACAAATATGGACACATAAATATATACTCATAATTAGGTAAACATAGGACTGCGATATACATATTCAATTTTCTTAAATCATTTTAAACAAGTGATTGAATATGAGTGAGAGGTTACGAGGAAGTCTCCCACATGGGTATGTAGCTAGGCAACAAATTCCAACCTTTTTACGTGTCCAAGGGTTTCATTTTTTTTATTTTATTTGTTGGGTAAGTGATGCCCAAGAGTTTCGCTTCGTCTAACTTCAGTCTTCAATATTATCCAAAAACTAATAATAATAATAATAATAATAATAATAATAATAAACAAAATAAATTAATTCAGAGGCATATGTATATCCTTATCTGCAAAATCCCAACAACTTATAAAGAAAAAAGATTACTCAACCCAAAAAAAAAGGTTGATTCCAAAGAAGATTCGGACTTCAACAGGGATCCGGACTTCTACGTACAACGAAAATCTATAAATTCGCCATTGCCTTCTAGGGTTCCCATGCACACTCACACTCTCCATCTCTTTCATTGATCAAATCAACCATGGCTCAAGACCAGCTTCAGCTTCTTTCCGTGCTTGACTTGGCAAAAACTCAGGTTTACCACTTCACCGCCATCCTAATCGCCGGCATGGGCTTTCTCACGGACGCCTACGATCTCTTCTGCATCTCCCTCGTTACCAAACTCCTCGGCCGGATTTACTACCACATCGAAAATTCGCCCAAGCCGGGAACTCTGCCTCCCAACGTCGCTGCTGCGGTGAATGCGGTCGCGCTGTGTGGAACCCTAGCGGGACAGATTTTCTTCGGGTGGCTAGGCGACAAGATGGGCCGAAAGCGCGTGTATGGCTTGACGCTTATGCTCATGGTGGTTTGCTCCATCGGTTCTGGCCTTTCTTTCGGTAGTTCGCCGAAGTCCGTGGTGGCGACGTTGTGTTTTTTCCGATTTTGGCTCGGGTTCGGCATCGGAGGGGACTACCCGCTGTCGGCGACGATCATGGCGGAATATTCCAACAAGAAAACACGTGGGGCCTTTATTGCGGCGGTTTTTGCCATGCAAGGGTTTGGGATTCTCACCGGCGGGATGGTGGCGATCGTCGTCTCAGTGATTTTTCGTGCTTTATATGACGCGCCGGCATATTCCGTTGATCCGATTGGCTCCACCATTCCTCAGGCGGATTACGTGTGGAGGATTATTCTCATGTTTGGCGCTTTGCCGGCGGCTTTGACGTACTATTGGCGGATGAAGATGCCTGAAACCCCTCGTTTCACTGCTCTAGTTGCTCAGAATGCTGACAAAGCTTGCGCCGACATGGCGAAAGTTTTGAAGGTTGAAATTCAAGCAGAAAAGGAGGATACAGAGAAGCAAGTGCAGGAAAAATCTTACTCTTTTGGGCTTTTTTCGAGGGAATTTCTCCGTCGACATGGGTTGCACTTATTGGGGACGACGACCACCTGGTTCTTGATTGATATCGCTTACTACAGCCAAAACCTCTTCCAAAAGGACATATTCAGCGCAATTGGATGGCTACCACCTGCAAAAACCATGAGTGCCCTCACCGAGCTTTTCAAGATCGCCAGGGCTCAAACGCTAATAGCACTTTGCGGCACTGTCCCTGGTTACTGGGTTACCGTTTTTCTCATTGATCGAATTGGCCGTTTTGCCATTCAATTGATTGGGTTTTTCTTCATGACTGTCTTCATGTTCGCATTGGCTATTCCTTACCACCACTGGACTCTAAAACAGAACAACATTGGGTTTGTGGTCATGTATGGACTGACATTCTTCTTCGCAAATTTCGGGCCGAATAGTACTACCTTTGTTGTGCCAGCAGAGATTTTCCCAACGAGGTTTCGGTCGACTTGCCATGGATTTCAGGCGGCGGCCGGGAAGGCAGGGGCGATTGTGGGTGCAATGGGGTTTTTGTATGCGGCGCAGAATCAGGACAAGTCGAAAACTGATGCAGGGTACCCTGCTGGAATTGGTATGAGAAATTCACTTATTGTGCTTGGTGTGATTAATGTATTTGGGTTGTTGTTTACGTTTCTAGTGCCGGAGTCCAAGGGAAGATCATTAGAGGAAATGTCAAGGGAGAATGAAGACGCAGAAGAGCAACCCAAAGGGACTACAATTGTCTAGGATTTCTTGTTATTTTTTTTATTTTTTTGGATTTCATGTTATTTTGTTTGAGTGCTCCACAAGAATTTTTGTTTTTTCTAATCTATTGACACATAAAACGCAATAGTATATAAATTACGCTTACATATTATATCTATTTGAATGGTAGAAACTAGTAGTACAAAATTTTGGAAAAAAGAATAAAATTTAAAGTTTGAAAATAAATGTGGTTTTAACTTTTACTGTTGTGGTTAATATTTGGGATTTTGGTTTATGATTTTCATATTAAAAATCCTCAACATAAACAAACCATGTGATATTAACCTAGTCTACCCATTTTTCCGAATTTTGGGAAAGTTGTTTCTGCATAAAAAGTACAGTGAATGAGTCTGTTGAGTTTTCGGGTAGATTTAATTAAGAGTTTGTTAGTGTATTTTTTATGGCATCGAAGCCGATTATATATTTTTCCTTAACTCCAAAAACAGAGTGGTACTACATTCATTAAAAATGATTGGAAGATAGGATACATCTAAATAATGTGGAATTCACATATGGGAAGCAGATGAATGAAACCTAGCTTTATAATGCTATGCAAATTAAGCACAACAGGGCTAATCCTATTTTCTACGCATTTTTTAGATGGCTCCATCTTGTGCACCATCTCATTTGTTCAATGACCTATGTGGAACATAATGGAGATCGAAGACCCACCACACATGCATGTGTGGGTAGTATGGTACAATTCACTTATGCACATAGTACAACCGTCCAATGCATAATACTTACAAAGAAAAAAAATCCACACGTGTTAATGAGACCGAATCTCATATATGCATTTACATATAAAGAGACTTACATATATAATAAAGGTAAGGGTCTAATCAATTTTTGTAATTTGAATCTCTCTGGTGGGATTCTACCAAAAATAAAAAATTAAAAAAAAAATCTCTCTGGTGGGATCTGTAGGCGACCAATCCTCTTTAATAAAAGGGCCATTCGGTTACATTATTATTGTACCAAACATTGTTTCAATTAGAAAATTAAATAGAAAAATATTGGAGAGCCCATATGGTTTGGCCTGTACTCACAATGGGCTGGGCCTCACCCCTTAACACAAAAATGGGCTCTAACCCCCATTGTGAGTATACAGGGAACCCATGTATGGTCGCATGGGTTCCCGACACAGCTTAATCCAATATTCAAAGGGTTAGCTATTTAGTTATAAATTTTAAAAATAATTGTCTTTAAAAAAAATTAAGTAAAAGGGTTTATATGAATTGCCGAAAAAGATATAGCTGTGTAGAGGAGAATTTTATTCATAAAAAAAATAATTAATGTGCTTGGTTTCTGGAAAAAGTCAGAAAAAAGATAAATGAAAATTTGAGAATGAGAAAATAAGAGGGTTGCTACATCTACAGATATTTCTATGACGATTTCATCTGCACAGATGTAGCGTGCATTATCTTTCTTTTTGAGTTTAAAACAAAAGAATTTTAACTTTTCTCAAAATTACATTTTTGCCATTATCACACACAAAACAAGTGATAGCTTCTAATATTTTCCAAAAAACATAATAATGTCAATTTATTTCTCATGTTCGATTGAGTAGTAGGCACACATAAAGAGTAAAATAGAAGCAAACTATCTCTCACAATGACACCGCAAGCATCGTATGTGGCAGCTGCAGGGACAGTTACAAAATAATGGCATTGAGTGCATGCTGAGCAGCGTGGTGGGGTGGGAGATTGGATGGTGGTGGTGATAGCTAGTGTGGCCAGTGTTCAAAGTGGCAGGGTGGGTTGTGAGTATTTTGGGGCGCTAGGTAAACTCTTAAAATGGGGTCTTTATACCTTTTTTTTTTTTTTTTTCTTAACATCAACATAAAATTTGTTTACACATCCCATTTATTTTAATTTTTTGAGGTTTTAGAAAAATACAAAAGGTTTTTAAAAAAATTAACCACAAAATTTACTTGAAAACATCATCTTGAACAACTTGTAGAATAAAGTTTTTCCAAAATCTTTCGTTTAAGTGGACTTTTTGGCTAAAAATTAAATAGAAACGTTAAATGATCAAAAAATCTACTTAAATGATAGATTTTGGAAAAAAAAAAATTTCCGCAAAGTTGTTCAAAATGATATTTTCTAGTAGATTACGTAACAAATTTTCATAAAAATCTTATATATTTTTTAATAAAACATTGATAAATAAAAATTAGTAGGGTGTGCAAATAAAATTAAGGGGTTGCAATAACCATTCTCTTTGAAAAAAAGGAAAAAAAAATTAAGCCTACTATAAGAGTTAGTTCCAAAATAGGGTTCTAATTTTTTAGCCAAAATGTGGGGCCCAAGACGACCGCCTTGCTCACCTACCCTCAGAACAAGTCTTGCAAAGTGGGAGTGGTGGTAGCAATGGCCAATTGGCCATATTGGTACCATAGATGGCTGTTCTTGCTGCCATTGGAGTGGGTGTGGGTGCTGCAGGTATATCATTGGTTAAGATTTTATTCTCTTTTTCTATTTTATTTTTTTCCTTTATGAAAAATAGGAGTATGTATCATCAAACTAGCCTCAACTTATCCTACTCTTACCCTTTACTCTACATTTTCTCACCATTGGACTTTGCCCCTCCAATTGTACCCACAAGAAAAAAAAAAACAAAAAAACCATTGATTAGATTGTTAAAATGCATTTGGACATGTTGACATGCTTAAAACATTGGGTGTAATCAATGTTGTTTATTATGCGCTTGGGTGCATTTTTTATTGTATTTTATTTTTTTATCCTCTTAGGGGGGAAATTATTCCATGTAAACGGCAAATATGCCTAGTTAAGTGGATTAATTAATCCCTCAACTGACGTATTTTATGTATTTTTGTTTTGAAGAATCAATAAATTATTTTGAATATTGACTACTTTGCAATTTGTTGTTTGTCATTTTGTCTTACTTCCAATCAAATGTTCACAAATCACCTGTCATTATGGTTTGATTGTAATTTGTAGTCACTATGGAGAGGATGATATAAGTTTAATCCTATCTACTTGACGAATAGATGAAATAAAAACCCTCTAAGAAGTAAACAACCTTCTTGTTTGGACGATTAACAAAGTCATATTTACTTTTGACCTACCGTATATATCTAATGCCGATGGAACTATTCAGTCGCCATCTAACAAATGCGTGCAGTAGAATAATAAAAAAAGAAGTTGAACAAATTACTCTTTAATTTTTTCGATACAAGTAGATTGTCAAACTACATTCAAGTAGAATGAGAAAAGAGATAAAAGATGTACAATGGTGGCACTAATGAAATAAGTCATACGACAAATTAGATTTAATCTCAAGTATAAGTGGATTGTCAAACTACAATCACATAGAATGAAAAGATCGGAAAGATAAAAGAAGTGCAATAATAGCTATAATAAAATAGGTTTATTGGTTAGAAAAAGTTCTCTTCCATTTGCCAAGCCTCCTTATGATTAAGACTCTTAACAAAAGGAAAAAGAAGAGGTTGATAGGTGTCGAGGGCGTATAAAGTTTAAAAATGAATATCTTGTATGGATCAATATACAAAACGAGAGGTTCTCACATGATAAACATGAAAAATTATAATATCGAGCGAAAGGATCATTTCTTTGAAGTAGGGTTGATTTTTTGGTCGTGATTTTTGGGCGTCTCTCGTGGACCCTTACACGCTCCGCATCAATAACGCATTAGAAAAAAATTTACAAATAAATCAGGATTTTTATTTTTTATTTTTTTTTTTTTTTAATCCTACACTAATATACTAGGCCCGCTAAATGAGTTTGAAACCATGATTTGACTCTTTTTGGTTACATGAATCTTGTTTTCCTCTTTTTTTTCTTTATTCATTTTTGGTAGTCAAAGATTACATAACATTTATATTAGACTTTGGTGAAAGTAATAAGAGAGGACTACGAAAATAGTACATTTTTCCTAAGATAAGAGGTTTTGACTGATTCCAAACGAAAAATAAAAATCTGGGGAAAATGACCGTTTAGGAACCACTTACCAATATAATACCAAACCAAGGATCGCCTGTCAATTTGATACAAATTGAATGTTAATATGATACAAATCGACTACTAATCTTATTTTGTTGTGGTAATAGATTGGGAAAGTATCATTAAAACGTCTTTTCCCCATCCTGTAACTCCTGCTGTCTACTCAGTATTCACATCCACCGTCCAGTGATAATTACTCCATGGAAGGTATGAGAAACCCACACGTGACAACCAATCAACCATCCAAGAAACAATCCCATACACTCGATGCTCACATATTTCCATAGCCCCACTCACCACAAAAACCACCTGATTCACAAACCCAAATTGATCCTATCCGTTGATCACTGCCCAGAGTCCCAGACCCATAATCTTTCAATCACTCATCAGTCATTACCATATGATAAGCTCTTTGTGATCATCCAAAATGAGTGGTGAGGGTACCGCCAAAGCAATTTAATACCCTAGCCGGCTAGCCTTATGAAATACGGTAGCTTTTCTAATGAGCAACAAATTTGAAACTGTGATGGTGGCACGTGCCGGCCTGCAACAGTAAAGCAAAAGGGCCGAATCTAGATCCGACGACCATATCTTCCCGTCTAGACCGGGAACTCATCAAAACCGATCCAACGGCTGTAAACCCATCTCCACCTCCAATCGTCAGATCTCCATCCGACGGCCCAGATTGAATCTGAGTGGCTCCTCCCCCGGTTCACTCCTCCGTATATAAAACTCACTCTCTCTCTCTCCAATTTTTCTTCTGTTCTTTCTTTGTTCAGTTGCCTGCTAAATTGCGCACCGCACACTGCTTAACGTGCGCCGCCTGACATGTCGCCGGCGGCCTCGGTGAAAACGTTCGTGATACGAATCTCGCGGTATAGGAGGGCACAGTAGAAGAAGATAGAGGCGGCTGGGATTGAATCTTCGAACTGGAACAGTATGGACTGTCAGAAAAGCCAGGCGAAGCTTACGAGAACACAGTCATCACTCCTCCGGTCGTCACCAACCATCCGATCATCCATCCACAGCCTCTCCTCCGTCAACGAAGACGACCACCCAATCACCTCTGACGAGGAAGAAGAGAAGAAGAGCAAGAAACCCCACAAACCCGGTTCGAATCCGCGAACCGGTTCGTCGTCCCGGTTTACTCCGGTTCTCACCATGGCGACCCTCACTTTCTTCACGTTCCTCTTCTTCTTCTTCTTCTATATCAGAAGGGACGAAATACCCACCTCGGAAAACCTCCTTTTGGCTCTGATTTTCGTCGCCATAGCGCTTTTCTTCGCGAGCAAGAACAAGGGTTCGATACACCAGACGATATCGATTCTGAAGCATTCGTGGGACGAGAACGCGAAACGACTAGGGCTTTCGAAGAGCAATGCGAAGCCGGTAAAGTGGTTTATCGGTAATTCGGCGGCGAGGAAGCGGCAGAAGGAGTGCTCGATTGTGCGAGAAGGTGTTGAGTTTTACAGCAATGGCGATTTCTACGAAGGGGAATTTCATAAGGGAAGGTGTAATGGAAGTGGTGTGTATAATTACTTTGTGAATGGGAGGTACGAGGGCGATTGGATTGATGGGAGGTATGATGGGTATGGGATTGAGAGTTGGGCGAGAGGGAGTCGGTACCGGGGGCAGTATCGGCAGGGTTTGAGACACGGGTATGGCGTTTATAGATTTTATACAGGGGATTCGTATGCAGGGGAGTGGTGTAATGGGCAGAGTCATGGGGTTGGAGTCCAGACCTGTTCGGATGGGAGCTGCTATGTTGGTGAGTTCAAGTGCGGCGTCAAGCATGGACTCGGGTGTTACCATTTCAGGTAAAATTCTTGAAAATTTTCAATTGGATTTTGGTGTTGGGTTTTGAGATTCGTGGGTTTTTGTGAGTGTTTTGTTGCATTTGATAGTCTCTCTTTTTGGGGGTGAATATTTTTTTTTTTTTTTTGAATAATTGGGTGAATTCTTGAAATTCAATTAATTTCTGTTGATGGGTTTTGAGATTGAGATTTTCTTATGATTGTTTTGATGTATGTGACCTTGTGGGGATACTGTTTTGGAAAATTTTAGTGAATTCTTGAAGTTTTTGTAGCTGTGTTTGTGAATTGTGATCTTGAATATTAATGGTTCTGTTTCTAAACTTTTGGTGATTAATAGAACAGTAAATTTTGATTTTTAGTGTATGATTGGGATTTTAGGTGCCCATTGATGGATGAAAGACAGAACCTTTATTGGTTTTATGTTATTTCTTAGAGGTTTCTTGAATGCTGGATGTATGAGGTAGTTTCTAGATTTTTTGGTTCCATAGTGACCCAGATGAATTCAACTGTAGAAATATATTTTTGGCAATATTTTAAACACCTGGTTTAGTTCTGCAAATTTAGTAACATCGATCAGTAACGGAAGGAGATTCATGAGTGGTCTCGATTTTTCTTTTTCTTTTTTTCTGTTGGAATTTTCGTCGATATGTACGTCTGAGTTTTGGATTTATTCATGTTGTGTACCAATCTTCTGCAGCTCACTATTCTTGTTTTATTTATCTTTTTGCAGATCTTATTTTTAGCAAATAGTTTACCTTTCCACATTCTTTCCACTACATTTCGAAGTAATTTAATCGGGCATTTATATCATTTAATGTTCTTGTGGTATTCAGTGAAGAACTCCATTAGATTTTCCCAGATGGATTGTTCTTGTCTTTGGGTAGAAAAGTCTAAAGGGAAGAGGGAAATTGATTAATTTATATATGTTCATACAATGAGTTTTTATTTTATTATTTTATTTTTGCTCCTTTTGGTTTTCTTATTTTAATGATTTTTAATTCTTTTACTTGGAGAATTTTAGGCTAATCATTCTAATGAAGGAACTTGATGCTGATAATTTATAAATTTTCTTTCTTTTTTTTTTGGTAGAAATGGCGACAGATATGCGGGTGAGTATTTTGGAGACAAAGTCCATGGATTTGGTGCTTATCACTTTGCTAATGGCCACTGCTACGAGGGCTCATGGCACGAAGGCCGTAAGCAAGGCTATGGTATGTATACTTTCCGAAATGGTGACACAAGATGTGGTCAATGGGACTGTGGCAACCTTAAAACCCCTTTACCTCCACTAACTGATGCAGTCCTCCGGGCAGTTCAGGTATATTATTGACAGTGATATGTCATTCAAGATATGCCCACCTTTCTCATCATCAAAGCCATGACAATTTGAAATATTTCACACTCTCACTTTTTTCCTGTTTGCAGGCTGCTAGAAGAACAGCAGAGAATGCTATTCACCTTCGCCGGGTGGATGAACAAGTAAACAAGGCAGTCATGGCTGCAAACAGGGCTGCCACTGCCGCCAGAGTTGCTGCTGTCAAAGCTGTTCAAAACCGGATGGACGGTAAATTTTGCGAGATAGACGTATGAGAGACAAGCTTTTGCTTGAAGTGTAAATTTACTAATTGTTATGTACTTGGCAGATGTATCACCCCGCTAAGCACAAGCTAATCGGTGGTTGAGAGAGTATGTTTGAGGTTTCGTCCATCACACTGTAACTTGTACATAAACCCATATGTATATCAATGGAAAGATGAATTTCCAAAAGTTAGTTGGTTTTTTTTTTTTTTCATTTAAAATAAGCGTTGTCATGTGGGTCGATCTTGAAGTTCCATTATTGTGTTTTTTTATGCAATAAAATGAAATCATAGGTCGGATCCCATCTTGTCTCTCACAGCATCATCACCACCATCATCATCATCAACAATATTCAAATCTTTATCCCCAACATTGGGGCCTTATCTCATCTGTTCGGGGATGGCACACTGTTAAAAAATATTATTGCAGCAAAACTAAAATATATTCATCTTCCTACCCTTTTCTTTTGGGGGGATCTTATTAGAAGCTCCCCCTCCCCCAAACAAAAGAATAGACACTGCAAATTTTATTAGATCCGTCTTCTTGGTAACCAGAATGGAGATCTAGTGAGAATTAATCTTGGACCCAGAAGGTTTAACTGAAATTTCTATCTTCTTTTCTCAGAAAAGTGTCATTTCACAAAAATTGAAGCTCAACACCATCTTTTTCTTCACTACTCATCAACTTGCTAGCTCCCTCTGAGAGTGAGTGGGGGAGAGAGTGAGGTTTTCAATTTATGGGCATAGATGCTGATGTCTGTTTTTTCTTAACCCTTTTCGGTGCAAAGAATCTCTCCGAGGGAGGGGGGAGGGAGGGGGAGGGCTTTTCAATTTATGGGCATAGATGCAAATGTTGGTGCTTTCGCAACCCTTTTCTCTGGCAAAGAACCTCCTGATTAACCCCATGCCCATGCCCCATGTCACAGACACGTCGACATTAGTAACATGAGAGGATGTGAACGATCTGGGTACCATTGAACTTTGCTGATTTCCAAATCACCTTCTGGCATATGGCCAAACATAGCTCCCAACCTACTACGGAGAATTAAAGTAGATGCATGAATTAAATGTTGTCGAAAGCAATACGTGAAAAATAGTGACTCATACAGATCAATCAGACTATGGCCAGAATCGAGTGTAGTACTTTAGTCTAAAGCCCTAAACATTAATGCCGATATTTCATTAAACTAATGTTAGGCAGGCATGTGCCTACTTTCTTCACGTAGGATAATGTTGGGATTGTTATTATTCTTATACAAGCTGCAAGCACATGATAGAGTGAGGGTGGTGGAGGACTGGAGGTGGGGTTCATGGTGAGAAAAAAAAAAAAATGTAGCTTTTCATGCATCTTTGATCCACAATCTCTGTTACATCCATTTTTAAAAACTAGGCAAGATAACTTTTTTCCTTTTGGGAAACTTTCATATCTATGTAGATTCTTTTTCTTGCCTCCAGTTACTCTAGTAATTACTAGCTGGATTTTAATTCTCTCTCTCTCTCTCAGTTTTTAAAATTCCAACCACCCCCACATGCATTTCACAAAAGAAAATCCACAAGAGGGCTGTTTACTGGGATTTTTTTCTATGGTTTATGTGGTGAGAAGGTTTCTGATATCTTTGACTAATCTCAGATGGATTTGGTATGAAAATCAAAATAGATAGGGACTACCTCAGCCCCTGAGCAAGCCTTCATCCTAATAGTCTGCTTTCATTAATAGTAGGTCCCTATATTCAATAGATATGTACATACAGATAGATATACGAGAGAGAGAGAGAGAGAGAGAGAGAGAGGCATTAAAATTGTTCTTGTTTTTTTTTTGCAGTGTCTTGTAGCATGTCCCTACCATTGCTACAATTAAAAATCTATTTTAGGCAACATTATTGGTTGAATTTTTAAATAATTAATTAAAAAATTGCAAAGTTTTCTCGACTTGGTTTACCTTGGGAGGGATCAATCTCTGACCACTGTGGGAGCCTGGGAGGTGCTTGAATTAATTATTTCTGGGGTTTTGTTTCCTAGCTTTGAATCTCTGGCCTGGTCAATTTTCTTGGGGAAATCCCCATAAGATGTTTGTTTAGAGTAGGATACAGAGTGAGGGCTCTACATATATACATAAAATAATCAAGAGAGAAGGGTGCAATGGGAGAGGAAATTACCAAATGCTCCTATTAAAGAAAATTAAGCAATATTTTTCATTTATTTATAAATTCCTAGGGCTCTTGGAAATTACTCATGGTGTAATTTTTCTAGGGTAAATTTTGCATGATTTTGCTGCATCCACTAGAAGCTCTCTTCCACATCATTTGGTCGGATGCAACAATTAATTGCTGGTACGGAATTGGCATTTCGATTTTTTTGCCAATTTCTTTTAGCAATTGCAAAATTAGCACTTATTTTTTTGTTCCTTTGATTACGGAAAAGTTCTTTTTATCTTTCTGGGGTTTTCCTAATTTTTGTTTTTTCCTCCCTCTTGGCTCTTTCCCATTATTGCTTTTTTACTTCCCTCCCTCTTCTGGATGTGAAGCAATGATTTCATCGTTGAATCTCGGCCATTGATCCTCATACTTTCTTGGCTTTCCCAAAGAAAACCCAATCATGATCTTTAATTCCAATGACTCGAGGAAAATTTTTTTTTTTTGAAATGATTAAAATCAAGGCTCTGGACTCATAAGAAATGATGAGAAGAAATTCTCCTGAGAATGTTGTTATTGGAATTTGAATAGTTCCCAAGGTAATTGCCAAAAAAAATTTCAAATTTATTGTTACAAATAATTTTCACTTGATTTGTGCTTGCGGGTTGGTTGAACGGTCAGTCTTGGGTGTGCTTCCTAGAGGTCATTGCTTTAATTCTTCACAGAAATCGCTACTTGTATGGATATAGGGCATCTCACATAGACCGTTAGGAGAATAGTCTGGACCGAAATCTCGACGAGAGTAAGACGTAAGATACCCTTAATAGTTAATAAAAAAATAATAATAATAATAATTTTCACTTGATTTTTTGAATTTTAGACATATAGAGTTGGATGAGGCATGTTTGGTCTGTGCATTCATTAGTCATTATCACTCAGCATTTCCCAGTATCCTTGTCCGATCCTCTAAATGTTTATAAAGGGGTGGGTTTTTTTTTTTTTTTTTTTTTTTTTTTTTTCAACTTTTATTATTATAATCCTTGCTTTGGGATACTAGTACCATTAATTTGAAGGGGTCAATCAATCATGGCATTATTAGATTTGTCTGGAGATAATTAGGCCCATACCTTAACAACGGAATTAATAATTGGTACATAACATTTGTTATATTAGCATTCAATATTCAATTATCAATAGCATTGTGACGTTTCTTATATTTGTTTATAATTGGACTCGAAGAGGTTCAGCAAAGGGACCTTCTCGGAGGACACGGATGACCAATAAGCGTGTAACTATACATGAGCAAGATTGAGAGCTTGTGTTGAATCCTTATTATCGATGGTAGATTAATTTGATCTCCATATACCTATGTTGTGGACGTATGTCTCTTGTTGATCCATATAAATCTTGTATTTTTGTGAATAAGTTTTTTGTATTTTTTTGTATTTTACTCTAATCGTGCTTTTCATATGACAACTAAGGTTATGTAGGATAATGAAACTTTAATAATAACAATGAAACTTTTTTTTTTTTTTTCCCCTTCCAAGTAATAAAAGAACTCAAACTCAAAATTACAGTCCTCCTTTATAATGGATCAAGTTTTAAACCTCTGTCCTTCACCATATAATAGGGGAGAGATATTGCATAAGTTACAAAATCTGTCATTATAATAACGAAATTTTTGTTATATTTATTGATAGTTTAGGTGAAAAAACCTCCATGGCATTAACTTGAATGAGAATATAATTTTTCTTTTCTTTTTCTTTTTCGGAAAAGTTAAGAACATCAATACATTATATATTTAAACCTATTCTATTAAGTCTAAAAACCAAGATCTCTCCCCCTCAAAAGAAGGAGAAGTGCCGTTAGGCCCAAAGATCATTAACAGAATATAATGTTATGTCAAAGGAGTGCGGATGAACTTTGTTTTGTATTACGGTGAAATTACAAATTGCCAAAAAAAAAAACAGGTAAAAAAAAAAAAGCTTTGAAAATAATAGCACATTCCGCAACATGATACGGTACAGTACAATTGGGGTAATAGAGCGACGACAGTAACTATAGAGAAAAAAAATTGTGAAAAGCCAAAATCAACTTGATGCAATTTGGCTACATCCACCAAAAAAGAGAGGCTACACCATGAGAAAGAAAGTGGATCATGTCTAGATTTCAGGAAGGAAATTTCAATAAAGAAGTAAAGAACTGGTCTGCTAAATGTTTGTTCCTCAATTAGTTAAAGGGCCCTTGGAATCCCAAACCAACCCTCTTGAATTAAAGTGTCATATTTTTCCTCAAAAGATATAAAAGATCAGCTTACTAATTAAGAACACAACCATTGAAAAGGTGGCATTGAGTTAAAGACAGAGAGTGTAAGGATCTCATATCTTTTCCATATTAGGTCACGTCCCCCCCCCCACCCCCCAAAAAAAAAAAAAAAAAAAAAAAAAAAAAAAAAAACTCTCGTATCTTTTCCATATTATCAAACATCAACCCACGTACGTCAGTGTCCTTTTAAACCCAAACCACCCCCCCCCCCCCCACCCCACTCCACCCCACCCTAAACCCTCATATCTTTTCCACATTATCAAACATCAACCCGCCCATAGTGGTCACGTATGCCAGTGTCCTTTAAAACACCACCCCCCCCCCCCCCCCCCCCCAAAAAAAAAAAATTTCTCTTGTGATGCAGGGGCCTAACAAAAAGGAGGTCTTTTATTTCCTTATTTTTCTCCTAATATCATAAATATTGTTTTTAGTTGGTAGGTTTCATTTTTTGAGGACGGTTATATGTGCATTAGAACATCCAACGCCCTTCATATATATTTTTTTTTTTTTTTTTTTTTGTTGGTGGTTGGGAATGCCTAATGCATTGAAGAGGATACTTTTTGTAGTGAAATTGGCCGGCTCATGGCTTTTTGTTTTAAGTTAAATGATACGTGAAACACAATGCAACAATTCAATTTCCACGGGACATTCTAAAATACCTTAACTACCAATATGGCATTCCAAATTAGAAATATAAAAATATTATGTAAAGACTTGGTCATAAGATCATTATTACATGTCATTCTCTTTGAAATTGTCCTAGGCAAACAAGGGACTGACCTGATTTTGAAATTGCCAAGCCGTCCAAAATAAATACACCCCCAACACCCCATCCCCACCCCCCAAACAAAAAAAGAAAAGAAAAAAGAAATTAAAGAATAGACAAATCCCTCGAGTACAAAAGCGATGGGGACAGCAATGTCACATAAATATTAAAGCTGGATGTCTACATACCTTTCTTCGGTCTCCTCTTTTCTTTAATAAAATTCATAAGTTTTTTCTTCTTTAGCAAACTATAGAAACCATTTGGGATGGGGGTTAAGTCACCTAACCCAGTCCTCTTTTTTGACTTCTATGCAAGTAACGGTCAAAATTAGGGTGTGACTAGTTGATGAGGTCATTGAAGTGGCCTTCCCAAGCCCCTCCCACCTAAATCCTTTTAAATTAAAGGGGAGAAAGGGATGGGATTTACATCACCAAAACCTACATTTGGCATTTTTTTAAGATACCAAAGGGCTTTTACCCGTTATGCCCGTGAGCACAATTGGACTTATTCGAGGCCTTTTTCCATAAGAAATAACAAAATTAGCCTAGACTTTAGACAATTTGGTAATGGATATATATTATGGTATAGAAGATAGCAAGCTAGGCTACCTTTGGTGTGTAAGCCTCTAGGGGTGGACCCACGTTTGCCCTTGGGGCTGTGGCAACCCTAAAATTTTTTAAAAACTACATAACTCCCTTCAATTTGATGAGTGGGCACCCTCATAGTTGATAAAGTGGCACCCCAATTTCACATTTTTCCCCCATACTTGATAAAGTGGCACTCCAATTTTATTTTTCCACCTTTATTGTGGATGCCAGCTAAGCTTGAGAGGTAACAAAATAATAAGGCAAATGCATAAGTAAACATTCGTCTATTTACAGTAATTCCCCTGACTATTGAGTTATAGTAAACAGACCACTGGCGATCCCAAACAAAAATTTCGAGTTCTGCCCCTTCAAGCCTCCACACCATCTTTCTACCTTTCCTTTTTTTCTTTTTTAAAAATAATATTTTCTCAACACGAGCTAGTATTCAAATCTTCGGGTTTGGACATATTGATAAAGACACTGTCCAATAATTTTTTTTGTTTAGGATAAATCCTAACTCGTAGCTAGACCCAAGATGGAATAAAAAGTCGAACCGTTCTTCTTCTATTTTTGAGGCGTAAATCCTAACAAGGTGAAAACCAGTAATTCACTTCTGGACAGTTCATGGTTTATTTCACTCGTTGGTGTGCTTTCCAACTTGAATTTTTCTTTCTTGGTTGATACGACATCATAGGGTTTCACCCTATGGAGGTTTGGTCACCTCCATACCAAATACACGATTATACCCTAAATTAGTAATGAATGCTAAGAGTTGATTTTCAAAAAAAGTTCAATTGTGTGATTGAATATTGAAGCAAATGTTGGGCTAGTCCAAACCTGGCTGGCTTACAAACTGAAGCATTGACCCTAATGTTTTTATTCCACATAGATGGCGTTTGAGATGATCTCACACACATTTATGAGCCTCATTTTAAGTCAAACAGTCGGTTTGTGGTTGGTTCGCATGATTGGAGAAATGTTCCCTTTGGTTTTATTAATGTTTTACTTGGGTTTGTTTGAGACATAAGTTTCTTAAAATGGTTGAATAATTAATTTCTTTCTTTTAAATTCCCCCCCTTGTTTGAGACACAAGTTTTTGTATTACTTGCGGCTACCAAAGCTTGAAACATGGTAGAGAGGAAAAAATTTCTTCACGACACATGGCATGCATTTGAGTATGTCGTGGTCTAGTACGTGCATATGATACGATACCCATACGCTTTATTATTTGATTAGGATGTCACTTCTCTGTAAAAGATAATTGACCTTCAAATGTAAGCAAAAAATTAATGCATTAACTAAATTCATATGAGCTATTCCTATAGTAAAAAACAGGAAAAAAAAAAAAAAAAGAAAAAAAAAAGAGTGATTTTGAGTAGATTGATATGTAAGATAGATTGATCAATTAAAAAATATATATATAAATTTAAATTTTTCATGGACAGTTATTATACTTCTTACATATGAAAATAGAACAAATATTGAAACAATTAAAATAGACACATATTTATAATCTCATTTATCGAGCTAGCTGGGTTGATTTATCCAATGCATCAACCTATAATTAAACTGAACCAATTAGAGGTCGGTTCTTAATTTTTTAGATTCAAAGCTGGACCAAACCAATCCAGTGAAGTCGGTTTAATTTTTGCTTTATAACGAACTAAGTTACAACCCTAGTAGCTACAACTATTCAAAAACCCTTTTTTTTTTTTTTTTTTTTTTTTTAAGGGAATTCGATTTCATGAGAATTACTCTTCCTTTGGGTCCACTTCTGTATCACTGTGATAAATATAATTTCCGCCCACTTCTATTATGAGGACCCCTCAATGTCACTAACTCATTTTGGAGAAGAAATTTTTTTCAAAATCTTTCATTTCAAATGATTTTTTTTGCCATTTACAATGTCTACTAGAAACGAAAAACAAAAAAAAAATCCACTTAAATAATAGATTTTGAAAAAAAATTCTTTTGTATTATTTTAAAATGATGTTTTCTAGTAGACAATATGGCCGTTTTCCATAAACAAAATCTTTTATATTTTTCTTAAAATCTTGAAAAAAAAAAAAAGGTGGGGTTTAGAAATAAAGTTGGAAGGATTGCGCATAGCCGCCCTACTTCTTCTCAAGCTGAGATGGGCTTGTCTAGTGGAGTGGAGGTGGTTGATCGAGTAGATCAATCAACAACAGTGTGGGCCACTCTAGTGAGGGAACTGAAAACTCAGCCACACCAATAGAGGCCCAACAGGCTCAGTTCATAAAAGAACCAAATGTTTCTCCAACAAAGGCTTGTACGCGTAGTCCCATATGTGGCTATATCCAAAGAGAACGAAAGGATTAAAGTGCAAGCCCTCATATCTTCATTGCCGTGCGTTGTCGTAAACTTGTTGGATCCACTAATAACTCTAATTTCTGTTGCAAGATAAAAAATAAAATAAAAAAGTAGAGATTTGCTCATTTGCATACAATTTTTAAAATAAACATCATCAAACATAATAGTATCATCTAAAAAACTTGAATAATATTAAATGGATAAACTCATCAACTTATGACGATTATTTGTCCATTTGATCTACATATGAGTAGGCAAGGCGGAATCAAGATTTAAAATTATCAGGTATGTAGTTGAGCGAAAACACAAGACTTATTTTTTTTAGTTCATAAATTTTTAACTCTTTTTTAGATTCAAAAAATAAAATCACTAAGTAAAATTTTAGATTGCGTCATATATATATAGCTAGAACAAGAAAATTCCTTGATTGTCCTTTTCCCTTTATTTTGATTTTTTTTTTTCTAGGGAGCGATTATTGTAACCCCTTAATTTTATTCGTGCACCCCATTAATTTTAATTTTTTAATGTTTTAAAAAATATAGAAAAAATTTATGAAAACAGGCCATACTACATTGCTACCTACTAGAAAACATCATTTTGAATAACTTTGCAAAAGAAAGTTACATATATATATATTTTTCTTTCTATTGTATGTTGTATGTGATACTTTTTTTCCTTTTTTATTTTTATTTATTTTTATTTTTAATATCAGGAGGTTCTAAATGTTTTACACTTGACTAATCCTCCTATGCACATGCAATCCCCAATGTCCCACATGTACTGGGCAACTACAAGAGAAAATCTATAGGGGTGACCTTGAGGAGTAGTGGTGAGAGTTGAACTCAAAACCTCTTACATCTATTTTTTTATATTGTGTATCACTAATGTTGTATGTGAAAAATGGACAATGTTAACTGAAGAGTGAATTACGCGAAACTTCCATCAATTATAAGTTGAAATCAATAAAATCCTCATGAACTTTAAAACATAATAATATCCTTCTAAATTATTGAATCCGGATGATTTGTCCTGGATTTATTTTTCTTGGGAATAGCATCACATTATTCCATTAAACTAATTTAATACTTGATCTGACTTTTATAATTGGTTTAGGCATTAAATATGATGAATATATTTCATGAGAATTTGACAGAAATAAACATTAAACTTAATAAAGAGACCAAAGTGTCAAAATTTAAGTAGTTCAAGGATTATTTGTAGTACGTTTTGAAGTTCAAGGAGTTCTATAAGCTTACGAGAGTTTTGTATAGTTTAATTTTTTTAAAAATGAGAGAAATGGCGTAGGATCTAAATATTTAAAATTTAAAAATAAAATTATCATAAAATAAGATTGAGGGCATTTTTGTCCAAAAGGACCCGCGCTAGAAGAGTGGTTAACTGGTTAACGTCTTTTCCCGGGCAAGTTTGCCGTTAACATTCCCTCGCAATTCAAAATTTCCAAAATCCCATTTGACCTTTGCCTCTTTCTCTCACGCATCCGTTCCTTTGCAAGGAGGAAACAGGGTCTAATAGGCAATAGCATCTCCAGAGGAAGAGCTCAAAAGGAGAGTAAAAAAGAAAGAGAATAGCTTTCTGCACTCCAAAAAGCCATTCTTTGCTTTGTTAACCTCATACCCATATTATATAGACAGTATATATATATACGCCATATGGGTGTCTTACTATTTCCATTTCTTCATCTTCATTTTGATTCTTTCTGCTGAAAAAAAAAAAAAAAAAAATACATACATACATTCTCAGAAAGCAAAATTTAAAACCCATTTGAATTTCCAAGCAAAAGAACCATGTCTTCGATCCCCCCTCCTGTCGATGTCCCCCCGTCTTCGACCCCTCCCCCTGCTGATGTCCCCCAGTCTTCGACCCCTCCCCCTGCTGATGTCCCCCTGTCTTCGACCCCTCCCCCTGCTGATGTCCCCATTTCTTCGACCCTTCCCTCTGCCGATGCCACGAGGAATTACCTTCCCTACTGGTGTTTCCAATGCCTTCGGACGGTCACGATTGCATCCGGAAATCCGTCCGAGATCGTTTGTCCTCGCTGTTCCGGCCAGTTCCTCTGTGAGATTGAAAGTAGGCCTACGCTTGCCGATTATTTGACCGGGTTCGATCCCCCGCAAGCCCGTTTACTCGAAGCCCTTACTCTCATGCTCGATCCGCCAATTAGGCAACGGCGCAATGGCGGTCTCGGTGGAGGAGATGTTTTCGACCCAGAACCTGGATATCGTGGCCGTGCTCCTTGGCCTTGGGGCTTGGCTGGGCGGCAAAATCAGGGTATTGAAGGGTTTGGTCATTTGAACCCCCCTCAACCTGACCCACGATTTCGTCGTAGAAGGCGAGCTCGCAGTTTCGATGGGCGTGATCGAAATGACCCGGAGAATGGAATTCAGGGTCGGTCTTGGATTATCTTCACGCCGATCGGTCTTTCTCGCCCGGCTGGACCCACAGCTGAAAATCCGTTACCTCCGGGGGTTGATCCGAGGAACTTCTTTCTTGGGACAGGACTAAACGAGTTCATCGAAGAACTGACCCAAAATGACCGACCGGGTCCTCCTCCGGCCCCTGATTCTGCAATCGACGGAGTGCCGACAGTGAAAATCACGGCTGACCATTTAATCAACGAGCCACACTGTCCTGTTTGCAAGGAGGAATTTAAGGTGGGTTTGGAAGTGAGAGAGTTGCCGTGCAACCATTTGTATCATTCTGATTGTATTGTTCCTTGGTTGCGACTCCACAATTCGTGTCCTGTTTGCCGGCATGAGCTGCCGGTGGTTGCCTGTGACACTTGTAGTCGTGATGATGACTCCTCTGAGGTCTCTCATGGTGAAGAGAGTAGGCATCGCCGGTGCTTGAGGTGGCGGCAGTTGATGGCTTTATGGCCCTTCCGATCGAGGTATCGACGAGTTAATCCCCAGGTTGACAGTGTTGCAGCTCCTCGCGAAGGTGAGAATTGAAGAATTTTCAGTTTGTCTTTTATCAAAATGGTTGTGCAAGATCTAAATTCTGTTGAATTAGGGTTACTTTCATATCTGGTTGGAATTTATTTTTTTTTTTCATTTCCCTCTTAGAAAGTTATGTCCTGTTTGGTTATCCAAATCGAAATTAATTAATTTAAGAAAATTTACATAGTGTCGAAGGCATAAATCCATCATTTTGAATTAGAATATTTTAAAATGTTAGAGTTATCATTAAGTTAATGTTGTAGAATCAATTCTAAAGAATTCATGAAATGCCACTATTTTGAATTTCCACTCTTATCTGTGATAATGACCATCATTTTCTTGAATTTGTTAATTCTAGATGATATATTGCGCCTTTAATATTATATAAAATTTCTTGAATTGTTTAATTTCAAATTGGACAACCAAACAAGCCCTTAACGTGTTTATCTACCCAATTTAAGATTATTTATTTGTTCCATATTAATGGCTCTCTAATTGCTATGAGACTGAGAAATTAGAGATTGACTTCTAACAGAGATGATATGAGCAAGTTAAATTTGAAGCTCACGTATAAAGTTTTGGTACCCAAAATTGTATTTTTAATTTCAGTTATGTTAGAATTAGAATTAAGTTAGAATTATAATTTTGATGTTTGGATGGCACGACAAGAGAGCAAATTGGAATTATTTACTTTTACACAAAATAAAATAAAATAAAATTATTTTTACCAAAATTATAAATGCACAACAAAGCATTATGCAATAAGCTGTGTGTGCAGTGAGAGGAGTTGAAACTTGTTATTTTTGTAACCATGCAATTATGTATTAGGCTTTAATCATCATCATGATGGTGGTGTGGTAATGATGTTGCAGTGGTGGTGGCGAGAGGAGTCGAGATTTGCTATTTTTCAAATATTTATTTATTTTGCAATTCTGTCTTCAGAATTCCTAATAATATTCCTCTCCACTGATAATTGGGAGACTACATTTTTCATTAAAAAACCTATTGTTCAAAATTAGGCCTTGAAATCATGCTTGTCACCCAAACACTGGAATCAGAATCACTTGCCTTAAATCTAATTCCACCTCTAAAACGAAATTCCAGTCAATATATGTTGGAGAAACTAGGAAGAGAAGGAGTTGATAGAACAGAACTACATGTCGATGAAACATCGATCTTGTCTAAGTAAGAATATATTAAATTTTGAACTCTGTAAGTTCTTTCATGGTTTAGTTTTATAGGGGGGGTGGTTGGTAGTTTCTTGCTATTCTCAGTTCATCATTGTCCCCTTTCTCATTGTACTAAAATTTTTCTTGTTTCCAGCAGCCAACTCATCGCGCAGTTCTTGCTATATTCTTTAGCCCTTAAATGTTGCCGCTCGTGTTAGAAGCAGATTGCATCGACTCTACGATTGAAATACACGTTAGGAATGTGAGCACATAAACCAATTAGAAGAGGGCAGTGAAGAAAAATTTTTATCGATGCATATAGCTGGTGGATTATTCAGTATGCTAATTCCCCCATTCTATTCTTATGTTGATAGTGATAATAAGTTGCTGTCATGTAATATTTACTGATGAAAACATGTAAGGAGGAGGAGGAGGAGGAGGAGGAGGAGGAGGAGGAGGAGAGGGGAAGGGGGAGAGGGGCTGTAGATGAAAACCTTCTGTTTACTTGGTGAAAATTTCCATGAAAATGCCATAGCCTCAGATGGCAAACATTGCTTGTGGATCTCCTTCAACTTTTACTTCAGAATTACCTGTACCCAAAGTTTATAATGCTGTTTTTGCTTTCTAATTTTTATTTTTCCATATCTCACGCACTAGAGACAATCCACCTAGAGTTGTGCTTCTGAATGATGTTTTTATACCTCAAACATCATTTTGTTGGGATTGCCTGCATTAACCAAATAGTATGATTTTGTGGTTATTCAGGAATAAGGAGGTTCGCTCGACTCTAATGGCTTTCAACATTTGAAAACCTTGTATTTCAGAGAGGGTACGTACCAGAAACTTGCTTTTAAGTGATGCCATTTCTAGTGGGGGAATAATGAAATGGGTGCATGTAATCATTCAGTTGGATTATTACCACAGTGCAAGCAAATGATTCCCAAGTGTTTAGCACTGTTGTCATGTTATTTGTTGTCACTGATTTTATTGAACTCTCTTGTAATCCTTTGATCATTGTGAAATTCCTCTCTCTCTCTCTCTCTCTCTCTCTCTCTCCCCCCTAAAACCGCATGTGTGACCTAAAACCGCATGTGTGATTGCAATTTTGCCAATAACCAGGCAATGACCATCAAACCGTATTTGGAACGTACGTATGGTCACCATTAATTTGAGTAGATTATTCTCAAGAGCAAAAATCCTCTCTACTGCAATAGACGGTCCATTAAAATCTATACTGTTCATACCATATGGGTCTCACATATTTTGATTTCTTACATGGTGTGAATGGTCCAAATTTTAATGGACTGTCCATTAAATGGAGAGAATCTCTTCCCTATTTAGAAATCTGAATGTCGACATTCCTTGCACTTTAAATGGAGCTAGCTACCTGGGTTTGGTACACCTACCCAAAAAAGTGAGGGCAGCTACAAGCCTATGATTAGCACATGCAATTTTGGTAATTTACTCTCTAAATTAAGCCAACCCCCTACTAAAATTCCCAAGGCCAATTGCGACATAGAAATCAAGTTACTTTTATTATTTCCTCACACAGCATTTTGTTTTTTGCTGTTTTGGATTCAACACAGCATTTAATCAAATGCTATGGAAAACAACCCCTCTTTCTCTCTCTTCAATTTAATTATGTCTTGGAGATGTAGCATAGATATTTGAACCACGTTTTGGAGCTCTAACTCGTTTGAAAAATAGCAACGCACTCATGTCACTTTTGGCACCATTCTATTATACAATCTTTACAACATGTTATACTATATTATAAGGGGATTGGCACTATAGTACGTAGGAGTAGTAGTAGTATAGTGTGAAGGTCATTTAGCACTGTATTGAGATGATTCATATTAGTTAGATTATCTTTTGGACGGTTTAAATTAAAAATTGAAAATTAATCTCATCTTCATCCCAGACTATTCTATCATACCATATTAAGCATATTTTAACTGCTTATAAATTATAATTTGAAAAATCATGCCAAAATTCAAACAATTTACTCGTACTCATGATTAGATGCTCTGGTAGCCAAGTGATCTAGGGCTTGGCCCAACGTAGTTTTGTGCATAGGCTACACCAAGTTTCCTTCTGGGTCACGAAGGAGAGCGCTCATGGCCACAATGCTATGGACCCTCATCTCTCTCTTTCCTTTCCATTTTTTCCTATTTTTTATTTTTATTTGCAAAGGGTAAGATAGGGGATTGGGAAAGTAGCACATAAGAGTAGGCACACCACACTCCAAAAGTCCTGACATGGGCAAAACTTGAAACTTCCCTCAATTACAAGTCAGATTCATAAAATCTTCATAAACTTTGAAACATAATAGATTCCTTCTAAATTACTCTCTTTGTCCCACGTAGATAAGCTTTTTTTTTTGCCAGTCTCAAAACGTTTGTCACTTTGAAAAGTCTAATTATGAATTTTCTTAACTTAAACTATCCTTTATTACACCAAAAATTATTTTAGACACATAACTTTTGCATTGATAGTAAGATAAGAGTACTTTTGAAAGAAAAAGTTAAATAGATAACAAATCAATGCATTAATTTATTTTCTTAATTTGAGTGCTTTTTCAAAAAAGCTTGTCCTTTGTGGGAAAGAGGAAGTACTAAATTTTGATGCTTTGTCCTGGATTTATTTTTCGTTAGAACAGCATCTCTTGATTCCATTAAAACTAATTTAATACTTAATCTAATTTTTATGAATAGTTTAGGCAGAACAGTTTGATAAAAAATTTGAAGGGGATAAAAATTATTAAATTTAATAAAGAGACCAAAGTGTCATAGTTTAAGTAGTTTAAGGATTATTTGTTGTATGTCTTGAAGTTCAGGGAGTTTTATAAGCTTAGGGAAATTTTGTACAATTTATTTATTTTATTTTTTATAAATGGAAAGTCCTATATTATTATTAGAAAAATGATAGGGTTGCTTATTATTATTATTATTTTTGGATAAGTAGTCCTATATTGTTATGAGATATGGTGCAGTTTTTAAAATATGTGATGTTATGACCTTACCATTCCCTCGCAATTCAAAATTTCCGAAATCCCATTTGACCTTTCATCTTTCTCTCACGCATCCGTTCCTTTGTTAGGAGGAAACAGAGGCCAATTGGCAATGGCATCTCCAAAGGGAGAGCTCAAAAGGAGAGCAAGAAAGATTATAGCTTTCTGCACTCCAAAAAGCCATTCTTTGCTTTGTTACCCTTGTACCCATATAATATCTACAGTGTGTGTGTGTGTATATATATATGTATGGGTGTCTTACTCTTTCATTTGAATTTCCAAGCAAAATAACCATGTCTTTGATCCCCCCTCCTGTCGATGTCCCCCTGTCTTCGACCCCTCCCCCTGCTGATGCCACGAGGAATTACCTTCACTACATGTGTTGCCATTGCCTTCGGACGGTCATAATTGCCTCTGGAAACCCGTCCGAGATTGTTTGTCCTCGCTGTTCCGGCCAAGTCCTCTGTGAGATTGTAACTAGGCCTAGGCTTGTCGCCGATTTCAATGGCCTAGGTTTTGGTTATATGGGCCCCCCTGAACCTGACCCACGATTTCGTCGTAGAAGGCGAAGTCGCAGTTTCGATGGGCGTGGTCGAATTGACGCGGAAAATGAACTTCATGGTCTGTCTTGGATTGTCCTCAGGCCGACCGGCCCTCCTCACCCAGCTGGACCACCACTGACGTTTGATCCAACGTACTTCCTTCAGCTAATGGAACGTGACCGGCCGGCTCCTCCTTGCCCAGCTGGACCACCTCTGACGTTGGATCCAAGGTACTTCCTTCAGCTATTTGTAATAGTAACCCAAAATGACAGGCCGGGTCCTCCTCCGGCCTCTGATTCTGCAATCGATGCAGTGCCGACGGTGAAAATCACGCCTGACCATTTAACCAACGAGCCACACTGTCCTGTTTGCGGGGAGGAATTCAATTTGGGTGTGGAAGTGAGAGAGTTACCCTGCAACCATGTGTTTCATTCTGATTGTATTGTTCCGTGGTTGCGACTTCACAATTCGTGTCCCGTTTGCCGCCATGAGCTGCCAGTGGCGGCCCGTGACATTTGTATTCATGATGGTGATTCGTCTGAGGCCCCTCATGGTGAAGGTGAAGGGAGTAGGCATCGCCGGTGCTTGAGGTGGCGGCAGTTGATGGCTTTGTGGCCCTTCCGATCGAGGTATCGACGAGTTAATCTCCAGGTGGACAGTGTTGCAGCTCCTCGCGAAGGTGAGAATTGAAGAATTTTCAGTCCATCTTTTATCGTAATGGTTGTGCAAAGTTTTAAATTTTGTTGAAATTTGGGATTACTTTCACAATTCCCTGTTAGTTAATTTTTGTGTTTGCCCAATTTAATATGATTTATTTGTTGCATGTTGGCTCTCTGATTGCTATGAGATCAACAACAAGCTGGAGAAATCAGAGATTACCTAGTAACAAAGATGACATTAGCAAGTCCAACTTTCTAAGCTTTTGTTACTCAGAATTGGAATTGAGGTTTTTTTATTTTCATTTCTGTCATGACTAGGATCAAGTTAGAATTATAATTCTGATATTTGGATAATACAAGAAGACAGCGAATTGGAATTATATATATTTTACCCCAAAAAAAAAAATTTCTACGTTTTTACCAAAAACTACATATACAGAATGAACATTATGCTAAAAGCTTCGTGGGTGGTGAGAGGAGTTGGGACTCGTTCTTTTGGAAACTTGGCAATAATATATGCGCCTTACATAATCACCGTGGATGGTGGTAGTGGTGATGAGATTGTGACGGTGTAAGTAGACATGGTGGTAATAGTGAGAAGAGGTCGAGACTTGCTATTTTTTGAAGAAATTTTTTTTTTTTTTTTTGGTTGCAATTCTGTCTTCGTAATTTCAGGTAGTACTCCTCTCCCCATATGATCGGGAGACTGCTCTTTAAATTTAAAAAAGAAAAAAAAACACTAGAGAATTAGGCCTTAAATTGGCTCGATTCTAATCCGACTCCCTGAAATTTCATGTTCAAATCATGCCCTAGTGAACAATGGATCAAATTTCGCAGTTACACAATCGATTATATATAAATGTACCAAAAACACATATTACAGGTATATTTTCTGTTTTTAAAGAGTCAATTACCACATATCTAAGCAAAACAAGATCATTCCATTCGCAGAGCAGATCATTGACCAAGATTCCCAACATCAGCTGGTTGGAAGTTGGGATGAGAAGGAATGGGACCATGAGGTAAGCAAAGCAGGCTAGAACCCTCCCAAAAGGGAAAATTTAAAATTAAAAAAAAAAAAAATTGTCAACTTATAAAACGAAATTCCAATCAATATATGTTAAGAAAACAGAGGAAAACAAAGAATGGGGACAGTACAGAACAACATGGTGAAACATATTGTCTAAGTATTCCTGTATAAAATCTGGAACTCTTTTAGTGCTTTCATGGTTCAGTTTTATAGGGGGTTGGTTGGCAGTTTCTTGCCGTTCTCAGTTCATTATTGTCTCCTTTCTCATTGTACTAAATTCTTCTTCTTCTTCTTCTTCTTTTTTCCAGCAGCCAACTCATTGCGCAGTTCTTGCTATATTCTCTAGCCCTTAAATGTTGGCGTTGGTGCTAGAGGCAAATTGCATCGACTTTGCAATTGCAAAACTCAGTGAGGAATGTGAGCACATAAAGTCATAAACCAATTAGAAGAGGACAGTGAAGAAAAAAATCTATCGATGCATATAGCTGGTGGATTATTCGGTATGCTAATTCCCCCATTCTATTCTTATGTTGCTAGTGATAATCAGTTGCTGTCATGTAATATTTACCTGTGAATACATGTGAGGAGGAGAAGGAGGAGGAGGAGGAGAGGGGGAGGGCTGTAGATGAAAACCTTCTGCTTACTTGGTGAAAATTTCCATGAAAATGCAATAGCCTCACATGGCAAACATTGCTTGTCAATCTCCTTGAACTTGGTTACTTCAGAATTACCTGTACCCAAAGTTTATTATGCTGCTTTTGCTTTCTAATTTTGCTTCTTCCATATCTCACACACTAGATACGATCAACCTGGAGTTGTGCTTCTGCATGACGTTTATACCTCAAACATCATTTTGTTGGGATTGCCTGCATTAACCAAATCGTATGATTTTGTGGTTATTCATAAATAAGGAGGTTCGCTCGACTCTAATGTCTTTCAACATTCTAAAACCTTGTATTTCAGAGAGGGTACCAGAAACTTGCTTTTAAGTGATGCCATATCTAGTGGGGGATAGTGAAATGGGTGCATGTAATCATGCAGTTGGATTATTACCACGGTACAAGCAAGTGATTTCCAAGTGTTTACTGCTGTTGTGATCTTATTTGTTTTCACTGATGCTATTGAAATATCTCTTCTAATCCTTTGATCATTGTGAAACCAACATGTCCCTAGCATGCAGTGTTAACATATATATATAAATCAAACGGGACATACATAAAAACATCAATACACAGACATGCTCCTGTGAATGTGCCTTCTTATGCAATCGACTTGGTGTTCGTCAAAACTGCCTTCGTGAAGTCCAGTGATGGACCTGCCATATATAGAGACCTCCCCTATGACCTGTGGGTGCATTCATTCGCACACACAGCCACTTACCTTCATATTGAGGATTACTATAGAACTTTGATTGACAGAGTTTTAATCTTCCTGTGTCAAAACCCTACTGTACTTGGATTTTCCTACAATAATTTCCAAAAGCTGCTACCATTCTAGGTCGGAAGGGTTGCTATAATCCCAAACTTTCTTTTCTTTTCCTCTCTTCTGATCATTTACCAACCATTAGATGTCAATCGGCACCAGTATTGGGTGTTAATCAATGCAGAGTGAGCACTTGGGCAGCGCCTTTACCCATGTTGCAACATTATTCAGGCTGAAAGTCTGAATACTGGTGCCAGCTGCGCAGATCAAAAATAACAATCCATGCATACATTTTCCGAGAACATTTTAAGGCACTAATCTTGACTTTAGTTGCCCATCCCAGCCTGGCTGGAAGCAGCATGGTAAAGCCAAGACCTCAGCATCTACAGAAGATCAATAAAATAAGCAGATTAACAAAAAAATTTACATCAGCCACTGAACTGATTCAACTGTCCTTCGGGATTGGCAACATAGAGCCTAGAGGTCAACAATGATCAGAGAACAATAAGAAGATTAATAAGTAATCACCCATATGCCATATCCAGTTCCCAGGTATTGTTGCGCACAGGGAATATATCCATGAAACCAAAGATGTCATAACTATAATCCATGAATTCCTCATAATGCAAAATAAGTATAATAATTCTAAAAAGAGTACTTCTGAAGGGCATTTTAAAGTAAGCTTAATTTTTATCAAATGTTTAGATGAATGTATAACTTCACAACAAACAAAAATTGGAAGGAACGTCAAACAATTTCTCCTTTTTCTTTTCTTTTTCTTGTGGAGTCAAACCATCAAGAACAATTTTCAAATCATGCTCGTTTGGGTTGATAAGTACCAGCACAAAATCCTTCTGTATACGCCGTATTCTTGAAGGTCGTCTGCAATAAAAATCCCATTCATTTTGATAAAGCATAAAGAAACATAAATGTGATACGAGAGAAAAACAACAAAGTGGCAGAAAATGCAGTAATTCTTTAATTTAAATTTTTGCATAATGAAGCATGTCTTATACTATGAAAAATCTTTCCACAACAGTACGTGATGCTGTGTTACAATACCACCTTGTCATCCACCATTGGATTATAGAACAATGGTAAGTCAATGATAAAATAGTAATGATGAGAAAAATGTGGCTCCCCACCCTTTCCCAACCCAAAAAATAATACATACATACATATATATATATATATATATATATATATATTGTAAAAGAGGAATGGCAATTTTGCTATAATTAGGATCAAAGGAATGTTTTTCTTTTTTTTCATTTTTCCAGTTATGGTCTTATAGATACACCATTTTGCAATACAGTACTAGTTATTTTATAAGACTACAATATACATCCAAAAGCCTGGGCAAAAAGGCCAAAAGATATTACCTCATTTTCAAGTATCAGAATATCTTAAATCTAAATGATCAAAACTCTACAATCACCCCCACCATTTTCCTACATGTGGCTTGCAAAAACAAGTAGAATGCAATGATAAATGGGTCTGCTTAATAATTTAATTGGTAAGAACTAGGGTGTCAGAAAGTTTTCAAATGTGAGGCCTATATGCAAGCCATGGTGTTTAACTATAATACTGTCATTACACAAACAGTTGCTATTTAAATATATATATATATATATATATATAAATGCATATATTCAATTGGTGAAATACTCACTGCTAGGCTCTTTAACTCTGTAAAAAGACGCTTTCTGATTTTATCTGATATAACAGCTCCAAGCTGTTCTCCATGTTGTTTAATAGTCTCCTCCGTGATCTGTATGATATGAATTGTTAAACCTAACCCAGAAATTCCTTAAAGTTGCGCTTGGAGAGAGAGAGAAAGAAGAGAGGCAAAATATTATGCATACCTCTGTAAGAACTAGGGATGAAGTTTTATCCAGGATCTCTTCCACAAATTGCTCAGGATTGTCAAAGGAGCTTGTCTGATGTGGGACAGTGGCTGTTTTGTCCTTGACATTTTGTGTATTATTGGACTGCTTAACAGATTTTGCTACATCAACCAAATATAATAAAATATATAACTGGCTCTGACATTAAACTACAGGTTGCTTTAAAATCAACTACAGAACCATGAGCCCAATTAACATACAATCCATCTTCCTAAGTTCATTAGGATAACAAGGTCATTTACTTTAAGCTGAAATTCTTACAGTAACACAATTCTTGAAAAGAGATTTCGAAATATGTTCGTTTCAGTTTGACATGCCAACTAAGAAGCACAGCCACTTCACTCAAACATCACAACTGTCAGACATAACCCTCCTCCGACATGCCTCCAAAACCTCTCTCCTCGCCTCCTTATTCTTCATTTTCATTTTTGTCTTATCTTCTGTATGAACAACTCAACTAAGGTCTCCAAAAAAAAAAATACAGCAGGATGCTAAGAAACTCTAGAATTTTTGGTGTATGGGATAATAAAGGGGATGGGCTAGTTTGATTCTCTCAATCTTAGCATCATGACCATTGATTCGGCATCTTCAGGACCCAAATTGTAGTAGCGGTACCAACATAATAGTGGGTACTACAGCAGGCAGCTACAATACCACCACATGATTGCGTAATGATTGCGTACAATACGGGCAAAAAAAAAAAAAGGAAAGAAAACCCAGGAACTGATATACTTAAAATAGCACATAACTGAACAGTTAAATCACATTTTTGCAGTAGTTTTACCTGTAACTGCTGTGGGCTGATTATCAGAAACATAATTTTCAGTAGGACCTTGCAAGGAAGCTGCTCTTTCTGGAGGATCTGGCAAGACTGTGGAACCAGATGGAACAAGTGTAGCTAAATCAGGAGGTTGATCCTTCCCCACTGAAGGATTAGCCTACAAGAAAGTAAATTTGTATTCAACCAAATAGTCTAATAAAGAATAATTTGGTTCATTCACTCAACAAACTGATTTAAATCACCTCCAGATCAACATATGAGGAGTCTTTCCCAATTGATTTCAGAAACTTGTCAAGATCACGGACATTAAGAGCTGACACAAGCAATGATGTGTGAGGAATCATTAGCAGGAGCTAACTTAAAATAAAAATGAAAATTTATAAACTGACATAGTAAGAAACTCCTAAAGATATAGTGTAGGTTTCTAAGAACCTAGATTATCAAACCGAATTTGACTTCACCAAAAACAGCAGAAACAGTATAAAATCTTTCAGTTAAGCGGTGCAGTGAAAATATTGACCTCAATAAATCACATCTACAATAACCATGTAGCACATGGTCAAAAAACTAAACACTTTATCTAGAAACATTTATCGATAAACACCAATGACGATTATTGCTTGAGTCACAAGAAGGATAAGCAAGTAATAACAGTGGAAAATATGTAGAATATATAGAAATACTTAATGATCTTAAATATTATTCTTAATTAAAATGTTAACATTTTTAATAAATATATAAAGAAGAAAAGTCAACTTCCATTTTTTTCAACCATTATTACGCCCAATTGATCTTTATTCACATAATCAATATACCCAAAGCCTAGAAACTATTTTTTGTCCTCTATACACTTTGTCAGGTATCCGCCACTCAAGAATCAATGGCTTGATTATTCCTGTTATATACATAAATACATGTGTCCTCACAAGTTTTGAGGACACATGTTACAGATTCACTTTTTTTCTTGGGGAGATCCTAACAGTTTTTGTAATCGGATGTCTCTCCAGGTTCTTTTGGATAGCTTAGTTTTATATAGGCTTCTCGTGTATACACCTGCGTACAGAAGTTTAGGATCTTTTTCTTTTATTTAATATAATTATTTACTTCATAAAAATAAATAAAAATACACACACACACACACACACACACACACACACACACACACATATATATATGCTTTAGAAGTTTGAAGAGGTGGTATTTATCAGAGACCACTTCACCCAATACTCAGATATTCCTCAGTTTTTTTTTTTTGGGTGGGGGGGGGGGGGGGGGGGGCGGTGTTGGGGAGGTGGTAAAAATATATTCCTCAACTTTTAACTAAGAAATTAAAACTTAGACAAATGGCATTTCCAGAGACCACAATTGGAGATAATTGCTATACCTTTTACATATAACACCATATAATAAACCCAAAATAAAGACAATCAAAAGGAAGTCCTTGAACTTTTCAAATGTGAAGCTCTTTGCCCAGGAAAATCCTCGTGGATTTTAGAATAAGCACCAAGGGTTCTTACTAAGCGCAATTAATCTAGGAACATTATTGCTGGCTTAAAGACCTAAACAAGATATCTAAACATGCATTCCAAGCATACAAATGATAAAGATGAAAGCAGTGTTCTACTGTTTACACAACTGGAGAAATTGGCACCCTAATACATGAAGCCATAATTGAAATATGCAAAAAACTATGACAAAAAGGTGCCTCTCTAGTGAAAGCCTTCTCACTTACAGATTGACATGTCATTAGCCAGTGGGTGGAAGAAGCAGCACTCCTGAGCTTTGAATCCTTGATCCAACAATAATGAGACATGTCTTTGCAAAAGAAAGATGAAAGATATCATCATGCTGAGAGTTTATTCAACTTAGAAAATAAGAGTAAAAAATTTGTGTAAAACATATTTAGAAGCACAAAAAGAAATGTGTCCACTAAGACATCAGAAATTCACAGCAAGTTCCGACATAACAGAAAATCTCAGCATTCTTTAATTCATCCTCATAGCAAAAGTAATACACAAACTAAAGGAGATGAGATTAAGTAAACATTCTATTAAACAGTTAAGAAATATTGCAAAAATTTTACAAAACCATGGACACTTATGAATGGAAAAATCAAGTAAAAGTAGTATAATTAAAATCCCAAAGTGAAGATTATGGCATACCGTGCTGATTCGTTCACTAGAGCAAATGGAGTAACGCAACCCAGTGGCACCTTGAAAAGGACAAAAGTAAGCGACAATGTCACAGAGTAGATTACAATAAATATAACATAATATATGATGGCTTATGCCTATCAACCTATGTAGCACAGGCACTTCTAAAGAGGATGCAGCACATACCCAAGTTGTTACAGCTTCCATCACATTCTTATTTGCTTTAAAATAACAGATAATACCAGAAGATAAAAAACAAGGAAAATGAAATTAAACTACAAGCACATACCCACCTGAAGTATTTCTTGGAGTGCTTCTTCAGGAGCCATTCTCAAACCTCCCTTTCCCAAACCAAGCCTCTGAGATAGAACTGCTCAGCTTAGAAGCCACAAATAACTCCCATAAACATCCAGGCAATTAGAAACAAATGAGCCAAATCAAATTAAATGAGAGTTTAGAAATGTTGTACTCTGTTACGTCTATAATGGCATGTAAGCTTGACAATGTGATGAAATCATTTGAAACTTAAAAACATATTTACCTTTCAGATCTAATTTGGTATTTGGCAGAGCAGAAACGATATAGAACCTATTTTTTTTGTCCTGCATACTTGCAAGTATTAGACCATGGTAGTAGGAGAAGCAAAAAATAATAATAATAAATAAATAACAACAAATTTAAAATAAATAAAAAATTACAACTAGCATAACATTAGGATGAAAATGTGTTTGATACTACTAAAATATCATACCTTCAAAAATAAATTTTTACTTAATGCACCTCCCAAATGCCCAACATGTTTTGCCTGATGGGAGAGAAACAAAGTTGCTCCACAGAATAAATCAACTAGCTACATAGTATTGATCAAGGAAGGAACAACAGCCAGCTTTATGCAAAAAATTTTTTTTTACCTGAGCCTCTACTGTCAGAACAACAGGATGTTCATATTGGGCAAAATCAATGTGAAGCTCCTAAGAGAAGCCAACGTATAAATCAGTTATAAAAATACATATACGCAATAGAACCCAGTAGTTTATATCCATGCATTGGATAAGTCTGTGAGTTATAGACTTTGATTGAATCATAACAGAAAAATCCAATGTAGCACCTAGATGTCAAAAAACTTATACAATGGCTTCAATAAATTATACTAAATAAGAGACCATCAAGCAAGAACTTCACCATTGCCACAAAAGAATATATCTTCCAATTCCAACTACTAGAAATTTCACTATTTCCACAGAACTAGGTACAATTATCACCTTAGGAGAATGAAAACAATGCAAAATAAATAAATAAATATTAAAGTTGCTTTCAATCAAAGAAGGAAGTGACATACATACAATCCTTAGACAAGCTTTAAGCATCTAATTTTGGCGGTTCTAAAAAAAAAAATTTACTTGCATGCAGATAATAAAGTAGTCATTTATTCAATGCCTCACATCTATGACCTAGATTAACCCATTTGATAGAATCATCAAAAGAATCAGACAAACTAAGAAGAGATGTCAATGAAAACTTTTAAAAAATAAATAAAAAATAAAATGTATGAAGTTGATGAGCTTCATCTTCGAAATCATGTAAACAAACTTTGCCAAAATACAGTAATTCAATTGTCCCTGAAAAAAATTGCCAGGCTTTGTCACTCTAGATGACTTCCCAATATTTTTATGATATTTCTCAATTAATTCTCAAATCCCAAATATGTCGATATTTATGACGAACTGATAGGGTAAGCCATCCCGAACCCATTTCATTTTATCCAAAAGCGAAGTGTGTGTGTGTGTGTGGGTCAATGGGTCATGAAAGGGGAACACTTTCTTTACAAAAAAATTTCCGAAAGTTATACACTATTCTCAAAAACTTTTTGTTAGACTTATATTTTGCGGAAATATACTGTTGGATACTTAGATACACTGAGATTTTTTTATTTACGGAAATGACAGTTTATGAACTTTATGGATTGGATGGTCTGGTATCTGATAAATTTGATATTTGGCATGCATGAAAATCATGAAAAGGGTATCCAATCCAATGGCGGGCTTAACAAAATGTGAATCATACAAAAATATGTTTAGAAGAAAAAAAAGGTTAAAAATAGTCCCTCAATCCTGACCCCCATATATATACTATACACACACGCACACACACACACACACTTTAATTTAAAAACCAAGTTGTTATTGAAGTTTGTTCTTCCTCACTTTGTCTAGCTATCAATTTTTAAACTAACAAACATTAATCGACAAAGAATAGTTTTGCGCACGAATAGTAAAACAATCACTTTGATTTGTAGCAACACATTCAAATAATAATAATAAGTTATAACTCTCTAAACTGTACAGATTAAAAGTTACCGATGAGAAAATTCGGTATAAGTATAGGATATAGACCAATAAAACCATCAAATCTACAATAATTTACACTATTCTTCATCTACAACTTCTGGGCGTGGGGTAAAAACTCCACTTTTCACATTTTCAGCACCAATAAAAATAAAAAAGTCGTACACTTCTTCCCATCAACAAAAACCCTAAACAACGCCATTGTGAAGAAAAATAAAGAATACCCACATCAAATTCAACTGTATAAAAGTGAATCATACAGAGAGTAATCGAATGGATTACAGAATAAGAAAAGGAAAAACACACACAGAAGATAAATAGATACACAATATATACATATATATAAGGAGAGAGAAAAACCTGTAAGCGCGTAAGCAACTGGTCTTTGGAATAACCCATTGAGGCTCTTTCTATCTCTATTTCCCCGCTGAGAAAAATCGAAACGGCGAGGAATAACCGAATAGGTTATGACGATATTCGAGCTGCGTGATTACACTGGTCGTAGAGAAGGTCACTCGGTAATCTTGGGCCGAACTAAAGTTTGATGTTGGGTTCTAGATTTCTTGGGTCGGCCTGTGACGTGAGTGTGTGACCCAGGTTGGCTTGTATTTTTAGAGTAACCAAGGGCCGGCCCAAAAAAAAAACAGCCTAAATTTTAGGCCATTCCATAAGGGGACGGCTATTTTCTTCCCTTAAACTTTATTTGTACCCTTAATCTTCGTGGTTTTTCAAGATTTTATATATAAAAATATATATATAATATTTTCATGAAAACTAGCCAATTTTGATAGCAGAAAGTTTGTCCAAAATCTATCGTTTATTCAGAAGTCCACTTAAACAATAGATTTTGGAAAAACATTTTTTTTATAAAGCTATTTAAAATAATGTTTTTTAGTGGTTAACATGGCCGGTTTTCATGAAAATATTTTAAATTTTTCATCAAAACCTTGAAAAACCAGAAGGAGTTGGGAGATGCAAATAAATTTGAGGAGTGACAATAACGGCCTGATCCATAATTGTTAGTAGCCTTACCCATGTTTTGTCACCAAAGCCTAAGCCTGCCTAGGGATTAAGGCTCAGCCCAAGCTCATTCCATTATTGGCCTTGTTAGTTGTTACCCAAGGAAATCCAATTTCAATCGTTGGATTGAACGAAATCATTCAAATAATGTATGAAATTAATCATCATATATAATTGTACGGGGTAATTTCCCATACGATGAATGCTGGTTGATTCGAGCAGAGCTACGCCTCCACCAATGGACTGGCCTGCACACAATGAACACACCGTTAAGGGATGACCGGAGTGAGTCCGGTCGTCACCTCTCCGATGCCAAAGTCAGATGACTGTATATAGTGAAAGGGAGGGTTTTAGACTAGGGTTTTTCTACCGCTTACCTTTTTCGGGCTTAGAATTGTTCTATTTATATCTGTATCTTCATCTAACCATGGTTTGGTTAGATAGCGGTTTCCCTTGGGTTGAGTTTAACCTGAGTCCAATTGATCAATGTGTGACCGGGGTTGGTTGACCATGGTTAGCTTTGAATCAAAACTAGGGTAACTGCCTGCCCGTTTGTTACGCGATAGTCGTTTTACTCACGTGTTTTCTTCATGTAGAGCTTGGATCCGTTACCCATTTTAGTTCGTGGTTGAAAGAGTTTAGGTTGGCTTAGCTGTCTTGGCTGATCATTCAGATCCTGATCTTCAGGTCGAGACATAAAGGGTAATGACAATTTACCGTGCTGATATACTTTGAGCTCGTGGTACTTATATTGCATGTTGTTGGCCTTACCAGTTCGAGATTACAAAATGCCAAATGTTCACCTCGGGATTTATCCACACAATAATTAAAAATTACAAAATAATAATAGACTGCACAAAGCACCACCAAATTTGGTTCAAACCATTGGATTATGCCTCTAAATATCAACAAAATGAAGGCAATAATACAGGAGAAAATATTGAAATCTTGGATTTATTTGATGCTTTTGAGTTTGGAATCCACATGTTGCCTCCGTCAATTTTGACATTTTGAATGATCATGTGAGTGTCATGTGCACAAACTCAAATAGCAAGTTCATCAGATAGTGATGGGACCATAATCTGATGTAGACCCACAATGAGAAACTAATACTAGCATGTTTAGAGCCAATACGCCATATTCTAATTATTATTATTTTTTAATTATTTTTTGTGGGGGCCCGCCAGGGGTTGGGGGGGGGGGGGGGGGGGGGGGGGGTCCTCACTCCTCACAATAAACACTTACTGGAATTTTTTAGCTTAGTAGAATGACTCATATAGGACACCTTGAAGAGTTGAAGAGGCCAAATACAGCGGAGAAGAAACAATTGAGGATGGGACCCCATGCCCTGATGCATTACTCAATAAGACAGGTCATGTGCATTACTGGCTTGAGAGGTATTTAGAACTTGGATAGGTCCAAATTTTGGTCAAAAAGTTTTACGTCTTGTCGCATCGGAAAGAACTATGATTTTTTTCTTCTTCTTCATTCGATTTTGGGTTTTGAGCACGACACCAATTAGGCATTACCACCTAGTCTAGACTCTAGAGGCATCTTAAGAAATAACTTGATTATAAGTCTTGTGTAGGAGGTTCCCGAATTGGATTATTACCCTAAAATGTCCCGGATTGGTCATGTTAGTCTCGTGCATGAGGATTAACGCGAACTCATCTCTATTGTCAGTACGGTAAAAGAAATCGGCCTCTTAAATGGCCCGACCTGAAAGTCAATCAAGAACAACTAGCCAGCCACAATTGCGATGGACCGGCCTCCTCCCACCGCGGACCAAATTGAATCACAGGTTCGAACTCAACATGAAAAAGAACACGTGACTAAATAGTATCATAACAAACGAATAGTACATCAGTTATCTAAACTACGGTTCAAACCTGACCATGGTCAGCTAACCCTAGTTACATAGTTATAAATTTGACCCAGATTAGACTTAACCTAATCAGGACCGTTGTCTAACCAAACCATGGTTAGATCTACACTCTACTATAAATGGAACAGTACCAAGACTTATCAAGGTACGCTGCACAATAACCCTAGTCTAGTTTCTCTCTTTCTTTAACACAAGTCACATGACTTGAGTATCGTAGAGGTATTAGCCAGAAACACTCCGGTCATCCTTTGACGGTGTGTTTATTGTATACAGGTCAATTACTCGATGAAGTCGTAACTCCGCTTAAAACCACTACACATTCTTAGTTCGGGAAAGATCACCGCACAAGTCTCATATGTACCACAAAACCAAAACATAGGTTTTGGAGTAGCTAGTGTAATCAAACGTACATTTGGTATCAGCTAATGGACCTACAAAACCTGCCTTGTTAGAAACATGTCCTTGTCAAAATTCACCATGAATTTTGATATTTGATGCGAAAACTTCTTTAAAAGTTGTCACCTTCAACTAAATGGAGTTTTTGCGAGACAACTCAATTGATATTGACTCATTAGCCTTCACCTGTTTTTGGCACGATTAAAAGAAAGCAACAGATCATATGATTAATATGGCTAGCTATGACCACCTTCCAATCACTTTGACTTGTATGAACCTGGATCGACCAAGTAGATATCACCACTTGCACCAATAGAACCTCATATGGACACATTTTAAATGTACAAGTTTCATTACACAACAAACCACATATCAAATACCAAAAAAAAAAAAAAAAAAAACACCAAACTTTAAATTTTGAAACAGAATAGCATTAGACTCGATCACCAGCATCCTTTAGAGCAGCTGGTGTAAAGTCTATTAAAAGGGAAAAACATTAAAGATATCGAATAAGTTTTAGCCATTCCTCTAGTGGATTGACATGTAGTCCTTGGAAAATTAAACTTGTAAGAAGAAAAAAAAAATGGTTTAGGTCATTTTAAGCCTAGAAAGTGGTACGTTGTAAAAGTTACGTTAGTATGCGGATGAATCTAGAAAATTTACCAAGTATTTCCAGTACATAAATATAATAATATTTAAAAACATTGAACATTGATGGGATTAATTTCCCCCATTCTTATTCCAGTACTACAATGAAAGATCATGAATTACAATCCATATAACACACTATGCATTTTGCACAAATCATACATATTGTTTTTTTTTTTTTTTTTTTTTTCAATATATAGAAACTCACATGAGAGAGTCCAAAAAATGTCTTATCTCCATGTCAATTCCTTCTCCTACCTCACATACACTAATAAGTAATATATGAATATTGGTCACTGTCAGTAATGTCTTCAAGCAAGAACTGAAGATCATCAAAGAATATAAATGGACAAGAAAAAAGAAAAAGGAAAAAAAGATCACATATTGGTTGGCTTGATTTGGATTGATCAAATTTTCAGCAAAAGCTCCAAAGACGAATATCGCCTTCTTCGTTGTAATCTTCGATCACTGGTGGGTCGAAAAACGCGCCATTAGACAAAAGATCAGCATACTTAGGTGACTGCAGGCCATCAAAGTTGTACTCATACCACGGTGTGGACATAGCCATTGGCGTATTGGCCTCATAAATAGCACTGTAGTCCCCAAAAGATGGCATTAGTGAGATATCATCGTCGAGTTGATCGGACGGCGAATAGGACATCGATGGGGATGAGATTGATGATGATGATGAGGAAGAGGGAGGATTGGGGGATGGTGGGGTGGTGGGATTATCAAGAAAAGTATTGGCAGCTGCTGCTGCCGCTCTTTGGATGGACTTGGGTGACATGATGGTATCAGGGATATTGTAATGTGATGAAGTGATGGGGAAATTGAGGTTGGCTGAAGTGCCTTTGAGGCATAAGAGTGCAGCATCGTAGGCTCTGGCAGCAGCCTCTGGTGTGGAATAAGAGCCCAACCATATTCTTGTTTTTTGATTTGGTGCTCTTATCTCTGAAACCCATGAGCCCCAGCTCCTCATTCTCACACCCTTGTACTTCTTTTTACACGATGATGATGATGATGGTGGTGGTGATTGCATTGCTTTGGATGGCTCTGATTGGATCTTGTGGCCAGTCTTCCCCATTGATGAAAGAGCTAGAAAACCAATGCTTTAATGAAGAAAAGGTGTTGAAGGAGCAATGCTATGTTGAATAGGATCAATGTTTTGATGAAATAAAGGATGTTTTAAGGATCAATGGAATAAAGGTCAGGTGTTGAAGGAGTCTCTAGCTCTTTCTCTGTGTGGGTAACTTTTTTTCTTGTTTTTTGGCTTCTTCTTTTGATTGTGAGGAAAGGAATGGGAACTAAATGTGAATGGGTGGAGGTTGATATTTATAGATGGGAGGTTTCAGCTTTCAAGCTAGCTAGGAGATCCCCCTTAGTCAAGGTAACACAGTATGGTTCTACTTCAACACATATGAACATGAAATGGGTGACAGATATTTTCCGGTTTTAATATACATTCAATAGAAAAATAGTATATCCCTGGCTTTTTTATAATGACTTTATTGCCCTGCCTTGGTAAAAAAATATGACAAAATCTTGAAATTATGGAACTTTTCTGCCAAAAAAAGAGAGCAGTGAGAAAGAGATAAAAGGTATGAAAGGCCTATATTTTAAGTTCACCAATTTTAGTTACACAGTTTTTGAGATCTAGTTAACCAAATTTTTTTATTTTTTATTTTATTAAATGACTTAAATCTTTCAAACAGACCACCCTCGGTTTAGGGGAAAGACCGAATGGTCTAAGGTGAATACATGACAAGGGCAGAGGATCTTTTGACTGAAGGTAAGGTTTTTTTTAAAAATTTTTATAGGTATTTTTAACATGAAAAGCAAAAAGTCTTGTATGACTTTTTCATGATGGGCAGTTACCTATGCGATCAAAGAACAGCTTGAACGTGAAGATGTTCACAAACCCACCCCTGTGACTTTGAGAAAAGCGCAAATAAATATTGCAGTCTGGATCCCATCTGCACCAATCACAGACCAGCAAGGAAAGCTTTAATAAACAATGTACTTGTTCTAGAGCATTTCTGACTTACGTAGCAAGTCACCCCAGTTGACACACAGGAAAGTAATTAAAAAAATTAAAAATGGACCAAGTAAAACTATATAGGGGCAAATGGGTCTTTAGGCCACATGGGTTTCTCTTCTTTTTTTTTTCTTTTATAATCATTATTATTATATAATGACATATCTAGTTTTGGGTAATCAAATCTTATAATATTAATCTATAGGGAGTACAATTTTGTATGAGAGAGAAAAACATAGGATTCTCCCAGAGGCAGCTTCCTGGATTTGCAGGTGATAGAGAGATGGGGTGTGTGATGACACAAACAAAAAAATAAAAACACACAAAAACACTCTAAACACGCGCAGTCTAACAGTGGCAAAAAATGCCCCTCTGCAAAAACAACAGCTGTTGCTCCTCTGTCTCGCAGCTCTAAAACCGCGTCATGGGCCTCATCCTCTCTCTCTCTCTTCTCTCAGTCTAATCTCTCTCTCTCTCTCTCTCTCTCTCTCTCTACGTATGTATAGAATAGATAGATGGAATTAAATTAAAAATTAAGACTCCTCAACCGTTTCATGGGTTGCTTACGCCTGCATGACTTGACTTACTTTTATTTTTTATTTATTTATTTTTTTTTTCCTGTTTTGTAACACTAAAATTTGAGTAATTCGATGGGATTCTCTTTGGTACGGCACAGCCAAAGCAAATAGCTTTGAAAAATGCCAGCATACACATTACACATGCTTTGAGGGGAGGGGCGGGTGTGGGAATACGCACTTCTTAGGGACAAACAAAATGACCCTTTCTACGTAGGCCATGCTTTCACACTTACCTTGTACGTAGAGGCCTAGAAGGGTGTTTTGTCAACTTTCCAGCCTAGCCGTTCCAATTTGTCCGGCTATTGCCATTGAGGCCTCGGGTTTGCAACATCGCTGAAGAGCCCCTTTAGACCCTCTGCGTTCATCAGCTTCCCTGTAGTTTCTTCTATTTTGTATGGAAAATGTTAAATCCGGGATTTTCGAATAGGCACAAAGGTAGATTGCACGATGAATGAGCCTCATAGTTGGTTTAATCCATTATCTCTACTTTGGAATTTTGAATTCGGGATAGTTAACATCACCTATTCTATTTTAAAAAATAATTAAATATCTTATTATGTTAAAATGGATTAAGGATCAAGAGTCATTAGCTTGTCAGCCCTAATATATGCCATTCATGATAGATTTATTTAACTAAATGAATTTAGCCATCTGATTCAAATGATGTCTCTTTTCCCATCAAAATGTGCTCAAAGTTTTCCTTACGGTCTCAAAAAAATCTAATGGCTCAGCATATATAGTCGGATGAGACAAATATTTTACAGTCCTAAAATTTTAAGGACCCATATAATTGTGAGTCGCAATCCTTTAGAATGTTGATACGATAATAGGTGTCATGGGAAAAATAATTTCTAATAACAATACAATAAGTGACCAATAAAACGAGAATATAAAGCTATGGGGCAGGTTAATGGATATCCAAGAAAATAGAGTTATGGAAGTAGGCTAATGTATCTATTGAGGACATAATCTTTTTTATTTTTTATTTTTTATTTTATACCAAGAGGTTCCACGATGATTACACTCAAGAATTACCATTTATATATTTCTTGTCGTCATTACGCACATGCATCCATTTTCTTGTAGCTAGTGTGCTTTACTAATAACATAGGGCTTTCCTTTCTTTAAAAATTCTTCTAAATAAATCCTCACTCTATTGAATCCCACATTTTACGCGAAACTTGGCCTCTTAGTTCATATGTAGTTCCTTACAAATTTTGGTGGTTTCTCTTCAAATCCATGTTAAGCCTAATTAATTAATCATGTCAGTCAAATTTTGCATTGAAAATGACGTTTCTAACCTTAACCCCAATGCCAAATTGCATATCATCTCTAATGTGAAAACTGACCATTTTTAAATCCAAAATTTTCCTGAAATTCATTTCCGTAACCCCACTTGGATTTGAAATCCACCAACTAGTCGTGGCTTTACATTGAATTTTAAAAATAATCATGATTGATTTAAATATTCCTAGAATCGGTTTGTCCAATGATACATGTAACATGAGTAACAAGAATAGTGTCGTCAATCCGTACAAGACCCTCTCCATCCTCTCTCCTTCCTCCCCTTTAATCACTCGGGAACACAAATAATAAAAATCATATTCACTAGGGCATCTCTCTCTTAAATTTAAGTTTGAATATTTGGTTTAACTAAATTAATTAATAATTATTTTGTTATTCTTTGAGTTGCTGACAGTACGATTCATGTTGAGTAAAAAAAAAAAAAAAAAACATATAGATTTAAAAAGGGTCCCTCACATGTTCAGACCACACTGCTGTTTTAATTATTTTCTAGTTGTCAGAAATTCAGGAATGTAATGAGGGATTGGTTTGTGGGAAGATAGGAGGAAAGTTCCAATGAGTAAATGGGGTGCAGCCGTCTAGCCAATGGCTCAATTTGGTTTCACCTCATTGCGCATATACCACTGCAAAGGTTGCGTGGTCAAAATACATGGTGGATTACCGACCAAAAATGAATGTCAACAAGAAAAATATATTTTTGTGTGCTGTAAATCACTTCCCCCTATTAATTAATGATTATGTTTTTGGGTTGCACTGCCTGTTTGTGAAAGCATGACACAATTTACCCAGTCTACTGTGAGAAGTAGAAAAGTGGGTATTTTAATAGTGATGCAACATGTTTTAACCATTCCTCCCTATTTATTTTTTTCAACTATTCCTTTATTCAACTACCATAAGAGCGAGATGCCATCCGTCCATCTGATTGGTCCGATTATTCTTCTGATCTCAAATAGAGTCACCATCCACTTGAATGCGTAATCGACTAAGAAAACTGGGGTGGATAGATGACCTTTCTATGAGGAATTGAAAAAAGTACTTACTGTTTCTTAAGACGTAAATATCATGACTATCTAAATTACCCTTGACTAGGTTTCCCACTTACCTCATCGGTTTGCCATCATGTCGAATGGCAAAACTATGTGACATCGTGTTGCACGCATGGCTTCGAATTTTTATAAGAAAACCTAGTCTTTCTTCTACTAACTCATTGTGTCTATTTTATTATGTTAGAGCCCACTGCTACCCTTTTTTGGGGTCATCCACATGATGAATTCTTTACTAGTGATATACACAAGCTTCAAGAAAAAAGGGCTTTAGGAGTGACTTGCAACATCTAAAAGAGTGAAAATTTCTGATTTCTATTTTATATATAACCCATTTTAGTAGATACTAATTGGTCTTCCTGTGGTAGAATTCAGCTATTCAAGAGGCTTTGCTTGAATATGGTGTGTCTTAGTGATGCATATGTAAATTCTAGTTATTCCTGATTTTGGAAAATGATATTGATCCCTAAATTTTTTGTTCTTTTAATTTTCTTTCTCTAATGATACATTATTGATGTGGCATGCAATTAAAAAATAATAAATAAATAAATAAACTAAATCCTACTTGACCTCACTAGTTCAAAGCCTACCATTTGATAAGTCTGGGTAATTTTTAATGATGGTAAAACCCAATTATATACAACAAAAAATAATGCATGATTAAGGAAACGGAGGATCTCCATCAAATTAAAACACAAACGGCTTGTATAGCATATATATTAATAAAGACACCTACCTCCTCCTTTTATTGCAGCAACATAGGTGTGTGTTTCCCACTCTCCTTGTTTGCTCTATATTAGGAAATCAATCAGGTCCCACCTTTTTTCCATACTAAGTCCCCACCTGATCATAATACTACATACCACTTAATGAAGATGCATGTTTCTACTCCTCACTCCTTTTTTTTTTTTTTTTTTTGGTTTTTGTTTTTTTGTTTTTGCTAAGAGTCCCCACCTGATCATTATACTACATAAAACTTAAATGAAGATGCATGTTTCTACCTCTCACTTCTATATTATATTACAATTATCCACAGAATTCTCTCTCTCTCTCTCTCTCTCTCGCTCTCTCTTTATGTAGCCACATATTTGGTGCAATAAATATAAACATGAAGACAGCACATTGTATGACCTAGTCCTCCCCCATGCATGCCCATGGGCCATGACCTTCCGTACCTAGCATATTATATGACACTGACATGTACTAATGAAGTCCGTATTCAAAGGAGGCGAGTCGAGCCAGCTTGAGGTAGGGCCATATATGTGATGATGGATAGAAGACTATTGTTACCTTCAATAGTATAAAAATAAAGTGGGGAAAGATTGGGTCGAAGGATGGGCGAAAGTGCAATTGGAGGCTTTCAAGTTTTGAAAGAGATATGTTGGGAGATGGAGAGGCAAGATCCATGTGGGTATTTGGTAAAGGTCTAACAAGAATCAAATCCCCACTTCGAGAGAGAGATAGGGAGAGAAAGAAACTTCCAGGAAAAAGTTGAGGGCATCAACAACCATATCCAGAGTCATGGCTCTCGTAGTGCTTTGTAGTTGTTTTTGTAATAGGCGAACTTGTTGACCCATTAGGCATGGGAACTTAGCTTCTTGAGGTACTGGACAAATTCTGCACCCTCCAGTAAAATAAATGTATAATTTATTTACGAATACATCTTGCAGAATGATACTGCCATCCTAGGTGGTTGGTGGTGCATCAAAGCTAGTGATGAATTCAACCATGCAACCATTGAACACAGTATTGACACGTTTAGTCCTCCGTCTAGAAATTAAATAATTACAGTATACTCTACGTAATAATATTGAAAGCACAAATCCGTTGCCGATCTTAACCGACAATATTCAAGAGTATGATCGTTATCATCACAAAAAAGATGAAAAAAATTCAAAATGAAAGCATTTCATAAATTTCTAAAATTGAAGTAATTACATCAGCTATTGTGATCATTCCGACTTTTTTTTCCCTCATTCAAGACGATGGATGTACACCTACTTTGATAAGAATAGATACTAAATTTGATCTTAGCCAAAAGGCTAAAAAGGGTATAGATTTTTGCTTTCATCGTTATGTAAAATACACTAACCATTTCAATTTTCATTTAGGTGACCAAACAGGCCCTAAAATTTTCCATCATCAGACTGCAAAATGGTATTGGAATGTATCAATTTCTTTCAACTGGCATGCATCTTGATCTACCTCGCTTTTATATACAGAACAACATCATCTCATGTGACGCTTATCAAAGAGTGCTCCCTTGAATTTGGTGCATCTTTAGCACATTTTTCTAGTGAAAAAAAAAAAAATTAGAATCCACCTACTACTGAAGGACCATGACCCCTGCCTTTTGAAATCTAGACGTGGTAAAAAATAGTTTTTTGACCATTCATCTGGATTTCAATGTTGAGATCATGGGTGCTCCACGAGCATTGAATGTTTACTCTGGTTTTTGATAAACATTCATACAAGCATTTGGTCCAACTGCCATCGCATTTGGGCACATGCGTAAAAGAAAGTAGATGGGGTTTTAAAAATTCGCATATGGAGCAACAAATGCATTTTTGGAGAAAAATTTTCAATTCTCCGCAAGAAGCTAGACAGGCATGTGCGTTGAGAAACAGGGCTGAGACTTCTGAGAAGCACACTAAAGCACCTTCTTATAAAATAATTCTTCCTCATATACCTCGTTTGTCAAAAAGGAAAAAGGGAAGGAAACCCAGAATGCCTATTTTATATGGATTATTGAGAGGGCATAGCTCTCTTTCAGACTGTGGTATGTTTGACTGCCAATGACATGAATCACATCAAGTTATACACTTTTACGAATATGGTGTAACAAGTCATACCTGTGCCCAATGAGAAACTAGTTACTCTACAGTTCCAACACATGTGCATCTAATCCAACCCAAATTTAGTCTAGAACAGAAACAAATACACAGCAGGTATGTCCAATTCAAATCCAGTCTTTTTTCTTCTCTTTTCTTTTCTCTTCTTTTCATTTTTGTTTTGTTTTCTTTCCCACTCTTCCTCCAAGGGCAAACAGAGACAATTAAATGGATAAAAAGAAAGCACTCCACACATATCAATCTTTGTATCTGACCACTGGTTACTTAGATCTTCTATTTTTTTTCCTTTGGATTTGTTTATTTTGACAAAAGAAGCATTTCTCAAGAAAATTTCCAAAGAAAAATTCTTCAGGCTCTATTCCGATCGACAGATAATTTTATTTGGGAAAATTTATCACATCTCTTCAATTTTTTTTTGCTAAAAATATATTTTCATACCTGAAGTTTACCGCCTTTATTTTTTTTGTTGTTGCTATTAATTCCAGAAGTATATCTTTTTTTCTCAAGTGAAAAGAATGCCGTAGAACATTGAAACAGAAGGAGGTCTGTCTCATTATTAAAACTTCTTGCTTTTTGAATATAAGTTTTTCACCATCCTCATTTATTGCCTTTATAAAGCTGTCGTAAATGCACTCTCCGTGATATCTTCATAGTTAATTCAAAGTTTTATTTCTTATATTTATACAGTGGTGTAATAGACTCGGGCCCATCATATCCTACATTAAAATCTTTTAATGCCATCTTTAATACCATCATTATGTATCAGCATGTTACATGTTAATGACGTCCATATACCTTTGCATAAACTAAAAATTGCAAAGTAAAAATAATGGGAAGGTTAATTAGGCATTGAAAAAGGAAAGTCAAGTGGAATTTCATACCGGGGTGTCTCTACAAAAGTGCATGAAGTCAAATGGTTAAGAATGCAATATCATTAAATGTCGAAGAGAGAAAAAAAAGAAAAAGGAAAAAGAGGGGGGGGGGGGGGGGGGGGGGGGGGTGTTGTTATGAAATAGGTAAGAATTTCATCATATGAACCTTCCAAAAGTTGCCCCAATTACAAATTGCTTAGGAGGGACGATTATTTCAAATAAATGTGTATAGCCAAACTAAACAACAGTCAATTACAGATTATTAGTTTATTACAATATGATCAACAGAAAATTTCTTAGGAGGGGCGATTATTTCAAATAAATATGTATAGCCAAACTGAACAACAATCAATTACAGATTATATTACAATATGATCAACAGCAACGTGACTAATCATACCGGCATAGATGAATTGCATCATATGATGCTTTGTTCTCCCCACTAATCACCAAACTGAAACTTGTATTTTGGAAAGAGTGTCTATAGAGAAGCTCCCCCATAGGAACTCAAAGAACTGATCAAGGACTCGTACACCTTAATTCCATTCAAATATATGGTATCTTTTAAAAACTGCAAGAAAGAGTAAAAAAAATTAAAAAATATATATATTCAGGAATAGATAAATATGGGATAGTGATGAATTTGAAGAAAGATTGACAAACTTGTCAGACCTCATTATGATCATGGAGTAAGATGGGAATATTTTTCATTGGGGAGAAACCAAGAGCTGGAATTCCCATCTGTCTTATGAATCGTGCATCAGTGGTTGAAGGCAAAATTTCAGGCTTTGCAAGTTTTCCTCCAACTGCAGTGATAGCCTGCTTGAAGACAGACCACCATGGGTTGGAATCGTTTGTCAGTGTCATTAAAGGGCGCCCGGTGTAGTCTCTTATGGGTCCTTTCTCAATTATCTGACATATAGAAGAAGTGATTAGCCACCTTTCACTTATACTCCATTTAGTTGCTAAAAAGACAGGAAAAAAAATTTTAAAATTTTAAATCTCAAAACCAAATGATGCTGGACTAGTTTTTCAAGAAAAAAAATTTGGAATCTGGGTCTTATTGCTGTACATTTGGAAAAAAGGTTAGGCTCCTGTCCTGTGAGATTCCCTCATGTACGGTCAAGTCACCAATAACCCCACCATGCCAACATCAATCAAAGATGATGTGTAGCAAGTACCAGCTAATCGGATAAGATTTTTACGATCCAACTCACATACTGTTTCCTTCAGATAATTTCCGAATGTTCTTCGACCTCTGAATGTTTGATTGAAATCAAATGACAAAGATCACTAACCATAGAGCCCATTAGATGGAAGATTCCAACCCTTTTTAGGAAGACATGGCAGGGGCTTGTTGATCACTTGACCAAACATATTAAAGAGGAGTCAACGAAAAAGATAAAAACCAAAGTACCCAATTCTAAATTATGTTAGCCAAGAGGAAAGAAAGCTGCAAAATTGTGGAGCAATTTTAACATAAAATATTGGTAGGGTTACATTTCCATATTCATAAATTCTCAAATCCACTTGAATTAGTTGATCTTTTATGTGAATGCCCTGAGTAATTGTATATTGTAGCTCAGTCATTAAAAAGCCAGTGGTTAATGGATACTAAGGCACTGGGCAGCATAGATAGTTCCAGAAAGTAACCTAGGCAACGATGGAGAACCTATCATAATAAGAAACCAAAATATATTCTCTTGTAAGGTCCACAGGTTTGTGTTGGCAAATTCTGTAGTCAAATTAGTGTCAAGGTTGTTAAGTGTTTGTTTCAAGTCTGTCATGAGCTTCATCATCAAGACTTCAAGATTGAAATAACCTTGAACATCAGATTGAAGGTTTATGGCGCATTCCTTTGATCTCACACATTAGGACAGCTAGTGACTAAGATACCAACACATTATAACCTAGGTGGTCAGTTTGTGACTTTCATTGACCTCACTTGACTCACGATATGAAAATGGTTTTTGAATGGGTAAAAATGAGTTTTAATGAAATTTAATAAAGTTCATCCTGAACCATGTTTTTCTGTTCAAACGAGGCCATTTTTGCTTAAATTTTGAAAACAAGCAAAATAGCTCAATTGATCTTGGTTCAAAAAATATTTGCTTTGCATTCGAAGTTGGTTCGAAAAGACTAGAGCTCGTGCAAATGAGCCATGCTAAATTTGTTTTCAGTAATTCGAAATTTACCTATTCTAGGGGATTTGACACCATAATCATATTATGATTTGCTTTGCCTATGAATATCCTATTATAACCCATGAAAGAGAGATCCCAGGTCATTTGAACCCTAGTTGTTGTACTTCTTTTCTTTCTTTTTCCTTTTTTTTTTTTTTTTTTGGGTGGGGGGGTAGTTTGATGAAGTAAAATATTGTATTAAGAACCAAAAGGGCTTAGCCCATGTACATGAGTCACATACTAGTATACCAAGCTAAAATCTTAGAACTCGAGCTTAAAAGAAAATAAAAAGAACAAAAGAGGGACTATGCCCACCTAAATGGCTACAACACCACCAATTAAGAATTTTAATGAAAGTAGACTTAAGTTGCACTAAAGAAGCTTCCACCCCTTCAAAAGTTCTAAGATTTGTTTCTTTCCAAAGACACCAAAAAACAAGCATGCAGCACCATTTTCCAAACAACTATTGCATTCCTGACTTGGCTACTTCCCACCTTCATCCACAAACCCTGAAAGAAGATCGTACGTTGTAGAGGGTAGTACACTAGTACCCAATGAATACAAAGATCTTCGTAGTAAGAGGGATAGTACCCAATGAATATCAAAAAGATGGAGGATGAAAACCCACATATTCCAAGGCACATAACAATGGATGAAAAGGTTGCCAACTCGATTCTACCACTTCTTTACACATAATGCATCAATTCTACTGTGACTCGTTGAGAATAATATCTTCATCTTTCAGTAAAAGGCTTTATAAACTAGACTAGAAGATCATTATGCTACTGTATTTTGGGTTAGCATGAGCATGGCCATTAGCCTATAATTTTGACACCATAGGTATCTTCTAGTGGTTCTCAAACCACACCCCACAACACTATTCCTTTCACTTAGTGCACTGAGAGGACAAGGCTACAAGATTGGAAGCTTTCATGGATTCAGAAGCAAAGTGCTGAGGAGTCGGCTTGATTGTGGTTGACTTTTTGATGGATTTTAAGGGTGGAGTGTTGTGGAGTTCAACGCAACAACTGACGATTCAAGCTGAAGCTAAGTACCAAGAAAAGATTTGTGGAGTCATTACAGTGATTACTTGACTGAATTCAAGCTACAGCTAGGTACCAAGAAAAATTTGTGGAGTCAAATCTACTTGTATAAAAATTATGTACAATGAGATATTTTACACTAGAGTGGCATGATCACTTGATCAAGGTTTCGATTATTAATTTATGTTGGGTAAAATTATCATATTAACTTCTTAATTTGTAATATCAAAAAGATTTTAAATTATTATTATCTTTCTTTCAGTTCACGAGTGACATCAATAACAATCCCATCAGATAAAGTTCCAAATAATTCAATTACAGGGCATTGCTACATTGGAACAGCCCATGAAAACTATTCCATCAGTATTTTCAATAGCATCTTAGCACAAATCAAAAGATAAAATAAAATTGAGGCATTCACTTAAATATTGAAATGGCCTTATTTATTTATTATTATTATTTTTTTTATTTTTTTTTTTGATGAGCACAAAATCGTAAATTATCAGTAAACTAGATCAGTGAAGATAAAGAACAACATTCACCTGGTAAGTCATGTTCCTGGTAGCTGGTGCCCATTCATCAGCAATTCTTTTCTTCAAAAGATCTGGATCCGCTGTAGGAGGCAGACGAACATCAAATCCCGCTTCCGCCTCCGAAGGTTGCATATTCATCACAAATCCCTGTATCAATAGCTCTATCAATTCCCATCATCAGTAACCAATTGCATATTTTATATAAAAAAAAAACCAAAAAGCCATTGTTCAATCGAACATAAAAACTCACAGTAGGCGAAGGAATCCCAGCTTTCATATACACGGGATTAACTGATATAACTTCCGAATTCGCAGCCAATCCGGCCTTAACCACATCAAACTGACTCTCCCTAAACTTACTCATCACCTCAACACTCTTCATCAAGTTCTCCATTGCCCCGTTATCAAACATTCTCGACCCGTGTCCAGGCATTCCCTTAGCCTTAATGACCAACCCCCACGGCGACCGGTCCGCGTAAAAAACCCTAAATTCATCGCCGGGCGAAGCCTGCCCTTCATCCAACACGAACCCAACATTCAATTCCTCAAACTCCCTCGACGCAACTAACTTCGCCCAACCATCCAACCCACCAATCTCCTCGTCGGGCACATACAAAACGTGGATCGTGCGAACGGGTACGAAATTTTCAGCCTGGAGGTTTCGAATTGCTTCGAGGTACTGCATTCCAATGCATTTGTCGTCTTGGGCGCCGCGGGCGAAGATTTTGCCATCGTCGGATCGGACGGCCGCGAAGGGAGGGTGGACCCACTTAGAGGGCTCGGCGGGGACGGAATCGAGGTGGGAGTTGAGGAGGATTGAAGGGAGGGAAGGGTTTGAGCCGGGCCAGGTGAGGAGGAGGATCGATTTGTTGGGGGTGAATTCTAGGGTTAGGGTTTGGAGGTGGTGGTGTTGGGCTTGGGATTTGAGGAAGGAGATTGCGGCGGTGTAGTTGGGGTTTGGGTGGGCTGTGTTGATGCGGAGGTAGTGTTGGAAGCGAGTGATGGGCGAGTCTTGTTCTTGTTGGTATCGGTCGTCCTGTGGTGTTGCAGAGAGCAGAGAGAGTGAGAGTAGGAGTAACGTGAGTGTTGAGAGCAGTGACTGTTGGTGACGCTTGGCCATGGTGGAGCGGGGTTGACACATCTGTGAAACTTGTACCCCCGCCGCGGGTGGGGGGGGGGGGGGAAGTTGGCAGAAAGCGTGTTTCTAATACGTGTTTAACACAAGCGCTTTCAATACAATTGAAAGCGCTTTTGTTAATAGCACTTTTAAAAGCGTTTTTATTAATAGCAATTTCAAAAGCACCCTTAGCAACAGTGATTTCATATGTTTTTTTTTAAAAAAAAATAAAATAAATTACACTTAGAGGCCTAGAGTTTGGGATAGGTTTTACTTAAGGATTCCAAATTTTAATTGTATCAATTTGGTACCAAAATTATTAATTGGGTTTCAATTTAGGGGGGTGGTTGGCAGAAAGCATGTTTTTAATACGTGTTTAACAAAAGCACTTTCAATAGCTTTTGTTAATAGCACTTTTAAAAGCGTTTTTATTAATGGCAATTTCAAAAGCACCCTTAGCAATAGTGATTTCATACTTTTTTTTTTTAAATAAAATAAATTACACTTAGAGGCCTAGAGTTTGGGGTAGGTTTTACTTAAGGGTTCCAAATTTTAATTGTATCAATTTGGTATCAAAATTATTAGTTGGGTTTCAATTTAGGGGGGTGGTTGGCAGAAAGCATGTTTTTGATACGTGTTTAACAAAAGTGCTTTCAATAGCTTTTGTTAATAGCACTTTTAAAAGCATTTTTATTAATGGCAATTTCAAAAGCACCCTTAGCAACAGTGATTTCATACGTTTTTTAAAAAATAAAATAAAATAAATTGCACTTAAAGACCTAGAGTTTGGGGTAGGTTTTACTTAAGGGTTCCAAATTTTAATTGTATCAATTTGGTACCAAAATTATTAGTTGGGTTTCAATTTAGGGTCCAACATCAAAACCGTTAGTTGACAAGACAGAAATTTTGTATATGATGTGCATGTGACCAAATTAAAATTATATTATCCCTATTTTGCCCCTCACCCTATTTTACCCATGTAAAGATCCCATCACCTGTAATGGAGCAAAACCAGGCATCCTTTTTTGATCTCGTCGGCTAGTTTCTTCTCAAACCTCATCGGCACATAATGGACTCTTCCTCTTAGTCCTTGCCCTAAGCTTCGATTTCCGTCAAACCCCATGGCTAGCAATAGGATTAAAAACCCCTCACAGCAAAAAATAAAAAATAAAAAAATGAATAGGAAGAATAAAAGGAAACATAACAATAGAGGGATTTTGGGGCCTTTGCTTTTGTGGATTGCCACGCAAAGGATGTTGGGGATTCCTAGCGGTTGAGATTGCTATTGTACGAAGAAAAATCCAAACAGTCGGTGGGGTGCTCCAAAGAAGGTGGTCCGATGATCTGGAGTGCCATGGCACGGTAGTTGGAGAAAATTATAGGGGCTAAGACAGCGCTTGGACGCTCAGGTGAGGAGTAATGCTTGACGACTTGATGAATAGCGGCGCTAGGTGCTCTTGATGAATAGTGGCGCTAGGTGCTCTCAATGAACAATGCTGTTCGATTCTTCGATGAATAATAACCTGAAAACAAAGAGAACTGTCAAGAAATGGGGGGGGGGGTTGTCTAGCCTAAAACCTTCCGACTGATCAAGTCAGTCTCTATCTCTAGAGAGAGGAAGGGAGATAGCAAAAAAAGAAGAATCTCTTGGGTTTTGTGTCATAGTCAACTTACCTCCTTTTGGTATGAATAGGTTTCAGGTTGGACCATTATTCTAACCTAACCACGGCTAATTTAGGGTTCCAAACTAACCATGGTTAATATAGGGTTTTAGGCCTTGATCACGGATATTCCGGGGCTACAGGCCTGATCGTCGACAACTGTGATCCCTGACTTGGTTATTAGGAGTGTGCCCTGACTACAGCCAGACTTCTTTGTATGATATAGCAAGTGAGCAATTCTAAGGCACGTGGGGAACATACGCTCGTGTAGGCCCGAAGGCATTTACTGGTCTGAGGGCAAACTAGCCCAAGGACATATTGGTCCGAGGGCATTATAACCCAAGGACATCATGGCCCGAGGGCATGTTGACCCAAAGACTGTGATGATCCCACCGAGGACTCCCTACTCTCTAGCTTGGGTGTATTACCGAAGGCTCCCACGTGTTGAGATCCCATTTGTTGGTTGCAAATATCCCACACAGCTATATATAGGATAGAACCCATGTAATAACGCCACTGGTAAACAATCCCATCTCGAGAGAAATAGAGCCTCAAATTGGCGATAGTTAAATAGTGACAACACTTCTCGATTAACCATGGACATATCGCCACCATCAGCATCACAAGATCCACAATGAAAGGGGAAAAGAAAAAAACACAAACGCATGGAACTAAACGAGAAAAAAAAATGTTATCTTTCTCCGACGAATTTAAAGGTGTGTAAGAGAGAGGTGTTCAAGCTTAATTTTTTTATATATATAAAAAAAAAAGAAGCCTATCAAAAGAGAGAGAAGCATTCCCAACAATGACGGAGGTGTGGAGGCGTGAAGGGAGAAGAACAGAGATAGAGAGAGACGAGAGAGGCTAGAGAACAGAGACGAGAGGAGGGAGAAAATGGTGTGGTTAAGTTTGAGAGCAACTGAGCTTCTCGAACAATTGAGATGCCCAAATAACCTTTATTCCAAACGACATCGTTTTTTGGGGGGCATTACAGTCATTTCAGAGTTGCTATTAATGTCCTCTCTGATTTTTGGTTAACATCGATGTTGGGTACCAAATTGATGCAATTAAAATTTGAAACGCTTAAATGAAACCTACCCCAAACTCTTGACCTTTAAATGCAATTTACCCAAAAAAATAAGAAGAAAGAAAGGTAGAAACCCTGTTTAGTGTTTACAAACCAAAAATAAAAGTTTTTAAAAAAAATTAGTTGCTAAGTGGATAATTGTTGTTCATGAAATTAAAGAGAAAAAAGATCACGTGACTATTATATAGGAACGATAATTAATTGTGACATTAATTACTATATTTATAAGTTGTTAAGAAACATTACAACCATTTTTTTTAAAAAATAAAAACCTGAAAAATGACAAACATTACAGGTTTTTTTATAGTTTACCCTTAACTCAATGATCTCATCTAATCAAACTGTTAATAGTTAATACCCATATAAAGGGTTAATAAGGTGCAATTGGCTTAATTGCGAAGCTGGGGAAGGCGCGTAGGCAAAGCACCTCACATTTAGTTCTCCTGTCCGATTTGGCCATTTTGGGACACTCGATCAGGTCAAATGTGATTGGGGAATCAGAAGACACCTGTCCTCAAATTGCGTCACAAAGATCCTCAGGTACTATTCACGGTCCGCTATCCCACGCGCATAACGCATGAGGTTCCTTCCCTCCCAAGCCACAGGGCGCGTGGCTTCCATGGCCGATGGTGGTTAAACCCTCTCTCTCATTCATCACGACCGCAACTTACAGACCTAGAAAGAGATCCAAGTCTCTGCTTCGAAGCTGCTCTTTTACTTAACATCTCTCTAGTACACGTACATATCTATCTATATACGTATATATAATACAGGGAGAGATTCTGTGAGCTTGCGATAATGGCGGGGGGCGTAATTGCACGCGCTTCGGCGACGCTGGCGATGTGGGTGGTGCTGATATGCTGGGAAAGTCATCTGGTACCTCGCGCACAAGCTATATGGCTAACCCTTCCTACTTCAGGAACGAAGTGCGTCTCAGAGGAAATCCAGAGCAACGTCATCGTTTTAGCCGACTACGCCGTCATCGACGAACACGACGATGGCGATCATCATGATCGTCCCACTCCCACCATCTCTGCCCGGGTATGATTTTCCCCTTTTTTCTCCATCAAGTGGGTCATTATTACACTACCCCTTTTGATTTTATTTTGCTGTTGGTTTGTTCGATTTCTGAAAATTGCCCCCAAAACTTTGATAAGCTGGCTCTGAATACTGAATAGGAAGTAGGCAAGAGAAAAGTTGAACATAACAGAGTAGGTGACACAATAGCAAACCCATCATCCTCATGAAATCAAGTTGGGCAAAAACTGGATCATCCATAAATATAATTTATCATCACCTGATCAGACGGTTCACATCAATCGTTGCATGCCCCGAACTTTCAGTTTCAGCCCAAGTCAAAGACTTAGTACTGAATGGACTGTATGATGAAACACTCGACTTGTACAGACAACAAATCCACCCGTCCGGCGTAAATGCAATTGCAACCACCTGGTCCATTCTACCTTCAGTCATCAAAGCCTGTTCTTCCGCTGGGTGCCACCAATTTGGTCTTCAGCTTCACTGCATTGCCATCAAATCGGCCTTCCATTCTGAAGCTGTTATATCCAATTCACTCATCTCCATGTATGCCAAATTCTCATGCATTGAGTGTGCACGTAAAGTGTTCGATACAATGCCTCACAAGGACACCATCACATGGAATTCCATGGTGAATTGCTATGTTCAAATTGGGTATTTCGTGGAAGCATTAGAAATGTTCAAGGATATGTATGCGTGTGGTTTTATACCCAAGCCCGAGTTGATTGCCAGTGTTTTATCCATTTGCGGCCGGATGGGAGAGTTGAGACTAGGAAGAGTTATCCATGCTCTTGTTATTGTTGATCAGAGGATCGAAGAAGAGGGATCAGTGTTTCTGTCAACAGCTTTAGTTGATTTTTATGGTGGGAGGTGCCGCGACTCGTTGATGGCTTTTCAGGTATTTGATGGAATGAAGCTGAAAAATGAGGTTTCATGGACTGCCATGATATCAGGATGCATTGCTAATCATGATTATGGCATGGCTCTCCATTGCTTTCGAACAATGCAGGTCCAAGGGGTTAAGCCCAATAGAGTGACGTTAATTACGGTTCTACCGGCTTGTGCTGAGTTGTTAGGGTCTATGAAAAGGGCTGGAAAGGAGATTCATGGGTATGCTTTCCGTCATGGGTTTGATGTGGATTTCCGTCTTTCATCCGCTCTCATACACATGTATTGTGAATGCGAATGTGGGGAAGCATTGAATGATGCCAAGCTGATTTTCGAAAGAACCGCAGAAAAAGACGTTGTGATGTGGAGTTCAATTATCAGAAGCCATTCTCAAAGTGGGGATAGTGTTGAAGCAATGAAGCTTTTTAGCCAAATGCAAATCGAGGGAATTGAACCCAACTCTGTGACTCTATTGGCAGTAATCTCTGCCTGCACCAATCTATCTTCCCTAGACAATGGACGCGGAGTCCATGGCTACATCTTGAAATCCAGCTTTTATTCTGACATTTTCATCGGAAATTCCCTAATAAATATGTACTCAAAGTGTGGCTGTCTTGTTGCGTCGCACCAAATCTTCAAAGAAATGCCTGTCAAAGATTCAATTTCATGGAGCGCACTAATCAGTGCATATGGACTTCATGGCCTGCGGTGAGGAAGCTTTGCAACTCTTTTATGAGATGCAAGAGAGAGGGATGGAGCCAGATGCAGTCACACACCTTGCCATTTTATCAGCTTGCAACCATGCCGGTCTTGTTGAAGAAGGACAAAATTTCTTTGATAATGCAATTAAAGAGGATAAAATACCATTAAGTAGAGAGCATTATGCTTGCTATGTTGATCTTCTTGGAAGGTCAGGCAAGCTAGAAGATGCTTGTGAGGTGGTGAGCATAATGCCCATGAAACCAAGCCCAAGAATTTGGAGCTCTTTGGTATCAGCTTGTAAGCTTCATGGAAGATTGGAAGTCGCAGAAATGCTAGCGCATAGGCTTATTAAGTCAGAACCTGGGAATGCTGCCAACTATACCTTATTGAGCATGGTTTATGCTGAATCCAGTAACTGGATCGGTGTAGAAGAAGTAAGGAGAGTCATGAGTGTGAGAGGACTAAAGAAGAGCCATGGGTTCAGCTGGATTGAGCTTGAGAGGAGTTCATAGCAGAGCAAAAATTCTCCCTGCAAGCTGACTGTCCTTTATTGAGCATGCACCTGGTTTGTAACTCACCACACCTATGCTCCAAGTAAAGCAATATTTCTTGGCCGCATCAGAGAAGTGACGTGATTGGGTACTGCCACAATTTAGTTTTGGTGTAACATGTTCTTGAGTTCCCTAATCTTGATATTTCAGGCATGCAGATAGGGGGATGTTTCTTTCCAAAAAATGTTATTCAGGCCTTTTCTTTGCCTTCCTCAAAATTTTTTAGGAAATTTTTAATTATTTTGTCAGAGCCTCATTCAAGGAATTTACTGTGTAAACTGCCAATTTATTTATTTGTTTATTAAACTTTCCCACTGGACAGCACACGAATAATGATCAGGCATGCTGAAGGATTGTAGAAAATTTCATTTATTAGAACCAGTGATGTCTGTGAATTCAATGAGATTAGAAATATTCAATGGCATTCTGTTTGGTAGACAAAGCATGCTTTTGCACTACTGCATTTCATAAGGATGTGAAGGTGGGAGAGGTTATTAGGTAGTCTAAAGAGGGAAAAGAATGAAATCTAGCTTCTATTAGATCTTTGCAGGATTGGGAGTTAGAGTTGGCAGATGCCCTTCCAATAGAGGTTGTATTTGCAATGGAAGCATGGAGACACTTGATCATCTTTTTACAGTGCCATTTTGCTTTTGACCTCTGGTTGTTTATCTCTCTCATTGGAGTAAGGTGGGTCCTTCAGGAGAAGGTGGAGAATCTCCTACAGGGATGCTTGGGTAAGGTGCCAAACCCAAGTGCCTTATAAGGTTGGAGAGGAACTCCCAATTGCCTCCCCCAGTGTGTTCAAAACAAGTAGAAGATTCTTCAGGATTCAGCATTGTCTGCTTTGTAGAGAAAAAAAAAAATTTGTGAAATTGTTTTATTCTTTGTTATTGGGGTCAACAGATATTAGAGGCCTTTCTCATCTTGATATTTAGAATCTCTGTACATTATGCCTCTTTGGATCTTGGAAAAGATCAAATGAAAGGAATGTGAGATGATAATTTTTTTTTTTGATAAAGAGATGATAAAAAAAATATTCATAAAGGTAACCTTTTTAAGCAATTTTAGAAATTTTACTTTACTTTCAATCCTACTCTGATATCCAGACAGAGTCTATATGCTTTTTCAGGTTGGTTTCCCTAGCAATGTTGGTTTGTGCCATTTTTGCTTTTGAGTCTTGTATACATCCTATGAACACAGGGCTTCCATTTATATATTGAATAAAATGTTAATTCAGATTCAAATAGTTGCATGTGAAACTTATATTTAAACCCCATGCTGCACGTCTTCCTTTAGGTGACATCTCCATATGGTAACAACATTCACCACCAAGAGAATGTGACCCACGGGCAGTTTGCTCTTACGACTACCGAAGGGGGAAACTACTTGGCCTGTTTCTGGGTGGATGGCAATCATCAAGGAGGTGCAGGCATAACTGTTAGCCTTGACTGGAGAATTGGAATTGGGGCAAAGGATTGGGAATCAGTTGCAAGGAAAGAAAAGATTGAGGTGAGTACCTTAGATGCTTTATCTTCCTGAATTATCAAAAGGTATTTAGGTTTCCATGCATTTCCCTTTTCACTTTTTCTTCTGGTCACCCATATGTGATGTCTGTTTGTCTAGGGTGTTGAACTTGAGCTGAGGAGACTTGAAGGAGCAGTGCAAGCCATCCATGAGAATTTAATCTATCTCAAGAATAGGTACTTTTATGGAGGCTTTCTTGCTGATGCTCTGTTTATTATTATTCCCCTTGTGTTTGATTATTTTCCATTTATTGCTTAAATATCCTCCTTTTCTTCACCTGTCTGATGCTCTTAAAGAAATTTAAATTTGTGGTCACTTTTGGCTGAAATGATTATATTAACATTTAAATAATGAGTGTTTTTATTTGTTTGTTTTACATCCTAGGGATAGATAGGGTTTGAAGTGAGGAAATACAAGGTGGTTTTGATCTAAATTTATGTTTTTTTTTTTTTTTTTTTTTTTTTTTTTTGGCTTGGATATTGCACACAGGGAAGCAGAGATGAGGGAAGTAAGCGAATTAACCAATGGCAGAGTGGCATGGTTCAGTATCATGTCCCTTGGTGTCTGCATTGTCGTTTCAGCTTTGCAATTGTGGTACTTGAAGCGCTTCTTCGAAAGAAGAAACTTATCTAGATTTTATGTTCAAATCATGTTTCCTCGTATGGAACTGGCCAATGTCTGGAGAATTAAAACAATGGATAGAACTCATCTATCCTCTTTGTATCGTAGTTATATTTTTTTCCCCCCTTTCCCTACTTTTCCTTATAGTGTGGGGAAATATTTTAACATGGATGGATGGCGATTCAGATTTCCACAGCCATCTTGTCAAACGAGGGAGAATTATGATTGTTTTGTCATAACAGGAGCATCAGATGTAACATTTGTTTTGAAACACTTTAGATCTTTGTAGGTTTGATTCCTCTTTCATTCACATATTTTGATAGAGTACAATTGTCTATATGCTCCCTTTGGGCTCCCATTTTTTTTCCCTCCACTTTTTCTGCTGGTGGGCTGTGCGGGGTGTTTACAGATTGGAACATCAGGGTATAATTAGAACCCCGCGGTCGCCTTCTTGTATCGAGGAATGTTGTACGTCATTTGTGGATTGATCTTTAACAGTCTATTTTACTTCTCTGTTCCACGGGGAAAAATGATGAATATAGAATACCATATGAAGTATGAACTAAGCAATGTTATAGATGAACGGGGTAGGGACTAGTCTGGACCTAAACCTTGGCAACAGTAGGCCTAGGATTGAGCCGATGATGTGAGCACATGCTAATTTAACTTATATCAACACCATATATTATTAGGGGTTATATCCTGTGCATTTGCCCAATGTACATGGTAACCCACTAATGCACGAGATACAATCTCAATGAAGGAGCTAATATTGGTTATATCAGCATGTGCTCACCTAACCGTCCCTAGCCTAGGATATCCTATGTCATCAAAAAATAAAAATTAAAATAAAAATAAAATGCAGTGCTATAGATAAATTGCACACATCTGGGCTCAAACGCTGAGAATTTTTCAATATTGTTGCATGCTCAGGGCACATAATATTGATGTCGTGTTCCCTTGGCTTGCCATGGGTCCTATGCAGTTTCTAGCTATTTTCTTGATTACATAAATGTCGATGCCGTCTTTCCACTGGCTTGCTATGGTCTTTGGATTGTACGCATTTAGACCATAATAATGGAAACTCTAGGCAACACAATCTTAAACTTTAAACGAATCTTGAATTTAATTCCTCAAGGAAAAATTATTAAAATCAATTTTCAAGTCGATACCGCAAACAAGCAAAGGAACAATTTCAAAAGGTACAGAAATTATAAGTTCTGTAATGGAGCGGGCTTTACTGGCTGGACCTGGATTTGGAAGAAAACAAAGAATCAACGATTTAAGAAACCACTCAACTACCAAGAGTTTCAAATGGTAAAGTCCCTATGGTTTTTGCAATGATGAACCAATGGCATTAACAAAAACAAAATTTCCATTGTCATTTGTGAAGGTCTGCAAATTTTAAATTGCTTCCACACCTAAATGGTCCATCAACAGAATTTGCAATGACAGCCATTAAGCTAGTTTTTTTGCTTGAATGTAACGATGTCACCCCCCCCACACAAAACAAATCAAATGATTGTAACTCAGTTAAAGATAAAAGTAGAAAACCCATTTTACAGTGACTCTTCTCCTCAAGATCTCTCTTTCAAAGATGAAAGGATATTTATGTCGAATACAAATTATACAGAGAGGGATATAAAAAATTTATTGTTTCAATGCAGCTACTAGCTTCTTCTGGATGAGCTCCACTCCAAGGCGAGGAGATAATCTAGGTAGAGTTTGCTGCAATAGAGAGATCATTTGTGTGAGATATCACCATCAGAAAATGGCCTCTACAAAAGTATATTTAAAAGTAAGTCTTCTCAGGTCAGCCAGATTTCTATGCAGAGGCTCATATACAAGATGCTCCACTATTTTATTCAGTAAGGAATCAATCTTGTACGACTTAACATGATGTCTTGGCTCTGGACAATTTTCACAAAATAAATCCCTTTTATGTAGTGACCAAACTTTTACCTTACTTTAATATTTAAGAAATGATTTGATGTCTAGTCCTTCAAGTCTGATAAAACAAACAAGATCAAAACACTACCAAGATGAAACACCCCCATGTGTTCTCTCAATTGCTTCTCCACTTCAAAGTAATTATCAATTATAAATACACCCATGACTAACATGTCAGTTCTATTCTTAGAGATGTTCTACACTTGCATGATCTAGATGTTGTACCATACAGCACTATGTAAGTTCATGACTTGTTTTTTTTTTTTTTTTTCCCTTTTCTTTTATTTGTTTTACTGCAGGAATGCCAGTTTTTAAAATGGAATTGGCTATCCCACTCAAACACACAAATCATAATGGGAATTCCTATCCAATCAGTTGCAATAATCAATACTTCAATAGCCAATTTATAAGCATTAAGGCAAAGGCAAAGGATTGCATCTCCAAACTAAATCAGCAGCTCACTACTAGGTTTACTCATGTAAGAATTACTCGAATTTTCCACATAAATCAGAAATCCAGTGCATAGGCTTCTGAAGCAACATATTACAGGATAAAAAGGAGGAGGTAGAATTTGAGCTATGGATACAGCCTCAGGCCCAAAAAATTATCTAAGAGAGGGATTCTTAAAAATAGTTTATACAAAAACACCACCAAGCTATGAGACTGAGAATACAATTATTAACAACCTCCACAGGGACCTTAGCCTCATCAAAGATATGAAGATTCCTCTCTTGATAATAATTACTAAAATGGCAAAGAGAGATATTTGACTACAGTATCGTCCCTAACATCCCAAGCCTTCAATTAATGACAATCTATAACACCAAGTAAATATGTGTGCATGACCCAACACATTACATATCTTGAGAGAAAACCAACGCAATGGATTCAGAAATGCAGCAACAGATAAAAAGTTGATCCACATCCTTAGCCACCAGTTTACAAAGAAAACACAAATTGATGATAATGCAAGGCCTTCAAAGAATGCAATGTACTGTTAAGATCTCATGTTATAATTGTAGAAACAATAGAAACTGTGAAGAGATTTGTTGCTACAACTATAACAATAGAACCTGAGAAGAGAATTGAATTGAAAAAATGATCACGTCCCCTTATCCTCACCTATCAAGCCGACCTCATAAAAGGGCTAGAGCACCATGAAAGGAAGAAAACTCCCAATTCTACAAATTCCCAGAAAGGCACGAAATATAGGCTACTACAGATTCCCATTATTCAATTTAGTAAGGTTTTGCCTCACATAGTCACATTCCCTCCTTTATCAACAAAAAATCTAATATAAAGGCAGAAATCTGATACAAAGGCATACGGCAACTCCAAGATATCCTTCCACAGCCTGACCTTTTCTCCAGTCACTCAACAAAAATCTGATAATAGAAATCCAGCTTCATTACAGAAATGCCCATTTACTTTCGATATAGCTTTCTGGTTAATGGGTTGGCTCTAACACTACTTCAAGATCATAAGCTACGTACTAATTTTAAGGCTTGCCATTACAAAATTAACACGAAAGTACGATAAAGGCTCAAATTTTACAAAATGCATGCCTAAAAACGAAATTTAGGAAAACCCAAATGCGAAATCGATAAAACTAACCTCAGTGCCATCAGAGAGTACTTTTGCCAACACGGGTATCTCATACTGGTAAGCCCTTTCCCACTCAGGATTGGTCGTAATATCCCTTATCTGAAAAAACCCAACAAGTCAACAACACCCAAAAATTTATAGAGAGAGATTCTGGTAATGTCCCTTCTCTGGAAAAACAGAGAGAGAGAGAGAGAGAGAGAGAGAGAGAAAGGGTACCTGTAAATCGACGTCGTAGAGGGAATCAGGGCCAGAGAGAGAGAAGGCAGCGTGAAGCTTTTCTTTGAGGCCATCGCACGAACAGCAGCCTGGTTTGGAGTAGAGAACGAGCTTTCTTGAGGTCGAAGAAGACGAAGACGAAGAATAAGAGGAGGCCAAAGGGGTCAAGACCCACCTCGCCCTTTGTCTGGTAAACAAAGCCATGGACAATGGAGGTGTTACTGCTCCAGCCACAGCCATCATGTCTGCGAAATCTCCCAAGTCTGATGCACCCCAATATGGATGGCCGAATGGGTAGTAATTGTGGATATGGGCCAGGTTTGTGTTTGAGGCTTGCCAGATTTCGAATTTCGGGGAACGGCTATTGCAACCCCCCATTCCTATAAGCCCACCTCTCGTCCTTTAGGTTTTTAAGGTTTTATGCAAAATATAAAAGGTTTTTATGAAAACCAGCCATGATGTCTACTAAAAAACATCATTTTGAACAACTTTGCAGAAGAAAGTTTTTCCAAAATCTATCGTTTAAATATACTTTTTAGCCATTTATAGCTTTTATTTCATTTTTTGCCAAAACGTCTACCTAAACGATAGATTTTAGAAAAACTTTCTTCTGCAAAGTTGTTCAAAATGATGTTTTCTAGTGGACATCACTGCCGGTTTTCATAAAAACTTTTTGTATTTTGCATAAAACCTTAAAAACCTATAGGATGGGGGTGGGTTTATAGGAATGGGGGGTTGCAATAGCCGTTCCCTTTCGAATACTCAAACGGCCCAAGTTGATTTCTTTTTTGGTGGAATTTCATATTGGTCCTGCCTACAGGCAAATAATTACATATGCCTATAAATGATTACTAACTTTCTAGTATATGACTACTAACTTCGTATTAGATGACTACTAGCTTAATTAAGAATGACAACTAATTTGTATTTTTGGGGAGGTGGCCCAAATAGAAGAAGTGAATTTTTTTACTTTTGATAAAAATGCACTAACTTATGTGGTAAATGAAATGATGTCAAATAATTTGTTATTGTCTTAATGAGTCAACGCCACACTATCAACCGCATGAGTTGGTAACTTGGTACAAAGGGTTGTTGCATTTAGCACTACTCATTTTTAATTTTTGGGTTATCGGCAAGTTGGTTGGTGAACTTTGAACAACTTCGCAATCATAAACTACTAAGGAAGGTCGACGTCTTGCAATTTTAGTAACATAACTAACCCCTTCAAGATACTAATAAACTCGATAATCAACACAAAGATGGATTTATCCTGAGGATTAATCGATACATGAATAGACAATAGCATTGTATGTTATTAAGATATTAATCAGATTTGAATAGCTCGTCGGCCAAAAAAAATAATAATAACAAAATGAAATATAAAAAAAAATGAAAAAGGAATGAAAAACAACGTTGGAGCTATTATGAATAATTAGTTAACATTTTCTAAAGACGTTGTTGAAGACTTGGAAGTGTTAAGGTCGGAGTGATGGATTGTAATATGGAGTTACTGATGGGTTTTCGTTAATGGACAAGCTGAAGCTGGGCCAAACGTACACGTACAAAGCTTTGAATAGAGTTAGTTGAGCAGCTTGAGCTCGTGCCAATTTAAAGCCCGAACCTAAGTTCTAACAATAAAGCCCAATGAATCTGTTGAGTGGGCTTTATTGCAACTCAGCTCCTCAACAAAGACTGAAAAGCCCATAACTCGTATTAGATGGGTTTGCTTGGATTCCTTTGCTATCCCTTTGAGAAAATGGTAGCCCATTTTGGATGCAATTATCTGCAATGCTTTTAGGAAATGTTGGAAGCTCTTGCTTCACTGCTATTAACTAAGAAGCATGGATATGGATACAGATACGTGATACGGGTACGAACATGGATACGGTAAATATTCAAAATTTAGGATACAATATGGCGGGGATAGGCATTAATAGAACATTTATTTATATATCATTATATTATATATATATAACTAAAAATATCATATAACATCACGTAAATCATTCGAAATGCATACTTTCATATTGTTTTTAGAAATTATAGTTGAGTTGTTCGTAGAAAACTATATGACAAAAAAGAAAAGAATGAACAAAAAGGAAGGAAAAAAAAAAAGTAAAGTGAAAGATGTCGTGTTGGAGAAGTGTCGTGTCCTGTTACGACACGCAACATTTGGAGAAGTGTCTGTGCTTCCTAGTTGCTTTATATTAAGGTGCAAATGTGCAATCAATCACCCTTTTATCTCATAAAAGGTGGTATATCTCATCCATTCATGCAATGCTATAAGATTAACTGACGTGAGCATCATCTTGTATTATTTCCTTTTTCTTTTTTTTTGGGGTACCTTTCTCCTTTTCTTTGCACTTGATTGAAATCAATTTTAATTAGGATTGAATTGATAATAGAAAACTTTCAAATATCCATTATAATCCAAAATAAGATAATAGAACTTATTAAATATCAATTACAAACCAAAAATAAATGGGTAGGCTTTTGAGAACTAATCGCGATATCAAGCCAAAGAGTATTTTTGACATATAAAATAGGTTGTAAAAACAAAGGGGTTGGAGGTCTACAAAAATTTGATTAACAAATAATTCACCAAATTTAAGCACTTTTAATCAGATTTATAATTCTTCCAGATCGACACTAGAATATATTCAATTTATTCCAAAAGAGCTCTTATTTATTTTATTTTTTGAAAAAAGGAAATATCATTAACAAATTAAAATATCTCTTATTTTTCTTCTCAAGAAATGTACTTTATCAAGAATGAAGGTGTAGTGCGACTACACGTGAATTTCTTTCATAGGTGACTTTCCAAAGTGTGGGATATTGAGAGCAATCACAATTCCACAAGAGAAGTGGGACAAGACCAAATCACACTGCCTAACCGAAAGTATAATAGAACCATAGATAAGTTCCTCCCTCCTCTGTCGAGGGGACCTAATTGGGGTCTTCTCCGATGAGCTACTTGTGGTTGAGTTTTAAAAGCCACTCCAAAGGGAAGATACCTCTTCAGTCACAATACCTTTAATAGTGGAATAATTCTCTTTAGTAGTGACAATTTTGTTCAATCTCAAAGGATAACTAAATGATACAAGTTCAGGTCGGTCTCTCCACTTTATTTAGTCTCACTCTCTTCTGCTTTCTCATGCATGCAGTCATGGGATGGATAGACAAATCATCATCTTTATGTCTCTCCCGCACCCAACTTTTGACTCTATTTTTGTACTTGTGTAACCTCTTTCTAGACAATAATTCAGTGGTCCATCCCATTTGATTGTGGACTCTACTTTTCCTCGTTGCATGGCTAATTAGCAGAAAGAATTCCGCACCTAATTTACCAATAGCAAAATAATAATAACAATAATAAAACAAAAAGAAGAATAGCACTCTTAGAATGAATATCCTCATCCTATTATATATTGAGGATGACCCTAACTTTATTTTACCTGCACAACTTATTTTTAGTGAGTTCTTTGTGATTGGGATTTTAAGATATCATTCTACTTAAAAAAATGTTGCTTCGCCCACCTAATACACCTACCATTGACTATCCATTAGACATGGCAGTCTTTCTCTTCTTCATATCATACATAATAACCAAAATGTCTTCTTTGCTTCAACTTGCATATATGATGGGTAATGATTGATGGGTGATAAGGTAGTAAGCTTGCTACCAATATGTTTTCTTCAGTACTGTGTTGGAGCTTGCTATAGGCGTTGTTCTTTTTAGTATCATTCTTGCTGAGAAGATCTTTCTTGTTTTATGGCTTTTGTTTGGTACATTTGGTGTGGGGTGGTTTTTCTTTGTCTTGGGGTGCTGTGAGTTATTGTATTCTATCTTTGCAATTAATAATTTTTTTTTTTTCCTGACTATAAAAGAAAGAAAAAGGAAAAATCTTAAGGAACTCACTTGGTACAGTCATAGTATATGGCGTGAACCCTCGATCTTACAATCTAAGCAGCCAAAGAAGGCTCAATATATATCCATCATATGATTGATCCGGCATACTCATGTGATCAATTCTAAGTGAAATAAATTTAATTTGATGGGAGTTTAAGTCATTGGATTTTAATTATAATCCACAATTTATTTATTTTTTCAGCCATTTCAAAAGGAGAGTAGGCTAATTAAATTAGATGGCCGGAATTTGTTTCACTAAGCTAGTTTTTGAACACGTTTAACTGGTGCTTACCAGATCCACTTCCAAAAGTCTCAGTCTCACACTCAATAATGGAACTTCTCACGTGGAAAAATGTCACTTTTAAAGAATTGAACCACACAGAGTTGCATGCAGCACGATTGCAAAATTTTAAGGTTAAAAATCAAGAAAGTTGGGATGAATAATAAATTATCGTGGAACCTTTTTTTAGTGGTTCATCTTAACCGTACTGCATCTAATTTCTTAAAAGCAAAAAAAAAAAAAAACAAAAAAAAAGAAGAAGAAGAAGAAAGCAATTTTTTTACGCAACATTTGATTAAGTTTGATTATTTAAAAATATTTAATATTATATAGGTACAAAAGAATCACAAAACTTGATGCGAAAATCAAGAGAGTATCTAAAAACGAATTAATAATCTTAAAGGTACCAAATAAACAATCATGGAATTTAGGTCAGTGGTTTGATCAATCATATTAATTAATTTGCTAATTAGTTTAAACTAAAAATCTAACATAAAGCTTGTATAAAAAAAAGAAGAAAATCTAACATAAAGCTAGTGTAATTAATAATTCATACAACATGCATTTATGATAATTTTGACTGATTAAGTCATGAAGGAGAAGATATTTATCAAAGTTGGATGTTAAGGTATGAGGGCATGGATCAAGATCTAAAATGGTCCTCCTTTTTACCCCACAAAAAAAAAAAAAAAAAAAAAAGGAAAAAAAAAATATCCATCCTGATTTACCTTTAATTGGCCGGCTTTATAACAAAAGGAGAGTGTTTTGCAGCATTGATAATTAATGGACTTTTATTTTTTTTTTCTCGCCTAATGGTTTAATTGGAATAATTCCATTCAACAGTGGAATTTCTGCTTCTGTCATGTAGACTCTAGAGATCATTTTAATTTTAATTTTTTCCTCTTTTATTTTTGTAAAATGCTTTTATTACTAGCAACGCACATACTAAGAAAGCCAAGGGTATGGTAATCGATGCGACAAAGGCGCTTGTAACATAATTATATCGATCATTAAACCATGGGTAGGGTAAGGTTGTTTCTTAAACCTATGCATGCTGAGTAGGAATTTCATTAAACCATGAAATTAATAATAATTAGCAAGGTGAAAATTAACCCACAACTAGCAATTTTTGAAAACATTTTAAGAAAGCAAAACAGCTAGTCAGTCGTCAGAAACAATTAAAGATCCTAGCCAAACACGCAGGAGCAGTTTCAGTACCATTAGAGGCCTTCCCTAAAATTGACCCACTCAATTTTGTCCACAATTGCACTAATATCTCAAAGTGGCTTTCCATTACAACCACTATTTTCTTTTGTTTTGTTACATGAGAAATATTAAATCGATTTTTTTTTTTTAATATGACTTAGTTGCTCTTAATGCCCAAATTTCCGTGTACTACCTTTTTAATTATAAATTTAAAAATAAATCGCCAATGAGATGAAACAGACCAGGTCAGCCTCCACCACCACTTTGGGAACCTATTAGTCAAGGGGACACCCATTGATTAAGCTTTAGTGAGGACTTGTCTCTATGTGCTCTCTAATTAGTCATTTCTCTATGAGCCATGGTAGGGTTCTTTTACTACGTACGTCACCAATGGCAAACAAAGATTATGTGATGATTTCGATCTTGACTTCTCCTTTCTGCTTAATATATTAATTAATTATTAGTAATTAATTTCATGGTGATGTGCGAGACCTGTTGTCTGATGGATGAAGATTAGATGAACAGATTAATTGAAGCCAGAATGCATGGTGAGCTTACGAGACATGCATGCACTTGATTTAATAACATCCCAAAATGCATCCATCTGCTTATGCGGTCAGTTAAACTTAAGAGTCCAACAAAATTATTATAATACTCCCTCCGTTCATAAATAAATGTCATATTTTTCTTTTTGAGATGTTTCAAAATAATTGTCCTATTTCAAAAGTCAATGGTAATTTTTGATTCATTTCCTAAAATATCCTTAAAAAAGTATTCTCACCTTTTCTAATGTTTTACACGCTTGAGGGCAAAATTAGAATTTCAAGACATATGCATTGATGTGAAAGTATTTAATAGAGTTTTCTTAAAAAGCATGTTTTTTCAAATAGGACAATTAATTTGGAATGAAAGGAGTAATAAATTAAATAAATATATAGTAATGCAAACCCAAAAACCCCAAAAAAAAAAAATACACAGCAACAACAACAACAAAAGGCCGGGATAAGTACAAATAGTGGGTTTGGGTGTCACACCATCTCGCACTATGCCTAATATGGCATAGAACATAATGGGTCCCATGGCTCATATATGCACTAATCATATGTACATATATCACCACGCACTCGCACTGGTAGTATGGGCATTAATCGATCATATTATGTTGGAATATAATATTGACCAATATATGGCCAGCACTTTTCTTCCCCCCCCCCTTTTTTTTTTTTTTTTTTTTGTGGGGGTGTGGGGTGGGGTGTGAACAATTCAAGTCTATAATATTGTATTTTAACTTTATGGAATCTACTTATACACAATTTATGCCTGGACTGCTTTTTCTATTAAATATGAATTTGGAGGATATCAATTATCCACATTTTTCTCACTCCCTCATGCATGAGCCAACGCACTAGCCGCTTGTGGGAAAACAATTACACTAGCTAGGTTCCGTGATCTTATCCTTAATTAGCGGTACTTCTATCTTCCGAAGGATGATTCAATAGACAAATTAAATAAGCTCCATGGACAATTCACTCGCCATTTATCCAGTCAGGTAAGAACATACATATACTCCCTACGTCACACAAAATAGTTATTTTTTCCTTTTTCGGTTGTTCCGAAATGTCTGTGCCTTGAAAAGTCAAATTATAAATTTTCTTAACTTTCATATTTTATCCTTTATTATACAAAGAATTACTTTAAACACAATGCATTATTAGTAGGATAAGGGTACTTTTGGAAAGAAAAAATTGAATGGATGACAAATCAATGCATTAATTAAGTTTTCTTAATCTGTGTGCTCTTTCAAAGAGGTTTATCTTTATGGGACAGAATTAGTACAAGTTATATCAGTACCATGCATCGAGGATTGTACTAATGCATCGACCTCATATATCTTGTAATGTACCCATCAATATATATGCATAGGGTACAACCTCAATGCGAATACTGGTACACTCCCTTTGTTCTTACTATATTGGCTTCCTTTTATTTTTTTGGGATGTTCCAAGTTCAAAATGCTGATGATTATTTTTATTTGACATCCTAAAATACCTTTTTTCATGGGTGGTTTATTTTTTTTACAATGTTTGTACCCTCGAAGGTAAAACTAAAATATTAAAATATATATGTTGATGTGAAAATATTTACTTCAGTTGTCTCATTTTATTTGATCATTTTGACTAAAAACACATGTATTAAATGCACTGTCACGTCACCTATTTTATTTTAACTTTCCAAATTTGTCATCATATGGAAAAAATGTTCAATTTTCTAAGAGAAAAAATCAAGTAAAATAAAAGGGTATTTTAGAAAAATTAACGTACCTTTTTGTTGCAATATATCCTTCGTCTGACATATAGTCTCCAGGATTACCATTGATCTTCCATTGGTAACTTGCAAACCATTGAATCAATAGTTGTCATGCATGGAACCCATAGAGGGGAACACTAGGTAGTGGTCTTAGAATAAGTTCTTCCATTGGTAACTTGAACACTAGCTAGCTAGTGGTCTCAGAATATGCAGCGAGACAGCGACCCTGCAAATCATATATACCTAATGACGATTTATCTCCATCCAATTAATCATAGAGGAGTAAAAAACCCTAGTTGTATCTGGTGCAATTCCAACTCCCCATTACACAATGAATAGAAATTATTATTCTATATAAAGGAGAAAGGCACGAAAACATTATATCATAGTGTTGATTACCATGGCAAGCATTATTGTGAATGAAAAATTTTGCAAGGGTCCCTATTGATTGTCGTCACATACTCTTACGTGTGGGTCTCCATATTTCAATTTGCCTTTTTCTTTGCTTATATAAGAAGGGCTTACTAGATTTTAGTCTCTCATTCACCAAGAGCTCCCTTCCCCCACCACCCTCAAAAAAAAGAAGAGAAAAAAATACCCCCAACACTAAAGGACCCAAACACACGTGAAATGGGGGACCAAGTAGCATGTGGGAAGTCATGTGCAGGGGTCAACAAGGCAAAACCTTATTTGCTTACGATAGGCTTGCAATTCGGGTTTGCTGGGTTGTACATCATCTCCATGGCTACTCTGAATCATGGGATGAGTCGTTTTGTGCTCATTGTGTATCGCAATGCTGTTGCTGCACTTTCCTCGCGCCTTTTGCACTGGTTCTTGAAAGGTACACGTACCATGTTTAATTATTTTTTTTATTTTTATTTTTTTTAAAGAAAAAAAAATCTCAGTTGATGCAAGAATTTAACTCTCATGCATGCTCACGTTGGTGGAATAAAAGTCACTGTTATTTGCCGGGGATGGAACTAATCTTTTGTGCTTTGGTTTTACAGGAAAATAAGGCCAAAGATGACTTTCAGGGTCTTCTTACAGATAATGTTGCTGGGTTTTCTAGAGTAATGCTCTATTCCATGCATGTCATATATGTACATAAATTAAGGCCCACTCATCTTTAGGCCCACTCAATCTCAACCATCCTCCTCCATAGCCCAAGTAGCCCGCCACCAATACAAGCTAGGCTTGTATGGCAGTTTTTCTTACCAAAAAGAATATATAGGCAGCGTTTGGTTAATATTTTGAAAGTACTTTTCTTGTTTTCAAGAGAATATTTTGTTTTACTTTCAAATACTAAGCAAGAGAGCTTTTAATGACTTGTATAAAATCTAAACCAATAGAGGGCATAAATTGGAGATGAGACGAACCGAAAACTAGATTTATGCCCTCTTTTAGGGGAATGATATATGTATCTTTTGTGATTAACTCCGAATATATATCTTTTTAAGGAACATGATCATGACTTTTTGATAATTGTATCCTTAATTGATTATTAGGCCAATCCTTGATCAGAACTTGACCTATTTGGGAATGAAATATACATCAGCATCATATGCCTCTGCCATTATGAACGCCGTTCCTGCTGTCACCTTCATTATCGCATCTATTCTCCGGTAAGATTCAACATCCGGCTTTTTGTGTATTAGCTCGTACAAATTATATAAGTATGTATATATGAGAAAAACTTTCATGCAACTGTGATACGGTTACGTGGTATCAAGATCAAGTAAAGTGGGCTTGTGAAGTTAAAAAGTACTTTGACAATTTCACTTTACTTGAATCTTATTGACCCGTAATACCACATGACCTATCACAGTTGCATAGAAGTTCTTCTCCCGACTTTCTCCTGAGTTTTAGGACTCCAGTGGAGGAAAAAGGTGGGGCCATTGTTAAGTGAAATGAGACCTCAAGTAGGGACGTACGTACCACTAGATGATTCCCTTCTTTTTTTTTTTGCTGTTTTTTTGGTGCATCACTAGATGATTCATTTTGAATATACCACCTTTGGGATTCCGTAGAAATAGAAGGAAGAATCTAAGAAAAGACTTAAAAAGGAAAGGAAAACAAAAAGGAAAAAAGACTTCACCGTTCATGGTGGGAGTCATCTTCCAATGAAATTTCGCTTTGGGACGTAAAAGACCTAATGTCAAGGGCCCTTTTTTCTCTTTTTTTTATTGCTAGGAAATGTCAGTGGCATCCTGCAAAGTTCTCAACAACAATCCTTAAAACCTGGGGGACTTACAGATAGGTTCGGTTATGGCAAACAATTATAAGTCAATTATAGTTAGTAATCATTCTTAGTTAAGTTAGTAGTTATTTACTAATAAATTAGTAATTATTTGTATTGAACTGTAATTGTTTACCTCTAACCGGATCTATCTATAATTCCCCCACAACTCAACCCGATCAACAAAGCATTACCTAACTACAATGCTTGGGCATAAGCGAAGTTGGGCAAGGGGGTAATTTTGGAAATATATATTTTAATAAATGAGAAATCAATGTAATGATGATTTTTATTAAATTATGTGTTTTGTCAAATTTGACTTATTTTTGTAGGACAGATGGAGTAATTTTTTTTTTTCCACCCTACTCTTCTTTTTTTTTTTTTTTTTTTTTTTTTTTTCCTTTCTATAAAACCCAAACCCCACCAGCAAATCTTTCATTTCATAAGAGAGGCCCAATACTCTTTTAGACGTCTCCCATTCCCTCTCTCTCTCAAAACACACCAGATCTCCCAATCCTTCTCTCTCTCTCTCTCTCTCTCTCTCTCTCTATAAGAATTACCCCCCACTAACCGAAGTTTGCCTCTTATGAACTAAATTCATAAACTGACACTTGGGTTTGGGGTTGGCAATATACATGAACTCCTTTTTTCATTTTTTAGTTTTATTTTCAAAGTACCTCCTCATGATGGCATGGACCATAATAAACGTGACAAAATATTTATTTTTATTACATAATTAACACGGAATTAATTAGGTCATCAGGTTAGAGCGCTTGAAGATCAAAGAAGTGGGCAGTCAAGCTAAAGTCATTGGAACCATAGTAACCTTCGCAGGAACATTGCTCATGACATTGTACAAAGGCCCCATCATTGATCTACCATGGTCCCATAAAACCATTGACCACCATGGAAGCATCGCCCATTCCTTCGATACCAATTGGATCACAGGGACACTTCTCATCCTTGTTGGCTGCTTCGCTTGGTCCTGTTTCTACGTGTTGCAAGTAAGTCTCAATTTGTGCCTCTGATTACCTCACGAATGATATTCATAGGTGACACTCTAGGGGAAAAAAAAGGAAAGAAATCCACATTATGACTCCTAATGGCTGTTTGAATGCTCTGTGTCTTATGGCTGCAGTCAATAACTGTGAAGTCATACCCAGCGGAGTTCTCTCTGTCGTCCTTGATATGCTTGGCGGGCACTATGCAGAGCGCAGCACTAGCGCTTGTGGTGGAACATCATCCTGGCGCCTGGTCCATTGGCTGGGACTCTAGGCTCTTTGCTCCCCTTTATACTGTAAGTGGCAGACGCAGCCCCCTAATTAAGTATTGTGAGATGAGTACTCTGTTTAGTAAACCCAATTCTTAATTCTTCATGGAAGGGGAAGCACTCGAATCCCCCTTTCTTTTTTTCTTTTTTTTTCTTTTTTTTTTCTAAAAAACACTTACATGATAGTCCATCATTAATTTTGCAAAGATGGGTATTCCCAAAAGAAAATAAATTGAAATTCACATATTGGATATGTGTCGACCCGTCTCACAAACCATCATACTAGTTAACTCTTTATTTTTCGTGTTTCGAACAGATTAACCCTAATAGCATCAAATTAGGGGGTACATTGACATACTGCTAGCCTCGTTCTATTATAGAATAGTGTTACAAAGTATTTTATTCAAATCTTTCCAAATTTAATTTTCTAAATTAGGTGGCATCTTAGTATTCCTCACTGTTCAAAATTCAAATTTCAAAATTTCAAATGTATAGGTTGTCATGTTTCCACATCATTTGAAATGTTAAATTTGAGACAAATAACATTTTTTGTCTCTCGAAATCGGAGTCCGAGTTAAATTCCGAATTAACCAACCAAGTTTTTTTTTTATTTTTAATTTCAGGGAATTGTTAGTTCGGGAATTACGTACTACGTACAAGGCATGGTGATGAAGACAAGAGGCCCAGTGTTCGTAACAGCCTTCAACCCTCTCTGCATGATCATCGTCGCTATTCTGGGTTCTGCCATTCTAGCTGAGAAACTCCACCTCGGAAGGTATTCTATTCACATATAACCCCAATTACACTTGATTTCTACAACTTTCATTGTCCATTGCCTATTTCATTTTTTTTAATCAGCTCCATTGCCTATTTCATTTCAGTATCATTGGAAGCATCATCATCGCCGTCGGCCTTTACTCCGTCGTCTGGGGTAAAAGCAAGGATAATACAGGAATGGTAACATCAACCGAAGAAAACGGGTAAGGCCCAGGAATTGCCAATCACTGCAGCCGATGGAACAAAATTGGTCGCCGGCAGCGGATACATCAATGATGAACATGCTGCAAAGTTTGATGCTCCGGCAAAGCTGATCATATCACAGAAATAGCTAATTCCTCCCTCACCCTTTTCAAGTCTAGTTAAATACAGTAAGCCCTTCATATATATATTAGGCTCCTCCACAATTTGGTGGTGTGAACTGTATATTAATTGTGCGCCATATCATGGTGTGGAGGATGTTGGCACTGAGCCCAAGTGTGTTTTGCCACCACATGGGTTTTTTGTGAGGGTGGGATGTGTAGCCTTTCAACTTTTTAATGTATCTGTCTACCACGGCTGGGGAAAAAGAAAAAAAAAATTCCAATATAAGATAAATATGTCTGATCTAGCTTTGATAAATTGGCATCTATGTCATTTATGTATCTCTATGATTTTTATTTTATCTTTGGTTTGATTGTCACGCCACCTCATCCCCTGTCCCAATAGGAACAGAACACCCATGTTGGTTGAAATGTCAGAGCATTTCTTAAAGGAGGCCTCTGTCGGCACCTCGGTACTTGCTTTATGTCCTCCAATTATTTTATATTTTAAGGTTTTTGGAAAAATATGAAAAAAAATTTCATGGAAACTAACAGTGTGGTCTATTAGAAAACATCATTTTGAACAATTTTATAGATATATTTTTACTAAAATCTATTATTTAAGTGAACTTTTTAGCAATATATGAAATAAAGATAGTAAATGGCAAAAAATTCTATTTAAACGGCAAATCTTGAAAAAAGTTTTTTCTATAAAATTGTTTAAAATAATATTTTTTAGTAGATAACATGAATAATTTTTATAAAATCTTGAAATGAAAATAAATAAGAAATGAAAAATAAGTCGTTGGGTGTCAATAGATTTCTTCTTTCTCAAATGTTTTGATATCTAATATCGACACCCGCCAAGTGAATCAGCCCAAAACAATGGCCGCACTATCTAAACATGTGGGTTGGGCTTGATTTGAACTATCCCAGCCAGACCTAAGGTTAGGTTGGAGTTAGGTCGAGCCGTGGAGGTCCTGGAGTACCTACACAGATCACTGTAGATCGGCATATGTCACAACTATTGCAAGATTTAATGGTTTTGAAAAGACACTTTCATATGCAAAGATTCATAAAAATCATATTTGAGAAAGGACTCCTTTACTTTTCTTTTTTTTTTTTTTTTTTTTATTTGGATAAGTAGGACTCCTTTACTTTCATAACCTCCTTCTTCTTCTTCTCTTTTTATTTTTTTATTTTTTTGGTTGCTCTTTTAACGTGAAGATTATAGCTATATTTTTTTAAAAAGACAGCATTACATCACGGCTTTTATTGCTTTGCAATGTCACTTTTGTTAGGTGATCTTTAAAAAGAATGATCAAGCCTTGCTCGCATATTTTAGGTGAGTCTTATCATTGTGAGTTCACATCATAATTTTGATTTGACGAGATATGTATATTTTGCTTGCTTCAATGTTCATTTTAAATTAGAATAAACTTTATCAATTTGTCACCATGGATTGCAATGAATAAAACAATTTTATTTTTTTTTTAAATCAAAACTTACATACATATTTCAAAGAATAAACTTTATCAATTGTCACCCAGCTGCATTGCAACGAATAAAACGATTTTGAATTTAAAAAATGGTATAATTTCGATCTACACACTAAAAGAAATCTTGCATGGGATATATATCAGCATAACTAGATTATATTCTAAAGAATTCTAGCACATTCTTGAATGAAAGGAATTCCAGCTCTTCAATTCTGGATGATCTTTGTATATTGACATATCATATATTTATACAAGAATTGAGTAGCATCTTTGTACAAGAAAAGGATGAATTCGTGGGCTCTGTTCCTCATAATTAAGGAACCAAACCTCAATAGGAAATAATTTAAGATACAAGGGAATAATTGGTGGAGATATTTATGCACATCATCTAGCTTCTCAAGTCAATGCACAGTTGGTGTATCTCTATCTTCTCTACTGATTTTGTGTTGACAAGAATTTTTGTCATCTTCATTGATTTTGTGATTCTGGTATTAGAGCATATCGTTCTTAGACATATTGAGTCCGTCTTTATTGTCCACGTGACAGGTCATTTAAATCTTGTTAAGTTTGTACGTTCTTTGGCCTATTGAGCCTGTCTTTATTGTTTACGTGACAAGCCATTTGAATCTTGTTATGCCTGCACGTGAGGGGGAGTGTTGAAATATATTACATCCCACATCAATTAAATATCAAATTAAACATGTTTTCATATACCTGTTTAAGCCCTCCACTTATAAACTTAGGGCTTTTAAGTTGGAAACTTAACATAGTATCAGAACATGTTGTTCTTGGCCTTATTGAGCTTGCATTTGTTGCCCACGTGCAAGGCCTGTGTTAAGCTTGCACGTGAGAAAGAGTGTTCGAAAATACGACATCCCACATCGCCTAAATATTAGGTTTAACATGTCTTCATATACTTATTTGGGTCCTTCATTTATAAGTTTAGACTTTTAAGTTGAAACTTTAACATATTCCGTTACAAAATCGATGTATATTAATTAATCGATTCGTAGGGGATCCCTACAAAATAAACAATACTTACCGATAAGACAACACTTCTTCACCAATAAAGACCTCTAAAAGATACCATATGAAAAGTTGGTGCACATAAACCTCAAGAGGAACACAAAAAATTTGAATTAATCTGAGTAATTACGAATAAACAATATCCTTTGGCACACTCGGCCTCGCAAAGGTAAATCTCCGGCAATTACATATGACGTCGAGGAACAAGTTGTCGGTTAATTATTTTCCCTATGATGCCTCTTAGGCTCGCTTGACAAATCTCCCATTAGGTGCCACTAGAGCAATAGGTCAGTGGCAACGAATCTCAATTTTGAATGGTGGCATTTTAGGTTCTCCACTACCTTGTCCTAGGTTTCTGTTTGCAAACAATGCTCAAAACAAATCCATATCCAAAACACACCTTAATTAGTTTCTAATTAGAATGTTGAGTTGCTTATAGCATCATAAGGTTGGTGAAAATTTTGGGTCGGTTTCAGCATGGGAAAACGATGTCCAAACTACTATTAATTTTCTGGGTTTGTTGGCCCCCCACCCCCCACCCCCCGCAAAAAAAAAAAAAAAAAAAAAGCTCAAAGAATGGCCACTCATTTTGTGTTGATGTGTATGCATGCATGCATGCAAGATATGAGGCGAATTGGGCTTCATGATTTTTTTATTTTTTTATTTGGGAAGTAATTCTCGACCACATCTCTCCAAAATGTGCAGGCACTGTACAAACAGTAGTAGTCTACTATCAATATATGGACAAAAAATGTTTTCTTTTATGCCTGCTTAGTGCCCAACCACCTACTAGCATCTGTCTGGCATAAATTTGGAGTGCTTCACAATTGTGTGGTGGGATTCCACCAACCCAATTTCAATTCGCGTTGGAATCCAAATACGAAAGCACCAACTTTGCTTTTCTTTTGGACTTTGTGAGCCTATGTGTTTCAATAGTGATCATATTTTTGGAATAATATGCTATTCTTGAGTGAATAATAGACTTGGGGCAAATTAAATTTACTTCATTCTTAAATCATGAACACTTAGGTGTAGAAACAGATTAATTCATGAGGAAAATTTTCAATTTGGCTTGATGGATTAAACCTGCATCTCCCCCTTCTTTTTTTTGGTTTTTCTTTTTACCGTTATTTAAAATTGAAAATTTTTTATTAAAATCAGATGACCCACATGGCCAAACCCTATTCAATATGAGTTTTTCAAACCCCTGATGGATAATGTGTGACCCATATATATTTAGTGCTAGGTTTGCTCTTGCTTGATCTTCAACCTGACGTACGTGGCACCAACACAGCTTAAGCAGGTTGGCTTTGGGGCTGGCTTTTGTTTCTCTAGAGGCTCATTACGTGCAACTCTATCTCAATTTCTGTAATTTTTTTGGTGCTTTGTGCTAGGTTGGTTTTTTGGGTGTTGTTCTGTTTTTGTTTGTAGTTAGAGGAGTTGTATTTTTATAGGTGTTTGCTGTCTTGGCTGGGGTCTTTCGGTGTTTCTTATAGGGTTCTTTAGGGGGCATTTTTGGTGTTTTATCTCATTGCATCTGTGTGATCTGTGTTTTCTCATTGTGGGGGCTGCTCTTAGTTTGGGGTGGCTAGTTGGGTGATCTTTGTTGGGGGTATTTTTGGGGCTGTTTTTGTTTGGGTTTGGGTATACTTTATTGGGTGTTTCTGATGCTTATTCTAATATAATTCTGATTTGCCTGTAAAAAAAAAAGGAAATCCCTCAAATTCAAATTAATCACTCCACGTCAAGGTCCATATCTTCCTGTAGGATGAAAAGGAACTAAACAACCTTTGAAAATTGGAAAATCTCACATAATGTCAATGAGAATGACGGATTATCAATCATCATAATATGGAAAAAATTTGTAACACTGGACATGCAATTGTTCGTGTTGATTCTAGGCCACAGAAATTAAAAGAGCACGGAATTTACTAATTGGGAAATTAGAGGATAAGAATAATTAATATATTTATATATATATGAGTGTATATTTTAAATAAATATTCCAAGTGCCATTGTACCAGCTAATTGTGTGGATTCCACTTCCAAAGAAACTGGTTAATTAGAATGTAAAAGTGGTTTCGCGTAGCGTTACTAGTAAAATTAGAGAATGTCATTACGCTAGATTTTTTTTTATAAATTGAAGTCAAAATACAATTAATCCATCACATGTAACTCCCCCAATATGTGAGTGAGTTCACTTGCCATTAATTTGAAGAAATGGTGTCCACTGTTAATACATATCAACAAATTTTTTTCGCAAACGCCACATGGATCCCTGCATGCATCAGCCTAGAGCACTAAGATGTAATGTCATTTGGTGGTCAATGAAATCGATCAAATCTCCACTTCACAAGATAAAGAAGAAAAACAAATATAAAAAAAGAAAGAAAAAGAAGTCATTATTTTAATTTTAGAGAGATCCACACACAAACTCGTCCATATCTTCCTTTGATTCTACCATCAAAGCTAACGATTCCTGTTGCACGGAAAATGGGTGGTTTTTTGTGTTAATCGATAAGGGAATCCAACAGAGAGAGAGAGAGAGAGTAAGTGCCTTTGTATAGGTGTTGTGTAGTAGAAATGAAATTCTCTTTATCTCTACCTTTTTTGGTGTATAAGAAGGCCACTTCTCACTTAAGTGTCTCTCATAATTCACAGGAAATTGAAGTGCTTGAATTAAGAGAGAGCAAGAGAGAGAGAGAGAGAGAGAGAGAGAGTGGAAGACCAAAAGCCATTTGGGATGTCGCACCCAATGCTCGATAAGGTGAAACCTTACTTGGCCATGGTCTCCTTGCAATTTGGCTATGCAGGGATGTACATCATCACAATGGTTTCTTTAAAGCATGGGATGAGTCATTATGTACTAGCAGTGTACCGTCATGCAGTTGCTACCGTCGTCATCGCGCCATTCGCGATTGTTCTTGAAAGGTATCTACATATATTTCTTAATAGTAAACCCTAGCTTTCCCACAAAAAATAAATAAATAAAAATAAATGCATGTGCACACAGAGTAAGAGAGGTACATACTTTATGTTATTTGTTGCTGCTAATTAATTAGACCATATTATTTTAATTCTATTTTACAGGAAAATACGTCCAAAGATGACGATCTCAACTTTCTTAAAAATAATGGTGCTGGCTTTACTGGAGTAATGCTCTAAACCTTTCATTGTACCCTTTTTTTTCTTTAATAATTGTGGGGTGATTAAATTAATTTCCGTGGACTAACCGCATTGGGGATCATAAAGTGGATCAAGAATTAATAAATTTGGGAAACGCATCAAATATGTAAGAGAACAAACCATGCATGCAATGTACCCAATTGCTTTCTATATATGATTAATTAACACTAAATTAATTTCTTTGATAATATTGGGAAAATATTGATTTTTTTTTTTTTTAATTTTTTATACGGTACGTTGGATTATCAGGCCAGTGATTGATCAGAACTTGTACTACGTTGGGATGAAGTACACCACGGCAACTTTTGCTTCTGCCACTGTCAATATCCTTCCCGCCATTACCTTCATAATGGCCGTTATCTTCAGGTAAAGATTCAAATCAAATTCCTCACAAATCATGATGTTGTAGAAGCTACTTTTGCTCGCACACACACACAAAAGCTATACGTATCCCACCTGGAAGACAGTGGGCTACTCACCAATCACATCATACGCCACGTCACAATGTCAAGGCTCTCTCATTATCTTATACCACCTACTAGCCAGTGGGTGCATGGCACTTGAAGAAAATAAAATGTTTCTGTTTCACTTGTGAAAAAAAAGGTCCCATGATGTCATTGGGTATATATATATATATATATATAATCTAGCGAAGACCTTTTTTGATACATAAATTTTGATAAAGTATCGGAGTTAGGAATTGATTAAAAGAGGTTAGATTAGCAAGAAGATAAAACTAATAATAATAATTTTACTAACAATAAATATATATATGCATTTTTTTCCTTTTTTATAAGCAACTCGAGAAGAAATATATATAATGATTACAATTTGGCCGAAGGAATGTTAAAATATATAAAAAAGGCCCCTAACAGTGGAAAAAAATACTCCAGATTAAGAAGACACATAATCAAGCCATGGACCTATCTGTATAGTGATCGAGTAAGTCCTATAGTTAATACATGCATGATCCCATCAGCTAGCCAATAACATGGTCATGGTCATTAATTATCTCACCAGGTTGGAGACAGTGAAGATTAAGAAGATACATAGTCAAGCCAAGGTGATTGGAACTATAGTGACACTCGCAGGAGCCATGGTCATGACCCTTTATAAAGGTCCAATTATCAATATTATTCAGTCACGAGGATTAAGCCACTATGGAACCAGCAGTGCTTCTTCAGACCAGCACTGGATCATCGGCACACTAATGCTCCTTGGCAGTATTTCTGGTTGGTCCGCTTACTTCATATTGCAGGTGAGTAATTCCTCTTCTCTTTTTTTGGGTGGTAAATGAGCTCATCAATGAATCAGCTGATTAATTATGGTAATTGTGGCTCAGTCATTTACGTTGAGGCAATACCCGGCGGAGCTCTCTCTTGCATCGTGGATATGTTTGATGGGCACAGTGGAGGGTGCCGCCGTGTCGCTTGTGATGGAACGCCACATGGGTGCTTGGGTGGTTGGGTGGGATTCCAAACTCCTCGCTCCTGTTTATTCTGTGAGTAGCATCCCATATATGTTTATTTAAAAATTATGGCCTTAATTCGCATGATGTTACAAAATGTAATAATAAATTGTCTTAGCATTTTCTTATCATTAAATGCTTCCTTTTTAGGTAATCACACACAATTGCTTGTTGCTTTAGAAATCAATCGCCCACTAAAATTAAAAGGAAAAAAGAAATTGCGTGTCGCCTCAGGAATCAATTGCCAATTTTAAAGATAAAAGAGAAAGAAAATCCCATTTTGCTTGTTGCTTTAGAAATCAATTGTCCATTAAGGTTCGCTTTTAGATTAAAGTTCACTTTTAAAAGGTTTACGCCTTCCAACTTACTCACAAATTTTCCTTTTCCTTCGGACAAACTTCCGAAATTTTCTAAATTAATCCTCAATTCAATTTGCATACCCTATCTATATATATATATTTATTTATTTATTTATTTATTATTATTCCAGGTTGGGTTATACGAGAGACCCTTAGAATTTAAATCCTAACATTTTTTAACCTTGTGATTAATTAGGGGATAGTTTGCTCTGGAATCGCATATTACTTGCAAGCTGTTGTGATTAAGCAACGTGGCCCAGTGTTCGTAACAGCTTTCAGCCCTTTGTGCATGATCATCACCGCTGTGCTGGGATTCTCGATTTTGGCTGAGCAAGTCCATCTTGGAAGGTATGATGCCAACATGTGCCTCAATTAATTCCAATTAACTCAACTTCGTGGATGGCATGTCCATATTTATTACTATAGACTATATATAGCACATAATTTACTTTCATTTTTGTTTTGCCAAAACAGTTTTTGAAAAACGTACAAATGAAATTTACTAGTGGGCTTTGAAGAAATGGGTGTCTTTTCTTTTCTTTTCAATATTTTTTGTGTTGATCATTTGCTTGTTTATTGTGATCTATCTCAGCATAATTGGAGCCATTCTCATTGTCATCGGACTTTATTCTGTCGTATGGGGTAAAAGCAAAGATGTTAGCTCAGCATCAGTACTGCCAGATGAGAAAGCTGGGATGAATGAATTGCCGATCACAAACGGTAGTACTAAATCATTCCATAGTGATAATAACGTCGACCGACCTCCTGCAACGTCGGATATTCCAGCAAAAAATCCTCTATAACAAGGGCCATGGAAAGGACATGTTTGGCTGTGTTCTTTGAAAACACTTTTCTCTTCTCAAAATCATAATCTCTCTCAAACTATGTTTTTTTTAATTTTTATTTCTACTTTGGGTGGGTATTCTAGCATGTAACCTTTCACATTTGCAACGTACTATAGTATGAAATTCCAAGTATTTCACTGATACTGCATGTTCTTCTCAGTTCATCCCTTTTGTATACTTCTTTTTTTTCTTTTTTCTTTTTATGGGTACGATTTGATTCGAGCTATTTTCTATCATATGTCGTGTTTGGGTCACGAATGTTATTCCAATCACTGCCATGAGCCGTATTTGTGCCCTAGAATATTAGTCATATCCATATAGTCACATTAATAAAATCCAGTGCCTAAAATGCCGTAGACAAGAATCTACCTTTCGTAGGCATTCGGAACCGATGCTTTGATGTTACTACAAAGTTATTCCATCTCAATTATTTATATATTTATTTAATTCCCATTATTTGTACTTCACCAAAAATTATGGAAAGAAATTCTTATCTCAATTACAAGGGTAAGGATTCGAAAAAGAAGGGATAACTGTTATACATAGGGGGGGATTTTAGATTGGTCAAGTTACGGGAAAATAATTACTACTAACTTCTTAATGAATGACTACTAATTTAACTGAGAATGACTACTAATTATAATTATTTACGCATAAACCGACTTATCTGTAATCGTCAACTGTGAGACCAGCATTTTCCAATTTTAATGACAAGGAATATGGACAAGTCTAAAGTTGTTGGGCCCATTGTTCCAAACCGTACCAACACGCACCATGATTTCGAAGTGGGAACAGCTATTGCAACCCTCCATTCCTATAAGCCCATCCCATCTTTTAAGTTTTTAAGGTTTTATGCAAAATATAAAAAGTTTTTATGAAAACCGACCGTGGTGTTCACTAGAAAGCATCATTTTGAACAACTTTGCAGAAAAAAGTTTTTCCAAAAATTTATCGTTTAGGTAGACTTTTTGGCAAAAAATGAAATAAAGGCTATAAATGCTTAAAAAGTATATTTAAACGATAGATTTTGGAAAAACTTTCTTCTGAAAAGTTGTTCAAAATGATGTTTTCTAATAGACTTCATGGTCGGTTTTTATAAAAACCTTTTATATTTTGCATAAAACTTTAAAAACCTAAAAGATGGGGGGTGGGCTTATAGGAATGGGGGGTTGCAATAGCCGTTCCCTTTGGAAATAAGTGGCCATCAAGCCAACCCGGCCCACTTACGAAAATGGGTTTTAAGTGGATTGGAAATTTGGATAGAATGAAGCTGGCCGATACTAGCGCCAGATACATTTCATAAGTGCTAATGTGGTGTGTTGGGACTAATGAAATCATGCCATATGTGAAAACGCGGATTAAAAAATTAACCAAAGAAAAAAGAAACTAAATATTGGAAATTCTAATCACCACTTATAAGTGATATGTGACGTGATTACATTAGTCCAGCATACTATTACCCTGTTTGGGAAAATTGTAACTTTTGCTTCCAAGCAAAAGCAGAAGAAAATTAGAAGTTACGAATAGCATAATAGAATTATTCTCTATTTAGAAACTGTATTTCAAAAGCGTTGTTAGAGTTAGAAGTGATTTTTTGTATGTTTAGGAAGAACATTTATTGAAGTTGTTATAACCCTTAAATTGACTGAACTATCTCTTATAATAAATGATTTTTTTTTTTTTTAACTCTATTTTGTATTAGTAGTGATTTTTTTAAAAAATATTAATAATTAAGGATATCCTAGGCCGTACTCTTAATGAAATTTGAGCTTAGATTATTCTCCTAACAGCTTAGATGAGACATCTCATACCCATACAAACAACAAAAACGGCAAGGCATCAAAATGATAACCTCTGGAAAACTCACACAAGACTTAATTGCTCGACTAACCCCACAAAGGTGTATTACTATAAATTTTGCTTATGTTTTTAAAAATAAAAAATAAATAAAAAAGTTTACACTTAAAAAAAAAAAAAAAAAAAAAAAAGAGCATGAATTGATATTTTTTAAAAAAATTATTGCAGATCTAAATTTTATAGAATCAATTCTTGAAAAAATTCCAACAAGTATAAATCAATGAATATAGGAAGGGAGAAAAAGAAAATTGAAGTTTAAATTAAAATCCTATGGGTCCAAGTTGGTTGAAATTACCAGCACATTGATGTCGGCAGGAGAGAGGAGCACAACCAAAGGAGAGGAGAGGACTTGGGTCTAAGGTGAGGCTATTATCATTTTGTTAAAATATATGGGTGAAAAAAATTGTTTCCATATTCAAGCATTAAGAATAGTTTTAGAAATATGAAAAGTTATTAAAATCCTCTGGAAAAACTAATGCTTTGATTTTGATGGAGGTAGTTTGCTTATTATAAAATCACTTTTTGAGTTTAGAAGTGATTATGTTTTAGACTATCAAACAAGTCCAAAAGTGATTTTAGATTTCAAAAATGATTTTGTACTATCTAAAAGCTTAACCAAACAGGACATGATAAACATCTCACATGATGTGTCTATTACATGGAATAATTTATGTTCAAATTACCTAGTTTGTAAGGTTCCTCCGATAAAATGGCACTATATCAATAGCACAAAATTTGGGGGGTCCATAAGCTAATGTGTTTTGATTGAAAAATACTAAAGAGCTCCGCTCTTTTTTCCCCTTAATTTCAACTTTGTTTTAAAATTTATATGGCATATGATATACCACACTATATCAACCAAACTTAAAAATACAACTTGAGATAAAACACTGTTGATAAAAAAATATACTACAATTTTTGTCTATAAATTAATTGATTGTTATGAAATCAAGAATTTAGAATAAGTTGTGAAGAGAATAAGAATTTAGAACAATAAGTATTGCATAGAGAGAATAAGATTTTTATCATTTCTCATTCATCTCAATGTGCATATTTTTTCAACTAAAGCATTTTTTATATAGGCTTACATTCACTTAACATTAAAAGTAGTAATGATTTCATTCCCTATTAACAAAGTATATATCTACCATTTATCACAATTGATTCATCCCCCGTTACCAAATAATACATAAGCGATTTATCTATTATTATTAATTGGTGACATCCACACAATAAACCACAATATTTACAACATTGATGTAGCTATCATGCAATTATGGTATAAGTTAACACAAGAACTCACCACCAATTCTTGTGGCCACCAATCCTTGTGGTGTGGTGTTACAGAGGCAAGTGTAGTCCGAATTTCTGATGGGTCCCCCACTCTTGCCTAACACAACATTTCAATTCTGTTTTCTCTTCACCCATAGGGTCATTTCCTTCCTCTCTCTCTCTCTCTCTCTCTCTCTCTCTCTCCTGACAAAATCTATCAAATTTTCTTTTGGGGGGAGAGAGAGAGAGTATCATCAGCATCAGCTGAACAAACTCAAAGAGGAAGAAAGTAGAAAAATGGTGATGTGGGTTTTTGGGTACGGGTCTCTAATATGGAAAGCTGGGTTTCACTACGATGATCGCCTCGTTGGTTTCATCAAAGGCTATCGCCGCGTCTTCTACCAAGGTCTCTCTCTCTCTCTCCCTCTCTCTCTCTCTCTCTCTCTCTATATATATATATATATAGTGGATTAATTGTTGAATGCTTTGGCAGGAAGCACGGATCACAGAGGGACACCAGAGTACCCAGGAAGAACAGTGACATTGGAGCCTGCTGAGGGGGAGGTTTGTGTAAGTTCCCTCAACAACCTCTATCCCTATTACATTATATACAGATAAATATATATACATATGTGTGAATGTAGGTATGTATTGGAAGTTGGATAACTTCAATCGTGCAGTAACCATGCAAGTGTAATATTGAAGCTTAAACGATTTAATTCTATGGGTATTTCCCGCATTTATTGATAGATTTGTGAAAGAATTTTGGGCAAATGATTCATAATTCACTGTTTTTCGTTAATGGGTCGTAATTATAATATAGTCAATCACGAGGACAGGCTGACAAATGACAATGAGTGGAACAAGTAATATGTCGAACACTTGTGATGAGAAAGATATTAAGCAATTTACTTCATATTTTATGAATCACACAAAGTATAATGTCGCAAAATATTGATTCTTGGTGGGTCTCTTAGATTGTCTAGAAAACCCCTCATATACGAATAGACAATGGCAATTTGTTTGGCTGATTGCCGTTGCTAATGAATTGCCATTGGTGCTCTGCCTTCTAAGTATAGGGAGGTGAAGAAAGACTATGCCTTTACCACTGTTGATGCTATAATTTTTATCTTCGTTCCTAGTATATCAGAAAAAATAATGTAGCATCTTGTATAGTTATTAGCCTTTTTGTTAACCTGCATAAATTTCCAGTCAAGAGTATATACCCTTTCTTCATTTGAATTAGGGAGAACAGTTCCACCAATCGAATGATTTCTTATGTCATTTTTAACACAATTATGGTTTTTTCTTTAATAAAATATCAATAAATACCCACTCTAAGTAAGTGCTTGTACGCCAAAACTGAGATTTCTGTTCTTTGGTTCAATATTTTTGCCTTTCTTTTCTATTACTTGGCCACCAGTCGTTGTTCTTTAGCTTGTTGATACTATTGATTATGGCACAAGTTTTTTGGCAAATTTTTATTTTGTGAGGTCATAGTGGGGAGTTGCGTACAAGGTCTCCAAGAAGGAAGATGAAGAGATTGCATTAACGGTATAGTTCTTACATAAATTTGTTGTTGGCTAATCTCCATAGTACAATATCTTAAAATATATAATTTTATTGTTGATCCATTGATTACAGTACTTGGCTCTCTCATTTCAAGTGCTTGATACTGCTCAACAAATTGGAGCTAATTATTAATATTGTTATAATTCTTATATTATTGCATTTGTTATTATGCATTATTCATTTTTTTGTCGTTGTTATTGAGCTCTTTATTTGAATGATGCATGGGGCATTGCCTCAAAGGATAGATTATTGATACTCTTCCACCCTGGTTTGGATGGTGTGTTGAATGTTCTTCTTACTAGTTTTAGTGATTTTCTTGAAAGGGCTAAGAGTCCCTAGTCCCTACCTTCAGTGAACATTAAAAATCTCTTTGGCTCATTCACCAAGGTATCATATCTTGCGTACTATGATGCAATAGGAGGTTGGAAAGAAAAGGATATCAGTTTGGATGATAGAATGAATATCAAAAGCCAAATTCAGGATTTAGGACTTGTGATCTTCAAGCTGTCACCATGGTCGTGTTCACAGATATTTTGCCTGGCCTTTTTTTATTTGAAATGATCAGAATGCTAGGTTAGTGTTTGAGGTTTCAATCATGGAATTACAAGACAAAAAAGTCCCAAATATCACTTCCAGCATTTCTTTTAAGAGCTATGATCCTCATGTACTTAAAAAACCTAGTATTTTTATTGGCACAATATATTGAGATATAATTAATGGGTTTTGATAATGTGTAATTTGCCTTCATTATTCTCCTACTGCAATTTTACTATAAAACATGTATGTTGAAGAACATGGCATGCAGTTACAAATAGGATACCCTCATACCCCTGTTCCTAACTATATGCCTTATAAACTGAGTATAAAAAGGCGCACCTTAGTGTACACATAATGGAAAATGAAAAAATATGCACTTAGTTCGACTCCTTAGATAACTTTGTACGTAATCCCTGTTGCAATGCTCATTATGGGTGTCAGAAATTTTGCAAAACCTTAAGTCTTACTACACCAGTGTGGCAGTGTCAATACAGACTACAAAGTGTTGCAGCCAGGGAACACCCCAGCGTGACTACACCCTACAACTCAAAAGCATGACTTAAAAATCTTTATTTTTCTTGTTTGGCAGCTTTTGTGAGGAAAAACAAAAACAAAAACAAAAACAAAAAAAAAGGGATAAAAAAACACTGCCTTCTGGTCCATCATCCTAAGCTTGCAGAGCCCCTCATGCTCCAAGAGCTCGGAATTTACTAGAATTTCTGCAACTATCATTTGGTCCTCTCAAATTGTCACTTGGTTAATTTGATTTCAGGGCTTGTAAGGATATGCTGGATCACATTTTCCAATTCCACTTTCCAAGTCTTGTTTCTTTCTATCAGCCCATAGTTACATATTTCGTAATAGAATTTCATACTTTGGTGTTATGACACACAGTATCTAGAAGTGAGGGAGAAGCAGTACGACCAGAAGGCTTATCTTGATTTTTTTACTGTAAGTTCTAAATTCTAAGTTCATTACAGGATTATCTTGATGCCTTTTCTTTCAGATTTTACCAATGCTAATGTCACCTTAGGTTTTTCAATGATATGAGAATATATGGACATTTTTTTCAGGAGCCAACTGCAAAAACTCCTTCTGTTTCTGGAGTGATGGTGTAAGTAGTAGAAGCTGCCAAGCACTCGCTACTTCTTTTATTTGATTGCCAAAAATAAACCATATTAAAACTGTCTCTTTCTCTTTTTAGATACATAGCATCTTCAGACAAGAAGCTCAACAAGAACTACCTTGGCCCTGCATCACTTGAAGAGATTGCCAAGTATGTATCATCTTCTTATATGTTTTAATTCTACATTTCTCTGTGAATGCATTAACAAAGTGATTTTCTCTGTGGGAAAATCTGAGCACTCAGGAGTTCTATAAGTATAAGCAGTACCATACTTTTGTACATCTGGCCCACAATTTACAAATTGAGACACAAATTTACATAGGCCCCATTGTAGATATAAGCGTGGTAAGAAGTGGGGATGATCAGATAAATTTGACCATCCCATTTACTATGTTAATTAAGGTGGAAACTTCATTTTAGATGCCAAAGGAAGTCATGAAATCAGTTAGACAAAATCATGATCATGGTGATTTTCGCATTGGCCATTTCTTCATTGTTCTCCTTCTTTTGGTGGATTCTGCCCTGCTGAATGTGTTGAGCTGCTTGTTCATTTGTTGTGCTTGAGAACTCGCACTATGGTGTGACGCTCATTTGCAATAATGCAAGTCATTCCCATTTTTTTGTTCAATCCATTGTGCAGGCAAATAATCCATGCTGAAGGCCCCTCAGGACCCAACAGAGACTACCTCTTCCAACTTGAAAAGGCTCTTCTACAAATTGAAGGTTATTTCAGGACCCCATGAATTTATTAATTAACACTTATTCCTGTTATCTGTCTCTTCTTTTAAGTCTCAAAATATAGTTCTTTATTCTTCTTGCTTTTCTTTCTTTTCTTTCTTTTTCTTTTTTTTCAATATTTTGATTAGGGTGTGAAGACAACCATGTGATGGACCTAGCAAAAGAAGTGAGGCGCATCCTATCAGAGAGGGAGCTGTCTGTTTCATGACCCCACTGAACAATAGGGATGAAGATTAATTAGCGTTCAAACAGAGTTATGAATAGTGATGTGTTGAGAAATATAATTACTAGTGAATGGGGAAGCATTGCTGGGAACTCTTTTGCAGCTATTGAAAGTAATATTCAAATTCATCTCTCTCATATGCCAATGATGAGCTTTTGCACCTGAGTTGAAAGATAAATTACCCTTCAGAGGCTCTATTGGAGCATGGAAAACGTGGACTTTATTTATTTGTTACCGAGGCTCATGCTGCCTTCAACACGACATCATTGCAGGGTAATGGCACTTTCATATGCCTTTTGGTAACTTTCTGCTAATTGTTGTTGATCTTTCCTCCTTGTAAACACCATGCGCCTGTTTAGTTTCACCAAAATTATTTGTTATTGTCATTGACTTCACCATTAAATACCTTGCCATTTATGCTACGATTCCCATGCTAAATACCCAATTATTGTTCCATTTTATTTTTGAAAACGCTGCAGTGAATATAATTTGTCTCCGTAACATGAAATTGTTTATGACTTGAATTGGTTGCAATTGGTTTGTATGGTATTGGGGCATTGGAACTGTAATTGTAGACACCAGGTTCGGTTGCTTTTTTTCCTTTTTTTGGGTCAAAGAAAGAAATTCATTTCATAGCGTAATAGAAGAAGTCAAGAAGAGTTAGAGAAGGTTTGGTTGCTTTATATACAAGTGTTTGGGATTGAATATAGATTCTGTAGATCACAACCTCAGTAGGACTATGGCAATTCCTCTATTAAAGCAAGGTTTTTAAACGCAATGGAATTGGAATTCCAATTGAAATTTAAAGTTCTCTCCTTTTTCTTCTATCTTCATTGATAAAAGAAATTATGATATCACAAAGGCAGAGGGAGCTGCAAGAGTTTAATTGTTGATACAAGTTCTTTCCGCATTAAAAGGCTTGGAGTCATCATTGTAGTTGATGATGTAGAATCAACTTTTCGAAATTCATGTAATGCCACTATATTGATTTTCTACTCTCATTGGTGAAGATGGCCATTATACTTTTGTATTTTTCTATTCAATACGACAGATTTGTGCCTTTCCATACTATGCAAAATATAATAAGCTTGTTTAATTTCCATTTGGATGCTCAAATGAGCCCCACCTTGCTGTTCTAATGATACAGGGTAAATGGGTGTGAGGCTTTGTTTTTTATAGGTCGGGAACGGCTATTGCAACCCCCGAAAGGGTTAAGTTGCCCCCATTTTTTTTTTAATTAAAAAAATTATTATGGAAAATTACCAAAAAGGGCTTAACCCTCATCCATCCCCTCTCCCGCACCCCTCCTCACCGGCAACTCTCTCCGGCACCCACCCCTCGCCGGAACCCCGCACCCCTCTTCTTCCTTCCCCCTCTTCCCTCTTCTTCTCTGCCTCTTTCCTTCCCAGAACCACTCTCCCACACCCCTCGCCGGAAAAAATGGAGGTCTTGAGAACAAAACCTCCCTCGCCGGAACCCCACACCCCTCGCCGGAAACCCGCACCCCTCTTCTTCCTCCTTCTTCTCTGCCTTTTTTTTTTTTTTTTCTTTCTTTCCTTCCCAGAACCACTCTCCCGCACCCCTCGCCGGAAAAAATGGAGGTTTTGAAAACAAAACCTCCCTCGTCAGAACCCCGCACCCCTCGCCGGAACCCTGCACCCCTCTTCTCCCTTCCTCCTCTTCCCTCTTCTTCTCTGCTTTTTTTTTTCTTTCCTTCCCAGATCTGACCTCCCTTGCCGGAAAAAATGGAGGTTTTGAAAAAAAAAAAACCCTCCCTCGCCGGAAAACGCACAGATCTGACCAACAAGAGGAGGAAAAAAAAGAAAGAAAGAAAGAAAGAAGAGGAGAAGAGGACGTCACCGTCGCCGTCCTCACCGTTGCCATCGCCGGTCTTCGTCTTCTTCGTCGTCGCCGGAACGGGGCTGTTGGGGGGAGTGGGGTGGGTGAGGGTTAGGGTTATTTGAAAGAGGGGTAGGTTAGACTTTTTGGGGGGTGGGTATATATTTTTTTGGGGTGGAGATAACAGGGTGGGGCAACTTAAGGTTTTGTGGGGTTGCATTAGCCGCTCCCTTATAGGTCCTAACTTTGTGGGCCTTTACCTGCGCCGATGAGAGTGCCACCCAACTAGCTTAGGGCATAAGGATGGGGTGGGGTTTGACCTTGGGTCAAGCTTCCTTGAGTACGAAAGGTGAAAAAAAAAAAAGAAAAAAAAAAAAGGCCTCTTGTTACAATAAATCATAATTGAGATAATTATCAAAAAATCTTTGACCATTTTTCAATTGTATCTCTCTTTTCTTTTTTTGGCCTTTGGTAGCAGTTGGGATGTAGGTTCTCACCCATATATATATATAGATAAATACCATGGAACATTAGCAAAAATAAATAAATAAATACCATGGAAGGCGTTTGGGGGCTTGGGGCTTTAGGTCATATATAAAGAAGAGCTTTAGGTCATATATTGCTCATCTTGTGTATCCTTACAATGCATTCAGCAACCAAACCCAGGCCATACACAGCCGCGCATGAATAATTGAATACAATTTAGGGTTGTCACTTGTCAATGTAATTGACCCATTTTTTTCATTCTTTCAGGCAGATTTTGTGTGCAAGCACACGTGCTTTGTGTGGGAGGGTGTGTGCGTGCGTGTTTTCTATGTTGGGGTAAGGGGGGAGTGAAACAAAAAATTGGCCAAGATCAATGGCTCTGATTTGTTTTGGGAGCTGTTTTTTTCATTTTTCATTTTTTTTCCCACATTAGGGCAAATCAAGGGGCGACAACTTTCTCACATGTATAACCATATATCAGAGACAACATACAACTCTTGGCTGATAGCTGATAGCTGATAGCTGATATCACTTTCTGAAACTGAAGAAAAACCCTATTGAATTGCTTAACCAGCTAAATTTCAAAGTCCTAATGGGCAAAGCTGAGTGCAAATTCTCCATCAAAGGCTACCTGTTCCCACACCCAAACTAAATTAAAAAGTAAAATAAAACTAGAAGGAAATCAAGACGCATTTTACATCACTATAATTCAACTATGGAAGCTCTTCTGTATCAGTCGATACCCAAGTCAGCTTATGCAGAATTCAATCACTGTCCTCATCGTTATCTGCACATATAAGGGAAGGATCATGTCAGAGAACAGAAATGGTAGCTAAAATTTTGCGAGACTCATAACAACAATTGAACATTTGATATATTGCAGCTTTGTCCTATCACAAAGCACCTGGAAATCAGGGGTCAGAGATAAAAGAGTGTTTAAATACCACACAGAAAAGAAAGCATTTTAATTTGTATTACATAACTAAAGCATCTCAGTTCGTATTACATAGCTTTTCTAAATGAGTCTGCTTTGTTCTTTGCGGCAAGGGTACACAAATTCTTTTGGAAAGCCCATAAAAGAAACTCTTTCATGCATCCCAATCAAGCACTATATAGTTGTAGATTTTATTTTTTTATATAAAGAATATGGTTGTAATTATCAGGATTGCAATTGCAGATTTCAGAATGAAATGGCATAAAAATGGTTATTGTTCACAATCCATATATCCCAAATTTCCTTTCTTCTTATGATCTATCATTATAAGGTGGCAGCCAAAATATAAAAAAATTTGCTAAACAGGTTTTGAGAGGACTAGAAACCACAAACTGACTGAGTGAGACCCACATGGATTGCCACGCATGCTGCAATTCAAAGTTCTTGAACTGTGTAACCAACTAACAGTTAAATGCTCATATGACACAGCTCAAGCAACATTAAACACATGATCCATGTTAACAAAACCTTTTGAGCCATTTACATTTGGTAGCTCAAAAAATAACTAACTAGGAAGAACAAAGTAACCTTAACAACAAAAACTCACACTAACCTTCATCTAACTCGTCACTCTGGCTGTCATCTTCGCCATTATTGTCATCATCGTCTTCGTCATCATTCTCGTCGTCAGAATCATCATCGTTATCAGTATCTTCTGCATCATCACCATCACTTTCAACTGGTATTTTGGGCTTTGGAGGAGCTACAAAACCGGTTGCCCTTCTGCGTGAACTTGAAACAATGTTGCTCATATCAATGCCTTCAAGTTCTTTTGCCCTTTCCTTTCTCTTTCGAACTTCCTTGATTTCTGCGCATAAGAATCAAATGGTGTCATACCATATATACAAGTGTTTGTGCTGCATTTAGGTATGTGGATTTATGGGGACCCCATGTGCATATAGGATCAAACCCAGATGGCCAGCTTTAGCATCATCAATTGACTTCAGCAACAAAGGGTGCATTTGTAACCAACTTTTAAGGAAGAATGACATTGACTGTGAGAGCGAGACAGAGACAGAGACAGAGAAAGGGATCGAGAGAGAGGCAATGGAGGGGTGGCAGAGCTATTGATTTTGGTGGCTGAACTGATGGAAAATAGTGACAGGTTTGGCTGGAAATGAGAACTCAGAAAAAACATGTGAAAGCTGAGGGCAGTTTTTCCATTTTAAAATATGTTATCCTCCTCTTACTATGGCAGTTTTTTAATTTAAATTTTTTTATCCTTCTCTCACTATCCTCGTAAATAATTAGAGGAGAACACAGCAATTTTACTATTTTCATCAACTTGTCTGCCTGACAACTCCAATTGGAGAGCAAAGTGTAATTTCAAGGAGAAAAAATAACAATCAGAAATAAGAGAGCTCCATGTATTTATGACAGACCAGGGTCACCCTATAAATAGGTACAAAATAATTAGCTAAATCAGCTCATTACATGTTCAAAGTAGATTTCTGCAACTTTTATAGCAGCAATCACAATAAAACATGAGCTAAAGCAACTGTAATGCTCACCCTTTTCAGAAGGATTTGCAGACAATCCTTCTCTCGAGAGTATCTCCTCCAGCTCCTTTATTAGGTGAGCCTCACGCTTGTTTTCAGGTGCCTGCTTGACTTTCTTGTAAACTGAGGGAGGAACACTGTAAAAGAAAAAGAAATCCTAAGACATCAACATTTTATAAAGATCCAGGCTGATAAATACCAAATTAAAGAACAAAAACCTCATCCCGCATGATTTGATAACTGATTTTAGATGCTCCACATGTTTTCCATATGTAGGTGTTGGAACTTCTTTCTTCTGCATTTCAGCAATGTGATTTAACTAAAGAAATTTTAATTGATCAAGTTTTTAGACTTTGGAAAATATAAAGGTATGAGAGACCTTCACAGGTTTTTCAGTGGATGATTGAGAGTGACTATCTTCAGAGACATTTCCATCGTCTTCTGCATCACTACTATTTTCTGATCTCCCCTTCTTGCTAGCCTCTTTGGTCTCCTTTGTTGGTCTTTTACGTTTTTTGAGCTGTTCAATATTCTGTGTTTTTCCTTTGGAAGCAATTCTCTTTTTAGGTTTTACGTCATCTTCTTCTGCCTCCTCACTCTTGCTATCTAAAGAATCAGAACTTCCTTCACTGCTGATCTTTTTAGATGCTTTACTCCGAGAGTTTATCTTAGGACTTTTCTTCTTAACCCCAGCTGCAGCTTTAGAAACTTCAATAGAATTTAATACCTGACAAATAATATACAGGAAATTACCAAAAAGGTAGATTTTATGCAGTATTTTAGAATTCAAAGGATAATTCCTGAATAAATTTCACATACCTCCTCTAATTGCTCACTTATGAAATTCTTATAGGAATCGAGAGAATGTTTATCAAGTTTAAGATCTCCTTCCAAAAGTCGACGAACTCCAGCCATGGTAACTTTCCTGGGAAAAAAAAAAAAAAAACTGGTAATGAATAATAGTTTTACTGAACCAGAGCAGAATGAACATCAAAAGAAAATTGCAAATGGATACCCCCATCATAAGTATAGAAAATAAAAATACACTAACAGTGAAGACAAATGTGGCTGTATACTTATGGACAAGTAAAAACAACCATGGAACAATTTTAACACCCACTATATTAATAGAGGTAAGATAGATACGAATTCAAAGAATGCAAGTAACATACTCAGAATTAGCTTTGAAATAAGAAGCTCTTTTTCTAATAGCTTTCTTTATTGTGGTCTCACTTAAAACTTCTTTATTGTCGTTGCCTTTGGTTTCCTCGGTATCAAATTTGGTTGTTTTATGTCCTGTCAGAAGGCCCAATACTGGTGACCCTTCCATTTTGTCCTCATCTTCAGAGCCAGGTTCCTTTTCATCTCTCTTTGATTCAAGCCCATCAGGTGACTCCGTTGCTTCTCCTCTAGTTGAACTGATATTTTTTTCGACATCCTCTTCAGAATTCTTAGTGACATCGCCATCACCAGCCTCATTTAGGCACTATCATTTCAAACAAAACATTACATTTAATCCAAATTACTTACATAAAAAGGAAACCCCTTAACGACAATCAAATATTAAAGAAGTGATAGTTGGCATCTAATTATAATGCATCAGATATTCTAAAAAGTGATAATAAAATAACAAAACAGCAAAAGATAAGTAATTATAAGAATATATGCCACATGTATGAGCACTAGCAAGTAGAAACTAGAAAGTTGCCAAAAGATTTACTTGCAGAAAATTTCCAAGAAGCTTTTGACAATATGCATGTCCCATTAGAATTCTGGGTAAATCGTTTAAGTTATGTTTGGATAAGGAATTTTTAGGTGGAATTTGTCTTCGAGATGAAATTAGTAAAATTTTTGCAAGGAATCCTTACAAAAGTTTTACAAATTCCATCTCAAAGACAAATTCCACCTAGAAATTCCTTATCCAAACATAGCGTTAAAGCTTTAACTTTTTAAGTGTTTGAAGGCTATAAAGAAAGCTCAATTTTTAGCACTTTGTATCTAAAATTAAAGGAGGAATAATATAAACAAAAAATTTTGTGGCAAGAACTGTTGGATTTGTCTTCTCTTATTAGCAAAACTTGGACTATTATTGGGGACTTTAATGAAATTTTAACTCCCTGAGAGAAAAGTGGTGGGGCTAAAAGTAACTCCTCACATACGAACAATATTACTGACTTTAGTAATGAGCAATGGAGTAGCCCTCTATAAAGAGGCTAGAGTGGAAAATTTACCAATTAGGCCCTGACCATGGCCCCATTCGTTTGAACATTGACAAATGGCATTTTTATATTTTATGTGTGTGTGTATATATATATATAGCCTTTGGATCTAAAGATATTTGGATGGAATCTCCATATTTGGAAAATATTGTGAAAAAGGCTTGGAATTATCATATTTCTACATCTAGAGCTTTTCAATTAGTTCGAAAGATCAATATTTTCAAGAAATTAGTCATTACTTCGAATAAAACTACTTTTGGAACATCAAGGACAACTATAATAAATTGAGGTCTATTCAAAGTTCCTTAACGTGGATCCTTTAAACTGTGATCTTTTATCTAAAGAAAGGAATTTGTTAGAGGAATAAGAAATTAGTTAGGAGTGGGAAAAAATTTTGAGCCCAAAAAGCTAAAAATAATTTGATTCACATAAATTAAATAAAATATTTCCAACATATTTTCAACCTTAGGAGAAGGGAAAATAGGCTTGGAAACTAAAAGACAATATGGCTTTTGATATGATAACCAGTAGGATATTGCTAACTTGTTTATTACAGAACTTAATGACCGAATTAAATATAGTAAAAATCAAGCTGTTCAACAATGTTTGGATAGCTTCCTCAAAAATTTTCCCTTGTAGTTGGGAATAAGACTTGGTTGAGTTGGTTTAAGTTAAGTTGAGTATATCAACTGATAGCAGTAACAATAATCTTATTCAGGAAGTTTTACAAATAGAAATTTTAGAGGCTCTCAATCAGATGGATCCTATGAAGGCCCCAAATTCTGAGTGACTACAAGTCATGTTTTAATAAGAACAAATATTGGCATATTATAGGAGATTCTTTTACTCATGTTATTCTGAGTTCTTTTCTTTTCTAATACTGGTCAGTGGTCACTTATTGAAAGAAATGAACACTCATATTTACTCTAGTACCTAAAAGAGATCATTCAAATATGGCATCTCATTTTAGGCCAATTAGTTTATGTAATGTTTGTAAGAAAATTATTGCTAAGGTTCTAGCCAATAGACTAAGAAATTCTTTGGACAAATTTATATCACCTTTACAAGGAGCCTTTGTTCATAATCTGACCAATTAGTGATAATATTTTAACTGCCCATGAATTGATTCAAAATATCAAAAATCAAAAATCAAAAAGGGAGAAAAGGTCCTATGGTGTTTAACTTAGATATGGAAAAGGCTTGTGATAGACTTTAATGGAATTTTACTGCTAAAATTATGAATAAAATTAGAATTTTGTGATAAATAGATTTAACTAGTTATGGAATGTGCTTCGCCTGTTTCTTATTTTATTCTTGTCAATGGATGCCTTGAAGGAAACATTCAACATATTAAAGAATTAGACAAGATGGCCCTTTATCTCCTAATTTATTTAGCATTGAGCTACATGCTTCATTATAAATTTTACTAGAAGTGTCATTGATTAAAACAGATGTGAACTTTAAATTCTGTAGTAAAAATGATGTTATTTTTTTTAATCAGCAGTAAAAATGATGTTATTGCTAATCTTATGTTCGTTGATAATTGCTAAATCTTTGCTAAGCTACTAATAAAACATGTCAAACCATCAAATCTATTATGGATAATTATTGTGCTATTTCAGGCCAATTAGTTAACATCCACAAATCTAGTATTTTTCTCTCACCTAAAACTAAAATCATTACAAGGCAATGCATAAGTGACCACCTTCAAATTTTTGCTAATATTGGTTCAGGTACGTATATAGATCGCCCGATTATTCAAGATCATATTAATAAGGACACTTTCAAAGATATTGGCAATAATATTAATCATAAATTATCTCATTGGAAGACAAATATTTTATCTAGAACTAGTCACATAACTTTAACATAGGATAGCTCGTCGCCAATGCCTGCTTCTTGCATGGATCGATGCGACAGGAATTTTTCGTGCAGTAGTGGATCAGCTCAGCAACAAGGTAAAGCTCTACCTCTTGTCTCATGGGATAAGGTCTGTATGCCTAAAGCTAAAAGAAGGTTGGGTCTCAAAAAGATGGAAGACGTTGATGCAACTACTATAGCAAAATTAGCTTGGAAAGTTCTTACTGATAAAGACAACTTTTGGACCAAATGAATGGGTGATAAATATCTTTAAATGACAATTTTTTTTAAGCTAGAGCAAAAAATAAGTCTTCTATCGTTTAAGTTCCTAAGCAGAGATATCTCGTATCTCATTAAAAAGGGTACCAGATAAATGATAGGGAATTGTAAGAATGTCTTCTTCTAGCTTGATAATTGGGTTTACGATCACCCTTTAACTGATTTAGTGCCGACTAATTGATTTACTACCAACTAATGTCAGAGGTAATATTGATTATAATGTGATTAGTCACTTCATTAATGAAACGACTTAATGTTGGAAAATTAATAATATACATAACATTTGTTTGATGGAGTTTTGAATGATATTCTAAGTATTTATATTCCTTTTATGGATATCAATAATAAATTTTGTTGGGGATGTTCTAACGATGGTAATTTTTCGGTTAAATTGGTCACTTGGTGAAACAACAATAAAGATCATTTGTTGGGTTTACTATTTATCCCGACTTATTATTTGTCCCTCTTCAAGATCCCTAGGAAAATGGCTAACAGAATTGCGAAGTTGCAAAGATATTGTGGAAAAGTAGTGGAGAAGGTAAGAAAGATCATTGAGTGAATTTGGAGGTAGTGTCTAGCCATAAGGATAAAAGTGGCCTTGGCCTTGGCCTTGGTAATGTCATCTCTAGGAATATTGCTTTTACTGGTAAGTGGTTGTGGAGATTTCCTACTAAAGAAGGTTCTTTTTGGCATTCCGTGATTAGGAGTAAGTACAACATTCATGGTAACAAATGGGGTGCTCTTTCTGCAGATAGGGAGACCTTTCGTTGTCCATGGAAGTTTATTTCTCAAGCGATTCCTCGTTTTCTTAGTTGCATTAGACTCATCTTACGTAATGGTGCTCACATTAGTTTTTGGGAGGATGTGTAGATGGGAGAGAAGCCTTTGGCCAAGTTGTACCCACATTTCTTTCATCTGTCACAAGTCAAAGGTGCTCTCATTGCTGAGATTGCCTCTTTGGATTCCAATTCTTCTAGTTGGAATTTTCACTTTTCCCACAATTTGAATGATAGAGAGTTTGAGGCCTTGACGTCTCTTTTGTTATCCATCTAGGGGGTCTTTCTTTTTCCCTCTAGCAATGATAGAAGGTGGTGGACTTGTCATTTGTTTTGAAAATTTTCTTGCAAATCATTCTTTAATTCCTTGATTGAGGATCCGATAATTCCTTTTTTTGCCTTGCTAGAAAGATTTGGAAAGCAATCCAATCTTGGCCTGGTTAGCTGCTCTTCGGTGAACAACGCTAGTGATATGGTTTAGAGGAAAAGACCTATGTTCTGCCTGTCCCTCACATCTAGGGGGTCTTTCTTTTTCCCTCCACTAGTGATAGAAGGTGGTGAACTTGTCATTTGTCTGGAAACTTGTCTTGCAAATCGTTCCTTAATTCTATGATTAAGGATCCAACAATTTCTTTTTTTGTCCCTACTAGAAAGATTTGGAAAGCAATCATCCCTCTTAAGGTTAAGATCTTGGCCTAGTTAGCTGCTCTTCAGCAGACAACGCTAGTGCTATGGTTCAAAGGAAAGGACCTATATTCTGCCTATCCCTGCATTGGTGTGCTCTTTGTAGGAGTGGCGAGTTTGCTGGTAATCTCTTCTTGCATTATGAAGTAACTTTGGAGCTTTGGTAGCACCTCTTTGATTTGGCTGGTTTATGCTGGGTCAGACCAGAGCACATTTCTAGCATGTTCGAGGTGGATTTCACAAGTCTTGGCAGGATATAGAGGACTAGAGTCTTGTGGGATTGTACCCTCATGGCGATTATGTGGGTAAGCTGGTTAGAGCGGAAGGCAAAGATATTCATAGACAAGAACAAATAGGGGGAGGGATTGTGGAAGAGGGTTTTTTTTTTGCTTCCTTATGGGCTTCAATTGACAAATCTTTTGAGGGTTTTCCTCTTTTTTTGATTATGAGGAATTTGATCGAGATTTGTCTTTCGAAGAGCGTGAAGAGAAGCCGCTTAGGAAGTCATTTTTATCCTCCTTGAGTGCTGTTTTGTTGAGGGGGATGTGGGCTTGTTTAGGCAGTGGAGTTGGCTTTTGTAGGGGTGGGGTGTTCTCCTTTCCTTGGTTCTTGAAGAAAATCTTCTCTTTGTATTCTTCCTTTTGTGATTAATACAATTTTGTTTCCTATCCACCAAAATAAATAAATAAAATAAAATTAAATAAATAAATAAAAAAACAACAACAACAACAACAGCAGCAGCATCAGCAATGGTCATTTGGATCATCCTAAGGCTGGCTCATCTTTTGAATAGAGTTCGGAAAATCAACATCCTACAGCAGAATGTTGTGAAAAGATTTTCCTTCCTTTTTAGTGTATTCGGAATCATACAAATAAAATAGTTTTTCAACATCTCAAACCTAATCCTGCTAACGTTTTTAATTTTTATGTGTCATATGCAGTGAAGCTATAATTTTGAATGTCACATTAGGAGCAGAGTAAAAACAGCGTTGATGCAAAATGACAACTAAAACCTTGACAAGGTTATCAACTTATCATGTTCTATAACATCTCTGATCTCTCTAAGATATTCATACCCTTGATTAAAAGTTGGATTGCATATATGGCCTGTTAATGATCAATTATATCATGGACAAGACTTCTTATTCTCACTGTCCACCTTATCAAAATCTACACACATGGCTAGCCCTTGTATTGAACTAACCAATATATTCAATTAATATGGTAGCTAAGTGTATTATTATTTTATATTTTTTATTACAACCCGTTTATCATGGCTAGGTGTATTCTGTTGTCAGGGGATGCGAGTCATTAGCCAATATGGTAAGGGGAAGGTAAAACCTGTAGAAATGATGAATAGATATGCATACCAAGGAAAATTAAGCTTTTGTCGTTAGCTAGGGGAACCCCAAAATCCTTGAGATTTATTACAGGATGGCCATTCCTAAATAGCTCCTATGGCCATACTCTCTCCATCTATTGTAGAAGTATTTTCAAACCTAGAGTAGACCAGACAGTTAACCTGTCCTCGCTGTCAACCAGCCAATTTTTAATTATCAAGATCTTCCAACAATTTCATATATCAAACTGGTCCCATTGAGGAGAATCATCCTAACCCAACAGTCGAACTTTTGAACAATTGAAACTGGTTTCAGGTTGAAAAGCAATTCCAATTTCGGAGTTCTTTATCATCAAGAATCAACTCTTTTATGTCTTTAACCATGTTAAAGAACAACATTCTGAAAATGTGTGTGTGTGTGTGTGTGTATCTATATATATATATATATATATATATATATATATACACTATTCTTTTTCTTAAACTCCATCCATACTGTAATAACTTACCACTTTGAAAAAACACACATTTTAAGGAGACTAATCAATACATCCACATCTAACCTATCCAAGTTTACTTTCCACTACTACCATCTCATTGGTTGACTCTAGAATGTGAAAAAGCATATACACACATAAAAATAGAGAGAGAGAGAGAGAGAGAGGATAAAGTGGGAAAATTAGCCTTGAAACTTTCTATCATACAAACATTACTAGACAGACCAAAATGGAAAGGAGGACGGTATTTATGGGATGGAGGGAGTACTAAAGAATTGTAATAAAATTTGTAAGAACAAAATTGCCCCTTTAAATTTCAAGTAAAAGAATTCAACCTAGTGTCTTTTTTTTCCATGGACACATCAAAGTCACCCTTTTTTTAATCAAAATAGTTGTTAGATTTGGTCTTTCCTACTCAAGTAAAAATCCTAGTTGGCTCTAGGCCTATTGTAGGCCTCATAACAGTGGTAAGAGTGAAGTTAAATGTGGATGGATGTTCTATGGGTAATCCTAGGAAAATTGGCTAGTGGTTATGCAAAGATCAAAGACAAATCGTCATCTCTTTGCAGCCATAACAAATAAATCTTTGGAATCTTGGTGGAAGGACATTTGGCTAATGTAAGCCAAGTGTTTTTACAAGTTCACTAAGATATTTGTTTTCGAAATTTGTAGATTTGCCCTTGTACATAAAATTATTTATTAGTTTAATTTACATACAGATTTCTTAGCCATAAAGAAAGCCTTAATTCTTTCTATTTATAAGAAATGAGAAAGCTAATATTAATAAAGAAAGAGGAGATACAATAAAGGAAGACTAGGAGTCCTTCAACTGAAGGAAAAATAATTTTTAAAAAGGAAGAAGAAGAAGAACCACATACAATCCAATCAAACCAAGTCTGCTTCCAAATCAGCGGATCTAGACACCAAAGTGAAAGAAATATCAAGCCCTCTAGACAAATCTCAAATCTGTCTCATAGCATGAGCTAGTCTCCAAATGCTGGAGGCAGCTCTCCTAGCCCAACCAACAATAATTGCAGAATCCCCTTCCAAAATAACATGCTTCATTCCAAGACTAACAGCTGCCCTCATCCCCTCACGCCCGCTCAAAATATCTGTTCTAATGGCATAACAAAACCAGCTGGCCTCAGATAACTATAATTGTATAAATCACCTGACCTTAATGATCACTGAAAATACCACCCACCCTAAGCTAACCAAGGTTATCAAATTCAAGCTTGATAACACCCTCCAAAGGGATGATTCCGAATAAAGCAATGATGGATCTCCTCGAGGTAAGGTCCTTGAAGAACTGGCTGCCCCTCCGATCCAAAGAAGTAAAGGAAAACAGAAACCCCTCTAAATCCTTTGTGACCAAATCCCATGAAGAAGCCAACAATCTAACTTTGCTCCAAATCATCCAACAAGGTAAGTGAGTCCTCAAAGATCCTACCATTTCTTTCTATCCAAATCACCCACAAAATAGGGGGAAAAAGTCGACATAATGGAACACGAGCTCACACCACCCAGCTTATTCTAGCATATCCAAAAAAACCTCTACCGAAGGTAATGGGGGACTGGACAATGAATAAAGAAATGATCCACCTCTCATTGCTCTCCTCACACAAGCAACAGATATCAAGAAACAAACAAGTTGTGGTTCAACTTTTTTGAAGCAAATCATTGGACAACATTTTTATGAGCCACTATACATGACAAAACATTCATATTAGGATGAATTTTAGCTTTCCAAATCAACAAAGCAGGAAAAAACTCAGCTCATAATTATCATGATTCATCCTTATCAAAAAAAAATTATCATGATTCATGAAAAAAAAAAAAAAAAAAGGCCGGGAAGTGAACATACCACTGGGCTCAAGACACCAGCACCTGATACCAGGCTTAGATTGGGAAAGATAAACATCATTGAGATATGAAGAAGAGATGAAAATTCAGAATGCGAAAGAAATAAACTTTCCAAGAAATGAGGAGAGCTGATAATAAGGGCACGATAAGCGCTCCCTCAAGTCTAAATAAACAAAAGAGGTGCAAAAAGTCCGAAAGAATGGGTTGACTTCCTCACCCTAGATCCTCTTAAAGCAAAGTCCTAAGCCCATCCCCACAAGAAAGTGAAGATTGATGGTCCAAGGACATTTGGGGAGAAATTTAATTGATTAGGAGTTAGAAGTCATGTAAGTGCTCTTTGAGAAGTTACACACAGTTGAAAATCCAAAGAAAGGAAAAGGATGAAGTTGGGACTACGAGAAACAATACTATGATTCCAATAAAATCATCGTTTATGAGTTTGTAATTCAAAAAAAAAAAAGTGTTTCTTCCAGCCAAAAAGGTTTGTTGTTTTTTAAAGCTATCCAAAAGTGGCCTATTACTTTAATGATTGTTAATTGGAAAAACAAGGTCATTTGAAGAGTCTCGCACCTCATTTGCCTTTGTTGGTGAATTTCAAAGTGAAATATGAGAATTTTTTAGGATGCAGAACCTCCTAGTTATAAATTGAAGGATGCAGTTGTTAGATTGCTAATTCTATGGGAAACCTCATTGAGTCCTTTCTGTGTAACCTCTTTTCCTTTTTTCAAATGTGGTTCAGCTTTGTCGATACGCTTAGGCTTTATTTGCTTATAACCTCCTAGTACCTAGGCTTTGCCTCTTTTTCCATCAAATGATATTTTATTTATTAAAATTTGTAAAAATTAAGAAGCCATGAAAATCATTCACCTTATGAGAAATCATAGTTCAAGGTGCAAGGAAAAGTAAAATGCTTACACAAGTTCTGTCCCAAGTAAAACACAATTAGTTCACACTTCATGCAGACCAGAATTATTTAGATCCAACAAGGTACCTCCAACAAACAATGCTTAATAAATCTCTTATGCACATCCAATGCATATGTCTCCATGCCCATGTCCTTCTCTAATAATCTCCGAACCCCCTCAAAAGTCAAAGAACTGCAATGAAAAACAAACTATGATAATCATTCAGAGGGCAAAAAACAAAGCTCAATTGACAATTGAAAAAGGTGAACTACGATTCATGTAAACAACACAACAACAAATAATTGTACAATGTCTTATCTAATGATTGACCAAAGAAGAGAAGATGAAGAAGAAAATACTGTGTACCTAAAATCTCCATTACTAAATTGACTTGCAATCATCCTATTCAAGAATGAAACAATATGAAACATAAGTTAACTGTCTTCATATCAACCACTCACGACAACTACTGACCTAGGGAAGCTTACACATAACACTTTCAGCTTAAAAGTTTATCTCCAGAACACTCTTAAAAGTCTATCTCCAGAACACTTTCTGTTTTTAACACAAAAAACCCCCTTTATCTCCCCATATGAATTCATCCAAAAGGACCAAAACTATAACAGCATACATCCACACCACCATAAGAACACACCATTTAATAAGGTTTCTCCAATTTGCACCCTAGGCTCCCGTTGTTTCGACTGAAAAATATTTCCAGGAAAATTTGCACTCTGTCTCGGTTTGTTCTGACCGGGAAAAATAATTATCCAGGAAAATTTGTCCCCTGGAAAAAAAAATATATATATATATATATATATATAGAAAAATAAAATTCGGCGTGTATACCAGGAGTATGAACTAGGGATAAGTTCAATTCGGCCAAAATATATTTCCAGGAAAAAAAAATTAAAAAAATTTCCACCAAGCTAAATTCACAGACGTCATGAGCTTCCTCCAACCATCGCGATAATCAATAACATAATTAAAGCCTTCAAACAACACTCACCCGATAAATTTTTCTTCCCCTCGAAACAAACACATCTCCAGCTACTATAAATTTCAACAATTCTACTCTTAGTTTGGTCTAGAACTCAACCAAAAAAAAAAAAGACTTCGAATTTCTTCATATAAATAGTACATAGAACTGAAACACAAACTGTTAGAGACACATGCACACAAATAGATATATCTATCTATCTATATATAGAGAGAGAGAGTCATAGAGAGAGAAAGAGAGAGAGAGGGATCATAGGGCATACTCGGCTTGCTCCTGGAAATGGCCAACGCGGGAGCGCATAGCAGCCTTAATATCGACCTCGATCTCCATGGCCGCCTCCTTCATCTCCGTCTTGAGAGTGTCGCTGTCGCCCACCTCCTCCTCTGCCATTTCTCTCGGTCGGTTTAAGTCTCTCTGCTGCGAAGTGTTTGTTTTTCTTTCCACACGGGGAGTCTCCGTGCTAATTTCAATTATTTATTTTACTGAAGCTTGACGAAAGACCTGGAACCGCAACGGATGGACCGGTTCGTTCTTATATGGAGGAATGTTCTGGTAGTGTACGCGGAGCAGGCTCGTTCCTGCGACGTCTCATACGATGATTGTACCTTGAGGTAATTGTATTTTTTTAATATTATCTTGTTTCAGCTCGAAAGGGACAAGCCGTTGAAATAGAATGCACCGAATGCTGAGGATGTGACGTCAGTGGACTTCTACTTTACACGTGTGTTTATCCTCTACTCCTACAAAATTTGTTGGAGGCATGGGCGGGAGCAGGAAATTTCATACCGCGGGGCCAAATTCAATGTTTGCGGGATGACTTTAATTTTCAAATTTGTAAAACCCTGGTTCACGTTTTTTTTTTCCCTAACATTAGTCCAATTGATTTGGTAAATTCAAAAATATATATATATTAATAATAACTAATTTTAATGAATCAATGATTGAAATTTCCAATCAAGTTATTATCTGTTACTAGTGTGCCACAGCCAAAAATAAAATAAAATAAAAAAGAGCTGAAATATCATTCAAAATTCTGGTTATTATCCCCAAGGTTTATTATTTAAATAAGCATTGGTATGGAAAAACCTTCGAGCTATTAGTAAGATTTGAGTGACAACAATCTCTGAATTGACAGCGCTAATTCTAAGTTAAAAATAACAAGAAATATCACCTAATCACAATTAGGGAGTCTTTTGGAAACTTCAATTAAGATTAAATGGATCGCTAATCAACAATTTAAAGTAAACAAAAATTGGCAAGCTAGATCAGTCAACCTATTGGGCTACATCAAGTGATGTGTCTACGTGACACCTATGTGTAAGATTTAAAAAACATATGGTATCAAAGGAATATGTTCCTTGACTCATAATAAATCATATATGATGTGCTGCAATACTTTATATTATACAGAGTAAGAAACAAACTTTAAAAATCAATTAGCTTTGAAGTCTTAAAGATACTACCATATTGGGATATTACTGTGAGCTAACAGTATAAGTCAAATAGCATTTATCTTGTTCAAAACATAGCAAAAAATTAAGAGCCGACTTTTGTGGCCCGGTTCCAAGTTGAAGCGCTAGGTAATATGTACACAATTACACACTCAAATATATATATATATATATAGGATGATGATCAGGTAAGCACGTGCTGACGTAACTTACATCAATACCTGCATTGGAAGTTGTACCTTATGCATTAGTGGATTATGAAGTATGTTGGTCCAATGCAAAGGGTACAACCCCCAATGCCTGGTGTTGATATAACTTATATCAACACGTGCTGACCTGATCGGGACTGTATATATATATATATATATATATATATATATATGTATGTATGTATATGTTTCTATTAGTACATGTTGATATAAGTTATATCAGTACTATGCATTAAGAGTTGTATCCCTTACATTAGTTCAATGTATCTCATATCCCACTAATACACAAGGTACAACTCCCAATATGAGTGTTAATATAAGTTATATCAGCATGTGCTTACCTAATCATCATTCTATATATATATATATATATATATTTATATATTAGGGTAAATTGCAGAAAACCCCCCCTGAAGTATAGGGGGTTCAGCAGATAACCCCTTTATTTTTTAATTTTGTCAATGTACCTCCCTTATGTTTTAATTTTTGGCAATGTGCCTCACCATCACTCGCTGTTAATGAAAATTGACGAAAATTTGTCATGTGGTTACGCATGTGATACCATTAACTGACTCGTGTTGCCCAAAATTATTGGAACCCTAATCGAAATCATGTCTAATTGGTGATCATCGATGATTGATTTTGCCTTCTAATTGAACTAGAAGGCACATTGAAAAAATTAAAACATAAAGAGGATTATCTGCTAACCCTCCCATACTTTAGGGGCGTTTTTTGCAATTTACCCTATATATTATTTCAATTTCAATATTTATTTTGCTTCCATATATTAAATTATGTTTTTATCTTCTATAAAATTTTATAAATTTATGTATTTCGTTGATTTTGTCATTTAGATATTCATTTATTATACTAAAATTTAATGTTTTGTCATCTTACAAACCAAAATTTGCATGGGTTAAGTTGCTTTGATCCTATTAGTATATCGTTCGGTTTTGAATTGACAAAATGGCATTCGACCTATAATCGAATTTGTTTATGTGATTAAAACTTGCTGAGATTGGTCACGCTACGGGTAAATAATTATACTCCGTAGTTAGTAGTATTTTTAGTAGGGGTGTTCATTTGGTTTTTCTTTCCTTAAATTTGGTTTTGATTCTAATTTTAGAAAACCGTATTAAATTTGTTTCATTTTACTTTCCATTTTTAAAAACACTAAACCAAACCAATATATATATATAATTATAATTAAGTTTAGTTTGTAAATTTCCTATTCAAACAATGGTTAAAAAAAGTAGTACCATAGTAGGAATACAAAACCTAATAAGTTAATAGTCAAATTAAAGTTTGCTACTTTGACTCTCAGTTCATATTGATACAATTTAATGACTCTTTTAATTGCTAATGTAATACTTTTATTAAATGGTAAAATGCAAAAAACTATCCCCAAGTTTGGGGTAGATTTCAGTTTGGTACCCCCAACTTTAAAAGGGGTTAATTAGATACCTAAACTTTCAAATGTATTCAATTTAGAACCTTCCGTTTGGTCAACTAATAGTGACTCAACCATTTAATTAATAAATTTTAAAATATACCAACTTTGCCCTTATCTTCTACATGAATAAGGGCCTCATAAGCAAGCAAGACTATATATTTTTTATTATTTAAAAGTAATGTATTTATCTCTCTCCCTCTCATGAAGCATACTTTTTATATGGAATACACGATATATAAAGGAGGGTTCCATTGACACTTAATGTAAGAGTAAAACTTTTACACCATTTTATAGCTTTAGATCTCTTTTGATCTAAGGGCTCCACTTCATCTCTATTTCATATCTTTAAACACAATCTTGGGTCGGATCCAAATAGGGTCGGATAAAAATTAACCCAAAACCTATTTCTTTCAATTGAATATGTCCTAACCATTCCTGCATCTCTCCCTCAATCCCTACCCCCAACCATATTTCGATTACTTCATCTCTCACTCAATATTAGGCAAGGCCACAAAAGCTCATCCATTTTTGGAAATATTTCATCAGCAGAAACACTAAAACTCCAATAACAGCTTGACTTTGTGATGACTAGATAGCAAACCAAACTACTACAACTCCCCATTCCTCCCCCCCAAAAAAACAAAAAAACAAAAAAAAAAAAAAAAAGAAGGAAAAAATTGAGAGGAGAGAAAGGACAGTTTTCTATACACCAAGTCTCTAAAAAAATATAGCACAGCCATAGCTCCATTGAATTTGGAACTATGAAATTCCACAACAAAAGGAATAAAAGACAAAAAAATTAAAATGAAGCCTCTTTACATTAAATCTACCAACAATAACAAATGAAAACCTTGAGGCTCTTCTTTATTTTATTTTATTTTTATTTTCAATTGAAAACATATCAAAGTTATATCAAATCAAAATTGAACAAAGAAAAATGATAAAAAAAAAAAATACTATGTTTATTTCAGAAGAGACAAAGAGGAAGAAGATTTAAGAAATCCGGAGCACTTGTTTCAGGTTTTTATCGAAATTCTGGAGTTATTGCACAATTACCTTTGTATGGGTATACTGGGATTTAGATATTGTAGGTGTATGTAGTTGATTTAAATGTATTGGGTTGGGGCTTTAGAGAAGAGTCCAAAAAAGAGTGGGAGGATCGCATGAATGGGTATGAAAGCAGAGGAAGAGAGAACAAATTAAATGGGTCTCGGGTCTCTCCATTAAACCAACTTATGTAAAAGATCTACAAGCATTAGGGCATTGGATCAAAAGAGATCTAAGGCTGTAAAAAAGTGTAAAAGTAAAAATCTTACATCAGGTATCAACGAAACCTTCCCCTATATATATATATATATTGTGTTCGTATTTTTTTTTCTTCAATATGTAGCATCATGGCATCAAGCTTATCACAGTCAAGCCAAACCTTGTGCTGTTTAAGGGCAATTATGACTCGTAAATTTGGAATTGTTGAAGAAGTCGTTGATCTAAATTGTTATTGATAAAACGACGTGGTTTAAGTGAAGGGCAGTAACATTAATTTGATGCTAGCCATTAATGGTGCTAGTTAACAAACTGTTTAGGTACCAAATTGACTTATTTTAAACTTAGGGGTACCAAACTGAAACTTATCCAAACATGGGTTAGTTTACTGCATTTTACCCTTTATTAAAACTGTTTTTATATGGAATTTAGAATGTCATTTTTCTTATTTTGTTTAGGGTAAACAATTATCCATGATAATTTGTTGCTACTTTGAAAGGTTAAAATCGAAATTGAGCTGAATCAAACCGAATTTTTTTTTTTTGGTTTGATTTGGTTTTTTTATAATACGGTGTGGTCCAAAGTACTTTGATTTGATTTAAAATCTATACTAAAACTAAATAAAACCAAATTACGAACACCTTTAATTTCCGAGTAACGGACAGTCGAACACGCCTAATTTGTATGAAGATAATAATAAGTTGTATTGAAGTGTAATTATTTACCCGTAAACCGACCGATCTAAAATTCGCCCAACCCGTTGTTCTACACCAAGCTTTCACGCGACCTTCAGAAGTTCAGGTGCAAGACAATTCGACAAGGAGGGAAGGTGGACCATACACGCGAGCGACAACCATCAAAGAGAAGGAGCTAGGGTTTCTGCATCCCCAAATTAGGGCAAAACTCTCTTTCTCTCTCTCTGTCTATCTCTCTCACGCACACACAGCCTGACATGGTGGGTCACGGCAATGGTGCCATAGAGGTGGCCAAGACGGTATTGGAGGTCGCAGACGTGGCTTGGACCGCCATCGAATCTCACCAGCACCATCACCACCACGATCAAGAGGCGGCAGGTGATCAAAACCGTTCACCATCGTCGGAGGAAGAGTTGGAGTCTTTGCGATCCGAGAATCGACGTCTCAGAAGCTTACTTGAGCAGAATCTCAAGCTCCTACAAAATCTCTCCCAATCTCCATGTCTTTCCAAAGATTGCCCTCCTGATGTATGTATTTATGGATATGTACACATGCCGTAGTTCCTTTTCTCGCGTTTGTAGTTTTTGAATTTCTTAATACTGTTGAATTTTAGGTTGTGTCTGGGTAAGGAATTTCTATGCGGGATTTGTGTTTAATATGGAAAATTTTCAAATTCTTAAACCAAATTCCTTGTTTGGCTAGCTCAACTTGAAATTTATAAAATTCTAGCTGGGATTTGGGGGATCAAATTCTCTCTAGAAATTCCATCTAGACAGATGGAATTTGCCATATTTTAAAAAAGGAAGTTGGAAAATTCCATTTAACCCAACAACGAACTTTAAGACCCCACATATTAACTCTTCTTAGGATTAGAAATCAAAGTTTATGTGTGTTCATAACTTCATTTGTGTGTGTATTGTCTAATTTGTTTTTGGAAGGGAAGAAATTTGCGAAACGCCAGCAAGAACTTGAAATATGGACATTAAATTCATCCCTTCTTGTTGATTATTCATTCTGCTTTAGCAGTGTGGTTGTGGGACAGTGGAATTTTGCATTGCGATAGATAATTATAGGACTATAAGAGCAACAACTCTAGACTATGCTAGGTACAACAAGTTCAATAAATGGTCAAGAACTTAGTTAGCAGCGAGAGAGTGTGGAATAAGCCAATGGACAAAGTAGGTATTCAGCTTGGTCGTAGGAAACTTATATGATTTCTGGTTGTAATATATTGATGTACTTGTTTTAGATTTTAAAGGAAAAGTTCTATTGTATATCTGATGTTTTGTTACCTTTTGTTTTTCTCAACAATATAATTATTTCAAACTAGTATTTATTCCTATGAAATATTAATAACTTTACAGAGTTAGGCAGTCACACCTTTTTGTCATGAAAGTAAAGCTAAATCCTTTTGAAATTTTATCTTCCAATTGCAGCTGTATGCTCGTCTTGTAACTACTGTGGATTCCGATAAGTTCTTAACTAAAGTTAAATCTCTCCATGAAGCGTCAGCTGATGGAGCTAGCTACCAATTTCCTTTCAAGGAGGCCACAGGTTTTTTTAATTTATTCTGTTTTCATTCTTGTCTGTTATGTGTCAGTACCAGTAATTCTTTGGTTTAAGTTACTTTATTAATTCTTTCCTGGTTGCTTGGTTTTATTCATTGACTAGGAGCTGATTTGCATTCAGCTGAAATTTTAATTAATGTTGATCTTGAAGAACCCAGTTGGTGGGTGTGGGTCACAGAGGAAATGGTTCCAAGTACTGTTGAAGAATGGAGTGGAATTGATGATGAAAATTATGTAATTGTCAGTGAGGAGCATGTTGTGGATGGGGTTGCCAATTTTATGGCTAGATGCATTTTATCAAATCCAAAAGCTCAGGTATAAAAATGCTAATTTTTTTAAATTAAAAAAAAAAAAAAATCATGTTTTCAGTTATGTATGATGTATTGCATATTGATGTTCTACTTTGGAATTGCAGACTTTAACCCCCGAGGAACTGCAGAAAAGTAAGTTTGTGGCTGAACTTCTTGATCTTGAATTTTTTTGGCCCTAATGGTTTTTTTTGGTACTTGGTAGACTTAAAGATTTATAGGCAATAGGTAGTCATTATTAGAATTATTTGTATTTTTGTAATATTTTTGTTGCTTCCACTTGTACATATATTACAAACGCTCACACTGCAAGTGTGTTTCAGGTGCAAATATTGAGAAAAAAACTCATACAATTTATTTATAGTTAGTAAGTGGAAAATGTATTATCACTTATCAGAGAGATTTTGGAATACATTGTTCTACTAATTATATCGTGGACCTATCATCAAAAAAATTTATATGGTGGATCCTACCTCCCCCTCCTTAATTTTTTTTTTTCTTTTCTTTTCAAAGCAATATTCCTTATCATTAAAATATAGTTGTTCATGGTTTGACCCATAAGCTATAATTTATCAATTTGATCAGTATCATGGTAATTCTCTCTGGTAACTGGTGTCATTTCTCTACCAGTTCCTTTTTTTTTCCATGCTCAAAATTAACTAGAATTGAATGATTTATTTAGGCGGGGGGGGGGGGGGGGGGTTGGTATGGCAATTGAATTTTTTATTTTTTTAATGAATGGTGGGTTAGTGTGTCTAGTTGTTGAATAATTTTTATCAAATTGCGGTGCTCTTGCCAAATAATGGGACCAAGTGAATGATTTTTACTGTTCAGTTTGTCTTAAGCCTCAATGAAATTCACCTGGTTAATGCTTGTAAATGAAAATAGGGGAAGATTTTTATTCATTCATTCATTTAATGAAGAAAAATGAAAACAGAGGAAGCTAGCATTCATGAAAGACCAATAATTTACTCAAGATGTTAATTAAATTTTTAGGAATGAGTAGTCTTGTTTAAGCAAATATATATATTTTTTTTTGGGGGGGGGGGGGGGGTCATTTATCTACATATGAATGATATGCAGTCTCATTTTATGTGAAGAGTTTCTGGACGCATTAAATGCTTTTCCTATTGCTGAGTCTCCTTGATGGTTTTGTGCTCTTTCTTTAGAACCCTGTGGAACTTAAAGTATTTATTTTCTGAGTCTGATGGTTGTTTCGTCCTTTTTCCATATCATTGAGTATGAATTAGAACTTTTCTACCCTGAATTGTGGTACAATGAACCATCTGGCTCTGGCTGTTGTTCATGTTTTATGGCCACTGCACACTGAGATGAAGCATCGTGTTATTTGAAGGTAGTTGTCTTAAAATGTTGCTCATCTTTGTGAAATGTTAAACTTGCAGCTTTGGCGAAAGCATTGGGTGGCATGAACAAGTTGGAGAAGATGTTACATATTTGGCATGCTGGGAAGATGTTTTATGCCCTGTCGACCTGGGGACTTGCTTTAGCAGGGTGAGTTCTACATTTTTTGTACTACTGTTGGTGTGCTCTAGAGAATTTTATCCTCAATCTCTTTCTGCCCCTCAAGCGAAATAAAATAATAAACACACACAATCACACATAGATTGTTTTACTTCCCATAATTTACATAATTGCTAAGTTTGATTTTAGAAGTGGCATTAGACAGATCCCTTTGCCTTGAGTATAAAAATGCAATACAAGTTTTTCATGCAGTGTGACATCAATACTCTACTTAACAAACACTTATCCCAACTAGTTGAGAAAAAAGTGGCTCTGGATAGATACTTTATCAGAGGATGAATTTGTTAGATGCCTGATTTGTGGGTCTAGCAATTTAGATGAGAATTTACCTAGGCTGCATGTGAAGCATTACTGAATCCAACAGCCTTAATTGATACGCAAGCACTCATTACCTTTGTTCGTCAGAATAGTTTTAAAATATTTTATTTTGAAAAAAACTTGCAAAGATTTAGATAGACTAGAGAGGGGCATTTGAAGGACTTGTGACCTAAAGTGAAGGACCTTCTGGCTTCTGCATAATGGATTGCAGACTTGGGGGAAGCAGTCCTCCGCGATTTTTCATTTGTTTGCCTCCTATCTCTTCCATCTTGCCTTATTTCTGCATGACACTTTTATAGACGATGGTTATGAGTCACCATAATGTGTTTGCTATGAAAATTTTAAAATCACTCTCTTTATGCCTTTAAGTATCTTCAATTTTGACCCTTTTTCTTGTTGGTACATTTAAGAACATCATTAAGAGAATAAATTAATAGAAGTTACAGGTTATAATCCCTATATATAACCTGCGTGTGTGTGTGTGTGTGTACTGTGTACATATATATAAAGAAGAATAAGAAGTTAGTGTTAGAGGGAGCGGGTGAAGGCAGGTTTCGAATTCAAGCCAGCTGTCAGATGCCAACATGCTTCTTTTTATTTTATTTTTTATTAAGATGAAGTGATGAACAACGCCATGTGCTTTATCACCTGGCTAGGTCGCATTTCACATTCCACTTTAGTTCCTTTTTAACCCAAAAAAAATAAAAATCAGATTCCACTTTTACTTCAATGAGCAAAATCAATTTTTTTACAATGACATTGATAAGTCTTTCAGAATGGTTCAAAATCAAAACAAGTCAATAGAAATTAGAGGTTATAATCCCTCTCTCTCTCTCTCTCTCTCTCTCACTCTCTCTCTCTCTCTCTATATGTTTATATATATAAGAAGAATAAGAAGTGCTGTTAGAGAGTCAGCAGGTGAAGGCGAGTTTTGAACTCAAGTGATTGATCCGGTGCCAACAGGCTCTTTTTTGATAGACAACGCTGACAGGCTTTACCACCTGGCTAGGTGGCATATTCACCTTAAACTTCGACTTCAATGAGCAAAATTAATTTTTTACAGTGACATTCATGAGTCCCATATTATGAAACTCTGATGTTTTGATTTTTATATTTTATATTATTTAAATTTGTATTAATTTTGAGCTATTTTGAGGAACTTTCTATTTCAAAATTCTGATGTCAATTTCAACCTATGATAGAATCTGAGTATTCCGCTGAATTGGAAGTTTTTTTTTCAGATTTAGAATTTTGTTTCAATTTTAACTAAATTTTAAATGATGTGAGAACAAAATCACCAGAGGAGTGCCTCTGTCAGCGAATCTCACTTCACCATGGGCATGGCAAGTGTTCTATTTTTTACCAAGTCTTCTCTTCTGTCTACTATAAAGAGAGTTTTAGTTATTATTATTTTGTGTCAGTCCCATGCCCTTATAAAGTGTCCATGTGGGTTAAAAAAAAGAGTATGTATTGTATCCACGAGAAGAAGGGTGAGAGTGTTGGTTCAAGTGACTGGGCCTAGCACTTCCTAAAGCATAAACCCCTGACAATAGCCTTATGAATCTCAATTGGCTGTATCGTCTTGTACTGATTGATGTCTGCAAGCACAGATACACTGGCCAGCTGGACAAGTGTTGTATTATTTAATTGCAATTTAGGAGAAAAAGAAAAATAATATTTCTGGAATAGAAGAAATGTATCTGTACTGTCTTTGTGATTCTTCTTTCGTACATGCCTTTTGGATTGCAGGTTATACCAGAGTCGAGCCATATTGAAACTTGCTGCAAAGGGGATTCACACAACTAGCAAAGTTGCTCTTAGGGCTATTTAAAGATGGATGTTCCTCTCAGAGAACAGTGTGAAACATAAATGAACTTCATAAATACCTGTGACTTCCAGGTCTCTCCCCTTTTGTACAGACCAACAGACCCTACGATCCTCGCAATGAACAGTGTGAATAAATTGTAAATAAGACTCACTTTTGTATTTGCTCTTTTTTCTCAATGAAAAACTTGTATTGATTGATTTTATCCCCCATTCTTAATGATCAATGTTGTGTCATTCATAAGCTTATGTATAGTGGTAATGGACCATATGAGATGGAACAACTGGTCTTGCGACTTATGCCCTAAAAGGTGGAAGGTCCCATGTTTGACCGGCTCAGGAAGTGAAGGGCTGGAATGATAATAATGTCTTGGTTACACCAATGCAGGGTTGCCAGCTGTACACTGTCCACCATGGAAATTTAAACACATACTCATCTCCCTTAATTTTGTACTAAGCATTTGGATTGCCCACAAGAAGAAGTCATCTTGTGAATTTTTATTCATTCGAGGACTACCCTGGAAGATTGGAACTTGTTTGCAAACTTCTGCCCAGCTCTACGATTACTGTCTGGCTGATAATGCTTTGGTACGAGACAACATCTTCCTTTCTCGGCCTCTTTTTAGCATAGATGCCTTTCAAAATGGGTCATTTAGCTTCATATTTTGAAGTGTGACTGCCACGTGACTTGTAGCTACTATGGAATAGACGATGTTGGTTCAAATCTTCGTGCATTCATTTGAACCACCAAGCTACTTGATGGTTGCAATCTCACAAGACATCCATGCAACTTGTAAGACGTATAGTAGTGAGAACCTGTCATGTCTAGCACTAAGATATGGATATGAAACGAAATTTCCGAACGATGACATTGCAGGGTTCTCACCATATTTGAGAGGCCTCTCCACAGTGACTTGAAAAATTCCTTTTAGTAGAGTTCCAACTACAATCACCACAAGCACCATGTGGGGTAAATCCAGGCCAGCGGCGGCCATTGCTCTCTCACCATTTATCCATATTTGGCCTTTTCCCAAACTGATTCACATCTAAAGCTAGTGGGTCACCACTACCTTGAGGTGCATTGAAAGTAGTCTAGAAATATGACAAACATGAAGATTCTTACGAAACATGAGTAGTTTTCTTTGGATTTCCAAAAGAGTAGTGGGAAAAGCATTAGTTGAGTAGTGGAATCCTCCTCAGCTTGTACCATGTTAGGGGATTTTTTTTTGGGGGGTTTGCTTTTCTTACCTATTGACGGCGCAAGGCGGCAACAGCGACGGCGGATGACGGAGAACCTAATCGCGGGAGCGAGAGGGGCTAATGGTGTCAATTGCTCTTGGCCTTCCTTGTTCAAAAGTTATAAAATAAAAAAAAAGGGAAAATTACACTTTGCCCCCTCAATCTTTGGGCCGAAATCACTTTTCACCCCTCATCTACAAAATCCTACAAATACTCTCCCAAAATACTAGAAGACGATTATGGGCTGATGGCGTTAACTGAATGAATGAAATGACAATAATGCCCTTATGGGTGGAGAAGCAAAATGACATGAATACCCATCATGTTTTTCTGCCATGCTACTTCTAGCGCTATAAAGGTTTCCCAAGGAAGATTCAAGAACACTTCTTTGTCCTTTTCATTTGCTGGTCTCCATGGCTTCACAGTTACACAATCTTCACGATCTTTGAGCGAAAGCTTTCGTCCTTGCCGATCTTCTGCTGCTATGGATGTAGTGCAAGAATTTGCAGAGGAGAGAGAGAAAATATCAGTGAGTGGGTGTGAGGTTGAAAGAAGAGAGGACAAATCTGATTTGTATGGGTAAAGAGAAAATGAATGTGTGAGGGTGAGGGGATAGCACATGAGCCCTTATAAAAAGGCATTTTGGGTATAAAATGTGCTGGTCTTATATCATGTGCGTCGCACATGACTCTTTTTGTTTAATTTATCACAACAGCTTAACAGTTTGATGAAAAGTGTCGCCTTCCAGTAGATCGGGGGGTATTTGTAAAATTTTGTAGATGAGGGATGAAAAGTGATTTCGGCCCAAAGTTTGAGGGGCTAAAGTGTAATTTTCCCTATATATATATATATATATTATATATTAAAAAAAAAAAGTTATTCTAAAAGCGTTGTTAGCAAAGATACTTTTAAAGTTTTTTAGGTTTTGTTTTGTTTTTTTGATTTTTTTTTTGCAACCTGTATTTTTCATCATATGTGCCAAGTCAAAGCATTTTTCTAATACTGAGATTGGAAACTTTTTTTCAAAAACACATAAGTTTTGTTTAAATGAAATTTTTTACCATTTATTATATCTGTTTCATTTTTAGTCAAAAAGTCAACTTAAACGAAAGATTTTTTTAAAAAATTTCATACAAAGTTGTTCAAAATGATGTTTTTCTAGTGGATAAGGCAACCATTTTTCATAAAAACCTTTTATATTTTTTTAAAACCTTGAGAAATTAAAATTAGTGAGGTGTGCAAATAAAATTCAGGGTTTGTAATAATTAATAAAATCTAATCAAACATGGGAAAACATATTTGAACGCCATCAACAATTTCGTGTAATTTACCCTTGATTTTATTAACATTCTCAACTGCTAGCTTTGAAGCAGTGTCCATTGTAATATTTTCAGTTTTGGTCAGGACAGCAGAACAGTTAGTCGTCTATCATAGCACTGGTCACTGGACAAATGGATCTCTGGCTTTACCTCAGTTCATGAAAAACTCACATTCTTGTAAGCACACATTCAATACCTAAAAAACCGAAAGGGTGATAGCTTTCTAATGCATAACTAGTTTTATGCTATCTTCTTGAGAAGAAACTATTCTCATACAGCCTACTAACACGCAGAAAATTCACAATCCCAGTCATCACTAGAATTTGGATAGAGATAGTCATCGAGTTTCAAGGTTGATTATAAATGGAGATTTTAAAATGAAATTGATTCGGGCTGAAAAAAAATTTCAGATGAACATTTACAATGCGCCCCAATTCCATCATAGATGATTGAAAAGCAATAAGGGAGCCTTTTCAGATTAAGCAAATTCACTAGCTACGCAAGATGAAAATCCTCAAAATCTTGGGAGAACAAAATAGCCGACCTGAACATGCTTGCTCCAACACTGGTGGGAAGAACAAGCAAATGGGCAATCCACAACACTACTTTTCCTCTTCTGTATTAGCTCTACTTGACTGGTCAAAGAAATAATAAAATGTCAACCGAAGTTTCTCAAATCTATTCAATAGTTGGCTCTGCGCTCCAAAAATTTAAGGTCAGCATCTTTTGTTCTTCAAGCGTCCATTGATGAAATTTAAGTTTGCTTCCATCCAGTGCAATTTGTAACTAGAAGTAGCATTAACACTGATACAGAGAGTGGTCATGCAACAGGTCAGTAAACATGACTACAAGGCTGAATTTGGTCAGTGGCACCAAACATAATTCATCAAAAAAGGGGGAGAAAATTACATACATATTATAGAAGAAAAAAATTATGTTTCCGAAGACTTTCTCTTCCGCTCTGATGCTGAGGCAACATCTGATTGAGCTTGACCAAAAATTGACCTGCATTGTGCTCAACAACATCACAATTGAGTTCATAAAGAGTTGAATGACGATGGAAGAAGCTTCTCACAAAATTGAATAGCATTTCTCTTGTCCTTAAACAAGTAGAATTACAAGAAACTTGGTTATTCTAGAAAATCATTTTTGTGATATAAATACAGCATGGGGCAGCGCCTGATTTCTTTCGGCTTTTACTCAATGAGCAAGAGTGTTCTGCTAAAATTCCAACAATAAGGCCCACTAAAATGAGCGAAGCTAGTGAAGGACCAGGTGGGGCAGCTGCCTCACCTGAAACCATCCCCCCCCCCCCCCCCCCCTTCTCTCTCTATTTTATAAATTAAGTATTTTGAAATTCTATATTTACTACCTCTTAATTTTTTTTAACTCCTTTATCATTCCTTCTCACCCCTCTCCATTTTCATTTTCTCTTCCCCACCCCAATCATTCATTCCCTCTCTCAAAATTTTTTTCCCTATTTTATCAATGGAATGATGGATTATAATTTTTTGCAATTTTTTCTACTTCAAAATAACAACACGAGAAAATTTTTAAAGAAAGGTTATTTGATTTTTTTTTGAATTAGGATACAGTACCAACCAAAGTACGCCTCCCTTAAACTCAATTCCTGGCTTAGCCGCTGCCCATTAACAATGCCTTCTGGTTAAAGAGGCACTGTTTATCTCACTCACCCCTCTCCATTTTCATTTTATCTTCCATATAAAACCCCTAATCCCCACCCCAATCACTCATTCCCTCTCTCAAAATTTTTCTCCCTATTTTATCAATGGAAGATGGATTATAATTTTTTGCAATTTTTTCTACTTCAAAATAACAACACTGAGAAAATTTTTAAAGAAAGGTTATTTGATTTTTTTTTGAATTAGGATACAGTACCAACCAAAGTACGCCTCCCTTAAACTCAATTCCTGGCTTCGCTGCTGCCCATTAACAATGCCTTCTAGTTAAAGAGGCACTGTTTATCTCACTCGCACTAGGCCAGGCCCAACCAAATGGTGCTTATTTAGTTTGTAAATGATTTTTTTACATCAATAAGTTCTGAATGTATATTTTATCCTCAAGGATACTATTGTTATTTACTTTCATATGTTTTAAACGTTATGGGGCTGAGCTTGGGCCAGCATTGTGCCACATGCTGAGTGGTTAGCCTGGCTCAAGTCCAGCATATGGCAATCCCTATACAAAACACTTTTCAATAATATATGTTGCAATATTTTTTTTCCCAGATAATTGACCAATTATACATTTCTAAGCAAATTATTGTGTATAATGAAAAAACTGAAGTAAATTAAGAGTTGGGACGTATTGGATCATGTACTAGACCAAGAGAAATAAGAAATTAAAACAGATCAAATTCTGATGTAATCTAACTTGTAAAGATAATGTCTCCTCACCCGCAGGTTGAACATTTCTTGTGATGTTTACAGAATATAGACAAACAAACAGAACAAATGTAGCCCATGTCAATCGTGTTCTTATGGCAGAAACACCTGCAAGTTTCACAGAAAAGAAAGAATCCATCATCAAAACCAGTTACATGGATGAGTATCCAACAGTAAATGTAAAAAGTTTGTGGAGCTTTTTTCTGGTACAAGTTAACAGCTAAAGAATAAATTAACATATAGAGATCATGTAGGGAAGAGGGAAAAAAAAAAAAAAAAAAAAAAAAAAAAAAAAAAGAAGGGGAAAAAAAAACATGGAACTTACTAAGTAACAAAAGGGAAATAAATTTTTTTTATATTGCTTTAATTAGAATAGCTGCAAGAGACTGATCACCTTGTCATAGAGATAGAAAAGACCTATAGCAAAGTGAAATCTAAAACACTAAAATGGGGAACCAGGGGAGGGAAAAGGAACAAGAAAGACACAGGAAGAGCATATACACACATCCAGCACCAGCATAAAAAAATTCTCATGGTTAAAGGAGAGTTCTCAGAAGTGTATTCTTCCATGGAAAGTGGATTTTGCTATTTTGATGAAAATGGGTCTTCAATAAGTTAATAAGACACTGGTGGAAAGATAATACCGAAGGAAAGACCACGGTCCCTTTTGTAGAGCCTTGAGTGGTAGTCTTGTGCTTCGGTATTAAGGGGTCGTGGCGATTGGCAGATCATCTGTTTCTTCTAATGGTACTTGTCTAGTGAGAAATTTCTCCTGAAATCTCTCCACAGCGTGTGGGTAGTGGGTCTCCCGAAGGTTCTCAAAGAGATGACTTTTTGCTGGTACTTAGAAATATTGGACCACTTTTAGATGTCTAGGGGTGGTGGTGGGTCAGATTAATTGGGTAACCAGTCCCATCCTTTCCCTATTGGGACGGGTTCAGGATTAAGATACTCAGGGTCAGTATGATATTGAGACTAAAGAAAAAAACCCAAGTTGGGTTCAGGTTTGAGAAGTGTTCAGCCACAAGTCTACAACTGCCCCACAATGCTTAAGTTTTTGTTATCGATAAGTTCGAAGAAGCAATTTGTTATGCAACAGAGGCCCAATACAACAGGAGATCACAAATATTTGCTACAAGGCACACATCACTCAAAAAAAAATTTAAAAAAAACAAATTTGAGAATATGTTGCAGGAAGTCCCTAATTCTTCATGATGGAAAATTTTCAGATTTCAAAGCAAGCTTAATTTTGTTTAATACAAATTTACTTCATCAAAATACATCTATATATATATATATATATATATACATTAAGTAAAAAATTGCATCTTTGGGGTCCAAGAATAAATATCATAGATAAGCAACCTAACAATTTGAAAGACAATACTTAGCAGCAGAGAATGAAACAATAAGGACAGAATCAGTCATGCAAAAAACAACATAAAAACAATTAAATCAATAGCCGTAAAGAAACAGTTACACAAAAAGCAAAATAAAAACAATCAAATCAATGGCCATGAAAAGTTTGACTTACGAGGCACGGAAATCCACCCCAACAGGCTTAGGAAGTTGTAAGAAGTTCCGAGAATGCAAATCAGTAGCAAATACTGTCTGCGTTTGCAAACAAGATTGCATTAGTATCTAAAAATCGAAACACAAGGGAAAAGAAAAGCCTGTGCATCACAATACATTCAAAAGATTCTCACTAAGAGGACAGGAAATCTTAATATACACAGAACAAGTTGAAGGCAGAGGTTAAAAGAAGGAACAAAATTTTTCTAATAAATTATCCACAAGTATAATGGAAATCATTAACGAGACAAAAGGAAGCCACCAACTAGTATAAAGAACAGACCATAGACAATGAGTAGCAGAAATATTATATGCTCCACATGAAACCCAAAGGATGCCTGGTATTCAGAAGTTGGTTCTGGTTTATACAAATTCTTTAGATTTCAAATTTGTCCCAAATTTTGGTCAAATGAAACACCCGTTATTTAGTTCTAATACCAAAAGTGATTTAGGACAAATGAAAGCTTGTCAGGTTTGAAAGATTAAGTACATGAAAGTGAAAGAGAAAATAAGAGGGCCTGACTAATTTGTAACCTCAATGTTGATATTGCTGCAAATTAAAAAGCCTTCTTGGACTGCAATCTATAACTAGATGCCTCATGTTCTCACATTAAGCCTCTAATTTCTTTTTTTTTCTTTTTTTTTTTTGGGGGGATAAAAAATTTCATGTAAATGGCTGAGAGAAGAACCAAAACAACTTCATTTTAAAAAGAAGCACTGCAATGAGGAATTTTAGTTTGTTCTCTCATAAAATTGTGAAGCAAATATGGATTGGAAAGAGATGGTAGCAACCTTTCCTACTAATTTTGTTGCTGAAGATAAGCCCACTTTGGTACTAGCACACTTACTGAACTAAAAGGATGAAGTGCTGATTTGAATTCTTTTGCTAAATTGATCCAAGAAATAAAACTCAACTAAAAGTGTAGATTATTACATATCTTGAAAGCTAACTTCAAAACTGACAAAACAAATACTGAAGAAAGCTTCAACACTCACAGAGAATAGAGCATACTTTACTAAATGGCGGAGGCTGTTGTAAACCAAAAAATCTATCCCACCACCATGGCTAAAATATATACTTAACAAAAAGAGAAAAAGTGTAGGATTTCATTACAGGAAAAACTTGGTTCCCCTCAAGGATGAGCCAGTTATGCACTATAATTCAATTATCAGTTTCCCAAACAAACCTATGTTGAATATTAAAACATGAGTAGGTAATCCTGTAAATGATCTAAATTTCTGAACAATAACCATGGACTTAAATATCCACGATATCTTCGATATATCCACGACATATCCGTGTATCCATACCCCTCGATATGATATCTAACTGACTTATCTTTTTCGCAAACTATCTTTATGATATTGTCAATATTTTCGATATTATTTATAAAATCTCGATCTATCTCGATATATCCATAATATCTTCTTTCTTTCACATGGTATCGTCGATATATCAAATATATCCACTATATTGAGGATATATATCAACAGTATCGAGATATTCATTTTCTTGTTATTGTGTCAAAATTATCACCTCTTACTCTTTTAGTATTGATTTATATAAATATTTCAATTAAACTAATGCCTTAAATTAGTGTTATGAAGTAACAACTTTCATTTACTTTGTTAAAATATTCATTCTTTTGCTCAGTGTGGCACAAGTTTTATACCCTACATAATACAAACTTGTCTAATACACATTTAAATTGCAATATTTTGATTTTAAACTGTTTATTAGAGTCTAATCATTGTTCTCAGAGTTTCAATGGAAGTATATGTGTTTAACTAACAATATCCGTCATATCTCTAAATCGATATCGAAATTTTCGATATATCCATCGATATATCCGATATATCCGTGTTCTTGGACCCTCGATATATCCATCGATATCAATATTTAAGTCCTTGACAATAACAACTTGACCCAAAACCAGCTCAAATCATGTCTAAATTGCTCCATCCCGGGCTTGACATACAGACAAATTGACACAAGCCAGGTGATGGGATTGTGAACCCAGGTATCTCTTATTATATTTCGTACTCCCCAGTCCACAGTGTCTCAGTGCCCATGCAACTCTTCATTTGAATTTCAGTTCCCCCTATACATTAGGAATATATACTAAACATAATGATAACAGCCACACCTTTAAGTTGCTTTCATGTTTCAAAATTAAGTTAAAAACCTACCGAGAGATATTGAAACAGCCCGTCCAGTTGTTGGGGCTTCAGATATACACCCCCAGTTATGTAGGAAGCCTGTCACTCATATGCATCCAAAACAATCAGTAAAAACCAACAGAGGGCTGATGCTAAAGACACATCAAATTAAGCAACAGGATGCTAGAATCAAATGCAAGCTAAAGATATACCACCTGCTGCAGGAAGGCAGAATGCTGGGCACCTATGACACAAGAATCTATAGGAACCTGCAGGGCGCAAAGTAACAATATGTAAACAGTTTTCAAACTTGAAAAGATGATGAACATGAATTAGTAATGCCTAAACATTTTAAAGGAAATACTAAAACCACAAACTTAAGAAATGACAACAGCACAAGGTAACTTCACAATTTGCAACTCCAAAGTTCAAACAACAGGCTGTACCAATAAATTGCAATATTGCATGGCTTCCCGAACTTAAGTTGCAGTCAGTCAAATCATCTCCTAACTTTGGACTCACTAAGTGCAAATGGACTACCCACTACCCCATTCCATAATATTCTATCTAAAATGACTAGCCATTTAATATTTAAACAAATATCTCATATAAGCTTGAAAGTGTATAAAGTTACATCCTATACTGTGGGCAGATCTCCAGCAAATGATAAAAACAATCAAAATGGAAATGTCAAATGAATAACAACTTCCTTTATTATCTAGTGCTGTGAACAAGAACTAGGTACAAAAATAAAAATAATAATAGTAATAAAATTCTTACCCAAGATTTGGTTTAACAAAAAATTTTGAATTGATGCCTTTCCTACGATGCCTAAGCTAAATATTATTTCCAATGTAAACCGCATCAGGTATATATTAAGATTGGGCTAGAAGTACCTTTCAAAGCTAAAATTATTATTTGTGCATTTAGTCATTTATCCAACTTAAAATTATCATTTACCCATCTTATTTTCCCCATTTCCATTACCATAATTTGATAGCATGAATTAGAATCAATCCATTTTATTAAATAAATTAAAAATCATGTACAAATTGTAAATTGGAACACAGCACTAAGAAGGTAGTTTGGCATAAAACAACATAAGACAACTAAACAAAAGAAGTATATATTTATGTTTAAAAAAAATTGCATAGAATACCATAGAACGCTGTGCTGAGAAAATTGAATTCATGACTGCAACATATCTGTGATGAGGAAAGCCTTTTGGAGTAAAACATCATCAGAAAAAAAAATTGCAAACAATGCAAAGAATCATAAAGGGCGTACTGTTCAGGCCCATCTGGTGATCCCTGCAAGCATAAAATCTGCACTCATATGTTAGTAACTTCATTAGACAGGTATTCCATTTTAAGTAATTAAAATAAAATAAAACCAAAAAGTGAAGAGGTAGGATAAAAAGAGAGGGAAAATACACACATAGAATACAGGTGTTTTTTTTTTTTTTTTTTGGTGATTAAAATAAAAAAAAAACTGTATTCAATGTGTAATACAGGTTTTAAGAAAGAAAAATCAATGCACATATAGAACTCTACAACTTCTCACACCCAATGCTGCATGTCCAACCCGAAAATTGACATTGGACAGGAATATTTGGCCAAACCCAATCTTATCCTGGGCATAACTGAAAAATGCTACCCTATGTCCATGGCTGCTAGCATTTACCAAGTTTCATATGAGCATAGAAAGTATTTCTTCTACAATAGGGTTATGAAATATCCTAGTTTCTCTTTTTATCTGCTGTTAAACTGCTTACTACTTTCAATGAATTAAAAAGAAACTCAATATCTTCCGGTGAGTGTTCGCTATCTATATTTCTTAGACATCTTAATTGCTCTAAAAACATTCTTTTCTCCTATATTTTCGACGAAATTTGATTTACTTTTCTCCTATATTGTCAACGAAATTTGATTTACTTTTCTCCTATATTGTCAATGAAATTTGATTAGTTTCATGACTTTACCAATTAACCAAGATCAATGCTCATGTTCCGGCCTGTGGTTGAAGTAGGGAGATACGTCAATGACAATAGCTGATTTTTGTATAGCGATTCCATAAAATACGAATATACAATTATATTATATTACTACAAAGAACTGAGATAAAGGAATTTCCTAGTCTGAATTGTATAGATCAATGTTGCTTTTATAGTGTTTAATTTCTCACCCAAACCCAACACTCGCCTGCGTATAGGTACCTGGATATGTATATATGTATGTCATAATGTATATCTCAATAGTAAATCAACCATTCTACACTTGTGGATCTAAGTACCCAATACTTACTCGAGGCTGTGGATGGAGCGGTCCCAAGCGGAAAACTCTCTGTATATCTATTTGTCAAATCAAAGCAAACAATCTACATCTATAAGACAAAATACTAGTATTGAAGATACCAAAGTAATCACTTTAAGGGATACAACAAAGTGCCATAGACAAAGACCCCGATAACAAAGAAGAGCCAACACCGGATACCGCAGCTTCCTTGCTCAATTTCTCATCTCTGGTCACAAACTCCTCCAATTTCCGCAACAATTTGGAGCAAAGAACGGGCATTTTCCCATTTTCCTGAATTCTGAGCCGTCGCCGTAGGTGACGACGAATCGTAAATGTAGTCACAGGAATTAAACCCGGTGGCGATAACCACGACTTGGTTGAATTGGTTGAGGAGGAGAATTGAGTTCAGAAACGAAAGAACCTGTGCATATATAAAAACATAGATAATTATTATAAAAAAAATGCAGTTCACCCTCTGTTTGGTTGCTGAGAAGATGGAGGAAAATAAAAGAACGTAAAAATCTGAGTTAAACGTTTCCTGCGGTTAAAAATTCCCTAATTTTATTTTTCTTCTGTCGTTTTTCCTTTAATTTTTCTGAGCAATCAGAATGAGGGGTGGGGGGTATTTACAGAGAGAAATTAGGGTTTTACGTGAGAGAGAAAGATGGAGAAGGAGAGAGAAGACGTGGTAGTGGCGGTTGCAGCTGAGCCCCAGAAGTAAGGGTTGGTGTCGAGTAATACCATGAGAAGGCTAACATCGTCTGCAACAACAGCATCAAATGCACAAATATCAAGAAACGAACAGAATTCATATAGAGAAAGAGAGAGAGATGGGGACCTGAGTATAGCTTTGGATGAGCAGGTGCCATGACTGACTGAGTTTCGGTTTTCTCGGTGCAGCGTGTTGCGGCTACGCTTTTAAATGGAGGTCCCAAAAAAACGGTGCGTTAGACTTGTAAACTTGAGAGTAAAGAGGTTTTTATTTATTTTATTTTTATTTTTATTTTTTTAAGGATAAATCGCAAAAACCTATCATAATTAAATCAAGTTTTAGTTTGATATCCTAAAATTTAAATTTGATCAATTGAGTTTCTAATTTATACGTGGACTTCCAAATTACTAACCAACAATTCTGTATTTTTAGTAACTTAAGTGACATGGCTAGGTGGGTCATGTGCTAGCATGGGTGAGATAAACGAGTTCGAATAATATTTCAACTCAAAAAGAGAAGATAGGGCAGTCCCATATGCACCGCACCTACCTTTATTATCATTTTTTTTCTTAATAGTTTTACAATCAATAGAATCTATTTATACTTCTAATATCTTATATCAACATATAAGTATTAATGCTTTTATATAAGTTTAAACCTAAAGTCGCTTGATCACTAAAGAAGGAGAATGTCACTAGATTATCATGTCATTAGAGACAACTAAACCTAAAAGAGAGTGAAGATTATATGTGTGTATGTATAGAAGGAAGATAGGTAAAAGATGAAATTGTGCCCTAATTAGCAAGCCCCACCAACCTGTTCTAGGCCTAACTGATTCAAATAGGTATTTAAACAAATCTTAGCCCATTTGATTTTGGGTCCCTCCACAGCCCCCAGCTGTTGGTGGGGAACGGCTATGGCAACCCCCAATTCTTATAAACCCACCCCTTTTCTTTTGGTTTTTAAGATTTCATGAAAAATATGAAAGGTTTTTGCAAAACCAATCACTTGGTTTACTAGAAAACATCGTTTTGAACAACTTTGCAGAAGAAAGTTTTTCCAAAATCTATTGTTTAAGTAGACTTTTTGACAAAAAATGAAATAAAGGTTATAAATGGCCAAAAATTATATTTAAACGATAGATTTAGGAAAAAGTTTTTTCTATAAAGTTATTAAAAGGATGTTTTCTAGTAGACAACATGGCCGGTTCTCATAAAAACCTTTTATATTTTGCATAAGACTTTAAAAACCTAAAAGATTGGGGGTGGGGTAATAGGAATGGCGGGTTGCAATAGCCGTTCCCCTGTTGGTGCATCAGATCCGACTTGCCTAAAGGTTGGTTTCCCCCTTTTGGACATCTTTAGGCCCACCCACTTTGTGCCAGACTCTCCCCTAGACCCAAGATGTGAAGGGCCTCTTAGAAAGAAAAAAATAACCCCTCTTTCAATTAATAATAAACAAAAAACCAACTTATTCGTTGGTGACCTTAGAGCATCTTCAATGGGCTAGTTATCAAACTCCCCTTAATTATTTTAGCTAATCAAAGCACTTTTTCTTTCTCCAAGGGGTTAGTTATATGACTTCGTTACTTTAGTTATCTTCATTTCGATTAACTATATTTAGTTAGCGAACATTCACTAGTTAAATTATTTTTAGTTAAAAAAGTAACACTTGTCCTCTTTTTATACATTATTCCATTTTTATTTCTCTAACAAATGATTAAAAAAATAAAGATTATTAATAAAAATTTTGAAATAGCTAAAAAATAACTAATACCCTCAGAGTACCTACTTGAATAGCTAGCTAGTTATTTTTAAAAATATCATTTTACTAGCTAAAGTAATAAAAAAAATAGCTAATTCCCTTGGAGATGCTCTTAAGAGCTAGTGAAAAGTTAAATCAAGACCCCTTTACTTATTAAGACATAAATATCAAGTTTCACACATGCAAAAGTGTGTTTGCAATGCATATTTTAAAAGTTCTATTTTCATTTTTTTTTTCTTCAAAGAAACAATGTGTTAGTGAGGGTTGCAAGACCAACTAAGCTACTCGTGGAAAGATGCGTTTGAACTTATTTGCACGATTAAACAAGTTAAATGCAATCTTATTTTTGAATAACTATTCGACTCCATAAGCTGATTAGTAGTATTTGAAATAGCTAAATTATTCAAGTTCAACTTGATAGGAAACATATTCAAGAGATAAATGAATCATCCGTAATCCTATTTTAAGCTGGTTGATTTATCAAGTCAATCCCGAGCAACTTATTACTTGTATAGACTCAATTTGTTACAAATTACAAGCCCAACATTATGATGAGTTTTATAGGATTTCGCAAAAATAAAGCTTTCTTTCTCCTCTTCTTCTCCTTCTTCTTCTTCATCTTCATATATATATATATATATATAGATATTTCCGTTTTTTCAAAACTAATGCATTTTATTTTCTTCTTTTTCTTTATGGGTTTTTGATGGTTTTAACGAAATTAATCCATTTTAAGGTGTTTCAAGAAGCCAATGGCCCTTGGACCCAATGGCATGTCCTACCCCAATAGGAGAGTTTGTAGAGATCTTGATTTCCAATATTTGTAAGGATGTATGTGTTCTTGTACCATTTGATTTTTATTTATTATTTATTTATTTTTTAAGTGTTCTTAGAAAATTGTGGAATTTATGGGACCTTTAATTCTGCATCTTATGGTCACTGGAGGCTTAACAAGACAATGTACCTTTTTCTAACACAAGGTGGGTGGCTCGTTCTGTAGCCCACGGGCCTAACAGTACCTAATTGTATGCTTCTTGACCGACCATAGCAAAAACACCATAGCTAGCAAAGCCGCTCCTCATTAGTGCAGTCAAAGCGATTGTCCTCCCCACCCTTCTCACCGTCTCCTCTCGTTTAATGGCCTCTAAGCGTTATGTTCAGACGATTACGACTGGTAGCCATTATTCAATTCAATACGCCTTCTATATATAACACACGCTCTCCCTGTCAATCTCTCTGATTTGCCGTCGATCTCTATACCCAGAGTTGCACTCATGGCTCCTTCACCTCCACCCTTTTCTTCACTGTTTCCACTACTGACAATATCTTTACTTCTTCTCCCACTAGCATACTCCACATCAAGGTCAGCTCTTAATCACCACGCGGTGCAATTCGGTTTCCGCATTGGCCTCACCCACGTCGACGACGGTCGAAATTTCACCAAACTGCAACTCATCCAGCGAGCAATCAACCGTGGGAAACAGCGGCTGAACAGAATCAATGCAATGGCAACGACTGCACCCACTGAAAACATCAGAGCCCCCGTTCATGTCGGACATGGATCGTATCTGATGAATTTCTGGATCGGAACTCCGGCGAGACCACTCTTGGGGATAATGGACACGGGGAGTGACTTGATATGGACCCAATGCAAGCCTTGCGTGAATTGTTTCAACCAACCCACCCCGATATTCGACCCGAGAAAGTCCTCTTCGTTCTCGAAGATTTCGTGTTCTGCTGAATTGTGTAGAAGTTTGGGCAACGATTCCAAGTGCGACAACAATGGCTGCGAATATAATTATTATTATGCTGATGATACGACGAGTAAAGGGTTCTTGGCAATGGACACTTTCACCTTCGGTGAATCAACCCAAAAAGTTTCCATACCAAATATTGGGTTTGGTTGTGGAGTAAACAACGAGGGGAAGGGGGTAAATCAGAGTGATGGTATAGTTGGACTTGGGCGTGGACCCTCATCGCTTGTAACGCAACTCGGTTCGCGAAAATTCTCCTACTGTTTAACCTCTGTTGGTGGGAAAAAACAGAGTAGTCTCTTGTTTGGGTCTCTAGCTGATTTGAATCACAGCAATGGTGAAATTCGAGGAACCCCATTGATATACAACCCAGTTCAGCCCACATTTTATTACCTCACCCTTGAAGGTATTTCGGTTGGTGAGGCACTTTTACCCATACCAAAATCATTGTTTGAATTGAGAGGTGGGTATGGTGGAATGATCATAGACTCAGGGACCTCCATAACTTATTTACAGGAGGATGCTTTCGACATAGTAAAGATGAATTTCGTGTGGCAGACGAAGCTTAAAGTTTCGCAATTGGGTATTCAGGGACTCGAACTCTGCTTCAATTTGCCGTCGGATAATGCTTGGAAGAATTATGTTCCAAAGCTGGTTTTTCACTTTAAGGATGTGGATTTGAATCTGCCGGCGGAGAATTATATGGTGGCGGATAAGGGAATTGGAGTGGTGTGCTTGGCAATGGGGCCGACGGGGATTCCGTCGGTTTTTGGGAATTATCAGCAGCAGAATATGTTGGTTGTTCATGATCTTGAGAAGGGGGTTTTGTCCTTCGTTCACACCAAGTGTGACCGGCTGTAAGCGTTTTGGGAGTGTTGAAATATTGTGGTCTGCTGTTGTTGCTGCATTGGTTTCAACAGAAAGGTCTTAGGTTGAAGAAAATGTTTTGATCTACAAAACATAATAAATTACGCTAAAGCAAAGATAGTATTGAATACATGCATTGCGCAAAACTACACTTTTTTTTTTCTTCTTCTTTTACGGTGATTTCAAATTATTGAAATGTTGCCAGGTTTATTCAATATATTTTTATCAGAATTATCTGTCGTGTATTAAATACACTCATTCTCTCAATTTTTAATTGAAAAATACTTTCATGGTAATTGGTCATTACTTTTAGAAACGACTGAGATGCTCTCTAAACTCTTTCTAATTTGTTGCTGTCATGTCAGTCGATAAGAGAAATGGGTGAACTTATCCTATATTTTTAGAATTCTCCATTATCAAACAAATCAATGTCCACTAAGCGTAGTCAGCAGGCTTCAATCCTCAATGCCACTCCACTACTCATGGATGGGGAAGCAGGAAAAAAAAAAAAAAGAGAGAGAGAGAGAGAGAAAAAAAAAGAAAAGAAAAGAAAGCATTCTTGCAAGCAAATAGCCTATGAATAATAGAATACATGTAAATTCAAGTTTTTTTTTTTTTTTTTAATAAATTAATTGCACCTGAGGATGCTGTGGGTTTGATTAGCGAAGCTCACAGACTCTGAGCTAAAGCTGCTGTTTAATTCGGGTCAGCTTTGGCTCTAGACTTGGTCGACCCACATGCAAAGTAGGGTGCAAACATTGATTTGGAGGACTCTCGGCCAGTAGATCGATCTACCAATATCACGCAGAGTCATTGCTCAAATGACATGTCCTGCAACTGTGCTTGAAGTTTCTTGCCGACCCACATGCAAAAGTTGGGTATTATTTGTCACTAGTGTTGAATACGTTTTCGTGCACTTCTAATTATGACAAACAACCATTTAAAGAGCTTTTGGACGGCACCTATGAATCAAACATGGGATCATTGCTCATATCACATTTTATATGATCGATAAAGTTTCATGTCTCTTGCGTGGCTTGTCACATGTCAATATTGCAACCCATGGTCATGGACTCTGTAGTCAAGATTAAGGGTGTTCAAATATTCTGTAGAGTAACTAAAATATATATATATATATATATATATATATATATAGAAATGAAATGATCAATTGTAATTTCAATTTTTGTGGATGATTAATTGATTTAGCAGAAATGAAATGTTTTTATTATGAAGTGGAGGATTCCAGAGCATTTCTTCCTTTTCTTTTGTCTTCTATTGAAATATTGATGGTATCATCTGACAAAGGGTATGCTGACATGATGAAAGTGGCCGTCCTAAGAGAGCTAGCACGCTCCTCAGAGAGAACCCACAATGAGTCAATGACCTTTCTCTCTCAAACCCAAAAAAAAAATAAAAATGACCTTCCTCTGATCTTCAGTAAAAGGAGGCCCTCACTTTTGCCCACACCCACTACTGTACTTAAAGATGGAGTACTCTTTATCTTTCATACTTTCTGATGGCTAGAATTCCTCTCAAATTCCTGCACTCAAAACTTATAGGGATAGATTATCATAAATTCGAGAGTAATTCATGATGTGCAGGTAACTGTAGATGTAATTCATTTCAAATTGAACTCCCAGAGAATTTGACAGTGAGTTCTGTTTGGGTTTTGTCTTTGGGTACTTTTTCCATGGGTTTGTGTTCTCGTGATTGTCATTATCAATTACACTTTAAACTTTACCATGACATTTCTAATAACAAGGATGTTGACTCCTAGGCTTGGTAATGGAAGAAAAGAGTGGGAGGGAGCAACGAGTGAGGAGGGGGTATGAAGGGAAAGCTGAGCGATGAAAATTTGCCAAACAATAGTATTATTACTGTGGAAACAAAAATTGATGATCCATGCTCTATTAAACCAATAACATCATGCAGTTAGCCGAACAAACCAGCTCCTCATTCAAAGCCAAAAGAATTCAGATATTATTCGGATAATTTCCATGGTCTGGGTGTAGCAATTTCATATCATGGAAACAGCTTCTCGTTCTATAGATAGAATGAATGCAGATGTCCTTCCAATATACTCCACTAAATAAAAAGTGTTGGCTTCCCACACTAACTAGTAACTAGGAACAAACTTTCAAAGTGGGTCAAACTGAAAGAGAACAAGAAAAATGTGTAAGAAATTAGCGCCATAAATAGATATTAAAAATATTTATATATCTATTTTGGTGTTAAAAGAAGGTTACGACAATCTTAGCAGTCAACCTAAAATTTACCCTAGTTCTATTAATGAGAAGGGTTATAATCAAGTTACGAAGGTGAGTCCTAACAAAATGATATTTCTTAAATCCTTGGTTTTCTTGTTCAACAGCCAAATCATCCTTAGCATGTGTGTTCAAACCAAAAAGGTCTAGGTGGATTGATATCAGTAATGTGAGCTTGAATGAGAGGTCAAGTACTCCAATTTTTGTAATAAAGTTATTGAAACAACAACCACAACAAAGCTCAGCCATTCCATGTCTACTGCTAATGTCTAGGGCTAAAACTGAATTACAAGAAATCTCTTAAAACCAAGAAGATGAATGAAAAACCTTAGTATTGAAATCAAGACCCCAAAGCTTATTTAGTTCCAGATGATGCAGAGCCAAAATAAAGAAGGGGATAAGGGGCTGGGGAGGGGGTGCTTACAATCTGCAGTAGATGGAGTGATTTCTTGTATTTCATACTGAAGTGATTTCATGCAATCAGCAATATGATAAGTAGACATCGATTTAAAAGAGAAGCCTGGCTTCATGGTTGTCCTAAATTTCAACAGCTGTCGAAATTATAGAGAAGAGTCAATCAAGATAAGAGCAGTAGCACAAAAGTAAATTGACAAAGATTATGAAAACAACTTCTGAACCCTATACTATCAGGACATTACAAAAGAGGATGAGAAAGTAAGCATAAGAAATGAAACTACTTGTAGCAGTAACTGCTTAGCATACCTTTAAAATAATTGCAAACATTCAACAGCCATAGGTATTACACTTCGGTATTAATTTTCCTTCCTCTTAACAATACCTGACCAACAGATACCCAACTTTGATGTAATCTGAAATAGTTAACAGAGGACCTTGTACATCAAGAACGAACCCTTCATTTATTGAACGCAATTACATAGGAAAATAAAAAAGCAATTTATAATTTTTCATAGCTTTGTGTTTTATCATACATTGCTTCATATTTTGCGTTGATATCATCTTCATCATCAAGTCAGAATGCCAAGTCCCAAAATCCCAACATATGGGGGTTGTATCAATCTGACTCGAGCCACATACCTGCAGTCTTGCACCCAATCCCATGCAATAGAGGCAATAAAGGAAGTGTCTCATAGAACATGTTAAGTTCCCATGATGCACAAAATTAATAAGGCTATAATGACAACTTATACAGGGTTCCCTGATGTCACACCCTAAAAAGAGATTGTCATGCTACTGAAAACATGACTTGCACATACATATGAAATCAACAGGTCAAAACAATCTTTATGCCATCACAAACAACATGCTGATGCAGTTATAATGATTGTACACCCCTATATTATATATAGTTTCTGGTTAATATAATTTTCAAACAGATCACTAAGATGCAAATTCACAACCAATTAGAAGGATGACTAGCACAAATGGCATAGAAAAATTATCAATGGGAAAACAAGTAAATTTGCTACTCCACTTTATGACAAATATGAAGGTTCTGACTCCAAAAACCCTTCCATCACATCTTACTGTTATTAAAACCAAAACAAAAAACTTAATATAAGTTCCCACATATTGGCTTCACGAAGGTACTTACAATTCCAGTGGACCAAAAAACCATCCAGAAAGATAGTTCTCAGAATAAAGAGCTTAGACAAGATTGGCAAACGAAGGTGAATGAATGCAACGCCTAGCTACAATCAAAGAAGTTGAACAAGGCAATGCAAAATCACCAACAATTTCATAAAGGTGTTGGATAATGATCACAACAATAGATTACAGAAAGGGCAACTGCCCATATCTCGCAGTACAGGAAAAAGCAATTGAGCAAAACCAAATATAAGACAATGGAAAAAAAAAAAAAATCCCCGGTTTGCTGTGTCCAGAAATCGGTCTAACAACAGAAATAGATAAAAAGGTTAAATACAACAGATGGGTGGGACCTGACAAAAAGGAAACAACCATGCATAACAAAACCCCACCATCTAAGCACACTCTTGATGAGAAAAATTACAATGAGATTGGCAGCATGAACTTGACAAACAAAAATAACACAAATGCAGCAGGAAAACTTGTGAATGGATTCACCAAGGAGCAAGCATCAGAAGAGGCACTTGCACTAGGGCCACTTGCAGGGGGAAGTCCAGGAAGTGACCCAGATGCAGGAACTACTGAAGACTTGGGTATTGTTGTTCCAGGACTACCATCTGACAGAGGTGAAGGTGACGGTGCAAACACTGAGTCCCTGGCTACTGAAGAAGGTGGAGCAATGAGTGGAGGAAATTGTTGTGCTCCTGCATCATTTTAAAATTTGATAAATTAACAAATTAAAAGTTACAAACTTATTTTTTGAGAGAAAGAACAGTATAAAGAAGCTTCATGTAATCATTTAATTAGCGTTTGGACACCATATGGGTATGAAATGTTCGAGTTCAATTTTCCTAGCATTAAAACCTATGACTTCCATCCTGTAACATGAAAGCACTGCAAAAACCAGCCAAAAAAAAAAAAAAAATGAAATATGAATACAAATGTGATCCTCAGTCTAAATGTTATAGAAAACAAAGCTGCTATTTCAACACCCCGTGGGAATTGAATTAGTCCATAAGTATTAAATGGCATCTTATGAAACATGGATTCATCATCAAAATACTATTAAAGAACAAAACAAATGATATGATGCCATTTATTGAAATCCTAACATGCCTCTATTTTAAACAAGATTAACTAAAAGAAAGTATAACCGATTCAATTTCCCTAAGACATGTGAATGCCCCAAAATTCAATTATTTAATTTTACATGTGCTCTCTAAATGGCCCTAAATATATATTATTTATCACCATTTACCTGGGCAACGTGGTTGTAGAGATGTGGACAGCCTGCAGAGTGAACAAAGCAGAATTGAAGAGTTAAACCATCAAATAGACCTCCTTTTTACAGAAACTGAATTAAGAAAGACTGAAAAATTATTTAAAATAACAAACAATTAAAAGGAGAGAATTACGTAGTCCAAATGGTGCCATTGATATAACCATCATAAGTACAAGTGGTAACATTGCAACCACCAGTACCCTGTTGCATAGTAACATTCCCAAGCATGAGGTTACTGTTCTTGCATTGCATGCTCGAACAAGAAACTGCCAATGAAGCTGGCATGCAGTATAAACTGTATAAAACCCACAACCAAGTCAGATAACATGAAAGCCTTATACGAATAAAGATACAAGCCATGTATTATTACAAGAAGGTTGGAATTAACTACACATGAATCCAAAATGCATGTAAAGTTGCTCAATTACTTCAGATTCCCCGGTCCACAACTGCATTGCACGCAGTGACTCCCAGTGATGGCATAGCTTCCATTGGGCACAATCAAGCCGAAATCCGATGCATATTTTGGAAAAGAAGATGCACAAGCTGCATTACAAGAAACAAATGACACACTCAACCACCTTGGCCATTCATGAACAACTTATGAACAAATGAAAGCACCAATTCCACAAATCAAATGCACCAACACCAAATACAACAAACCAGCAACAAGCAACAGCACTAATCATTTCAACAACTAAAGGTGCTAGCTTTACTTGAACTTATTAGAACCCACAAAATGCACACACAAATTACCTCATATAATCATATTCAACTAAAATTGAAATAAAAACTGCCACAAATTCATTTACTATGCGCTCAAGCTTGAACTAATTAAAACCCACAAAATGCACATAAAAATAACATCCTTTTCGACTGAATTTCAAATAAAAGGCGCTGTTTTTACAAAAGGGTGTTGGAAATTACCAGGCAACGGAACTGCAAGTATATCCCCAGCCTTAATCGACGTACTCCCCATGGCATTAACGGTCATCAAATCGGTAATAGTAGTCGAATACCTTGTCGCAATCCCCGCCAACGAATCCACCGGCTTCACCACATACGACAAATAAATCGCGGGCAACGAATTATCGGTCCCATTGAAACAAGTACACGGAAGTGGAACCACAAGGGTCTGCCCGACATCGAGGACCGAAGGGTCCGAGATCGAATTAGCCTCTCTAAGCTGGTCCGACGAAACAAGACCAGAGTAAATAGAATCTGCAATCGTCGAGAGCGTGTCGGACGGGCGGGTCTTGTACCGGGTCGCGACGGACTTGCGAATGCCGTCGACGCAGGAGCAGGAGATGGGGATTTTGAGGAAGAGTTGCGAAGGGAGGATGTGGTTTTCGACGTCGGCGTAAGAGATGTCGATGGCGTTGGCGGTCAGGAGGGCAATGGGGTCGATTTGGAAAAGGGTGGCGACCTCGGAGACTTTGAGGTCAGTGTAAAGGGTATAACCCACCATGGCGTTGCAGGAGTCGGAGTTGGAGCAGGGCTCGATGGTGGATTTAGAGGTGACTTGACCCACATTAGCTAGGACTGATATAAAGAAGAAGAAGAAGGTTGTGGCATTGTAGGAGTTGAGTGAGATGGGTTTTTGAGTAGGCATTTTGAGGGTTTGGGTTCTATTGTTTCTCTCTCTAAACTAGAGAGAGACAGGGTTTTAGTACAAAATAAGTGTAAATATATATATATATATATATATATATAGAGAGAGAGAGAGAGAGAGAGAGAGAGAGAGAGGGGGGGGGGGAGAGGGGTTGATAAAAAAAAGAAAAGGTTGTTTTACTATGAGAAGAGGGGTTTTTGGTTTCAGGGTTTTAGCTAGGGTTCGCTCTGCTTCTTCTGGTGCTCTTTCCGCCGAGGAGCAATGGAGAGAGGAAAGTTGAGAGAGAGGGAGGGAAGGGAAAGTTTAGAGAGAGAGTGCTCGGAGGGAGAATGAAGCACAACGGAGCAGACAAATGTAATGCATAGAGTGATCAGACGCTTGTCAGATTCTCGATCTTGGAGCCTGACAATAATTTTTTTTTTTTTTACACTTTAACCCTTTTAGCCTCGTCTGAACTGTAATATTTCAAAATCTAAGTGTTAATTTCCAACTAAGACGACGCCGTTGCAGTTCGAAACGGCAGCATCTTACAGCCATTGCCATTTAATATTGCATTCAAGGACGGTAGGGGTGTTTTGGTACGTGAGCGTTTTACTTTAGAGATTTAATAGTATCCGAGCCGACCCCACATTGGAACATTTTTTCCGGTTTTTTATTATACTTTGCTTTTCAGACATGCACGAAAGGATTTCTGGTTTTTTTCTTGCTGTTGGGACAATGTATATGCTCTACTCCACGCTACTTTATCGGTTTATCTTGCTGGAGGTCACTCCGCAATCCTTGGGTCGAAGGAATTGAACTCAAGACTCGAACCTGTTCGGCCGATCGCTGATGTAGCCCACGAGGTTCGATGAATACAGCCCATTTTTCTAAATGGTGGAATTTGGAGTTAGGGTTTTTGTCATGTGTGATAATCAAGGCCCAATGGGAATGAGATTTGTTTTTGTATTTTTGTATTTTTTTTTTTTGGGTAAGTACATTTTTAATTTTTAATGTTGCTTAGAACTTTTCTCTCACTCCTTAAAAAAAAACCTTCTTTAATTTTTTCAATTCTCACCCAAATGTTTACTACAAAAACCTTCTATGTATCACTTATAAATTATGATTCTCATAAACCACAATGGCTCCACTGATTACTTTGTTATGTTTAAGTTACTATGAATAGTTATTTGCTTCGATTTATTTATATTGCACTTTGCTTTTGGATTTAAGTATGCAAAGGATCATTTAGTACTCAATTCTTTATTTTTGTTATCTCACTTAAATATGTACGGAGTCATTATTACTGTAAATCAGTAATGATTTGTGATGTTTATTTATGAGAGAGATCATAGTAAAAAGGAGCATATTATTGATATGAGGGTTCTCATATTGTAAGCATGCTTTAAAAATGCGAAAAAAAAAAAAAAAACGAAATGAAATGATGGTGGGACTTGTGGGCGAGATAAAGAGGAATGAAAAAATTAAAGTTATATTAGGAAATTGTTGAAAAGCTTATAAAATTAACAAAAGAAAAGGAAAAGGAAAGAGAGAGAGAGAGAGAGAGAGCAAAGCATAGGATCCATGATTGAAAAAAGAACCAAAAAGAAATGGTGAAAGTGGTTTTGATTGTCAAGTGTTAAATAGGAGAGCTTGGCTTATATTATGGCATATTAAAAATATTTCTTAAAATTGTTTTCCTCATAAAATTTTAAATACTTAACTTTACTATAATCTCACAAGAAAAAATTTATAGTTGTGTGTCTGTGCCTACTGACGATAAAAACTTCCATGTAACTATGATATGGCTAGCTGATGCTATAAGTCATGAGAACCAAGTAAAGTGGGATTGTCAGTGTATTTTTAAGCCCCACAATTTCATTTTGCTTGACTCCTATTGGCTTGTAACACCACTTGACCGTGTCACAGTTAGGTGGAAAACTCACTCCCTGCTGACAGGGCTGGGCTGGATGGCTCCTGGGCCCATTCAGAAAGCCCAAACGTCACCAGCACAACAAGCAGAGGCAAGAAAAGCAAGGGGTAACGCAAAAAACGGGCAAAAACCCACCGGGTAACGCATAAAATGTTAAAAACAAACAAAGCCACCGACCACCGGCTCCACAAGTGGCAACTAACAGGTCACGGGTGCAGCCATTTATAATTTATTTCTCATATTTTACCAAATTTAATTTAATAATTTTTCAATAAGTAACCATCCAGCCCAACCAAAATAAATTTCCAAGGCGGGAACTCCGTTCTGATTCCCTCCAATTTTCTCTCTCTAAGTTCGATTCCGTTACACACTCTCTCTTTCTTTCCCTATCTCTCCTCACTGAAACCCCAAAACCCTAAATTCCCAAATTGCACAAAACAAATCTAAATCTAGCTGATCTCATGGAGGAATCACCCGAGCAAGAGACGCCGGTGACGGAAGCGAAAGATGGCGGTCTTCCTTCGTCGGAACGGAGATCCGTTCGACGGCGGCTTATACAGTCAACGCTATTCCCACACAGGTCTCTAGACAATGTGAAAGAGTCGGAAGACAAACAAGAGGACGAAGATTGTGACGAGGACGAAGACGAAGACGAGGAGTATTGTGGGAGTCAAAGCAAGAAGAAGAGAAAACGAAAGAGGAAGGCAATGCCTCAATCTAGAGCTTCTAAGAAGGTGAATTATATACTAAATTGCGTGTATATATATATATACACACACACATATTGTTGACGTTATTCCTCTTAATGATTGTTGAAATTTGTTAGCTGTGAGAATTATTGCAAGATAGTCTTAATGTTCATTCGGTGTCTTATTTTGGTGTTTGCATTATTTTTTAAGTATTTTATATTTATTTCTGGTGGTTGAGTACTATGATTTCAGGGTTTACTTGGATGTTTGAATATGTGGAATAATTTTGTTCACATTTTTTATTAGCTATGGGAATCATTGCATTGCACTTAATTCGTGTTTGATCAATGCAATTTAGAATTTTTATGACAGAATGGTGCATTGGACAATTGGGGTTCTCCTAACTCTATTCATCAAGACATCCAAAGCCAAATTTGTAGTGTTTGTATTTTTATTTACTTGTTTATCCATCTATTTTCAATGGCATTGGTTTTGTGCACCTTTATGCTTGTTAGTGTTGGTTTTTACTTTGAACGGTGGATATTACATGCAGCTGAATTTATATGTCTCGATGATGATAAATAGGTTACTGAAAATGGCAAGGAGTCTCCAAGCAGGAGAGTGGACGACAAAGATTCCCCAGTTATTATTAGTAAGTGGACACCATATTTATTTAGAGCCCGTTTGGTTCTCCAAAAAATGAGAATTAAACAATTACAGTTTATTTTACAAAATATCGGGGCACAAATCCTTCATCTTGATTGGGACTATTTAAAAATGTTGGAGTGAGCACCATAGTTGATGTTATAGGATTATTTTTTAAAAAATTCATGAAATGTTTCTATTTTGGACTTCCCCTCTCATTTGTGATGATGGCCATCACTCTCTTGAATTTTTCCATTGGAGAGGATCAGTTTTCCTTCAATACCATGTAAAATACACTATAAAAAGTTTAATTCACATTTGGATAACCAAACAGACCCTTATTTGTTTTTCCCCTTCCAATTACAAACTTTGTATCAATAGAATATTGAAGAATTGAAATTTATCAAAAAATATTGAAGACTTGAAGCCATCTACTTTCTGTTATATTGCAACCTTATTCTTTTTTTCTATTTTTTGGCAGAGTCTGATTTCTTCATAAAAGTTTCCGAGAAACGACTTCAGAAAATGCAGCAGAAAAAGAAACAACAAGTTGATTCACCAGAAGGAAACAACAAAACCTGTTCACCTTCAGATTCTGTGGCCAGTACGTTGACTTTCTCATGTTATTGTGCCGAATTATTTGATTCACCAGAATCTGTGGCCATTAGCGTGACACACAGATATTAATATAGAGAAGAAAAAAATACATTTATATGGTGTTTATCAACTTAAAAAAAGCATACAGGGTTCCTAGCGATATATGTGGTGTGTGTTAGAAACGAAAAGAGTACCTATTTGGTATCGATATAATCAAGGACATGTACGATGGAGCCTAATTAGCATCGCTCAGAGGAGAGATAAGTGAATTTCCAATAACAATAGGTTTACACAAGGGATCGGCACTGAGTCCTTATCCTTTTGCTTTGGTTATGGACGAATTGATTAGACATATCCAGGAAGATGTCCCATGAGACCATGATGTATGTTATTTGCTGTCGTACTGATGATTAGTTGATGAAACTTGAGTAGGGGTAAATTCTAAATTGGAATTCTGGAACACCCTATAATCTAAAGGTTATAGGTTTAGTAGGAATGAAACGGAATGCATGGAATGTAAATTTTGTCAGATTTAAGAATAGATGAAACCTTAACATACATCATATAATATACTAATTCCTGAATTATTTGTGAATATCCCAAATATTTGCAAACAACGTTTAAATTGCTTGCAAAGTTGCAATATTTTGCACTATTCCCAATAGGTCTAGAATGAGTAATATATATATATATATATAGTATGCTTTTCTTCTTACTCAGATGCATTCCTGGATTTTATTTAAATTATATATATATTCCTGGATTTTATTTAAATTATTCACTATCTTTCCCATCATTGTGACAAATTTGAAAATCCTGAATTTGTCACTATGCAAAACCGACTGAGCTCTGAAGCCCAGAGGAAGGGCTGAGATCCCTCCTTTTTTGACGAAAGCAAAGGAGGAAAAGTTAGAAGAAAATAGTAGCTTTCTTCTTTCTCAGGAAACCATTTATATAAATAGGTTCTCCTTTTGAAATGAGGAATTTTCACCACTTAAATAACTTAGGAGAGAAAGAAACACATTTGAAGGAAGTTCTTAAATGGAAGGGCACGAGTAAATAATCCATATAATAGGACAACCTTTGGTTAATTTATGGATATCTTCACTTAAGCTACTGGTAGTTAAATTTTAAACCCCTTTCAGTCAAGTTTGTAAAAGAGCAATATAATTCCTCCTTGAGGCATTATTGAAAATAAATTCATATTATTTTCGAATGTTAGGGTTTATACTTGATTACTATATGCAATTACTCTTCCCTAATTTTGTTGGTGGGTAAATAACTGAAGTTCTCCATACACTATCTCTGTAGATATGAAGAGCCCTCGGCAGCTGAAGGAGAAGCGGAAGGTGAATACTACACCTGTTAAAAATGTAACTAGTGAACATGCATCACAACCAATTCCCGATCTACGGTTAGAGGCAAAGATGACAGCTGAGGTTAGTGACCCTTTGTTTTGTGCTCACTAGTTTTACTTTTCCATTTTCCTTAGATATGGATCATGTTGTTGGACTTTGGTGTACCTTCTTCTTTGATTATATATCATTTTAGTTACTTATTGTTTGAACTTCAATGTACTGTCTGGACCTTTTTCATGATTTTAAAATTTAATTATGACCTTTGGAATTTTCCAGTTGCATGAAAGGAAGCAACTCTTGATTTGTTTTATATTTTTTTTATTACTAGTGGTTTTTTATTCCATAACTCTAGTATTCTTCTTTGACATTTTATCAGGAAAATTCACGAATGTTCGAAGGAAGGCAAATACATCCATTTTTCTCATCATGGAGATCGAGCAAGAGGTATCAAGAGACAACTGAACTGGAGAGTAATTGGTGCCCGGTTGAGGGACAGGATACAAGCATTACCTTGGGCCCAATTCATGTGTTTGAAACAGTTCAGGTATAGTATATTTGATTAAGTTATTTATATAACATTTCAGAGTCCCTCTTTAGTGACATGTATTCCATTAGGTGATATCAAATGTGAACATTCAAACCATCTTTCTCACTAGGATGACACTCACAAATTTTGCTTATGCAGGATGATGCCGTGTCCCTCGATTGGAGGAATTGGAAATTTTGTGAGAGTACTTTTATCAATAGCGATTGTGGTCTAGAAAGTGCATTCTCATCACTCTTCGAAGGCTCTGTTGAGTCCTTGCATTTTGATAACATCCTAAGAGTTTCACATCCCTCGATTGCCTCATTTCATCAGAATGAGTTGTTTTTGGATCAATGTCCTATTCAACAAGAATGTTTGCATGAACCCACAGGCTCTTCTATGTTAGCTGATGGTCAAGTGGTGTGCTATCAGTTGTCGAAGGACAAAGAAGTGGTACAAACTAGATATATTCTTTCGTTTTCATAAAAGGATATTCTGTAAATTCATCTGTTCTTTTCTTTTTCTTTTTCTTTTCTTTTGTATAACTGAATCTGTTACATATTGATTTTTGAGTCATTATAAATGCATACCGGCAGGAACAGGAAGTGGACAAAGTTGGTTTCATCTCTCGGTATGCTGATCACTTGAAGAACTCAGATGAAGAGGAGCAGAGTAGGTTTCTTCAGGAAAGGTTAGGATTTTTTAAGGATCCTATTGACGCTTGGATATGCTTTGAACTTCCTTTAGTTATCTGTGTTTTGTTTGGGAATTGAGGTTTATTGAACACTTTTCTCATTACTTTTTGCAAACTCTGGTACAATAATGTCAGTTATTTTGGAATTAAGATTTTGAAAATTCTATTCCTTTTAGTATTTATCCAGAACTCTTATCAAGGTTTGAGAATTATGTGCATACTGGTGCATCTGGTTATGTCATTGACTGTTAAAAACACTACTGAGCAGTATGGTAGAAAGAATAATAATCGGTCATGGATTCACAACCAATCTATACTACTATATAAAGCCAATTCCCTTTGTGGTTGGACTGCACCTGAAAATAGTAAAACACCTTTACAAGTTAATAAAACTAAGACGATTTGGTAATTTTACTAACTTTAAAAAACCCACCACAACCTATTTCCCCTTAATTCTCTCCCACACACACATGTGGTTTAAAAAACTTGGAAACTAACATAGCAGTTCCACTAATGGAGTGGAAACTTGAAAAGATGTGTTGCACATGCATCGCGTGTGCTCGATTACTAGTTGTTAATGGTTCCAGTTTGTCTTGAATTTTATCTTTTGTAACTGAAAAGCCACGTTAAAATTCCCTTCCCCTCCTCATATATGTATAAATTTTTTTTTCTTTGTTTGGTCTTGCTTGTCTGGTTTGGCTAATCATGGCTAAAAGGAGCATTGGAATGCTTTTAGCTCCTTATTATCACGGAGAGTTGAAATTAAGTTATCGAGATAGTTTGACTACAATGGAATCATCTTATCCAATTTTTGATCTAATAATTTTGTAGTTAACATTTCTTGTTGCTCAAAAGTCAAAACATTCAAATATTTTCAACCTTGTTATACTGATGATATTTTTTGAAACAAATGAATGAGTATTGCTTGTCTAAAGTTATATCTTTACTGCTTGAGACATTTTCCATTGTATGTTGTCATTTGTTTTTACAATAATCTCAGTGGGCAATTATTATATTGATGAATTACTTTTCATTTCGTTACTGCATATGCAGGATGAAGTCTTACTATCTTGGTCGTGGTAATTTGCCTGAGGATAGCTTGTGGACAAAAAAATACCAGCCAGAAAATGCTATGGAGGTCAGATATCAAATTTATTTTTCTTTGTACACATAATGTAAATTTTTTGTCAACTTAGAAAAAACATGTATTTTCTTTTTATTTTTCCATTTGTCATGTTTTTCTCCCTTTCATAATTCTATTTATCTGGTGACATTGTCCTGTAGGTATGTGGTAACAGTGAATCTGTGAAGTTTTTGAGTGAGTGGCTACATCTTTGGCATGAAATTCGATCCAGCAAAAATTCCACTAAGGGTGATAAATGTGTCATGCAAGATGAAGATCATAGCTGTTATGAAAGTGACTCTGATTCAGAAAACATAGATGAAGGAGATAAGCTGAAGAATGTTCTTTTAGTTACAGGACCAGTTGGAGTATGTATATACTTTAAGCTGGATGACAATATGTTTTTCCTTGTGACTAGTTGCAGTTTAGAATGTTGTTCTGGTTTCTATATAAGAACTTGCACCTGGAACTATCATAATTTCATGTTTAATGCACCATCGATCATGTCTACCAATGTGTGAAAATTTATGTGTCTTTGCCTGGGAATGGTAAATTCTTTAGTTGGTGCTCTCATAGCTACTAACAGTTCTTTTTCTAACGTAGGATGTTCATTGTTTGTCATTGTTTTCTTCTTTTAATTTTATTTATTTTTCATTTTTAAAGAATTAAAGGTTAGGGTTTTTGACATTATATAGTTTTACCAGTAATCTCTTATGTGATTAGGCATGGAAAAAAGGTTAACTAATTTTGAGGTTTGGTGATTATTTAATGTTGTTGGACCATCTGTTTACTTAATGTTGTCATGTCTCTGCAATTTGGAACTTCATCTGGGCTTGATTTGGTGATTATTGGGTCTGGGTTCCCCTGGGAAGCTCCTTGGGTATTGGTGATTTGTGGATTATAGTTCTGGCGGGAAGTTGTTGTGGAGGGATTTTTTCTCTGGTTCTTAATATAGTCTATGAAAAGAAAGGATTTTCAGATATTTTAAAGGGAACTTCCTAGGCTCCTATAGTTGAGGAGAAAAGATGGATGTTCAATTGAGTTTCTTCTTGTATTGTCCTTAGAGGGGGTACCTAGTAGATCCTTGTATAATGATTGGGTTGATGTGCTTCATAGTTAAGGTAGGTTCATTTTGGGCCTTCATGGCCGTCTTGTAGTTTTTTTAATGGTTGAGGTGGTATCTCACCCCCTAGTTTTCTGATAAAAAATCATTGAAAAAAAAAAAAAAAAAAACTTGCGTGTTATGTTTTTGATATTTTGCATATTTTTATGAAAAAAATTCTTGTTTATTTTCAAAGATCGGATTATAAAGAGCATACAATTACTTTGTTATAGTGTGTTATGTAAATTTTGTAAACTTTTTTGTTTTAACATTTGTCCAATGCAAATACTTCTAGTTTATATGGTTATTAGAATGTACACCTTTCTTGTTGCAGAGTGGGAAATCTGCAGCTATCTATGCTTGCGCAAAAGAGCAAGGGTTTGAAGTTATTGAGGTATTACTGAACGAATAATATTCTCATTTTAAAATCTTTTGACAATTCTGTTGTCCAGTGTTACCAGTGTCTGCTATTGATTTTGCATACAATGACAGTTGCATATATGTTTGATGGTCCTACATCCAACTTACATGTAGATAGATAAGAATATGTTGAATATTACTCAAAAGACCAAACACTTTTTTGGTCTGTATTATCCATTATTTTTAAAAAAAAATTATATAATATACATATAAGCATCGATAATAGACACAATTAGGAACATTCCAGGCTGGTGAAACCCTAGCAGCCTCATATTGTTGATCCCTTAAGCCTTCAAAAGGGTTCATTACTTCATTGAGAGGCTGATGCCTAGTTTTTTCCTTACCATCATTTTTGTCCGAAAAACTTACCTTATCTATTCTCCTCTATTAGAGTGTATTAAAAGAAATATCTTATCTAGATTTAATAACATTTGGCAATTTGCTCATAGAATGTTAATCAAATTTGCTGGCTGGAAGTTTGAAAGAGGTAGGCACTGGGTCTGTCGGAAATAGGAGAAGATTGAGGACTATTGCGTTGTCTAAATCTATGTTACACGGACACTTCAAAATGTGTGAAGTACCCGTGTCGGACAAATGTGACATGAGTGTGGGTACTCCTACCAGACACTTTTAAATAATGAGAAATCTTTGAAAAGTAAACGAATCCGACACCTGGACACATACCCGTACCTGACACCCATACCTGAGTCCATGTAACATAGGTCTAAATATATCTGTTCATGTAAAAAACAAAAAGAAAATGTTTTAAAGAAATAATACACAAATAAACTCTTATTGGGTGGTTGGTTTTGGGCTGACAATATTTAATACTATAGACTATTCCAATTAGCTATAAAACACTTCCATGGTCCACAAAATGACATAGAAGGAGAAAAAAGGTTGAAGATATATATAGAGAGAGACCGAAGCTTCTCGGTTTAACATAGTAGGGGTTATATCTCAGACAGCCATTAACTACTTATATGTTCCCTGTTCATTGGCTGAGTTATATCTCAGACTGCCATTAACCACTCATGTTTTCCTTTCCATTGACCATGCTAAATCAGTAATTTCAAGCATTGTGGTTTTGGATCTTTAATTAAACTTTGAAAATAATCCGCGAAGTGCAAAGCTGCACATGTCTGATCTATTGTCTTATTAGGTCAATACATCACACTGGCGAAATGGGGCTCTCTTGAAGCAAAAATTTGGAGAGGCAGTTGAATCACGTCGTCTTAAGTGGTTAGTTAAAATATCTTCAGCTATAGTTGCTGCATCTTAAATCTGTTATATTTCTTACCCTGTAGACACTTTTATTTTATGCAATGCATATAATCTGTCTTATTCTGAGATTAGTATGCTAGCTTTGGCATGGATGGATTTCATTTGAAACTTAACACACTGCATATCACTCTGCCCCCCCCCCCCCCAACCTCTCTCTTGTGCCCCTGAAATTTATATTTGAGAAAATGCTTTATGTTTCCCATTCCTTGCAACATATAACAGGTGCATGACCCTTCTAAGAGCAACAAACCAAATAAGGTGTTCACCTGTCATTGGAAATGAGTATGGAGTAGGCTCAGGTTTGCTGAGGTAAACCTACAAAAATTGCAAGTGTAGAGCCCACTTGGTTTTATGATCAAATTTCTCAAACTAGTATGGGGTATCTGCAAGTTAGTAAATTTTTTCTCACTTGCATGTTAAGGCATAATAGTGAAGGGACAAAGGATGCCTTATGTCAAAATCTTTTCCATAAATGGCAATATATGTCTTTGCTGCTATGTAATGGTTCAAACACTTAGACCAAGTTTTTACATGGATGTGAGGTGTTGAGCATTGTGATCTTACATAGCATGGAGTCATGGACACTTGCTTGGAGTAGTGACCATATCAAACATGGAGATGACTCAGACATGCCTCTTACATGTCCTAGATATTTAATATAAAATAAAAAACTTCTTTCCTATATTTCAGGCAGGCAGCAAAAACATGATCAACATGTGAAAAAGTCCTAGACACTGCGGCTATGCCTTTTTTTTTCCCCTTTCTTTCTTTTTTTGTAAAACATTATGGTAAACATGTAAATAAGGTCTGAATATAAATGATGCAAAACTTGTGGTGTTTTTATATTTAAAAGAAGGATTGATATATTGAAAACATCGTTTGAATTGTTTATGTCTCAGCCGAGAGAGAATGGGATTGATTTTCTTCATTATGCTTTGCCTTCTTTATCTATTTGTTTATTAATGAATAAATATTTTTTTGATAAATAATACTCCCTCTGTCCCACAAAGATAGGCCATTTTTGCTACTTTTGTTGTACCAAAATGTTTGTCCGCTTAAAGAATTTAATGGGTGGCAAATCAATGCAATGATGACTTTTCTTAATTTGCGTGTTTTGTCAAAGATGGCCTATATTTGTGGGACGGAGGCAGTAATTAATAATAAACCCACACTATATTGAAAATTCCTGGGCTTGATTCTGCATCTTGTGCTTGTTTCCTGGTAATTATGTTAAATACCTAAGTTTTATATATTTTGAAGGTTTTCTCTTAGAAAAACAAGTGTTGAGCAAAAATTTGCCTGATATTGGGAATTGTAGGTCGTGAAATCATGCCTAGGGGCTAGCCTTAGTCATAGTATTTATGACCATTAACAACTCTTTAACAGAAACCAAACATTTAATCCTCTCAAGCTATAATATAGTTATCTATCCCACATTTTACAATATGTTTCTTCCAGGTCACTGGAAAATCATTTGGGTTCTCAGAGGAAGCCTATTATGAATTCTTCCCCTGCTCTACCTAATGGTAAAGCATCCCAAGAGTTTGACAATGAGGTAATTGAACTGATACCCTTATCAGATGAGGAAGATCCTCACGAAACCACTGGAGCATCTGGGAAATTTGTCTGCAATGAGAGTAGAACTGCCTGCGATCGACGTGAAATTAAATCTTTAGTTCTCTTTGATGACGTGGATATTACTTTTATTGAGGATCGTGGTTTTATTGCTGCAATACAACAAATCGCTGAAACAGCAAAGCTGCCCATGATATTGACCACCAATAGTAAGAGGGTTTACTGGTCTTACTGGTTCCACAAGTTTTATTTTCCCTTGAAGTTTTTCTTTGTTTTGTTGTTAATCCTTATTATTGTGAACTATATTCTAGGTAATGGTCCTATCCTGCCAGACAATTTGGACAGGCTAGAGGTGTGTTTCACAACGCCATCACCAAAGGAGCTTTTTTGCCATGTATATATGGTATGAGCTTCCAGTGCATTTTTATTTTTCTTAACATCTCAATTTGTGGAAATCTGTATTCAGTAGTGTTCATTCTGTAATTGTGCTGTAGGTTTCTGCTGCAGAGAAAGTCAACATTCAACCTCAATTGATAGATCGATTTATTGGATATTGTCACGGAGATATTCGGAAAACCATTATGCATCTTCAGTTCTGGTGCCAGGGTCAAAGGAATAGAAAAGGTTAGGCATATGTATGCATGCAGCTTCATGCATGTTAATTATTGTTTATTGTTCTTTCACATGCTGCTTCTGTTGCTAAAGTTACGGATTGTGCATTGAACTCTAGTCCTCTACCACTCACATCTAAAACTTATTCAGTTAAGAATTGTCGGGAAGTAAGATTCCACCTTCATCTGTAAGTTCTCGTGCAATCCAGTGGACAGCCATGCAACATTGTGTTGATAGAATGACAATCAATCTGCCTGTGGAAATCCAGCATACAATATGTTTTGGGGAACTGAACAATATGATAATTGACTGCATCTATGAATTTGATTTGTCCTAGTGCTAGCAGGCAATCAATGAAGCTGATTATGATCAATTTATGTTTGTGCTCGTTTGGTTAGGGAACATTTGGTTTCTTTAGGAAATCTTCCCCTTCCTACCATTGTATATGTAGCATTTATTGGATCTTAGTATTTTCTTTTCATATAATTCGGAATGAAACTACTTCTTTGCAAGTGTGTGTTGAGGGGGGGTGTGGAAGGGTCCTTAATGGCTCTGTTTATTTACTCATGCATTTGGGTTTTATAACAATTCATTCTGAAGAATGGATTTGTGCCTTCAAATGCTACCAAATTTAATTAATTCCAATGTGTTGTTTAAATGCTTGCTCAGAGCATGAGAGGGCACAGGGGCCTTTACTTTGAAGTAGGTGATTTGCATGCACGATTAGTTTTCTGTTCAACTTAATATCATTTTTACCAGCTTCCTAACACCAAAGAATATACTACTGACATCGTCTTTTTGTCTGTCCAGATAGGAAAGTACAGAGAACATATGGTCCACTGCTATTTGATCTTGAGGCTGGGCATCAGTTACTGCCAAAGATAATCCCTTGGGATTTACCTTCTCAGTTATCTGAGCTAGTTGAGAAGGAGATCACCAAGTCATTGTCCTTGATGGAAGAAAATTTTAGCATAATGGAGGTAGTTGAGGAAGAAGAGCTTGACAATGAGGGGTGGCAGAATGGTTTGGTGATACATAACAGCGAAACAAGCAGTCTTGAGGCCAAAAGGAAGCAATGTTAAGCAGGAATTGCTCTGTTCACGATTGCAATGGATTTGAATCACAAATTGATACTGCTTGTGAATTTTCCAATTCCTCAGGCTCACCAGTTGCATTCGCACGGCGACGTGTTCGAAGAAAACTTGATACGGTTCTGTCTTCCAGTTCTGAAGATGAGTTCTGCGGTGACAAATTTCCTGTAGTTTCGGTTAAGGAAACTAACGGTGAAGTACTCCTTGAATCTGATTGTAAGTTTCTGCCTCTTTTCCCGGCAAGTGAATGTTGCTTAAATCCATTAACCGACCAGTTACTTCATTCTGAAGGGGGAAATTTGGGGGGAAACCATTATCAATGTTCAGATACAGCAGATGATCTACATATTAATGACACATGCAGATCAGTTGATATATCATATGTGCCAGAATCATCGTTTGTTCCTGAGACTGAAATTAATTGTGGAACTGAGCTATTATCTAGGACTGTGTCTTGGGGTTATGTCACTGATATTATTGAAGCAGATACTATGAGCAATGCATTAATAAAAAACCTGTCACCTCTTAAAGCTGACAATCTTGATAAGTCTATACCCAGATTATGTAGAAGTCATGAGATAATGAAAAATTCTTGTGATGTTAATGGAGAATCAACTCATGGAGAGGAGGTGGGGGATTCCCAAAATGAACATTTGGAAGCTGTTATGAGAGGGTATCAAGTTATGGACGAGTGCAGCCGCATGGATTTCAATAGGAAGTTGAAGTCTGTGGACGAGCCTAGATCCAGTGTGTTGACTGATTCAGTACAAGAAACATGGAGAAAACTCCGTGGCTGTCACAGTGATCTAAGACAGTATGTCACCTCAGAACAGAAAGATGCTTCTCGAATTTTAAAACTTGCTTTTGGAATGAGCAATCTAATTTCAGAAGCTGACATGTTGCTTTCTAACTGCCAATTTGTGAGTCCTCCGTGATTTTTTGGATTAGAAATTGAAAGACCCTTTTTTTCTGATATTGGGCATGTGTAGTATGTGATGCAAGTATTATTCTCTTTTTTTTTCTCTTAGGATTCTATGGAACGGCCGATGGTTCCTTCTGAGGAAACGGATGCAATAAGCTGGTGCAATGAGCAACTGCAGATGACATCCACATTTGCTCAGCATGGATTTTGTTTCTATGCAAAAGATATTGCTGCTTTAGGATCGAACCTAGGTTCTGGAAGCAGGGTGGATTTGGCCTGGGAGATGTTGGCTTCCACGACTGACACAATGGCACTGGGTAAATTGGTCAGACAGGATGTCAGAACGAGTTGGACTCCATATACTGGAGCGAATTTAGAGATGAGGCTACCAAAAAGTGGCATTTCCTTAAAAAGGTATAGGCCTCAACTCCCTAGTTAGTGGTCTTGCTCATACACAGCACACATTACTTACAATGTGTTGAATATTTTGACATGACTAAAGTCAAAAATCAAAATTTTTGACATTGATATAACCAGCATGGAAGTTAAAATTTCTCATACCACTGTGCTAGCTCCTCCAAAGGTCCTTCATTAGTAGGGATTTAGGGGCAATTTGGGAGACTGAGTGTATTATGCATAACCTATTATGTGTAACTACTGCTATATGAGTTGGTAGGCATCTAGGCCAGGAGGGTAAAAGAAAATTAAAAAAACATGATGTGGTTAGTTCAGCCAATTATGGATCATACATATAGCATTGCGTACATGACCAAAATGAAGTATTTATTGGATAAGTAGAACTTTTATGGACATTTTTAAAATAATAATTGAGTGACATGCAAAAGCAAAATTCTTGTCCACGCCTTCCTGTGCTCAATTGAAATGCAAGTTCTTGATGTTTGACTCGTTAAACTGGGATTCTGTTTTAACTTCGACAGTTGATGTTTGCAACTTTCCTTTACTCATCTAACCATTTTTGAAATGCTCTTATGAAATGACATTGATATAACATGGTGCATTTTCTCTGGTGTCTACAATGTAGTGAACTAGAGTCGTGTCTTTACGGCATAGTTCAGTCCCTTGTTCCTTCAAGATCATACATGACATTGAAAGGTGATGCATTCCACGAATATCTTTCTTCATTGGGGCAGATTTCAAGATCAGAAGCTTCCCGGTTATCGGAAAGCATTGACAAGACTAAACGACAGAGGTAATGTACTTGTAATGTCAAAGTGGCATTCTTGAGCCTTTCAAATAGTTGTTGTCCATGGAATCTCTCTCACAACTTAGTTGCATAATGATTGTTTGCAGGAGACGGGTTGCTCGACACTACTTGAGTACTGGTGCACGAATGTTGCCCCCCACAGATATTTCATTGCTAAGTCAATATAACTGCTATGGGAAGTTTTCATTCCAATCAACGGATGCAAGTTCAACATAGAACCTTGCAATCAAGGGAAATTGACAGAGTAGGAGTAGTGATCTCTTCATTTCTATCTATGAAATGGTTATGGCTCAACACGACTGCTAATGAGATCAAATCGTCTTTTGCTGGAGGGTGAGTTAGTTACAGAGTGCCTTTCACTTCACTATGAGGAAGTTAAAAGAGTGGTTGCCGCTACATATTGCAGTTTGTGTCAATTGGCATGGCCTGGTGTTGGAAAAAAAGTTGAGGAAGAGAAGGGGTACGCGGAAGCGGAAGTAGGTACCTTGATCCAAACTAGGGAGATAAATTTTTTTGTTTCCCCCACAAGCCAGAGGGAAGCTTGTTGGGGGGTTTCTTATCATTGTTAATAATATTTAATGCCAGAAAAGTTAATCATAGAAAAAAAATGTATTTAACACAATTTAACCAAGAAAAATGTATTTAACACAATTTTCTCCTCACTCGCTCAATAGCTTTCCAATGGAAATAAATAAAGTTGATGTACTGTCTTATTTCTACTTAAAAGTTAACTCAGAGACTAAACTTGATTAATTTGAAATTACTGGAAGATCCTGATGTGCATTATTCTACAGGTTTTGCTCTATTTTTCCTAGGGTGCCAACATTTTAGATTTTTTCCTTTTTTTTTTTTTTTGTTCCTTTTTCTTTCCTGACTTGGATGTATACAATATATAAAATTATGAAAAATCTTTGAAAAAATAGAACATGTGTGCACCCCGAACCCATGTAACATAGCTTAGAGTCAGAGGCAGCGCACGCGTGGCACAATCAGGATCCAGCCCTGGCCAAATTTCAGTTAAGCCTAGAGATTTAGGCAGGCTCTGCCTCCCCCTTGTGAGCCCATTTGTGATGAGAAAGCACCCCACAACACTGAGTGTCTGTTTGGGATAGTTTCAGAGTAGAATCAGAAGTAGAATCAGAAGTTAAATCAAAAGCTGAATCAGAATCAGAGGGGAGGCAGCTTAAGCAAATTGGCCTCAAAATTTATTTTGGGCTTACAATCACTTTTTTCATTTTTTATCCAAACACTCTTAAAAGTGATTATGAACCATCAAAAGAGATTTTAGGCCTCCCAAAATCTCATCCAAACAGGCACTGAAACCAGTGGCAAGTGGCAACCCAATCACCAATAATCCAACACCACCGCCACTGCTTAAAAAAAAACAAAGGATGTAAATCCAACAGTTGGGTACAAATGAAAAGAACAGATATAATAGAAAAAGGCACAAAAATGTTTGAATGGTTGGGTACAAATGTTAACAATGCCCTACTGGAGATATCTCTTCTTTTTATTATTACTCCGCTGCTATTCACGTGATGCAGGGAAGCTGCTACTGCTGAACTAATTCGTCTCTACACTCTCTTTCTCTCTCTCTCTCTCTCTTTCTCTCTCTTCCAATCAGAGAAGGCTGTGGGACTGTTTTTAGTTTGGACGTCTTATTCGTGCCATCCTACCAAAAAATTTGAAAAAAAAAAAATGGCACAAATTCCAATAAAACGAGTTTGGGAAAAATGGCACAAATGGCACATTTTGAATTTTTGATTGAAAAAAAAAAAAAAAAAAAAAAAAAAAAAAAAGGGGGACACCAAGCTCCTACCGTAATGAAATTGAACTTGCCCTTATAACTTGGCAGTTTAAAAAAGGGCAAAACAAATTATATTAAATTAATCAATAAATAAAATTGTTCCATTTTTTTTTTTTTAAGGAACAAAGAAAAAGAAAAATCCTGCTACGTCCATGACCCACATTGGCAATAGTACCAACGAAAGGTCACCATGGTAATTTCAAAGAAATGGTCAGACTCAGCGATTTACTCGGGAGCAATAATTTGAAAGTACCGACCTTTCTGACTCGATCAACTCAATTTACCCAATTCACGAGGCCCCCAATCTCCGACATTTTCAGTCCCTCTATTAATTTAATAAATTAATAAATTAAATTTATTAGTCTCTTGTGTTATTATTATTATTATTATATGTAATTATGCATAGGCTGTCAGGTCTGAGGATTCTTTTACTTTACTGCCCCATCTGACCACGGACGTGTGAGTGAATCAGAAGTAAAGAAACCTATACATACATATACTCCGTATAAATATAATGCTCTGTCCAAATTACTATCTTACCCTTTCATTATTAAAGGCTGATGTAATTGCGTACAATTTGTACAGTGTACCATCGAGTGCAGTGAGATTCATTGAGACTTCTTTAGTCCCCACAACTTTTTATAATTAAAAATGAGACATTTTCAAAGCAGTAACTTATACTTTGGAATTTCCGAAGGAGGGAGAGACACTGGGAAATGTTTTCAAAACGCTTTTGAAATAAATATTTTTAAAACTCATGAGAAATGCCCTTTTTTTTTTTTCCTTCTTTTTTACTTTTCCTTCTTCCACAATTTTGCCAGTCTTATTTTATATTATCAATGTATTTAAAAAAATAAAATTATGAGATCTATTGATATAATTATAATTCTTACCTTTTAAATATATTTATAGACAAAATGTAAGATAAAAGTGTCCACAAAATAACGTTATCCTTGTTCTTTCAAAGTTTTAATCATGTCGAATTGTCACAATCTATCATGCATATTTCGTGTTCTGCATGTTTATCATGAGGATTCAAGTATTCCCACAGTGAACAATGAATAGATGCCTACTATGGAAATTTTGACTGCTATAGAGAGAGGCCTAAAGACATGACTTGATGGACTGAAGACTGCAGTGCAAGACAACACTCATGAAGCTGAACTTGAGGATGCCCATCCCACGCATGGAGGTCACCTGAAAAAGGATGATGATTCATAGAAATGGGTACTACCAATTGTAGGGTCTTTGATAAGTCTAATCTCACATGGGATTATGTGTACCTTCTGCCATCAAGATCTCATCAAGTTTACGTGTGACAAGATCATTTTATTTATTTTCCCTTGTCATGACAGATCATCGAAAATTATATAGACACACAAAAAATTTGGGTTAAGATTGGGCAGAGTTTTGACATAATTTTTTATTACCCTAATTGTAAATTTATTTTAAGAATTCTTTTATTGGATTAGATATAGATTATGTTTGTCAAAATTCATATTCAAATTCAACAAAGATTTACTATATATCCTTTTCAAAAAAATTATATATTTTTTTAATATTTAAATTCTTATATTTATAAATGAAATGATTGTTAATCTCAAATTAAAAATCTCACATTTCTAATCGTTTTGATTTTTGGGACATATAACCCTACGTAAAAAGATTATTTAGTTTATTGGTTAGTTTTATAAAATATTAACTTAACACTATTATGAAAATTTATGTTAAAACTTGTATACACAACCAACTATCAACCCAAGTGAGTCTTTCATATAACTGACATGGTAAAATAATATTACAAATCAATAAAAATCAAATAAAATAAAAAAAGATATTAATAATTTTATTTTACTTAATTTTCATTAACTTATAACATCACTGATCATATCACGCTTAAATGAATTATTTTCTCATCAACCGAAAGCTAGAATCTGATATGTTTAGAGGATAGTAGTACAAAGAATCCTCACTTTCATCAAGACAGAATACAGTGATATTTTCCCATGTCCAATCCACAATAAAGCCACAACTAGGCAGGGGTTCCCGTGACTTTAATCTGTATCATAACTTTGCATCATCAGGCCGCAACGTCTTTTGACCCCACCATAGCCCCACTCATCAAATCTTTTTGCCTCTCTCTCTCTCTCTCACATCACCTCCTTGATCTCTCACTTTAATAACGCATAACCCCCATTCCACCCACCCCCCTCCCTCTCTCTCTCTCTCTCTCTCCCACACACAGAGTAACTACGGTAATACTACTGCAACTCATTTTCCCTCTCTAGACACATTTTGTGAAGGTGGTGAAATAAAATGCCGAGTTCAGGTTCATTTTTGAGGCAGCTAAGTGGGAAAGAAGCTTGGAAATCAACATCAAAGAGGTGGGGTGGAAATAACAGGTTTGGTGGTGGTGGTGGTGGTGGTGGTGATGAATACTATGAGAGAAGTTTGAAGCAAATGGAAGGGTTTAACTTATATGGTAGTAGTGAGAATGGTGGGTTGGTAATGAGGAAAAGAGTGATGGTGGTGGTGGATCAGTCATCACATTCCAAGCATGCAATGATGTGGGCACTCACACATGTGACCAATAGGGGTGATTTGTTCACTCTGCTTCACATTGTCCCTCCTTCCCATGAGCGCTCTGAAAGGTCATCTGAGTCTTCTTCTTGTTCTCCTTACCTTGCTAACTCTCTTGGCTCACTTTGCAAGGCCTCTAAACCTGAGGTATGTTTTGTTCACTGCAATAGTTATGTTCAAGTGAAATCAGCATTTTTTTTCCTTTCCCTTTTTTATTTTTATTTTTCATTGTTTGGTATTGGGATCAATAGATCCAACCGACTAACCGAGAGAAATAGCTCAGGTGGATCTTCAAGTCTTTTCTACATTTACATATGGGTTCTTTTTTTTTTCTTCTCTCTGCTTGATAGATCCCATTGTGCCACAGAGAGAGAGAGTCTTTCTATTTTCTTTGTTAGATCCCATTTGATCTTCCTCTTTTCCATTCAATGATCTTTTTGAAGGAGGGAAAATTTAAGCTATTTTTAGTCTTCCTTCTCTCTCTCTCTCTTTTTAATTTATTTTAAAAAAAAACTCCTTTTAGTTGTATTTTATTTTATCCTTTTTTTGTTTTTTCCTTCTGGTAATAATCTTTTCTCTTCTTTAGAGGACAGGGAAAATTGTTACGTACAGTAGTTCTGTTTCTTTCCCGTAGTGCTTAATAGTGTCCCACTGTCCCCCTCTAAGCCTATTATTCTTTTCCTTTTTCTTTCCAGAGGGGGTGGGGGACTTTTCAGATGCTTCGGCAGTTCAGCTTTACGTTTTCATCTTCTTTTTTTTTTTTTTTTTTTTTTTTTTTGGGGGGGGGGGGGGGTGGTTGGGGGTTTGGGTTTAGAAATTAGAAAGAGGTAGAGATGACAAAGCTTTCTGTCTATTTCATTCATCTAATCTTATGTTTAATTGCTTCTCTGGGATTATATTCAGGTGGAAGTAGAAGCATTAGTGATCCAAGGACCAAAGCTAGCCACAGTGATGAGCCAAGTGAAGAAGCTAGAGGTATCTGTGCTAGTACTGGGTCAGAAGAAGTCCTCTCCACTCATCAACTGGTGGGTCCACCTAAGTATTCCATCATGCATTACACACCATTGGATCTTAGACTGACTTTTATCTTGATCTCTCTAATCATTTGATATTTGTGTTTTTTTGCAGCCTCTGTGGACCCAGCAGAACAGAGGAGTTTGTGGAGCAGTGCATCAACAGTGCTGAGTGCTTGGCAATAGGAGTGAGAAAGCAGAGCAAAGGCATGGGTGGCTACCTTATCAGCACCAGATGGCAGAAGAACTTCTGGCTCTTGGCCTAGTTTTAGATTTTTAAATAAATGAGGGAAAAAAATGTGGGAAGATAGTCTCTGTAATATTTGCCTCTGTTCTCACCCTCTGTAACCACTAACTAGATCTACTGTCTACTAACTTCATCTTTACGTGAATTCTCTCTCCCTCTCTCTCTCTCTCTCTCTCTCTCTCTCTCTCAACCTTTGCGGTGTCAAAAGAGCCAGAAACAGTACAACTCTTATTTTATGCTAAACAGATAAAAGTTTGCTCTAAGAGACAAGTAGTGCCAGTAGATTAAATTTGAGAATTTAATCAAGAACCATGGCAAATCTTTGCCCAATCAAAGGAGGCAGTAGGGTTTGATAAAAGCACATCTTTGCATAAATCCTGCACAAATCCAATTTTCATTTTGTCTTCCAAAGCGATTGAGAGCACAAAACTATCCTCTCCTCTATGGCAAAGTCATCACTTTATATATATATATATATATATATATATGGAGACCACAAATACTGGTTGAAATGCAAGTATATATATATATATATGTAGAAATGAAGGCGTTAAAATTTAAATTTGTTAAGTGTAAAAACTCAAAATGGGCAAATGTGCAAAACAAACAACCCCTTGGCTATCAAATTTTTGCAGTTTAGTTTGGTTCTCTTGCACCCAAATCAAGGGAAAAAAAAAAAAACAGCACATATACAAACAAATTATCTCTCAAACTAATTAATACATCTGAGAGACAAGATCCAGTTAGAGTCCAGACTGCCAAAAAATAACTTGCAAAACCTGTTTTACTTTGAGTTCCCAACCATAATAAGCAGGATGAAACATATTCACAAAAACCAGAGGCTTTTACAATAAGCTTGTAAACAAATGTGAATTAAAACACCCGAGTGAAATAAATTCCATGCAGATATCCCACAAAACAGAGTCTAATTTGCAGTTTGCAACCACAAAATTAGAAGGATACCGCACAAGGTCCTGTGATAAAACTACCAACTGAAAATATGTATAAAAACTGGAAGCTCCTGTGATCTGCGACTAACAAATTACAGTTCCCATTTAGAAAGAAAAAAAAAAAAAACCACATTTTTCAATGTCCTGACTGCTTGGGATTCGACCATGATTATAGTAGACAATAATGATCACTTGCAAATATTTGTTTAAGCATAATTTTTAACGGGCAAATGAAAATAAGAGCCTGAAGATTTTTAAAAATTTTGAGGGATAAAAAAGAAGCATATATTAAATTTTAATCATCTAATGGAAGTTTAAACGACAAAGCAGTGTTTTTTTCTTTCTTTTTTTTTTTTTCCTCCTCTATTACTCTTTCCCAACTGCCAAGATGGCACTACTTCCCGATTAGACCTTGTCATCTAACTTATCGTTTACAAGGGGGAGCAATTCCATCCGGTTCCGTGGAGTCCGGGGAGTTCGAGGAGTTCCTGGTGGTGGCTGTTGGGAGAGCATGTGCCTCACATACCCATAGAATGTACATCCCACAAGTGTCACCCCACATCCAACGGCATTCATATAAGGAATAGGATTTCGGAATATCATCCATGAAACCAGGACAGCAACTGCAACCTGTACAGAATAAATACAACAAAGGACATTACAATAGGACGATGGGAATGATAATGATAACAAAATATTTGAACTTTTGAGAAATGTACAACCCCAGGTATAATCCAGTCTGCGAATTGATTGGAAACAAGCCATGAATAAATAGGAAAAATTTTCAAAAACAAAGTAGGGCAGAAGCAGCACAATCTTAAAAAAGAGAAGCATTTGTATTGAAATTCTTAGTAACCATTCAAAACCGCAAATAGTTTTGAATTTTTGGAAGCACTAGGGGTGTATACTTCATTTTATATCTAGGAATTATATGCAATGAATCGAAATATATGTGCTTGGTAAATAAGGAAAGCACATTTCAAGGCTTCAAAAACATTTTTGCTAATAAAACCGTGATGATGACAATGAAGAAGATGATTATTATCATAATGAGGTAAACATATATAACAGTCTGCAAGATTCAATTCTTCTAGACTGAACTCACCTTCAGATTTCCAGCAACATTAAATGTGACTGCAGTGGTAGAGTGAATCACATAAAAGATGGAAAAATTAAGGCAAAAAGCCAACACTCCTGAGCTGAAAATAATGATGAGGGCATGAGCAGGAGATGGGTGGGTGTGAAACCATCCTATAACCCCAGAACCTTCAAGTACAATTGCTGGTACTGCCAAGATCATGGTCGCAAAAGGTGCCATATAGTACACTGTGTTTATGCTAAAGAGTACACAAACATATTCACAGAATCAGAATGAATCATAAATTGGAAAGTCATGCAAAAGAAGGCAAGAAAATCTAACAGCCTATTTTAGAACTTGAAACTAAGCACCAAGTGTGTGTGTGCGCGTGTAACATCTTTACAACCCAAGTGCCCAAATTGCAGAGCAAGAGCAGGGTGACTGATAGCAGAAGCACAAGAACACTAAATTTAAATTTATAATTGCTAAATTTCCAAGAAGGCATAGGAAATGGATTGAAAATGTTTATATTATAATACTCCATATAAGATGTTGCTTCAACTGGGGCTTGTAAAATTCCAAGTTCTCCTTTTCAATCCTATGACTTCTTGGTAATCAAAAAGAGCATCAAGCACCTCCAAACATCAATACATATATATTAAAATAAATAAACAAATAAATAAAATAAAACATACATGAATGTGAGTGCACATACAAATATGTTTTTTTTTTTTTTTTTTAAAATTTTTAAAGGCCCAGAGAGGGAGTTCGCTTGGCACACTACCGCTTCGTAGGTAATGATGGTATCTCCACCAATTACATGTAAAGCTGCATGTATGCAATAATAATAATTATTTTAATCGATTTTCACAAACTGTGATAAGTAGATATGACATTTTGGATGTATACAGTATCTCCACCCATTACATGTGAAACTGTCATGTATGCAACAATAATAATTATTTCTATCAATTTTCACAAACTGTGTTGAAGTAGATATGGCATTTTGAATGTTCACTCAAAAAGGGCTCCAGAAGATGCAATTCTATAATATAGTCCTTACATTTATCTCAACAGATGCACATTGGACTCCTTTGAGCATTGGCATGTGTAGCATGAGATGTTACGCTTCATCTTTTACAATCTTCATTCGCACATCAAAAACTTCTATGTACCAAATTATTTCAAGATTTCACTTGCAATAATACATGTATGAAGGTTTTTAAGGATAAGAAAACGTTAAAATTTTGGGTCAAAACCCTAGAAAGAAGGAACATTGATGTCTTAACCTGGTATTATTACTACAAATGCATAAGAAATAATGCTTTTAATTGAGAGTATCGTCTCTAGCCACTCAAACCTCTATAACATCCCCATTGAGAGAAGTTCATAGAAGGATCCCTAGGATAACTGACAGTGGAACTAAATTTAAACAAGGCACTAAATGGCCAATTAACATTAGCAGCAAGTGTAGTCAAGGCATATACAACACCTAGGCAGCAGGCTTTACTTTGCCCACACAAACTTTACATATTCACAAGAACATACTTAAATTGTGGATAACCAATGTGCTAACTAACTAATTAAAAGAAATATAAGAAATCTATTATACCAAAATAGGAAAACAAAATTAAATGCACAACCCAGCTATGATATCAAGCCCTCATTAAATACTTTATGGATGGAAATGAACATAGTGTAGTCTTTGTTTCACACAAAAGTTTGCAAAAATAATGCATCATCTCTGAAATATTGTAGTTATTGATCACCTTTTAAAGATGTTAAATACATTGTTTATTACAAGACCCATCAATTAGTAGGTCCGACCAAAAAGATAAATATGCCTACATGGTTAAAACTTCAACGATAGATGATCCTCAATCATCTAAGTTTCCATTACGCTGTGTAGTTCAAATTGTTTAAAAACTTTCCTTCGCAGGTTCTACAAATTAAATGGTCTAAAATCATCTGATCAGTTTTTTACCAGATCAACTCATATTCATCCTCAGACTCTAAAAAAAAAATTTTAAAAAATTGTTTGGTAAGGGTCATTTTAGTTGTGGGTTCACACAAATTAAATCTTCGAAAAAAAGTCCAAAGACCAGATGGTCCAGTGCTCATTGGCATCCTAAAATTCCACGATAACTTCCTCATGGTACAAGAACCACTTTTATTTTTGAAGTGTGGATTATTGCATCATGACACCAACCCTTTAAATTTTACAATTAATACACATAAGATACCAAATCCAGAGTAAATAAAGCATAGTTGACTGCCTCTATTTCACTTGCAAGAATAATGCACTACAGTTTAAAAGTGCATGTACCATACTCGCTCATTATCTTATATAGCTGCATATTGTACACAGTGATTATTAAAACCCCTCTTCTTTTCAACCCGGACAGACCCAAACACCTTTCATAAATGCCACCAACCCAAATTCAGATTAAGTAGAATGAAAAATATTATACAATATAATATCAAAAGAAAGTGTAATTAATATGAGTTGTAGAGCATGACAAGAGAGGAAAAATCATAATATAAAAGCTGAGTAACATCATCTAGGTTGCTGACACTGAAAGTAAAGACACCAATTCAGAAACCTTTTATTTGTTCTGTTTTTTTTTTTTTTTAATTTTTTGATAAAAAACAAAAAAATTATTCTGAAGCAAACCTTTGATATTTTTTAACCACTTCAGAAACCTTTGATATTAAGCCATGATTCCCATCAGAGTTCGCATGCATAACAAGCTGTCATTATTGGTTAAAAATAATCCTGAAGCAAAACAAGAACAAAGACACTACCTGTCAAACTTGTATCCATGCAGCAGAGACTCTGCAAGGATGGTCTTTGTGGAAGTAGCCAGACAGCCAAATAAGGCAGCACAAAATCCAAACATATTAAAACTAAGCTCTGTAACGGATGTAAGAAGAATTCCTCCGACAATAGGTACCAAAGAAGCCCAGATTCGCCAGTCAAAGTATTTTCTCCAAACCAGCCACTGTAAAACAACTGTTTCACATGCATTGGAACCAGATGCAATTATAATACAGCAAACATGAATAATAGTATAATACTAGAATGAAAGAAAGAGCAAACTTGATTTACGTCATAACAAACTTTGAACCCAACCTGTTGTTGCAGGAGTGAACGACTTTATTGTCTGCATAAAAGAAACTGGTATGTAACGTAAGCTCACATTCCCCAACACAATGTTAATACAGAACACAAATGACATGGGAAATATCCTTCTCCAGCGATCTTCAGGGTCAACCACTATTAGTGGTTTAAGCTTCAGCACCTTGATTACCAGGTACGCTCCAATAGCCGAGCATATGAAGTGAATGGATGATACTGTTAGAGGAAACTTGAAGTCCAGTTTCTGCAAAAATAAATAAATAAAAACGTTTCAGATTTCAAGAGAAATACATATTCAGTTCCATCAAAATCATTTCCTACCATTCAGGCCAGGCTAGTAGTGATATTTTATCAGTAGTTCCCATCCACTAGATGCAGGTCTTAGTACATCGAATTGGGACTTAAAAGATGTCCTTTTAGCTTATATGGCTACCACAAAAAGGATCTATTTCCCACAAACGAACTGAAATAAAGCTTCGTGATACGTACAGAGGCACATAAACTTCCAGCCCAAACAACTAAGGCCTCCCAGTTTCCCAAAGAAATAAGAATAGTACATTCACAAGATCCCAAAGTGTAACCTCAACCTAAATCTCTCTTTTGAGCTATCATTAATAAAAGTTTAACTACCAAACCACTTCTGTAAGACATTTAAAACGTTAATATAAATAGTAAAAAATAAATAAAAATAAAGTAGCTTTGACAAAACTATGCTGCCAGAACAGCTTTTCCTGTTATTAAAACCCTCATCCCATGCTAAACCTGGGCTTATGACCCATAGAATGGTCTACTTAAAAATAGGCTGTTTAGGTCCATTTGCTACTTGCTCTGGGACTTTCTAAAATGCCCTGGGAAAATAATATCTGACATAGAAAAGGATACAGAAGAGCCCAGCAACAGATATCTCATATATGACCATAAATATTGTGTTAAATTCCCTATATCAAACAATCTCAAACCTAGGTTGATTATCTATCTTCTAAGTTAACAATTATAATCCGTTACTGGTGGTGGCCTGAACGCAGGGCTAGTCCCAAAATCCCTCAAAACTCAGATTTCCAAAATAACTAAGCTACAATTCAGTTGGGTTGCATATATATATACACACAGATAAATAAATAAATAAATAAGAGAGCAACTCTCTCTCTCACACACACACACAGACCAAGAAAATCTTACTAAAAAATTAACTCAAAAAATGAATTTTCAAAATTGGAGAGATTTTCAGAATTCCAAACATAAATGAAGCTTGAAAAATGCAATAATTGACCACAAAACCTTCTAAATATGCACATTTCAAACTATTTCATTTTCTAATCAATTAGACAGAAAAAGAAGGAAAAAAATGCATAGCATGAGCAGGGATCTACTGATCAGATTAAAAAACAAAGTGTATCCATGACCTCTCCAAATTTAACTCTCCTTTTCTATATTTTAGCTGACAGGACAATTCTTATTCAAAAGCATTCAAGACTTGCAGAGTCTAGGTCCTCTAAAATCATCAAGCTTCACATTCAAGGTTTACCTGGATATCAGTCCTGAACTCCTGATCAAGAAGAAGATGTGACCATTATGAACACCCCCCCCCCTAAAAATAAATAAATAAATAAAACGGCACTGGAGCACTCGAAGCTCCAGTGCTTCTAATGTTTTTCCAATGACATGGAACAGCGTCCCCTGCCACAACTCTCCCCTTGTAAGATCCTTGCATCTCCTGTAAACAAATTTTTTTCTTTTAAATGCATAATTATCCAAAAATCAGACGAGCAAGATGAGTACTTGTAGCAGGGCAAGCTCAAGCTGATTCTGACAAAGCAGTGAAAAGGAAATTGACCATGAGGGCAACATGTCAGAACAGTCAAATCGGTTTACTTTTTTCCTAGGCCATTCTGATTCTCCAGAGGAACAGAATGGATAAACACCAGACTAGTGCACTGTATCATTTTGGATAAAACACTAAATACATAGTTACATATATATATAGAGAGAAGAGAGGTGGGTGGCTACAGACAAGCACTAGGTCCCTAATAATTTACCCACATCCACTGATCTATCATATTTCTAATTTTTATCACACACTAAACTAATCTTTTGGATTTAGAAACTGCCTACTGGACAGAATAAGGTCATCAGAACCACCAATATGAACCCACAATTGAATTAAACCAAGTCTGCCACGAGATCCTTAAAATTTGTTGTCCTGTTTTCCAAGGAAGAAATAGCTTTAACTGTCCAGAATGAAACAAAACTCACAGAATCTTTAACAAAAAAATGCAAACATCATCAACCAGCTTATTATAGTCCTCCAATTTGGCATCTCTTTTGTTTATAAGCTCCCACATATCAAGCCTTAATTCACAATTGGGCCAACATTATTTAAGATCTACAACTTGTATATATTTTATTAAATAATTTTTTTAAGTTAGCAACTGCCTACATGTATATTGGAATATTCGGATAAGAGCATTATATGAGAAGCGGACCAAACTACAAAATAAGCATATTTGTGCAGAAATCATTATTTTTCACTTGCATCCTATCAATGACAGAACCATGATTTCTCACTGTTATCGAACCTAAAAGGAAAAAACACTGAAACACCGAGTACTAAAACATAAGTAGCAAATCAATTTATATAGCAAGTAATTCAAAATAAAATAAAAAAGTCAAGTATTTATTACTAATTAAACTAATTACACAAAAGTAGGGGGGGAAAAAAGAGCAAATCACAGCAATAAAAAAGCCACCAAATTTGAAGATCAAATCATCCTAGGAAAAATATAGCAACATTAACCTAACCCATTTAATAAAATTTACAAAAATTCAAATATTACAACATGCCCAGAAAAATACAGCGAAATTAAGCTCACCCAGTTCAGAAATTTTACAAAAATTCGAACATTACCATACACTCAGGTAAATATAGCAAAATTAAGCTAACCCAATTGACAATATATACATATATATATGTTGAGCGAGAGAGAGAAACCTGAAAGATCCACTTGTTCATTATAATGACGGTAACATTGAAACCCCACCATTGAAGGATGGCGAGAACAGATCGAATTACGGTCCACTGACACAAACGACTCTCCTCCATATCAATCCAGAGAAACTCAAATCGCCCAAAATACCCAGACCCAGATCACAAAGATCAATCACCCCCCACTTCACTGACTTATATATGTATACACAGAGAGGGGGGGGGGAGAGGCAGCTGGGATAGACAGAGAGAGGGAGCTATATATAGAGAGAGAAATAAAACCCTAATTGGGATCTCTCATATAGGGAGTAACGGTGGAGGACAAGAGGATGAAGTAGTTGTTGCCCTTCTCTCCCATGTGATGTTGTGTGTTGTTCTTTGTGTGCTGAATTCTAAACGTCTTTTGCCTTCTCTCTCCTCTCTCGCCCCTCCTACACGCCTTGGAGAGGAAATTATGTGTATTTTGTCTTGTAATTTTGGTAAAGTCCCACTCTCTCTCTCTACCCTTTACTCTTCCGTTTCTCTCTCTACCCTTCTACACTTTTTTCCCCTCTCTCCCTCTCTTGCTTGTGGGACCAACAACCAATAGGACTTCCGAGGTTAGAGGGTCAAATGGGTCAGAAAATCGCAGCCATTCAATGAATATACTTAATGGCTGACATTGACCAGAATTTTCTCCCTTTTTGATGGTTGATGGGTTTGAATTTTCTTCAATCAGAAATTTGATACGTCACTCACCGGTTTGCTTGGATCACTTCCCATTACACCCAAGCGGATTCCCTGCATTACAGAAGAGATTAATGTGCAATTTAATTTAATTTAGTAGAACCGTCCATTTAGAGTATATGGTGGAGGTTAGAACTCTTGAGCTTTTAATTTTGAATAAATTTATGGTGCATCTCTATGCGTATACATAATATATGCGTATATTGGGTTGTCAAAAGGTAAAAAAGAGTGTACTTTTTTCTCAAATCCTATAGTAGATACTATATATTTTATCATATCTTTAAGGGCCTTATTTGGACCCATTTGCGTCTTATATAATTAATATACAGACTACATACATATATACACCGCAACAAACATGCTGATCGTGATCTTTGATTGTTGGCGTAACAAATAAACGCACATGATGAATGGTCATGATCGGCATTGCATATATACATTGCAACAAACATAAATATCATTACAATATATATAGATATATCAGCAATAAATTTTAGGACATATGCGTCAAGAACTAAAAAAATTCTTGTGTTTAATTTTCCAATATCTCTTCGAATCATGGATTTTATCCTAAGAATTGATGGTAGACATGGAAGGGTAGATTTACCTATGTCTAAAAATTAGTCAAACTGAAAGGCTAAATACTCCTATTTAAATTTTGAAAAAGAAAAAAAATTTCCCTTTTTCGGTTTATGATAAATAAAGCTCCAGCTTACAACCCCATCTTTTCCTCTCTCTCCTTTCCTAATTATGTTCTTTTTCTATTTCAGCCTTGCCTTCTAACAAGTAAAGCTATAAGCAAATTGAGGAAATAATTAAAAGCTGAATTAAGAGCCTTACAGCTCATGCACAGGCTCTTTTAATTAATGCAAAATTTTTTTTGACAAGTTAACTTTATACATTGCTTTGCTAATTTGTTGCTAAAAGGAAAAGCTCATCAAGCTAGAAGGCACATTTTTTTTTCCTTTTTCTTTTATAAATAAAATGGAGCTTCAAGCATCATAGGATTAACTAACATCCCAACTAGGTTGACACCCTATAAATCTATGCGCTTTAATATGCTTAACATGAGTTGCATGTCCCTCTAATCCATGCGCACAATTTTTTTATATGCCCTTAACCAAATCATAGGAAGGTTAAATTTTCTTTGTTATAAATTTATAATAAAACCCACCAATATATCTTGGGCTTCTATTTAACCCAAGCCGGTAGTCAAATCATAATGCATTTGGGGGGACAATTTCAATGATTAGACCAACGTGGGATTAGCTAGGCTCATGCCATGTAAAATCATATTAGAAATGCACAGATTAAAGGGAAAAGCTTATGCTTCTATGAGAACCTCCATTTAATAATCTTGCTCTGCTGCTGCTGTTGTTGTTGTTGTTGTTTTTTTTTTTTTTTTTTTCAAATTTAAAAAATGTTGGGCTTTATGGTAGTGATAATAGCAAACTTTTTTCCTTGCATCCTAACCTATAGGTCAAGTGCCTATCAACACCTTTATTTAATTGATAGTGTGGGATTAACTTTCAATTCAAACCCCTAACCTCCCTTCTTTTAATAAATTTTCCCCCCCTTTTTGAGGATTTTGGAGGGGGGGTTATACCACTCAGCTATAAGGTCAGTAATCTTCAATAAATTAAAAAAAAGGGTATAAGGTCAGTAATGAGACATTTATTATGTTATACCATATTTTGCAGTTATTTTATTTTATATTTGTTTTTGTGCAATTTTTTATGCAAATCCATGCAGCAAGCAAGGAGGACCTAGCATACTACAAAACTAAAAGTATGAATTTTGGACCAACTAATCCATTAAGTTGGATTATTGGAAATTAAAATAGGATTGCTGAAATTGCTCACCATCTGGTCTAAACAAGAGAAGAGCCATAATTGATGTGTGCATATGGTAATGCTAACATGTTTTGTTTCAGTGTGAGCATTCATTCATAAGACACTCACTTCGGAGCTTCCTCCTAGGGTCCCAAACGAAGGTTAGAACAAAATAATATGCCAAAAAAGATCCTTTTGAATGAGACCCACTTCCTCTCTTAGGTTACTCTAAAAGACAAAGCCCACCTCTCGCCTCTCACACAAACCATATGCATGCACAACCAAGAGATAAAGTCACAATTTATATGGGGTTGCTCTCGTGATCATCACAATTAAGAAACCCCATCCTAACATTGTAGTCAGTAGATGGAAACTTCCCTTATATTTCAAAAAAAAAAAAAGAAAAATGAAAAAATAATTGCCACCAGCTTGCAGCTATCTTAGATTCAAATCGGAAGGAATGTTCCATTCATGGATACAGTGAAAATTTCATGCTTCTTAACATTAAATAGACCCCTATGTAATAGGATTACTGGATCATTTTATTATACCAATACGATATATTCATCATTGGCCTCACAGCTTAGAGGTATCTCTCACCCTCTTAAAATCATGAGGTTGAAAGCTCAAAGCTTGATTGGGGTAGGATCTAATTAACATATAGGATTAAAATAGGATCGGCACCTGTTTTACATATATAGGTCAGGATTAGTAATTTTTTTACATAATCTAATTAAGCTGTTAGACTTTGCAAGATCTGATGGCCTTCAAAAGGAAAAAAAATTGAGTGATAAAATGACTAATATAACAATGAGATCATTGGATCTTGTAAAATCTAATGAGATTGTGTTAAAAATAATATACAAAATTTGTATTCACTAATTCTCCTAGTTCTTGCCTTACATATATATATATATAATGTTTTTTTAGAAGCAAGTATAAAATTATATCCTTTGATTTTGACCCTTGTGTATATAATAATTTAGTGGGCGGCTGGGCACGGATCCTCTCCAATTAATAGATAGGTCCAATAAAATTTGGTCCGTTGATATTAGGTTAGACCCACCTCTTGATATGGTACTCACCTAATTTGATTGGTTTAGCTAATTATAAAGGACAGTCCATTTATCAATGCGAATCTTTGGCCATTTTTAGTACCCTTTATGAAATGTGTCATCTTTGAAGGATTTGAGGCAACACCAATTTGTCTTGTAATTCTTTATCAGTGTCTTTCTTTAAACCTCCAAATGTCCCTACTTCAGTTTCAAACAAATAGCATGCGGCTTTCTTCCTTACAAAATCGCGCTAATTATAGTTTCCTTAATATTTATCAAAGACAAAACTTATCATGCTCGTGATCAACCACTAATCAAATGTATCATAAATGTCAACTAATATAAAAGTACGTACAACAATAATTTAACTTGTGTCTAAGAAATTAATTAAATTGGTCAATCACTAATCATCCTAATGCTACGTTTGGTAAGAAGGATAGAAAAATGGAATGAAGAAAAAATAAGAAGGATGGTCTTTCCATCCCTGGAAAGGGAAGCTCTCTTTACTTCTCTACGCTCACATGTAAAAAGAGTAGTGAAAATGTAAAAGTAATATGATTATTTTAACAAAAATCCATTATTTTCCTCCACCTTTTCTCCCAAAATTAGAGAGATGAGCAAAAGGTGAATTGAGGGATTCACTCTCCCTCCTCCCTTTTTCCAAGACTTTTCTCTCCTCCCACAAATCTCCTCCACCCATAGGGTTAAGTGGCCCACCCCATCACCACCAGCTGAGGATAAGGCAACACAGACATTGACACATTTGGGGGGTTCAAAATCTTGGGGTGGAGTGTGTACTATAATCCTGCACATGTGACCCGTTTATGTACGGAATAAGATATCTTCAGACACTATTAATTAAGGCAGTTCGTGCATGGCTAGTGCGTAGTGGAGATGTTACCCCATATTAGGGCAAAGTGCACTAGAGCTGCACATGGAGGAAGTATTTGGACCCTTCACCCTCTGAAGGAAAAAAAGAATGGTAATACCTTCTTGCAAAAGAAGCTTTCCCAACTTTTGGTGATTTCCCACTCATTAGTTTAAAATAGTAAACGAAAAACTATCAGTAGCCTACCCTTCTAAAATGATGCTCCGTACAAAATATGTACAAATTATTGGTGATGACAACAATGATATGGTATTTCAATCAACGACGGTATAAAATTTCAATCAAAGGGTATTTTTATAGTATAAATTTTTTAATATATTTTTTTTTCCTTTTGGGGTGCTCAGGGGAGGGAGGGAGGGAGGGAAAGGGATGTTTTTCAACGACGCAAAGAGAACCCCGGCCCAGACCACACCCACCCCTAGCAATGCCTTCACCACCAACACTAGAATTGCATTGGCTAGTTAGGTAACAAAATTCAAAATGGCATAGGTCCATGAATAGTTAGAGATAGCCTAACTTTATAAAGAATAGTATATATATATGTGTATATGTGTGTGTGAGAGAGAGAGAGAGAGTCATCTAATACCTTCTTTTTATTGGCTCCATACCTAAAAGTAATGCTAGGGGGAATAACAATGAAGCTAAGGGCCTCTTTTGTATTAAATGCCTTTGTTAAGTTTTCCCAAGATAATGAAGGGAAAGGTTGACTTCACAATTCACAAAGTAGACTATAGGCAAACATCACCATCCTAGGATTGCAAAATTGATTTCAAATTCTTGAAGCTGGTAAGAAAGCAACTCTTTCATTTTCTGTGTCACTTTGTCACGAAAATTCAACCCAACTGTCTGCTTAGTTTCGAGAAAATTGGGATTTGGGCATTTCTAGTAGGTTATTACTTGTTATTGAATAGAACATGGGTGGCACCTTGATGGGTTTTTGAATCAGCCATACTTGGGCAGATTAGGTTATATATAATATTATATTTTTCCATGTGCTGTGAATCTTGAAATTCATCATTGTTTTTCACTCTTATCCATAGATTTCCATGTAAAAGACAGAATCCTCATTCTTCCCCTTCCCCGTCATAGAAGTGGACAGCTAACTGATCCCTCCAATGGGGTAATTTATGAAATATTTATTTTGGAATTACTATTGTGACCCTTGTCATATTAGTAATTATGGAATCACAAACAGGCAATTATGGGAAGCAAGTTCAGGCCAGATTGTAAAACCCTTTGTCACATTGTGTGTGAGTAGCATAAACAATCATGCATATTCTTTGCCACCCCAAATGCAGAAATGTTACTGCCTCTTTGCATGTTAACCACAGTGAATCCATCCAAATGACTTCTAATTTGAATTTTGCATTATGACAAGAAGAAGCCTTATTCAAAGAAGAATACAAATCATATTTTACAATGCGAATTAAAGAATAAAGACATTTGTTTAATTACTCCAAGTGAAGACACATCGGTATGGTATGTAAACATGCATGAAGTTTTGTAGTCACTCAAAGTGGGAAAAATGTTGATAGTTTCTTTATTACATTCTAATTTGCAGAAGAAGATTAGACCAGAAGTTAAGGGGGGAAAAAGTTGCAAAGTTATATCTTATTCATTCATACACCTTGAAAGGAGGGAACATTGTTTAAGATCGATACCTGGCCTTTTACACTAACAAATATGTGGTCCTATAGCATTTTTTCCCGCTTCATCATCGGTTTGTCTCATGACAAAAAAGATAAAAAGAGGAAAAAAGGTATCTGCAAAAAAACAAAGAACCTTCATCATTGGTGGTTGCACACTTGCACCATAAACAGAATAATGGAGAAAACAGAAAGCCTTACAAATGTAAGAATCAATTACATATGTCTACAGAGTTCGTCTTATTATTCCTAGATGACGATTGTTACAAAACAAAGAAACAGACAATCAATTACATTTCAAGTCTGTGTTAAACTCAAGGTCTTTTCTTTTCTCTTTTTTTTTTTTTTTGGGGGGGGGGGGGGGGGGACCTAGAGGTATTCCATAAGATAGGTCCCCTCCAACTTATTTTTTGTTGGACTGGAAACTGGAAGGGGGACCTGGAGCATGCCTATACCATAGGATAGGTCCCCTGCAACCCATTTTTTATTGGGCTGGAAAGTAGAATAAAAAAACTCACCCTTACAGGAGCTGGAGAGGTTGCGCAAGGCTATAAGCCTATTAGGCCAAACTCAGCTCAAATGCCACACAACAAACAGTATGTTACTCGGAATACAATGGAATGACTTCAATTTCACAAGACATGCCAGATTTCATTGTCACCTGATGATTTCCCAATTCTTTTCCCAAAATTTGAAAAATTACGCATTCCACTCAACCTGCCTTGTTGCACGGAGCCACGGATTGAAACCATTGAATGTTCGTTATTGAAGATTTTACTAGACATCAATTTTTTAAACTCCAGCAGATTTTCAGCAGTCCATTGATATGGAATGTGTATAACTTCGGGAAGTGTTCTTTTAGAGAGCTAGTGGCTGCACATCCCATGGATTGGAAACCATCGCACTATACTATGACAGCAAACTGTTATTGCATTTTTCTGCTACATTTCAGAAGAAGATATTGATCAAATTACATTTGTTTTACGATCTGATGCACATGCATCTGCACCAAAGCCCTTTTTTTTTCTTTTTTTTTTCCCCCCCCTTTTTTTTTTGTGTTTGGGGGGGGGGGGGGGAGGGATTGGAAGAGAATAATAATATAATATAAGAAAACAAAGTAACAAGGTTGAGTTTTCTTTATAAAAAAAAAAAAAGCTTTTTATTTCTTTATCCTCCAAAATAATAGTTTTTACAGACCCAGTAGGAACACAACCACAGATTTTTCCCAAACAAAAAAAAAACCCCAATAGAGTTCTCTCAGACACTGCCCAAAAGTTCATTTTTGCCTCCAAAATGATAGATTTTGCGTTCCTACTCTACTCCCTAGCTAATTCCTAGTCGGCATGAAAAGAGGAATGAAGAGACATCCGCAGGCTAAAAATTCCTTCAGGTACAGTTTCACTCATCAGGCAAACAAAACCCAACAATTTCTGCTGCTACAATAACTGGCAAACACAACATCAAACTACAATTTTGGAGACGGGTGATTTTGCATCTTCCTTTGCAGCATCTGGTTGTACACCTGAAAGAGTAGAAGTAATAAGAAGATAGATAATAAGTATCATTCGTTCAGAATTCATCTAGCATATTATGAACTACTGATACCAGATTTCGCTGCAAAATACAATTTTGTTTTCAATACATGGTGCCATGATAGAGGCACATCTCTAAGCCTATATAAGAAATTACAAATATCTGTCTTGGTAATATTTTATTTATTGTGTGTGTTTGGAAAGGAGGGGGGGGTGGAGTTTATGGTAAGATTGAAGCCACTAACCCCCACCCCACCCATATTGTGCCAGCACCATCATAGCACAGTTCAAAGAATATGCAAGTAATCAGAGGGCATGTCGCAGAGACATGTATTAGCATTAGAGAAAATATAGCATTAAGGTTTGATAAAATTAGGTGAATCTTTTTCAATATACGAGTACATTTCATCTCTCTATTTAACATTACTTACCCTCAAAATTGTTAACAGAAAGTCTGCATAACTTCGTAAAAAATTTAGCCAATGAATCTATGTTCTACTTTCAACCTTGATCTAGCAATAGAATTCTTTTGTGATTCTCATTAGAATTTTATTTTATTTTATTTACATTTTATATTCTTCGTAACTGGATAGGTTTTTCATATTGTCAGAACAAAATGATCTGAAAACCGTTCATTAATTCCCCTACTATCTTTTTGGCCATCCAAATTTTGCACAACATAAGTCTTATGATAAAAATATTTGTACAACATAAGAGCCTCCAGAGAGCACTTGCTAAAATCTAAATGCTCCCTCTCATGTGGTTGACATTCGTAATAATCATGAGTCGTTCGCCCCAAATGACGTAATTGTTTTCCAACCCAACTCCCCTTCCTCACAGGATTCTCCTTAATTTTTCGTTGTATGCCTTAATGGCAGAGGCTAGGGTATCAGTTTTTTCTAGCAAGCCCAGTCTGGGCACACAGCTTAAAATCCTAATGAGTAAATCTAAACAAAAGTTTAGAGAAAATGGTGAGTAGCGGCAACAAGAGAGGAAAGGGGAAGAGAGTAAAGGAGAGCTGGAATCATAAGCCTCCTAAGAGCCTCAATCCCATTACACTCCAGGGACATGGTATTCTCATTCCAACCATAAGCACACCTCAGGAGGCTTATGATCCACTTCTCCTCTACTCTCTTCTCCTTTCCTCTCTCTCGTCCTCACCACAAATCTCATTCCATCTCACTTGCCCTGATTCTGGCCAAACAAATGCGGCCCTAATTCTGTTCAGCCACCTTCTTCATTTACCCGTCTTACGTGTAACAATGTTTAGTCTTTCCAAATGATGCCATGACATTTAATTCTACAACAAAGAAATCTTAGTGCATAAGTTGTCAAACAGCCACCTCTGGTTGAAATACATCGAGCTACTAAGTCAAGGTAGGGTGAGAATAGAAGCGTAGTAGTAATGAAAACTAACTAATGAATTGGCACTTTTAAGGCCTCAATCCAAGTTTGTCCATGAGCATTCAAGCTTCGTTAAATTGACAACTCAAAAACTACTCTCAAACACTCCCATCTACAGACAGCACCTATAAATGGTGGAGGTCACATAACCTAATCCATCTACTCAACAAGTAGCCTAAACCAGGGAAAGCCCTCCCAATTTGGCAAACGCATTTCCAACGGCGCAAAAAGAAGCTCATATCATCGAAGTATCAATGAAATTAAATGACTACATTACATTCCTAACAAACAACGCTAATACATCCAAACCCTAGACATAATACAGTCTAACGCATACATATTCACATAGTTATCTGTGCGTGGAGAAAAATGGGGGGTTACCAATTTGGGACATCGGGGCTTCGCCGTAGATGGCTTTGAGACGGGCGAGAGGGACGATAGCGGAGTCGACGTCAGAGGCTTCGGCGAAGAGCTGTTGCTTCCAATCCCACATGGTTTTCTTCAGGGACTTGTTGGTTTTGACGAGCGACTCTTTCTCGGCTTCTAGAGCTTCGATGTTCTTCTGCTGGTTCACCGACCTGATGCTCAGCGCCCCGAAGGATCCTAGCAAGAATATGTTGATGACTGTGTTGTTGTTGGTGGCGTTCATTGCAGCGCTCAGTGCTCTGCTTGCCCACTCCATTTTTTGTACTATAGACTGTCTTCCTCTCCTGTCGTTTCACTACATTTTGACGACTGCTCCTGCTTCCGGTACGGGCCGTTTTTTGGGTTGTCGCTTACAGTATGGGCTTTGTCACTCCTTCGTACAAATGGGCTCACTTCACTGGGCTCACCAACATGGAAGGCTTAGACGAAATCCGCAGTGCAAACCACCGCGACGGCAACCCCTCTCAATACGCAACTAGGAAGCATGAACATTTCTCTGGAGGTGTCGTATCTGTGTTGAACGTATGATATTCCTCTGACACATTTTTGATACAACATTTCTATTTTTTCATCTTTTTTTATCCTTTTAATTTCTTCATTTTCCTTTCTGTCTTATTTTGTCAATGAATAACTTTATTAGTGTTTTCAAAAACAATACATAATATGCATTTTGAATGATGGATATAGAGTTATATGATATTATTTAGTTATATACATTAAATATGCATTTTATTTTACTAATAACGTATTATCACCTATGTCGTATCCTAAATTTTAAAGATTTGCTGTGTTAGCGTGCCTATGTCATATCGTAATCGTATCGCGTATCCGTGCTTCTTAGATTGGCAATACAATCGTATCAGGCTGCTGTCTCTTATACCCTGCAAAAATACATACATGTAAATATTGTATAGAGATGCATGCACATCAAACTCATTGACAACACATTCAAAGCCATTGAATTGACAAACTTCTATTCCCAAAGGCGTAGAGTTCTTCCCATTATCTCTATATTCCATCGAAATCATCCGACTGCGGCACGGTGACATAGAGTTTGAACTTAACACCTACTAGATTCAGCTCAATCCCATCCATCTTCTTTGCAATTGAGCGTCTCCACTCCGAAAACTTCTTCTCCAAAACCTCAACATCATCTTCAACACCCATTATCTTTAGCCAAGTTCACGTACTTCTTATCGTCGTTCAGAAACTCTAGATCTTAATGAAGTGATGTCCATATGTGGCAGACGTTTACAAAGCCCAAGATTGAGAGAGACGAGTGTTACCTGTTGACGACGACGGCGAAGACCTTAATAGCCGGAGAGAGAAATGGGTTGAATGGTGTCAATGGCCTCTAGGCTTTTAAAAGCGTAGTTAGCACTGACGCTTTTATTTATTATTTATTTTTTTTTTGTGGGGAGATGATGAGAAAACTCTTCAAGTAAAAAACCCCACAATTGACATAAGACTAAATAAAGACTAAGACTCGTGAGAACCTTGTTTGAGTGTCCCAAAAGGAATAGCATGAAATTTTTTTTTCTAAACATTTCATCTATTAAATTTTAATACAGATTCCTATAACTCGTATTTCGCATCGTATACTCCAAGCGAAAGTGTGTTTGCAACATAGTGGAAATGATTTTTTCTTATTTCTGTGTTTTTTTCCCAATGTGTTGAGGCATGTTAGACTATTGCCTAAGATGGATGACGATCGAGTGAATACATGTTGATTTATATCAGTCCCGTATTAGGGATTGTTTTTTACGCATTAGTGGGTTACGGGATACATTTGGTCAATGCATGAGATACAACCCCTTGATACATGGTATTGATATAAATTGAGTGAGTATGTGTTGACCTAATCAAGATTGTAGCTAAAATTAACTAGTTTTTCCCTTTTTGACTAAATTGTATATTTTAATACCAACTATGTGCTATAAAAAATGAACATCATCCAAAAATTGTATGCTAGTTTAGATGTAATAACTCAAAAGTTGAACCATTTCATCATCTAATTTCCCAAGGGCCTCAATGTTGGCTTAGAATGAAAATTTCAAGCAAATTATAAGCTGAGTAAGTAGCCTTTTTTCTCTTTTTTTTTTTTTGGTACAATAGAAGGGGTTCAAAACCCCAAATCTATCATATTCTTATCTTTTACTCCACCCACTTTCATCACCAAACTAGTCCTATTAACTGAGAGGCATTTATTCATAATTAAACATTGCGTAAGACAATTCATTCATAATTGTACAATTGTACGTTACATAATGGCGCACCATCAAGAATGCTCTTAGGTTGATGGGATAATAGTCACTAAGTTCACCCATCCATTGATGTACGAATAAGTAGGACTACTAAGAGAGTGTTCTTATTTTTAAGCCTATTTGAAGGAAATAATCCAGACGATAACATCCAACAATTTGCCGCGTTGAGTTTGTCTTGGTAACTTTAGTCTCTGTTTGGATTTTGAAATAAGAAATAAAGATTAAGAAAAATAAAAAAAAAGGCTAAAACTTGAATTTCGAATGGATTTCTCTCCTAAGCATTTTTAACTTCCCTCTTGTTCAGACTCTTTCTTAGCGCATCTCTAATGGATTAGTTGTCCAATCCTTTTTAGTTATTTTAGTTAGTCAAAGCATTTTTTTGAGTTTTTTCATTTTATAAGAGATTAGTTATATGGCTAACTATTTTAACTATTTTCATTTCAACTAACTACATTTAACTAGTGAACATTCGCTAGTTAAACTATTTTTAGTTAAAAAAATGACACTTGTCATATCTTTATTGTAACGACCCGAAGTGGGGGCCATTAGTTAAGTAGTAAAAAAAACCATTTTTAAAGCCAAATTTGGTGGATGTTTAATAAAAATAATTCTTTTGACAATATTTTTAGAAAATCCGACATGGTCCTGTCTGTAAATAGGACATACCAAGTTATCGACTAGTTATAAAACTTGTAGAAAACACATTTATGAACATATCCAGCCATCCACACAATATTCCAACGTAAAGAAATGTTCAGACTATATCGTAGTCACATGGGTCTCATTCAGATATGCATCCACTACTCAATTAATTATTACAGGCCATGAGATTAAAATTAATACATGCCTAGGCTCAAAGCCTATCTTAAATACTCTCTACATGAATGCAACCATGTCGATGCGCTCCCAAAACCCAAGGTCAATTTAGCTTTGAAAATACGACCTGCAAGAAAACTGTAGGGGTATGAGCCATGATAAGCACAAAATATTCATTGAAATTACTCCCTAATTTATATTTTCTAGTTATTTTATTATATTTAATTTTGTGTGTTTAAAGTGTTCTTGATTTATTGCAGGGCTGTAGAGTTTATATCAGAAAAGATGACAATCAGGACTACTTAAGCTAATAAATACAACTTGAAATGGGTTTCTCACCTACCTAAAATTTCATGGAGCTGCAACAAGAGTTGGGTCAACAATTTTGAAGATTTGAGCAGCTGAAATTCAAAGTTAGGCAAAGAAATTCATGATCCCAAAATCAGCAGCAAATCTGGACAGATTGACCACGTTTTGGTAATCTGGCCATAACTTGTGATTCCCATATCCGATTTGGGTGAAATTTGTGGCTCTAGAAAGAGGACTTAAAGAGCTACAATTGTTTAGTTTATGGAATTTCCTGATTCAAACGTCTTCCAAGTCAAAAATGAGCTGGAAGTAGACTTATTTGCAAAAATCTGAATCTGGCAGCATTTGTCAAAGTGAGAACATGGGCAACCAAGAATTCAAAGAAAGTGGGCATTGCTTTTGACTTGTTGGATCAGCTGGATCCTTCCCCCATCTCCTATAAATACCAAGGGAATTCACATAACAAAGGGAGGAGAGGAGAGAAAAAGAGGAGGAGGTACAAAGGTGGCAAAGGGGAAAGACTAGTTCTTGGTTATCTACATGGCCAACTAATCTTTGTCTTAGGGGGGAGATGAAGCCCTAATTAAGTATGGTGTATTTTATTGTATTGTGTTATTGATTTGATTATTTGTGTATGAGGATTGCATAACTAGGAGGATTGTATTATTGATACAATTGGTTTTAATGTTTTTATCTCAAATTGTGTTTAATTTCTGTGATTTTAAATACAATGGTTATGCAATGGTTTTCACTGTACATATATTTGGAGATTAAGATGATTCATGCTTAGACAAGATGAGTCGTGCTCACAAATTAATTTAGAGTAGAGTAGGTGAGACGGTTCATGCTATATCTTTGATGAGTTATGCCTAATTTACAAATATATGAATCTTTCTTGATGATGTCATTGGGCTTGTAGCTACAATGAGTCTTGCTCATACCAAATTATAATTTCTTGAAACACGTTACAATAAGTGCATTTTTATACAAGATTAGTGGTGGATTCGAGACCCTAAGTATTTCATTTCTTGAAGAAAATATAAATTTATTTTGCTTGCATTCCATAGAGTTCAAAACTACAAAAATCATCTTTGTGAATTATTTTAGTATTCAGTTTTCAAAATTAAAATAATCCCAGTACAGTCCCTGTGGTACGACACCCGTACTACCACTTATACAAATTTTTGCATCCTACGGGTAATTGATTTTGACACGATCAAATTTTTTTTTTTTTTTAATGCTATTCAAGGACGGTTGTACCGCCTGCCTAATTTGACAACTAACATAACTTGACTAACTATTCAAGGACGGTTGTACCGCCTGCTTTATTTTATTTTTTTTCATTTCAGTACTATTATTATTATTGTTATTATCATTATTATGGCTGGTTTTACCGCCTACTGATATATATATATATATACATCTTTTCTTTTCAAGGACGGTTGTACCGCCTGCTTTATTTATTTATTTATTTTTCATTTCAGTATTATTATTATTATTGTTGTTATTATTATTATTATGGCCGGTTTTACCGCCTACTGATATATATATATATAGATATATATACGTCTTTTCTCTCTGTTCTTTTCTTTTCTTTTCAAGGACGGTTGTACCGCCTGTTTTACTTTATTTATTTCATTTTATCTTTGAAATATATTACCTTGTTGTAATTATTCTTGTTTTCTTGCAGCTGCACACAAAAAAAAAAAAAATGAAATAATAAAAAAATTTAAAAAAAAAAAAGAGTTTTGAGGTGTTGTATGCATGGACGTCGTTCTTTGTTTCCTGATTTAGTACCTTTTGATTCTGAGATAGAATACACCCTTAGAACTATTAGACTGTCTTCACAATCTAATAAGACTATTGGTACACCTAAAATCATGAATCCAGAAAACCAAGACCTGTCCAAGCCATTGAGGGAGTACTTCACCCCCTCCACATACACATCACCTTCCTGCATTCGGCTACCTACTGTAGCTGCTGCTCAATATGAGATTAGGTCCAGTGTGATCCAAATGCTTCCATCTTTCTACGGATTGAGAAATGAAAACCCTTATAAGCATCTTGATGAATTCCTCGAAATCTGTTCTACAGTCAAATTTTCAAATTTTTCTGATGATGCTCTCAGATTAAGGCTGTTTCCATTCTCACTTAAGGATGATGCCAAAAACTGGCTTAACTCCTTAGAAGGTAACACAATTACCACGTGGGAACAAATGCAACAAGAATTCTTAAAGAAGTATTTTCCCATAGGCAAGACCAACCAAATTCGGCGAGCTATCACGAGTTTCTCACAACTCGATGGTGAGCAATTTCATGAGACTTGGGAGAGATTCAAAGACCTCATTCGTAAATGTCCTCACCATGCAGTGCCCAAGTGGCAACTGGTTCAATGCTTTTATGATGGTTTATCCACAAATCACCGTCAAATGGTAGATGCCTCTTGTGGTGGGACTTTCATGATGAAAAGTGAAAATGAGGCTTGGGAATTGTTTGAGAACCTTAGTGAGAATTCTTTTCAACATGTTGCGGCCTCTAGGAGTGAAAAATCAACATCTTCTAGTTCTCAAAAGAGAGGAGGTATCTATGAAGTAGGGCACTCCATAGATATCTATGGGAAAGTGGATGCTTTATCTAAAAAGCTTGATCAATTGTTGTCCATAGGACAAATCCCTGCAACATCTTCTCAGCCTCCCACCTTACAAGAAGAATGTGCTTTATGTTCTAGCCATGCTCACTTCATAAGTGAATGCCCAATGGCTTCCCAATTCCCTGAGTTTGTCCAAGAACAAGTCAATGCTGCTCAAGGATTCTCTAGACCGGGTAATGATCCTTTCTCTAATTCATATAACCCGAGATGGAGAAACCACCCCAATTTTTCTTGGAAACAAGCTCCAGGGAATTCATTTGCCCAATCTCAAAGGACAAATTTGCCTCATACTCTCAACCCGTCTGGTTATCAACCTTTTCGACCACAGCAGCCATTCCCACACTCTAATCTTCCACCTCCAAGAAATCCATCTTTTGAGGAGAGAGTATTGCAAGGCCTTCAAGGACTTGAAGCCAACACACAAATGCTGCATTCCCATACTCAGTCAATAGCCAAACTTGAAGCCCAAATCGGGCAACTAGCAAATGCTCTTAGTAGACGAGAGGAGGGAAAACTTCCAAGCCAACCAGTGAACAATCCTAAGGGTCAATATTCCATAGAAAATTCACAGGCTGATGCTACTTACCAAGAGCAAGCAAAGGCAATCATGACCTTAAGGGATGGGCGAGTGATTGATACTAGACCTGGAGTGGATGAGGAAAAGAATGGCCAGTCAGTTAGCAAGTCCAAGGATTCAGGGATTGAAAAAATAAATGAATCAAAGAAGGATCCTCCTCCATCTCTTTCCACATCACCAAATCCTATGGCAACACCATATTTGCCAAAAGCTCCTTTTCCCACTTGTCTTGATGCACCTTCTCCTTTTGGAAAAAAAGGAACATCTATGGAAGATATGATGGAAATGGTCAAACAAGTGAAAATCAATCTTCCCCTTCTTGATGCCATCAAACAAATCCCATCCTATGCCAAATTTCTCAAAGACCTTTGCACTCAAAAGCGCAAGACTCGGGCACAAGTGTCCAAAAAGGTGTTTCTAACCGAGCAAGTGAGTTCCATTTTGCAAAATAGCACTCCTCCCAAGTTTAAGGATCCAGGTGCTCCTACCATCTCATGTGTGATAGGAAATCATTCCATAGACAGGGCACTCTTAGACTTAGGGGCAAGTGTTAATCTCCTTCCTTATTCGGTATATGAGCAATTTGGGCTAGGTGAGTTGAAACCAACATCAGTTACTTTGCAATTAGCTAATGGATCTGTTAAGGTGCCACGTGGAATAATTGAGGATGTTCTTGTTAAGATAGATAGGTTCTACTTCCCTGTAGACTTTCTTATTCTTGATATGGAACCTGTATGCAATCCAATAAAACAAATTCCCGTCATCTTAGGTCGCCCTTTCTTAGCTACAGCTAATGCTTGCATCAATTGTAGGTCTGGAGTGATGGATTTGTCCTTTGGTAACATGAAAGCAAGGCTAAATGTGTTTAATGCTGCTCAACAACCTTCCAAGGAGGATGATTGTTTTGCAGTAGATGTCATCGATGGTTTAGTTGAAGAAGCCTTACCCTACATTTTAACCGAGGATCCATTGGAAGCATGTCTAGCTCATTTTGGCTATGATGAGTTTGATATTGAAAAATCTATTGAGGAAGTGAATGCTATGCTTGAACTACCACCCCTCCAGGATCATGCACCTTGGAAATCCAAATTTGAGTCTTTGCCTCCATTGTCTAGTGAACCTACCCTTCCTTCCACTGAAGTGCCTCCCAAACTTGAGTTGAAGCCACTCCCTGATACACTTAAGTATGCATTCTTAGGACCTGATGACACCCTTCCAGTCATTATAGCATCTAACTTGACTACTGAACAGGAAAGTCAACTTATGAGCATGCTTAAAGAACATATGGGTGCTATAGGATGGTCTGTGGCTGATTTAAAAGGGATCGACCCTTCCATTTGCATGCACCGCATTCATCTTGAGGAGAATGCCAAGCCAATTCGTGAAATGCAAAGGAAGTTAAATCCTAACATGAAGGAGGTTGTAAAAAAAGAAGTTGTGAAGTTATTAGATGCAGGTATCATATACCCCATCTCAGACAGTAAATGGGTTAGTCCTACTCAAGTGGTGCCCAAGAAGTCGGGAATTACTGTTGTCAAAAATGAACATGGTGAACTAGTTCCAACACGTACAACAACAGGTTGGCGTGTTTGCATTGATTATCGGAAGCTTAATCTGGTAACTAGAAAAGACCATTTCCCTCTACCCTACATCGATCAAATCTTAGAGAGGTTAGCAGGCCAAAGCTTCTACTGCTTTCTAGATGGTTATTCTGGATATAACCAAGTACCTGTTTTCCCCGATGACCAAGAAAAGACAACTTTCACCTGTCCATTTGGTACATTTGCATATAGGCGTATGCCTTTTGGCTTATGCAATGCACCTGCTACCTTTCAGCGGTGTATGTTGTCTATTTTCTCTGACATGGTGGAAAAATTTCTTGAAGTTTTCATGGATGATTTCTCAGTATTTGGGATCACTTTTGATGATTGTCTCCAAAATCTTTCTAATGTTCTTAAACGTTGCATAGAGACAAATCTTGTTCTGAGTTGGGAAAAGAGTCATTTTATGGTTCAAAAAGGAATTGTTTTGGGACATATTGTGTCTTCTAGGGGGATAGAAGTAGATAAAGCCAAGGTTGATCTCATCTCTAGCCTTCCTCCCCCAGCATCTGTTAGGCAAGTGCGATCTTTTCTTGGTCATGCAGGATTCTATCGTCGATTCATCAAAGACTTTAGCAAAATCTCTCGACCCTTGTGCAATCTTCTTGTCAAGGATGTACCATTTATCTTTGATAATGCCTGCTTGGAAGCCTTTGAGAAACTTCGCTCATTATTATCCACTGCTCCCATCATTCAACCACCCAACTGGTCACTCCCATTTGAGATTATGTGTGATGCATCTGACTATGCAGTTGGTGCAGTCTTGGGGCAACGGGTGAATAAAAAACCCCATGTCTTATACTACGCTAGTAAAACTCTTTCTGAAGCTCAATTGAATTATACCACAACAGAAAAAGAATTACTAGCTGTAGTATTTGCCCTTGATAAGTTTCGATCCTATCTCTTAGGATCCAAGGTTGTAGTGTTCTCTGATCATGCCGCTTTACGGTATTTACTGTCCAAAAAAGACACTAAACCTCGCCTCATTAGATGGATCTTGTTGCTACAAGAGTTTAATTTGGAGATTCGGGATAAAAAGGGGTCAGAAAATGTGGTTGCAGATCATTTGTCTCGGATTCTAGTTGAACATTCTGGTACCAACTTACCAATACCAGATTCTTTCCCAGATGAGCAATTATTTGAGGTTTCTCATGTTAAATTACCGTGGTTTGCTCATATTGTGAATTATCTTGCAGTTGGTCAAATCCCACCTCATTGGTCTAAGCAAGACAAAGATCGATTTTTTTCCCAAGTTAAGTTTTACCTGTGGGAGGATCCAGAGCTGTTCAAATATTGCCCAGATCAAGTGATTCGAAAATGTGTCCCAGAAAATGAAACCAATAGTATCCTCACCTTTTGTCATTCCCTCGCCTGTGGAGGGCATTTCAGTGGGAAGAAGACTGCTGCTAAAGTCTTGCAAAGTGGGTTTTATTGGCCTACTTTATTCAAAGATGCCCATGCATTTTGTCATGCCTGTGAAAGATGTCAACAAATGGGGTCCATTTCCCGACGTGACATGATACCTCTGAATCCCATCCTGGTGGTAGAAATCTTTGATGTGTGGGGTATTGATTTCATGGGTCCATTTCCATCTTCATTTGGCTTTGAGTACATTTTGGTTGGGGTAGATTATGTGTCAAAATGGGTGGAAGCGATTGCCACAAAAACAAATGACCACAAGGTTGTGGTCAAATTCCTTCAAGACAATATCTTTTGTCGTTTTGGCTTTCCGCGTGCTATAATTAGTGACGGGGGTAAACACTTTAACAATCGGCCTTTTGAGGCTTTGGTTCGCAAGTACTCCATTACCCATAAAGTTGCCACCCCATATCATCCCCAAACTAGTGGACAAGTCGAAGTTTCTAACAGGGAAATCAAAAACATCCTTCAGAAAACGGTTAGACCTGATAGAAAAGACTGGTCCTTACGCTTGAATGATGCCTTGTGGGCGTATCGTACTGCCTATAAAACTCCTATAGGTATGTCCCCGTACCGTTTAGTATTTGGTAAAGCTTGTCATTTACCAGTTGAGCTAGAACACAGGGCACTTTGGGCTATAAAGAAGTTTAACTTTGATTTAGCTGATGCGGGTTCACACCGAAAACTTCAAATCAATGAATTGGAAGAGATACGCAATGATGCGTATGAGAATGCTAGGATTTACAAGAATAGGACTAAAGCTTTTCATGATAAACACATCAACAGAAAGTCCTTTGAACCCAATCAAAAGGTGTGGCTTTTCAACTCTAAGTTGCGCTTCTTTCCTGGTAAGTTGAGATCTAGATGGGACGGCCCTTTTGTTGTTAACCAGGTTTTTCCCCATGGTGCTGTTGAAATTTTAAATCCACATGATGGTTCTATGTTTAAGGTCAATGGCCAAAGACTAAAACCATATGTGGAAGGAGACATAGATAAAGAGCACATTGAATCCATAAATTTGGTGGATCCTGAATATGTTACTGTTTAAATTCACTAATAGCCTTGGAATCTGGCTTTAAAAGACCATTTATTTATTTATTTTGTCTAACCTATTTTCTTTGTGTGTTTTATGTTTATTTGATTGATGAGTTTATTTTTCACAGCTAATCAATTTTGCAGGCTTGTTTGTTTTCTATTAAAGGTACTCTCCACGATTTCTATTACTTTGTTTTTCATTGTTTACATTGAGGACAATGTAAATTTTAAGTTGGGGGGAGGGAATTTTGGTGTTGTAAAAAAAAAAATAAAATAAAAAAATATATAAAAAAATAGGACTTTTCTATAAATATCATGGCTATTCCTCCCCAAAACCCTCATCTCTGCAATGATGAATGGGTTTTTCACTTTCATGCTCCCATGGTACCTAGTTGTCATTCCACTCATCTTCTGGATATTGGACTATTGTGTACATGAGGAGATTCCAATTATGCCAGTGGTCCCATTTCTGGTATTTCTTAAAATTTTGCCATGTTATTTGTTGCTAGTGTACGTTTTGTATTTTCGATAATTATTATTTTTATTTTTTTTAGAAGTTGTGCTAAGTATTCCAGTGTGTTATCTATTTATGAATAGTATTTTGTTGTGTTTATTCCTGTGCTATTTTATCTGTTTGTTCTTTGAGTTTAGCAAATAAAACCATCTTCATTCTAGTAGCAGCAAAAAAAAAAAAAAACAAAAAACAAAAAAAAAACAAAACAAAAAAACAAAAAAAAAGTGAGAGCTACTCAATAGTAGCATTTTGGGTAGAACTAGAAGGGTCAGTTGGGGGTTGCCTTTGTGGGTCTTGGGTAGAACTGGAGGGATCAGCTGGAGGTTGCCTCTGTGGGCTGCCCGGAACCCTTTCTCGGTCAATGATTTGATCAGTGAGCCTCTCCAGTGCCTCGACCCTTGGTGTGAGTCTGTTAGAATAGGAGTCCACCATTCTTTGTAACTCTCTATTCTCCGCCCTCAAAGCCCTCATCCTTCGATAGGCTCCGTCGAGCAACCCCTGGAGACGAGTGACCTGGTCACTTAGACTTTGCATGTGCACATTTCTGGTGTGCAAACGCCGAGCCATGTGAGCAGTAAATGTTGTGGCCTGAGCGCTGAGAGCCATGGAGTCTCTTATTACGTCCAGGTCGGACCGTCCACTTAGTATTCTTTCATCACGAGGAGTGATGAGTCCCTCCGCTACTGCCGTTGCGTTCGCAAGATTATAAATTACAGAATCGTCAACTGTAAGAGGTTGGTTTTGAATATTTAGGAACCTTGGGTGCCAGACCTCTGGTTGTGTTGCTGGTGTTGTGTTTAAGTCAGGACGGTTTTGTGGGGCAGAGGAGGAAGAGGCTATGAGTTCGTAAGAGAGGACTTAGAGAAAGTGAGGCTTTTGAGGATTGAAGGATTGAAGGAGAGTTTTTGAATTCCTGCAGTCGATCTCTGGGTTTTAAAACCCACTCAACAAGAGTCAAAAAGTAGGGTTCAATGATCGATGCACTGTGGAAAATTTGGCACGCTATCAGACATTAAGGATTAAATAATCCTCTAAATCTTCTCGAGACCTGCAATAATCCACCATTACTATTGCTTTATTGACAACGCCCAGATCTCGATATTGCGAACTGTCGGTCATGCTGCCCCTGTCGGTGAGAGAGAGTAGGCTTCCGGGTTTGGGCTTAACAGTTTGGATGTGCCAAAGTCTTGGACGTCCATGTGTTATTGGGCCACTAGCCCAATACTCATCTGTCAACAGGAATAGGAGGCCCAAGTGTATCAAAAAAAAAAAAAAAAAAAAAAAAAAAAAGAAATCAAATCTAAATGGATGCCTCTAGATCATGATTTTGCATTCGAGTAATGTTCATTGAATGACTCTAAATTTTGGATTAGTATCATTCATGAAATTAAACTTTTGAACACATGTCATTAGCTTGGCAATTCTAGTTTAGTCCTTTATATCTGTATTTGCATAGAGAATTTATCACTTGTATATCTAATTGCACAATCACATTTATTCATTTTGTGGGGCTTAAACTTGTTAATCTTTGATGAGTTGAATAAACCGCAAATAAATGACCTTGGCAACAGCTCTTAACTTTGTGTTTAAAAAAATAAAAAAAATAAATAAAAAAAAGAATGTGTGCTGGTATCATACTACTCACCTAGTAACCGGGCCTCTTGCCTCACTAAGCAATGAGTATTCGCGTCAAACAGTGAGTAGTCTAGTAGAATTATGGGTGTAACTAGTTTGGGTTCGTAGCCTTTTTAACTTAAGTAAGCCCATAGGGGTGTCTCTACACCTAGTGCCCTAAAGCCAATTGGTTTGGGAGTCATTGGCCCAACGCTCATTACATGGGTTAATTAGAAAGCTTAATGGACCTGAACATTGTACCCAATCAAAAAAAAAAAAAAAAAAAAAGAAAAAAAAAAAAGAAGAAAAAAAAAGGGTGTTATTATTATTAATATTATTATTATTTGTGTGCGTATTGAGCTGAAGCCTTGGTTTACCTTGCTACGGTGAATTTAACAAATTAAGGAATGCTAATATGTTGGGGGCCACATATTTGTATAAAAATTCACTTTACACCAGATGAACTTGTGATAAATTTTCTATTTGAGTACAAGTGGATTGGACTTTATTATATTGGTAAAAAAATGTATTGTTCAACTGTTTGATTTCAATGAATGAGAATTTTCGTTTGAGTTAGCAAGATATTATCTAAATGCAGAATCATGAACAGCATCCGTGATAATAAAAGATGTTTGTGGGTGTCATCACTGGAAGCCCTCACGAGACTATAACTCGTCCACTAGGGGAAACCTAGGGGTTTAAAGGCTTATTGCATATGCTAAATGCAATCACATTACCTGCGAAAATGGACTAGTTAGTTTTTGTTTTATTTTGTTTGTCTTATTTTATTTTGCTTTGCTCGAGGACTAGCAAAGTGTAAGTTGGGGGGTATTTGATAAGCACAAAATATTCATTGAAATTACTCCCTAATTTATATTTTTTAGTTATTTTATTATATTTAATTTTGTGTGTTTAAAGTGTTCTTGATTTATTGCAGGGCTGTAGAGTTTATATCAGAAAAGATGACAATCAGGACTACTTAAGCTAATAAATACAACTTGAAATGGGTTTCTTACCTACCTAAAATTTCATGGAGCTGCAACAAGAGTTGGGTCAACAATTTTGAAGATTTGAGCAGCTGAAATTCAAAGTTAGGCAAAGAAATTCATGATCCCAAAATCAGCAGCAAATCTGGACAGATTGACCACGTTTTGGTAATCTGGCCATAACTTGTGATTCCCATATCCGATTTGGGTGAAATTTGTGGCTCTAGAAAGAGGACTTAAAGAGCTACAATTGTTTAGTTTATGGAATTTCCTGATTCAAACGTCTTCCAAGTCAAAAATGAGCTGGAAGTAGACTTATTTGCAAAAATCTGAATCTGGCAGCATTTGTCAAAGTGAGAACATGGGCAACCAAGAATTCAAAGAAAGTGGGCATTGCTTTTGACTTGTTGGATCAGCTGGATCCTTCCCCCATCTCTTATAAATACCAAGGGAATTCACATAACAAAGGGAGGAGAGGAGAGAAAAAGAGGAGGAGGTACAAAGGTGGCAAAGGGGAAAGACTAGTTCTTGGTTATCTACATGGCCAACTAATCTTTGTCTTAGGAGGGAGATGAAGCCCTAATCAAGTATGGTGTATTTTATTGTATTGTGTTATTGATTTGATTATTTGTGTATGAGGATTGCATAACTAGGAGGATTGTATTATTGATACAATTGGTTTTAATATTTTTATCTCAAATTGTGTTTAATTTCTGTGATTTTAAATACAATGGTTATGCAATAGTTTTCACTGTACATATATTTGGAAATTAAGATGATTCATGCTTAGACAATATGAGTCGTGCTCACAAATTAGTTTAGAGTAGAGTAGGTGAGACGGTTCATGCTATATCTTTGATGAGTTATGCCTAATTTATAAATATATGAATCTTTCTTGATGATGTCATTGGGCTTGTAGCTACAATGAGTCTTGCTCATACCAAATAATAATTTCTTGAAACACGTTACAATAAGTGCATTTTTATACAAGATTAGTGGTGGATTCAAGACCCTAAGTATTTCCTTTCTTGAAGAAAATATAAATTTATTTTGCTTGCATTCCATAGAGTTCAAAACTACAAAAAATCATCTTTGTGAATTATTTTAGTATTCAGTTTTCAAAATTAAAATAATCCCAGTACAGTCCCTGTGGTACGACACCCGTACTACCACTATATACAAATTTTTGCATCCTACGGATAATTGATTTTGACACGATCAAGCCACATGCTCAGTAGGAAAACATTTCTCACAATAATCCCATTACCGCCAAAAATTATCCTTTAAAACGAAGATTTACGAAAATTCATTTTTTTCCCAACACTTAGCCAAATTTCAACAGCTTAGACCCGAAGCTGCAAATAAGGCCAAACACGCACTTAAAACACTTGATGCATAAAAACGAGCATCAAATCACAAATAAAATTATATTATCATACACATAGATTACCCATACATGGGGTTATCCAACAAATCAAGGAATTAACTACGCTAATCATACATTAAGCCGTAATAATCCCTATCAAGGAAACGGGTCCTCACATTTATGTATCATTCCATTTTTATTTATCCATCAAATTATTGAAAAAAGAAAAATTATTAATAAAAATTTTAAAATAGTTAAAAAATAACTAGTACCCTTAAAGTACTCATTTGGATAGCTAGTCAGCTATTTAAAAAAATATAATTTTGCTAACTAAAATAGCAAAACAATAATTAATATCCTTAGAGATGCTCTTAGATGATTTAAAAGAGGCCTAACATTTTCCATTTAAGAGCCTTTTTTTTTTTTTTGAAATTAACAAGATTACGGGTGGTAACTCTAGTAACATTAATTTGCCCAAAAGAGGCTTAAAATTTTCCATTTAAGGGTTTTTTTTGAAATAAATAAGATGACCTGTGGTTATCCTAGTTACATTAATTTGCCCACTCTTTACCGTCGGATCTTCATCAAAGGATAACACGTGTCGAAAAAGGGCCTGCACAAGGCAACCGCACAAGGGCGGGAGCAAGTCACCGCTCAAAGCCCCCAATCCTCCGGCAATTTTTTTTCGCCTTGGAGCCAATGCAGCTACCAGAGTCTCAAAACCGTCACTCCATCACTGCAACACGAAAGTAGGGTTTCAGGTTTTCGCAATGGCAGCGAAAGTCATCTCGGAAATCGGCAAGCGACTCTCCCAGCACACTCGCCCCAACAAGGATTTCCTTGTCAAATCCCTCCGAGTAAGCCAATATTCCTTTTATATATTCGCACAGACATATATAGATTGAATCTGTTCTGATGGGTCTTGATTTGTACGCTAGGAAAAAGTTTCGTGAGAGTTAGAATTTGATTCATGTACTGCAGAGGTGATGATAATGCATGATTTTGGTTTTAAGGCTCGATTTTGATCACCATTTTTTTTCTTTGTTTTTGGAAGCGAGAATCGCATTGGTTTTGGCTTTCAAAAGCTTGAAAAGTACTTTCAAATTGCTAATTAGACCAAGCGAGAATAGCATTGGTTTTGATCACCCAACACGATTTGATTAATGTACTAAAGAGGCGATGACAATGCATGATTGGGTGGAACTTGCAAGATTGAAGTAGTTCTTCAGAATCAGGCTGATTGTGGAATTTTTTATTTTGTAGTATCGTGTTGGGTTGTTGTTTCCTGATAGTTAAGTAGCACAGACACTTGTTGGAATGTTTAAGGAGGGTAGTAAGGTAGTAATTGAACAAATTTTGAGAACCCGTTTGTCCATACCCAGGGTTTATGCGGATGCAGGTGGTTATTTTGGTCTAGTAATCTAAGGGTATCTAAACAGGTGAGGAGGTTGATTCTTGATTGGAAGTGGTATTGTCATTGAGTACCGTTGATTTGAATGCACCATTTCCATTCATTAACAAATGAACATTTATTCTGTTCGATATATAAACTTGATTTCTGTTGCTGGTTAATTATTACATTTTTGCTTTATTTGCTGTATTATTATTGTTATTACTTTTGTATTATTTATATATATATATACATTTTTTTTTTTTTTTTTTGCAGCAAGCTGCAAGTGCTTTGTCCGAACTAGATCAGAATCCATCGCTAGAACCTGCCATAAAGGCCCTGAGTGATTATCTTCTCAAGCATGGCCTGCTTCAGCATAAAGATAGAGATGTCAGACTTCTACTGGCCATCTGTTTCACTGAAATTATTCGGGTCCTGGCACCTGAACCGCCTTTCAGTGATAATGATTTCCGGGTATTGCATTCAATATATTGATAAATATATATTTTGCTTCCTCTTTCCCTCCCTCCCCCCCCCCCCTCTCTCTCTCTCTCTCTCTCTCTGTATACGCGTGTGTGTGGGCATCGGTTAAATTTCAGTTTTTTTGTACTGATACATGCTAATACATCATAAAATCCTTCATTGTCTTGGATCTTTTTGCAGGAAATTTTTAAACTTATTATCAGTATGTTTGTGGAGCTAGCTGATACCACAAGCCCATACTTTTCAAGGAGGGTCAAAATATTAGAGACTGTTGCTGAACTTAAATGTTGTCTGCTAATGCTGGACATTGACTGTGACGATCTAGTTCTTGAAATGTTCAATACTTTTTTTTCTGTTGTGAGGTTAAGTTCCTCCCTATCTTCTCATGTTTTAGTGTAGAACTTCCCTCGTAATTTTTCATGCTTGTTATCCAGATCAACAATTTTGATACTAGTCTGCCCTTGATAACATTCAATCAGTTATACACTATACAGAACATCTTTTTTCATGCTTGTCAGGGAAAGGTTGTATGATAAGTACTAGTTGCTTTCTGGTCTCATGTCCTTATCTGTGTCTGTTAATCTTTATTCACACTATACAGTATAAGTACTAGTTGCTTTCTGGTCTCATGTCCTTGTATGTACCTGTTATATATTGTTTTGATGAATTAAACTTGTATTAGACTATCAATAAGGCCAAAAATTGGCCCCTGTACACATAAGGTACACAAGAAAAGAGCACCAAACAAAATTACAAAGGAAGTGAATCCAAAAAATTTACAAATGACATTCGATTCCCTCAATAGTCTGCAGCTATCCAAGTAAAATGTTTTCTAACAATCCTAAATTTCAGCTCTACAAGAGGAAGTTCTACCTTGTAAAAAATCCTACTATTTCTTCCTTCAAAAGTGTCCAAAAATAGCCTGAGGAACCATTCTCCACATTGAAGAAAAATATTTATTGCCAATCCTAATCCACCAACTCCCAATTGCTTGTAGTATTGAATGATGCTAAACCCACTATGCCCCAAAGATAGAAAAGCTGGAAGCCCATGACTCAATTGCCACATAGCAATGAAGTAAAAGATGATCAATTGTCTTGGCAGTCTGTTTACACATTATTCACCAATTAGGCATCACCATATTCCTTTTAATTAAATGGTCCACCGTTAAACAGTATCTTGCATAGTCGTCCACGTGAAAAAGGTTCTTTAGAAGGAACCAACGGCAACCAAACATTTGAAACCGGGAAACCGCTACATTATCTTCTTGATAAAGAATTAAAGTAACCGCTACATTCTCTTCTTGATAAAGAATTAAAGTAAGACTTCACTGAAAAGGAACCATTTGCTCTTCCTTAGCAAACAATTCTATCTTCTACACCTCTCTCTATCTTGACTATATATATATTGATAAGCAATGGAACGTATTTATAATAAAATAGGAAATTACAAAGAAGACGATAAGTCCTACAAACAAAAAGGAAAGAAGAAACAAACATAGAGAGGGCGCTACAATCCGCAGATAACACTCCAATAAGAACTAACTAAAAATAAAGGAACACTACTGAACTCCTTAGCTATAGACATCCAAAATGAAGCTGGAAAAGCCACCCTATCCCCTAAACCTCCAACGTCCTCAAACCCTGTCTTAAAAAAGTCCTCGCATTTCTTTCTAACCACAAGTCCAAAAGATAGCATGAATAGCATATCTCTAAAGCACACTCCTCTCTTACTCCTCTCAAAGTTATAAAAGTTGATCACAAGCATGCTAACACAAGAAATCGGAGGAACCCGACAAATATCAGCCATCCATCAGAAAGAGTCTCTGCCACAAAATTCTAGCCACCTCACAATGCAAGGAAAAAATGATTGATACTCTCAGCCTCCCTCCTACACATTACACACCACTGAGGTAACAAGCAATAAGAAAGTCTTCTCCTTTGGAAAACATGATTAGTATTGATTCTCTTATGAGCAACAGTCCATACAAAAACCGGAACCTTTGGTGCTTTTGATTTCCAATTCATCTTAGACGGGAGGAATCGAGGAACAACTAACTCATCAATTAAAAACCCAAAAAATATTTGCAAGAGGAAGCACCAGAAGAAAAAGGAAACCATCGTCTCCTATCCAAACACCATGAGAACTCACCCCCACACACTAATTGGAGAGCAAGCACATCAATCATCTTCAATTCTGTGAGAATAGGTAAATAAAGAACACAGCTAGATCTGATACGATAAGAAAATACACCTTTTTACCATTACACATCAGGTTAGAATGGGGTTGTGGCCTTCTATAGTTCTATGTGCTTCAACTGCTTAAGAAAACCCGTTAAAGTCATCCATACTCTGTCCAGCCACATACATCATCAGTGTAAACTGCCTAGCAGTCCATACAATTTTGGCAGCCTGTGCTGATTTCAGCAGCAATCTGGTTGGGGTTTACTTTGATTGGAATTAGGGTTTGGGAGGAAGAGAGGAAGAAAGAATAAGGAGAAAAGAAAAGAAGATGAAGGAGAGAAGATCACAAATCTTAGCTTGAATCGATTTACTCTGATACCATGTTCGATCTCAGATAAAGTAGATAAGATGTAGAGGAGGATAAAGAATAAATGAGGGAAAGAGAAAGAGAGTCTGCCACTAGGGCCAAATCCTCTAGGTATTATATTAAAATTAAGTACTCCAAAACTACAATGATACTCCTATGAGTAATAAGCTTGTAATGGTAATAGAATGGATTCTTGGGTGAGAGGCATATGTGTGATCGTATCCTTCTTCCACTGTTGTTCCAGAGAGAGCACAATTCCAATGTTGGAATTCGTATTTGAACTACTTTTTGTATTTTTTCCCTCAGAGTATTACTAGAAGTTCTGAAGTGAAATTGATTGTTAACTTTGTTGGATCTTCTTGGATATCCACCATGTTTTGGACCTAGAACAGTGAACTTTACAAGAACTCTATATTAGATAGCTTTTCCATGTCCCACAATGCAAACTTGATTTAACTGACCTTGAAAGATGTCACAATAACCCAAGTACAGTTACATGGGTAAGATTTGAACGTGCTATATATGAATTATTGTTTACTCTTGCCGCACTTGTTAAACACTTAGATGCTACTTAATTTATAATATACAATTTTCATCAGTTAGTTAAACATATGAGTTCAGAAGTCAGATCCTCTATTTAATTGTCTTGGTATTTTTATTTACAAGTGTTAGCTCTTAAATATATTAGATTTTTGATTCATGACAATTCAATTTGATGATATCGTAGAGGCTTTGAAGGGAATTTTATGTCTTGACCTTTGCTGCTCCTTTTTATCGGGCATATTTACTTTCATCCAATATTGTACCTCTGTTTTTGTGGTGCATCCATTTTGTTTGCTTTTTTCATACTTTCATATTTTGTTTTGAATATTTGAAGCAGTGACCATAATGATTTTTTTTTTCTTCTTGTTTTTGGTTAAATAGAGAAAATCATCAACAGAGTTTGGTTGATGCAATTCTGTCTATTATGACCCTTATTCTTAAGGAGAAAGTTTCTCAGCCGCTTATGGATGTAATTTTGCGAAATCTTTTAAAGGAAGGAAAGGTAACTATTGGCAGAATGTGTTTGATTTGACTTCACATTGTCTGAAGCAATGTTCTTTTTCTTGGTACACTTGTCATACATATGCTTGTAATTTGTAACATTGTCGTGCATAGTTGGATACTTGGATGGAGACATAATGAGATTTGTGCCATAAACAGTTGGCTACTATATTAACTCAATTTATCAACATGTTGAATTGTGGTGCAAGATTTATTTTTATTTTTTTTCCTGGTAATTTTTTGTTGTCGTTGTTAATGAGAGTGTCTGATGCTCTGTTTCTGTTGAGCAATGCATTTTTTTTTTTTTCATTTTTTTCCCCATCTATTTTTTGGTGGTCTAGAAGCAGAAACATTTTGGAAATTTTATGGATTTGCAAAGGAGATATTATAAAAATTTAAGCCCAAGCCATTGAGCAATGAAGGAAGATATGATCAACCGACTCCACCACCTCCTTGCACATGATGGATCCATTTGGCGGTATTCACTTCCTCCTAATTAAGTTATCAATGGTTAAAACATTTGCCTCTAGGCACTAACCAGGCAAGAATTACAACCTTAGATGGGAGTATGGAACCAAATCAATCCATAAATTTATTAGATGGAAAATGAGTAACCCGACTTTTGACCAACTTCTTATAAAATGATTTCATCGAGAAGATACATTTGGGTTGGCCTCCAAACCAAGTTGTCATCTTCCTTCATACTAATTTTTACTTCATAAAGCTTTTGGAAAAACTCCATCATACTTTCCAACTCTCAATCATGGAAATGTCTAACAAAGGTGGCATTCCAACACAAATTATCCTCTTCCCAAACTGTATAATCCTTAATCATGCATCTTTGTTCACTGCAATACCAAAAATATGTGGGAATCCTTCCAAAAGAGGCAACTTATCACACAATACTTCCTTCCAAAACTTTATCCTCATGCCATCTCCCACTTTAAAAGAAATCTGCTTTAAGAAACTACTATACCTTGAGAAATTGATTTCCAAAGGCCCAATCCATTGGAACCAGTGACTCCCTTAAACCACCATCCTACAACCTCCTTCCTCAAACAATGATCCTCTACACCAAACCTCCAAAGCCATTTATTGAGAAGGGCTTCATTCATATGAACAAGAGACCTAAATCTTCCTTAGGCAAACAAATAGTTTCCTAATACACAAGAATACAAGATGAGACTTAAATTTCTTCCTCCAAACCACTCCAAAGGAAATCTCTTTGATTCTTTTCATTTTGCATGGCACCGAAATTGGAATCTTAAAAAGGGGCATAAAGCGTGTTGGAATACTGCTTCGGATCAATGTGGGTTTCCCCCCTTTAGATAAATATGCTTTCTTCCACCCACTAAGTTTTCTTTCCACCTTCTCAACAACCGGATCCAAACCTTTTAATCTTTAAAATAAGAACCCAAAAGCAATCCAAGATGAGTAGTTGGTTAAGGGTTAAGGCCCAACTGTGCAACTTGGATTAACTGCAATAGCTTCCACCTTAATCACATTACCAATCAGAAATTGGAATCAACTCACTTTTTCTCAAATTTGCCTTTTATTTATTTTTTTAATAAAAGGAACTCCTTATTTGTATGCCTTGGGCATATGCAACACCCTGCAAGATCCCAAACCTTTTTCTCAAATTTACTTTAAACCTGAACAGGCATCAAAACATAGAAGATTGATGGAATTGAGTTCTTGTTTGGAATAGTAAAACACAGGCTGCTTGTTTACTTTTCATGTGTGTAGACCCAAACGTTTTTGATACTCGGGTGTCTTTCCATGGCTTTCTTGAGTCTTTAATGTTGTAATTGTTTTGTGCCTTTTTTGTGTTGTTTTGTTTTGTTTGTTTCGTGCTTTGTATACCGTGTGTATACAGGGGGCCCCTGGCCCTTTTCTTTTTTATCAATATATTCATTTACTTAATTAAAAAAAGTAAGTTATATTTCCTTCGGCGGGCAGAGGGGGATACCTCTGATTTGAATTCTTATTCCTTTGAAGATCTCATTATTACACCACATTGTGCATAAACCCTTTTTTGTGTGGTGTTTGTAGTTTTCTTTCCTTTTGTTTTCTTTTGGTTTGAACGGGTTGTATCTTCTTTTTATACTTAGGTTACAATGTTTGTTGCTATTGCCCTTTGGTTGCCATTTGTGGAATGCATATTGTAATGAAAATGAAATGCCTTGCAACATTTTTTTCTTTTCTGAGATATTACCTGGTATCAAAACTGTTATTTTTTCCTCTCTCTAAATTATTTCTTTTTTCTCTCTTTCATCCTCCCCCTTCTCCAAACAGGGTGCACCTCCTGCTTCTTTTCGGCTTGCTGTTTCTGTCATTAAAGCTTGCAGTGAAAAGCTTGAGCCCTTTGTTTGTGGGTTTTTAACATCTTGTATTTTGGATAGAGACGCTGTACAGAGCGAGCTTAAAGAATTTTACCACGAAATTATTTTTAAAATTTATCAGTGTGCTCCTCATATGCTTCTTGCTGTCATCCCAAACCTGACTGAAGAATTACTGGTAGTATGCCCTCCCTCTTCTGTTAATTTGGTTTGAAATTATAATATCATATCATTTAATGACATGTGGCGAATATTTTGGGACATTGTGTTGCTTTTTGCTAAAATGTGTGTTTTAAAAACCATTTTTCTTTCTCCTTTTAACTGTATCATAATTTGTTCTAAGTAACACTATGGTTTTATCTGCAGACTGATCAAGTTGATGTGCGAATAAAAGCTGTTAATTTAATTGGAAAACTTTTTGCGCTGCCGGAACACCATGTTGCACAAGAATATCGCCGTCTCTTTGCAGAGTTTCTGAAAAGATTCTCTGACAAATCTGCAGAAGTTAGGGATAGTGCTCTACAATGTGCTAAAGATTGCTACATGGCCAACCCCTCTGGGACAGAATCAGTTGAAGTTCTCAGTAAGTTATTCAGCAATTGAACTTGTTCTTTTGATATGGCATGTCTCCTGATTTTATCCTATAGTACTTGAAATCTAATTTGCTCGTCTCTTTGTTGATAACTTGTGAATTGAGCAGGTGCCCTTTATGGCCGGCTATTAGATTTTGATGATAAAGTGAGAACACGGGCAGTGGTTGTTGCATGTGATCTTGCCAGGTCTAACCTGAAGTTTATTCCGCCCACCCTAATATCTGAAGTTACCCAAAGACTTAGGGATAAGAAGGTAATTCTGCTTTTGGAAGTTTATGTTCACTTGATTACAGCCAGAAGCTGTCTGATACTTTTTTCTGTGTTTCTGTGTAGATATCTGTTAGAAAGAAGGCCTTGCAGAAGTTGCTGGAAGTATATCGCGATTATTGTACCAAGTGTTCTGAAGGCTACATGTCAATCAGTGACCACTTTGAACAAATCCCATGTAGAATCTTGATGCTTTGTTATGATAAAGATTGTAAGGAGTTCAGGTATGCTTATTCACACCTTATAACTGGATAAACAAAAAAAAGTCTTGCATAATGCCAAATGTAATAATCTGTATATATATTCTTCAGGCCCCAAAACATGGAGTTTGTACTTGCAGAGGATTTGTTTCCAGTTCCCCTTTCAGTTGAGGAGAGGACAAGGCACTGGATCTTTATGTTCTCACTTTTCAGCTCTTTGCATGTAAAGGCATTGAACTCAATTTTATCTCAGAAGCGAAGGTATCGGTACTATACTGTTGGTATGTTGGAGTGAAGCATTGTGGTTTTTTTTACACGTTTTGTTCGTTTTCAGGTTTCAAACAGAGATGCAACTTTATTTGGCCCTACGGAAAAAAGAGAAGGTACCATTCTTGAGTGTTCAAACTTCCAGTTGCTCACTTAAAGAGGAATTAATTTAGCATTAGGAGTTGTGACCTTAAAGAGGATACAAGTCACTAGAAGGTTATCAAAATATAAAGTAAAAAATCTCAATATGAAGCTCAAACAACTTGATGTTTCAACATCCTGAGTGAAAATTAATAAGGGGAAGGACCTCAGTGGTCTGATTTATATTTTTTGGGGCACATATCCAAAATATCTCTACAGAAATAAAATAAAGCTATCTGAAAATCTATTAAATAGCTTTGCTTTCAGTCATACCCTGTAAGCCCAAAAGTATATCTAAAAAAATCGAAAATTTTAACTTCATTCCTACTCCATTGGGGTAATGGATTTTTTTGACTAAAATACCCATCTCAAACTGTATGCATCAAACACCTAATTTTATTTTTCATCCCCTTACTTCTCTGTCCCAACAGATTTTAGAAACCTTTCTTTCCTAATGCTAATTATTTTTGTTTTTGATAAAGGTGATTTTATTCCCAAAAAGAAGGGTTAGACCCATTTACTTTTCTTAGTGCTAATTATCCATATATACAATTCTAATAAGTGGTGATACGGGGTGTAACTACCGCTACTTGGGCACCGTGTTTGAGTGGTCCATACAAGTGCTTAGGTTTTATTGATATTAAAGTTATTCAATGGGCTTTTTCTGATAGGATATTTTATGGGATATTTTGGATATAGACCCCTATTGTGTAATCCCCTTTTTGGACAAAAAAGAGACTTGGGGCTCAGGGGTGAGGTTTTGGCATGGACCTTGGTTTTCGTTGGATAGGAAGATAAAAATGTAGCAACAGGAGGGGACATAGATTCCTTACCCATGAAAATTAAACTCCTATGATGAAAAGTTACTATCCATGGGACACACTGAATGCATAACACTTTCTGTCAATGGGGACACAAATGCACCAGATTGATGCCGGCTAAACTGTTTCATATTACGTGTCAACCTATTGGATTCTTAAAAATTCAGCATTATTCTCTTTCCAATTATGTGTCAACCAATTGGAATTTTCTCTCTTAATCGTTATTTTGAGATTCTCACCATATTTTTTGTCAAATTTAAAATTTTAGAACCTCAAAATATTCACTCCTAATAGTGCTTAGGTGTCCATGATTTGAATCTTTGTCAAAACTCAATGGAAATTCCTAGTTGAAAGCCAGTAGACAATGTAGCAATGACACGACACGGGATGAATAATGCCAGCATGGTTGATCTTGGAAAGATACGACATAGACATGTCAAGGACACGGCTATATATGTGTGGATTTATATATGATTATATTATATGTTCTAAATACTCAATTTTGATTTGTTTTTCTAGATTCCATGATAACAGTTACATAACATGGAAGATGAAACTAATATATAATTATATTATATGTCAGGGGTTGTCAGTGTGTCACATACTGACATCTTTGTGCTCCGCTGTTTATTATTTAATACAATTTGTATTAATGAAGCATTATAAATTTGTATTGCAGGAAAATGTTTCAGAAGAAGTGCAGAAGAGAATTAAAGCTTCATTTATCAAAATGTCATCGTTCTTTCCAGATCCTTCCAAAGCGGAAGAGTGCCTTCATAAATTGAATGAAATGAAAGATAATTGCATTTTTAACACACTACTGCAGTTGCTGGATGAGGTGACAATTATAAATGCCCAGACGATGAGGGTGCGTTGTTTACTGTTTGTCTTTCTTTATTTAACTGAAAGTTATCATGTTTCATGCATTTGCTTTCTCAGATAATATTTCATCATCTGCACAATGCCATTACAGGTGTTGTTGTGATAAATTATGTACTTGAATATTCTTCTGGTGGAAATTGATTCTAGTCCACATTTTCTGCAAATAGTAATACTTTTGAAGGAATGAAGCTTCTTTGATAGAGTTAAAATCCACCTTTGTAAAAACTCTTTTTTGGTGGTCCCTTGGTCATACTAATGATCACAACCCCTCTTTTGTTTCTTTTTAGACTCTCAAGGTATAGTCTGGAGTTTTTGTTTTGTTAGTTCTTTTTTATTTATTTATTTTATTTTCTATTGGCTAGTGCTTGTATATATCTTATATACTTGGGCTACTTGCATAAGCCCTTTTCATCAATCCATCAATTACTTTATATAAAAAAAAAAAAGCTTTTTTGCTTTTGGAATTTTTGCTAGCCCTATATTTCTTGTCAATATTGTTGGTGGTGAAACTTTTATGAAGTATTTTTCTGTGAAACTAACTACTTGTAGGACAGTCCTAAACCTGAGGATTTGATGCCTAAATTAGTTTAACTTGGGTTTTAAAATACAGGAATCCAAGTTAGACAAGTACCAAATCGCATTGGAGAACAAATTTTTTGATACAAGTGCTAAGCTTAATTCAAATTAAGCACTTAAGATGCGCAAACATCAAGACTAACCGAAGAATAAACAATAATGTAAAGAAATCATCCTTGATGTTTTTGGGTCTGGAATCTTATAGTTAAGCTCCAAAATCCTCAAATGGGATCCCGCCAACAACTAAGTCTGGGGGCAGACTTTCCCTTAAAAGAATGTATGCGGGCCAGACCTAGGTAAAACATTAGTTGATTATATGAGTACTTTGAGATTCGTAGATCTGAACCGTTAGACAATCACTTGTTATGGTTCAAATGGTGGGAGGATATTATTTGATTAGAATTTTTTGGTCTTATGGGATTGATTACATAAAGCAAAGTTAATAAAGTTCGAAGAGTATAAAAAGAGAAAGAGGATTGAGGAAAGAGAAGAAGAAGGGGGGGGGGGTTTCCCCTATTACAGAGTGGGCGAACTACTTCTATCAGTCACTTGTAGCATACAGGTATCAGATCTTGATGCATTTCAGAGAATTGTTTTTTCTGTTTCTTCAGAACAAATCTGCTGTAAACTTTATATTGGTTTTGGGCGTCAATAGGGTTAAGTAAGATTTAAGAAAAAGAAAACATAAGGAATCCCTCTTTAAATAACTCATAAGGTGTAGCAGTGTGTGGGGTTCCTTTATTTCTTATTTCTTCTGATTGGCTAGCAGTGTGTGGGATGTAGGGATTTTTTTTCTGTTTTTTCTTTCCTCTTTTTGTTGTAGGACTTCTCGTTCTCTTATATCCTTTTTTCTGTTCTTAATAAAATTTTTGTTGCCTATCAAAAACCAAAGAAAAAAACAGAAGGCTCTACCAACAAAATAAATTTAAATGCATTTTCATAAAGTAGTAAATTTCTTTCATTAAAAAGGTAGTAAATCAAAGTAATTCGCAAGGCTCTAGTGATTTGTGTGATGGCCACGAAATCTGTTCAAAATGTCCTCATTAGGTAATGTACCCCTGGAGGGAGAGAGAGAGAGTGTGTGTGTGTGTATGTATGTTTGCAAAAAGAAAAGAAAAAAATATTGTGTAGGTATCACACTGCCACTTGAACAATGGGCAGAGAACAGGTCTTTGGTTTTAGCACCCATTTCTCCTTATTTTATTTTGTTTTGTTTTGCTTTGTGATTTTTGTATCTTTTCTATTTGTGTTGTTTTTGTTTTTGTTAGTTTATTTTTTGTTTTTTTGTTTTTCTCTAAAAGAAGGAAGAGTAGATGACTAATCATAATGAAAAAGCATTAAATTAAAGGAAGGATATTTAGCAGATGCTACTGCTAAAAGCGAAAAATAATTAAAACTTAAAAAATGAAAGATGATATTCTACAAGTGCTACCAAGGACCTATGACTGCACTAGTTTAAATTGAAAGCTTTTTAGGGATGTGGGAAAGGACAAAAGAACATGGGTTGAGGTCTGGGAGAAAAAGGTGCCTCACGATTGTCTGTGGTAGACAGTAAATGTAAGTCATTGCAAAGAGCAGAATGTCTGAACAAGATTTGTAAACCCAGACCCATGGTTGGGATAACACTTGGTCAAGCTGAGTCGGATTTTACAGTGCTTGCCACTGTCAAGAGTGATCCAATACAATCTGAGAAATCTCAACAACTGAAGCAATGTTGTGAGATGGTGGAACAAGGTTTGCGTATCAATTCCACTGTTGGGATAGAGAAGACTCATCAAGTCAATCGTATTTTGTCTGCACTAAATGAATTGGCAATCACTGGTGCCTTGGTACAATGCTTTCGAGTTTTGACATAGGGAAGGCTTAGATGGGAGACATGTCTTGAGATTTAAGCCGAAACACTTAAACTTGGTAAGTGAAAATATGAGGGCATGAGGCCTATCACAATAATAGAAATCTGGATTGGATTGATATGGTTCAAGTGTGGACATTCTAATCATCGGACAAGCCATCTCCCTTGTTTGTTCATATGCACATCATCTTATTGTTTGCACTTGTGTTGCCAGGTCTGCTGACGGGACCGGAAACTTGGAGTTGTTTTATGTTGATTTTGGTCTGAATAATTTTTTTATGGTTTGGATCATGGTTGGTTGGTTACTTCTTATTGATGAATATTCTTCTGACTGTTTTACAGACCCGTTTGATTATGTGTTTAAGTTTCTCCTCATTGAAAATTTAGTAATCTTGGTTTAAATCCACTTGTCTAGTTATATTTTAAGTTCCTTCTTTCAGGACAAGTTTCTCAAAATGATAGGAGATCGGTATCCACATTTTGAGTTTTTGCGATCACTCTCAACGAAATGCTTGTTCAATATATTCAGCTCTGAGCACATCGGCTGTATTTTAGATCATCTGTCTGGAATTGGTTATGTGAATGAGCATTTGCAGGCTGCTTCTGTCGACCTTCTTTTGGTAAGACCAATTACTGCATAGTTTGAATATTATAAAGATCATTTCGTAGTGTTATGATGTCTTTACAGTTTTGTGGATTGTATTTTGAAAATTCTTGGCAAGTCTGGATTTGTAAGCACAAATTTTTTTCATGACTTTCATTTTTTAGTTGGAAATGAATAATGTTCCATTCAGTGGTATCGATGTCCACCCATCCTTGGAAAATCATTGCTAATGCTATTATATTCAATAAACATGCTTGTATAGCAACTCAAAGGAATATTGTGGTAGATCCTCACTACCCCCATCTCTAGTAAATTTAAATATCTCTAGTAAACTTGTGGCCTAGTGGACCTTGGGGTGGGGGTTATGGCAAGGGGGATGGGCTACCCCCATTGTGTAGTCCAAGGGCCGATTGGGTTCTCATCAAGGATAAAAAATTATTATTATTATTTTTTGATGAGATAATATGTATTGAATATCAAAAAGGGCTTCTCCCATGTACATAAGCCATATACAACGACTAACCACTCATCCCTCTAAAGCTTAAAGGAATCCCAAAAATTAACAAAAGAAAGATTACAAGCATTAGTGTGGCTAGAATACCAAAGGAATAAAGACTTAACAAAAGAAGACTTGAGGTCAATGATAGACTTCTCAACCCCCTAAAAAATTAAAATTATATTTTCTTGTTTATGAATTACTAATGTGCCGACCCCATGTAGCTGGGATTAGGGCTTGGTTGAGTTGAGTTCTATGAATTACTAATGTAAATGTTATAAAGTGAAGCATCAAACCCAAAATAAAGTAGCAAATCTAGGCTTCAAACAACTAGATCTAAGGTGGAAGAGGGAGAAATCGAAAAGAAAAAAAGAACTGAAAAAAGAGGTAAAGGCTGTAACAGCCATTATATCCCCATTACCACTCTGTTATGGATGTTACAGCTCTGTAAGGCTGTTACAGCTGTGAATTCCTCTACACTTGAGTGTAACGGTCATATCACGGAACGACCCACCAAAAGCCATTTACGAAATGGTTGTTACACGGCGTAACAGACCGCTATTCAAAATGTTGGTTCAGGTGTATTTTACATTACATGAATATTATAGGGCATGATATGTGAAGAATTTTATTCATGGAAGTCTCGTGACTTGGGGCATGAGCCTTGTGTTACGTAATCCTTAAGGCTGTGACTTGAAGTGTTTTCCTTGCACTTGACTCTACAACGATCAGTATGGAGTAACCCTTAAAAAGCATTATAAAGTTATGGCCACAACTTTGGGTTTCCTCGTTGCATCATCGGCCCAATCAATCTTTGTTGGTTTGTTCTTGTCACCTTTTTTTTTTGAGGGGGGGGGGGATTGGAAACGAAATATGTTATTAACAAAAGAAAGATGTATAAGTGCCTGTTTGGATGAGATTCTGGGAGGCCCAAAATCTCTTCTGATGGCCCATAATCACTTTGAAGAGTGTTTGAATAAAAAATGAGAAAAGTGATTGTAAGCCCTAAAAGAGATTTTGAGGCCAATTTACTCAAGCTGCCTCCCCCCTGATTCTAATTCAGCTTCTGATTCAGCTTCTGATTCTACTTCTGATTCTACTCTGAAGCTATCCCAAACAGGCACTAAAAAGAGGAGGATGAGAATTCCTCCTAAGAGCAGCCCCAAAGACCACACCCCTTGACAAAAACTCTAGCACAATCCACTACCAAAAAACAATCTCAAGGAGGAAAAAAAAGGGGGGGAATCACAGGTAGGTCATGCTACGGGCAAATAATTACAGTTAGTAGTCATTCTTAGTTAAGTTAGTAGTCATTTACTAGGAAGTTAGTATTCATTTGTATTGAACTGTAATTATTTGCTTGTAGCCGGACCTATCTGTAATTCCCCTGGAAAAAAAAAAGCCCTCTATAAGGTTTCTTCTTGTATCTTAGATGGTAATTTTCTTAAATTTTTGAAACTGTGATTTCACAGGGTTTGGCACCTCTTGTATACCTCAGTGATGTTTCATTACCTTTAAAAAAAATGTTAGATGGTAAATCCTTGAGAATAGAGGTTGATGTCAGAAATAGGGAAAGGTCTCTCTAAATCCTAAACCATTTTGAATACGAATTATTATTACTAGGGAAAATTTTGATCGAAATTTGATCTGATTACTTCTAATGCTTCCAATAATTGAAAAAGAACAATTTGGAAGAAGAAAGAGTTTGGAAAAGGAGAAGCAGTAATGATACGTTAGGAATTTAGGATAGATGTGGTAAATTGGTCAAAGTAGAGTACCCCGCATGGACTACATTGAACACATAAGAAATTGTGTATGTATGCGTTTTATATATAAGAAATTTTGCATAATATGCCTCTAGTTGGCACAACTGTCTTAATTCTGTCCACTTACTTTATTTTACCATTTCACATGACTTAGGCTATTATTAGCATTTTCCCCTCTCTACTCAGAGGTTCAGAAAGACAGTTTCAAATGTTGTTATTAGAGGAGGACACCCGATTTAGTGAAAAGTTGATTCAAGTGTTAGCAAAAGCAGGCCCCCATATTTCTATTAAACTCAGGTAATTTCTGCCATCTGTCTTATGAATGTGTGGATAATTATATTACACTTTAAAGCTGAACATCATACATTGGAGTTCGTGAATTTTTTTATTTTTTGTCTTCTGGAGAGTTATGTGGTTATTTTTATTGCGTTCTTCTAAATGAAAACATATCTTGAAATGAATTTTGGCCTAAGTTTTTGGACTTGGAAAATTGATTATTGGCATCAGAGATGTTTTTTCCTAGTTGGAGTTTTTATTCTCAATTGGTAGCCCAGCCATTATATGTTTATGTTTTTTAAGAATCTATATTTCCTGGACTACAGCTGCCTATGTCTTTCCTTCTTAGGTTTCATGTACATATTGTGGATATTGCACTTAAAGTCATGTAGTTGAAATACCCTTTCAACTTTGAACTGGGGATTTATCAAATTGCTGGTTTGAATGTATTCTTAGTAAGTGCTCAAAGCAACACGTGATTTTGGAGGCATTGCTGTAGCAAGTTTCTTGTAGTTATTATGATTGTTTTCTCGTGGGAATTCATCTTAGAGTTTCCTTTTTCCATTAATGGTTAAATTCAAGGTGTTCTTTGCTTTTACCTTTTGTTTTCTTTTGGTCATAATTCATAAATTGGATTAGCTGCTTTATACTTTTCTGTGTAGTGATATTTACCCTTCCTTGGAGAGAATATGTCTGGAGGGAACTCGCGCTCAGTCCAAATTTGCTGTTTCTGCAATTGCTGCTTTAATTAGTACGTCTGAGCAATTCGTTTTCTCAGAATTATGCAAGGTGTGCTTATGTTAAATTTTTATTTTTTATTTATTTATTTATAGCTAACTGCTGTTGAATGTCATTTTATCATGGTATTAATCCATTTTTCAAGTCACACGCTGTTGATTACCTTATTATTATTATTATTATTATTATTTTTAATCTTTAAAATCGCATATAGTTTTGTTTCTCCATTTCCTGCAGATCTGGTTGTGGGCTTATCAGTAAGATTAGAAGTTTGATTTATCTGAATGCAACTCTAGTTATCTTGGTGTACAATTTCTAAAATGCTACTTCCCCGTGATGCATCTTTCTTTCTTCTTTCCCTTCTAACACACACACACACACACATAAAATTGGTGTACAATTTCTAAAATTCTACTTCCCTGTGATGCATCTTTCTTTCTTCTTTCCCTTCTAATATATATACATTTATAAAATGACTGGTGTATATATATATATATATATATATGTACACACCAGCCATTTTGCTATAAGATGCACCTGATGCAACTTGCATCAGGTGACCTCAATCTCACCATTCATTCACCATTAAGTTATGGATAATCTTGGCCGTTCAAGCAAATGAAAGGTGAGATTGTAGTCACCTGATGCAAGTTTCATCAGGTGCACCTTATAGTAAAACGAGTGATATATATGTGTATATGTATGTATAAATTAGAATGGTGTTACAACCGTTATGAATTGTTTTTCTTTCTCCATATTTGCTTAAGTTTGATGCTCTCTTTTTTTGGCCAACTTATGTCCTTTGTTTTAAGAGAAGCAAGATAATGGTGCCTACATTCACCGTAAATTTTAACTAGAAAATTATCATAGCTGAAGCCACTAAGCGAGTTTGTTGTGTTATAGGCACTTTTATGCTGGCTAGGTTATAGATCTATTTGTGTGCTATATATTTCTCATTCTTCCTCAATTGTTGACTTTAATTTCTTTTCGAAAGAACCCAACAAAAAAAAGGGAAAAAAAGAGCACAGATCCTTCCTTTGCAATTTCTTGATTGAGAGAGCATATATTATCCTTTTTCTCTCATCCTGTTTATGCTTATATTCACAAAAACACTAATACCCTAGTGATTTGTGATCTGGGCCTTTTGATTTTAAACATGGACACGTCTTCTACAGAATGGCTAATTTAATGGTGAGATTTTTCTTTTTTATTCTTTAATGTTTCTGATTTTTTAGGTTAAGCATTACAAATAGTAAATTGCAACCTATTGAAGTAGAGAGTTAACTTTTGGTATAATCTTCTTTTAATCCTTCTCTATTGGTTGAAAAGATGAAACTAAACTTACATTTGAACCTATTGTATTGTGTTCCAATGAAGTAATCTAGATATGACCGACCTCAATTGTACTTTGTTACAAAGTAAGTAGCGGACCATGCACAGTTATTGTTCTACGCACATTAAATGTCATCAATCTACGTTTCTGGTAAAACTAGTCCTGAATCTCTGATTGTTGATTTTTTTTATATGTTTTTGGAAGAGAATAAATTTACTAATGAACTTTATAGATATATTTAGGATAGGCCTCCACACATATTCATCCTTTAGATTTTTCCTATGAGTTGAGGGAGCCTCCTTTACTTAGCTTTGTAGTCTTCTATTCTGTCAGCTTTACTCATCCACTGCCCTGTTATCTTCTCGACTAATATTGTTAATCTCCACATGGTCAAACTATTTACCCACTGTTGGATTTCCTCCATGATGTTTAAATCCTTTCTGGGAAATTGGAGTCCCTTTTAATGCACCATTAAGCACCTCAGAGGTTCCTTTTATATAAAATTTTACCAGTCCATTGCCATGCTAGTATTAAACCACGTCTAATTACAATTTTTTTTTTCAATAAATACATGTTAATCGATTTATTTTAAGAAAAGTTTCCGTGGAATAGTATTTGCTTCTTGTCAATTAACATTTCCTCATTCCTGGTTCCTTCATTGCAATGTCTTCTCCAAGTTCTAGTTGTGGTGACCTTGAGAAGTTTTTTTTTTAAAGCGAAACTGTTGCTGTATCTATCTTCCTTTTGGACGACTTATAGATGCTAGCTGACATTTAACTTGCCTTTCTGTCGTCGTCTTCTTCTTCTAATGTGTATGCATTAAATTTATCTTTTGAGGTCCATTTTTCTGATTAGGTTCTACATTACTTTCATTGTCCCATGAGAACACCCTTCAAAATTCTAAGTGATGAGCTGGCCATGGATTGAAAATAAAGTGAACTGGATTATTGTTTTTGTTTTTCAAAGGATCAAATTAACTATTCGGGGTTGATTCTGCACTCCTTTTTTTTTTATTTTTAATAAGCAACAAAACCTGTATTATTAAAACAAAAAGAAAAGATACAAAGATTGGGGGACAAGGAGTCCACCCGAATCTGACTGACAATCAGATATTAATAAAAAAAAACAAGAAAAAAAAGGAAGATCACCAAATTCCTCTTTGGGAAGCCAAAACAAGAAAAAACTTCCCAATCTAAGTACACACAGCTCTCCAATCAGATTTTAATAAAAAAAGAGGAATGTCACCAAATTCCTTTGAAGATGAAGCCCAAAAAGATCCCAAAAATGCACTCTATCCCATTACTCTTCAAAAGAAGATTCTCTATCGTCAAAAATCCTTGAATTCCTTTCAAGCCAGACAACCCAAACAACTGCCAGAAAAGCGCAGCTCCAAAGAACTTTCACTTTCTTACCCTTACCCAATCCCCAAAAATCCATCTCAAAAAACCTCTTTACGCAACCAGGCAGCACCCACTACTCAAAACCAACGCAAAACAGTTTCTGCCATAATTTGTAAGCCACAGGGCAGTACAAAAATAGATGGTCAATTGTTTCAGCCAGCTCCCCTGCACATAGTACACCATTGTGGACTAGCAAAAAGAGATGGTCTTCTCCTCTGAAATCTGTCATTAGCATAGACTTTAAAATCGTCGATACCGGCTATATATCGCCGATATATCGACTGTATCGACGAGGGTCGATACGATATTTCTTGCGATTTCATTTTGGATGTTTATCGGTGGATATATCGCTATATCGACGAGATATCGAGAAATTTCGACAATATCGCGATAAATTGCGACTTTTTCCATTTTTTATGCATTTACCGTCGACATTTGGGAGATATTTCGTCGATATTGGTCGATATTTCGATGATATCGTCAATCTAAAATGCTATCGGTACAAATTTTGAACTATTTTTAAGAAATTTCTGAGAAGAAAGAAGAAAAATAGGATCTGGTTCATTCCATTACCAGCATCGATCCTTGCCACCATCGCAGGAGAAGAAGAAGAAGAAGAAGAAGAAGAAGAAGAAGAATACCAGACGATGATGAAAGGCTAACACACCTGCTCGTTTGTTGTTTCCATACCATCGTTATCGTCCTCCTAGTCATCGTCGATATTCGTCGAACCTCCACAGTCCACAGCTTACTCTCTTTTCCCCCTTTTTTCCTTTTTGTCGGTGGAGGGATTAGGGAAGTGCTTTCCCTTTTGTGTGTGTCAATAAAGTCTTTTTTTAAATTAAAAATATGGTCTGACCACCTCATAAAGTCATAACACATGACTTTTATTCTTTCTTTCTTTATCTTTTTCGTTTTTTTTTTCTTTTTTTTTTTAAATTTATTTTAAAGTTAAGCAAATACAATTTATATATATATATTATTTACATTTTTATCTTTAACTTTGTGACCTTTTAAAAAGCTCTACTCATTTTTTATGTTTATTTTAGTCTAGTTATATATACTTATATACACGAGTCTAGTCCTATAAGAAAGTATTGATGTAAGTTAAGTCAACACTATGCATTAGGTGTTATACCACATACATATGAATTATATAGTATTTTAATATTATGTGACATTTAAATATTGTTGAATTTTCATAAATTCCTATTATTTATTTTTTCACTGCGTCACACTTTTTATACCTTACACAACACATACTTGTATTATACACATTTAAATTGTAATATTTTGATCATAAATTGTGTATTAGAGTCTAAATCATTGTTTCCTAAAGTTTCAATAAAAATATTTATGTTTAACTCGTAATATCCACCATATCTTTAAAACGATATCGATATTGTCGATATATCCAACGATATATCCGATATATCTGTATTTTTGGACCCTCGATATATACATCGATATCGATATTAAAGTCCTTGGTCATTAGTATTAATACTCTTGTGTATAACAATCCAGGCAAATACTTTAACTTTAAGGGGCACACATGATTTCCATAAAGAAGCAAAGGGAAAAGTAGAAGAATTACCAAAGTCCATAATCAACTTATCAAAGAAAGATTTACAAGAATACACACCAGTAGAATTAGTACTCCAAACCCTCCTATCTGGAATGAACACTCTTAAAGAAAAACCATCCAAAATAAGCAACAAGGAAGCAAGCTTTGAACTTTCCCTCTCATTAAGATTTCGAAAGAATTTAAAATCCCACCCAAAAGACAAAGAATCAGAAGAAACCATGGATGAAATAGAAGCATTATGTGCCAAGGACAGCCTATTGATTCTGCACTCCTCTGTACCAATCAACGGTATGTTTTAATCTTGGCCACTCCATGGATGAAATCAATTCATTGTAGGGAAGTTTACATTCATGTTTGGTAGATTCAAAGGTGGATGGCAACACCATCATTCTCTGTATATTTTTTTTCTTCTGTTAGTGTTATGCTCAGTTTTATGCCCATGATGAGATACTTATCTTTAAAGAAAAATTATCTAGCTATCTATTTAGCAGTTCCATCATTGTCATTTTTCAGGGTAGGAAAATGGAAATGGTTTCTGAGGTTATATGTGTGTTTTCATATGTATATATATCTCTGGTGGTTGATTTTTCCTTGTTAGTAGTGGCATGTTTATGTACTGAATGTGCTCATTTGTAGGGATAATCGGGCTTATCTGTTTCTTTTTCTGTCCAGGCACTTATGGATTCTCTGCACAGCGGGTGCAATGTTCCAACTGTGTTGCAGTCTTTGGGCTGTATTGCACAACATTCTGTTTCGACATTTGAAACTCGAGATAGAGAGATTACAGCATATATAAATGAGAAAATTTTTCAAGTAATTGATGCGATCTCTGAAATATTTCTGCCTATTTATTCTTTCTTGCTAAAACAGTTCGAATGGAAACTTCTTGTGGAATTTCTTGTTTGCTTTATCAACTCATTGGTAATTGTTGGCTAAACGTTGCAAATTTTATTTGTACAGGTAGAACAATCAGATGATCTGACTTCATTTTGTGAGACTTTTGAGCCAAGCAATTCTTGCAAACTGAAGGTGAGTGTAGGAAGTCTCACTTGAGTTTACTAATTTGGTTGAGGCATGGATGTGACTTTAACTGTTCTGTTAGGCTTTTACTATGAATTTTCAAAATGTTCCCTATCAAGTGTCTGTGGGTTGACTATTATTGATTTCAAGCTATAAAAATAACGAGAGTAGTTAATGATCAAACCATTGGAAAATTAATATGATAAAGAAACCCGACAAAGTTAGTATGAAATCTTGACTATTCATGCTCTATTTTGAAACTACCAACGAACTGAAACATTTAGTATAAATCTTTTCTTTGCTGTATTCATAATATAATAGTGAAAAAGCATTTGTTATCATATGGTTAATTTTGCGAAGCTCTGGATAAATGAAGCCCTGGATGAGATTAGAGATAAGGTTGTTCAACCCTAACTTTGACACAATTGATTTCATTAAAAAACTTGGGCTGACATAGTGAATATTTGCATGAATTCTAGGAGCTACAAATTCTAACCCAACACTGTGTGGAAGGTATTAATGTGATACTTTGTAGCACAATCTTAAAACCCTATTTGGCTAGTAAGCTAGTGAAATAGAGTTAACTCAATAACTAGACTTGACTCATGTAAACAATCTCTTATGTACTCAAATAGGCCGCTTTACTCCTTCTATTCCTATTAATTTAATTAGATGAAATGAAAGTCAGGGAAGAAGCAACCTTTTATTGTCCCGATCTGTCCCTCTAGGGTCAAAAGTCAAAACTACTCTAATTGATATGAAATATTTTAATAATATAGTTACTAGTAAAGATCTAATTTAATTACAATTATATTACAAAACTTGGCTGGTTTTAAGTCTATGTTTAGGATGACACTGAACTTAGATACTAGTAGAATAAAGAAACTACCTTGATAATGTCCAACATAAGTTGATAGGTAAGATTCCCATAAATGGTATTGTTATATTTTAAGTAGATGGCTATGGAGCTAGAATCAGGTCCATGTGTCATATCAGGAATTGTTTATTTTATACCTACAAAATTAAATGGAAATGGACACCTAGGCCCACACCTGCACTCGATCCACGTTCCCAAGTCCATACAAGGATTTAAATGTCTACATTGAAGGAGATATTGTGAGCATGTAGATATTGATGGTGATATCAATATATATATTGATTTTGATTTTAACTTGGAAAAATGATGGAAGTTGTGTATAAAGAGAAAACCTTGTGCATTGTTCTCTGTGACCTTGTTTAAGGTTTTGGCTCTTAATTTGGTCCTACCAAATTGTTGATTTTGTAATAGTAGTTTTGGTGTATGAAGATGTGTTAAGAGATAGGTAGTCTTAGCTACTGATCCAATATCCATCCATGAAGAAATTAGGTGATGTAAGACAGACCTTAAAATAGGGAATAATGATGCCTATGATCAAGATAGGTGGGCTGAAAAGTTGTTTTCTTTTAGGGTTTATGAGAGGGAAGCTGATATTAAGGGTTATAGATGAGATGAAGGTTAATTTGGTTGTGGTTTAGGGATGAATATGGCGTGGAATTAAAGGTATAAGCTTGCGCTAATTTCTTGACAGTAAGGGAATTTTAAAAAGGTAGGGATAAGATTTGCGATTAAAAAAAGGGTTTCAGGGTTGAAATTGAGGCTGAGTCAATTGTTGCTAGTGGGTACACAGTGACCAAAAGTTCTGGAAATTAAAATACAGAAGAGAGAGAGAGAGAGAGAGAGAGAGAGAGAGAGTAGCCATAGAACCTCACTAAGGCCTTCTAGGAGTCTCACCTAGAAGATAAGCAATGGAGTCACCCATTTAATAAATAGCTTAGTGCTAGTAATTCATGGGAGTCCGCGCATACTTAGTAGGCTTTGTGAATCTTACTGTCATCTTCATCACTAGGTTTTCATTTTTGAAGGAAAAAGCCAGTAAATGTTAAACTTTAGAAGTCCCAAATAATAATAATAAAAATAAATTTTTTTTCTTTTTTATTTTTTTGATGAAAATAATAATATTATGTAGTTTGGCTTAAGCTGAGGGCCTGCAATCTCTTTTGCTGATTATGAAATTTAAATTTAACTTGCCCCATAAATGGTTCTGTACATGGTTTTTCTAGTTTAATTGACTGTCCTTTGCAGATTTATGGGCTGAAAACACTTGTTAAGAGCTTCTTGCCACATCGAGGAACTCATGTCAAACGTCAAATTAGTGAATTGTTGGACGTATTGTCAAAGATGCTGCGAAAGGATGATATTATGGATGATAGGTTCTCACGGTATGATTTCTGAAGTAGTTGATAATTTTCAAGTACTTTTATATTCAGATTTCTTGTTTTTATATTTCATCAACCTTTTAGTTATTGTGTTTGAATCTTTAATATTTATAAATAAACTCCTAGAGCTTGCACCAGTATGGAAGGATGACTTGATTAAGTTGAAGGCCGCAAAAGGACGAGAGAAAGGCCCAAAACAACATGGTTAGAAGTGGTTAAAAAGGACATGTGTGCTAGGAATTTTTCAGAGGACAAACTCTTGATGGAGTTGTATGCCTTTATAATTAATAAAGGATTCATGTAGCCGATGTCATGTAGTTGGGATTAAGGCTTTGTTGAGTTGAGTTTGTGTGATGTCGTTTCACAACATTCTACTTCCGTACCTGATATTGCCACAACATACTACTTCTTACTTCTCCATATCACCAAATTTTGACAAATAATAGTACAATACCCAGAAATTGACCTCCTATTTGGGCAAACCCTGGCCTGGCATTCCAAAGCTATTTATTTATTTTTTCTGATAACGAGGAAACCCTTGGGCAAACCCTAGGGCCCATATAAGACCCCACAAACCGTATGGATTAGGTAAGTATAGGGCCTTGAAAACCATGAAACCTTGTGTGGGTGGACCCAAGGGGTTTAACGGGAGTCAAACTTAGGACCTCTGCTTCCTTGAGGCGTGATCTCTTGCCAATTGAGGTACCCCTTGGGTTTTTTTTTTTTTTTTTTTTCCTTCTTTTCCTGAAATTATGTTTTGCTTATTAATATTACTATTTCATTCTTGGGTTTAAGCTTTCTTGTCAAAACTATTAGCCACACATTGTTAAATGCTAATTTGCCTTGTGATATTTTGTAATGCAGGGAAAGTGACAAGGCTCATATCAGATTGGCTGCTGCGAAATCCATTCTTCGGCTTTCTAAAAGATGGGATCTGCATATTTCTCCTGAGATTTTTCACTATACAGTTTTGATGGCAAAGGTATGCAGGTTAAATTGTGCACGAGAAATAGGATAGAAGACAGGAAATTGTAGTGAAAGAGTTATTGAAGTCATATTTTTGAAAGGCTTGAGGTTTTGGCTTAGAAAAAAAACATCTCAGTGCCATCCTTGAGGCTTGCGTAATTTGAAGCTCGTTTTAATGTGGGAGACTCTAATGATCCATCTTGTGATTGTGCCGTATGTTTTATGAATGTTTTTCATACAGTAGCAAAAATCTATGGCAGCCAATATCATGATGGTTTGACTGTTGAATATGAGTTTGTAACGTTATGGCCTTAAAATTGTAAAAACTTCTCGCTCATAAATTGTTTGTCAAATGTGGGTTGGTAAATAGGAGGTTGAAGAAAAGGAACAATTGTCGGTTGGTTTATGCAATTGAGTTAATTTTTTAGCTTCTTTTTGGCCTTCGATTTCCAAGGCCTTTCAGGGGATTCTGTTGTTTATCCTTTAGTGTGATTGGAAATTGGTGTGTGCCAGTTAGTTTTTTTTTTTTTTTTTCTTTTTGTTTTTCTTCTTAGTTTTCTTGGTGGACTTCTTGTCCTCCTTTGTAACTCTCTTTGGTATTATTAATAAAGCTTTTTCATTGTTGATAAAAAAAGAAAAAAAGAAAAAAAACAAACAAACAAACCAACTTTGCATAAAAATAAGTTTTTCTGGATGACGCTTTTTTTTTTTGGGAGTAAAGTTATGTATTGAAGGAATAGGGCTTAAACCCTCTTACATGGGACATATACAAGAGAAAAAACCGTGGCTCCTCAAAGCCAAAAAAACCAGAGGGGCCATAAAAAAAAATGGCCTCCCCCCTTCTCCTAATTACAATCTTAGAGTGTCAACAAAGTAAAAAAGATGAATTACAACCACCTTATAACTACAAAACCACCAAAAAAAGATATTTAAGTATTTAACCAAAGAAGATTTGACCTCCACAATAGGCGATTCCACTTCTTCGAAGCTTCTCAAATTATGTTCTTTCCAAATACTTTGCCTTTTTTATATTTTTTGAAATTTTCTAATTGTATTTTGTAATATATCAAATAAATCATAATACCCACACCTTATTCTTGGAGAATTAGCCTCGTCTGGAGACCCTAAAAAGGGGAAAAAAGAAATGGAAGTATGACAAGAAGTGTGTCAATGTTGCTTTGAACTTGCTTATATGTGAAGATTTTGAGCTATCTTAGGTATTTCTATTGGATCATATCTAATTGCTAAGGTATATTTTCGTAACCACACCCCTTTCTCTCTCTCTCTCTCTCTCTGCTTATCTCTCTTGCAATTTGGTGATGCTATTACTTCTGTCTTCCAAGTACCATCAATATGCTTTATCTCTGGCTTTATTGATATTCTAGTTTGCTTTTTGTTTTTATTTTATGAGTAATGAAAGAATTTATTGGGAAAAAGAAAGACAGAGATACAAAGAGGAAAAAATTTCTTCCACAAGGAGAAGAACACAAACAAAAGCAACCAACCCCAAGTAATAGAAACTGTCCCCAAGATAGGATAAAAAAATGCCATTAGGTCAACGTGTCCCACTGAGCGGGTTCTGAGAGGGTGATCTGGATATGGTCCTAGCCTTTGGTTTTTCTTTGATTTTCTTTCTCCCTTTTCTCTCTTTTATTTATTAGTACAGATTGGCCAATCTCAAGACTCGAACCTGTGCCTTCGTGCTTGTTTGCCTGAGAATTTTACATAAGATTAATCACCCAAAAAAAAAGGAAGGTACTGCCAACAATTTATATGAGTGATGATGCTAGCATTTGTGTGGGATTTTCTGACTTCAATGGGAGAAGGGGAAGAATTTCCTTTTAGAAGGAAGAAATGAACAACAGTTTTTCAGGCTAAATACTCAGATGGAAATGGAAGATTATTATTATTATTATTTTTTTCCAATCAGCAACAAAAAGAAATGTTATTAAATAAAAGAAAAGAAGTACAAGAGGAGGACAGGCAGTCCATCTAATGACCAACAGTAAAAAGAGAAAAACAAAGACTAAAAAATAAGGCAATCAACGACAAACTGCCCTCCAATCTGACTTTAAAACAAACAAAGGAATATCACCAAACTCCTTCAAAGCATGAGCCGAAAAAGAACCCCAAAAGTGCACCCTATCCTATAAACCATCCAAGGAAGAAATGGAAAAAAATTTGTAGCACGTGAAGTTTTTCCATTGATTGTCAGCTAATAGCAGTGCGCCCTTTGTGTTCATCATCAATTTGAGGGAATAGAGGGTTGGCGCAAATACATATTTACCGCGGTTAGATTGTGTTGTTTAAGATGTCTTCCATCTGTATTAATGCATATGTGCCCACCAATTGAAGAAACACAGATCAATAAATCTGAAAGATGTATACTGAAAAATGGGGAAATGACCCTTTTTTAGCCAGAGGAATAAAGTTAAAATTTCTCCCAAAAGTTCTGTCAGTGCATCCAAAAGATTATTGGACATCAGGTGACCCTCTTGCTGCTATACTGGTAGTTCTTGCCAGAAAAGTTGTGTTTTGCACCTCTGATGTATTATTCTTGATAGCTTGGCTTCCAATTTCAACAGATTTGATTATAACTCTTTGCTCTTGTCCCACTGATTCTTTTCATTGTATTTTTGTTCAATGTTATTCAGGACCCTTCGTCTTCTGTTAGGAAATTATTTCTTGATAAAACATACAAGCTCTTGAAGGAGCATGTTATACCTAGTAGATATGCATGTGCTTTTGCATTGGGCACCTCAGATTACTTCAAAGATCTCCAAGATGATGTAGGTTATGTCTCCTGATTGTGCAGTTATCATGTTTCTTATTTTAATTAGTCTTCTGTTCATTGCTATAAATTGTCTGCTGACGGTCTTTTCATCTTAGCCATGTAATTATATGGCAGAATTTATAAAGGAATACAGTAGGGAAGCTCGAATCCGCCAAACTTCTGCAATGCAAGGAGGGTCAATTATAGATTACCCAGTGTACATAGTGGTATTCTTGATCCATATTCTTGCTCATGATAAAGATTTCCCACCTGAAGGCTGTCAGGATGAAGAAATGTATGCTCGGTTTTGCAGGTAAATGTATTTCTATGTGTTTTTTTTTTTTTTTTTTTTTTATAAATATTTTTTGTTTTATTTTATTGTAGCTTGGATTTACAGGTGTGTAATATGAATATAATTATGAAATGATGGTGACACTATTTCAAATATGTTTCCTATTTGCAGTCCACTTTTTTTTGTCTTGCTGGCATTAGTCAATGCTAGTGTTGCTGATGGTGACAAGGATCTTCCTAATGATTCTGTATCATATTTGCTTAGTATTTTTCAGTGCTATCAGAAGGGCTGAGGATGCCGTTGATTCTCAGAGAACCCCTGTAAGTATTGTCTGTCGCTTGGAATCCTTTTCATTCTCATTCACCTTTGATTTATCTTATAATGATACAATAATAGGGTTTTTTATAATGCAGAAACTGCACATTTTAGCAGACATTGGAATCTCTACTGTATATGCATTAAATCACAGTGGCATCTCTACATCACATGCCCACGGGCTGATTTTGTTGCCATCATCATTATATCGAATAAGTATTGCTAAGAAAAGTGAGGAGGCAAGTTCATAAGCAGATATTAAGTGTTAACTGCATTAAAACATTTTTTTGATAATAAACTGCATGTAAAACATTAAATCATGATCTATTTAATTCGCTGTGTGCAGGCTAGTTCAAAATATCTCACTCGATCTGCCTTTGATGAAAATTTTGTGAAGAGGATTATTCATACTTTTAAATCTCATATCTCTGTGGTATGTTTCTAGAAGCTGTTTTCTATGGATTTAGTGATGCATTTCGTGCAATTAACATCCTAATTATCTTCCTGTTTATATTTCAGCCTGCTAGCGCTCTTGATAAACATGGTCGAAAATTTCAAGAGGACAGTTCAAAGTCAGATGTCATAAAGTACAGCATATTAAACTTGGCATCATGCATGCAAATTGTTTTGTCAACAAACAGGACAAATGAAGACAAGGGTTCATATGCACGTGGAAAGGAGACTGAAAAATCTGCGAGGCAGGAAATTAGTACTAGAGGAAGACAAAAGCGGGCTATCTCTTCCACCATTCCTAGATCAGTTGGATCTCACAATGAGTGTTTTAGAGTTGATGGGGACAAAAATGGTGCATCTGGACATTCTGAACCACTTCTGGGGAAAGAACAAATTTCGTCTTGTGATTCTGTAACTACAAAATCTTTGTTGATGGAGTCACAAGTTTCAACCCAGAATGTAGATGTAATAAGTGATGCTCCTTCGAAAGAAAATGACTTGGGAAGAAAATTTAGCAGTATTACTGCTGAACCTTCAAAACTTTCCAGGGCAAAGCTTAAAGATCATTGCTGCTTGAAGGTAAGCATTTATTGTATCTGAAGAATAGGGTATAGCTTTTTTTAGTTTTTTACAGTTCAATCTCATTAGTAACCATATTTAATGAGTTATATAGGAAATGGGTAATAAAAGTGAGGCATTAGTTGGGCAGCGGATCAAATTATTATCTCCAGTTGATAAATGGTGAGGAATAGTAGTTTAAGGAGATTAATTCTGAGACAATCTTTTGTGATCATCCTTTGTAACACTGTTGGTCTTTATGTTTCAGTTTTCATTCAGGCACAGTGGATGGGTTTAATTCTGAAAACAATATTCATAAGGTGAATAGATGCAATCTTGGCCAATTAGACTGTATTTCCATTTCCATGCATATCATTAATTTTAGAATTATATGAGAAGTTTGAATTGATAAGCTGTTGGTTATGTTTGCTTAAATGACAGTACTATATCTTGGCTTGCTGACTTTTATTTTTTGAACCTTCCATTGTCATTTTCCTTTCTTAGTTTTATCTAGTATTTATTTAGCACTTTTCTATCTTTCCTGGAGGAATGCTACAGTCAGTATTGGACCCTTTGAGCAATAATACATGCACTTTTGTGCCAATACATGGTTATTATTATTTTTGTTGACTGGACAATTTGTGAATCTTTACTGATATGCCTACCAAAAGGGGAAAGCAAAACTTCCCTGATGTAAGACTGGAGATGTCTACATACAAAAGGGAAAAAAAAAAAAAAAAAAAGGAAAAAAAAAAAAGAAAGAAAAGATCTGTAATAGTCTTAAATGAAAATTTTGTCCAATCATGCCACAATCATCATGCGGTCGAGATAATAAGGCATGCTTAATTACGTTGCCTACCATCACATGAATAAATGGGACTTCCCAAATGTCGTAACAAAGCTTCTATGTTTTCCTATTGCCGTCAGAAACCTGGGACTTTGTCTCCTTCGAAAGCACCTAGTTGAAAGTTGAAACCATGGGTGAAAGATCTCGCAGAGATTTTCATTCACAGTTAGCCCTTATTGGTCCAACTGCTTTAATGGGCCATCGCCCCAAATGTCGTAACAAAGCTTCTATGTTTTCGTATTGCCTTCGGAAACCTGTGACTTAATCTCCTTCGAAAGCACCTAGTTGAAACTATGGGTGAAAAGATCTTTTGCAGAGATTTTCATTCACAGGTAGACCTTATTGGTCCAACTGCTTTTATGGGCCATCGCTGACCATTGTAATAATCGAGACTAGGTAGTGAAAACTATGGTACATATTTCAGTTGCAAATGTGGAGTGACTGAAGTGTGATTGATGATTGATTAGGCTTATGTTTTCTTGTGCTTTTTGAAATCGTTGGTTTGTGAGATCATGAATCTTTCTAAGACAATAAATTCTGTCAATCTGTTGCATGCTCGTTTATAATGTGGAGTTCAAAATGCTGGCTGTTTCACTGACATTTTCTTCATCGTTAGATCTTTATTCTTCTTTTACACCATCGTCTTTGCCATACTTATTCAGTTCTGTAAGCTCGCATGTTGCTAGCTTCACTTGGATTTAGTTCTAAGAGTCTTATCTAAAGCTGATTCAGAGATTGGTTTGAAAGTACAACCAGCAATTTGTTTTGGCTTATTAAAAACTAACCTACCTTTTCCCATGCAAGAACCAGAGAGAGTCTAGCACAGAACTGTTTCCAATTACCACTCATTCATAGTAGGTCCTCTGAAGGGCAGGTGCCTATCAACCATTTTAAATGATTTTATTCCTATTGTACCCTCGAAAGTAGACAAAATAACACTAGTTAAAATTGAAGTTAGAGGGCAGTTTTGGAAAATTCATCCAGCTTTGGTGTGGGAATACCTAATCACATCCATATCCTACTAAAATGGTATAGATTATTATTGAATGAATTTTTGATCCCAATGTAGCTTCCTGTCATTATAGAATTAGAAAATTATGCCCTTTTCGTTTTCTCTGTTATTTTAACAAATTATGCAGTTCTGTTTCTTCTGGAACTGAATTTTAATTTTTCTAAACCTTAGGGTCAATTATGTGTGTTTCATTTTATTATTGGTTTTATCTTATCATCCTATGGTATTAGATATACATACATTAGCTGACTCACTCTTTTGTGTAATCTCCTACATAAACCTGATACTCAAATTTTTTTTATTTGAGTGGCAGATCACATATGACAGTGGGGAGGTAGAGTTATTATGTTTGGCAAGTGAGAGCTGGGAGACTATCAGTAGTGGTTCCCTGCCAGAGAAGGTAAGAATAAAATACCCACGAGTTTTTGTTGGGTTGCAAATGTGGACTTGGGACATAGGGCTTAGTATTAGATTTGTAATTTCCAATTCCAATCTTGTGTTTGAAAGCTCAAGCGAAATTTAATTTAAAAATCTACCTCCAAGTTATTGGAATTCAATTGTTGTTATAAATTAGGTGAACCTGTTCTCAGGAGGGTTATGAATTGATTCTGAGCTAAACAGAAACAAATAACAAGTAAAAATGACTAGAGTTTTCTTATATCCTTTTGCTTGTTTGAAACTCCTCCAGCACATATTACCTTTGACAATGCTGACTAGCCTCAGTCATAAAGGACCCAAAAACCCTTTTTTTATATAAATATTTTAAGACTATCCTATTTCATACTTTGTCCTTTAAATCTGAAGAACTCTCAATTAAATTCCAAACATTTACTGATGTTTTTCCTTAAATCCAATTCCTTAATTTCGTCCTCTTTTCTGTTTGATAATTTGGATGTTTTTCTGTTTTGGCAAAATTATTCCTTGTTCTTTCTAATTATTAATATAACAATTCTACTTGAAACCCAATTCTGCATGCTGATTAGATTCTAATCAATTTCTTATGTCAATTTCTTGCCTTCCAAGGAGGTTATATTGGCAGAGGAATCAAACACTTTCCATTTGCGCCATTGGTGAGTTGTTATTAATCTCTCATTGAATATGTTGGACTTGGTAATGTAATTTTTTTGCCATACTGTTACTTTAAATATCCTCCAATACATCTCTATTCTTGTGTTGCTTTTGGGCTTGTCATTCACTTTGAGTCTATCAACAAAAGTTCCTTAGTCAAAACCCAATACAATGCAAGCTGGTCAGCGACACAACATTAAATCAAGACTCTGAGCCGAACGAGGTAGAGAATTTCATTGGCTACATACTTCTGCAGAACTTCTTGCAATTAGGTTGCAATTGTGACAACTGACAATCCAAATGAGCCTAAGCTTAGGTAAAAGTGAAAAAATTAGACAAAATTCTATGTTTGAGAAAACCTATTTCTCTTTTAATTTTAATTTTTAATTTTTCTGGGTACCATACTTCCATGACGGTATGGTACTATTCACAGTCGTACAACAGAATTTCTCATGCACAAGATGCTCTTTGGAGTCGAATAGATCTCTCCTTTAGAGACACCATATTTTAAACAAATACCCACAACACCTGCAGTTCGAAAGAAGGAAATAGATTAAACAGTGCAGACTTTGTGTTTTTGATCAACTATAAAAGGAAACAAAAAAAAAGGGTCTGAAACATGAGGGCTTATGAAAATTCTGCATAATATTATTTCCCAAACATATAGGGCCTAAACATTCACCACCTTACGGTTTCCATGTACTATCAAGTATATTAAGGATCAGCATTCTTAAGTTTGTTAGTAACAAGTGTCAGTGCTGGCACTCCAAGGATTCTTGTACGACTAGTAAATACCTTTCTCCATTTCATGTTATTAATTAAGATTTAATAGCTACCCTATTGCATTATCTATGTTTATGCCTATGCAATTATGTAAAGTTTTAAAATGAAATTTTGTTGAACTTCAATGATCTCATCAAGCCTTCTCTGATGCATATGTGTATATGACACAATTTATATGACTAGAAGGTGGCACATGCTAGGCGCATGGGATGCAGTTACCCAATATTGCAAATGTGGTGGGTGGTTACTCCCACCACATTTTCATGATTACTCCCTTGTAGTGTTAAAAATTATGGAAGTAGGGGGTAATTTTTGGAAACTTAATGAGTTAAGACTGGAGATCAAGGTGAAGAACAAAACGGGGTCTGGCTTAATATAACCATATAGATTTAACATTGCATGAATTAAAGTGTTCTGTACATTTAGATTGCATTCTACTTTCTTGTTTAAATTTATTGCTGTTTCTTGAATCCTAACATTTAAATTTTCCATATCGTAGTTATACGGGTACTGATGCAACATATCTTTTCGCAGAGTTTTATAAAAATTTATAGTTTAGAACCTTTTTATGTGTAATGAAATACTCCCTCTGTTCCTCAGATTGGCCTTCTGAGTTGTCAATTCGTTTATTAGGCCTCCTTAAACAATGTGCTTTTTCAAAGTGGACAGGTCTTGTGGGACAGAGGGAGTAGTCAACAATCTAATTGTCAATGCATGGATGTTCATGTTTATGCATATTGGGTTGTATGAGGATCAATATGGGCTTGTAGATAATTTTTGTAATATTTTTTACTTGTTTCTTTAAGCATGTGGCTCACTTACATGTTTTCCATGGTTAACTATTTGTATATTGAATATTGATTTTCTTGTTTGATCTTAATTACTAATAGATGCTTATGTGATGTGGGGTTTGAGATTTTTTAAGAGTCAGTGTTGTCAAAGCAGTGGTGCAGGCATGCATCTAACTGATGCTCTCTACATAATCTTAATTTCCTTTGATAAACAATCATCTCCATCTTTTTGTTTCTATATGTCATTTGTTTCTACTTGTGTAATATGAGCTCATGCATGGCATGTTGCAGTAATCCTGGGGAGCATTCTTCTCTCAGTAGTCTAGTGGAAACTGTTGATACATTTGGAAATGATGCTATGCAGAAGCGGAAAACTTTCCCAAATAAGGAGAATGGAAATTTTGTTGGTAGAACTGGTCCTCTGCCTGGTAATAATCTATAATTTTTGCTTTTTGTTTACTTGTGATGAGATTTGCATGTCCTTTGAGATTGTCCAAGGAGACAGAAAAGTAGTCTGCCTCGTGTCTGGGGAATATATTTCTGCTAGGTTTTAAAAACAAAGATTTGTTCTGTTGAGCATGAAGGAAGCACAAGTAATTTGGCATCACCTATACTTAACAATACTTTTTATGAGTATTATATGGTGACACTCAATTTTTAGGGATTGGAAAGTGGTCTTATCTGTGTAAGATTGAACAAGATTTCAGGCAAGGTGTTCCTAGTTACATCAGTTGTTATCAGGAGCAGTTGTATCCATCTATAATTTCGTCATAGTCCATACAAAATTGGTTCTCACTCTAAACTGGTAGCTGTTAGATGTCACGGCCTCATTTACATGTTTTGCTTTCATGGGTTTTGCTGCTCATTATCTTTCTTGCTGAATCTGCCGACCTTGTAAGTACTACTAAAAGTAGAATAAATTGCAGGCTTTATAGGGAACTAAGGTGTCAACATCTTGAGTATGTAATGAAGATCTTTCTTTGGTTTCTTCGTGTTGGGAAGTCCCACATCCCACATCGATTAGATATCAAATTTGACATAACTTCACTTACTTGTTTGGGCCCTCCACTTCATAGCTTAGGCTTTTAGGTTAGAAACTTAACATGGTATCACAACATGTCGTTCTTGGGCCGTTTTAATTGTGAACCCCTCTTTGTTGTCTACGTGACAGGTCTATTTCTATATTGTCAGGCCTACATGTGAGCGGTAGTGTTGGATAAATACCACATGGGTTAATTATAAAATTTGATATAGCTTTGTATACTCCCTCCATCCCTTAAAGATAGGCCATTTTTGCTACTTTTTCTATCCCAAAATGTTTATCCATTTTGAAAAGTCAAATCATAAAATTTCTGAACATTCCTATTCTACGCTTTGTTATTTCAATAATTACTTTCCACACAAAACCCAATACCAAGAAGGGGAGGGTACTTTTGGAAAGATGGAGTTTAATAAATGACAAGTCAATGAAATGATGACTTTTCTTAAACTGCGTGTTTTGTCAAACAGGGCCTATCTTTGTGGGACAGAGGGAGTACTTGTTTGGGCCCTCCACCTTACAACTTAGGCTATTGGGGTGGAAATTTAACAGAATGGTTCATGGGAATTGTATGAGTCCCGTTGTTTACATTAGACTGGCAACCAAGTAAAGTTGAGGTTTGTTGGCATTTGTAATATCTATAAATGACCTCATTTCTACGTAATTTTGTGAGTTTGGTGATGTCTCGCACCTCCACAATCCACAACCAATTTTAGTGTTGAGATGATGTGTTAAACACAGTGGATTGATTCAATATTCATGGCAGATTTGAAGCCCCCATGGATACTCAAACTAACACCTTAATTTGTGGTTAGGCCTCTAGCCAAGAATTTTGTTTATATTGTTATTTTTTAAGAAGTTATGGCATTACAGAAATTGAACCTTTTCCTTTTGTGGGGGAGTCAGAAAATTGCAGTCTGCATTTATAACTTAGTTGTTCCAGTGATCTAATGGACAAATTTGTAATTTCTGGGTGCAGCAAAGAAAAAGGACCGGAAAGGTTCAGTAGACACATCAACGTCAGAAGTGGTCAATATGAACGAGGACGCTGTAAGCTTTAGTACATTTTGCTTCCATTAATATTTCATTATTCTTGTAAATGAAGGAAAATTAACGAAAAAGGCATGTTGTAAAAACTAAGAAAATTTCATTGAAGCACATGCAAAAATTAAATCCTTTTTTTTTTTTTTGGTGGGGGGGGGGGGGGGGGGGGTGGTTGGTTTACAGAAACTGTTTCAAGAATCAATCTGTTATATATATTTTTAGTTTGAATCTTGCATTGATGGTATAGCCCTGTCATTGTAATAGCAGTCAAGTCATTTGTTTTGACACTCTTAAGTGTTTCACATTATGTATATCCAATGGAGGTTAAGATAGAGAGTGATTTTTTTATAGTCAACAGGACAAAATTGGTTTTCTTTTAATAATAAAAAAGGCCCAAAAATGACCTGAATGGTATAAATTTCTGAAAATGGACCAGCTTCCTCGTTGTGGCTGATTAGAAGTTTCTAAAACCTCCTCTTTTGGTAAGAGTCCCATTATCTGTCCTGTGTTTATGAGAGAAGCTCTTTACATTGCCTGCACGTTCAAAGGTTCTTACGCAATCTAAAGTTCAGTAGGAAGTTTTGGAATTTCTCTAATTTCACTCTGTTGAAAGGTACATTGCAGCAGTTGAAGTTATGATATGATAGTGGTTGATTCTTATTTTGCTTATTTCAGATTGCTCGGAGAACTCGAAGAAGGAAAGTTTAAGTTACCTCTGGTACGAAAAGACAGGCAATTTTCTGTGCTCTTTCAAGACCAATAATAGCTAACCGACTTCGGAGGAACTCATGACTGCCTTAACAGAGATTAGAAATGTTACAGAAGGATAAAACCAAACAGATGTTGTTGAAGGAGATTTGAAATGTACAAGTGACACCAAAACATCGTCTCCTGTCCTGTAAATTCTCTCGAAATGTAGCTATTATATATTTTGTCTTCTATAAATTACACAAATTAAGCACAGAAATTGTTGTTTGTAGCAACCAAAAAAATATGAATAAATACAGAATTTAGTAAATAATTAAATCAGTCATTTGCTAATGCAAGTTTGTTTTAGGTGAGGCAGATACCCATGTCTCTTCCTATTCATATTGGGCATCTGCCAGGTATGAGCTAGAGAGAACTCTAATGAACCCCTCTCTCTCTCTCTATCACTTAAAAGGTTTATTTATATTTGCTGATTTCTGTTTTCTTGTCCTCTTGCCGATATGCCATAAAAAATTTGACAAAAATAAGTCATGTGAATGTTAATAAATCAATGTTATGTCTAACTAGCCTTTTATAATGTTTAAGGGGATCAGAATAGATATTAAATTTGACAAGTTAAGAAAAGTGTCGATTTAATGGTTCCAGGCTATTTGTTTAAAACTAAGCCATTCTTTAGGGAACTTTCATTAATTTACCCAAAATATGAACACAAATGAAAAGGTAACTTCAAATGAAAATATTCAGTGACTTCTTTAAGCCTTTAGGCTGTATTTAATTATACAACACATTGGGGTGAAACTTTGGTAGGACTAAGGTTAAGGTTTGCAATACCTGTATCGTAAATATAAAAGAAAATTATCCAACAAACTTTTGCAAGAAAGTGAAAGGTAAGGAAGTAAAAAAAAACAAAAAAAAAAAAAAGAAAGAAAAAAGGAAAAAAAAAAAAAAAAAGGAAGGAAACTATAAAACTTCTTTAAGCCTTTAGGCTGTGTTTGATTATCAACAAACTTTTGTAAGAATTGGTTTTTACATATTTGTTTGGTTTATATGAAAGTTAAAAAAAATAATAATAATATGACTTCAATTTTCTCATAATATTTTTTCTTGAAAAAAAATGTACCATTAGATACATTTTGTGGAAAATGTTTTCTTACAAGAAAGAATTAGTGAACAGTTAATGTTGGGATCTACAATTTTTCTACAAAAAAAAAAAAAAGAGAAAAAGAAAAGAAAGAAAGAAAGAGCGTGAAAAATAAAGGAAAGTGATTAATTATCTTTCTTTTTTTCTGTCAATCAAAAGCTCAAAGTTATGCACTAATGGGTGATACGTAGGCTCATTTAGCTCTCATTTCAAAAATGCTTCTATTGCTGCTTAAAGTAACATTTGATTTAATTTTTTCTTCAATTATCATTAAAAAAAAAAACAAAAAATACTTCCAAAATCCAAACCAAACAGTACCATAGGCCCATAGCCTACACATAACTCTAACCTTGCATACAAACACGAGCTTCAGAACTTGGTCCACCCTGTTAGGAACAGCACCAACCTGCAGCCAAACACCAAGTCTACTGCAAATTCGATCACTCCCTTACACTCAACCCCTCCATATCCGTGCAAACACCCGAAAGCTCCGAAATCGCTCCAATATCTACGCGACGCCGTGGTGGCGCACCCTCTTATCATGCGCACTCATCACCCTTCAATGGCAGACTTGAGGACCGATTCTCCTATCTCCCGTCGCATCGTTCTCTCCTTCTTGGATTTCCTCAATTCTGGTCTTCTCTCTCTCTCTCTCTCTCTCTATATATATATAGATATATATGTATATGTAGCTCGCTTATGTTGAATATATGTATGGTGTTTACTCTAAACTATTTGTGATGCGCCTTTGATTCGTCAATTTCTGACCTAGTTGGAGAAATCATATGCTACCATTGTAATTTGCTTCTACCTGATGTCTGTAGTTTATGTTTGAGCTGTAATGCCTTTGATATGGCTCTTATTGGGCAGTAGATTGATAATTGTTGTTGAAGTTTGATGCTTAGGTGCTTTGTTGAGTTTTAGAGACTGATATTTGTGATGCTTTATTAGGTTATAGACACCCTTTTAGGTTTATTATGATTGTATTGAAATTGGGTTGGGGATCAGGGATTTCAAGTGTGAATCTATTTCTCATTGGGTTTTAGAAACTTGATAAACCCTATGGGATTCTTTTCTCTGATGATTGGTGGAAATTGTATGGAGTAATGACTTTCATTGCTCGAGATAGTTTATATCAGGGTGGCACATGCAAATATGCAATGCGTATTCTCCATTCCCCATACCATCCTCTCTCTGTCGCCATCAGGTATTTATTTGTTGACTCAGCACAGAATAAGGATGAATTAATTACTGGACATGTAATTGATTGCACTGAGTAAGGATGCCTGGGTGGCATATAATGTGCTTTTGGTCAAATGAAAATATGGATTGAAATCGCTTGTTTTTGAAAAAAATTCATGATTGGGAGTTGGAGGATGTGATGGTTTTATTTGGGAAGCTTTATGTTACAGTGATGACAAGAGTTGGGGAAGATTTATTGGTGAGGAGAAAGTCCTCTGATGATAAATTTTCGGTATTGCTTTATACAACTGATTTATGTGGTTTTAGGATGGTGGAATTTCTCGTGAAAAGGGTGTGGGGTTCATGTGTTCTGTCTAAAGTTAGCTCTTTTGTATACTTCGTGTTAAATTGGTTTCCACTCTTTCTTTTTACACAATTCTTTTTACTTCGTAAGAAAATAGTATAAACTGTATAAATAATGATGTTGCGCCAGTTCTAGAAAAAGTAACAGTATACTTTCAGCCCATAATTATTGATCAGGATTTTGGAAGCACTTTTTTGCTTCTAAGAGCTAGAAGCCAATACAATTTTTTCCTTGCTAAAGCAAGAACGCAGTCAAAGCACTTCAAAATTGCTAATTAAATGTTGCCTTAGAGAATGTTCTTGATTGATGCTGCTTGTTTCAGTTATCTTTATGCATGAATGTTAACTTTCATTTTATCTGTCTGGAATATGAATGTGTGTTTACCATTTAGGTTATAGTGCCAGACTTTTATGTCACAAAACGATATCAATGAATAAGTTGAATTTTTGTGGGTTATAGTATCCAAACAGTTTTTTTATTGTTGATAGACTGTATGTTGTGCCCTTCTTTTCTTCTTCTTCTTCTTCTCTCTCTCTCTCTCCCTTTTGCCTTCCATCATTCTTCCAGACCATTTGATGTGTTTTTTTTATTAAAGTTTCCGGTTCTGGTTGTTAAATTCCCTTTTAATGGTAATTGTTTCTTCTGGGACAGTTGAACCTGCTCCAGGTGTTGATCTTGAAGGTCTTGAGGTTGTTAAAGAATGTTTGACTGAGGCTTTTAAGCTTGATTCATCTTCTGTTGATGACCAGACGAAACCTGATTGTTTGGTTGACCTATTCAGTTCATTGGAAGGGGGTGAGCGAGAGGAAAGGAAGTCAGATCTTAGTCATGGGGCAATTCCAGAGGATGCTCCTAGTTCATCCTCCACTCAGAGTGCTGCTGATGCTAATCTTTCAGAGGCATCTAAATCTCTGGTTTTTACTGCCCCCATCCATCATTTTTTAAATAAATATATATTCCCCAACCACCCCCACACCCCCCCCTGGCGTTGCCTACTATGTGCATGGCTCATACTTGGTTCCTCATTCTTTGCAATGCATTCCTTAAAAATTTATCGTTCTTTTATATTTCTATGTAGATCTGTATCTTGAAGACATGAACTTGTTTGGTTCAGTACTGCTGCTTTTTATTTAATATATAGTCAAAAGAATATTTGTGTTCATTCCTCCATTGTTCTATGGTGCTATCTTGTGGTGGTTTGTGTTTTGCCTGCTACCTCTCATGACTTGATGTCTGTGATCAAAATATGGAATAATAAGGATTTAAAAGGGGTGTGGAAAGCGGTTCCACATGGTTTGTTTTGGTGTATTTGGAAGGAAAGAAACAATAGATTTTTTTTTTTTTTTTTTTTTTTGGTGTTGAATAATTTTTTATTGATTTCAATCTACTTCTGTGAAGAATCTTTATTTTTGGAATAGGTTTAAAGGAGATAGGTTGGGGAATTTATTTTTTCATTTTTTGTATTTTCGTAAGCTCCGAAATGGAGCCTTTTTTTTTTTTTTTTTTTTCATGTATATGTCTCATGTACATGGGGAATGCCCTTTTTTGTTAATGAATACAACTTTACTTAATTGAATTGAAAAAAAAAAGAAGAAGCCAAACAAACAAACAAACTCTGCAATGTTTATGTTTAGATATGTTTTAGATAATTAAGTTTTAATTTTTTATAAAAATAAGTATCATTCATGATAGTAGGGGGATTTTTCATGTTTTTGTTCTTTTTTGTTTTTATAATAAATTTATAAAGTGCTTTAGAATTATATTTGGGATTTCTGAGTTATGTTGTAGTTTTCTGTATATATCGGTTGACTCTTTTTCATGTTTTTCAACTTAATCAGGGTGATGACTGGACGAGGGAACCTTCTGCCTTAGGTAGGCTGTGCCATTTGTGTTGGTGCTTTAGTTATATATTCTGTTTTCCCTTTCCCTTTCTTTTTTTCATTCTCTTTCTGCTTGTTGTCTATCATGCTTTCAGAATCATATTTTTCAAAATTGATAACTTGGTTATATAGTTTTACAAAATACTCATGACACCCTGAATTTGCTTGTGTTTTTGTAGACTTGCTTTTCTTAATATTGTATGCATGCATATGTGTCTGTCTGTTGAGACTTGAGAGAAACTGTTTTCGTTTGGAGTAATAATACTTTTGACACTATGACTCCCAATCAACAATGCAATTTTAGGCCTGCATCTTGTTTTACCCTAGACAAACACATCTGTTGATGACCATTCTAGCATTCTCATTTTGCCCAATCAACAATGCAATTTAGGCTTGCCATCTTGTTTTACCCCAGACAAACTCATTTGTTGCTGGACCATTCTAGCATTCTCATTTTGGTAAGGAGTATATTTTAGTTATTAGGCATTTAGATGACACGTTTTGGAGACATTTGGAATTAATGTTTACAGTTTAACATTCTTAATATATATTCTGAAGCTTTTGGTTTTATGCTTAATTGTTCTTTAATTATCCTTCCACTGGCAGGGGCATCTAAAGATGAACTCTTTGGGCAATTCTTTGCTGCGCTGGAGAAAATTCACTTTTTTAAGACCACTGCTGATGGGAATGATGACCCAGTCCAACTGGATAAAGCGGCACATTTATTTCATGATGCCCTTACTGTATGATTTATCACCTTGTTTACTTTTTATTGCAACCCATGAATAATGAATCTGTGAATTTTTAGTTGCATGAAATATCATTATTGTTTTTTGTTATCATCCATATCATTTATATTCTTACTTCATCAGTTTTGGTTCAGTGATTGGCGACGCATTTCTAATTTGCATAGCATATGCAATGAGAGTGTACTTAACAAGTGTGATGTTAGGTTGCAAAGACTTTGGCCAGTATAACGATACAGCCATAAACACACACATACACACACACAAAAGAGGGGGGGAAAGCTCCTTGAAGGCTTCTTGCTTTTTATGGTCTTGCGTTTTTTTTTTTTTTTTTTGCTTCTTTCTGATGTATTATTTCTTTTTGCGATTAATTGCTCTTTTCTTTGCTGAAAGGATGCCCTGTTCTTCTCCTTGTAATTTGCTTTTCTAATATATATTCTCTGTTTACTATCAGCAAATAAAAGATAAAAAGTAGCACTGCCACAAGTAAAATTCAATATCATAGTGAAGTATATAATGGTAAGAAAAAATTGCTACAGTACCACAACCAGTGTCCCTATCCCCAATTGGGTACTGTCCATGATAATTGCATTCCCATTGTCAGACTCATAGTACTATACTTAGGTCTTCTTGTGATGGTAGTTGGTACCACTTTTTTAATTAACGCAAATGCATGCAGTGCTCATCCGCTCCAAGTTTTTCTAGCCTGCTCAAATGTGGTAATCTGGAGTGTGAGAAATCACTGGCCTAGAAGTACAAGTAAGGACTTCTAGTGTGCTGTGGTCATTCTAACTCCCTAGTGAATGAGCTAAACTAGGGTCTCTATGTACTGTTGTCCATTTCCCTTAAGCAATGCAATCTACTTCAGTGCTCAAGAACAATGTCGTTATTACCCTTTTACCAAGGAGAGCATCAATTAATTTCGCCTCGTTGTTCTTTTGGTTATGCTGCCAAGATATTTTGGTAGAGAGGGAGGCTATGACCATTGGCTACATGTTTCTGTTTTTTAATGCCTTTTGGCCAGTTAAAGAATTGAATTTAATGTATACAATCACCTATATCTTTCTTGCTTTCATTTTATATCCTTGGAATCTGGATGTTTTAGAATTTAACTTGCTACATAATCTTATACTATGATTTAAATAAACAAAAGTTCCATTCAATCTCTTCTTCATTTTTGATCCTTTTGTTACTTATATCCGGTATTTGCTAGTGGTGACTCATTTTTGTTGTGTGCTGTCCTATGTCTTATAGTATTTTGCTTTAATTTATATTTATGATTTTGCAACTTTTCTGTTCTTATTTCTCCTTCACACCCCTTTCTTGACAAGAGGTAATTGTCTGCCACATCAGGAGATGGAAAGATCTGGATGCCAGACATTTAATCTGAACGACCTGGCCTGACTCGTTAAAATCACTTGGTATTCTTACATCTATTTGCTCTTGGTTGAGATGGCAGCTAGTTTCATATGAATCAATAGTCTTATATGCCATGTAGGACACTTCTCCTTATTGATGACCGGCATGTTGAACCCTTGTTGACATGATACCTTTCTCTACCCTGGTTGGACACTCAATGTCCACCTTTATTTATATAGAAAATGTCTGGCATTGTTTGACTTTTGATGTTTCTCTAGATGCACTCATGCATATACAAACTTAAACAAAGTTAGACTTTGACAAATTCATGTTCTCAAACAAGTAAATTCACAATCACACATGTATGGAAGTGTCCCACATCTAGATTTTGGGGATTTTCTACATCTGAGACCCCGTTGCTTTGTCAAAACATGACTCTTGTGTTTGTGTCCTCAAATCTGTACTATTATATTAAGCCAAGCCTCTTTGTGGTTGGATGGACACGAAATTACATAACAATCCTTTGTTAATCCTGTTAAATTCAGGCTTCTAGGTTGGAAACTTAACTATTGTGAAGTAAAATGCACGTGCATAGTGTGTGCCACTCCTCTAGGGAGTTTGAGAAAATGTAATTTATCCTTTTTCTGTTCCATATAGGCTTTATGATTGTCTTGCGTTAGAATCCTTCTCAATAAGAACTTATGCGATGGAAATTATCTTTTTTAAATGCCCATATATTCAGGAAGTTGTCATACTGTGTGCAATGTGCCCAGCACATGCATGCATTTGTATAATTTTGCTCCATTAATATATTGATTATTCATGTAATGTGATTGCATCGTTTGAAGGATATGTATACTCTACGCTGTTTAGAAACTGATAAAAACTGCTCAGCAACAGTCGGTCAAGTGGGGAATGTTGGGGTAGTGGTACTGCAGTTATGTTTCTTGGCAAAAATTTGAGTTTTCTCATTTGGGTAAAGGGTGTATGAGCACTAACATGCTTACTTCGTATAATGGAATATTGTATTTTTTTTAGGTAACCGGGCCATGCAGTCAAAGCTATACTCTGATGCAATTGAGCTGTATACCTGTGCTATTGCTCTTTGTGAACATAATGCTGTTTACTACTGTAACAGGTGCACTACTAACTTGTACTTGTTGCTAAAATCTGTTTTTTATCTTTCACATATGAAGCTTTGTTTTTTTGTTATAAAATGGATTAGTATCCTGCAGAAGATAAATCTTGACACTATTCTGTATGTGCCATACACTCTTCATATTTTGCAAGAAAACTTCATCTTCAGTCAGCTGGCCTGCCTATTAAAAGTTGACGGGTTATACAAAAGTTTAAACTTAAAAAGAAGGGGTTTTGATAGATTGAAACCTCTTTCAATATTTTCTTTAAAACCATCATCTACCTTTAGAGATGATTAGGAGCCACTATATAGACTCAGCAGTGTCTCTGCAGTGATGAGATTGAAACCTCCTCCAGTCCTCGTTTGTTGAAACCCTATCTGCCTTTTGAAGACGACCTGCAGTGATCTGGTTGAGGCATTGAGTCTGCCGCAATGATTTTTACTTGAGCAAGTTGTTGTTGTTGTCTTCTTTTTCTCTTCCTCCTCCTCCTCCTGTTCTTTGGATGGACACAACATTTTTCACCATAGCCATGTCCAGACACATGTCCCTTACCTATAGCCATGTCATGTTGTGTCTATGTAGATACTCCATGTTAAAGCAATGAGGGTGGGGTAACATATGAGATCTTATAAAGGTAGAAATTATGGCTTCGCTTTAAGGGTTGCAAGAGGCTAAAAATATGCGGATGGTTCATTTGGTGATCATGGGTAAATTCTGCACCATTATTATGTGGGCAAGATCCTGTCCTTGATGGTGTTCTTATTTCTTGCATGAGTTTATGGATCTGTCCTGTTCCATTCTTGTAGAAATAACTGGTTTCCCAGATCATCCATTGTGGAAGCATATTTTCTTGCTAAAAGAGGGGCTGCTGCATTACTCAACTTTAGTGGGCATTTTTACTGTTGATTGTAACAAGGTTTGCTTCCCTCCCCCCACCCTCTCCCCCTCTCTCTCCAAAGTTAATGAGCAGTTGGACTTTGAATTTCCTTGAAAGGCTTGTGGTCATCCTTTCAATGAATGTTTCCTACCAAAAGTAAAATAAAATGAAATTGATTAAATGATAAAAATGATCCTTTACAAGGAACTTACCAAGGTGTGGCACAAACTCTCATTGTGTCCCAGATCACATCCATGAATTAAAAGGGAAGCTTACTCATCCATCGGTTCATGAGTTCATCTTGTAGATCGGTGCAGTATTACGAGTTTATGATGTTATTAACTTATTATGAACCATCCAACCTGTAGAGATGGTTGCATACCATGCTATTGAATTGCTGGTTCCTTACCAAAAAGTGATGACAGTAGAATACAATGGCAAGAAGAAGTCTGTACATATTTTATGTTTCTGTTCCAAAATTTTGTCTTATTTTACCAAGAAAATGGGGAAAAATGATTAGGCTGCATGTTTTTTGCTCAATGACAATGAGAATAAATGTTGTTCATATCTTCTAGACTTCTACACTATCTTCTATAACATACAATTTGGCATTCTTTGTAATGTCACTTGTTTTCAGTCTTTTCATCTGGTTGTCGCAAATGTTGACCTTGTCAGCTTTTTGTTTATTGAGATTGTAAAAATTTATTGAATTAATATAATGTATACTTATCAGGGCAGCCGCTTTTACCCAGATCCACAAATATTCGGAAGCAATCAGAGACTGTCTTAAATCCAGTGAAATTGACCCAAGTTATAGCAAGGCATATAGTCGTCTGGGATTAGCTTACTATGCACAAGGGAATTACAGTGATGCCATCAATAAAGGTTTCAAGAAAGGTTAGTAGGAGTTAGTTATTTTTAACCCATAACATTTACAAATCAATGCAATAGACTGAAATCCTGAATTATTGAAATATCATGTGGGGTTAGGTTGTCCCCCCCACCCCGTAGTGGGCACATGCTCTTTATGGAGCCTTTGTTTTGCTCTTGTATTTATGTACAAGGGTTGAGCACTTTATTTTCTATTTATATACATCATTACTTCATAAAAAGTAAATAAATAAATGTATTTACTAGGTGGGTCTGTTGCATCGCTAGAGGATGATGCATCCCAACATGCCTAACATCACAATAATACTAAGAGGGTATTTGTATTTATCAGTTCATTAATGGTCCTGTGGTAAATGCTAAATCTGGATGTTTAAGAAGTACTGTGGTTAACTATTTTGTCTTCTTGTTCTGGCAAATACTTTCATTTCCTAATTTGAGATCTTACTAGTGCAGCCTTGCAATTGGATCCGAATAACGAGTCTGTCAAAGAAAACATCCGGGTTAGTTGATGTCTACTGCCTTCTTTGTCTTCTTTTTCTTCTTTTCTTATTTATATTTAAACTACATTGTCATTTTGAATCCTAGGTAGCTGAGCAAAAATTAAAAGAAGAGCTACAACGGACAGAACGTGATCAGGTATTACTAAGAGATGAATTGTTGTCTATAATAATGGAGTAGTATGTCAATACTAGCTGCTTGTGTTTCTTGTACAAGCCAGTGAAGTAATTGGTTTGTTCTTTCCTATGTAGCACATCCTGTTGACCAGGAGTGTGATATTGGTAACGATTATTGACCTTCCTGCTTTTCAACCTGAAAGTACTTGATAGCCTAAGAGACTCCATGCACCCCAAAACGAAAAAAATTAAAAAAATATACTAGATGCTGTTCTTTTAAAAAACTTTGTAACTTTGCAAGACCTAGTTCATTATGAGCCTCTTATGTGGAGCTTTCTACATCATGTGCGTGCATGCGTTCATTATTATTATTATTATTATTTTTGCTTTATTGTTAGAAAATGGGTTGTTCGAAGTCTTAAATGATGACTAGAAAGTTGGATTCTATATATTTATATATATATTAAATAAAGGTTTTTGATCATCCTTAGACCTCAATGGGGAAGAAACTCTTGCCTTTCACAACTTCTAACTTGCAGTTGAAAATTCACATTTGATTGTTCTGCCAATCACTGCCCTAAAATGTGAGTCCCTTTTTATTTAGTAATCAACTGAGGTAATTTTTTATTTAACGTTTCCGGTTCTTCCCCATGTAGAGTTCAAGCTCGGCAAGTGGTAATAACCAAGAATCAGATAACCAGTCCACTGGAGGGTCGGGGAACCATGCCACTCCACCACCATTTACATCTATGCCATTCAACCCTTCTGCCCTTCCTGCTGATTTTGCAAGCATGCTTATGAACATGGCTGCAAATGCATATCAAGGACAACATACTCAAGATAGACCAGAAGAAGAAGGTAATGTCCATGGATTTGATGAGCCTGAAATAAGAATAGGAGGGAACATCAGTCTCAATTTTGGAGAACAAATGCCTGAGGAGCTGACAGGGGCTTTGAGATCTGTGATGGATATGTTTTCAGGAGCAGCACCCCATGGGAATCCACAAGATAGCACCAGTGGAAGATCAGCGCCAAACTAGACCATTGATGCGTATTAGAAGTGTACAATAACTTAAAGTTTCATTTCATCCTTTTTTTTTCCTTTTTTGTCTCTTTTAATCTAAAATTTCCTTCATTTCTCAAGATTTTCTTTCAATTTCACATATTCAGAGTAATAGACAAGCATCAATCTTTGATAAAGGCGGAAGCATAGATGGAAATAGGTACTCAGTCCATGGTCATGACTATTGAAATATAGAATCTCACAGATATATGTTTGGGCTCATGCTGCCTCCTGCTCCTGCACCAAGCTCCTGGTTCCTAGTGTGCAACCATCGTGTGGCACATAGAGCTGGCAATGTGGTTATGCTTGGGTGCGGGTCTAAAATGATCTGACTCACCAGCATACATCTCAAAGGCCTTTCAGACCATGAATGGTAGAGAGAAACTTTTATACGACTGTGGCACGGTCACGTGGTGTCACGGAACAATAGGAGCAGATTAAAATGGGATTGTGGGGTCAAAAAGTATTTTGACAATCTCACTTTCATTTTCATTTTACTTCATTGTCATTAGCCTTTAACACCACATTAACTGCATCACACTTGCATACAAAGGTCAAAGGTTCTCTTGAATGTTCTTGTATCATCATCACCTTGCATCCCAAAGGTCTTTTAGAAAGCAAGAAAAATACTGAGAACATGGTAATCGGGGTGGGTATGTGTCTTTTAGAAAGCAATAAAAATACCGAAAACATGAACCTACAAAAAACGGAACTTTTGATTTTGAAATAAAATTCATTTAGGTTCATAATTAAGCAATAATTATTAAAATGTAACTTAAAAATTGTTGCAAAAAATATTGAATCTAATGCATTTTACATTACCCAAAAAAGAGAGTTAAATCTAACCCATTTGTAATATGAATCCAAGTTAGATGGTACAGTGTGCAGGTTAAGAGGTCTAGTTAGAGTATCGGTCCCCTTCCCTACGCCCAACCCAAAAAAGAAAAAAACCAAATCTAACCCATTTACTAAGGGGTTCTGGCTTGAGTTTTTAATGTACCAAATGGTTTTGAACTTTTTGGCACATCGGCTTTTCAATTTCTGTTGGAATTAATTTGGTTTATTTCTTAAAGTAAACGAACGTAGAGTGGGCATTACCTATATTAATTTATGTTTAAAGATTAATCAAATTAGAAGTCTGAATATCTTATTGACAAAAATAAAATAAAATATAATTTAATATTACTTGCACATAACTCGAACGTTGTTGTCACATTGACAAGGGTGATATATCCACAGATATAGAAAAGTACATCTATCCATCCAAGCTATAGATACTTTTTGAGAGGGGTTTTTTTTTTTTTTTCCTTTTCTGGTATATTGGAAGGGGTTTAAATCCTTAATCTATCATATTCTTACTCTTTTCCTACATCCTCCTTCACCACTAAGCCCTACTTCTAGTTTATATCTTGGTGTGAGTGTGCACGAGTTATGTTGTATATGTGTTTTTTCTCAATTGAACCAAAAAAAAAAAAAAAAAATGTCTCTTATTGTTAAATACATGAGCTTATGAAGTCAAAGTCTTGAATTCAAATCTTTTCCCTCATATTATTAAATGCATTGATTTTGAGATGGATTGTGCTTTGCATGACAGGTGAGAATAGTCTAATTCTAGACTTGGGTGGTAATAGACTTGTGACATTCATGTTTAGTCAAAAAAAAATTAAATAATAATAATAAAAAAGGTCTTGATTTCAGATTTGAATTTTTAGAAAGGAAAAATTGAAAGAAGATGAAACAATTCTCTAATTTTAAATCTGTCACGGTAAGAATTACAAAAACAAAAATAACGTGGGGGTGCTTTACAATTACATTGTCACATTATGTGTTAATTAACTAATTAATTAATTTTAATTTTTAATACTCCGTATAATTAAGTCTAGAGGCATCTACTGAGAGGCTACGATTGACCAGTCTCCGCAAGGCATTTGGACCTCATGCACCACATCCAACGCTCTCCATCACACGACTGTACGATCACGATTAAACATCTCTCCACGTGTATGGTCCTCAAAAACCTCCCATTTTTCTCTTCGTCCATAGGACAAATAAATTAAAATAAAATAAAAAAATAAAAACCCACAAAAACAAAAACACAAAAACACAAAAACAAATACGTATTCAGGGGAAGTACTTCTGAGACTCCAACCTCTGCACTCTCGGTCCCTCCGCCCCAGCAAACCACCGTCCATTCCACCATATATATCTATATATATATATATATATTCAACACACTCGTCTAGATTTAGGGTTCTCCTTCGATCTCGGAGAGACCGTGGAGCGTTGTTTGAATTATTGGTAATGCTGATCACTTGAATTTGTTTTTTGTTTTTGTTTTCAGAAGCTGAGACTTTGAAGGTATATTTCGATTACCAATCTGTTTTTTCGAAATGGATTTTCATGTTTTTTCGTTTTGATGTTTGTTTCCATCTCTGACACACTCTGTTCTTCGATTGGTATGTATATGATTATTGTGTGAATGCTTTTCTTGGAGCTAGTTCGTTGTGTTGAATTCTATGGGTTTTCTTTCTTTCTTTTTCCACCCTGAAATCTTCATGCATTTGTTATAGTAAATAGTGAACTTGAGAAGGGTTGTTTCATTGCATGGTATTGTTCAGAACTGTACTAGTGTACACTTATTTTATGTCATCAAGAGTCAAACATCCCTGTCATTGGGCACAAGTGATTTGCATGTCATAAATTCTTCATCTACAGAAGTAGGAAGTGAATTTTTCTTTGGGTAATTGTTCTCACACTGTTTAATTGGTATACATCAATTTTTACTTAATTTTGAAAAGGTTATGATATACTTCTAATTTATAATTTTTTTCCCTTTTAACTGGAGAATATGAGATGTGGCATCAATTTTTCAAAAGATAATTCACTATGTGCAACAATTAGTGTTCACTGATTTTAGTATACTTTTAAGGTTCCGCACTTCCACTCAATTTCAATTATATTTGCTTGTCGATTGCTGATTTTTGTATTTTATGCGAAGGTTGAGCGTTTCGTTAAATGTGTTTTAGTTTTTAGAAGATAAAGCTGATTGAATATTTGAATTGTATGTAGAAAGGCATTTTTTTTTTTGTTTTAAGCTATTTCTTGCTGATTTTTGCATGTCCGTCAATCGCAGCTCTAATATGATGATAGATGTGGTACATTCAGTTAGTAGTCCATTAATAGCATAAATTAATGATGGCATTTCAGCCAACCTTTTGGTTTGATTTGATCATATTCTTATAAGGCATGCTTTTCATTTGTTCCAGACATTGCTTTTTCTAGTGAATTTATCATAGGTGTTTATGAAAATAACACAGTATAATTTCTGTCATTAGGATTTAATTAGTGGATTCTGTTGGAGCTGTACAGTCCTTGAAAGATGAGTGCTTATATCGTTGGCTTCGTTGTTCCTCTTGTATTTACTCTTATTTTTCGGAACACCAAAAATGGAAAGAAACGGGGGTTGCCTGTTGACGTTGGTGGGGAACCTGGGTATGCAATTCGGAACCATCGGTTTACTTCCCCTGTGGAATCAGCATGGGAAGGTATCTCAACACTTGCAGATCTTTTTGAGCTGTCATGCAAGCAGTACAAAGACAAGCGCTTATTGGGAACTCGGAATTTGATTTCAAGGGAGAATGAAGTAGCCGAAGATGGAAGGTCCTTCGAGAAGCTTCATTTAGGAGACTATGAATGGCTAACCTTTGGTAAAGCATTTGAAGCTGTGTGCAACTTTTCTTCTGGTTTAGCCCAACTCGGGCATGAGAGGGAAGAACGTGTAGCAATCTTTGCTGATACACGAGAAGAATGGTTTATTGCATTGCAGGTGCTTTATCTTATATGTCCTGTTACATTTAAAAAACATCTATCTTTTGGTAACATTTATGAATTCTTTATTGTTTTCTTGACATTAAGTTAATTAAGTTCTATTATGTATATGATGTGATACTAGTTTATCTGAACTATATATTTCCTGGTGTACATTCTTTCATAGCATTGTTTGTAATGTACTAATCGTGCCAGTGAATTCCGTTAAAGTGAAGGCATTCATATTCCTTTAGCAAACCTAGTCCTTTTATTCTAATGAAGTTGTAATTTGTTAACCAAATTATCTATTGTTGGTGCCTTATACAGTTTTTCAAGTTATTTTGGTGTTCTTGTACCAGGGTTGCTTTAGGCGCAATGTCACGGTGGTGACCATATATGCTTCTCTGGGGGAAGAGGCTCTGTGTCACTCATTAAATGAGGTCTCTCTCTCTCTCTCTCTCTCTCCACACATGTACAGATATGCATATGTATTCTTTTTCTTCTACTGAGTGTTACCCTCATATCGATTATCTTTTTATGTTTAATCAGTTGAAATTATATTTAACTTCAATTTCTTTGGGTAGTGCCAAAAAAGGAAAGAATGTTGTTTATTTACGGAAAGATTGTGAAAAACGTATTAAGTTTTTGGGAAACTCTTGAAGTCTAGATTATACATACTTAACACTCCAGACTTCCACAGGAAAACATTCAGGTACCCAAGTTTTAGAGACTGTGTATATAACTGCTTGCAGGGATGCATATATAAGGTATCAACGTATACACAATACGATGATTCAATTGGCTTCACATCCGACGAGCACGGGATAATCAAATTACATTTTCCACAAGAAACTTATGTGCAGTTGGATTATAACCATAGTAACTTCAAGTTTTACTCGAAATCATGATTTCTCTGATGATTGGGTTGAGTGTTTTCACGACCAAATTTGCTCACACCAATATAGTTTAAACAGTCCTTAAAAAACTTCATAAAGTCCTATTTTTGTCTTGCTTCGTATCTTGGTGAAGTATGAACCTAATTCCTTATATTCAGTATTGTTTTCTTTAACTGAAATCATCAAGGTGGGTTATCAAGTGCACAGCAGTATGGAGTAGGTTATTAGCCATTGTACTTGTCAATTAATGCTCCAATTTTCTTACTTGTGTAAACCCTTAAGGTTCATCCAAATCATTTCAATCTACTTGTTGCCCTTAAGGTTCATCCAAATCATTGCAATCTACTTGTTGAAACAGTTTATTAAATGGAAGAAGATCATATTCTATTATATATTTTTAAAATCTCCATGGTGATCTGCATTATTCATCAATGTTGATATCTATTTCTTCTATAATGCAATTTTGGTATAATCTTATTGTGCTGAGAATTATCTAACTTAATGTTTGAATATTTTCTTCAGACAGAGGTTACAACTGTGATTTGCGGGCGCAAAGAACTGAAAAAACTTGTAGACATAAGCGGACAACTTGACACAGTGAAACGCGTAATATGTATGGATGATGAGATCCCATCTAATGTCGCATTGGTTGAAGGGAGCACTAGCTGGACAGTCACTTCATTTTCTGATGTGGAGAAACTTGGCCAAGCTAATCCTGTTGATGCAGATTTACCTCTTCCTGCTGATGTTGCAGTTATAATGTATACAAGTGGGAGTACTGGGTTGCCTAAGGTCTGTAGAAGCATCTTATTTGTGTTGCAGATTTTTTACGATTCAACCATCTGGATTGGTCTGGGTTTGAAAGCATTACTTTGAGAATATAAATTCTTCTGGCATGTAAAAGAGGCAAAACATAGAAATAAAAAGAAGAGGTGAAGGTGATAGCAGAGCCAAAAGTAGTAGCCAAGAGACAATGAGACATACCTACTGCTTTGGGCTGGAGCTGTTCATATTTACTGAGCTGTGGTCAAGGTTATTACGACTGAAGCTCAGCTCAAACATAGCTAATTCATCTCAAGGGGCTAAGTTAGGCCTTTTGATATACATAGTTGGCCCCCTCTTTAATAGCTCGGGCTTCTAGATTATATTGTATTTTAGATTAGATAGAAACTTGGTAAGTTAACATGGTATCAGAGTAGGAGGTCTTGTGTTCGAATCCCTAGAGGTGTGTTTCTGCACTGATGCCTGTATATTTTCTTACACTCATACGGTAGTTTGTTCCCATGCATCCTACAGAAGTTTTCACTCCGCCGCCCGCCGGGAGGGGGGGGGGGGGGATTTGCCCCCGTCTCTAACATCTCGGGATTTGAGATGAGTTGGTAAGTTAACAAGCTCAGCCTTGATCTAAGATTGATCTCGACTCAATTAAGCCTTATTCGAAGGACCTCAATTGGCTTTAATTTCAAGTACAATGTTGATTCTTTTGTTTGTTATGCATAAATTACTTATTAATTATCTCTCTGGTAAGATTTTGGATATAACGTTAGTTGAGTTGTAAACTAGGGTTTAGGTTAGATATGAGAGAGAGAAAAAGAGAAGAAGATGAAGAAGAAAGGTTTAGGGTTTTAATTAAATTACCCTACACCTTCTAACATATTGCTTTTATATAAGAAAGATAAGTCCAAGTACAAAACTACCCTTCAGGAAATAAAGAAATAACAAACACTGTAAAATAATAAAAATAATAACTCTAACACTCCCCCTCAAGCTGGAGCATACAAATCAAACATGCCCAGCTTGGAAGACAACTGTTGGAAGGATGGACGAGCAAGAGGCTTTGTGAGGATATCACCAAGTTGATCACTCGAACGAACATATGGAGTAATAAGCTCCTTCCGAAGCAACAAGTCTCGAATAAAGTGACAATCCACTTCAATATGCTTGGTACGTTCATGAAAGACAGGATTATTAGCAATAAAAATAGCAGCCTGATTATCACAGTACATCTCCAGAGGAACAGAAACATCAATACCAATGTCACGAAGGAAAGCACGAACCCACAACATTTCAGAAGCCGTATGAGCCATAGCTCGATACTCAGCCTCGGCACTAGAACGAGCAACAACATTTTGCTTCTTACTCCGCCAAGTAACCAAATTTCCACCAACAAATGTACAATAACCGGACGTAGACCGCCGATCAGAACGCGAACCAGCCCAGTCAGCATCACTAAAGCCAGTGATAGAGAGAGAAGCAGAGGGTTTATACAACAAGCCTCTACCAGGAGTACCCTTCAGATAACGGAGAATACGACAGACAGCATCAAAATGAGGGTGCCGAGGAGCATGCATGTACTGACTAACGACACCAACAGCATAAGCAATGTCAGGACGAGTAACAGTAAGATAGATTAACTTTCCAACCAGCCGACGATAGCGACCAACATCAACAAACAGATCACCCTGTTCACTATCAACTTTTACAGTAGAGTCCATAGGAGTATCCACAGGGCGTGAGCCTAAGAGACCTGTTTCAGACAAAAGGTCAAGGACATATTTCCGTTGGGAAAGATAAATACCCCGAGAAGACCGAGCAACTTCAATCCCAAGAAAATATCGAAGAACACCCAAGTCCTTAGTATGAAACTGCTGGCCCAAATAACGCTTCAAATCAGCAATGCCAGCTGAATCACTCCCAGAAATAATAATATCATCCACATAAACAATCAAAACAATGGTGCCAGCAGTGGAATGACGAGCAAAGACGGAATGATCAGAGGTAGAACGCTGGAACCCATATTCAAGAACAACAGCACTAAATCGATCAAACCAAGCTCGAGGAGACTGTTTCAAGCCATACAAGGCCTTTTTAAGGCGACATACAAGATGAGCATTCTCAGCAACAACATATCCTGGGGGTTGATCCATATACACCTCCTCCTGAAGATCACCATGAAGGAATGCATTCTTGATATCAAGCTGATACAAAGGCCAAGAACGATTAACAGCCACTGAGAGCAAGATGCGAACAGAGTTTAGGCGAGCAACAGGGGAAAAAGTCTCCAAATAGTCAACACCATAGGTTTGGGTGTAGCCTTTCGCAACCAGCCGTGCTTTAAGGCGTTCAATAGAACCATCAGGAAGATACTTAACGGTATAAACCCAACGACAACCCACTGTCTGTTTTCCTGGAGGAAGATGAGTAAGCTCCCAGGTGTGGTTCTTATGAAGAGCGCTCATTTCCTCATCCATAGCTTGTTTCCAGCCAGAAGAAGATAGTGCCTGCTTATAAGATGAAGGAACAGAAATAGAGGACAAGGAACAAGCAAAAGACTGCAAACAAGGTGAAAGACGATTATAAGACAAGAAATGAGCAATAGGATGTTGTGTACAAGTCCTTTTACCTCGGCGTAGAGCAATAGGTAAATCATCGTTGCGCAAGGAAGAAGGAGGCAAAACAGGATCCTCAGACCGAGAAGCTGTAGGAACAGGGCCATAAGAAATAACTCGTCTATCTTGAGATCGGTGATATACCTGCAATGGAGGGTTAGAAGGAGCTGAGGAAATTGGAGAAGTGACCACAGGTGGAGACATGGGCATCGGAAGAGTAGGAGAGGGAAAAGAATGCTCCCCCTCACAAGAAGATATGAGATCAGAAAATAGATTCTCACCTTGGGAGGAAAAGAAAGATGTAGACTCAAAAAATGTGACATCAGCACTCACAAAGTAACGACGAGAATCCGGACTATAACAACGATAGCCCTTTTGAGTACGAGAATACCCAAGGAAGACACACTTCCGTGCTCGAGGAGATAATTTATCCTGACCCAAATCAAGCACATGAACAAAAGCAACACAACCAAAAACCCGAGGAGTGAGGGAGAAAGGAGGCTGAGCAGGATAAACAAGAGAAAAAGGGGACTTATGATCCAAAACAGTAGAAGGCATCCGATTAATGAGATAACAAGCAGTTAAAACAGCATCACCCCAAAAATGTTTAGGTACCTTCATATTAAACATTAAAGTACGAGCAATATCAAGTAAATGGCGGTGTTTCCGCTCAGCCACACCATTTTGCTGGGAAGTGTGAGAACAACTAGTCTGATGAATAATGCCTCGATCAATGCAAAAAGAATTCATAAGGGTTTGGGTATACTCCAATGCATTATCAGATCGAAAAATCTTAATCCGCTTATTAAATTGAACAAGAATTTCATTATAAAATTGAAGAACAATTCTAGGCAATTCAGACCTCTCTTTCATTAGAAATAACCATGTCATTCGGGAATAATCATCAACAAAAACAACAAAATAACGAAAACCACTCAAAGTTGCAGTACGAGATGGACCCCAAATATCTGTATGAACCAAAACAAATGACTCAGACTGACGATCATGATTACTACTAGGAAAAGAACTACGGTGATGCTTCCCTAACTGACAGGCCTCACACTCTAATTTAGACAAAGGACTCAATAAGGGAATAGCAGTCTTCAATTTAGCCAAAGATGGATGACCCAAGCGGAAGTGCCACTGAAGAGGAGAAATTGTAGCAGACAAGGCAGAGGAACTGAGAGACAGGGAGTCACCGGGATCCAAAAGATAAAGACCGTCCTTCTCATGCCCCGAACCAATCTTCTTCTTGGTCTTGAGGTCCTGAAAAATACAAGAAGTAGGAGTGAAAACAATTTCACACTGTAAGGCTTTTGTCAACTGACTAACAGAGAGTAAATTAAATGGAAAATTAGGAACATAAAGACTAGAAGGTAAGGAGAGAGAGGTGGTGGGATGAAGAACACCTTGTCCATGAATAGGCCGAGAAGAGCCATCAGCTAACACGACATGATGATTAACAGGTGTTAAATCAGAAAAACAAGATGATAAACCAGATATATTTTTGTTAGCACCGGAATCAATAATCCATGAAGAAGGAGAAGCTGCTACACATGCAATATTACCTGAATTAGCTAAGGTAGCAGTAGAGGAAGAAGAAGGCTGTAGAGAAGGAAGTGTAGTGCGCAAGTGCTGGACAAGAAGCTCGCCAAGTTGAGTACTGAACGTATCACGAGAACCAGAACTAGAAGAAGCATATCCAACAGATGTGGGTTGTGACTGTGCCATACTCTGAGACTGTGCTACACCATCACTAACTTGATTCACATAATTCGGCTTACCGTATTTTTGAAAGCAGTAAGGTTCAGTGTGATTTGTACCCCCACAATAAGTACATTTCCTGTCACCACGTCCATTAAGGCGACCACCACCACCACGAGAACCACCACGAAAATTACGGCCTCCACGGCCACCGCGGAAACCACCACGAAATCCGCCACGGCTTCCACTGTTAGAGACCAAGGCAGTAGTCTCTGAAGAAGAAACAGGGGAACTAAGCAAGGGAGGATGCTGTCCTAAGGAAGAACGCAATAGCCGGGAATAGGCATTAGCAGCCGTAGGCAAGGTCTCACTCGCAAGGATCTGATCTTTAAAGCCACGAAGATCAGAGTCCAAACCAGATAATAAGCTAGCAATCATAAACTCCTCCCATTGCTTCTTCTGCTGCTCTAAATCAGTGGTAAAAGGCCTATGCTGCAATAATTGATCCCATAAATTCTTAAGTGTGCTATAATACTCAGCTAAAGGTTTCCCAGACTGTTTGGTGATGAAAATTTTCTCATATAGCTCATACACACGAGAAACATTACTCTGATGAGAAAAAGAATCGGCAATGGAGTCCCAAATTTTCTTGGAGGAGTCACAAAATTCAACGGTTGTAGCAATATCGGGATCCATACTATGCCAAAGCAATCCCATAACAGCAGAGTCCTCGCAAATCCAATCTTCATAAGTGGGATCACTAGCACTAGGAGGATTGTCAGTCAAATACTTCAACTTTCGATGAGCACGGAAATAAACTCTAACTGCATGTGCCCAAGCCATGTAATTTAAACCATTCAACTTTTTCGAAGTGATAGATTTAGGCAAATCATTGTTAACATTAAAAACTGGGAGTTTTTCTTCAGTCTTAGTACTGGATTTCTCTTCTGCCATCTCAAACACAAGGTTCAAACAACAAAACCAGATCTGGAACTAAACCAACAGACCCTTAAATCAGTCAACGAACCGATAACAGACTTGAGAAATAGCAAACCTCCCAAAACACTTGAGAAACCCACAAGAATATCAACAATCTGATGGAAAATCACATAACCAGACCTCTTTGCATAGCAAGATGACTCAGAGCAAAGCTACAATCACCATACCAAGGCAGCAAAACCAGGAAAACATGATAACAGGGGCCAAAACTTCAGGAAACACACAGCCGACCCTTCAAATCACATAAAAAGACAAGCAATTGTGATCCAAACATCAAAACAACTCCAAAGCCACTCAAGAATCACCTAGTCGGCACCCATAGAGACTACCCCAAGCAACAAACTCGAGCCAAAGTCTCAAAAATTTGAGTTTCAAAAAATCGCACTAAAATCTGGGAAAAATATAAGAAAATTCAAAAATCATACCAAACGACCTCGGATCGCAACGAAACTTCACCAGAAATTTTCCCTAGGGGAGTCGACCAGATTGGGGAGATCAACTCACCCTGCTGACGTCATATGCTGACGTCAGCATCTACTCTGATGACGTCAGCAGGTCTGTGTTGATGATATCTTGCTGTGCTCCTCTTCTATTTTTCAGATTTGTCACACAAGAATCGATTAGGAGGCTCTGATACCAAGTTGAGTTGTAAACTAGGGTTTAGGTTAGATATGAGAGAGAGAAAAAGAGAAGAAGATGAAGAAGAAAGGTTTAGGGTTTTAATTAAATTACCCTACACCTTCTAACATATTGCTTTTATATAAGAAAGATAAGTCCAAGTACAAAACTACCCTTCAGGAAATAAAGAAATAACAAACACTGTAAAATAATAAAAATAATAACTCTAACAACGTTATATTTACCAATTTTTATTTTTTATTTTTTAAAAGACAAAACATTGTACAACCTATTGGTGGATTAGTCATGTAAGGTATCTCTAGGTGAAAGCTGCGCATGTAGGCTCTGATGCAGGTTTCAGGGGCCTGGGCTCGACTATCCCTATGGGTTGCTATGTTTGTAGTTGTTGGCAGATGGCTGCAATTTTCATGCATGAAAAGATTGCAAGTATGGGATTATGGAATTTACTCTGTTTTCATAGTATAAGTATACTGGTTGTTTCTTATGGTATTTAAGAATGTCTATCTGACATGATGTTAATAATCATTTTGAATTTTTTTCTTTGTTCTCTTTAATTTGTCTATGGTGAGTAACAGGTATTTTTTTCATGGTGTTTCCATGTTCAAAATTTTCAAAATGGTTTGATATCCAAATAAGATTTTTCTGCATTGTTAACCCATGTTCATTGTTTCATTACTTCGACTTCATGCAGGGTGTAATGATGACACATGGCAATGTCCTAGCTACAATTTCTGCAGTCATGACAATTGTTCCTCGCATTGGAACCAGGGATGTTTATTTAGCATACCTACCCTTGGCTCATATCCTTGAACTAGTAGCTGAGGTATGGAAACTGTAAACTGGTTAATTTCTGTAACTAGAGTAGTTCCCTGGAAATTTTGTTACCATTCATGATCAAAGATTCATCTATGCTAGTGTTTAACAAATTTAATGTCTATATGTAGAATGTAATGGTTGCAGCAGGATGTGCTATAGGATATGGATCCCCTTTGACTCTTACTGATACATCAAACAAGATAAAAAGGGGAGCAAAAGGGGATGCCACTGCGTTAGGTCCAACATTGATGGCGGCTGTTCCAGCAATTCTTGATCGTGTTCGTGATGGTGTGCTCAAGAAGGTTTGTGAATATTGGTGTATGCATATATGGATACATACATACATACATATATGTATATAGAGTCCCCTTCTTATGAGGTTAACTTCACGTAACTTTGCGTTAGGTCACCCTCCAAAACTCCACCAATGACTTGAATTTTGTAAAGCCAACTGTTGGATTAGATCTGCTTCATATGAAGGTCATGCATGCCAAAAATCAAGTTGATTCGAGATTGAGAGCTTCTTCATCTATAAATTTCCAAAACGAGCTATTGTTATTGATTAAAAAATGTAAGTTTTGGATCGAATAGCAATCAGTCTTAGATCAACTTGATTTTTTTCATGCATCACCTAAATAATAAGGCTATCTAATCCAACGGTTGGTTTCGCAAAATACAGGTCACAGGTAGAGTTTTAGAGGGTGAGCTAGTGCCAAGTTACGTTAGGTTCACCTCATCAGATGGGGACTCATCTATTTATATATTTATTTTGAGTGCGAAACTTCATTTCCGAATATAAGGTCCATTTGAAAAATGCTGAATGTCCCTTACAATTCAGGTAAATGCAAAGGGTGGACTATCCAAGAAATTGTTTGATTTTGCATATGCTCGTAGGTTGTCTGCAATGAATGGCAGTTGGTTTGGGGCTTGGGGCCTAGAAAGGCTTCTATGGAACTTTCTTGTGTTTAGAAAGGTCCGAGTGGTTCTGGGAGGTCGTGTTCGTTTTTTGCTATCTGGAGGTGCTCCTCTTTCTGGTGATACTCAAAGATTTATCAACATCTGTCTTGGGTTAGTATGACCATAGCAATTTTTTGTTGATCTTTACTCAATATTAGTATCAACCTTGAATTTTAGGTATTTAAATGCTGATAATTTAAAAGGTTATATTGTTATCTCAGTCCATAACCACAAAAGAACACTAAAGCATTAGAATGAGTGGCCTACTAACAAAGATAAGGTAGTTGAAGCATAGTCTCTTAGAGTCATGAACTCATGATTCTTAAAAACTTCTAATTTTGGGCAAGTTGTGGCTTATGGGAGTTGCTGTTATTTATTAATTTCCTTAGAAGCAAGAACCTTCCACCAAGGGTTCCAAAGCAAGGGTCTCGCTTTGGAACCACGCTTCCTAGTGAGAATCTTGTAAGAACTGCAATTCTCTCTCAAGAGAATCACATTTCTAACAAAGACGGAACTTCGTGAGGCATGGGGGAGGGTAGGCCCATGACCTCTAAAGTTTAGGAATCACTTATTATATGAAATGTAAGATATCTTTTGATGACTTAGATTATTAAATTTTTTTGTACAGTGGCCCCATTCAACTTAATTTCAATTCCTATTTATGTTCCTATTTCTATACTTAGTAGTTTGCTTAAAATTTTTTAGGAAATATGATGCTTTCTCCCGTTGTCTACATTAGTGTAGCTTCTCATAAGAGCACTCTCATTCCTCACACAATTTTCTTTCTTGAATTCCTATATAATTCTACTAAGTTAAAATAAATAAATAGTTGAATTATATCTATCATGATACTATATTAGGTAACACGGTGTACACAAACGCTTCCTACACACCTTAAACCTTTGTCTCTTATGTGTGCCTTCGCTTTCCCATCTCTGTTCTTGCTCCCAATCTAGCCACCACTTTTGATTTGTGCTTCTATATTAATTTCAAATGGATCAAGCTATGCTTTCTCTCTCTCTCTCTTGTGACATAATTTTGTTTTGCCGTTTCTTTTGTTCTTGATATTGAACTTTAATAAATCAAAATTTTATTTTCAGTGCTCCTATAGGTCAAGGGTATGGTCTCACTGAAACTTGTGCTGGTGGGACATTTTCTGAGGCCGATGATACGTCCGTTGGCCGTGTTGGTGCTCCACTTCCTTGCTCATTTATTAAGGTAAGACATCTGTGAAATTGTTTCACCTCCAAGTGTTTCAATTTTTTTTGATGAAGTAATTTTTGTATTGGAAAAAAAGGGGCATAGCCCAAGTACATAAGGCATATACAAGCACTAGCCAAAAGAAAAAGGAAGAAGATACAAAGGAAACCCCTGTCTAAAGCTTAAGTGAATCTAAAAAAGAAACAAAAGAGGGGTTGTGGTCATTAGTGTGACTATGAAACCTCCCAAGTGTTTTAATGGAGGACTTTTGGGTCAACTTATGAACTTTTCTTTGGATATTAGTGGGAATGTGGGAAGTCCATTAGGTGGTTTATGATTAGTTTCATAGAGGACTTGGTTTGGTGCTTTTCTAGATGCCCATGGAATTTGAAATGTTTCATTGTATTTTGAATTTTTTAATGGCCCAATTCAAGATGATGGATTTGTAACTCAAATGATATTTAAAATATAATAAGAGGCATTCAATTTCCATGTGACAACTGGACATTCATTCTTGTTTAGTATTAGATTTATTACCTTTAATTTATGTTTATGAATGCAAAATCATAATGAGGGGTTTACTCCCCCGCAAGGTGAGGCATGGTGTGAGCCTCAAGTCTAGAGGTGTAACCTTTTCAGTTGCATACATTTCATAACTACAAGTATTTAAAAGATGAATATGTGTGTCTTCATGAATATATATATATACCCCAAAAATGTTTTAAAAAATCATAGATATTGCCGAGAAACAAGAATCCTCAAAAGGATGTAATAGGTGATCGTAGAAGTTAAGAGTGCTGGCCAAAATAAGTCATCAAGAAGATGACTAAAGAAGTCCTATGAAGCATAAGCCTCCCAGGATGAAGCATGAAAAATCATCAAAGGCATGGAAGTGTAAGCATTGGCTTCTAGTTTGTAAGGTTTAGACCTCTGGGGACTCCAATAAGATGTGAGCCTCACATACTGAGGCATAGATAGCGTAACAATGGTGAAAAGGTGTATACCTCAGCTTTTATACTTTTCAAAACCATGGCCCCATTTTTTGTAATGCATTTCTGATTTTATATCTCACCTCATCCTCTGGCTGGACCGCTGTACTTTGGAACACCTTTTGAGACTTTAATTTTAATGTCTTGTTTTAACTTGATCTTTCATAAGATGTTCTGAAATTATATTTTGATCCACTATTTTTTATCAAATTGAAAATTTGTTATATCCCTTTCCTGAATCTGTAATTGTTAAATACATTTGTGCATTTGAATGTTACCTTAATTTTTAAAGGGAGTATAACTCACATAAAGGTAGTTTTAGACATCGACTTTTATCATGTTAGTTTGCATGTTAGTCTTGCATGTTTTCTTTAAGTATATAATTTGTGTACCAAGAATATGAATAGTAGTGGTTTTTTGGGTAATTTGGCTTGAAAGAAATGCGAGGATCTTTGAAGATAACTTCTTTGATTCATATATGGGATAGGGTGCATTTCTTTGGATCATTTTGGGCTTATTCATCTAAGGAATTTGTGGATACTCCTTTTTTTTTTTTGAAGTCTGACTGGAGGGCTGTTTGTTCGTAAGTTTTGGTTTTGTTTTGGTCCTTTTTGTTGGTTGTTTAGTTTTTGGTGGACTTCTTGTCCTCCTCTTGTAACTGTTTTCCCTTTATTAATAATATTCCTGTTGTTGTTGATGAAAATATATATATGAATAGTAGTAGTTGCAACACATGTCCATTAGTCTCAGATTACTCCCTTGGGTTTCACTTCATCTCTTTGCTGTATTAATGTCCATGACCTCTCTTGCTCTCAAATTTCCCTATGCTCTACTTACACTTTATAACACATTATTGGGGTTTTATGAGATAATTCAATGTGCTGCAATAAAAATTTCTCGTTGAAGATTTTGAAGTGTACTTTTAATTTGATCAGCTCATAATGATGGTTTAATCATGACTACTACAATCAGTGCATGGAAATAATAAGCCTACTGAAATTAACATGTCATCTTCTCAATTTCAGTTGATTGATTGGCCAGAGGGTGGATATTTAACAAGTAATTCACCAATGCCTCGAGGGGAGATAATTATTGGTGGTCCCAATGTTACAGTTGGATATTTTAAAAATGAAGAAAAAACAAATGAAGAATACAAGGTAGAGTTTCAAAGTTTTCAACTTGTATGTCTTTGTAGGAATACCTACCAAAGAAAAAAGTCAGCTAGGAGTAATAAACTATTTTAAATCTTTTGTTGTGAAAAAGGTTGATGAGAGAGGAATGAGGTGGTTTTACACTGGTGACATAGGGCAGTTTCATGCTGATGGTTGTCTTCAGATAATTGACCGTAAGAAGGATATAGTTAAACTTCAGCATGGAGAATACGTCTCCCTAGGAAAGGTACGAATTTCATGGAACAATATGTTACTTTTTGTCAAGTTTTCACTAGGGACTGATGTTTTCACAAAGGACTGATGTTTTCCCAACAGGTTGAGGCTGCTCTCATAGTCAGCCCCTATGTCGACAATATCATGTTGCATGCTGATCCTTTTCATAGTTATTGTGTGGCTCTTGTGGCGGCTTCGCAGTCCACATTAGAGGACTGGGCTAAGAGTCAAGGAATTGTTTTTATTGATTTTTCTGACCTGTGCCAGAAAGAAGAAACCATGAAGGAAGTACATGCGTCCCTGATAAAGGTATAATCGAAATTTCAGTATTTTCTTCAGATTGGGCATGATGTTATAAATGTTAACTTGAGCAAAAATGAGGGTCCCCTCATCTGCTTTCCATGAGCCTCCTTTCACTTTATACATCTGTGGCACATTTTCCAATTATTATGGCATTTGCCTATGCCCAAGTTAAAAAGATCAAAAGAGAGTAATTTAAAATAGGACAGCTAAAACTCTAGCAATCTGTCATCCAGTTGCACATCTGAAAGAATGTTCAATTTTAGTATTAAAAAATTTATACTTATTTTTATATTACTTTTCACCTTCTTTTTTATTTTTTTTTAAAGGAAAATTATAAGAAATAGTGGTTGAAACTTGAACAAAAAAGAGTTTCGTTTTAAAGCATGTTTTATTGGTCGTTTTCTATCAGTTAAATAGAGAAACAATTTTGCATTTGAAACGTTGCAAGGAGTAATCTAAATAAGCCTTGATTCATTGTACCCCTTTCCAGTGTCAGTGGGAGTTTTGCATACTTGTTCCATAGGCCTGGCCAATTAGTCCATAGCAATCATTGTTCCTGGTAACATTGCGCAGGTATAGTCATTCAATTTCATTTGGAGGAAAAATGTTGGTGCTGGTATCCCTATGTGCTCGACTTCTCTTAATTAATATGGTTGAGCACATGTTCATAGACCGTAAGCATATGAGGGTGGCTTCTCTGAAACCTTAAAAGCCTTTATTGCTTCTTCTTTTTTGCCTGCCCCTGCCATAAAACATTATATTGTCGAATTTAGGATCCGACTTAGTTCAATATTGTTTTATTACTTTATTTCCTGGTCAAACTTCATCTACATAGTACTTATATTAGCCTCCCTAGGTTTTAATTTTTTACTCCGTATTAATTAAATGGCCATTCATAAAGAATTACTATCTTAAAGTGATCGAATCATCTATTTCTTTTATCAAGCATGGGGTAAGTCTTAGAATTCATTTTTCACTATATACCATACTGACAAAGTCGGTTACTTCTTGCAACTGATCACCCTCAATGTCTTTCTTCTTATGGGAGTGTTTTTGTTCCCATCCGCATTAATGCAAGTTGTCATTTTGGAAATACTTTCAAATACCAACTGAGAGCCTATTAAATTTTTGTAATTCAAGTTGATTGGTCTGATTCGGACACACAGTAATAGTATTATCAAGAACATACACCCATGTGAGTAGTGACTGTTCTGAAAGTTACATAGTGCTTGCCCTAAATTGATATCTCATTAAATTTTTGTCTGTCTGCATTAATTCAAGTTGTCATTTGGGAAATACTTCCAAATACTAACTGACAGCTCATTAAATTTTGAAATTTAAGTTGATTGGTCTGACACGTGACACACAGTAACAGTATTATTTTTCGTGCACTCATGACATGTTAAAAAATAAAACCAAAAGAAAAATGAAAATCATGTACCTGCTATGAGTTAATTTACTTTTGTTGTTGTGTAATTAAGTTATTATTAATATTATTATTGAATACCATACAGGCGGGGAAGAAGGCACGTTTGGAGAAGTTTGAGATCCCTGCAAAGATCAAATTACTTGCTGAAGCATGGACTCCTGAATCTGGATTAGTCACTGCAGCTCTCAAAATCAAGAGAGAGGTCATTCGGAAGACATTTTCCGAAGAACTCTCAAAGTTATACACATCGAGATAATTGAGAAAAAACTCGAGTCTGTTTGGAGATTGTGCAGAATCTTAATGACTGGATGAGCCTTTGTGTAAGATGCTGCACCTTGTTATCTTCAGTTTTTTCAATTTTTTTAAATCAAAAAAAGAAAAAAAAATTATTAAGTTTAAGCTATTGTACTCTTAAAACAATTTTTGTTTCCCTTTTTATTTTCATTTTTGTCAAGAGCTAATGTTGGATAAAATCTGCCTGTTCAAACTTGAAAGCATTAGCAGATCAATCCACCCTCTCTTAAATAAAAAATGAATGAAATTAGGTGAGAGTTATTTTTAATGTAGTTTCCATACATAAATTTGTAAATTAGTTTGCAGCATGGGAACTGAGAACTTTCCATATTTACCTATCACTTGGTTGCGCAGTCCTGAGAAGTGTTTGAAGTCTGACTTCTTTATGCAACGATGCTCATAAAATAGGCCAAAAAATGGTGAATGTTTTAATGATTTGTAGAAAATTTGTTACATATTATGTGGGCATCACCTGCTAAAACAAAGCAAAGTCGAAATTTGAATTAGATCGCAATCATCGGCAAATTACTACGGTCTCGATTCTATTTAGAAAAAGACCCAGCAATTGAAGCCTGCATTATTATTCTTTTGATTTTGCTATGCCTCTCTGACCATATTAGTTTGGCACTTTCAACTTAAATTCATGTTTTGGTGCAGCCATTTACCATACTTTGCACATAACCAAACCATCTCAACCTTTTCTTTTCTTTTTTTTTTTTTGGTTATCATAAAAAATTCTTCATCTGCACTTTAGCAACAGAATTTTAGGGATATGGTTTCCTGGACTATCCAGCATTTTACAGAAACACGTAGGGAGCCATTTTTTTTCATTTTTTTGCTAGATACCACTGAAAGGAGCCAATTGCCTAATTTTGAATTATTGCATTTTTTTTTTTTTTTATAGGCATCATTGGGGCCCAGAAAAATTTGAAAATAAAAGGAAAAGAAAAAAGGAAAAAGGGCACCCCCCAAAAAAAAAAAAAAGATCAAAAAAAGAAAAGGAAGGAAACTTTAGTTTTATTGGTTGTTAGTTGGTAGTAAGTTTGGAGAAGACTGCACAATAAAGAGACCCACATCCAACTTTGGTCCATGATGTGAACTTGACTTGAAGCCAACCAAAATGGAAGCAACACCCCCCCTTTCCCCATGTGACCAGTAGTTTGTTTGTTTCCATCACTTTAATCCCTTTGGGATGTTTCCATGGACGCTCTTGCATTCTCTTAAACCTTTTCCATTCACTTATATATTTATATTAGAATCTCTCTCTCTCTCTCTCTCTCTCTCTCTCTCTCTCTCCACACCCACACACAATATGCATGTGTGTGAGTACTTAGGGACAAGTTTGTGTGGTGTACAGCACAGTGTTTTGAAAGGGAAAAATAGGAAAATTAAAATTGTTTTTTCAAGTGAATCTTAGTAGGGCCTTAAAATCACTGAAAAGGGTATGAAAATTCGGACTAAGTAGTATGGATGAACCGTAATCCCCTCTTGAGCAAAATAATACATGTCATGTACTAGTTTGGAAAGTGGGAATGGGAAAATGACAAGGGGGAAAAAACTAGGTAAATGCATGCCCTAGAAGAAAATGGGAAATATGATGAGGGAAAACAATTTTCAGAGAATTGGATACTCCTAAAGAAGAAACGAAGGGCGAACTTCTATCAAAGTGGATGAGGCATTAAAACTCAAAATCAGAAATGAAAAATGTGGAGGGAATTTTCCATAGATGCTGCACAAAAATGGAAAATCCACTTCAAAATGCTTCTAGTAACACTATCGACAAGGTGGTTATGTTCATTGCAATGGGATTATTAAATTTTCTTGAAAAGGACATTGTACAACGATTTTTTTATTTTTTATTTATCTTTTTTTAAGCATTATATTAGAACTATGATGGTAGATTGGTGGATGTGCTTGTATTAATGCCAGACAAAGTAGTCGAAAGGATATTAATTCATCCTTTCTTTTACATTTAACGTAAACGCAAGATAAATTCAAAAATTATTTTGACACGGAACTGAGGTTTAGCTCCCATTTTGAAATTATTCGGTAGATAACTTCTTGACATGTCTAGCATATGCTATGTGATGGAATGTTTCATCTACTGTGAGACACATGAACACATTAATACCATGTCGTTAAAAAATAAGCTTAATTAAATATGTCTCCATGATTCAAGATTTAATCAGAATTTTTTTAACATTGGATTTTAGATATTGGTGGAATAATTTCTTGCTCCCATCATGCAACTCAAAAAGGTAAAAACTATCTTGATTAAAGAGGCAGTCAGCTGAAACATGGGATTTATGTTAATCCAAAGGAAGACATTTGGTTTCTTGTGTGTTTCCAATGAGGGGTAAGGTTTTTGGTTACCACAACATGGGGAGGATTACTAGGGAAGAAAAGGTCAGAAAATTGAGAACTTGACCATAGAGAAAAGGTCAGCAAATTGAGCAGTCAGCAATGACCAAGTAGCAAAATGTCTCTGTATGGCTGCCCAAAACATAACCCACTTATTAACTTATTCAAATATATATATATATAGAGAGAGAGAGAGGTGGGCCATGCTTTTGATGACCAGGCTTACATTCTCTAGAGTATTATATATATATATATACAAATAAAAAAAGTAGTTGCACCATATATATTGAAGGAGCTCATTTTTCCTCTCTCTCTCTCTCTCTCTCTCTCTCTATACTCTCACTTTTCTCTTGCTGTGTACTTCACCTCCTCTAAACATTTATCACTGAGCGCAGCTGCTCCTAGCTACCAGCATGAATGAGTGCAGAGAAGATAAGCCATGCTGTTATTTCCACCCCCAAGAGGTGGTTGTAGGAGTCTGTCCCCTATGCTTGAATGAGAGGCTTCTCATCTTGGCTTCAAAACAAGGCCACTACAGAACTCATCAGAGTGTCACACACAGGAAGCCCCCTCTGTCCTTTCCAAAGATCTTTGCTCTGCCTTCTTTTCTCCATCGCCTTGAGTTTCGCCACTCGAAATCCGATGACTTCGATCATGATGATGCCTCCACCAGTCAAGAAGGTATTCATTGTTTTTCTTCTCTCTCTTGCAAAATCCAAGTTAATTTCCATGTCGAATTCCCATCTACATATAATATGTGTGCTCTCAAAAGCTTTGCATATATGTCATTGGCTTTGTGCTATGGGAAAAATTATGTGGAAGGAATAATAATATAGCTGCATATATAGGAAATTGTGAAGAATTGGAGATGTAGGAGTCATTAATTCATCCTTTAGATTAATCTGTAACATCGAATTTACCGGAAACATGCCTCCAAAAAATTCAGGTTGTGACGAAATTTTGGCGACAAAGTCAAGAATAATTCTTGGAAAAGATTCAAGAATTGATTTGTGGCTTAAAAAAAAAAAAGCATAGGACAATTGTGGAAATTATACATGTAAAATATGACGCATGTATACTCTTTATTTTTTAATTAAAAAAAAACCATTTACGAACGTCTAGAAAAATCATTTGTAATTTATTCAGAGTGATTCCAAATTTATGGGAGTACTATCATAATTAAAATTCATAAAAATGGAGAAAAAAAATTGAAATACTTAAACTGTACACCCGATAATTCAGATTAGAGGGACCCGTTGGGCCACGATTAGTATCCGTTAGGTGTCATTTTTGACTAACCACTTTCATAGCACTTTAATCAAATTAAAGTGTAATGTGCTAAATATATAGATACAAGAATATAACCTTTACAAGGCTATAGATGTAACTTTTTACCACATCATAAAAAGGATAGATTTCCATTTTTTTCTCCAACTTTTGGCATCCATCATCACACTTCAAATTTAGCTTTTGCAGATTCCTTTATATCAATAAAGTTTGAAGACAATGGTGTTGGCTCATGGGAGAAGAGCAAGAGCAAGAGCAAGAGCACAAGCACAGTGTCTAAGGTGTCTCTTGAGCAATGCAACAATATGTCATGGAATCACAGCTTCAGCAAGGAGTCCAAGAGTGTGATAGAGCATGCCAAACCGCGTGCCTCCTCTCTTAGGTGGCGAAAGCGGATTGGGCACCTCTTCCAACTTGTCAGATGGAAGAGGTCCAATAAGGGGAATGTGGGCAGCAAGGTGGAAGGGGTTAAGGTGAGGAAGGGTTGGATAAGGACTCTGACAAAGAGGAGGACCAAGGAATAAAGGGCTTCACTGTACAGAATGAGTCAAAAGGGACACCCCCCATCTTTTCCTCCACCTCCCTCCCCCCCCCCCATTGGTGTGTTGGGGCTCAATGTCATTGTAAGTCATATAAATTATTGAGATGGTAAAGTCAATATAGCCCTTTTTTTTTTCTTTTTTTTTTTTACACATTTTTAAAAATGTGCTTCTGAATTCTTGGAGTTCTTGTAATTTTTTTCTTCTATTTTTCTTCTCTAAATAACAAATGTTGTTAAAGAAATCCTAAACTGTTTTTGACGTCTCTCTCTTCGACTCCCCTTAATTGCGTCTCTTACTATGGGAAAAAAAAAAAAGAAAAAATAATGAGGGACCATGTACTTGAATTCAGGCACAGTTACCATAGGCCTAAGCCGAGGCCACTAGACCACCCATTGCAGTGTTTCTCTCGCTCAACACACGCTTATAATCTCTCACAATTGCAAGCCAAAATGGGTAATACTAAATTATTATTAGAAATATTTGCAAGTTCCTTTAAATACATTATATTGTAAGACCCCATGTTAGGTTCTCATAGTGGGAACCAACGGGGCATAAGGGCCCATACATATAGTGCTAGAACTTGTCTCATAGTTGTCTTAGTGGTAGAATCTCTTGTTCCTTCTCAAAGAGCACTCAATGAAATTGTAGAAGAATGCTACATGCTTTAGTTCTACATAATGTGTTTCATGACATTTTTTTTTCCTTTTCCCCTTTCCTATTATTGAAATTTTCTGCCCACGTGCATGTCGCTATGTGGGCACAACTGCCCAGCAGGGCCTAGCCTGCCTCATTTTGTTCAATAGTGCCCTTCACATTGTAACACAGGGCTTATAGGGGCAATTTGTCCCCATTGTTGGCTGTAGCTATGGGACCACATTCCATTGAGATAGGACCACCCTCATTGTCGAGAAAAGCTTCAAATGGGTTGGAGGAAAATGACACGACATAAATCCCCACCCAACTGCATCAACAACACAAGAAGGAGAAGAAGATCGAAGATGATGAAAAGAAGCGAGCTAGGCTTAATTCAATTTGTTTGGTCATGAGTAAGGTTCCATCAAAATATCATAGGAAAAAGTATGACACATATTTTCCTTCATGATGGTGACAAGGGGGATGGCACCAAGGATTTTTTGGCTCGGCGATCGCAAAGAGATTGATTAAGAAAGAAACAATTGGATTAATCCAATTGCTTCTCTTCATGCTAGGAAACAAATCCCATCTAATTTAATAAGAGTAATATTTGAAAGATGTGGATAAATAGGCACATTATGATAAAAATACCACTAAGACATTATGTTCCTTTTTTTTTTTTCTTTTTTTTTGATGTGGGAATCCTACCAAGGCAGGGCTACTTAGTGACCCACCCTGACAGGTAAAACCCCGGATGTACAAGTCGCCCTCTCTGACCTGCACATCATTTGAGTCGCGGAGTAACCACACCAGTGAGGGATTGAACTTGTGGCTTCTGAATTTACGGTTCGTCACAAGCCCGCCTATTACCACTGAGCTATCACGGGAGAGGGACATTATGTTGCAAAATAAAAAACGGAATATTTTTTGTTTGGAAAATAATTTTTATGCCCATTTGTCTTTGACAGAAGCTTTCTTGGGAAAATTTTCTTAGAAATGTGAAGAGAAATTTTATGCTAAGCCAAAGAAACATGACAAATTTGTCCGAAACTCTACAATTTAGAGTCACTTTGGCAAAAAAAAGGAAGGAAAAAATGTCAAAACAAATGCGCGTCGGACAAAAAATGGAGTTGAAGTTTCTTATGGGGTTTGAATTTCATTTTTCCGAGAAAAACGACGAAGTTTCTTATGGGGTATGAATTTCAACCTTCCAAGCAACTTTATTGAAAATAGAATGCGAATTTTTTTTCTCAAAAATTAAAGAAGACTTACACATATATGACAAAGTTAACAATGAACAAATTTCAATTGAGCATTAACAGTGTCAATGATATGGAAATGTATTCATAACCGACTCATGACAAAGATGGGCTACCAATAATCAGTTAGGTTATTTTGAAAAACCCATGTCAATTATATCCATGCTTACCGACGATAAACGATGATTACAATGAATTTGTCTTGACATATTCTTAATCGATCGTCATATTTATTGCTAGTTTTTATTTTTTATTTTTGGCTAAGTAGAAAGGGCAAGGGGGAGACCAATGATAGCAATCCACCCTTAGACGTTAGTTACCATAAAAGCCTTTACCCGTTAAGAAATGTCCGGTTTGAGTCATAGTTATTGCCCAAAGGGCGAGCCCGTCATCTCAGTACCACTTTAAAGGTCTAGCGGGTACACAGCTGGCTAGAATGGAAAGGGGTTCAAAAGTGGTACCATGCCTCGAACCCGCGATCACTTGAAACCAAAGCCTTCACCACTAGGGTACCACCCTTGGTGGTCATATTTATTGCTAGCTGAAGACAAAGTAGAGAAGTTGCGAGCAAAATCTTTGATGGGTTAAGATTCACTATTTAAATTATTTAATTTACGCTATGTTTGGATAAGGAATTCGTAGTTGGAATTTGTCTCTAAAATTGAATTTGTAAAAATTTTATGAGAAAAACTCCTTATAAAATTTTTACAAATTCAATCTCAAAAACAAATTTTACCTACAAATTCTTTATCCAAACATCGCATTATCGACTTTTTTAATTCGAAATGTCTCCATAACTGAACTTGAACTTGGCATTCATAGTATACCATAAGGTATAAGGTATATATGATGGCATGTATGCCATTTCAGCCAAAATAATTTTAAAAAAAAAAAAATCATCCATCATACATAGTAGCCCTTGGAATCAGAGATAATTATGTAATTGGGTGTTTGTCACATGTCTACAGCTTTCTTATGACATACATGTTTACATCGAGACTTAAAAGTAGTTTTATTAGCTTCTTTCCATGTTTCAACAACCCTACACCGCTACACGGCTACACAACAACCACCACCACCCCACCACAAGAAAAAGAAAACAAAAAAACACATTTTTTTAACAAATCTCTCCTTTTTCATTTTATAAGCAGTTTTCAGCTTATGTGTCAGAAAGCTTTATTACTATATTGGCTTAAAAAATAGGAGATAAAAGATGTACATAGAAATTGGAAAAAGAAATGTAAAAGTTGGAAAAGAGAAAGGAAGGTGGGGAGGGAAAGGAAAGGAAGAGGGTTGGTTAGGGAGAGGACCCCTCTGGCATCTCGTCCACAAAATTTCAAGAGAACGTGGTCAGAAAAACAAAGGGGCGGCATCTTTATTTTACTTTCATTCTAAGAAAAAGGGTCTCCTTTTGGGAGCTCAAGTCAAACCACCTTTTATGAGGGCACATTGTTTGGTCACACCTAATGGGAGAGTGAAGTTCTATCCCAAAGATATCCAAAGTATTCGTAAATAATATTAGCATTTAAGACTTTAGACACCTTGGTAGGCCTCTAGGTAGCATAATCTTTAATATAATTGGCTTCTTTTGTCCTCCTTTTCTTCCCTTATTTTCTCTTTATTTCAACAGTTCACATGACATGATTTTTCTTCCTTGAATTTCTCTCTAGGGCCCAATTTCCTAATCTCTTCTGCTTGGTTGCCGAGACGTGTGTTCATCCCCCCCTCCCTTTTTTCTTCTACGACTTTTTTGTAACCAAACAATACCGGCGACGAGTAAAGTCGTGTAAGTGTTTCTAGAAAACTCACACTGCCATTGCACTTGCATCACTAGGAGACTAATGCATGTTTTCTTCTTACATATTCTACAATTAATCTTCCAATTTAAGTAGAATGTTTGGTTGTACCCACATTTCTAGCAAGTTTTGTACGTACTTTGCTAATGTACGTAGCAACTACCAACATCACGTCTCATTCAAATGTATCAAACAATCAATTCGTTGCTCTTTCAAGATTTTATCTCTCATTGGAATTTTGGAGTCTAGAAACGAAATGGTTAATTGATTACTTAAAATATATGCATGCTTCTAAGTTGAGGTAGATGGGCCACTGGGGTCCTTATGACCTAATGGTACCCGGGTGGATTGGGGTGTAGGCATTTTTGGAGTCGAATTCCCTCAAAAGAAAAAAGAAAAGATGATGTAGATGTGAACATGATTTATAATTGGTATGGTGCAAATTGTATGGGTAAAAATTTATTTGATTTAGTTTTTCAAAATTATTATATAAACTTCTGAGTTTCCTTACAAGGAAAATCGGATCAAGAATGAGGAAACACAGATTGGAACGAGTCCCAAAAATGTTACTCGAGTGAGAAACAGGAATTGGGTTTTTAAAAAACCAACAATTGGAATGCAAAATGGAAAACGGAATGCTTTTGACCAACAATTGCCATTGCAAATCCAATGCCACTATGATTTATGGCACTCCCAACGTACGTTGGGTGCTTCCAATGTCATTTCACATGCATTCTTGGTTGTGTTGTTTCCTATCTAATTTTTCCCATTTCCAAATCCATATCCGGTGAATCATAATATGCTGTCCGAGTAAGGCCCGATTGGTGTATGACTATAATGTGTTTTACATAATATTTAAAGCAAAAATTCACCATCTTGAATAAGGACGTCATTTAGAAAAATTGGCCGAACAGGAGTATACCCTCCGACTGTGGGCATCTCAAGTCTAGTGTAGACATTTTTCTCATTCTTTCCAAGAACTGAACCGCGAGTTAAGATTAATTAAAGTCTGACAAAATTGCCACTTAGAATTATTATTATTTTTCCCTTAAAAAGATGGTTCCAGACACCCTAGTGAATCCAAAACAATCTAAAACAAAACCACAGTGAAAAAGTGGAGCATTTTGGTAGACCTAGGTGCCCATACTTCATAATGTGATGGGAAAAAGTCCTAAACACATGGGGGCACTGGGGGCAGGAACATGAAGATTTCCTTTTGGGGTGGAGTTCTCAAATCAATGTTAGTGGAACCTCCTGTATGTGGATATAAGTGACACAACTCAGACATATAAGAAACTAGACAAGACATATCTCTTCATGATGCGTTTGATTGAAGTACATCTAAACTTATCCACCATACAAACCATGATGGGTTTACAGACACTTATTTAGGCTGTGTTTGGATGATTCAGTAATATTTTTTTCCCCCACAAAATCTTTAAGTATATACCTATTTGTCTCCAAGTGATACATATTTTACGAAGAAAAATGTGATCAAATCAATCTTTCAATGTCGGTACGATGATTATACAATAATACAAGTAGTAATTGCTCATGTAGTATGTTTTGTAACGACCCAGATGGGATTTTGCTGCTATGGAGTCCTTTCTTGGGGCTCATGGGCTATACTCTTTGGTGTTTTAAGGTTTGGTATTCTCAGATAGAGAGGTTTGGTAGCCTTCTTCTGTGGAGAATTATTATTATTATTAACAATTAAGAGTATCTCAAGTCTTACTCTAACTGAGGTTTCAATCAAAATTATTTTTTTAAAACCCGTGTGACGTCCTATACCCACATAGGTAATGATCTTTATGAGGAGTCAAAATGATAATATCAAGTGAGTACACCCAAGACTTGACCACTCAACCAATCCCGCAAAAACTTTTTTTTTTTTTTTTGTTTTTGTTTTTTCCCTTATTAAATCGGCTTGAAATGTTATTGGTATCTAAAAGCCTAAGAACTAGGTTCTTGCGTTTGTATGGAATTAATGATGAAATCGATTATTGATGGGCCTATGACTAAAGGCAGTTGGGCATTACTTTGCGGACTGGGCTGGTTTGGTTTTTCGTTTGATTGATCGATAGTGGAACCTCTTTTTGTGAGAGTTATGCGGTGTATTTATTATTATTATTATTATTAATTAACTCCTCTCCTACCGTGGAAATTTCCTTAAGAAAATGTTTAAAAAAAATAAAAAACCATGGGTAGTTATAGGTTTGTGCCTTCCAAATGCTATGAAGAGAAAATGGGATGCTTCTAGTTTTGCAGATCGCTTTAGAATGTAGCAAGATGTGCTAACTCTAAATTCTGTTAACAATGGTAAAATCCATCATGTATTACACCTTGTTTATTCGACTACAATGGTTTCAAAAAAAAAAAAAAAAAAAAAAAAAAAAAAAAAGCCCTTAACCCTGGAGAGTTTGATGCTTATTACATAGAGGTGCACAATAATAATGGTAATACTGGTACATGTTGGTGTATGCAGGCATATGCTTATGCAAATGAATAATACATTAATGCAAATTCCTGTGACATGCCAGTTTCAAGGGAATGGGAGGATCTGAAAACGCTCCGGTCAAGATTTGATAAAAAATGATCTTGTTAGCTGCCTCTGTGTAATGAACTCCATCCCAATTTACTCGAACCGACGGGCGTTTACAAGATCCGACAAATATTTTGGTACCATTAACACTAATTGTTTCTCCACAGCCACCACTGCCATAGTTGTACTTGCCCCCATAACCACAGCAAACTACAAGTGGTAGCTCAAATCCTGCAGATTATTATCAAAACAGTATGAGGAAAATTATTAGTAAAAAAATAATAATTGTATTGGTTTATGTTTAGAAAATGTGAACAATTCATGGGTGTGAGATTGGTTAGGGGCCTGCAATGTGGTAGGGCAGGCCTATGTGCATGATTTTGTCCACAGCTTAGGGCTTCAGCCTCATATACAGATATTAGTGACCCATCAACATGGACCAATTGAAGTACCCATATGACCAACGGGTTTTGATTGGTATCAGGATAGGGTAGTGTTTGAGTAGGTTTAGGGTTCGAGTCCCTCTATTCTAATTAATGGAAATAAAAAGGAAGAAAAAAACCCATAATCTAGTAAAAATTTTCAATCCAATCATTTGTGTATACGACTTACCGTATTTTTTTGGTTCGGTAAATAGAGAATACTTGACCGAGTAGACATCTACGTACGTTATTGCAGCCAAAGGAAGGTCATTTCTGAGTTGAACAACGGCCTCTTTCAATTTCAGATTGAAATACTGAGCGACGTTGTTGTGAGGCTTGGCACAACCGGCGCTGTCCAACTGAATGTTGGGCACACTGGCCAAAATGTATGCAAGGCAGCCGATGGGTCCTGTGTTGTGGATCCAAAACGATCTAGCTCCCAAGTTGTATATATTCTGCATCAACACAACGTTCACAATAATAGCACAAGTTTATCAAAACAGACTAACAAAAGGATATAGCATGTGGTTTTAGTTGGGCCTTGGGTAGGACTGATGTGCACCCACACTAAAAAGAGAATAAATGGGCTCAGCTCTTCTTTTCCACCAGGCCCATCAAATAAGATGCTTCTCGTAAGAGTCATTAGCCCGGCCCAATCAATCTTGTTTAGCAAATGGTTCATAAAAAACCAAAAACATAGCACAAATTATCATGATAAACTCCAGAGGGATTTACCTTAATATTGGTGGAGAACCTATTGACAATATCAGGGACAGAGGCATTCACTTCTTCTATGGACATGCCACTGGAGAATGCTCTGCCGAGATCGTTTTGGCCCATGTCGAATGTGTATAAAGCTTTCGGAAAATACTCCTCCTCAGGCATCAAATCCTTATAGATCCCTCCTACAAAAATCATTAGAAGACCCATTACGTAAAATTGAAAATTGAAAATTAAAATATATTAAAATCGTTTAATTTTCACGTGAATGTTAAAACGGGCAGTAATCATTAATTTTTACCTCGTTTTCTGACTATTTGTGATCTGGATTTGAATTCCATGAGCTGCCAGCACTGCACGTCTAGGTAGAAGGGACTGCGTGGTGGTGCGATTGTGGACCCTGAGACGGCAAAGTTTGCGCCATGGGTGAAGTTGGTCCCAAGGGAGTCAAGATAAGCGCTGAGATAGGGCAGACCAAAGCTGTTTGCTGAAACCAACCAAGTTGATGTCAATAAATGAAAGATCTATGGCTATGCTTGCTGGCGTTGTACACGTCTAATTTTGGTAAAATTAGGTTCCTCCAATATTTAGAAGGGTGACCCTATTTCCACACTTTTCTTTACTTATCCACACCCCTCTCTAGGCTAATTTTGTCATTTTACTCATTTCCCCTTCTCTTTTCCCCGACATCAGTATTTTTTTCTTTTATATCCTTTCTCCTTCCTCTGCAACCCTTTTGTGCACAGTTGACTCCATTTCTTCTAGCATATAATGAAACTTCAAAAAGAAAAAAATCAAGATGAAAAGGAGGAAAGTGAATCGAAAAGGTAAAAGCATGACATTTGTTTGGAGAAAAATAAATAAATAAATAAAATAAAAACAAGAAATCAAAATAAATAAATAAAAATTGAAAGGAGAAAAATTAACACGTAGCAGCAATTGGCCATTTGTTAACGGCCAATCAGATCTCAAGTTCAAACACATAAGAAACCTACAAACCCCTCATTGTGGAGCACCGGAGGCTAGGTTTGGTAAGTCGACGGTCGTGGCTTCGACAATGGAAGTGATGACTCTATGGTTTCCATAGTTGGTGATTTCCAGCAAGTGAGCTGGTGCGGTCCATGGTGGACGACGACAATAGGTGCATGGAGGGAGGAAGGGAGGGGGCGAGGAAAAAAAAAAAAAAAAGAAGAAAAGAAAAGAAAAAAAAACTACAGAGAGGGTTGTGGCAGGTGTCAAGTGTCAAATTTAATTCAAGAAAGGATATAGTCCTTTGTGTGGGGGAGTTGCCTTGTTGACTAGAAAAATGGAGTCTGTCAGGAATTATTTATTTATTCATTTTTTATCCGCTTGCTTATTTATATTTATGTATATTTAATTGTCTTGAGCTATTGAATTTTTGTTTTTCAAACCAAATTCGATGATGTTATGGAGGTTGTTGATTTATATTCAATTGTGAGAGGATGGGGGTGGCGTTAGAGAATGAAGGAAGAGGGAAAAAAAAATAGAGGGGAAGACAGAGGAGAGGGAAGGGAAAGGAAGGGGAAATGACAGGATTACCCATTAAGAGGTGTGGATAAGTAAAAAAGGGTGTGGATATAAAGCCACCCTATTTAGAATTGGGCGAGACAAGCATAGCCCTTCAGGGGCTGCTTATATTCACTACTTTTCTGTGAAACTAGGCATCAGTCGGAATGATTAGTGACCCATTTTAGGCCAAAGTAAGAATAAGTAAAAACTAGTTATCCACGTTAAGCATACCTTTTTTCCTTTTTTCCTTTTTGGGATAAGTTGATGAGCATACTTATCCAACATTAAGCCTAGACATTTGGGTCACATTAACTTTTCATAGGCCCAACACATTTCCCAAATTGATAGGGTTTTCTGTCTAATCTAATCTTATCAAAGAAGTTTGGGCCAACCCCAAAACTTCTGAAAGAGATGTCACTAAGCTATAGGGTTATTGGTGAGATGTATAATCTTTTGAACGTCATCACACTGTTACAATGGTGCTTGAAAGGGAATTTGGAAAAGTAACATTAAAACTGCATGGGATGTTAACCCTAGGAATGTAGTGGCCATTAGTACTACGATGTGCACTTATACAGGAAATCTTCCATCCAATCTGCACGTGAAATTCATTTTGCCAAAAAAAGTAGGCGCCGTAGCCCGTAGGGTGACAATTTTGGATTGGTGGTAGTATTTAAAAGGAAATTTACATTTTTTAAAATTTATTTATAACTTTTTGCCAATTTCCGACAAAGTATTTAGACATTTGACCTAATTAATCTCTTGTATTACGGGTAAGACTATAATGACTATGGATCGTTAAAAATTAGAATAAACCTATGGCCTAAAGAGGGAGTGAAGAAAATATATAGGGAGTATATCCTATCTACAACTAGGGTAATACAAAGCTTTCATCATATGCAGGATATCCAGCACAAGATCACCCCTCGAGTAATACATAAATAGATTGATAGAGAAATAAAGAGGCAATTTTTTTTCTTTTGTATCTCATCTATGCCCTTCTAATTGTTATTAGCTCATGTCCTTACAACGGATAATTCTGGGAACTCAGTGTCACAATGAGTGAACATGAAGCTCCCTGGACCTACCAGCACCAAAGAGTACGGACTCTATCTGTGAAAATCATCTTGTGCTGTCCTTGCAAAATGACAAACCTGTCCTTTGTACCATTAGACTGAAATGGTTGACTCGGAGAAAGTCAGTGGAAAGTGGAAACTTGGCCCGTTGGTCGGAGGAAGACAAGCTATTCAACAATTAATGGCTATGAGCTAACAAAATTGGCGCATATATTTTGGCATAACTAAAATTAATAAGCTAAAAAAGTGGCAAAAATTAATTCATACCGATGAAATCGATCATGAGCCGTCCATCTGAGAATCTCCCAACTGGCATGTGAAAGAAGGTCTCACCATAAGGTGGGGTGGGTGCTCCAAAGGTAGCAGCGAATCCTCCAGTGTCCGAATTCGAGTCGCCGAGGTTAAAAATGGCCGGAAATTCACATTTTTCCAAAGCAATAACTGGGTTCAAGAGGGTGGCAAGGGATAAAAGTATCAAAACACAAGAGAGAGATATGGGATATTTGATCATATTGGTGGGAGACTTCATATTGAGAAATTCAAAATAGGAAGATCGTGTTGGGATGAGAAACCAAGGTGGGGGGTGTCAACTTTATATAGTGCATGTGAGGAAGGTGAACTTTTCCATTACTGATGTTTAGGCCAATTAAGTAAGTCAAGCGACAATTTCACACACAATCTTGTAATTAATCTAATGATAAGATTATTGGGATATAGCCGTCTAGTAATTAAGATAATTAACTTGCACCACTGATACTCCTATACTTGGTCAAGAAATATTGTGTTTCACGCTGAACGTGTGGGTCGGAGTCTCAGCACGTACGTATACGAAGGATTATTCTAACTCACAAAGGTCGCCCCGCCGTGTGGGTCAGAGTGTCTACACGTAGACGAAGAATTATTCTAACTTACAAAGGTCACCCCCCCGTCCGCACGTATATGAAAGATTATTCTGACTTACAAAGGATGACCTCGTCAAAAAAGAAAACAAAACTAAACAAAATCTGTTACGGAAGGGTCTTTTCCAATTTATTTGTTCTTAATATGAAGCAAAATACCGTTGCATGTAAGAGAAATACACCCTTAATTGGAAAGTGACCCTTCTTTGAATTTTCTTCCATCATTTTTTGAACTTTAATTTTATTTTAGCCTATAAGTTATTTTCTTCAATATTTGTTTTAATTTTCTTCATTGAATTTTCTTTGGTCACATGCAGGATTGCATTATTTTTTTGTTGGGAGTATAATTTTATTGGTATAGCCTAAATAATTTTGGGTCTATGAATAATTATCAGTATTTTTTTTTCCCGCTTGGATATGTATTACGAGGAAATTCACGTTTTTTTGGCTTTATCTGTTGGATATCTGCACTGTTTTGTTGAGTGATTCTATTGGGTTCCGCAGCGAAAATGACACAAAACCAGTGAAATGGTACAATGGGCCAAGCTTGAAACTATAGAAAAAAAAATTGTCATAAAAATAAGGGTTAATTATGATTTAATACCATGAACTTTTAGCGTTTTCCCAATTAATGCCATAAACTTTTAATTGCATCGATTTTAGGACAATTTGAACTTTTAGTTGCAATGTGGAACAACCGTCCATGTCTGTCAATAAAATGAACAGAAATAACACGTGCAACACGTAAATAGGTGACTTGGATCCTATGCGGCTAATTTCTTCTTACGTGACCCTTATTCCCGCTCAATGAAGCATCATGTGCCATCACGTGCCAAATAATCTGATTTGTATATATGTGTGTTTAAGCACGTGCTTTCTAACTCGATCATGGTCTTTCCACTTTGAAACCCTAATTTCAACCATTACAAGAAGAAGGAGGATTGTAGATCGAACAAAACACTAATTGAAACTTAAAGCTGCACTTTTCTTGATGCAATTTTATTGCATAAGGTAAACCCTATTGCGAGAAGTGCGTATTCAATTATTCTGTAAAATATGCAAAAAAAAATCCCTTATTTTTCTTCTTCTTCTTCTTTTTCGTGTCAGATGGATAGTGCCCAGGAAACCAACTGCTTCTGTGGAGGACGAGCTAAAATATGGATGTCGTGGACGGACAATAATCCTGGTCTGAGATTTTTTGGGTATCCAAACTATGGTTCTAATGAGTGTGGATATTTTGGATGGTTTGATTCACCATTGTGTCCCCGTGCCAGGCAGATAATGCCAAGGCTACTAAGAAGGATTGAGGCATACCATGCAAGGGAGAAGCTATATTCACTACTACAAAAACATTGATAGATGACTGTGTTTGACAGTCATCTTTTATCAAAACAGTCATCTTTTTTTTTTATATAGTAAAAACGGTCATCTCTTCACCCGTCATCTTTTATCATCAAATAAGATAACCATTTTTAACAGTCATCTTTGAATGCTATAGATGACCGTTTTTTAAAAGCAATCATGCTTATTTTAAAGAATGAAGACCCCTTATTCATTAACACGGTCATCTTTTTGTACCAAAACCATCATCTTTTTGTGCTATAGATGACTGTTAAAAACAGTCATGTATTCACAAAAACATGACTATTTTTATCTATCAAAAAGTCATATATTAATAAAAAAACCATTCATCATTGGTTGATAAAACGTCATCTTAGATAAATAGATGACCATTTTCTAAAATACCGTTATCTATATATCTAAAAGATGACGGTTTTTCTTCTAAAACAGTTATCTATGTGGAGTAAAGATGATCGTAAAAACTGGTCATCTTTTTCAAAACAAATTTATAAAAAAAAAATTGCAATTTGATTTATACATTTGCAATTTTATTTAATCAATCAAATTGACATAAATCTAAAATTATTACAAAAGACTACACATCTCAAGCTTCAACATAAAAAAATATAAACAATGAATCACATTTCAAATTTTTATGTGATCTACTACACAAATCAACCATCATTCTATGGGTACAACAATACATCACTTCCAAAAATTTACAAGTTTCATTAATGCAAATATCAAAAGTAAAGTTAACTAGGTTGATGCTAGCTCAACTCCATTTGCTCCCTAGCCTTCAAATAATACTCTGAGCTATCATAGTAGAAACTAGAAACAATCCTGTTGCAATAACAAAAACAATCGGTAAGAGGCGTAACCTGCAATTATATTTGATCAATCAAATTGTGTTGTAAATCTAAAATTATTACAAAGGACTAAACATCTCAAAATTATTACAAATGAACCATTTTTCCATAGGAACACCCAATACATCATTTCCAATAAATTACAAGTTTCATTCCGTGTGTATAAAATTCTAACCCTCCAAAGACTTGAATGCAAATACAAATAACAAAATAGGTTGATGTTGGCTCAACTCGGTTTGCTCACTTAGCCTTCAAATAGTTCTGTGATCTATCAATGAAGTAGTACTATTTCAATAACAAAATAATAATTAGAATTCTACTTCAGAAAGCAAAATGAGAGGTTTAGTCAAAACAAGAAAGCAGCTCTAGAAAGCAAACTAGGAATATGAAATTTGGCATAAAAAACTGTGGTCAAACAAGTTTACAAGTTAAAGTATTGAAACAAAAGAACTCGATTCAAACATTCTACTGTTAAGTCTTGGTTGGAGGAGTTTGCCTCCTGGTGCAGCCATGCTACTCAATAAACATGCTATGTATAAGAACATAATAATTTTTAAGGCTCAATCCAATCAAGCTATAATTGGGAAACCAGAATATTACAAGACAAATCACATTTCAGAATTATCAGCCCATTTATAGCAAAGAAGACAGCAAAGGATCGAAGAGCCATTCGTGCATTCCATACAACCGAACACAAGGACCATATCCTAGAATCTAATTTTCTTTGACAGGACAAGCCTCATATATAGGACTGGGAAGATACAAGGTCTAATATGCACTGCTAATTTTTAAGCGCAATCCAATATGCATGCATACAAAGCAAACAAGAATGGCATAGGAAGACATATTTACATAAACCAATTACAAAGAACATGCCTTCCTGTTGGGTTTGTGATGCTACAGCCAAAAATAAACAAAAGCTAGTTGCCAAATATCTTATTCAAATTTCAAGAAACAAGCAACAAAACTAGATAGATTGATCAATGGGATGTTCCTCGATTTTCTTCCACTGTGTATCAACCACAAACAAAAAAGGAACTTTTTTTGAGAAGGTAACAAAAAAAGGGAACTTATAATTAAATATTAAAAAAAAAAAGGGAATTACTCTTGCCTCATATGATTTTCTTCATTCATTAGTTAACATTTTTGCCAATTTTCACCAGTACTCTCTTGCTCAAAAACACGACCACAAGAAAAACTGCAAAACAAAATCCCCCTCAATACCAAGTCAGGGAAAAATAAGCTATAAACAAGAAAACATTTCAAATTCACTAGAAAATTTATAATATATAAGAAAAACACTCAAATAGTTGACTAATAAAGATATAGAAAAAAAAAGCAAATTATTTTAAAAAGTAAAAGAGTAAAAAAAAAAAGCATAGACCAAAGATCAAAATTGTTACTCTCATATATATCGTTTACTTTCCAAGCTCATTACACAGTAGTACCATAGCTTCATACTTTCAGTAGTGCTGCCTTTGCTCAAAAATCGTGATCACATCTGCAAAGAATTAACCTGCTCTTACAGTAAATTAACTTGCCATCCATCCAATGAGTCAATAGCCAAGCTATTTAATTGTAGACAACCAAAAATGAGTTTAAGGACTTTCATCAAAATTCTAAACAAATGCATAAAACTCTGCCCACAAATAATGCATAGAATTAATGTGAACTGTCATAAGGCCTTTAATCATAAGACTAAATAAATAAAAAAATTCTATTGAGAAAATGAATAGATTTAACCAATACTTTTATCATCTGATATAATTTATTCAATGCTTTGCCGAAACCAAATTTAAATATAAACAAGACAGTGGAGGGGTTTAAAATGTAACCTTAGCTGCTTATAAAGATAAAAAAATGACCCTATTTGAATGGTATTAAAAAAACAAACTTGTTATGCAAACTAAAGTGACCGCAATCAATTTCCCTGGATGTTCAAAAATCTAATGAATTACATATCCTGTAGAGTATAGTGTACAAGTTCATATCAATCAATTTCATCACTAAACATGCTTAAACAAGACAATCACCGAACAATTTAATTTTTCATCATGAGCAACAATCCTAACTAATTAATAGTACTAAATTCCCCTTGCATGCAGTCATCAAAAGCTTTATAAACCCCATATAATAGGAAAAAAAAAAAACCCCAAATCAACATCGTTATTAACCCAAACCCCACATAACAAGAAAAACAAACCCCAAATCAATATCGTCATTAACCCAAACCCCACATAATAGGAAAAACAAACCCCCAAATCAATACCGTTATTAACCCAAACCCGACATAAAAACATCATACAAAAATTGATTAACCCAAACCCCACATTTAAACATCATACAAACACTGATTAACCCAAACCCCACCGATAATCATCCTAAAAAAAATTGATTAACCCAAACACCAAAGATAATAATCGAGCAAAAAATTGGTTTAGGGTTTATAACATACTTTTTAGGTTCCACAATTAATGACCAACTGAAGAAATTAAAATATGATTCTCAAAGAAGCCTCCACCACGTTTATAGATTCTATCAACACTATGCACGAATGATCGATTAGGTTGAGTTCAAGAACCTTAATTAGGAGATTTGGGTTGAAATCGAGGAGAACGGTGTATTTGGGGAAGAATAGTCGATCCCCTTAACTACTTAACCCTCATTCAGCACTCATGTGCAAAGCATGTGCTTAAACACACATACAAACCAGATTATTTGGCCCGTGATGGCACATGATACTTCATTGGGTGGGAATAAGGGCCACGTAGGATCCAAGTCACCTATTCACGTGCTACACGTGCTATTTCTATTCGTTTTATTGACAGACATAGACGGTTCCCACATTGCAACTAAAAAGTTCAAATTGTCCTAAAATCAATGCAATTGAAAGTTTATGGTATTAATTGGAAAAACCCTAAAAATTCACAGTATTAAATTGTAATTATTATTATTATTAAATAATGAGGGACTAGATAAATCAAACCATGATGATCCATACACGTGGAAAACTTCGAGTGGTAAAGGTGATTCGATTGTCATAACATTTCCACCACTTAAATACGGGAGAATTTTAGATTGGCCGGCCCAGGAGAAAATAATCAGAGTCAGTAGTCATTGTTATTTAAGTTAGTAGTTATTTATTAAGAAGTTAATAGCATTTTGCATTTAATTATAATTATTTTTCTGTAGCCTGATCAATCTAAAATTCCCCCAAATACTCAAGTAAGTGTCATTTGCTGTCGGATGTTTCAAGTTTTGAACCTTTTTTTTTTTTTTTTGGGGTAAATGAAGCTTTAACCATTTTCTGTCCCATAAAAATATAATTAACTTTTAAAACTTTGATTTGATCAAACTAGGTGATGAGATAAAAATTAGGACTCCTCTCCGGCCCCCCCCCCCCCCCCCCCCCCCCCAAGGCCCCGGCACAAACCCCAAAAAATAATAATAATAAAAAGCTTTTTAAGTTTTACGTGTAATTGGGGCATATATAATATTTGTCTCATGACATATAATTTGATCAGACTAGGGTTTGAAAAATTCGGTTAAATTATCGTTTGAAAAGCACTTGACTTGAGTTAACAGGTCAAATTAAGGTTTGAAGAGGACTTGAAGATAAAATTAAGCCACAGTTTCTATAATTTAGGTGGTATTTCTCATCTTAAAATAGGAGGTTAGGATTTCAAATCTTGAGCCCATTTTATCCCCCCAAAAAAAAAAGAGGAATAGAAGGATCAAACTTCAAAGTTATGATACCGGTGCCGGAACAGTATAAACCGTACCCCCAAAAAAAAAAAATCTTGAAAAAACCATGAGAAGTGTTTTTACTTAAAGAATTTGCAAATAAAGCTTCATTATCAAAACTTTTTTAGCACGTTTTATCCCAAAAAAAAAAAAAAAAAAAAAAACTCTCCTGTGCCGCAAATCCGCAATGATGTTGGCACAATGCTCCTTCCTAGACTCATAACAGAAAAGATGAATGCGAGCCAAAAGAAATCGTCTAAAAGTTTCCCCAAATTATAATAAAACCGGAAAGCCCTAGCCAAACCCACAACCTGCATTCAAAAGCTCCACTTTATTGACTTGTTTTATCTTTTTTTAGTCAAGTGGTCAACATACTAAAGTTTTTGGTAAGTGCAAATCTCTATCAATTTTTTGGGGGCAAGTTTTTACTCTCCATGACATTTTGGTTTAAGTCGATCTCTCTTCTATACAAAATCAATGCACAACGCCCAAAAATAAAATCAACCGAAAAAGTCCTTTAACTTTTTTTTTTTTCCCTTTTTCTTTCTCAAAAAGGCAAATAATATAGAAGTAAATTGGTCAAAACTCATGTAATGAGATCTATTTTTGTTCAATTAGACCATTAGAAAGAAAATGCCAGTCCTTTGGAATGTCAATACAACATGAATGAGCCACCAATAAAAATACCCTTCTTTTTGAATCCAAGACTGCTCATCTAACAAGTGAGAAGATTGTCATTAAACTATCATGTCATCAACAATTTCTGATAACTTACAAAATTATTACCTCATCATTATAAATAAATAAATAAAAAGGAATAAGAGGGACCTAATAAATTGAACCATAGTTACGGTTCCTCCACCACCGAGAATTTTGTGTGAAGCTTCCTCAAAATGCAATTAGGCATTATCCTAAAAAAATGAATTTACCTAAAACCACTCGGGTGTCTAAACTATATATAAATCTTTTAAGCCACGTTAACATATGAATTGAATGGGGAATTAAGTCTCATTGTTAGGTTCCTAACTAAAGTTTGACTAGTAATAGGCAATGAAAAAGTTGAACACGAAATTGGAACATATTCTAGAGTGATATCTCACTTTGAAAAGTTTTTATCAAACCCTTGACACATGCAATGTCAAATTTCTATCCATTTCCACGAAATTTCTATCAATTATCTGTGTTTTATTTGTAGAAGTAAATTAATAATAGTTGGGAAAAAAATATCCATTTGGAATTTATTTCTACTTGCTCCTTAATGAGAATAGGCAGAAGACTCGAACAATCGATAGAAATAGGATTAATTTGAAAACGAAGTCGTTTGCATGAAGGGTAATAACATCATTTTACAGCCACTGTTAATGCCGTCATTGATTTTAGTCAACGAAAATCTTGGGTACCAAATTGACGCTTTTTAAACTTGAGGGTATCAAAGTGAAACACACCCCAAACTTCGTATTAGTTTTCTGCAATTTACCCAAAATTTAAAGAAGAAAAAAAAAAGTCATAGATAGCTCTCACAGGCATGAGACATCATACTTCCTCTCGATTCGAGCTACATTTGTATTACACCTCGTTTATTCAACTACAATGGTTTCAAAATAAAAAAACCCTTAACCCTAGAGAGTTTGATGCTTATTACATAGAGGTGCACAATAGTAATGGTAATACTGGTACATGTGTATGCGCGCATGTGCTCATGCAAATGAATAATACATTAGTGCAAATTCCTGTGACATGCCAGTTTCAAGGGAATGGGAGGATCTGAAAACGCTCCAGTCGAGATTTGATCAAAAATGATCTTGTTAGCTGCCTCAGTGTAATGAACTCCATCCCAATTTACTCGAACCGACGGGCGTTCACATGATCCGACAAATATTTTGGTACCATTAACACTAGTTGTTTCTCCACAGCCAGCACTGCCATAGTTGTACTTGCCCCCATAACCACAGCAAACTACAAGTGGGAGCTCAAATCCTGCAGATTATTGTCAAAACAATATGAGGAAAATTATTTGTAAAAAAATAATAATTGTATTGGTTTATGTTTAGCAAATTTGAACAATTCATGGGTGTGAGATTGGTTAGTGGCCTGCAATGTGGTAGGCCAGGCCTATGTGCATCATTTTGTCCACAGCTTAAAGCTTGATCCTCATATACAGATATTAGTGACCCATCAGCATGGACCAATTGAGGTACCCATATGACCAACGGGTTTCGATTGGTATCAGGATAGGGTAGTGTTTGAGTAGGTTTAGGGTTTGAGTCCCTCCATTCTAATTAATGGAAATAAAAAGGAAGAAAAAAAACCCATATGGGCTTAATCTAGTAAAAATTTTCAATCGGATCATTTGTGCATACGACTTACCGTATTTTTTTGGTTCGGTAAATAGAGAGTACTTGACCGAGTAGACATCTACGTATGTAATTGCAGCTAAAGGAAGGTCATTTCTGAGTTGAACCACGGCCTCTTTCAATTTCAGATTGAAATACTGAGCGACGTCATTGTAAGGCTTGGCACAACCGGCGCTGTCCAACTGAATGTTTGGCAAATTGGCCAAAACGTATGCGAGGCAGCCGATGGGTCCTGTGTTGTGGATCCAAAACGATCTACCTCCCAAGTTGTATGTATTCTGCATCATCACAACGTTCACAATTATAGCACAAGTTCATCAAACAGACTTAACAAAAAATAAATGGGCCCTTGGGTTGGACTGATGTACACCCACACTAAGAAGAGAATAAATGGGCTCGGCTCTTCTTTTCCACCAGGCCCATCAAATAAGATGCTTCTCCTAAGAGTCATTGGCCCAGCCCAATCTATCTTGTTTAGCAAATGGCTCATAAAAAACCAAAAAGCATGATAAACTGCAAAGGGATTACCTTAATATTGGTGGAGAACCTATTGACAATATCAGGGACAGAGGCATTCACTTCTGCTATGGACATGTTACCGAAGAATCCTTCTCCGAGATCGTTTTGACCAATGTCGAACGTGTATAAAGCTTTCGGAAAATACTCCTTCTTAGGCATCAAATCCTTATAGATCCCTCCTACAAAAATGATTAGAAGACCAATTACGTAAAACTGAAAATTAAAATATAAAATATATTAAAATCATGAAAATTAATGTTAAATCAGGCAGTAATCATTAATTTTTACCTCGTTTTCTGACTATTTGTGATCTGGATTTGAATTCCATGAGCTGCCAGTACTGCACGTCTAGGTAGAAGGGACTGAATTGACCTTGAGGGATAATACTGCGTGGTGGTGCGATTGTGGACGCTGAGACGGCAAAATTTGCGCCATGGGTGAAGTTGGTCCCAAGGGAGTCAAGATAAGCGCTGAGATAGGGCAGACCAAAGCTCTTTGCTGAAACCAACCAAGTTGATGTCAATATATGAAATAACTATGGCTATGCTTGCTGGCGTAGTACATGTCTAATTTTGGTAAAATTAGGTTCCTACAATATTTAGAATTGGGCAGGACAAGCATTGCCCTTTTTGCTATGTTTGGTACGTCGGATAAAAAGGTTGGATAGGATATAATTGGTGGATGAAAAAAAAATCTTTAGTAGCTTTGTTTGAAATAGGAAAGACGGTCTTTTGGACAATTTTCTATTCCATTGTTATTTTTAAATAAGATGGTTTCATGGGATAAAAATATACCATCTCTCTTGATGTGTTTATTATATCCTATATATGGAGGATATAACTATCCTATGGATAATATGGATAGTTATATCCCTTATTTGAAAATAGCACAAAACACATGAAAATGATATATTTATCCAATCCGACATATCCAATATACCAAACATAGCCTTAGGGGCTGCTAATATTTACTACTTTTTTGTTAAACTAGGGATGCGTTTGGTTTGAGGCAATGGAATGGAATGAGTATGGGAATGAGAATGAGAATAAGAATGAACATTCCATTACAATGTTTGGTAAGGGGTGAGAATAGAATGAGAAAACATAAGTAGGACTTATTTTTAATTTTTTTTACTCTTTGAAAGGTGGGAATAACCATTCCTTTTGGTTTGAAAATGAATGATCATTCCCTCATTGGAGGGGATAGACCCCCATAAAGGAATGACCATTCCATTCCCTTGTGCAAACAAACACTCACTTTTTTTTCTTCATAATGGAATTTTCATTTCATTCCCTTTCTCATTCCCTCATAAAAAACACATCCTTGGTATCAATCAGAATGATTAGTGACCCATTTTAGGCAAAGTAAGAATAAGTAAAAACTAGTCATCTATGTTGAGCATACGTTTTCTTTTTCCTTTTTTATTTTTTTATTTTTTTTTGGGATAAGTCAATGAGCATACTCACCCAACATTGAGCCTAGACATTTGGGTCACATTAACTTTTTCATAGGCCCAAAACGTTTCCCAAATTAATAGGGTTTTCCGTCTAATCTAGTCTTATCAATGAAGTCGGAATCAAACCCAACCCAAAACTTCTGAAAGAGAAGTCACTAAGCTATAAGACTATTGCCTATTGGTGGGATGTATAATCTTTTGAACGTCATCAGACTGTTACAATGGTGCTTGAAAGGGAATCTGGAAGAGTTACATTAAAACTGCATGGGATGTTAACCCTAGGAATGTAGTGGCCATTAGTACTACGACGTGCACTTATACAGGAAATCTTCCATCTAATCTGCCTGTGAAATTCATTTTGCCAAAAAGAGAAAGGGCCGTAGCCCCTAGGATGACAATTTTGGCTCGGTGGTAGTATTTAAAAGCAAATTTACAATTTTTTTTTTTAAATTTTAAGCTTTCTGCCAATTTGTTGAATTAATACTCAAACATTTAGCCTAACTAATCTCTTGTATTATGGGTAAGAGTTCAGTGACTATGGATCGTTAAAAATTAGAATAAACTTATGGCCCAAAGAGGGAGTGAGGAAAATATATAGGGAGTATATCCTATTTACAACTAAGGTAATACAAAGTTTTGATTATGTGCGAGATATATCTCGTTCGATCACGGTTATCCGTGAGTGAGACGTGTGCGCACGTGAATGCACGGGTGTCGCTCACAGATGACCATGATCGAACAGGATACACCAAGATATCTCGCACAAGATCAACTCTTGGGTAATACATGTCAATATAGAGAAAAAAAGAGGTAATTTTTTTTCTTTTGTATCTCATCTATGCCCTTCTAATTGCTATCAGCTCATGTCTATACAACGGATAATTCCGGGAACTCAGTGTCCCAATGAGTGAACATGAAGCTCCCTGGACCTACCACCAGCAAAGAGTATGGACTCTATATGGAAAATCATCTTGTGCTGTCCTCGCAAAATGACAAACCTGTCCTTTGCACCATTAGGCTGAAATGGTTGACTCGGATAAACTCAGTGGAAACTCGGTCGGAGGAAGACAAGCTATTCAACAATGGCGATGAGCTAACTAAATGGCAAATATATATTGGCATAACTAAAATTAATAGCTAAAAAAGTGGCAAAAATGAACTCATACCGATGAAATCGATCATGAGCCGTCCATCTGAGAATCTCCCAACTGGCATGTGAAAGAAGGTCTCACCATAAGGTGGGGTGGGTGCTATGAAGGTAGCAGCCAATCCTCCGGTGTCCGAATTCGAGTCGCCGAGGTTAAAAATGGCCGGAAATTCACATTTTTCCAAAGCAATAACTGGGTTCAGGAGGGTGGCAAGGGATAAGAGGATAAAAACACAAGAGAGGGAGATGGCATATTTGATCATATTGGTGGGAGACTTCATATTGAGAAATTCAAAATAGGAAGATGGTGTTGGGATGAGAAACCAAGGTGGGGGGGCTTCAACATTATATAGTGCGAGGAAGGTGGACTTTTCCATTACTGATGTTTAGGCCAATGAAGTAAGTCAAGCGACAATTTCACACACAATCTTGTAATCTAATGATAAGATTATTGGGATATATCCGTTTAGCAAGATAATTAACTTGCACCATTGATACTCCTATACTTATCCAAGAAGGATCATTAACTTACAAAGGTCTTCCCCATCTGCACGTAATTCTGACTTACCAAGGATGTCCTCGTCAAAAAAAAAAAAAAAAAAAAAAAAAAAGAAGAAAAGAAAAGAAAGAAATAAAACAAAACAAAATCTGTTACGGAAGGGTCTTTTCCAATTTATGTGTGCTTAATATGAAGCAAAATATGGTTGCATGTAAGAGAGTTACACCCTTAGGCCATGTTTGTTTGGTTGGAATGAAATCTCATTTCAATTTATTTTAAACGATATGTTTGGATGATGTAATTAAATGGAAATAGAATCAAACAGTGGTAGTCAATCATAATGATATTCATTTCACAATATTTATTTCAATTTCATTCCATTCAAGATTATTTTAAACATGGAATCAGATTCCATTTCCACTCATTCCATTCCAACCAAAACAAACATGGCTTTAATTGAAAAGTGACCCTTCTTTGAATTTTCTTACATCATTTTTTGAACTTTAATTTTATTTTAGCCTATAAGTTATTTTCTTCAATATTTGTTTTAATTTTCTTGGTCACAAGCAGGATTGCATTAGTTTTTTTGTTTAGAGTATAATTTTATTTGTATAGCCTAAATAATTTTGGGTCTATGAATAATTACTAGTATTTTCTTCTTTTTTTTTCCCGCTTGGATATGTATTACTAGGAAATTCACGTTTTTTGATTTTTCTGTTGGAGATCTCTAGGAGGCCTGCACTGTTTTGTTGAGTGATGCTATTGGGTTCCACAGCGAAAATGACAAAAGACCAGTGAAATGGCACAATGGGCCAAGCTTGAAACTAGGCAAAAAAAAAAAAAATGTCATAGAAATAATGATGGACCAGAGAAATCAAACCATGATGATCCATACACGTGGAAAACTTCGAGTGGAGTTTCCTCAAAATGCTTCCTACCTACCTAAAGTCTACACTAATCCGTTAATGTCAATGTCCTGAAGGTGATTTAATTGTCATAACCTTTCCACCATTTAAATACAGGAGAATTTTAGATTGGCCGGCCTATAATAAAATAATTAGAATTATTAGTCATTGTTATTTAAGTTAGTAGTTATTTATTAAGAAGTTAATAGCATTTTGCATTTAATTATAATTATTTTTCTATAGCCAGATCAATCTAAAATTCCCCCAAATACTCAAGTAATTGTCATTTACTGTCGGATGTTTCAATGTTTTGAACCTTTTTTTTTAATTGGGTAACTGAAGCTTTAACCATTTTTTGTCCCATAAAAATTTCACTAACTTTTCAAACTTTGATTTGATCAAACTAGGTGATGAGATAAAAATTAGGACTCCTCCCCCCACCCGCTCAACCCAAAACAAAAAAACAAAACTTCTTAAATTTCATGACATAAGTTTATTAGACTAGGGTTTGAAAAATTCGGTTAAATTATTGTTTGAAAAGGACTTGAGTTAAGTGCTCAAATTAAGGTTTGAAGGGGACTTGAAGATAAAATTAAGCCACAGTTTTTATAATTTAGGTGGTATTTCTCATCTTAAAATAGGAGGTTAGGATTTCAAATCTTGACCCCACTATTTATCCAAAAAAAAGAAGAAGGAATGGAAGGATCAAACTTGAGAGTTATGATACTCGTGCCAGAACAGTATAAACCCTACCCCCAAAAAAAAAAAAATGTTCTTGAAAAAAACCATGAGAAGTGTTTTTACTTAGACCATGTTTGTTTGGGTGGAATGGAATTCGATTCCATACTCAAAATAGTCTGGAATGGAATGAGATTGAAATAAATATTGCGGAATAAATATCATTATAATTACTACTACTATTTAATTCCATTCTCATTTAATTATCTCATCCAAACATGTTGTTTGGAATAAATTAGAATGAGATTCTGTTTCATTTATTCCATTCCAACCAAACAAACATGGTCTTAAAGAATTTGCAAATAAAGATTCATATCAAAAACATTTTTAGCACGTTTTATCAATCAAAAAAAAAAAAAAGCCACTCCTGTACCGCAAATCCGCAATGATGTCGGCACAATGCTCCTTCCCAGACACAAAAGCCAAAAAAGGATTGCGAGCCAAAAGAAATCGTCTAAAAGTTCCGCTAAATTATAATAAAGCCGGAAAGCCCTAGCCAAACCCACAACCTGCATTCAAAAGCTCCACTTTATTGACTTGTTTTATCTTTTTTAGCCAAGTGGTCAACATACTAAAGTTTTTGGTAAGTGCAAATCTCTATCAATTTTTTGGGGGCAAGTTTTTACTCTCCATGGCATTTTGGTTTAAAACAATCTCTCTTCTTACAAAATCAATGCACAACGCCCAAAAATAAATTCAACCGAAAAAGTCCTTTAACTTTTTTTCTTTTTTCTTTTTTCTTTTTTCTTTCTCAAAAAAGCAAATAATATAAAAGTAAACTGGTCAAAATTCATGTAATGAGATCTATTTTGGTTCAACTCAGGCCAATTGGACCACTAGAAAGTGAATGCCAGTCTTTTTGAATGTCAATACAACGTGAATGAGCCACCAATAAAATTTAATGGAGGGATTTTTTTTTTTTTGGGTGATGGGAGTCAACAATAGCAGATTCAAAATCATTTATTGTAGGCACATTTTGAAGTATCATAAAAGTTTGATCACGGATTTGGCGCTTGCAATGACTTCATGGCATGGTTTGAAAAAAATTTCATATACTCACATGAGCCATGAGGTATGTATTTCAACATTATTGAAATTTCAAACACTCTAGTTGTCATCTTTCAATATATATTTCTATGGTTTCAATTTGACAATCTTATCGAGAAGAATTAGGGCTTGTTTGGGTGTTCAATTTGAAATTAAACAATTTAAAATTTTTTACATAATATTAAAGATAAAAATCTATTATATATGTATAGAATTTGATTTTTTTTTTTTTAAATGTTAAGTCATCACTATATATGATGTTATAGGATAAATTCTTATAAATTCACGAAATGTCATTATTTTGAATTTTCACTATTATTTGTAGTAATGACTATCATTTTCTTAAATATATCAATTCAAGGTATAGATTTATACCTTCACTATTAAGTAAAAATTTATAAATCGTTTAATTTCATATTGGACACCTAAACAGACCCTTAATATTCTGAATAAATTGCGAGAGAGGATTTTTAATTACTCCGTACTTGGATTGGCTGGTCCAATCAACTCATAAATCTATGCCATGTCATCCTACTCGAAGGGTTCCACCATGTCGTCAAGATGACTTTTGTATGGTAATAAGCTCAATGAGTAGTGGAACCTCTTATATGTGTTTGGTTCTTTGGTAATTTATTTTGATGTTTCAACATTACACTACTAGGGCCCTTAACTTTATGGGCTTTTGAGTATTCTTTTTAGGAGACTTCTATTGGCACCCAAAGACTTGCTTTTTGTCCCCCACTTATTTTACACTTTAAGATTTTATGAAAAATGTATAAGATTTTCATAAAAACTTATCACACAGTTTATTAGAAAATATTATTTTGAACAATTTTTTAGAAGAAAGTTTTTCCAAAATCTATCGTTTAAATGGACATTTTAGTCATATATGAAATAAAGACTATAAATGGCAAAAAAATCTATTTAAACGATAGATTTTGGAAAAACTTTCTTCTAAAAAGTTGTTCAAAATAATGTTTTCTAATAGAATACGCGATCAATTTTTATAAAAATCTTCTATATTTTTCCATAAAATGTAAAAGTGTAAAATAAATGAGGGATGAAAATAAAGCCTTGGGGTGCCAATAGAGGCCTCCTTCTTTTCGTCTATATCACATATGTGAGCTTTTTTATTTATGTGTTGTGTATAAGTATTTATGTACGTATAGCAAGAAAAATCTAAAACCCTAGAAGTACTAGCTTATATGCGCTAGCTGCTTGTAATTCTATTCTTAGAGGTGCTCTTGGCAAACAACCACTATGCATAATTGCAGATGTATTGGTTAAAGGAGAATTCTGTGAACCCCAAAAGGTGAATCATAAACTTTTTGTATATTTATTTGGTAACGGACAAACAATCCATTAGTATAAATCCATCTATACCTTACCCTACAGAATTGGCTTTCACAATCTAAATTAATCTTAGAAAAGGGTTCATGGCTTGAATCTAAAATCTCCTCCCCAAAAAACTAAAGGAAAAAAGCCATTAAACTACAAGATAATAAATAAAAACATATCAAGTCGATTATAAATAGGATGAAGATAAATTTAGTTAAGCGCCCTTAGAGTATTTATGACATCATAATGGAATGTACTCAAACGATCTAAGAAAGATATTCTGCTTAAGATTATATTTACACGAAACTCTTAACTAATATGGGTCATAAGTTACAAAGCTTATTATATTACACCAAAATAAATAAAAAATAAAAAAAGCCTAAGGATTTGATGCGATTACACTACCATCTCGTGGGTTCACATGTGGCACTTAGCATGATGGCCTGATTTCAATTTCCACGGGGAAATGGGATTTTATTCTCCTAATGTGGAGACTAATAAAATGTATGACACATGGCTGCAAATTTCAATCCATATATTTCCATGGTTCCATTTTGATGGTTTGATGAAGAAGAATAACCCATATAGATTGAGAAACAGATTTCTGCTGTGGAAATGTCAGATGGCACATGCTTGAATTGCTGTTCTGAAAATGGATTCAAGAGGCGCATTTTTTGCCTGGTTTTGACTCTTCAACCTTCCAACAACCAGCCCTCAGAAGACATCGGAGTGGTTGAATTCTCCGGTAGACTGCGCTTTGGCTGAAAGTGAAGTAAAGGCAACGGTTTTTGGAAAAAAGGCGGTGGGAACGATGGGGTAAGGAAGTGGGAATGGGAAAGGAGGAGAGGTTTTGGGGAAGGAAGATGGGCATGACCATTGACGTGCAGAAGGGGTGGAATCAGAGGACGTCCGTGCGAGTGGGTTCCTTGAGAAGGCGGAAGGGGGGGACCACTGCACTCTTCTGGTACTTCTTTACACTTTCCTTAATCCCTAACAGGTTGAAGAGGAAGATGGAACGACCAAGAGACACACAGACCTCGGTGTATGTGGACGGTTTTACCATTTTTTTAATTAAAAAAATAAAAAATAAAAAATAAAAGCGTCAGTACTAATGCCGTTTTCAAAGGTTTTTTATTTTTATTTATTTATTTTTTTTTTGAGGTCAGGTTCCTAGTGTCATTGCATCCTAAATGTCTATTGTTTTTTAAGGCACTGTTTGGTTGATTTTTAGATTGCATCCTCACATCGTATACTTCAATATAAACAATTTTATATTGAAAGCATGGTTAAAAATCACGACTTTTGTAAAAATGAAAAAGAGATTGTAAATGGCCTGAAAACGTACTCCAAAATGAAGCAAAGATTATATTCAAGAGGCGTATTCTTTTCATATTAAAACAAAAAGGTACTCCAAAATTCACAATGTGAAGACTTGGTTTATGTTGTGACCTACCAAACTAATGCCCCACTTCATCATCCAGACATAACTAAATTTCAGATTGGGCGTGAGGTGATCCAATTTTTATTGTTGGAAAAAATATATATAGATAAATAAAAAGGGAGTAATGCTATATTGCCTAAATTTTTTGTCCAAATTCTTTAGTTTTCATGTTATGTGTCAGTTAGGTTAACCAAAAACGAAAAATAAATGACTAAAGATTGATAGTGGCCTGATGAGATGACTATCATGTCATTTGAGCAAAAGAATTTGGGAAAAAAGCTAATGGCATGGCATAATAGTCTAGTGATATTCTCTTCATCTGTTGAGTGAGTGATCTCGAGTTAAACTTATAAAGAAGCATTAATATCCATTTGTTAATATTAGGGGTTAGGGATAATGGTTCTCTTCATCTGTTGTGTGAGTGATCTCAAGTTTAAAATTATAAAGAAACATCAATACCTATTTGTTAATATTAGGGGGTAGCGATAATGGTAGATTTAATCAATTGTCAAAAAAAATAAAAGAGAGGGGGGGGGGGGGGGGAGGGAAAGCCTAGACAATTTAGCATTTTCTATAATAGACAATTTAGGCACTTATTATTACATGAGGAATAGAAGGATAATACTGGTACATGTTTGTGTATGCGCGCATGTGCTTACGCAAATGAATAATACATTAATGCAAATTCTTGTGACATGCCAATGTCAAGGGAATAGGAGGGTTTGAAAACGCTCCGGTTGAGATTTGATCAAAAATTATCTTGTTAGCTGCCTCAGTGTAATGAAATTCATCCCAATTTACTCGAACCGACGGGCGTTTACATGATCCGACAAATATTTTGGTACCATTAACACTAATTGTTTCTCCACAGCCACCACTGCCATAGTTGTACTTGCCCCCATAACCACAGCAAACTACAAGTGGGAGCTCAAATCCTGCAGATTATTATCAAAACAATATGAGGAAAATTATTTGTAAAAAAATAATAATTGTATTGGTTTATGTTTAGCAAATGTGAACAATTCATGGGTGTGAGATTGGTTAGGGGCCTTCAATGTGGTAGGCCAGGCCTATGTGCATCGTTTTGTCCACAGCTTAGGGCTTGATCCTCATATACAGATATTAGTGACCCATCAGCATGGACCAATTGAAGTACCCATATGACCAACGGGTTTCGATTGGTATCAAGATAGGGTAGTGTTTGAGTAGGTTTAGGGTTTGAGTCCCTCCATTCTAATTAATGGAAATAAAAAGGAAGAAAAAAAAACCTGTATGGGCTTAATCTAGTAAAAATTTTCAATGCGATCATTTGTGTATACGACTTACCGTATTTTTTTGGTTCGGTAAATAGAGAGTACTTGACCGAGTAGACGTCTACGTACGTAATTGCAGCCAAAGGAAGGTCATTTCTGAGTTGAATGACGGCCTCTTTCAATTTCAGATTGAAATACTTAGCGATGTCGTTGTAAGGCTTGGCACAACCGGCGCTGTCCAACTGAATGTTCGGCAAATTGGCCAAAATGTATGCGAGGCAGCCGATGGATCCTGTGTTGTGGATCCAAAATGATCTACCTCCCGAGTTGTATGTACTCTGCATCATCACAACGTTCACAATTGTGGCACAAGTTCATCAAACAGACTTAACAAAAAACATAGCATGGGGTTTTAGTAGGGCCTTGGGTTGGACTGATGTACGCCCACACTAAGAAGAGAATAAATGGGCTCAGCTCTTCTTTTCTACCAGGGCCATCAAATAAGATGCTTCTCCTAAGAGTCATTTACTATATTTCTTTTATAGTAAATGATCACATTGCGGTAAGTGACTTGAGGTTACAAATTAAATGTATGACCATTTATTAAAAAATGTGACTAACTTACCATTTAGGTATAGTATCCTCAAGGTACCATAGAAGTTCTCGTTAATCAAATACGTACACAGCATAAGAGGGTCGCAGAGTCGGTTTATGTAAATGGGGTCATCAGCGAGGATGAAGAGAGAAGGGGGAGAACGGTGGCGGATGCTCTTTAATTAACAAAAAAAGGGGCTGTTAGAGAGAAAAAAAAATGACTGATCACGGCGGCCATGGCTGCCTCTAATTCTCTAACCATAGCAGTAGGAAGGAAAAAAAACAAGAAGGGAGAGAAAAAGGAAATAGAGATGGTGGTAACGGATTGTGGAAGATGTTGGGATTTGCATTGTTGGTTGTCCTTCTTCAATTTTTTTTTTTTTTTTTTTTTGTTGTTTTGTTTTTGTTTTTGCTTTGATTAATTCAAGAAAAAAAAATAAGAAGAAGAATAAGAAAAACACAGTTGTCCAACAAAAATGGAGTTGGCCGCCGATTAAAATTAATTTTTTTTATTATAAAAACAACACCAAGCATATGGCCGGCAAACTCCATGCCCAAACCCAACCCAACCTACCCAGCCCAAGTATGTTTTTCTTCAGCTACAGCCAAGCTTGGTTTTGTAACGGTTTCCGACAATAATAATTCTTAAACATCCCAACATATAATTCTCAAAAGAAGCAAAAAAAAAAAAAAAATGTGAAGACAAATTAAGAAGGAGACGTCACTGGGAAGAAACCCCATTTTTTCTTCGCTGGGGTGGTCATGGGTCAGGTGAGTATGGGTTTGGGGTTCATCCGCCATCCGCTTATGTCTTGGCGGGTAAACTAAATTCGCATCTACTTCCGCCCACACAAGCAGGTGGTTTTGACCCACGTAACACATCGGGTTATAGGTGGGTTGCGGGTGGGTCTATGGGTTAGGATTTTAGTTGGATCTTGCTAGTTTTCTTTTCCCCCTTAATTTGGCCATACCATTTTATATCTTAAAAACACAAACAAAAAAAGAAGATAAAAGGATAAATAATTCAAGACATATATTGATTATATTTATTATATATATATATATATATATATAGAAAGAGGGAGAAAGAACACGAACAGTAAAATAAAAATTATAAAACATATATTAATTCTTTAAAAAAAAATAGAAGTCAAGAATCAATGATATACCGTCACATGTAATATGATAATTTAATAAATATGAAAATTTGCAAACGGGTGGGTTTGAATCGGTTTTTTTCTTTCAAAACCGCGAACCACCCACGAAACCGCAAAAAAATAAAATCCTAAACCATTACCCACCCATCCCATCAGTTGAATCCACCCAATGCCTTCAGGTAGGGTCGGATTGGGCGGTTTTTGTGGGCCGAACGAATCTGAGAGCACCCCTACAAGGTACCATAGAATTTCTCGTTAAGCAAATACGTACACAGCACAAGGGGGTCACAGCGTCAGTTTATTTAGATAGGGTCGTTAGTGAGGATGAAGAGAAAAGGGGGAGAACGGTGGCGGCGACTCTTTATTAACAAAAAAAAGGGGTGTTAGAGAGAAAAAAAATGACCGATCATGGCTAGGGGTGTTTGTGGTTCGGTTTGGTTCGGTTTTAAGGTAGATCTTAAACCAAACCATACTATATAAAAAACCAAACCAAACCATAAAATTTCGGTTTGGTTTGGTTCGGTTTCAGTTTTATCCTATCAAATAGCAACAAATAATTAAAAATAGAAAAATGACACGCCAAACTCTACATAAAAACATTTTTAATAAAATAATTACATTAGCAACTAAAAAAAACATTAAACATTGTATCAAAATAGAAAAGAATTGACTTATGTCAATTCAATTTCAAATCTCCAATCTAATACGTGCCAATATCTCACACAACAATAATAGTTAGTTTAATACATACTAATCTAATAAAGAAAAAACATTAAGAAAATTTACAATCTATTACTGTTGTCCCAAGTGAATAACCCTAGAGGGGGGGTGAATAGGGTTATAGGCCAATTAAAAGGAAATTATAACAATCAAAAATCTGATTATTGCAAGCTAAAATAAATGTAAGACAATGCAATAATAATGAGATTAAGGGAAGAAGAATGCAAACGATATAACGAGGTTCGGCCTCCCGCCTACGTCCTCGCCTCAAGAGCGCGCTTGAGGATTCACCAATCCACTATCACTCTCCTTCAAGGTGGAGCAGCAAACCTTTACAACTTGAGTGTTCTTCACCAACACTTAGCCAAATGCACTCTTCTCAAGTGCTTACAAAGAAAGGTATTCACAACCCTTTTGATACAAAGTATTTGGAGATGATTTTGTGTACAAAGAAGACTTTCTCAAAGAGTAAATACACAGCAAAATGAAAGCACACTTCAGCTATTGATTGATTTCAATGAATGCTCACAAGAGGAATTAGGGCTTGTAATTGATTTTCTTGTTTTTGCTCAATGAATGCTCATAAATGAGCTCAAGCCTTGTATTTATACTCAAGGGGTCCATACTAGCCGTTCTGGAACAATAAATGCCGGGAAAAGAAGTTTGGTGGGCAATAAATGCTTCAAATGTCCGTTAAAAAACTAGCCGTTATAACTTTCCCGAGGATTTCAGCCGGCTGAAAAATCTTTCAGCCGTCTGAAATATCCATTTCAGCCGTCTGAATGAGGCTACTGAATATTCCAGAGAGGGTGTTTAAAAGGAACCAAAGATCATGATTCTCAGCCGTCTCAAACTTGCCTTTCAGCCGTCTGAAATGTTATTTCAGCCGTCTGATTAAGGCTGCTGAAAATATCAGAGAAGTTAACATTTGACATGCGAGCAAGCCTGCTCCTTCAGCCGTCTGATCAAACTTTCAGCCGGCTCAAACTTAATTTCAGCCGGCTCAAAGAGCCGTCTGAAAAATACAGAGAGAGTGTTCTTTAGGAGTTCACTTTTTCAGCCTGCTGAAAAAGGTTCAGCCTGCTGAAACCTCATTTTCAGCCGGCTGAAACATTGTTTCAGCCGTCTGAAAAACCCTGATTTCAGACAAAATACAACTTTCTTTCCTTTTGAATAGTTTGTCATTTTTAAGTCTTTAAGGTCATTGAATTTGTAAAGATTTAAGCCCTTCCAACTGGTGAGCAAGGATTGAAAACAATCTTACAAGATTTTCCTAGTGTTGTCACAAATTGACTTGATAAAACTTGATTGCTCTTGAACAATTGATGGATCCATTGCTTTCTTAACATCTTTGCTTTGCTTTGCTTTGTGCATTTTGATCCTTGCTGCTTTGAACCATTTAGTGGCTTTGATACCTGTCTAGATTCATCACTTAAATGCTCATTAGTCCTTTAAACATCTTCTTATGTATTGTTATCATCAAAACCTCGGGGATTAAACCATTTAGGCCAACAATCTCCCCCTTTTTGATGATGACAATCCATAGATGTTTTGATGGGGTAAAATGCACAATAAATATCTCCCCCTATCATTATGCATCATATATATATGTCATATTTAACGGCATTTGCAATCATTTAAGCAAATCTCAACATGAACATGTAAATGAAATGTGCAAACAGTAATCATTCCATGGATGATAGATTAAAACAAAATTTCATTTTCATATATCATTTCCTTTTTCCAAATGTTCCAAAAAAAATTACATTTCTATGCACATGTTTTCAACAAAATCCAAACATCTATCAAACCATCTCCCCCTTTGTCATCGATCAAAAAAAATCACAATGGAAAGGCGGGAAGGGAGGCACGAAGCTGCTGGGTGATCTGAGCTTGGCAGTCCTTGACGTCCTTGATCTCACACGCCATCTCGTCCATCCGATCATGCAGGGCTTCCATTTTGGTGGAGACGTAGCTCGTCAAGTCGGTCATCTGCTGGGAGAGGGCGAGAAACATGTCACGGACAGTGGATGGAGGAGTAGGATGGGTAGGAGGAATGGGAGTAGGTGGAGTACGGGGAGGAGGCGGGATAGTGGAAGATGAGGGTACTGTAGTGGTGGGTGGTGGAGGAGGAATAGGGAGGTCCTGTCCAGCATGGAGATCCTGCAGCTCGGTATCATCCTCGGCGGCAGGTATCGCACCCTTCTTCATCCAGACTCCATCAATAAGAGTGTAATTCAACCAGCCCATGAATGAGGAGTTGATCTTGTTTCTGAAGGTGGGATGAAAGATATCGCCTGTGGTTGGGGGCACGCCATAATGAGTGAACAAAACCGTCAAAGCGGCACCATATGGGAGTATGCTCTTGCCCTCCACTTCTTTTCCTTTCTTGGACTCATTCTTGGTCTTTTCCACACAGGACCTCATGTGATAAAGCATTAAGTGCCCCAAATTGATGGGTCGGCCATTTAGAATGCACCAAAGAAGAGCAATATCCATATAAGTGACATGATTTTTTCCGCCTCCTCTTGGAACGATGTTGTAGAAGAGAATCTTGTGCAAGAGATTGCATTCCAAGGAGAATTCACTCAAGTCTGGTTTGTAGGGCTCCGTGATATCATCGCGTCCCAAAATCTGTTTGAGGGCATCAACATGGTGAAAACCCTCAATCCGAGGCCATGTATGCGTCTCAGTGATGACAATCCCCCCTTGTGGAACATGAAACAAAGTGTTGAGCAACTGGTCATTCAAATTCATATGTTTCCCTTTGACATAAGATGTGGCAATCCCGGGAGAGGCCATGGTGAAATGGGTGTAGAAAACACGAACCAATGTGTTGTAACATGGTTCGGATAGGGTGCAGAATTCTAACAAACCAACATTTTGCAATAATGAACAAATTCGAAAGTGATGTTGGTTGAGAAAGGTAGGATCAACAATTTTAGGGTAGACTACCTTTTTGGAGTAGAATTTTTGGGCAAATAAGGTGCCGAAATCAGGAGATAGGTACATAGGAGGATCCACTTCTGGAGGTGCTTCATGCCCTTCGGATGGTTCGTGCCCCGAATCATAGTTCGGATCGCCAGGTGGAGCACGACGTGGAGAAGATGCTGGTGGGGGTTGTGGCACTGGTGGTGGCTGCTGTCGACGATAACGACGTGGGACTGCCGGAATAATAGGTGCTTGTTCGACCGGAGGAGGCTCCGACGTTTGGTGTTGACGAGGACGGTGGCGTTCTGTTCCTGCGGCACTGGATTTTTTTAATTTCTTCGTGGGTCGAGATGATTCTCCACTGTTAGGAATCGAGGGCTTGGTCTTCTTGAGGTTCACCATTGAAGAGAGACGGATTAGGGTTTTAGGAGGAGAGAGAGAGAGGAATAGTGAAAGCCGCGAAATTTGGATTCAAAAGATGAACAGTTAGGGTTTGAACAGTATAAATACCCCGAAGCTTTCAGCCGGCTGAGAGTTTTATCAGCCGTCTGAAATCCCAATTTCGGTCGGCTTGGATATATTTAAGCCGGCTGAAACAGCCGTCCGAGAAAACCAGTTAACCCTAAATTTTGGAAATCCAAGGGACCCTCTTTCAGCCGTCTGACGAAGCCAGTCAGCCGTCTAAAAGATGACTTTCAGTCGTCTTCTACATTTTTCAGCCGGCTGAATCAAGCCGTCTGAAAAAGTCAGAGAGCACTCAAAAAGAATGTTCAGAACCAGGAGTTTCAGCCGTCTGACTGAGTGAGTCAGCCGTCTGAAAGAATTTTCAGCCGGCTGAAAGTTCCTTCAGCCGTCTGAAAATATCAGACAGAAAAATAAAAAAAATTTTGGGTGCAGAAAATCATTATAATGAACATGTTATCAAATTTCATCACTTAAACACATCCCAAGTTCACGTTTAATGAAATTAAACCTATCCTCTTGAAGTGGTTTTGTAAAAATATCCGCCAATTGATGTTCGGTACCGACAAATTCAATTTCAACATCTCCTTTTTGAACATGATCTCTTATAAAGTGATGTCTTATTTCAATATGTTTGGTTCGTGAGTGCTGAATAGGATTCTTAGTAAGATTAATTGCACTTGTATTATCACATTTTATGGGAATATGATCATAATGAAGTCCAAAGTCCTCAAGTTGTTGTTTCATGTACAATACTTGTGCACAACAACTTCCGGCCGCCAAATACTCGGCCTCGGCTGTAGAAAGAGCAACCGAGGTTTGTTTCTTGCTAAACCAAGAAACTAGGGAGTGTCCAAGAAAGTGACACGTCCCACTTGTGCTTTTGCGACCATCTTTGCATCCGGCAAAGTCCGCATCGGAGTAACTAAGCATGTCAAATGATGTGAATTTAGGATACCATATGCCAAGATTTATAGTGCCACTAAGATATTTAAATATGCGTTTAACGGCAAACATGTGAGATTCTTTAGGACATGATTGATATCTAGCACACAAACATACACTATACATAATATCCGGTCTACTAGCGGTGAGATAAAGTAAACTACCAATCATACCTCGGTATTTCTTTTGATCAACGCATTTACCTTTCTCATCTTTTTCAAGTTTGATGGAGGTGCTCATTGGTGTGGCGAAATTCCTTCCATCTTCCAATCCATACTTCTTGATTAAATCTTTGACATATTTGGATTGATTTAAGAAGGTTCCTTCCTTTGTTTGCTTGATTTGTAATCCAAGGAAGAAGTTGAGTTCGCCCATCATGCTCATTTCAAATTCTTCTTGCATGACTTTAGCAAAATCCTCACATAAACTTACATTAGTAGAACCAAAGATAATGTCATCAACATATATTTGAATAATAAGCATGTCCTTATCAATGGTTTTAATAAAAAGTGTGGTGTCAAGTTTTCCCCGTTTAAAACCATTTTTGATTAGAAAACCACTAAGTCTTTCATACCAAGCTCTAGGAGCTTGTTTCAATCCATATAAGGCTTTTGATAATTTGAATACGTGGTTTGGAAATTCATGACTTTCAAAACCGGGAGGTTGTTCAACATAAACTTCCTCTTCAATAAAACCATTTAGAAAAGCACTCTTGACATCCATTTGAAATAATTTGAAATCTTTATGACATGCAAATACAAGTAACATCCTAATGGCTTCAAGTCTAGCAACCGGTGCATATGTTTCATCATAATCAATGCCTTCTTGTTGATTGAAACCTTGGGCAACTAGACGTGCCTTGTTTCTTACAATGGTGCCCGATTCATCCTTCTTGTTTCTATATACCCACTTGGTGCCTATTACACCATGGTTATGTGGTCTAGGAACTAAGGTCCAAACCTTGTTCCTTTCAAATTGGTTAAGCTCTTCTTGCATAGCTAGTATCCAAGATTCATCACTTTCGGCTTCATTTATGTTTTTAGGTTCAATTTGAGATAAAAATGCAAGATGATCACATATATTTCTCATGGAAGAACGAGTTCTTACCCCACGTGAGGGTTCACCTAGGATTTGATCCTTAGGATGATTCCTCACAAATTTCCAAGTCTTGGTGACATCCGGATGAAGTGGAGTGTCTTCAATTTCTACTTCTTCTTCCGGTTTCTTGATTTCAATGACTTCATCTTCTTCCTTCTCTTTGTCTTTGCCTTGTGGGTTTTGCTTGTCATTAAGATTCAAGTTCTCAACTTGTTCTTGCAAGCTTGTACCTATATCATCATCATCATCCACATTTCTCTTGGGAGCAAGTGGGTTAGTTTCATCAAATACAACATGCATTGATTCTTGAACGGTTAAAGTTCTCTTATTAAACACCCTATATGCTTTGCTCTTCATAGAATAACCAAGAAACACACCTTCATCGGATTTAGAGTCAAATTTAGAAAGTTTATCTCTATCATTTAATATAAAGCATTTACAACCAAAAACTCTAAAGTAACCTATATTAGGCTTCTTATCATTCCATAATTCATAGGGAGTTTTACCAAGTTTAGATCTTAATAGTACTCGATTCATAACATAGCATGCGGTGTTAACGGCTTCGGCCCAAAAGTATTGAGGCAAGGAATGTTCATTAAGCATGGTTCTAGACATTTCTTCAAGAGTTCTATTCTTTCTTTCAACCACACCATTTTGTTGAGGAGTTCTAGGAGCGGAGAAATTATGATCAAAACCATTTTCGTTACAATATTGTTCAATATCTTTATTGACAAATTCGCTCCCCCTATCACTCCTAACATGTGTAATGGTATAGCCTTTCTCATTTTGGACTCTTCTACAATATGCAATAAATGTAGCATGAGTCTCATCTTTATGTGCAAGGAAGAACACCCATGTATATCTAGAGTAGTCATCAACAATCACAAATGCATAATGCTTCCCTCCAAGACTTGCAATAGCAATGGGTCCAAATAAGTCCATATGAATGAGTTGCAAAGGTCTAGTAGTTGAGATATGAGATTTTGTTTTAAAAGAAGACTTGGTTTGTTTTCCAAATTGGCATGCACTACAAACACCATCTTTTGAAAACTTTGCTTTTGGTAATCCTCTAACTAGTTCATGCCTAGAAAGTTTTGAAATCAAATCCATGCTAGCATGTCCAAGCCTTCTATGCCATAACCAATGATTTTCATTTAAAGCGGAGAAGCAATGTACATTTTGTAATGCGATTTCTTCAAACTCTATAGCATAGATGTTACCAATCCTATATGCAACGAATAGGGTCTTACCATCATCCTCAATTATGCATTTATTTGATTTAAAAGTAACTCTATAGCCTTTATCACATAGTTGACTAATGCTAAGGAGATTATGCTTTAAGCCATCAACTAATAAAACATTTTCAACACAAAGTGAGGAATTCTTACCAACCTTTCCAATGCCAATTATCTTACCCTTGGCATTGTCTCCAAATGTCACGAAGCCGCCATCCTTGGGCTTCAAAGAGACGAACTTTGATCTATCACCCGTCATATGCCTTGAGCAACCGCTATCAAGAAACCATTTCTCATTGCTTGAGGACTTCAAGCATACCTACACAAGTTCAAGTAGCTTTCTTTGGTACCCATACTTTCTTGGGTCCATAGGGGTTAGCCATAGGAGGTGAGGTTCCCTTAATCACCCACACCTTCTTGGTGAATCTTTTTGGTCTTCTTCTCATGTTACAAGTGTAAGCATTGTGTCCTTCCTTATTACAATAAGTACATGAGATTTTAGGTGTGCTAGGAACCTTGGGTTTAGGGAAGAAGTTAATGTAGGATTTTTGTTTAACATTTTCTTGATAACCAATTCCGGCCTTGTCAAAGCACCATCTTTGACTAGTTAATATCTTATCCAAGTTATCCCTTCCATTGGTAAACTTGGCCAAGGTATTAGTCAAGTCTTCAATCTTTTCTTTCAATGAAGTGTTTTCACTTTCAAGATTAGATTGAGAGATGGTTGGGGGTGAGTCTATCTTTCTTTTTAACTCTAAGTTTTCATTTTTCAAAGTAATTAATTCTTCTTGAAGAGATGAGATATTCTTTTTCAAGTCAATATTTTTGTGAGAAAATCTTTTTAATTCAAGAAAAGTATCTTCAAGAGCATCTTGTAGTTCTTCATAAGTAGGAGGTTCTTCTATAGGATAATCAATAGAGTTAGGTTCGATTACCTCATCTTCGTTTGCCATGAGACAAAAGTTTGCAACTTCTTGATCGCATGAAGCCTCCTCATCTTCTTCATCACTATTTGCTTCATCATCCCAAGTGACGGTGAAAGCCTTCTTCTTGAATTTTCTATTGTCCTTGAAGTTGTTGTTGTTGTGGCTCGTCTTGTTGTAGTTGTTGTTGAGTTGGGGGCAATTTATCTTGATATGCCCGGGCTTCTTACATTCAAAACACACTTGAGGTTCTCTATTTGAAATCTCTCCTCTATTTGGAATTCTTTTGGAGGAGTCTCCCTTGTTGAATCTCCTCCCTTGATTTCTTCTAGAAAAGAACCTTTTGAGCTTGTGAGAAATGAAAGCAATGTCTTCATCTTCCTCATTTTCACATTCTTCACTTGGTGTTTCTTCTTCATCTTGTGAGGCTTTGAGAGCCATACTCTTGGAAGTCTTTCCTTCATCAATTTCACGAGCTTTGAATGTGAGTTCTTGTGTGACCAAGTTGCCATCAAGATCACTCAAGGTCATTGATGATAGCTCCTTTGATTGAAGTAGAGTTGTGGTGAGGACGTCCCATTGCTTAGGCAAGCTCCTAAGAATTTTTCTCACAAATTCGGAGTTAGTGTAAGTTTTTCCAAGAGAACTCAAGGGATTGATAATAGCATTAAATCTAGCAAACATATCTCTAATAGATTCATCCTTTTTCATTTTGAACATTTCATATTCACAAACAAGCATGTTAATTTTAGCTTCTTTTACTTGAGATGTTCCTTCATAAGTAACCTCCAATGTGTCCCATATCTCTTTGGCACTAGTGCACCTAGAGATTTTGCTAAACTCATCATTAGTTAGAGCACAATATAACAGCCCAATGGCTTTGGAATTAAGTTCTAGGGACTTGTGATCAGCTGTGGTGTATTCTTGTGGTACTTTAGGAAGTGTAACTCCATCTACCACTTTAGTAGGGATTAAAGGACCCTTAGAAGTAATATTCCACAGCTCATAGCTAGTGGATTGAATAAAGATTTGCATTCTAATTTTCCAAAAATTGTAGAGAGATGCATCTCCATTAAAAAGTGGTGGTCTATTGGACGATTGTCCTTCGGAGAATCCGTTACCACTATAGTTGGCCATATCGTTCCTCGCAAGACAAATATGTCAAATGCTAGAGGTTGGGCTCTGATACCAATTGTTGTCCCAAGTGAATAACCCTAGAGGGGGGGTGAATAGGGTTATAGGCCAATTAAAAGGAAATTATAACAATCAAAAATCTGATTATTGCAAGCTAAAATAAATGTAAGACAATGCAATAATAATGAGATTAAGGGAAGAAGAATGCAAACGATATAATGAGGTTCGGCCTCCCGCCTACGTCCTCGCCTCAAGAGCGCGCTTGAGGATTCACCAATCCACTATCACTCTCCTTCAAGGTGGAGCAGCAAACCTTTACAACTTGAGTGTTCTTCACCAACACTTAGCCAAATGCACTCTTCTCAAGTGCTTACAAAGAAAGGTATTCACAACCCTTTTGATACAAAGTATTTGGAGATGATTTTGTGTACAAAGAAGACTCTCTCAAAGAGTAAATACACAGCAAAATGAAAGCACACTTCAGCTATTGATTGATTTCAATGAATGCTCACAAGAGGAATTAGGGCTTGTAATTGATTTTCTTGTTTTTGCTCAATGAATGCTCATAAATGAGCTCAAGCCTTGTATTTATACTCAAGGGGTCCATACTAGCCGTTCTGGAACAATAAATGCCGGGAAAAGAAGTTTGGTGGGCAATAAATGCTTCAAATGTCCGTTAAAAAACTAGCCGTTATAACTTTCCCGAGGATTTCAGCCGGCTGAAAAATCTTTCAGCCGTCTGAAATATCCATTTCAGCCGTCTGAATGAGGCTACTGAATATTCCAGAGAGGGTGTTTAAAAGGAACCAAAGATCATGATTCTCAGCCGTCTCAAACTTGCCTTTCAGCCGTCTGAAATGTTATTTCAGCCGTCTGATTAAGGCTGCTGAAAATATCAGAGAAGTTAACATTTGACATGCGAGCAAGCCTGCTCCTTCAGCCGTCTGATCAAACTTTCAGCCGGCTCAAACTTAATTTCAGCCGGCTCAAAGAGCCGTCTGAAAAATACAGAGAGAGTGTTCTTTAGGAGTTCACTTTTTCAGCCTGCTGAAAAAGGTTCAGCCTGCTGAAACCTCATTTTCAGCCGGCTGAAACATTGTTTCAGCCGTTTGAAAAACCCTGATTTCAGACAAAATACAACTTTCTTTCCTTTTGAATAGTTTGTCATTTTTAAGTCTTTAAGGTCATTGAATTTGTAAAGATTTAAGCCCTTCCAACTGGTGAGCAAGGATTGAAAACAATCTTACAAGATTTTCCTAGTGTTGTCACAAATTGACTTGATAAAACTTGATTGCTCTTGAACAATTGATGGATCCATTGCTTTCTTAACATCTTTGCTTTGCTTTGCTTTGTGCATTTTGATCCTTGCTGCTTTGAACCATTTAGTGGCTTTGATACCTGTCTAGATTCATCACTTAAATGCTCATTAGTCCTTTAAACATCTTCTTATGTATTGTTATCATCAAAACCTCGGGGATTAAACCATTTAGGCCAACAATTACCTATTATGCCCTTATTAGAATAAAAATTTACAAAGTAAGTTTAATATGTAATATATAAAATAATATATATTTATATTATATTTTTTCGGTTTTTCGGTTTGGTTTGGTTTTTTAAACATGAAAACCAAAACCAAACCAATTTAATTCGGTTTTCTAAAATTAGAACCAAAACCAAACCTAAGGACAAAAAAACAAAACCAAACCGACCAGTTTGGTTTGGTTCGGTTTGGTTTTCGGTTTTAACCTAAACCATGAACACCCCTAATCATGGCGGTCATGGCCGCTTCTAACTCTCTAACCATAGCAGAAAGAAGGAAAAAAAAAAAAAAAAAAACAAAAAGGGAGAGAAAAAGGAAATAGAGATGGTGGTGACAGATTGTGGAAGATGTTGGGATTTGCGTTGTTGGTTGTCCTTCTTCATGTTTTTTTGTTTTTTGTTTTTGCTTTGATTAAATTCAAGAAAAAAGAAAAAAAAAAAAAGAAAAAAAGAAAAACACAGTTGTCCGGCAAAAATGGAGTTAGCCGCCGGCAAGAGTGTTTGATTAAAATTAATTTTTTTTAATTATAAAAACAACACTAAGCATATGGCGGGCAAACTCCATGGCCAAACCCAAACCAACCTAACCAGCCCAGGTATGTTTTTCTTCAGTTACGGCCAAGCTTGGTTTTGTAACGGTTTCCAGCAATAATAATTCTTAAACATCCCAACATATAATTCTCAAAACAAGAAAAAAAAAATGTGAAGACAAATTAAGAAGGAGATGTCACTGGGAGGAAACCCCGGTTTTCTAGCCATGGCCTTTTGTCCTAAGCTTGCTTCACTAATATTTTCTAACAAAAAACCATGTTTTCCAGCCACAATTCCCAAAATATTCCAATATATATTGAAAAAAAAAAAACCTATAAAGACGAAGGAAATAATCTTGATCTTTTGACCACAAACTCTCCTGATCCAACTTTTTATTATTTGTTATTGTTTGAAAGGGGATTTTATTTACTTGAAAGGGAATGGCTGCTGTACATATGGCTATCTTGTTTAGTAAGTAAATCCCATTTTTCTCATCTTAATCTCCATCAATATCACCCACCACATTCACTATTGGCCGTGAAGGTCCACTTGTCGTTCGCCAAAAACTTTTGAGGTTAAAGATGCTGTTGGAAAACCTTTAAGGATGAAGATGCCACCGAAAAAGCAAATCCACTCGGCGTTTGTCGAGGAGATCCACTTGCCGTTCGCCGGTAAAGCAAATCCATCCAGCCTTAAAGATACTATTGGCCATTTGTTGTGAAGGTTGGGATCTGCTTTGGGTTATATGGGTTTTTTAAGTCTTGCAGCAATGGTGCAGCATGGTTCTGATCTTCAAGAGAAAATAAATAAAAATAAGAATAAGAGAATAAAGAAAGGAGAGATTAGAGAAGAAGGAAGGGAGCGAGAGAGTCGCCAGCGTTCCAACGTGTTCAATCCCAACCTCCGAGAGAGAAAGTGTAAGAGAGAATGAGAGAGAGAGAGATGGGGTGGGAACATGCGCTCTACCCGAGGTCTACCAAAAGTTATTTACTTGTTTGCTTTTCATTGGCTCAGCACACTTTCTATTCATTGGGTCACATCCAACGACTGTGCTTTCATTTGTCCCGTTAAATTGCCTCCGGGCTGGTCCGAATTCGATCAGGCATCTCTCTCTCTCTCTCTCTCTTTCTCTCTCTTTCTCTCTCTCTCTCTCTCTCTCTATATATATATATATATATATATATATATATATCTATATATAGGATGATGATCAGGTAAGCACGTGCTGATATAACTTATATCAAAACCTGCATTGGGAGTTGTACTTTGTGCATTAGTGAGATGTGAGGTGCATTGAATCAATGCAAAGGGTACAATCCCCAATGCATAGTGCTGATGTAACTTACATCAGCACGTGCTGATGGGATCACCTCTGTATATATATATATGGCATAAGACAAGATAAGCTAAAAGTGGAATAATGATAACATACCGATGAAATCCAATATGACCCGTCCATCTGAAAACCTCCCTACAGGCATGTGAAAAAAGGTCTCCCCATAAAGCACCCCGGGTGCTGTAAAGGTAGCAACCAATCCACCGGTGTTGGAATTCGAGTCCTCGAAGTTAAAGATGGCTGGAAATTCACAATCTTCCAGAGCAAAAACTGGGTTGAAGATGGTAACAGAAGATAAAAGCATATAAATATAACATAAACACATAATAGATTTCATAAAGCTAGTGGTAGAGTGCTCCATATTGGAAAACTATTCAATGCTGTTGAGATAAGAAACTTAACCAGGGGGAGGGATGTTGATACATATATACAGTGGTGTGGGGAGAGTTCATGTCTTTACAACGGATAATTCTGGGAACTCAGGCTGTGTATGGATTAAGAGAAATGGAAAGAAGAGAAAAGAAGAAAAGAAAAAAGAAGAGAACAAAAGAGAAAATAACTTTCTCCCAACCTGTTTGAATAATAAATCTCATTAATGAAGAGAAAAGAAAAGAAAGTAATCATAATTACATAATTACCCTTTTTTATATATTAAACAAAAGTTGTGTGGGGTATAATTGTCATTTTATCACTCAATAATTCATTTTCTCTTCATTTCTCTCCAAATCTCTCCAATTTAGAAAGAAAGGTGAAGGACCTCATTTTCTCTCCATTTCCTTTCTCTTCTTTCCTAACTTAACAATCCAAACAAGAGAAATAGGGAGAAAGTCATTTTCTCTTATCTTTTCTTCTCTCCATTTCTCTCCATCCATACATAGCCTTAGTGTCACAACGAGTGAACATGAAGCTCCCTGGACCTACCACCACTAAAGAGTATTGACTCAATTTGTGAATCATTTTGTGCTGTCCTCCAAAATGACAAACCTGTCCTTTGTACCAATAGGCTGAAATGGTTGACTCGGAGAAACTCTCAGTGGAAACTTGGTCGGAGGAAGACAAGCTATTCAACAATGGCTAGCGATGAGCTAACAAATGGCACATATATATTTGTCATTACTAAAATTAAGGGGAAATATCCAAAACCTCTGTTGACACCCAATTTTGTACCGCCTGACATTTTGGACCACCTTTAAGCCCAATGATGAAGGGCAACAGCAGATAAACTACCACAAGCTAGCCCGAAGGACCCGTGCAGGCACAACACAACTTTTTGATACCTTTTGATACCCCATGATCGTATGAGCATGGTTCATGCACGTACGTGCATCTTCCATGCACGTATGATCATGCCCTTTCCAACACAGCTTTTTGATACCCATGATCGTACGAGCATGGTTCATGCACGTACGTGCATCTTCCATGCACGTACGATCATGCCCTTCGAATTTCAAATTTTTAGCATTTCCCCCCAAATCGTTTCTTACCTTATGAAGCCCCTGTGCTTATAGCTGCTTGATGGCGGCTGGGAAACCCTAATGGACTCCGAAATAAACCCTAATCACCATCTATAAATACCCTGCTTTCATTCAAGAGAAGGGACCCGATTTTTCTCAAGCCCCCACCCCCTACAAGGATCTGATTTTTCTGTTCAGCGGAGACTTTTTGACCTAGCCTCCATCCAACTTCCTCACCCAGCCTCCATTCAACCCCTTTTTCCCAGCCTCCACCCTTGAAAGATCGAACTTTTGCACCCAGCCTCCACTCCAAAAGATCCGAAAACTCATAGTTGTGACTGCGAGAGGTTCGGAAGGCAAGCTCGTGGAGAAATTGCAGTTGCCCGTACCTGAGGGTAATGATTTTCAATCCTTTATTCCATTTCCTTGTGATTTAGCATGATTATTAATTGTATGAAATATGCATAACATCTTCCACATCCCTTTCATTTAATGGTTAGCATTCAGATTCGTTTTAACATCTATTCATCCCTTGCATATGATATTCCATATTCTATATATTGTTCGGGTATATAGGATAGGTAGAATTCCATAATCATATCTCTTCATTAATTCTTGGCATTCGATTCACATGATTTAGGACTACATGTATGAATACTGTTTATTGCATCTTCATTAGCATTTATTATCATTCCATCATCTAGGTTTAGGCCATCCTATTATCCCTAAATCGCATTGTAGCCATTTTATTGCATATGTTTGAGTCATGGACCCGTTCGGGCACAAAATGGTAAGCACGGGATGAGATTTTCGTAGGCACGTACGTACGTACGTATGAGACGCACGTACGTGCATCTCATATGCACGTACGTGCATGACCCACGTTTTTCAGACTAATCCTTGTTTTGCAAGCTGTGTAAGTATGATTCGACTCTGTCAAATGCTTTTGTTTTCTGTGTATATATTTATTTCTCTCGTTTTACCTTGATTTCATACCTATTTGCCATTGTGTGCCATCGATTGAATTAAATCATTGAATTAATTGAATATGGTTGAGCCTAATTAAGTCCTTTTTAATTAAAGCCAATAAGTACATGTGGGGGCCGGCCTCGGCCGGGCGTAGATGGGTGCCTAACACCTTCCCATCCGCATACCCTAGCTCCGAACCCGAACGATCTCTGGTTATGGTAAGTTGGACCCTTCCAAAGGGTCAATTGGTTCCCGAAGCCAAATCGGGTGGCGACTCCTTTTTCGCCCTAATCATTTGTGGTTAGTGGCATACTACCCCCGAGCCCGGCGTGGTCCAGGACACGGCGCTCACAACCTCCTTCAAATATAAAATCATATATAAAAATCTCATTAAATATTTATCCTATCTATTTAATCCAAATAAAAAGGAATTATATCCATTAACTTCAATCAGTTAAATTTTTGTGTACTATGGTTAAAAAAAAATAGCGATCCGACTAAAATACCATTATTTCACAATAATATGTTTAATGACAAAAATGCATATTCAAGTAAATTTTCCCTTTTACTCCTTCTTTCCCTAAACTTGTATACCTGCTCTCCTACTCCCTCTTTTTCTTCACCCTTCCCCCCATATGTATATTAGAGAAGAATTAATTAATGATAGTTAATTTTTTTCTACTTATACTAAAAAAATATATAAGTAGAAATTCAATTAAATATGTAATTTTTTCATTAAACATATTAATGTCAAAGAAGGGTATTTTAGTTGGATTGCTCTTTTCTTTTAACAAAAGTAAATAAAAAATTAACTGGTTGGAGTTAATAGATATGAATCTTTTTTATTTGGATTAAATGGATAGGAAAAATATTTAATGGAATTTTTGGATATAAATTTATTTTTTAGAGAGTTTTTGGATATTTCCCCTAAAATTAATAAGCTAAAAAAAGTGGCAAAAATTAATTCATACCGATGAAATCAATCATGAGCCGTCCATCTGCGAACCTCCCAATTGGCATGTGAAAGGTCTCACCGTAAGGTGGGGGTGGGTGCTATAAAAGCAGCAGCCAATCCTCCGGTGTCCGAATTCGAGTCCCCGAGGTTAAAAATGGCTGGAAACTCACATTTTTTCCAAAGCAACAACTGGGTTCAAGAGGGTGGCAAGGGATAAAAGGATAAAAACACAAGACAGAGATATGGCATATTTGACTATATTGGAGGGAGACTTTATCTCCAATAGGAGTACTGTGCTTTTCATTTTGTGAAGTGGGAATTGGGAATTAAAAGCTTTGGAAAGTTTTTTTTTTTAAACATTATTTTTTGTTAATCATTTTCCAATTTAATATCAATAAAAAGATATTATTGTCAACTTATGACAAATTGACTATAAATATGCTTTAAAATGACTACCAGTTTACTCTTTTTGGCATTATGCTAAGACATTGTCATCAAATGATAATATCTCTCAAAAAATAAAAAACTTGGTTGAGCCAATGGAGGCACATGCCCCCAAAGGCCCCCTGGCTCTCCCAGTAGACTTTTCCATTACTGATGTTCAAAGATTATATACAGGAGGCGCATTCTTTTCATATTACTCTGTAAAACAAAAAGGTACTCCAAAATTCACAATGTGAAGACTTGGTTAATGTTGTCACCTACCAAACTAATGCCCCACTTCATCATCCATACATAACTAAATTTCAGATTGGGCCTGAGGTGATCCAATTTTTATTGTTGGAAAAAAAATAGATAAATAAAAAGGAAGTAATGCTATATTGTCCAATTTTTATTTTTATTTTTATGTGATGTGTTAGTTAGGTTAACCCAAAAGAAAAAAAAAAAAGAAAAAAAGACCAAATATTCATAATGGGCTAATGAGGCAACTGTCATTTCATTTGAGCAAAAGAATTTGAGAAAAAAGGCTAATGGCATGATAGCCTAGTGAGTGATCTCGGGTTCAAACTTGTAAATAAGCACATTTGTTAATATTAGGGATTAGCGATAATGGTGGATTTAATCGATTTTAAAAAAAAGGGGGGGGGGGGAGGGGAAGGGGAAAGCCCAAACAATTTAGCATTTTCTATAATTTAATAAATAAAAAAAGAGAGAGAAATGAAATAAAGCAACTCCATTGAGTTAGGCACATATTATTACATGAGGAATAGAAGGATAATACTAGAGCTTATTACATAAGAGTCGTATAATCATAACAGTATGAATAATGGAGGTACACTTTGGCATATATATGCATGGTCTTCCCATGTATAAATATATATTTTTAGAGTGGATTCCTGTGACATGCTTTCCTCAACGGAATGGGCGGATCTGAAAATGCTCCAGTTGAGATTTGATCGAAAATGCGCTTGTTATATGCCTCCGTGTTGTGAACTCCATCCCAATTTACTCGAACCGACGGACGATCGCAAGCTCCGATAAATATTTGGGTGCCATTCACAGTAACTGTGTCTCCACAGCCACCGACGCTACTGAAGTTGTACTTGCTCCCGTATCCACAGCATGCTACTAGCGGGAGCTCCAGTCCTGCAATTTATTAAAAATAAGCAAATATATAAGGAAATCATTTGTAAAATCATACTCAATAAGCAAAATTAATAAATTTGAAATGTCAATGATTCATGGGTGTCCATGTATCCATCATAACAAAATTCTCAAATTATTCCCAAACTCCTGAGTCCTGACTTTATCCTCCCTTTTTTAATTAAACGAAGAAAACCCAAATTTATCCTTATATTTTTATAATTCTCCAATTATTCTTGAGTAGTTTGAATATTACGAATAATTTTTGATTTATTTCCAAAGTAATTGAATTATTTTGAATAATTATAAAATGTAATACGTTTTTCTTCGCAAGTTAATTTGCATTGCTTTTTTGGCTCCCTATTTTTTTTCATTAATTTTTGCTGATATTTTCTCGTACAACTCTTGAGTTACAAATTATTCCTATTGAATAATTCCGAATTTAAGTCATTAGGGCTAACCTATTGGTGAGGGAGACTAAGATAAAAGATAGGATTAAAGTAGGTTAAGAATTCAAACCCCTTCTATTGTATTAAAAAAATAAAAATAATAATTCCCGATCTTCGAAGTTATCCCTACCACGGCCCCCCCTCCCCTTTTGAGAGGTTCATAATGTTATATTTTTTTAAAATAAGACCAAAAAACCTTGCACCCCATATGATAAACTATCTCTCTTTTTATTTTTTTTGGTCTTATAGTCAAACTCGAGACAGTCTATCTTTAAAAAAATAAAAACAAAAATAAAAATAAAATAAAAAAAGAGAAAGAAGATTCTCATTAGACTACGAGACCACTGCAATAAGGTTCGAAGTTATGAGTTAACAAATATACAAATTATATACAACTTACCGTATCTTTTTGGATCGGAAATTATAGAGTACTTGACCGAGTAGATATCGACATATGTAATCGCGGCTGACGTATAATTATTTCTGAGTTGGACGACGGCCTCTTTCAATTTTTGATTGAAATATTGAGCGACGTCGTTGTAAGGCTTCGCACAACCAAGGCTGTCGGTCTCGATGACCGGCAAGAGGGCCAAAATGTAGGGAAGGCAGCCGATGGGTCCTGTGTTGTGAATCCAAAATGATCTACCTCCCAAGTCGTATATAGTCTGCACTCATCATCGCTAATCTCATTATTTTAGAAACCATCGTACAAAGATTATGAAAAATATCACACAATTTTAGGAATGCCCCATCAAAAAAATTTCAGCTCGGCTCTGGTTAGGCCTTGGGCTAGGCCAATTTAGAACATGGCCGTGGACCTAATTAATGTCGAGTTTAACTAGGCTCAATAAGTAACAAAATGAGATTTATTTGTTTACTTATTTTAGAAAGTATGAACATGTCTAACATAAAAAGACTTATTGTAAAATCATTTCGAAAATTCTTAGTAAAATTATTATTATTATTATTATTTTTTGTCTTTAATTTTAGAATGTATATATTAAATTAATATACACGTATAACACATGCCTCTACTAATCGCAAATCATGATGACCTAGTCTAAGGATTACCTGAAAATTGGCAATGAATGTGTTAACAATATCAGGGACAGTCGCATTCACTTCTTCTATAGACAAGTTACCGAAGAATCCTGCGCCGAGATCGTTCGCACCGACATCAATAGTATATAAACCTTTCGAAAAATACTCCTCCTTGGGCATCAAATCCTTGTATATCCCTCCTACAAAAATGATTAAACAAATTGTTGTTGATAGCCATTACAATAGACATTTCTATGAATTACCCATAAGACTAATGGTTGTTAAGTTTTTACCTCGTTGCCTGACAATCTGTGATTTGTTTTTGAATTCACCGAATTGCCAGTATTGCACGTCTAGGTAGAAGGGACTGAATCCACCCTGCGGTAGAATATTTTCTTGTGGTGTGATTGTGGATGCTGCCACTGCAAAATTCGCACCATGGCTGTAGTTTGTCCCCAAGGAATCGAGATAAGCGTCGAGGTATGGCAGGCCCAAACTCCTTGCTGGAAACCACACAAATTTGATCAAATAATCAACATATGAAGGAGCTATACTTATAGGCCTTTTTTTTTTTTTTTTCCAAGCATTACATATATTTGAACTGACATGCTTCATGTATAGTGGCCCCAAGGTACCAACAGACCAAAACAACTGGGTATGGTTACAGGCATCAAGGCATATATATACCACGATCTTATTTGGTCAAAACAGATAAATTGATTTGGGCGGAGCTGTGGGAAGTGGAGCCCATGAGAATGTGAATGGAGGGAATTCTACGAAATCCACACAAAAAAGGGGTACCATGCCCTAAGTGGCATTTTTGGGAATCTCAAGTCCCATTTTATAGTAAGTGATCACATTGCGGTGGACAACCTGAGGTCACAAATTAAATGTATGACCACTTATTAAAAAATGCGACTAACTTGCCATTCAGGTATAGTAGCCTCGATCAAGGTATTAAAGAATTTTTCATTAAACGCACACACACACACACACATTCCATCAATACATCACACCACACCCCAATTTTTGCATGTGTTTAGTGAGTTCCGAATCTCAAACCTTTCTCCTTTAAAAGAGGGAAACATACTGTCTAAGTTACAATATTTGTGGTAAAAACTAAGTGGTCCTGAACAGTATACATATATGATAACAACTAGGTTGCCACACACTATGTGAACATCATTCTTTTGAAAGCAGAAGAGTGGGGGTGGGGCGGAAAAAGGAAAGAAAGGAAGAAAGAAAGAAACGCAGTAAAATTCTATTTTTAGTTATGCCATTTTCGCGAAAATGATTGACCTGTCCTTTGTATCATTAGGTTAAAATTGTTGATTGGGAAAAATGTGGGGAAACTTGGTGACACTATGGCTATGACTACTGACATATATATATAGATATGGCATAAGATAAGCTAATTAAAAGTGGAAAAATGACAAAACATACCGATGAAATCCAATATGACCCGTCCATCTGAAAACCTCCCCACAGGCATGTGAAAAAAGGTCTCCCCATAAGGCACCCCGGGTGCTATAAAGGTAGCAGCCAATCCACCGGTGTCGGAATTCGAGTCCCCGAAGTTAAAGATGGCTGGAAATTCACAATCTTCCAAAGCAAAAACTGGGTTGAAGATGGTAACAGAAGATAAAAGCATACAAATATAAGATAAACACATAATAGATTTCATAAAGCTAGTGGTAGAGTGCTCCATATTGGAAAAATATTCAATGCAGTTGAGATGAGAAACTTAACCAGGGGGAGGGATGTTGACACATATATATAGTGGTGTGGGGAGAGTTCATTTACGTGTGTTGAAATTATTGATGTGACTTACCCCAAAAAAAAAAAAAAAAAAAAAAAAAAAAAAAAAAAAAACCTTACCCAATAAAGGAAATTATTGATGTGTAAAGCAAGTCGGTCCAGGTACAACTTCAAATATTATCTTGTAATGTAATTTTCAAACTTAACGTATGTGCACGTGGCTGCATTCATGGATCTGTATGATGAGAACAAGGAAGGAAAGTTTGGTAAAATTGGACTGGGAAGGGGTGGACTTTTTTACTATCACGTTTTAGGAAATTTCTAGGCAAGTAATGGTGGCATTTTCAAAACATTATCATAAAAATCTAATTACGAGATTTGTACGGACACGTGGGGTTTTATAATAGTAGGATAAAAGTAGACACGTTGTTAATGAATTAATAGAAGCAAATATGCCATTGGAAAAAATACCTTTCTTTTTGAATTTTTTGGATTTTCAATGCTTCTCCGTGAACTCGAATCTAAAACCGCTTATCCAATAAATAAGAAGATTCTCACTAAACTATTATGTTATCAACAATTTCTGATAACATGATTATTAATTACCTCATCATTATAAATAAATAAATAAAAAAGAATAAGAGGGACCTAACAAATTCAACCATGGTTTCGGTTCCTCTATATGCACCACCAAGAACTTTGTGTGAATTGAAGTTTCCTCAAAATACAATTTGGTATTATCCGAAAAAATGCATTTACCTAAAACTATAAATCTTATAAGCCATCTTAACAATATGAATTGAATGAGGAATTAAGTCTCATTGTACTGTTAGGTTCCTACCTAAAATTTGACAAGTAATAGACAATGAAAAAGTTGAACACGAAATTGGAACACAATCTAGAGTGATATCTCACTTTGAAAAGTATTTATCAAACCCTTGACACATGCAATGTCAAATTTCTATCCATTTCCATGAAATGATATCTTTGAAAAGACTTTATCAAACTCTTAACACACGCGATGTCGCCAGATTTCTATAATGCATGTCCATCGTTTCAATTTGAACGGTACCCCACATTTCTTTTTCTCCAATTAAGATAACCAACTATATATATATATATATATATATATATGAATCATCTCATATTGATTGCAAGGAAAATTATTCATTTCGCTACTCCCGGTGAATCCCCCGTGCAGGAAGAACAGTAAACAAATAAAATTATGCAATGTAATTATATTTATACTATTCCGTCTATTCCTAATTAACTATTCTCTTTGAAAAAACACGTCTTTTTAGGAGATCCTATCAAATGCTTTCACATCAATACATATGTTTGAACATTCCAATTTTACTCTAAAGTATACAAAACATTAGAAAAAGATATTATCCTTTCAAGGGAAGTTTAGGAAATCAATAAGAAAAATCATTGACTTTCAAATGTGACGATAATTTTCAAACATCCCAAAAAAGAAAAGAGGCCAATTAAATAAGAATAGAGGGAGCATTATATATACAATCAATAAGAATATTATTTTCCTGGTCAAGAAAAATAATCGAGATGATTAGAATATTAAGCACGCTAGCATACGTCTCACATCTGCCACCACCTTCAAGTCGAAAAGAATAGACAATCTTATGTGCTAATTACATCACTTATAAGTAATGATTTCAATCGTACTATGACAATTAATGCTGATTTTTGTAAGAAAATTTTTATTATTTTTGCTTTTCTTATAGAGTACTTGGAAAATCTCATTTTACTTCATTTTTATTGATCCATAATACCACGTCAGCCGCATCACTGTTATATATAAGTTTTCCTCTTTTCCAAGGGTGAGACACGATTTATCAAAACATCCTTCTCTAAACTTCACGTTCAATCCATTTGTGGAATCCCACCTCCTATGATATATTGATGGAAAATTAAGACAAAAAGTATAGCATTGTCCCACATCCCACCTGTCTGTCAGTGCAACGATTGGATATGCTTAGCATCTTTCCCATGAACGTCCTTTATTTTGCCACCTTGTTGTACGCGCGATAACCAGTCCAAATCCTTCTTTTTTTTCATACCCAGGGTTGGCCCTAAGGTCTGGCCACTCAGCTGTCCAAGGTCTCAAAATTTTGACAAAAAATAAGAGTTTCAACTTTATTGTTATCTTTGTAATAAGTCTTTAAATAAAAATTTTAAAAAAAAAAAAAAACATTTTTTTTTAATAACTAGATGAGAAAAGGCACCAATCTAAGTTGAAGGGCCTTAAATAATTCCTAAGTTTCTAACCCAAGTCCATGTACAATAATCCAGATGATTAAATAATCTACTCAACTCAAGTCCAAAAAAAAAAATAAATAAATCATTTAACCTTAAATCAAATTAGATCTAACGCTTCTGTCAGTTTGCCTCGAACCTCGAAACTCCAACCTCCTCCTCTCTTCCTCTCTTAGTGCTCTCAACCTCTCACAGCCTCCATCCTAATGAGATCAGATCATAATTCTATTCGGAATATTAAAAGTATTTGATTACCTCTCAGACAAAGAAATTAGGTACATCAAACATCCAAACCATTCTCTCTTTAATTATTTAATTTCTTTACTTTTTTTTTCCTATATATATTAATATATAAACATAAGAGGCACACTAATATTATTGGGGGAGATTTATTTTTAGAATTAAAGGTCTTGAAAGAAGTTTTACCAACAGATCTAAAAATGCCAATTGAAGTACTGAATTATTTGAAAGAAATGGACAATTGTTTCCCAAATGCTTGGATTGCTTATAGAATATTGTTGATCATACTAGTTACAGTTATATTTGCAAAAATAAGTTTTTCAAAGTTGAAGTTAATCAAATCTTACTTTCGTTCCACTATATCACAAGAAAGATTGATCGGATTAGCTATATTATCCATTGAATATGATATGGTAAAAAAACTTGATTATGCTAACTTAATAAGTGATTTTGCGGCTAAAAATGCGAGAAGAATAATATTTAAGTAATACTTTGCTATAGTTAGTTCATTTCTTTTTGGTATTATCGCTTTAAATTTTGTTTTCTTTTTCTTCTTCTTGTATATGTGGTTTTTCTAAATTATAAAGGAAGAAGATCAAATTCTAATTATTTATAGTTCTTATAAAGATTTATTTTTTATCTTAATTTATATAGGCAAATTTTATTACTCATATATTTAGGCAAATCTTTTGTGTATTAAGGAAAAAAAAATTGTTGGGTATAAATTTTATTATGCGTATGAATATATATAAATGGCCCTATTTTAGGGGTTCGCCTAGGATCCCAAAAAACTCAGGACCAGCCTTGTTCATACCCCATACAAGACGGTTCCAAAGTTATGGCATCGTGTACTATTACCAGCGACACGATAATACTTGTCCATAACTCTTCGCTAAAACCACACCATAGAATCCCCCAGTCAATTTGTACATTTATTTTTTTGACCAAAGACGTATTATGGACGTTGGGTCCAACAAATTGTTCGAACAAATATCCATTGAATGAGTGGCCTCATGAAGAGAAGAGAGTGGCATAGTCGTGTGGAAACTTCCTTCAATTTGTTACCAGAATTGACCATCATGCTCTATCTCTATCATGGCGTGTCCAAAGGGTCTGTGCCGACTCCAACAGGCCCCATTAGACAGACCCCCCAGCCTCACCCATTCATAAATGTTATAAATGCTGTATATACGTGTTACATGCATCTAAACCTTAATCTATACTATTCCAACAACCCAACTTTTTCCTCACTCGTCGAGTGAGTGATTTTAGATTCTAAATTTATGATGAGGACAGGTTTTGTACGCCACTGGAACAAACCTATTGAAGAGGGATGATGGGTAAATAATAGGCTGAGGACAGGTTTACATTCGGGCTATGCAGTACTGTTTACTATAGACTGGACTCAACTGGACCATTCTAGGACTGGATAGGATCTTAACCATTTGCGCGTCAAGTATCCAAAAGTTACAAGGTATCGTACCAGAAAAAAATTAAGAAGTCTAAATAACCGGAGCCCATTTATAACAAAAGAGCCAAACCACATGTAAAGGGTTCTCTATTTCAACTTTGAACCTTTTTACATCTCTCACTCCAAACACACCACATTAAATAAAGAGGTGCCAACGTCTAAATAACCTTTCTTTTTTCTCCAGTTGGCTGCCCGAATCCACCAGTAGCACAAATATATGCTTCTTCAATCTTCACCAACTTGGCAAGACCCAAAAAGATTCCCAACAAAGAAAAGATGAAAGACTAAAGGTCTCCTGCCAATTCAGCAACGACAGCAACTCCCAACTCTACAGTACTCTTGCACATATTAAACCTATTTAGATCATTATCCACCAGTTCCCCACTGGGATTCACTAATTGAGATTATCCCTAAAACATCTTTTGGTAAAGTAACCATTGACAAAATTGTACATTCATAACATTTCAAACTAGAAAAATGAACACTGATTAAATAGTAAATTCATAACACAACTTTTGTTGATTGTCAACTGTTTCTAGTTTAGTTCAATCATTCAATTCCTTCACTATATAACACCATTGTTCTAATTTAGTTCTGGAAACTGTATGTACAGATACCATGTATTTGGAAAAGAGGGGGTGGAGGAGTGGAACAGAACAGAGAGACTTGAAACATCTGTATAGGGTCTCCCAAGCATGCAGCAACTCTGGTTTGGTTCTTGATAGATATATATATATATATGATGATCATAAACAAAACAACGTTTACAAGCCGATAGTTCTTTGGGACACGAATATACAAATGAAGTGTGCTCATATACATCATGTGAAAAGTGGAGTACCAGATTCTTCGGACGACAAAGGCTGTAAGGCACGGATTCTAACATTATATTTTTTACGAGTGGAGATTTCATTGCCAGAAGCCGATTCGGATCCATCTGATGAAAGGGAGCACGATGAAGTATAATCATCATAAGCATTTCCAACATGGCTTCCACATTTTCGACATAGGAGTTTGGTTTTCCGCCGAAACAAACCCCAGGACTGCTTGGACATGAAATAAGGCATGCATTGTAATTCATCTACCTGAGTAAATCTGCTCTCATCGACGTTGAAGAACGATATGATCCCTCGCTTTATGGATTTTCCATATTTAGATCCAATGGTTGAGGTGTTCCGGCTGGAGGAGCTTAGATTTAGCTCATACCCACAAAATCCACAGCTGCATGGAAGAGAGACTAATTTGTAAATCGCTATTGTGTATAAATTCTACTTTTATGCTTCATGTCTTCTATCTTCACCAGTGGAAACCAAACTAAAAAGAAAACCAATAGGGTGTGTTGGGATACCATATGAGTATATGACTATGTTTGGATTTTTTAAATATCACTGACTGATATGTAACTACAAATATAAAAAGCCACTTTCATTTCCTATCTTCAACAATAAAACCAAAATCACAAGAAAACCAATAGGCTCTATCTCGAAACTACATGAACTTGTGATAATGAATTTGTTTAGCTTCTCTTAGCATTTAAAACTGTTGCTATTGTCTGACACTCACTCAAAACAAGGTGATTGAATTTCAAGAAATGACTTCGAACATATTTCAAAAACCACAGGCTAAAATCAAGGGACAATCAAGAGTTTGCAATGGATTAATTAAAAAAAAAAAAAAAAAATCACAGTCCATTTGTGGTTTTAATTATCCATTTCAACAGGAGAAAAAGAAAAATAACAACATATATTTATTATTCACTACTCGAATCGTATTCAGAAACTTAGACAAATTGTGCTAATGCTCGTCGAATTCCAAAAAAAAAAAAGAAAAAAATGCATGGTGCAGTTGAAAGACCAAAGAAATCTAATCATTCCGCTTGAATAGCAATTAAACAAACAAGTGAATATCGTAAACATGAAGATATCATCATAATCCCAATATAATTAATAAATAACATTATTGATTGAAAACCTCAAGATGACATATTCTTCATTAATTGTTAAAATTATCATTTTTGGGAGGAAAAAAATGTACCCAAATATTCCATTTAAATGCATTAAAAAAAAAAAAAAAAACACAATGGACCTATTTCAAATCATATATAATGCACAATAGATAGACTACTACAATTTTTATAGAATGATAAGGCCCCCTGGCCCAATGCTAAATTGCAACTAATCTTTCCTGTCTAAATGAAAAGACATGTATCCAAGTGATCGATTGAGTGACCATACATATTGATAGTGAAGTGCTGGAATACGAATCAGATTATAACGTTCAACCACCATGTCTCTGTTCATCAAATTAAGGGAATTGGTTCATTTTGAATAAAGCCATTCCTCTAATTTAATCAATTGGGAAGCTAAAAAAATGTTTTAAATCCAATTATTTTGGGAACAAAGTGCTCATACTGTTAAAATTGACTTCACTATTTGCTATTCCAATCTCTCACTTCTTAAGTTCTTATCAAACTGCAATTAAACCCATCTGGAACATGCTAATAATCAAACAGAATTGAATAATCCGCTATTCCAAACAAGCCCCGAACAGATCAACCAGTGGATAAGAAAACACACAGCACAGCAAACCTTTTGCCTAATCGCTTAAAAAAACCAATTTTGACGAACCAAAGTGCAATGGTCGATTCAAAGAGAGAGAGAGAGAGAGATAGAGAGTGAGAAGGGGGAAGAATAACCTGTAATTGACATCTCTCTGGGAAGAAGAAGGAAAGGGATGATGATGGTGATCTCCGTTGAGGTGACCGTCACGGAGGAACATCGATTTCTCCATTAATCTTCGACGGAATCAAAAGCTCTAATGGAAGCTGTGACAGCTGACGGCTGACGGCTAAAATAGAAGATGGGTATAACCCTGCTGGAAGTGGGTTCGTCAGGTTGTCACCAAGATTGAGATTGAGGTGTCGAACGTGTACCGCCCGTATCGGATTAGCTGTAACCGCCCAAAATCACCACCTCCCAAATATATATATATATATATATAGAGAGAGAGAGAGAGAGAGAGAGAGAGAATGGGGGGTAATATTGCAGAGAAGTTAGGAAGATGGGGGAGAAAGGCGGTGGTGATGGTGCGATCGGTGTGATCGCGAGGCCAGCTGATGCTCCTGAAGCTCTTTGTCTGTCCTTTTCTTTCTTTCTTTATTCATGACATAGTTTAAACCCAAATAATGGAGTAAAAGTTTAATGGAGTATTTTATTTTTTTAACTTTAATTAATATTTAATAATGACTCATTACCAGTTCATAAAAATTAAAAAAAAATTAAAAAAAATGATTAATACAGAGTTGATGGTGTTTGGGTTTACATTACACGTGTCCTTGTTTCAGTGATTGATGTAAAGAGATTGGGATGGACTGATGGAGGTTCGGGTTAGGTTGTTTTGTTTTTAAATATCCTTTTTTCTTTTTCTTTTTTCCTTTTTGATAATCTGGGTGGGGTCAGGTTGTTTGCCAATCATACAAGTTTTTGGGAAAATTTTGATCATGCCAGTTTGGTGGATAATTCATTATTTTCCACTTCTAATTTATTATTATATGATAATAATTCAATAAGGGCATATGTAGATTCATCATAGTAATGCCACAGCATCAAAGTTGTTTTTTCATCAATGGGGGTTGGTTTAGTTGGTAAGGATTGAATTCTTCATTTGTAAGGTTTAAATTCGACTCCCACTACTAACGGTCCTTTTTGGTGGACAATTTTTAAATTTAATGTAAGTTTTCATTAAGGCTTGTGATTTACCCTAACCTTGAATTAGGGTAAGCTCCTCTCACCTAAACTTTTTGGTACCCAAAAAAAAAAAAAAGAAAAAAGCTGCTTATTCTTTTTTCTTTTTCATTTTTTAAAACCAAGTGTGGGTATCCCTTACTTATTCTCAATGCCTTAGACTATTAAATGAATTGGAAACCTTCATTTCATATGAAATTCTAGACGATTAAGTGGGTTATTGTATGAAGTGACTTATTTTTACATAAGGCCTTAGACGATTACCTACATTGCCTTGAGGTTGAAAGGTTGAATGGGTCCCAGGTGATATGATTTATCTACAAACTTGAAGGTATAGAAAATTCAAACTTAATTAAGATTTCTGATTCTTAAACCATTGTCTTTTTCTTATTTACACTATCCTTGATGAGAAGAGTAACATTTTCTTCCTGTCATCATCGTAAGGCCAAATTTGAAATGAATAATTTAGCTTTTTTTTAGTTTTTTATTTTTACTTCTATTTTTACTTCCTTTCAAAGGATTGTTTAGCAAAACATGCAAATGGCGCCATCAAATGAACGTATAGCAAGTTTGCCTACTTTTTTGACTTCATAGATGCATAATGATCGTCATGGTTCTTCCATTTACGGAACTTGTAGGGCATGTGAAGATAAATTGGCATATTTTTTTTTGAATATTTAAGAAAATAACTTGTCCTCTATCATAAGGGGTGGGATCCATTATCATGAAGGCAAATAAATTGTATATATTTTTTGTTTTAATTTAAGGCAAATGCTTACCTCTCTCGCTCTCCTAAAGAACAAAATTTCATATAAATTTTTATTATTTTATTATTTTACATTTTTATGATGATAAGTTTTTTTAGATAAATTTTGAACTCATGTAAGATGTGACAACGTATATGAATCAGGTAAGACTAAGCCTCATAAGAACTATGAAAATTTTGTTTAGGTAGCCTTAAGAGAATAGCAAAAGTCAAACTCAAGACCTCCATTTCTAGAAGTCGGACCCTTTGCCAACTGAGCTACCTTTTTTACTTTTCAACTAAGTTTTACGTAAGTGTGAATTTGATTTTTGTAAGGCAAGAAGGGAGGGAAGGACTGCTCTTAATGTTGGGTCTCTTTATCCTATTGTGCGGAGAAAAAAAAAAATTAAAGGGAGGCAAAGACCTCCTAAACATGTTTCTTATGCCTATATAATAGAGTAGAGATCCTCTCTTTACGATAGACAGTCCAATGAAATCCAGACCGTTCATATCATATGAGCTAATCCCATATGTTTTGCTAGCTCCCATGTATTAGGAACGGTCCAAATTTCATTGGATCGTCCAATAAATGGGGAAAATTTATTCCCGACACTAGTCTTTTTGTTTTGAAATTATGAATTAAAAAAAAGGGGAGCGCCGGGAGGGGGGGGGGGGTGATAAACCGCATGGATCAATATGTACTTGATATTGTAGCATCTTCCCAACTTGATCTTTCAAATAATGCATTCCATCATTCCATGTTATGATGTCAGAGAGAATTACCGGGAAACAAAATGCATTACTCATTACATGAACAAAATAAAAGGGAGTTCCTTATGACCACAAACAAATATAAACTTGTTTTCACTCTTCTTCCTCATCTGTCACAAACTTACCAGTCCCAGGATTCAATGCTGCAAAGAAGAAGAAGACAACATTGAATAGCACAAGGGGTTCGATATCACTTATGGGAATTCCGGTTTCAATGTTTAGCTGTGCTAGAGCTCCCTTCCCCGTTATGATCTCTCCAATTAGAGAGAAAGCTATGCCCAGTTGAGCCAGTCTTCCTACAAACAGCTCGTTCGCCTTTGTGAATCCAAACAGAGGACCTTGCATATGAAAACAATGGATAAAAATATCTTTAGAATTCCACATGCTTCATACCATAACTGTATTGATATTTTATATTTACCCAAAAACAAAATGTGTTCATATATATATATATATATATAAGGGGAAAAAGAAGGGAAAAGTAGAAGTTGCAGAATTGCATTACCTCCTTCCTTGAGACCCAATGCTGTTCTGAAACTTTTGCCAGGAGGAATCACTGCCCTTTCCAGTCCAGTGGGAGGGTCGTCAACGAAGCGACCACGATCACCCAAAGCTCCAATTGCTCCAAGCAGGGTAAAAAGGATGAAGAAGAGAAGAAGAGGTTCAGCTTCATAAATGGGAATTCCAGTTTCCAGATTCAATTGAGATAGAATTCCCTTTCCTGTAATTGCCTCACCCAACAAGGATGCCTACAAATTATGAAATGCTTGTATTAACATTGAAAGCTTTCATATTATGCTTGTAGAATCCAAATAACCCTGGATACATATATTCATCATGGGTGACCCAATCTAAATTTTAGCTTAAGTAAAAATTGTAAATGGGACTTTTTTGAATAGGGCCTAGGTTAGAATTTTAGATTACAAAAAAAATAGAAATAATAATAATAAATAAAAAATAAAAAATAAAAAAAATAACGAAATTGAAGAAGAAGAAGAAAAGATAGGGCTTTTTAATAGGTGGTCTGGGGTCTTAGAAACTAAGGCCTAAGATGATCACCTCAATTGCTACCTATTAAGCCGGCCTTATTTGAAATGAAATCACCAAGATCCAACCACTTATGTACATGTGAGTGCTCCACCATGAAATTAAAGTTGCTATCATCCATTCTTGTTTTGCTATAAAAATAATTAAGCTACCCCTAAAATGCCAAAATAAAAATAAAAATTAAGTCACCCCTAAACAGTAAACACATTTGCCTATTGGTTCTTGGGTCTAGTGGCATATTGGCATGTCCCATCACAATAGGAGTGTGGGGTTTGCGAAGGTTTTGGTTTCGATTCGACAGTAGGTACGTGTGTCTCCTATCGTTTGGTCCAAAAAAAAAAAAAAAAGAAGTAAGCACAATGATGTGGCAAGTTTTCATTGGATTGGTAAATTTATGTATCCTAATTATATCATTACATTCTAAGCAAACTGGCAAAGTAATAAGTTTCAATTTTGTTGGATATGATATGAGCTCACCAAGCTAACCACCCCCCCCAAAAAAAAAAAAAATGCTGGCTCGCAGGTGAAAAATGAGGATATAGAACATATATACTCACAGCGAAACCGATCATGGCAACACGGCCAACAAAGAGCTCATTTTGTTTGGTGAATCCAATGCCCCCAGAGGTACCAAATATACCATCTTCGACCTTTGGCTTCGGTGATGGTGCCTATTGATTACAATAAAATAAAATAAACCCAAATTCAAAACAGAAAGAGATTGAATTGTTCATCTTTTTTTTTTTTAGAAGAAAAAAAAATAAAAAAATTAACCTTCTTGATAGGAGCTTTGGTCTTTGATTTGAAGAGCGCGACGGTTGTGGTAGCCAGAGATGATGAAGAGGAGGTAGTAGCAGTGGAAGGGATTGGAGGGAGTAAGAGATGAGAGAATGGCTTGGGCCTCAGTCTTTGAACTTGAAAGTATAGCAGAGGCTGGCTTTTCAAATCCCCATGGCCAGAAACACTGCTACTAGACATGAGCAACATGGTTTGAGCCATGGGTTCAGCTTTGAAATTTTTCCTTTGATAGTGAAGAACAAGTGTATAAAATTGCTTCTCTCCCTCTCTTTTTCTCTCACTCACTCACTATTGATGCTTTTCAAGAGGAGGGAAGTGTGTGTACGAGGGAGTGTTATCATGAGACATGTGGATATGAGTGTGAGAGTTAGTGACAGGCAAAGAGAGTGCCCACGTCTATATGTACTTTGTGTGTGGAGATAATGTTTTTGAGCCCTACGTTATATGTGGAAATTTGAAGTAAATTCATGAGACCAGGGTTTGAACTTTGAAAACCCTAGTGTTTTGACTCGTTACTGGGACTAGTCGACTCAATTAAGTAGGGGTAAACCGTAAACCTTGTCTTGATCTTGCAAAGCACATTGTTAACATCAAATGAGTTCTCCTTTATTTACTTAGAAAATTATACCATATGCACTAATTTCATATCCTACTCTTTCAGGAGAGCGTGGAGTCTACACTCATATGGATGACATACACCAAGTGTGAGTTTCAACAAGTGTAAAAGAGTTTAGATAAAAGTTAAGATATAGAGTTAGTACATATATGTAGCATTTTCCATTTATTTGTATTAAAAAATAAAGTTTCTTCTTAAACGGATTTAATATTAAAGATCACTGTACTTTACTTGTTTCAAGTTTGACCCATTTTCACTTTACATCTTAAAGTTTCAGCCACTTTCTGGTAATGACACTTTATCCCCATCAAAACAAAGATAGATGAAGAGTGAAATCAATGGCAAATAACTTATTCACATGTAATTGTTGGGGGCAAAGTATACCCAAAAAAGGGGACCAAGATGAAAACAAATCAAATTCAAAGAAGACAAAGTCTAATTTTTCCCTTAATATTACGTCGTACATTCCATTCTGCCCTCATGGGCTTTAAGACTCTCCATGTGATACTATTCAAATCTTGGTAAGGAATCCAAGACTCGAGTGAGTCGACTCAAGTGGGCTCAATATTATGAAGTAGTACATTTTTTTTTTCTTTTATAAAGTAGAACTTATAGATGCTTTTGAAACCCTCCTTTGTCTCCCTCCTGAATCTGTGATCGAGATGCAATGGACTCTAGACAAAGAAGTCATCTACTGGAATTTTGTGAGTGCTCATATTCAGATTTCACTAGAGGGTTTGAGTCCGTCCAACCAGTTGTTAGGAATATGCACCACACATATGCAAACAACACCTATCTTTCAAAAATATAAGTTGGCCCAAGAGTATCTGTAGTTGCCATATCTTCGTCTGGCATATATGCACAGTGCTTATTTCTAGGTTTGGGCTGGTCCTTTGGTAGGCCCATTACGGATTGGATGTGAACCCATGACCAAATGCACAAACACCGCCAAGCCCAATGATTTTCGTGGGTTTTGGTTCTGAATAATTTTTTTGTCTACGATCCTACTCGACACAAGGCTACAACCTAAAATGTTGTCATGCAACCAATTGTGGTTCAAGAGAAAGGGGTAGATATGGGTAGAGGAGTGAATGGGTCAGGCTGAACTAGGCCGAGGTTATCCTGAACCTGTGCTAACAAGAACTCCACCTGAACTCTAAAACTAGAAGGCCCGAAGGTTTGAGCCCAGACTTAGCTCAAAGTTCAAATTTGGTGTAGTGGGCTAGTTCAGCCCAATTTCTGCTCCTCCTCCTCGGAGACTTCAATTCATTCTTTTTTTCCATGGCTTTTTCACCTCTGTCCAAAATTGATCCAATCCAAATGGATCAGCTTCCTCTTCCTCTTTCTCAAATTCCACTAGCCTGTCTCTTACTCCATACATCTCAGCATCAACATCTTTCTTTGGCCTGTACAGGGTAGAAAGCGTAGGCTGAGCAGTAAATAAGCCCTTATCATACACACTGTACTGATCATCAGTGCCAAACCCAGAGTCCATTCCTTTTTCCTGGTTGAACAGCCTCTCATCATACATAACCTCTCCCCTTCTTCCTGCACCAGTAGAAGCCATGCCAAGAGCAACCTTCTCGCCAATATCACCATCTCTATCTCTTGTAATCTTACTCTTCTTCCCCATTAATGCAGCATCTTTAGCCTCCAACCTTCTCTCCCTCTCCCTCTCTCGGCGTCGCTCCTCGCGAATTTTCTCCCGCTGCAACCTCTCTTCCCTTTCCTCCCTTGTCTCCTTTGGGAAATCCTTCTCCTTATCCTTCTCCCTCACGCGTTCGTAGTCGTCACCTCTTAGATCCACGGTGTCCATCATGCTCTTCTCAGGAGCGATTGGAACAGCAGCTGGGGCCGCCCCACCCGTTCTCTCAGACCGTGCTTTCTGTGCCAAAGCCCGCAATTCCTGCTCCTTCCTTTCCTTCTCCTTCCTTTCCTTCTACTTCATAAGCGTCTCCTCTGAACCTTTGACCTCATTGCAACTGCTTCCCTAGCCTTCTGCTCTGCAACATATAGTGCCTCACATGCAAAGCTCGGCAAAATTGTCATTAATCTGGACCTCTTGAAGACCCCTGCCATCAGCCGCGAGACGCATGTCAAGTGGGATTGTGTAACCTTTTGGGTTCTTCCACTTTGAAATGCATGGAGGGATTTTCCAATCCTGCTGATCTTTAACAGTCACTGGGCGAGGTGGTGAATGCATGACCGGCACTGGTGGAGAACCAGGAGCCTTAGGCACACGCTTGTGCTTGAACTTGGGTGGCTCAAGATTGTCCACAGGCATCTCGACCATCCTTACAATTCTCTCTTTCGAACCTGAATTGACCATCTCTTTTGTCACCTCCGCTTTCAACTCAACTCCACACAACAAATCCTTATATTGGTACAAATTTAAGTTGGCTTTCCCACTTGACCTTTGTGACATATTGGAAAAATGGTTGCACAATTTGAGATTATATAGGTCTCAGGAGAGTGAAAAGCTTTAAAAGCCATATTAATTTTGCAATATTACCAATAATTATTCATAGGATTACATACCATAATAAGCTATGTAGCTCACCAACATACTGACAAGTTCTTTCTATATTGAGAAAAACCTATTTAGGATGGCTTAAAATAGAAAGATTTATTATATTTGAAAATCTAATAATGAGTTTTTCATATGTAAATTTAGAAATAAATTACGCAATTAAATATTAAAGTTTATACCGATTTAGTCTTCTTAATAAAGATTACAGATAATGGAGCAGCCATTGCAAGTTTACTTCTACCTACCATTAAAGTTTCAAATCAGTAATTCCTTATTAAGAAAACACCTTGATCGAGTAAACAAAACACTCAACCATCCTAAATAAATTGACTATGATAATCTTTTATGCATAGACCTTTAGTGGTGGGTTCGATGGCAGCCCAAGCCAAATAAAAATAAGGAAATTTTTTTTTTTTTAGAAAATTTTTTTCTCACCTATAATAAATACTAACTAAAAAATACGCTTTGATGTGTCAATTGCCATATCAAATGGTTTTTGCATGTGAATCCAAAGAGTGGACAAGGGGTTCTTAGGATCAACTTAGCTCAACTTTTCACTCCCTCTTAAACTTTGCATTATTGATATAAGTTATATCAGCACGTGTTTATCTGATCATCATCCTTAAATGAGCAATACTATTTAATTGAGTTATATTATTAGAGTCTAAAATCGCTTTATTTTAAAAAGTTAATTTCTTTGAGCACAACTTTTTCCTTTTTAAATATGGGAAATTGATGTGATGTCGTCTTATTAGATGCCACATCAAATGGGGAAACATGATGAAGAAAATTGGTGGAAAAAATAGCATTTTCTTACATGTATTGAGCAATACGAATCAAAATGATTCTTGTTAAGGTAAAAATATTTTTGCGGTTGCATCGTTTCTCATTTTATTAAAACCGTGTGTCCTAAATTTGAATTATTTAGGGCTTGTGTTGATTATATGAATGAAATCATTGTAATTTACACAATAGTGAAGGTACAAATCTGTCTTTCTGAATAGGAAAATTTCAAAAAGATAGAATTATATATCACCACCGTAACTAGTGCTCTAAAATCAATTGTGAAAAATTCCTACATTGCCTAATTTTTAAATATATTTGCGATGATGACTATTATACTCTCGGAAAATTTTCTCATTAAATTTGTTTACAAAATTATATGTGAAACAAGGTCAGGCAATCCAATTGTTGCGGGATGACGAAACGGACCCTTGTCCCCAGCCTCATTGGCCTTCAATGCCATAATTATAGTGCAAGGGGAGAATGGCCGCATCTTCTACACACTGATTTTCTGCTAAAGCAAAGAAACAACCAATTGTGGGTTTTGGTTCTGAATAATTTTTTGTCTATGATTCTCTCCTGACACAAGGCTACAACCTAAAATGTCATCATGCAACCAATTGTGGTTCAAGAGAAAGGGGTAGATATGGGTAGAGGTGTGAATGGGTCAGGTTGAACTAGGCCGAGGTTTTCCTGAGCCAGGGCAAACAGGAACGAGGACAACTATTGTAACCCCTCAACTTTATTTATAAACATCACTTCTTTTACTTTTTAAAATTTATAAAAAATATAGAAGATTTTTATGAAAAGAATGATTGAGTTGTCCACTAGAAAACATCATTTTAAACAACTATGTAGAAGAAAACTTTTCAAAATCTGTCGTTTAGGTAGATTTTTTGGCAATTTATAAGTTTTATTTTTGTAAAAATGAAATGGAGTGCAAATGGCCAAAAAGTGCTCTTCAACCATGGATTTTCAAAAAAATTTCTTCTACAAAATAATGTTTTTTAATAGACAATGTAATTAGTTTTCATAAAAACTTTTTATATTTTTCATAAAATCTTTAAAAAAAATAAAATAAAATGAATGAAGAAGAAGAAGAAAAAGAAAGAAAGTGGAGGATATATAAATAAAGTTGAGAGGTTGCGATACAAATAAAGTTGAGAGGCTGCGATAGCCATCCTCAACAAGAACTCGAAAACTATCAGGCCCGAAGGTTTGAGCCCAGACTTAGCTCAAACTCAAATTTGGCGTAGTGGGGCAGCTCAACCCAAGTTTGAAGGTTGCTCCAAATTAGGGGTGGAACTTGGTTCGGGGAATTCCGAGGACCGGACCGTTTCGAGCAATTCGGTCCGGGACGGGACGAGACAAACAGTGTTCAGGACGGGACTCAGGACAAATTTTAAAAACCAAATTTTTTCGGGACGAGACTCGGTTTAGGGGTGTTCAGTACCGTCCCGTACCGAATTCTCGAACCGAATTCCCAGACCGAGTACCGATTAAATATAATATATAATTATATATTACTAATATTTTCGCCTTTCAACCCTTTCCGACACCATTTCATTGTAACTTAACAAAACAAAAAACAATAAAACCCATTTGACATTTTGAATTTTTTACTTTTGCCCAAAAACAAAAAAACTGGTATGAATGAATGAATGAATTATAATTAATGATTATGTATTTATGATTTTATGTAACCTATTTTGTGGAAGAGCAAGTATATGTAGCTCATTTTGTGGCTAATCAAGTTGAAAATTTTTAATTGGAAGTAGTTATTTTTAATTTTTAATTCAAGGAAAACAAACTAATACATACCGAGAACCAGACCGTTCCGTCCCAGTATTTTTCGGGATGAGACAGGACGGGACAATATTAAATTTGGTTTGGTTCCGATATTAATTTTCAAATCCTAAATTACTTTGAGACGGGACGGATATACCCCTATCTCGGACCGTCCTATACCGAATTACCACCCTACTGCAAATCACTGAGAGACCAAATTTGATCACTTTAGGTAGGACCTTTTTTTAATTTTTCCAACATCTCACACCGAAATCATTATAAAAAGGCCCCAAATACCATTGCAACAACACAGCAATACCTTAAAAGTGGTGGGAACAGTTTCTCTGAAAAAAGAAAGGGGAGAGGACAAAAGAAAATCTAGTGGGGGAGAAATTTGCACGGTTTGAAATAATTGTAGCACTAGTTTATAACCCGTGCGTTGCACGGATGAGGTTTATAAATATAAATATTGTGAACAACATAAATTAATTATATATATATATATATATATATATATATATATATAATATAAGGAAAAAAGATAGATAATATGAGATAGAACCATAGCCGTCATAGTAGTTCAGATGGTAAAGAACCACGGTTCCAAAATCATAAATCTTGAGTTCATGTCTTCGCTCCTCTACTATCGAATGTGTGGACTTGAGGATGGTTTGTGCATCATGGAAATTAGTTTGGATCTAACAGTTTTAGATACTCCTCGTTTGGCAAAAGTGTATTTGCACAATTTTTAAAGCATTTTTATAGTTTTTAAAGCATTTTTATAATTTTTTAATACATATTCCGGTGTGTCGCGTTTTCTTTTTTAATCATTATTGCCTTTATTTGTCTCCCTTTCTGATTATAAATATTTATAATTTTATACGTTTAACTTTTGGGAAATGAGATGAATAGACATAAAAAAATGAAGAAATATGATATAGTCTACTAAGTTTGGATTAAATATTGTATAATATAGGTTTTTCGATTTTCCCACATAAAAACAAAAAGATATGTAGTGTACACCAAGCGTCAACCTACTTATACCGTGTGAAAAAGAGTAGTGAAAACCAAGAAATAGAAAAGTTAGACAATTTACCTTTTGGTGATCACTTCCCAACTTAATACCAAACATGAAACATTAATAGTCCTTTTGAAGTATGTATATAGTCAATGTGTAGCAAGTTGGCAGAGAATATTCTTTCTTTGGCATTAAGTTGGAAATTGATAACTAAAAAGTAATTTCTCCAAAAGTCATATCTTTTTGGGAAAATTACTTTTTAGTGATTCTTTCCAAACTTAATACGATAAAAAAAAAATTGGTAGTTATTTTGACGTAAGTATACAGGTAATTTGTAGCAAGTTGATAGTTATTGTCTTTTTTTAGCATTAGATTGAACAATGGTCACTAAAAGGTAATTTTACCTTTCTCCCTAACTGTTCACAAATGGACACGTGGCACAAGGAGGTTTCCTTTCCTCCGTTTTAGTATATATATAATAGATAGGGTGTGGTAGCTTTCAGAAAGGGAGGGTCCCAAGTGGCGCCGCACATGCAACCTACTTTTTTTGAGTTTTTGAAATAATTGTCTCAGATTAATTACCTTTTTTAGCATCAACTTTGGTGTAGTATCAATTTAGTTCATAAATTTAACATTAATTTAATTTTAAGATAATTTTTAACTTTATATATCAATGTAGGATAGGGATATAATCCAGAGTTAATTTTTCCCTTTTTTATAAAAAGGATTCAACTTGATTTCTACTATTATGTTCTATTATCATACTAATGGCATTGTACATTCTCTCAATGATTACTCTCAAAATTATTGAAGCTCTCTCTTAATTAGAATGTTGCACCAATCTTGTCTTTAATTGAACCATCAAAATTTAATTTAATCCAATCATCATTAGCATGAATCCATCAATCATTTTCTTTATTAAAATTTACAAGATAAAGTTAATCATGCAAGAAACCCACACCCCAAAAATGGAGAGTCAAGACTCCCTACCACCATGCTAAGGCTCTAGCTTAGTTTTCCATTTAGAGCCCGCTCATTGAATGATTTTTTATTTTTTATTTTTATTTTTTAAAAGAAAGAAATTTATTGAATGAATGATTGGATAAGAGATGGTAGTATACCACAGGCCCACCGCTCAAAATTAAATGGTTCCCTTTGAACCATACAACTATTGATTGTATACCTTTGCACAGAATCAAAAGGGTTCATTGACCAAAGGGAGTTAATCTAGTTGATAGGAGGAGGGTCTTTCTATTTTATCAATCTTGGTTCGATTCCTCTAAGGAGTATTTTAGGAATTAATTCATTAATGCATCAAGCCGATGTAGGGGAGTGCCCCCTTAAGATCATCTAAGGAAATATTTAGTTGAGGTGTGCTCAAACTAGTATAGACACCTTGACCATTGGAAAAAAAAAAAGGGAAAAAAAGAAAAAAAAAAAAAGAAGGTACATTGAGTATTGTCGTTGCTTTCATTCCCATCACTAGGCCTCGGTTTTTTGCTGATTTATGGACCAACATTGCAATATGATATGCTTGAAAATTGAAATTACCAGGAGAATGGAATGAGGTATCCTCTTAAAACCCCAGTCTAGCAGCATCAATTATTTTGTACCACAGCTGAAGGATGCCAGGGTTCATAAGAGAAAGGACCCACCAGCCAGGCCACCACCAGCAAGTGGATCGATATCAGATCGCAACCCATATGTTTTTGAAACATTTTCTTGATTTAAGTCATTTAGGTGCACCTGTTTAGGCTTAACTTGTGGAGTGAGACACATCTCTTGCAATTTGAAACTCTAGTCGAACTTCTTCTTCTTCTTTTTTATTAATTTATAAAAAACCAAACGATTAATGGTATTTTTAGTCTTAATTCTACTAAAATTTCACACAAACGAATTTTTTAATGGCCCTTATGAGAAATTTCATATCCATACAAATAATCATTAACTTTAAAATTTGCAACAATGATCTCTAAAAAATACATCAAAAAATTAACAGTTCAACCAACCTGCCAGAAATGAACTTCCAATCTAGCTTTAAAAGAACCAAGGGCACTGCAAATGAGTATGCTATTAAGAGGGAATCTTGTGCTCTTTTCTATGAGCTTTCTGACTTTGTAATTTATTTTTTAAACCTTTTTCTAGACATGCAATTTAGGATATAAACACACCCCGTCATCAAATTCATTATATTGTTCTTGAGTCTGAAAATGATTATGGAAGGGGTTTTTTTTGGGTTAACAGGAGAATTTATTGGGGAAATGCCTAGAAGACAATCCCAACCACTAAACCCTGGTGACCAGGGTGGTTTAGGGTTTAAGAAGTCACGTGAAAGAATCCGCCCACACCTCTCATGCTGAAGTGAGTTTTCTATGTAACTGTGACACAGTCACGTGATATCATGAGCTAATAAGAACCTAAACAATATAGAATTATAAATCAAAAAATATACTAATAATTTTATTTTTTTTTAATTCTCATTAACTCATGAACACTACGTAACCTGTCACAGTACTACGGCAAGTTTTTCTCCTCAGGTTGATTATGGAAGGTTGAGGGATAATGGATTCTCTAAATTTTTTACGCAGTATTTTAGAAAGAGAAACCTGGTGAAATTGTTAGAAACTATAGGGTATACGGAAAACAATGCATCAGGCTTTCTCATTGACGTGTCATGCATCGATCAGCGCAACGGGTGCATGCAACCAATGGACGAGGAAGCATCACCGTATGATCTCTCTTAATCGACAGATCTCGAGAAACGCATCAAAATCAACGGCCATGATGCACAGTTCACCGTAGGTGCGCCTTTATTATAAAAACTCCTCGACCGTAGAGAGGAAAGCAACCACTGGTAGCCTTAGAAAAAGCTGGGGATACACTGACAGGGCACTCAAGAGTCAAGACGAGAGGGGAGCGCTCTTCAGTGCAACATTGAAAATATAAAATTAATTAATTAATAAATGGTTGCACGCTAATCTCCCACCCATCCATGGGCGGGAATACGGGCTGCTCTAATTTCAATTTTTTCAAAGGAAAAAGGAAAGTGAAAATAGTCCTAATAGAAAAAGCTGAAAAGGTTGTAAATAAGGTCTCCTTCAAGGGTTCACAGCTTCGTATTTACAAATCACATGCTCTTCCCTTTTTTAAATATTTATTGTATAAATTTGAAAAAAAGGGTAAATAAAAAATTAATAAAAAGAAAAAAAAAAAAAAACGTCATTAAGTGGAGTATATGTTATCTGTATTGGCAACATTGCCACTGACATTCCACAGATTTTCTGCAGACTTTTTTATGTTTACAGTCCAAACTCTGAACCCATCTTCTGTTCCCATTAATTTCTGGTTCCAATCTGATCTCTGGGTTGGTTTGGTCTCCAGTCAAAGGTATTGGACATTTGGGTCTTTCTCACTCATTTTCTTTTCTTTATTCTTTATTATACATGTATATATACGTATATATTATATCATGTATTTGATTCAATTTTTTGAATATCTGGGAAAGCTAGGAGGGTTCTTTGGCTTTTAGTTTTGATGAGTAGTTCGATCTTTTTGTATTGTGTATTCATGACACTTTAGCTCTGTGCTTTCTCTTGTTCTGTTATCAGCTACTGTTTCATTGATTGGCATTTGTCCTTTGGTATGTGGGGTTTTTTTTTACTTTTTTTGGAAGATGTGATTCAATTTCATCAGATGGGTGATGCCCATTTTCTGAATCAAGCAATGGGTGTGTAGCGAATCGCAGCTCAATAATGCTTCAGCAACTATTCACGGTGTTGTTTCTATATCTTCCACATGTATGTCTCTGTTTCTTATTATTATTATTATTATTATTATTATTTGCAGACTATTCTCTTTTATAACTACATATGGGTTCTTAAAAATTTGTACTTTTGTTGTTGGGGTTGGATGGACAATGGGGTGGATTTGAAGCAAAGCTGAGAGGATGATAAGCTAAGTCATCGTTTTGTTGAAATGGTTACTATTGCTGAAGAGGATGTATATATTAGTTTCTTAGGGCTTGGCTATATAGTTTGGGGTTTTTGTCATCCCACAATAATAAGCTTCTTGCAGAACACAATCTAGTTTAGGATATCCATTCATTCCTTGTTGATTGAATTTCCTGCAACTTTTAAGATGTTTTATTATGGGTTTTTGGTGAAATGTTGAAGGGTGGTGTGAATGTGTGTGTCTGCAGATGAACATTCTATAGTGCTAATAGGTTGTAGGAGCAATGGAAAAACGGAAATGGTTGTGGAAGAGGAAGTCTTCTGAGAAAAAGCCCCGGGGAAACCGAAAGTTCGGGATCAATTTCTTCACATTCTGAAAGAAACTATGATGATCAGGTAGGTGGCTACCCCTTCCCATGGCATTTTTCTTCATTCTCCTTTTCTCATTTGCTTTTGTAGTTTTTTAGGATACAGTGTAATTGCACCATAAAGATTAAATCCTGTAATTTAATACTGTGTTGAAATTTCTCGTAAGGAGATAGCGGTTCATGGGCACATAATAACCAATTGGTGAACGACTGCAAACCATATTAGATCATCAAAAATTAATAGTGATATCAAATCATCACGAAAGAATTTAGTTAATGGCACTCTTGTTAGGCTTCTGACACCCTCTTCTCTTTTTCTCAACTAATTCTCAAAATTGATTCATCTTTTCAGTTGTCATGGGTAGAAACATTCGGTATTGGATTTGATCTTGGACCCACATCCTGGAAGTCGATTGGCTAGTATTGTAGCTGTTATATTGTGCCTGCACCTTATTCACAAAGTAAATTCTCAAATATCGAAGTGTTCTTTAGTGAAGGCTTCTGCGAAGTTTCTCATTAGTTCTTAGTGTGTCCTTAAAAATGGGTGGCAACTATCACATTGAGTAGACATTAGTTTTCTAAGTTCTCACTGGTTTGAGTCCGGAAATTGATCCTTTAAAAGTTGAGAAGTGGTAATGATGATCTAATATTATCCAGTCATGTCTACTCATTTGGAGTGAAGAAAGAAGATGTTGCATAGTGGTGTGTTAAAGTATAGAAAGATGTGACTTACCCTCCACTTGATGGGTCTACTCGCACCATTAAGGCAGGATCAAGGTGCATCAAGTTTTTTCTGAAAGATAAGTATTTAAGGGTCCAGCTCCATACTCTACAGTCCAAAAGGTTCAAAAAGCCCAGCAAAGGAGATTAAGAAATTTGTTTACTCATCCACCACAATCTTAGAGTACTTTTGCTGCAATTTGCCAATTTGGATACCTCACTAGGGAGTTCTCCATTCTCAGTGAGGATGTTGGCAGAGTTAGAAGTATCAGACTATCAGCTACCCCTTCCAACTCTACTTCCACATTTGCTATTCAAGTATCCTTTGACGCATCATACCTCCATGCCCCTATCCACACCTCTTATCATTGATTTAAAAGGGTCAGATCACTTGACAAGTATGTTCTCACTATGTAGTTCTTATAAAATTTCTCTTGCATAAAAAAAGTCAAAAGTTACTGATGGTTTTTATTTTATTTTATTTTTTCATTTCTCTTTGGATTTTGGTAAGGGACCTTCAATATTTGCCCACTTTTGTATGTATCTTCTGTGACTTATGTTCTCAACATTGCAACAAAATTGTTAGATAGTTGTCCTACAACAGATTTTAGTATCATCACTTTCTCCATTACCTCATACTCCCATAGAGTCTTTTGTCCATTGCGAACGAGAATGCTACTTAGTAGTGACTGTGACATTGATGCTTCAACTACTTGAGCAAACAAGTCCATTAACAATAATTGTAGTTGTGTCAACCAAAATATGGATGTTATGATGGCACATCAATTTAGTCATACATCAGTAAAATCATTGAATTTTCTTCATATGCCTTTCAGCTATGTGAACTTGATAAAAACTGTCATGCCTTACCTCTCATAAGTAATAAAGGAAGTTATTTTGCTTTCTCCATTGTTCATTCTAATGCATGCAGGATTGCAGGCTTATCTTAAATTCTCGTCCTTGATTGTTGCTATATACTAATTTTTCCCCCATCACCATTGATTGCATTAAAACGTGTTTTCTGTATCTTATGTCAATTGAGGAGGTATACTGGAGGGTATTCATCTATGGAAAGTAATTAAATGGATTGAACATCAAACATGATGTGTCAAAACCCCTCAAAGCGGTGTACCCAAATGTAAGAGCAGAGCTGTCAGCAGATTTGGCATATCCATTAATTTTATCCGACTTGCCTCTCCTAACAGTGATCTGTGGGATGATGCTATTTTAAAATGGATTGAAAATCAAACAAGAAGACATGAAGTGTCAAAACCCCTCAACAAACTGGTTTACACAAATGTAAGAGCGGAGCTGTCAGCGGATTTGTCATATCGATTAATTTTATCTGACTTGCCTTTCCTAAAAGTGATCTATGGGATGATGCTATTTTTGTCAGTAGTGAAGTACCATAATTCCGAGTGTTTATGTAAAATAATATTTGCTAAAAATACCACAGGGCAGATCCAAAAACTTAAGCTCTTTGGGAAGGAGATTCAAAAGCTTAGGGTTTGATGAAAAACATGGGGTTAAGGCACTCTAACTGAGAATTAGGTGTATTTAAAGGGCTCTAGTGCCCACTTTTTGATATGTAAATTTTTTAACCTCTCTTTGACAGACATTCTCTTGAGATTGATTTAAACAACCAAAAAACAAAAAAAAAAAAAAAAAAAATCCACAAAGTGAATAGTATTATATGTTCCAACTTCCAAACTCCCCTATTTTTTCTGTCATGTTTTGTCAAAAAGATTCCTTTAAGGGACTCTAATTGTTGCCTGTCCTATATTCTGAAGCTACATGTTTATGTGGTGCTTGAGCACTCAGTTCTAGTTTTCTGTAGGTTTGTTTATGTTTAGATTGGATCTTGAGTTTTTCATAAGATTATAGGATCAAAGATGAATCCTGCTGGTATAGGTGTGTGTTCTGCTGTTAAGCTCACCTGGGCAAGTGACTGGTATTGCTAGCTAGACAAGCAACCACCGGGAAGCCAGGTCAGGACATAAAAAGTGCTATTTTAGGGTCCCTTCACCTAAAACTTGGAGAAATGCCCAATGTCCTTGCTGCTTTCCTTTAAAGGCCTTCTTTTTTTTTTTTTTTTTTTGGTGTAAGGGGTGGGGGGGAAGGGATACTTTGCAGAGAATTGAGTGTTGTAGACTTGGAAAAGTTTTCTACTGATGGGAAATGTCATCCGTGTTCCATATATTTGAGTCTGATGCATTGTTTTCAATGCTTCTTCTGTCTGCTACGAAATAATTTCATTGGCAGGTGAGCCACCTAGCTCCCAAATTAGTGATTGTCAATCTCCCATTTTATGAAAGTTTTTTGGTCCAGTATGTCTTCAGGTGAGATTATTTATTTTATTATTATTTATTTTTGACATTATTGACAGCAGGAGGCATCAAAAGAATCTCCAAATCATGACATTCAATCACCAGAAGTTACATCAAAAGCTGAAGTCAGTGGTGAACAAGTTAATGATCGTGTGAAGAGTCTAACAGAGAAATTATCAGCTGCTCTTGTGAATGTTAGTGCCAAAGAAGACCTGGTTACACAGCATGCCAAAGTTGCTGAAGAAGCTGTTGCAGGTATCAATTTTGTAGTAATGTTTGTGCACAAATCCCCCGTGGTTCATTTTTTTTTCCCCACTCCAAATCACCATACCTTTCACAGAACTCCTCACCACCACACCACTGTACGTTGTGATTGTTTTGGACTTTATTCTGATATGCAGGGCAATGGTAATTCTTTTCTAGAATTCTGTTCTGTGATTGTTAATTGCAGAAGAATTTCTTGCAGAGGGTGTCTGATGTTTTCACATATAGAAAATTAGAAATTCCTATGGAAATTGAAAGTGTCAAGACAGACTTGACCCACTAAGACATTATTGTCATTGCTTTGTTTCTTTTCTAGCCCTTTTTAATTGATTGTATTTATAAAATCTTAGGCTGGGAAAAGGCTGAAAATGAAGTGGTGGTTTTGAAGCAACAACTTGAGGCTGCAGTTCAGAAGAACTCGGCACTGGAAGATCGGGTAAGCCATCTTGATGGGGCCCTCAAGGAGTGTGTCAGGCAGCTAAGACAAGCAAGAGAGGAACAAGAGCAAAAACTCCATGAAGCCGTGGAGAAGCAAACCCAAGATTGGGAATCCATTAAATTTGAGCTTGAGAGCCAGCTTCTTGAGCTCCAGACCCAACTAGAAGCTCCTAAAGCTGAATCTTCTGCTTCTGGTTATTCTGATATACGACATAATCTTGAGTCTTTAGAGAAGGAAAACGAAGCTCTCAAGCTTGAGCTCCTTTCTCAATCTGAGGAATTGGAAATCAGGACCATTGAGAGGGACTTGAGTACCCAAGCTGCTGAAACTGCCAGCAAGCAACATTTAGAGAGCATAAAGAAGGTGGCCAAGCTTGAAGCTGAGTGCAGGAGACTTAAGGCCATGGCTCGTAAATCACCTTCGGTTAATGATCATAAATCTGTTGCTGCTTCCTCACTTTATGTCGAATCTCTGACGGATAGTCAATCGGACAGTGGGGAGCAGCCAAATGCAGGAGAGATCGATACCCGGAAGATGAGTATCTTGGAGCCGAACACTTGTGAGCCAAGTTGCTCAGACTCATGGGCATCAGCTCTAATTGCTGAGCTTGATCAATTCAAGAATGAAAAGACTGTCAATAAAAATCTCTCAGCCTCAGCCGTTGAAATTGATCTCATGGATGATTTCCTTGAAATGGAGCGACTTGCTTCATTGCCAGTGACTCAGAGTGGAAGCCATTTCCTTGAATCAGAATCTATTGCCAATCAATCCACTAATGGAGAAATCCCACTGAGAGCAGAGCTTGAAGCCATGATTCATCGAACGGCTGAACTGGAAGAGAAGTTAGAGAAGATGGAGGCAGAGAAAGCTGAACTGGAGATGGCTTTAACCTGAAAGTCAGGATTGCATCAAGGCGTCAGAGGTTCAGCTGAGGGAGGCTGAAATTAAGTTGGAGCAACTGCAAAGGGAGCTACACTTGGCAAGTGAATCAAAGCAATTTTTTGAGTCTCAACTCATTGGCATGGAAGCCGAGGTTCGAACCATGTCTGCCAAAGTTGATTCATTAGAAGCAGAGGTTAAAAAGGAGCGGGCTTTGTCAGCAGATATTGCTGTCAAGTGTCGAGAATTAGAGGATGAGCTATCGAGAAAGAAACAGGAAGTTGAGCTTCAGCAAACTGCAAGCTCAAATGGTGAATTGAAGATAAAGCAGGTTGGTCTTCTCTGACTAACATTGTGTGCATTACATATTTACATATTCCATCGATCACTTTGAAAGCATATATTCCTTATATAATGATCTTAAGAGTTGTCTGTTCCAGGAGGACCTAGCCGTAGCAGCTGGAAAACTTGCAGAGTGCCAGAAAACGATAGCCTCTCTTGGCAAGCAACTAAAATCTCTAGCAACACTGGAAGACTTCCTGATTGACCCTACAAACTTACCACAGTTCTCTGGAGGAGGATCTTCAACACCTAAAGCTGGTGGAGAAGTATGGATGTTGCATTCTAATGACACATATTTGTCTAAAAAAGATTCTGATACTCTGAATATAGCTGGAGAGAGCTCTGGTCCTTCAGTGAATGGCAATGATGGGAACTCGCCAGTATCTTCATCCTCATCAACTTCATCCTCGAATCACATCAGCAATGAGAAGAGTCGTAATGGTTTTGTGAAATTGTTTTCACGAAGTAAAGGTGGGATTCAACTGCAAAATTAGCGAGAATACAAGAGAAGACGAGAAATATCAAATTTGCACTTGTAAAACACAGGTTTCAGTGTTTTGTCATTGAAGGAATTGATTATTAAATGCTGTTTAGTCAACAATTATTATCACGTGGATGGTGGTGTCTGATTTTTTCAATATTGAAATCTCAAGAAGGTTTGGATTTCAAATGCTTTGGTTATGTTTGTTTTGAAGGTTGATTTTAAATGCTTTGGTTATATTTCTGCAAAAAAAGCCAGTGAGAGAGCCCCAAAAAAAAAAAACGAAGGTTAGGACCGTATCTAACTCATCCGAAGGTTAGGATCGTATCTAACTCACCCGACCCTATTGGGTAATGGTCTTTTTTAAATGATAGTATATCACCGCCCACCGGCAAGTTCACTATTGAGAATTCTCACTTTAAAAAAGTGCAGCAGGGTCTTATATTGTCACTTTAAAATCATTAGAAATTATTTAGGATTTTGCATTTGTAAAGCGAAAGGATTTATTTGTCAAAGAAACAAAGTTGCTGATTATACCAACAGTTAATTTTACATGGAAGGGGTTTCTCTCTATACTGAACTCTCGAGGTTAGATTTGAAATGTTTGAATGGCCTTTGTTTTTGAAATGTTTTTCAGCTTTCACTTTTCATGAGCCAAATTTTTGTGTAATACAAAACGTACTCCAGGTGAGGAATATAATGCTTGCTTGCATACAGCACATACAGCCATAAAAAACAAAGAATGGGGTGAGAGAGGCTCGAACTCTCGACCTCAGGATAACTCAGAAGCTATGAGACCTACGCGCTAGCCAACTGCGCCACCACCCCTTGATGATTTTTCCTCAAGAAAGCTTTATATCTTCTTACAACTATGAGCTGACCATTACCCCCACCCCCCAAAAAAAAAGAAAAAAGAGAGAAGAAAAAGAAAAAGCTGTCATTGCTCTTACATGTTGTTGCGTATCAAATACATTTTACACTTATTTTTTAAAAAAATTCTTGGGTTCTAATCCCAACTGGTGAAGTGGATCTGTGGATGCCCAAGCTTGCCCCTTCCTTTATTTCCTCTGACCACCATCAGCATGTGCCATTATTTCTAATGGCAGGTCGCTCCTATATTTGGATTTGGAGGTGATGACCACGCATGAGCCAAGAAAGGACCTAATTAATCTTACTACGCCCTTTACTATTTTGATGTAGTATGCGTCTCTTGATACTCAAATCCGAAACTTTCAACTTATATAAAGAGATTTTGATTTCGACTCCACATGATTATATGTTAAACTATCATTTGACAAAAAAAAAAGAGAAGGCAAAATAAGGCAGATAATAGACCCATGATAACATGACACTTATGGAGACCAAATACAAAGGAAAGCTCCCCTCATGGCATGCATAAAAGATCAAAACATAAAAGAAAACTAGAAAAAAATAAAAATAATAATGTTATTTTATTCTGATTTGCTGCTCATCTTGCACTGTAATACCATGAACAGAGATCATTTCAGCCTTTTATACAAAACTCCTTGCGGCCACATAATTTCATCAGCAGTGGACCGCCCATAATCGACACCAAGAATTTCAAAAATGATTTGAAAACCATCTCTCTTGTCACCTCCATTTTCAACTCAACTCCACAAAACAAATCCTGATGTTGGTACAAATTTAAGTTCGCTTTCCCACCTGACCTTTGTGACATATTGAAAAATGGTTGCACAATTTGAGATTATATAGGTCTTAGGAGAGTGAAAAGCTTTAAAAGCCATATTAATTTTACAATATTACCGATAATTATTCATAGGATTACATACCATAATAAGAAGCTATGTAGCTCACCAACATGCTGACAAGTTCTTTCCTATATTGAGAAAAACCTATTTAGAATGGCTTAAAATAGAAAGATTTATTGTATTTGAAAATCTAATAATGAGTTTTTCATACGTAAATTTAGAAACAAATTATGCAAATATTAAAGTTTATACTGATTTAGCTTTCTTAGTAAAGATTACAGATAATGGAGCAAACATTGCAAGTTTAATCCTACCGACCATTAAAGTTTCAAAAATTCCATATTAAGAAAACGCCTTGATCAAGTAAGCAAATTACTCGCCATCCTAAATATTAACTAGGATAATCTTTTAGTGATGGGTTTGATAGCACGGCAGCCTGAGCCCCATAAAAATAAGGAAATTTTCTTATTTTTTTAGGATAAAAACTTTTCTCATCCATAATATATACTATATAAAAATACATTTTTATGATTTAAGTCAATTGCCACATCAAATGGTTTTTGTGAAATAAAAGAGTGGACAAGGGGTTCTTAGGATCCACTTATGTCCAAGAAAGAAAAAGTTCCTTCTTGGTAAAGCAAAGAAACAACGTGTACAGTATTGGGTATTGAATGATCTGGGCTTGCTGCCATCATCAAATAAAATATAAATATTACGATTTGCACCCTGTAATTCAAACGGGTTCTATGGTGTAGTGGTTAGCACTCTGGACTTTGAATCCAGCGACCTGGGTTCGACTCCCGGTAGGACCTCGAGTGTTTTATACCCCCTTTTTTTATTCCTTTTTTTTTTTTACCTTCCCTCACCAGACGTGGAATTGAATGTGGTTAGGAGCAACATGCTCAAATCTCTATTTTATTTTTTAAAAATAATTAAATTTTAAGCTCAAATCCAGACTTGAAACATCCAAGAACCAGAAATACGCTCGTGCAGGGCCGCTGGTGGCTTTGGGACCCATGCGCAGGGATGGTGCAAAATGAATCTAATTATTTTGGGCAGATTCAGAGCTGCAAGTGGAGGCTGAAGCTGGGGCTATGGTTTTGGGGATGAAGGGGGCAGTGTCTCATGGGTAAGAGCGATTTGCTCACTTAGTCATTCACCCCTCTAGTTGGTTCAAGCTCTAAAAAAACCTTCTTCAAAACGTTTATTTATTGCTCCTGTCTTGAATGATTTTAAAATGTCGAGCAATACGTGTAACAGTTGCATTGCTAGGAAGGTTGATCGATTTATTGTAGATGCAGCTCTTCATCAATCTAAGAATGACTGTATTCTCTGTAATCGTAGACTGAAACAACGAATTTCTGATCATTTTAAATCCCCCAACCAAAAAAAATAAAATAAAAATGGAAGAAGCAATTTGCCATTTTGCAAGCATTCTAGAGTACAAAATATGTTTTTGGAAAATACTATATACTATACACGCTCAGATTTTAAGTCCAATGAATCACGATTTCCCTGTTTGGGTTCTCTAAGTTCAGAGAAACAAAACCATATCTTAGAGGCATTATGAACATAATTTACATGGCTGATTCCTTTCTTGAAGGAACTTACACTCTTTGCTAACACCAACATCCTGTGAAAAATCAATAAAATAGATAATGAAAGATAAGATACAAAAGAACTCTTTTTGACCTTCCATCAGTCATTCTTCATGATGATCACGATGATTCTGCTTGGGATTCTTCTCTCTCCTGAAAGCACTGAAGAGATCAATGCCCAGAAAAATGTTAAGAAGATTCATTCCAGCCATCCCAAACAGGGCAAGTGGTAACTCGATACCCTTTCCGAACTTGGGAGCATCTCTGATTAGCTTGATGGTGATGAAAATATGAGATGCAAACCTAGCAAATATGAAGGCTACACAATTAAGAACCCATTCTACCCTCACAAATTTGCTCTTGGCGTCATGAACACCGGCCATCCGTCGCACTTTTCTCACGTGCAGAAAGATAGAATGCAGCTGTATAATCACAAGTACAACACTTTTAGGATTGAAAAAAAAAAGCATAACAATACTTGTATCAAGATTTTAGACTCTTAACAAAAAGTTCCAAATTTTGTCATCTAGTTTTGACTTCATAACAAAATTTTTGTTGGTTCTGTCTGGTACTAGGAAAACAAGACCCAGGAGATGGTTCTCACACTAATTTCTGTTGTCAATTGCATGCTGTGTTAGAGCCGAAAGGCCAGAGCTGATTTACAGTCGACGAGTTGAACTTACTCCTTAGATCTAGTTTGAAGTGGGCACTGTAGTGCTTTGAGTGAAATCCATAGGCTAAGGGCATTATTGTCCTAATATTTCACTTTCCATATAGTTCTTGATCGATATTTTTTAATTGGGTTTCTAAAGATATATTTTTTATCTATAGATTTGATGGATACACAAATAAATCGTTGGGTTTTTAGATATAACTTTTTTTAGGGATATTTTAGATATTTACCCTACTATAAAATTGTTTATGCTAACACTTAATTTACTATGTTTAACTTATTCATTGATTGCAAATTCTCATTCTTAGAATTATTTTTGAAAATTGAGAAAATTTGAAGCTTGATTGTAACCCTGAGCCTCACACTTCCACCTCAGGCATGTGTGTGTGTGTGTGTGCATGCATGAGCGCATGTGTTGCTCTATTTATAATTTAAATGAGTTGTACATAGAGAAAAAAGAATTATATAGAGGTAAGAAAGAAATTTTGAAATGATACTGGCATGTACCTCACAGATGAGAGTAAGAATAAGGTAGTTGATGGTGACATTACGATACAATGCAAGTGTAAAGCAAATGAGGAGTATCAGATGATGCACAAGGATGGAAGGGATCCAACCACTGTATAATCGATAATGCAGCATATCCCATTGATCATATGCAAAGTAACCACATGAGAAGCACAATGCTGGGTATGCCCATGGCCAAGTACCCCCAAACAGCTGTGAGTGCTCAAACATCTCGCTTGAGCCATTTGTTCTCCACTGATTAACCAAAATGAAAATCACTGCACAATAAGTAGACATCAATTTGGCATCATTAAGGACACTAAGACATGGGGAGCCCCAAAAAATGGAAAAAAATAATGGAGAAAATGTCTTAAACAAGGATGAAGTTGCATAGCATATTTGAGCATCTAAACAATACAAATGCAAAAGCAGCAGATAAGGTTAAATAATTGTTAGGAGAGCTCAACCACTCAACACATATAACAGAAATTTAATGGGGTGTTTTCACACCTCTTAATATTATCTCCCACAAATAAAATAAAGCTTTTGAGGTGCTTTACCAGAAATTTGATAGGTTGGAATACCTAAATTATAGAAAAAAATTAACTCTCTGATTCGGAAATCACCAATGGCAGCCTACGGGAATTAAAGACCACAAAAGAACTGTAATTAGCTTCACAGTTGTGCCATTTTTTTCTAGGTAAATTTTTTTGTTTCTATTGATGAGGCTTGACAAAAAGATTGTGCACACCAACCTGTCAAAGCCATCTCAGGGTACCAACACTGACAGATTTTTCTGCCTTGAACAACGCCTTCGTTAACACTAAGTATAGCAAATCAGTAATGGCCTGTTTGGTTGTCCAATTCAAAATTAAACAATTCAAGAAATTTACATAGGGTTGAAGGCATAAATCTATCACCTTGAATTAGAATATTTTAAAATGTTGTAGTTATCAATATAATTGATGTTGTAGAATCAATTTTAAGGAATTCATGAAATGCCACTATTTTGAATTGCCACTCTTATTTGTGATGATAACTATCATTTTGTTGAATTTTTTTAATTCAAGATGATGGAATGTGCCTTCAATACTATGTAAAAAATTTTGAATTATTTAATTTCGAATTGGACAAACAAACAGGCCCCAAGTAAAAATACTCATTTCTACATCTGATGTAGGCATCAATGACCCTTCTTCAAACCATCAATAACTTGCTTATAGTGATTACATGAAATTTCAGATAACATCATATATTTTCCACATGAATTTATTTTCTCCATTCTCTTTTGTATGTGTGAGTATTGAAATGCACAAGGAAACATTTGCAGAGAATACTAGCAGTGGTGCTTTTGTTGGATAACTTGGATTCATGGAATACTAGAATATGAGTGGTTACTCAGGCTTGATAGGGGGCAGCTTCAGGTGGTCTAACAATCAAAGTTGTCCTTCCATGTCCAAGCTTGACATATTCCTTTTTTCGGGAGAATGGGAGGAGTTATTCCCAAAGGCTACTCAGACTTTGCTGGCGAAAGTTCTTTCTGATCACACTCCTGTATTGGTGGACACCGAAGGTATTTCAGATAGAAGAGGTCCTTTTCACTTTGAGAACATGTGGCTTCATGCTGAAGGCTTTGTTGAGATGGTTGAGGGCTGATGGAATTCTTACAATTTCAACAGGTCTCCTAGCTTTATTTTTGCCAGAAAGTTGAAAGCCTTGAAAGATAATTTGAAATGTTGGAACAGGGAAGAGTTTGGGAGGGTTGAAGTGGTAAAGAAAAAGCTGTTGGAAGAGATCAAATTGTTTGATGGCAAGGAAGAAATTGAGGAGCTCTCAATTGATGATAGATATAGAAGGGCAAAAGCTAGATTGGAGTTCGCCAAAAGCAACTAAATTAGAGGAAATAAGTTGGAGACAAAAATCTAAGGAGCTATGGCTGAAGGAAGGGGATAAAAATACAACGTTTTTTCACAAGATGGCGAACGCCCATAGATGTCCAAATTATGTTGGTAAAATTAAATCGGGAGATACGGTTGTGGACAAGGAGGAGGACATAGCTCCCTTGGTGGTAGAGTTTTATCAGAATTTATTTAGTGAGGAAGAGATTTATCGTCCCAAATTGGATGGGGTTGCTTTTGATACTATTAGTGAGGCAGATGCAGCTTGGTTAGAGAGGCCTATGGGAGGAGGATGAAGTTTTGTTTGTGGTCAATAGCTTCAATGGAGATAAGGCTCCTCGTTCAGATGGGATGACTATGGCATTCTATCAATAATGTTGGAGAGTCATCAAAAAGGATCTAATGAGTATGCTGTTGGAATTTCATGAAGGGGGAAGGTTTGAAAAAAGCCTGAATGAAACTTATTATCACATTAATTCCAAAGAAGAATGATGCGTTTGATGTCAAGGATTATCGCCCTATTAGTCTCATTGGCAGTGTTTACAAAATTGTTGTGAAAGTCCTAGCAGGTAGATTGAAGAGAGTGGTGGACAAGGTGATTTCTCATAGTTAGAATGCTTTGTTGGAGGTAGGCATATCCTTGATGCTACTTTGATAGCCAATGAATGCATTGACACTCATGATCATTCGAATCTTCCCGGTTTAGTGTGCAAGCTGAACATGGAAAAGGCGTATGATCATGTTAACTGGTAATTTTTAAGCTATATGCTTCGCTGGATGGGTTTTGGGATTCGCTAGAGGGGTTGGATTAAGAGATGCATTTCAACAGCTTCGTTTTCGATCTTGGTTAATGGGAAGGCCTATGGTTTTTTTGGTAGCGCTAGAGGTCTACGTCAAGGTGACCCTCTATCCCCTTTTATCTTTATTATTGTGATGGAAGCTTTCAGTAGGTTGATGCAAAAAGCGACCTGAGGCAAACGTGATTGAGAGCTTTGGCTTTGACAGGGGGGGACTGAATAGGGGATGCATATCTCACCTTCTATATGTTGATGATTCTATCATTTTCTGTAGTGCCAGCAACAGATAGTTGAGATATTTGAGGGTTGTTCTGTTATGCTTCCAAGTGGTATCTGGGTTGAGAATTAATTTGGGAAAAAGTGAGATGTATGCAGTCGGGTAAGGTATTGATATTGCTATCTTTGCAGAGAATTTGGACTGTAAAGTGGGTAATCTTCCCACTTCTTATCTGGGATTACCACTGGGGGCTAAGTATAATAGTAAGACAATTTGGGATCCTGTGGTGGAGAAGTTTGAAAAAAGATTGAGTAGTTGGAAAATGGGGTATTTGTCCAAGGGAGGAAGAATGACTTTGATCAAGAGTACCCTCTCCAGTCTTCCAATTTATTATATATCTCTTTTCCATATTCCAGCATCAGTGGCAAAGAGATTGGAGAAACTTCAAAGGGACTTCTTATGGGCAGGTTTGGAGGAGGAACAAAAAATGCATTTAGTTAAGTGGGAGACCATCTATTCTCCAAAGCAAGTGGGTGGTCTGGGTTTTAGGCCTCGTAGGGAGTTCAATAAGGCACTTATTGGGAAATGGCTTTGGAGATTCACCTCAGAAAAGGAAGCTTTGTGGAGGAGAGTTGTGGAGTGGAAATATGGATGTGAGGAATGTGATTGGTGGCCGAGAAATGTGAGAAGCACGCATGGCAAAGGTGTTTGGAAATCTATCATGATAGGCTTGGAGTCTTTTAAAAGGGAGATAGACTTTACTATAGGTCATGAGAATACAGTAAGATTTTGGAGTGATTTATGGTGTGCAAATATATCGTTGAGGGAGGAATTCCCTAATCTGTTTGGTGTTCCTGTTAATAGAGAAGCTTGGGTGGGAGATTTGGTTAGTTGGAATGAAAATGTGGTAAATTGGGATGTTTTCTTTGGAAGAGACTTTCACGATTGGGAATTTGAAGACGTCATTCAATTTTTTGAAAAGATCTATTCTATCGAAATTCACAGAAATGAGGAGGATAAAATTGTTTGGAGAAGGAGGGCGAATGGCAGATTTTCTGTGGGTTCGTTTTTTACTTCTTTGTTCTGTGGAGAGAGAAGAGAGTTCCCATCTAGTAGAAGTGTGGATTCCGAAGACCCCTTCTAAAATCTCTTTTTTTGTGTGGATTGCATGCTGGAATAGATGCTTGACTATTGATAATCTTCAAAAGTGAGGCTTTCAACTTCCTAACAGATGTGTCATGCGCAAACACGACATTGAGTTTGTTGACCACTTGTTTCTACACTATGAGATCACTAAGAAAATGTGGATTACGTCCTTTAAGGCTTTTGGAATCCAGTGGGTGATGCCCAGGTCAGTGCTGGAAATGGTTGGTTCCTGGAGGTGTAGAAGCAATAATAAGGAAGCCTTGGCTATTTGGAAGATGGTGCCTCATGCTACTCTTTGGGTTATTTGGAGAGAAAGAAATAGGAGAACATTTGAGGGGGAGGAATGGGGAATTGAAAAGCTAGATTTTGTATTTTTGAGTTCTTGTTTGAGTGGGGTGATCCTGGCCTCTTTTTTCGCAGGTCACCTCTTGATGATTTTCTGGACTACTTGTTTCTGTAGGTTTTTTCTTTCTTTTTCCTTTTGGTATACTCCCTGTATACATGGCAATTGCCTTTCTTTAAACTAATACAACCTGCTTTTACCTTTATCAAAAAAAAGAAAAAATTCTATAGACCAACAATCTTGTGAAAATGCCCTAGACAAGAAACAAAGGACATACTTAATAGCATTTAATGCTCCAAAGTTCCAGTCATCTAGCATTTGTTTTGAAAAACTACCACATAAATTTATGATGGACATACTTTTGGCATAAGAAGCCATTGTCTAGTGCAATGGTAAAAGTCTCGGGCTACCAAGAGCTAAGGCTGCGAATCCAAGTTTTGAGAGCGTTCACTTTGTACTACGGAGTTAAAAAACAAAGGTTAGGACCATCTCCAGCTCACCCCTCCCAAGACCCTACTTAGCATGAATGACACTGTGTAATGGCTCTTTTTATACTTGTGGCAGAAAGAAGGTCGTTCAAAAAATACCTTTCGTGAGTTTGAGGATGGTGTTTAACTTTGATAAAGTCGAGCAATGTTATGTTTTGAAGTGATTGATAAACTGGTTACCAACTGCATATTAACAAAATTTGAATACGAGCAGACTTTTCAACAAGAATTACATCATTATTACCAGCACTTCTAATCCTTAAAATACAACACCCTGCATAGGCTAGCTAGTTAGCGGTTACTTTTATGGCCAACAGAAGTCATTCTTCTCTGAAGACACCCTTAATAAAGAATAAAAATAATTGATAATTAAGTAAACCATCACATTTGTCAAGTCAATAAACCGTAGAATAATTAGTAATCCCACAAATGTATCTGTCCTTTGATTTTCTTAACTGCAGTTTCCAATTAAACAACCTTAATAGAAATTAATTGTCTGTTTACTTCATACACAGTATTTTCCTATTCATTCGCTAAAAAGTAAATACCCAACCCCAATTATTCCATTTCTATATAACCCAAAAAAAGGGCCAATTTTCCACACAGAATCCAAAACCGGACATCAAAGTTCCCGTGAAATTAAATTAACACTACATTGAACAAACAATTAACTAAAATCAGAAAATGAAAGGAAAAAAAAAAACCCTTAAATTCATATAAACAACAAGCAAATAAGACCAAATAATCATAAAATAACAAACATCATACCAAAATCATCCATCAAAACCATCCATATACCGATGAAAACTTACTTAAAAAAATATAAAAGGCACAATATGTATCAGAAAACATAAAACTAACAGATACCCAATTCAAAATAGGAAAAAATCAATGAGAAAAATGACAAGAATTTGGAGAAAGCAAATGGGACCTGAAGCAGAGGTGATAGTGGAGTGGAGGAGAGACACGCAGGTGTTGACGAAGAGTGGGTCACGAGAGAGGGTATAACGGATGACCCAGTTGGCAGATTGGTAGAAGAAACAACCAGCTAGGACGGAGAGGAGCTCTGTGCGCTTGTGGAATAGTATTTCGAAGAATATGGAGACAAACCAGAGGAGCAGAGTCGCTATGAAGAAGGTTCCTGCCTTGTCTTGATCATGGCTTCCCCTTGGCATTTCGCTCTGTGGTGTCTGCTTAGTATCTCTGCCTTTGCGTGCTTGTATGGTCTTATTTCGTTGAAACCTTAGAGAGAGAGAGCGTGCAAGCGAGGTTGCTGGAGCTTGCTGGAGCTTGCTTTTACAACATCAACTTGGTAAATTATTTTTAGTCCCTCTTTCCATTTAAGGATCCAATAGCATTCCTAAATTATTATTTTTTTAAAAAAAGATGGGTCTATTTCTACACCTTTTTATGTTTAATTTACACCCTTTTATAAATAAAAGTAAGAAAAAATTATTGAAAATAAGACATGAAGGGTGTAGATTTAACAAAAAAGGGTGTGAGAATAACCTCGCCCAAAAATTAGGAGAGTTGTAGAATGACTTGATTATGGACAAGTAATCACAAATCAATACAATTGATTAATAACTACTAACTTAACTAAGAATGATTAAGAAGTTATTAGTCAACTTTGTTGATTTGTAATTATTTATCCGTAGATAGTCCACTCTGCAATTCTTCCAAAAAAGTTTTACTAATGTTACAAAAGAACGTTACCCCAAAAAACAATTACACAAGATAAAAGAAATAATAATTAGGCTAAATATCTAAAATATCTCTAAAAAAAAATTATATCCAAAAAATTCATAAGTAATTTTTCTATCTAAAAAATTCAAATAAAGTTATAGTATATCCGAAAGACCCAACACCCTAACTTCCATTCAACTTTCTTTAAATTATACGGTTTTTGGACTAACATTACCCTTTTTATCATTACTTGTTTATTTATTTTCTTTTGTCTACTTCATTTTTTCCTTTTAACTTTTTAAATGATAAATGACAAATAATCCATTTATTAGATTAACAATATGATAATACAAATTTTGAATAATTATTTTTGTATTCTAGTAAAAAAATGTATAAAGGTATTTTAATGAAGAAAATTCATCACTTGAACGGAATTGGATGGAAGTTAAGTTTTTGGTTTTTTGAATATAGTTTAACCTCATTTGGATTTTTTCGATAAGAAACTTATTTTATGGGGTTTTTGGATAGAATTCTTCTTATGAGAGATATTTTGAATATTTAGCTTAATAATTATTAGAGCAATGCTAAATATTTAATAAAATTTATGGATAGAAGAACATACACCACGCACGCATTCAAGCAAAATCGAAATTAAGACATTAAAAATGATTCCTTAATGCATTATGATGAGGTTGATAACCGTGACTCCGTGAGTTAATATTTTGAGTTTAAAATCGATGAGTATTGCTTATTGAATCCTAAAAGGATTCGTAATGGGTATTAACAGGGATGAGATCAAGAAAAATACCGAATGAGCACCTCGCTTGCTCAGATAGTATAAATTAAAGAGTTATGTTGGCATGACAAACAAAATGATCATACCCTTAATAACGTCTTTATTTACTATATATTTGGGATGAGGAATATATCATTTTTTAAGTGGATTCACGCATGATATTGCATGTCATGCCTTCTTCAAACTCGTGGTGGATAAGTGTGTTGCAATTTTCTTTTATCCATCACGTTGGGATTTTCCAACGTCAAAAAAACTAATACTCCGTAGTAGGTTTCAACTTTCAAAGAAGGGTTGTACATTATGATAGGCTGGATTGGGCCAAGATCAACCTAACCCAACCCCAATCACCTAAGGGAACGGCTATTGCAACCCCTCATTCCTATAAGCCCACCCCCCATCTTTTAGGTTTTTAAGGTTTTGTGCAAAATATAAAAAGTTTTTATGAAAACCGGTCACACTGTCCACTAGAAAACATCATTTTGAACAACTTTGCAGAAGAAAGTTTTTCCAAAATCTATCATTTAAATATACTTTTTAACCATTTATAGCCTTTATTTCATTTTTTACGAAAAAGTCTACCTAAACGATAAATTTTGGAAAAACTTTCTTCTGCAAAGTTGTTCAAAATGATGTTTTCTAGTGGACATCATGACTGGTTTTCATAAAAACTTTTCATATTTTACATAAAACCTTAAAAACCTAAAGAATGGGGGGTGGGCTTATAGGAATGGGGGGTTGCAATAGCCGTTCCCATCACCTAATCTATCAAGTCTAGCTCGGGCCTAGGCCTTGCCCAAACGAACCCAAACCTAGACCACCCTAAATAACAATGACTATCCATACTGAACCCATGAATATAAGCCCTAACCTGGGGGTGCTAACGCCCACCAAATCAGCAATAGAAACATAGATAAACCCTCAAGAGGGGATTTAATTTATTTTTGTTAAGGATAAAATGGGATAAGGAAAAATTCATAAGATCACACATTGGCATGACTAACTTAAGAGGAGAATTTAAAAAAATAAAATTACCACTAATTCAATGACCATGATTGACTAGAAAATTTGCACACTAATTTCCTCCCCGAAAAGTATGTTGTAGCTTCCTTATCCAAGGAATTGCTTTTGTAGTTGAAAGCAAGGTTTCATTTTATGGTATTTTGAAAGTAGTTTTCTTGCAATTTAGAGCATATGTTATTGAAAGTACTTTCCTTGCATTCTAGAGGATATGATATTAAAATAAATGAAGATGCTTATTGCTTTAAAAATGCTTTTGGCTAGGTGGTTAGTGCTTTCTACTTATTGAAGATAGATTTTGGTTTCGAGTACATGAAAGTGCTTTGACATAGAGATATGGAAAAGGTGACATGCTACCCCTGTTATGTAACCACTCTCATCCTGCACCCAAACAATAAAAAATAAATACTCCATGAAAGTGATTGCAAAATGCAAAATGATCAGTACCTAAGCATATTTGGATTGCCAACCTCACAGTTTCTTACATCAAAATTCACCTAAACTTTGAATCCTACCATACAAATTTGAATTAAACCATTCACAATTACAATCTTGCCTTTTGATGACTAGTTTAGTAATTTACGAATTTTCCAAATAGGCCAATAGTAATAACAGGAATATTTGCATGTCACACTACAAATCTTTGTACCCAAACACACCTTTATTTATTTATTTTTTCATTTGTAATGTTGACATCTGATGTCAAGTCTTCAATCACAATCACAATCACAATTCACAAAAGACGGAGGAAAAATGGATGGATAAGATTTTGAGTTAGTCTATATCGCACATACAAAATTTGCACACTCATACCTCATATAGGGAGTGGGGCAAACCACCCTTCTCTGGCAAAACAAGAAACATGATAAAGAGTGAGAAGACTGTGAAAAATGACTTCCTAATAACAAAGGATGAAAAGTTTAAGAACATACACATCTAGAGAGATGCCATATTTATCAACAATAGTATGTTTGGAAGAAAAATGTGTTGCAATTTGAATAATATCATAAGAGTTGTGTTAAAATAATACGGCCAAATAATATAGATATTAAGATTAATCCTTTTTACAAAAGAAAAAGGCACCAAAACAGTTAATTTTTCAATTGATTTCAATTATATAGAAAATAATAGGATTTGGCATGATGGTTCTTTATGGAACTTGTTAAAATTTTTGCCAGAAAGTGTAATTGTAATTCTTGTTATTTTATTTTATTTTTTTGGATTTTTTTTTTCCTTTTCAATTAATAGGGGTGATTATCTTTGGCCTTATAAATCTGTTGAATATAAGTAAAATTATTATCTATCCTGTATCGATTAACGTTCAAAATAAATTTAATAATTTTCTTTTTTATATATATAAAAAGTGAAAAAACAAATTTATAATCACCCATATTTAAAAAAAAATGTATAAATCCCAAAAATCATGGATTCATCCTAGGAGAGTAAAGCATAACTCGATTTGGTGTTAGTAATGCCTTTTTAAAAAAAAGAAAAGGTGTGGCATAATTAAGGATAGTGAGATATCTCCAACATCCGAGCTGGCAAGATATAGAAGCCCCATTCATGAGAGATACTCTCGGCAGACCAAGAAAGCATGTGGAAGAATTAGGTGCCACGAGTGCAACAGAGGAGTCCACGCTCCTCCACGTGTCAACCCATGGGAGGCCAACCGAGATCGCTCGAAACACCAGCCTCTTATCAACAATAAGTCTCTCACACTTGAAATGCCACCCTGTTCTTCTTTTTCTCTCTCTCTCTCTCTCTCTCTGTCTCCTCTTGGTGTTTGTCAACTTCAAACGCCATGACCGCCGTAGCAACAGCTGCAGCCCTCTCTCTACCCATCTCTCTCTACGGACCATCTAAGCTCAACACTAGAAAGGTATGGTTTTCTTTCTATGATTTTTGGCTTTTAGTCCTTAATTCATCTGGGTACTTGCTATTTCTGGAGAAGAATCTAGTTTAGGTGGTTGATTTGTTGTTTCGAGTGTAGCTTAGGTTTTATCAGTCAACCCCAAAAGATATGCTTTTTGATATCTTTCTCTGCCAAATTTATCTGGGTACCTTTTAAATTTAGAGGAAATTATATATGTACCCATATACGTTGGTTCATTTGTCAACAGAGTAGTAGCATAAAACCTTAGATTGTGGTCCATGACCCCATAAGATATGAGTTTTTTTTTTTTTTTTTTTGGAATTGTTTCTGTGATAATTTCATCTGGGTAGCTGCTGAATCTTGAGAATTGCTAATTTTATCTGGGTACCTGATTAATCTAGGGAAATTATTGTTAAGTGGAATGAATTGTTGGTTGAACTGTACCTTTAGGTTGTAACATTGAACTCCAAGAGATATGCTTTGTCATCGGTTCCTCTGTTGAATTTATCTGGGTACCTGCTAAATCTAAAGGAAAATAAATTCAGCTGAATCAATTGATTTGTAGCTTTGACCGTACGTTGTTTGTGGGATTTCAGGGTATAAAAGGAGGGTTTAGGGTGTTTGCTGTATTTGGAGAGGAAGGTGAGTTGGTGGAGAAGAAGAGCACATGGGGTGCGCTCTTTGATGTGGAGGATCCGAGGCCTAGAGTCCCACAGAGTAAAGGGAAGTTTGTGGACGTGAATCAGGCACTAGAAGTAGCTAGATTTGATATTCAATACTGCGATTGGCGTGCTCGGCAAGATCTGCTTACAATCATGCTCCTCCATGAAAAGGTTTCTACTGAGTTGATATTTTCTTCATATTCTTCAATTAAGTGAACTGAAATTATAAGGTTTTCTTGGATTCTTTAATGGGTCTTCATGTATTTGCTTTTTGACATTTATTAATTTAAACATGGAGTCTGAATTTTATTTTTATTTTATATTTAATTTTTTTGTTTTTGTTTTTTTTTTTTTGTTTTAAGAATTTCTTTGATTTTGCCTTGCTTAATTGGGAGCGATTTGCCTTGCTTAATTGGGAGCTCACTTTCAAAAATTTTGGTGTAGGTTGTGGAAGTCCTAAATCCTTTGGCACGTGAGTATAAGTCTATCGGGACCATGAAGAAAGAGCTTGCAGAGTTGCAAGAAGATTTAGAACAAGCCCACAAACAGGTCTGGTATTTCTTAGTTTTGATATGAAATCCTGTGACTTTGATAGATGCTTTTCATAGATCCATTGACTGATCAATTACATGCTTTCCTACTGCAATCTCTTCACCATTTTTTGTCCGATCATGAATAAAAACAGGTTCATATATCTGAAGCAAGGGTTGGTACTGCTTTAGATAAGCTAGCTTACATGGAAGCATTGGTTAATGATAGGCTATTACAAGACAGAAACACTACGGACTTTGAACAAACGACCCCTTCTCCCAGTACCTCCACAGAATCTCTCAATACTGAAAAAAGAAAGTTGCCCCGGAAAAGCTTGAATGTGTCTGGTCCTGTCCAACCTTATCATCCCTGCTTGAAGAATTTTTGGTACCCTGTTGCTTTCTCCACAGACTTGAAGGATGATACCATGGTAAGCTCATTCTCCTAAAAATTTGTGACTCTTTCTTATGTAGAATACACAGATCGAGTTAACCCCCCTCTTTACTAGGATGGCTAGGCATCGTGTGTAAGGTTCCAATTTAATACCATTGACTTCTATGTACAAAAGAAAAAGTAAAAAGAAGGGGGGAAAGATAAAGTACATAGTATGATAGTATCATGGAATGGGTTCCTCTAATTTTCCACCCACCAATCACAGTACAGCGATAAACTTCACACGAGGAGTAATGTGTGCCATCACCCAGCAAAAACATTACAAATTGAAACAAAAAAAGTTACCTTAGTTTTTAATTGAAATGATGGGATTTTCATCTGTACTGTGATGAGGCACAATATGTTGGGTGACCGGACAACTGGCAATGTTAAGATGGGCTAAACTGGAGAGGAACAAACCACACCTTTATAGCATCCCTGATTTTTCATATTTCTGTCAATTTCTTCTGTACTAATGTATTTTCACTCTTCCATTTCAGATTCCAATTGATTGTTTTGAGGAACCATGGGTTGTGTTTCGTGGGAAAGATGGGAGGCCTGGATGTGTCCGGAACACCTGTGCACATAGAGCATGCCCTCTTCACCTCGGTTCAGTGAATGAGGGGCGCATCCAATGTCCCTACCATGGTTAGTAAGAAAGTAGAAAATAATTAAAGTTTGATACATTGAGAAAAATAAGTAATAAAATGCATATATATAAAAGAATAATTAAATAAAGGAAATGATAAATACTTTTTTGTTTTTTTTTTTTTTTTTTTGCTAAGAAGGAAATGATAAATACTTGAATACATAGAAGTTACTAAAACTCATAACATTTGTGATGGATGGTTATAGGGTGGGAATATTCAACTGATGGAAAATGTGAGAAAATGCCATCTACTCGTTTACTTAATGTGAAGATAAAATCATTGCCATGCTTTGAGCAAGAGGGTATGATCTGGATTTGGCCAGGCAATGACCCACCTGCAGCCACCATTCCTTCTTTACAACCACCTCCAGGATTTAAAATACATGCTGAGGTATGGTAGAAATGCATCTATATCTTTCCAGTAACTATGGATGAAGGATTTATATGAATTTCTCTTACGTCGTATGTTATCTCATTGTTATCTTGTATTTGGGAGTGACAGATTGTCATGGAACTTCCAGTGGAACACGGGCTACTTCTAGATAATCTTTTGGATCTTGCTCATGCTCCATTCACTCACACTTCTACATTTGCAAAGGGATGGAGTGTTCCCAGGTTTGTTCCCCATACTTCTAGATAATCTTCTTCCATATGCTCGCTTTGTAATCAATGTCCCCAACTCCTAAATTAAAATGCAGCTCATTAGAACTTACTTCTCACAAAGTGTGCCATCTGATTTCTCAGCTTGGTAAAATTTTTGACACCTGCATCTGGCCTTCAAGGATACTGGGACCCCTATCCAATAGATATGGAATTTCGACCACCTTGTATGGTGCTATCAACCATTGGGATTTCGAAGCCTGGAAAATTGGAGGGACGGAGCACCCAGCAGTGCTCAACACATCTTCACCAGCTCCATGTGTGCTTGCCTTCATCAAGACAGAAAACAAGGTTATTGTACAGAATGTCACTGGATTTTGCTCCCCTGCTGCAGCACATCCCATTCATGCAATATCTGTGGAGGTATTTTGCAGAACAGGTGAGATCCTCCTTCAAATTTGTAATTTTCTTTAAGATACCTTGCTTTAACCATGACTGATCAACAGAGAAATTATTTGCGTCTGCCAATCTCACTATTTCTTGACCGAATTCTTATTGTGTAACCAACACAGGTTTTGAATGAGGATTTACGGCTTGTGCTTGGCCAACAGGACCGGATGATTAACGGTGCAAATGTCTGGAATTGGCCAGTATCCTATGATAAGCTCGGAGTAAGGTACAGGTTATGGAGAGATGCCGTGGAACGCGGAGCTAAGCAGTTACCCTTCAGTAAATCAGTGTAGGAATGAAATTCAAGGATGAATTTTGACTTCTATTGGTTCTTTTTCGGAACCATCCCACTTATCCAACTGAAAATTTATGCACATGATTGGAAGCAATCAACCACCACTTGACAGTCTTGTGCAGTTTGGTGCTCGCTGTCTCAAAGCAATTCAAGTAAGAACTCACCGGAAACTGTTCATTGATCAGTGGCAAAGAAGAAATGTTTTGTATGTACAAGGCCCTTGTAAAATAAGAGAAACTGCACACTATGTTTTATTGCCCTTTTCGTGTACAGCGTCAAATCCAATTTTTTTCCCACTTTTCTGGTGATTTCTTGAGCCTGATGAAGTCAATGGATATTGTTTTCCGCCCCTAAAACATTGGTTTTGATCACTTACCCTATATGACAGGGAGAGCTTCAGTTGTATAATAGTTTTTGGCAATGATGAAAAATTCGAGAGTTGGCTATTGCTGGTGATTTTGATTGTCAGTCAGTTCGTGCAAATGACAAATTAGATAAAATTGTGTGTATTCTCTTTGCCTGTCTTGAATCTTACATTCAAAATGGTATGTTCAGAATGATGAAGATCGATCAATCAACGCTAGCCAAGGATATACAAACACAGATGCATGGTTCCCGGGTTAAAACTTGATCAGCTATTGAACGCAGGATAAATCATGGTGATAAGTACAGACAGCCTATTGTGCTTAGCATCTTCTTGAGGGTCCAAGACAAAGGAAGTGTTGTGACAGTTGCCTGAGAGCCACCATATATCGTTTCCCTTTCCAGACAATCGCAGTCAATTAGGAAATTCTGAATGTGCCACCAGGCGGAACTGCCAAAAATTGCTACCACGCAAGGCATATTATTCCGAATATACCATTCAAGTTGGATGAAGTATGTGGATATCCGAGCCACATTAGTGATTAGCCCATCACCTCATCACCTCATATATCTATGTGAATTTCTTCACCACACACAACCCCCTCCTCCACAACAAACACAAGCACCCCCAAAATGAGAAAATGAAACCAGCTACATTCACAATGGCCTACTTGACTCTGAAAAAAAAAAAAATGGAGGAGGGAAGGAAGAAAGAAGGAAGGAAAAGAAAGAAAGAAAAAAGAAAGAAAGAAAGTGTGTTGGTAAACGGTGCTTTTTGGTTTTGTTGGCAATCATCTTGAATGAGCCATTCAAAACGGTAAAATATTCACCATAATTGATAGTACAGAATCAATTTCAAGAATGCATGAAATACATTCCTTTTTATTGCTATTTGTATGACTGTTAGACAGTTATTTTCTTCAATCGTCCCATTTGGAGTGATGAGTTTCTTAACAAAAACGAAAATATAATGAAACAATTCTGTCCCATACTGAATTATAATGTGTTTCTCAAACAAAAATGATACAAAAAATGTATTGAAACGATTCAATTTCAATGGGACATCCAAACAGGCCCAAATTGTTTTTCACGGCCATACAAATCAGATCAACATCACACGAACACATCTGGCCTAAAAAAACTAAACCAAAATCAACTTCGAAAGCAGCACTTTATTGAAGATGAACCCATTACAAGCTCAAACAAAAGCACTTCACAAAAACATAACACCACCACCACAAAACCCTAAACCCCAAGACCTTCATGTAGTCCCCTTTACGGATATATATACGTATGCAATTACAGAGCAGAACCGCAGTATGGGCAGTATATGAACTGGGGATCAACGACGCGAGCACAAGAATGACACTTAAGAATATCCGAAACCGAATCAGTTGGGGGAGGAGTAGGAGCCGACGGTGGCAGAGAATACGACGGAGGGAAGAAGAGAGAACAGTTGTTGCAATACATAAGAGGCTCTTTGCCGGGCCACCTCCATACCGGAACGAAGAAGAGCTTCAGGACCTTCTCGTAGTCCACCAGATCAGCTTTTGAGCCGCAGTTTATGCACCTGCCTGCACCGGCTTTCAGCACCTGGCGAACCTGTTGCTCTAACCCTCCCACGAAGAAGAAGAACATGTTTTTGGCTTCTTTTCCTTCGTTTCTCTCACTTTCTCTCTGATTTTCTTTTCTTTCCTTGCTGTTCCTCTTCTGGTTTTGTTGGGGTTTTGTTCATCATTTTTATGGAATAGGGAGCGAAGGCGCTTTGGGAGTTTTTCTAGAGGGTTCGGTGAGTTTCTACAAACTTGCACACTGGGTTATTCCAGTTCCCTTTTCGAGAAGCTGTTTTCTTTTCTTTAATGTTCTTTAGAGAGGGTGTTTGGTGACAAGTTTAAGGTTCAGCCATGTGGGATGGATTGAGAATTGAGTGTGTTGAAAACTCTCATCTTCCATTTGTTTTGATGGAAAAGAATTGTAGAAAAGAACTTTCCTCCAGAAAGGAAATAAAAATAAAAAAAAATAAAAAACTACTTTTACGTTTAAGGTTTTATGGCAGCCTATCTCATTCTGCTACCACAGCGTTTTACTTCAAAAAAACAGAAGCTGTCTAAATAGTTTTTCTTGAAGCCATCTCAGCTCTTCCTTACCAGTTGGAGTTCATTGCATACTGGCTTCTCTTGCTTGTGCCCACTTGAATTACTAATGAAGTCATTTTGTCTTCGTAGGCTCGTAGCACAACCAAATCATCTTAAACAAAAGTCAATCTCTTTAAGAACAAAAATAAAAGGATTCTGAGTATTGAGGCTTGAAAGTGAAAGAAAAATGATATACAGATGCTTAGGCAGCTCCATCCATAATTAAAATTAAGGGTCCACTTTCAATTCATTTCTGCATCAGAATGATAAAATATTTTGACTAGCAATGCTTCAAGAAAAAGCATTATGAAAATGCAGCGGCGTAAATACACCCAGCCAACTCCATATTCTGGGTCCAATTTTGGTTTTGAATCCATGGAAAGGATTTTACAATATTTGTATTCAAAACACAGCTATAGAATTGAACAATCAGAACAAGGGGGCAATCACCCACTCAGGTCTTCTTGGCATTATGGCTCAAGTGGGTATTGACCTTACCTTGCTTAAGAATGGAGAATAATAAGGTCAAAGGTCTTGACACCTCGAGGTGATAGCCTAAAAAATCCAAGGATCACAAATTCCAACTCCACGACAGAAATTCATAATGCTTCTTATCCACTTCAACCCTGTAATTCCCCCCTTTTTTTCTTGGACCAACAAAACACACACACACACATATCTTCTATATATATATCATTAATATATAACAAAGGTAATTACATGGGATACGTCTTTACCAACTCTACGAGGAGTGATAAGACCAATCTGTCACTGTACAAAAGGTTTACACAAAATTGCAGGAGGGCAAAAGGTTGGTACAATAATTTATCATCTCCTGCTAGAGAGGCCATGGCATCAACTGCAAAGTTTGGCTCTCTATATAACAAAAAGATATCATAACAACCTTGCAAGATTGCTAAATCCATAGCAAAGTTCCCATAATAATTACTACATAAAACTACTAGTTCCTCACATGCACTCAAACTGGTTTCCAAACTGTAAGAACTTGCTGAAACATCTCCATCATCAATTCCTTATTTGCCTGCCTGAAGAAATTATTGATTTCATCACCAACATCATAGATCTTGCCAAAATCAAACAAGTAAGTCAAGCATCCTTTCTTCAACTGGTTCAGCTGGTAAAGCCAGGCTACCTGCAGCCTCTCAAGGACATTCTCTGAGTTGATGTCCTCCAAGAGGCTTTCCTCACAAGAATCTTTTAGGTCTGCAATGTCATATTTGTTTGCCGCCTCCAGCAGTGCCAGACGGTGCTTCCAAAAAATGTCTTGTTTTAAGGCTCCATAAAAGAAACTGAGAAGAGCACTACAAGATTCCGGAGATATGTCTTCAATATCAATTGTGGATGACTCTTTCTCCTTGAGGTTGTGAAGGAACATACTCTGGAACACCGCAGAACTTGCAGACAAAACAGCCTTGTGAGCTTTGATGGTGCCATCTGCTGTGTTGATGGTGACATCGGCATGGATAGCCTCATCAAGCATTCGAGAGAGGCATCGTTGAGTTCTCTGGGGTGCTAAAGATTGCATCGTTCCATCACAGGGCCATATAGAATTAGCTTTCCCACCCTAATTTCCAACAGTAAATAAGTGGTCTAAGAAGCATGTTTTCTTTCTACATTTAGTACTTAAATTAAAAGAAAAATGAAGATAAGCATATTTGGCAAATTTCCATCATGACCCTTTTGATGTTAGAAGATGTTTCTCATGTGTCCTTTATATACATTATACATAAACCCAATGCATATGGAAATTTACTTTACAAGAAAACAGACACCAAAAATCATTAAATTTAAGGAATTTCTGCATTTAAATCAAGACTTCAATACTATAAATTCCAACAAAACACATTACACCACCAAAAAGATGATTATGTAAAGGAGCTCACATTCGATGGAGAGATCTTCAAGTCCAGAAACTCAACATCAATGATGAAACGACCATGAAAGGTGGAATCGATAGACCAGACAAAGTCATTGTTGGGACCAAGCAGTTTCTCTTGAACTGCAGCATATAGTAATACAGTGTTAGTGGACACCTATAAATAAGTGCTCGACTGCATAGTTTTTACATACAGGATATAATAATCATAAAGGCATAGAGCAGCTTGTTTTTTATAAGCATGAATTCAATAAATTTTCTTTGATGGTAGTAATAGAACAATTTTGCTTCATTGCGCCACATTGGATAAATTAAGGTTGGAAGCTAGAAATCAGACCTGACTTTGCCATCAATGTTCTCATTGGTCATCCCCAATGAATACATGAAAACCCGATCAATTATACTTTAATTAAGAAAACCCGATCCCAACTATTCGGGATGATGTTTTCCTTTACATGATTTGCAGGAGGCAGGCTTAAGCTTGTCAGCACGAGACCCATCTACACGACTGCCTTTGACTATTATATAGCTTCATGCATGTAAAGCTTTTCTTTTGCTAACAAGAAACGAATTCTATAGTGGACTGATGAGGGTACTATTGCAATGTAACAACCTCATAGTTACAATTACTCGGTATAAAATGTCGGCATTGTAGCATCATCAAGTCAGACTAAATATATATAGAAAACCATATATGGAACTGTAATCTCCATTATATATATATGTATAATAGCTCAATGTAAACACACAACAACTTCTAAGATAGATAACAGACAAACATACTTGGGAGGATGTGAGGTTTGCTGCCAGCGCTTGCATTATAAACGCGGAGCACAAATTTAGCGATTGGAAATTGTTCTATTGAAACTGGAGAGGACTCTGGAAATAGACGGATGTTTAGGTACGGATTCTTCTCTACAGATAAGTGCCTGTAATCAAATCCATAAACCCAAAAATAAAAAAATAAAAAAAATAAAAAAACTGACTTCAAAGCCACAAATATAAGTATATAACAAATATTATGTACACACACATACAAACCCATGCATGGGGTACAAACCCCCAATGCATGGTGGTGATGCAACTTACATCAGGGTGCCCTCACCTGAAAATTTTTACACATGTACATATATATATATATAGAGAGAGAGAGAGAGAGAGAGGGGTTACCAGTTCCAAATTCCGACCTTGAAGGGATCGGATTTTTTGACAGAGACAGCTCCAAATTTCTCAATCCTCCACTGAGCCAGTCTCGAGATCGTCTCCACCTTCGAATCCGCCATCTTTAGCTTTTTCTCTCTATACATAAACTCGGGTGGTGGATAGGGCAGCCCAAAGCGTCTGTAGTAGGATTCTGCACCTCTTCCGCTGCGACACACACAAATTTAAGCTTAAATTCAGAAAGGAAACAAGAGATCAGTGAGATAGTCGCACTGAACAGTAAAACCCCTAAAGTTTCCAACTTTCAGCTGGTGACCCAAAACCCCTAAACGGAGTTAACACAAAAAATAAAAATCAAAAAAATAAATTGAAGCTTGGGGCTTTGGAGCTTGTTAGTGCAGCATTCCATTCCTCAGGAAGGCGAGCGCACCTTTCATCTCCAACAGTATTGAAAGGTACACCACCGGCATCGTGACTGAAGCGGACCCTCTTTCTCCCGATGCTTAAGAATTTATTTTCACCGCTGTTCTCTCCATCATCATCCATGTTCTCTCTCACACGTTTCTCTCTCCTCTGTTGGTTCTTGTCCTGCATCTCCACCCTCTGCTGCTCTCTGGCTTTCCCCCCTGTTTTTCTGAAACCACTCTTGGGAAATGCACGAATCCAAACCATTTTGTTGTGAAGCTGAGCCCAAATTTGCAGGCCTTTCTAACCTGGTCCAGCACTCACAAAACTTAGCCTATTTGATTTTTAGGCCTTTCAGCCCAAGATGTGAAGGGCTTCTTGAAAAAAAATCAGGGAGCGGCTAATGCAACCCCACAAAAGCTTAAGTTGCCCCACCCTGTTAACTCCACCCCAAAAAAATATATACCTACCCCCCAAAAAGTCTAACCTACCCCTCTTTCAAATAACCCTAACCCTCACCCACCCCACTCCCCCCAACAGCCCCGTTCCGGCGACGGCGAGGAAGACGAAGACCGGCGATGGCAACGGCGAGGACGGCGACGGTGACGTCCTCTTCTCCTCTTCTTTCTTTCTTTCTTTCTTTCTTTCCTCCTCTTGTTGGTCAGATCTGTGCATTTTCCGGCGAGGGAGGGTTTTTTTTTTTCAAAACCTCCATTTTTTCCGGCTAGGGAGGTCAGATCTGGGAAGGAAAGGAAAAAAAAAGCAGAGAAGAAGAGGGAAGAGGAGGAAGGGAGAAGAGGGGTGCAGGGTTCCGGCGAGGGGTGCGGGGTTCCGGCGAGGGAGGTTTTGTTTTCAAAACCTCCATTTTTTCCGGCGAGGGGTGCGGGAGAGTGGTTCTGGGAAGGAAAGAAAGAAAAAAAAAAAAAGGCAGAGAAGAAGGAGGAAGAAGAGGGGTGCGGGTTTCCGGCGAGGGGTGCGGGGTTCCGGCGAGGGGTGCGGGAGAGTGGTTCTGGGAAGGAAAGAAAAAAGAAAAAAAAAAGGCAGAGAAGAAGAGGGAAGAGTGGGAAGGAAGAAGAAGGGTGCGGGGTTCCGGCAAGGGGTGGGTGCCGGAGAGAGTCGCTGGCGAGGTGGGTGCCGGAGAGAGTCGCCGGTGAGGAGGGGTGCGGGAGAGGGGATGGATGAGGGTTAAGCCCTTTTTGGTAATTTTCCATAATAATTTTTTTAATTAAAAAAAAAATGGGGGCAACTTAACCCTTTCGGGGGTTGCAATAGCCGTTCCCAAAATCCTCCATTAAGTGGGCTTGCTTGTAGAGAAGTGGGCTTTAAATAACTCCCCTCTTGCTATCTTTTGCATTTTAATTTTGGCAAGCAATAGAAGACAAAAACTTCAAATAATTCCCCTCTTGTCAAATGGTGTAAAGTTTTGAACCACTTACCTCCCTTTCTAGCTCCTAACAATTTTTGTTCTTTATTTTTTCTTCTCCGGACCTTCGTTTCAATTAATTTCCTCGACATGAATAAAATCACCATTTATTTTGCATTGGTTAACAGTCAAGATAAAGTCAACTTGTTATTGATCTTCAGTGATAGACTGATAGTGAGAAGTCAAGATAAAAATTTTAAGAACTGCTGATCCATTCATTAGAGTTATTTAAGTTCCATGACTCCAACATAAGAATGGAATCCACTTTGAAAGTTTATATAAAGAAACAAAATTAAATTAAATTAAACTAATATCCCAATAAATTTTTGTGATCACTAAATGAAATGTAACTGGTCTTTGGGGTACTAGGATTTCATACTTTTGAGTTTTGAAGATGTGAAAAAAGAATACATTGTTTTAACTTGTTTGGATTAATATATAATACAACTGGACAGGGGACAAACGAATTTTCGCGTCTAATTACCCGAGGCAAAGTTGGTCGGGTCTCAGCTTTGACGTGAATGGATGATTCATTAGTAACTTTGGGCTTCCCAATGTCAACTAGGTAGATAAGCTTGTGGGTTCATACCTAATTTTTCCTATTTCTCTAATGTTTTTGGTTCTATTCAGATTTCACTTCCCCAGATCCTCTTTAATTTTTTTTCTTCCCCGGGAAAAGCATGACCGACCTCTTTTAAATAATCTCATTTCTTATGTATATAAGATTATAAGCATTAAAAGAGAAAAAAAAGTAAAAAAATGAAAAATGAAAAACACTGTTATGTGAATTTGGATTAAATGTTGAGTCGATAAAACTCAATATCTTGTTGGGTTCATCCAAATCGTTGGATGATGACTGGAATGGTTCAAATTAAAAGTTGAAAAAATTGTTAATTCATGAACTCAATACGGAGGTATAAATGAACTCAGTACGGTGTTGAGTTTATAAAACTCAAAACGGAATCCCAACTCGCATTATGTCCTATAAACTCACCATCGAATCCAAACTCATGTTACCGAATATGTGTCGTGAAGATCACTATCTACCTTTGTAGCAATTAGCCAATGACGTTGAACAAAAGCAAATGTCTAATCAAATGATAGAATATATTTTTTTTAGTAACTGAGGCTTATATTGGAAGGAAAATGATATGCGGTTTATTATTATTATATATATATATATATACACACACACATTTAATTAAGTTAATACAAAAGGTCAACATCATCTACAAATCACTCTACCAATAATATATAGTGGCATCTTTATGCATAATGCATAGGCAGGTCCTTCTACTCATAATTAGGTTGCTGTCCACTTCAATTCATAGCTGATCTAAATATTAAAATATTTTCCGAATTGATTTCGGGTTAGACATGGTTTAGGGGACTGACCGGGTTGAGCTCACTTTTGGTTCAAATTATTATTATTATTTTTAATTTCTAAAGTTTTCATGCTCTTATTTTCCACAAAATTCAAATTTTCAATTATTGAGAGCAACCTTTAATCTTAATCATACAAGTTTAAATTAACTTATGTTAAATTTAATCTAAGAAGGTTAATGTTAATTAATATATAATGAGGACATAAATTCTAGTTCTCAAGTTGGATGGATGGCGTACAACATCTCCTCAAGCCCTGCCAATTTAAATTCGCGTTGGTATTTTACAACCACTAACTAAAAATTATTGTCCACCCTTATGAAGTTAATGATAATATATTGAATGCCATGACAAACATTATGGAGTCAAAACCCCCCTTCGTAGCCAATAGGTCAAGGGTCTTTTTTTTCTTTTTCTTTTTTGACGATCAATAAAATTTACCCATATCCCTAATCCCTAATATCACTAAAAAGGGATTAATGCTTTTTATATAAACTTAAACCCGAAATCACTCACTCAACAAATAAGAAGAATATCATTAGACTATTATGCCATCGGCTAATAAGTCAACGGTTAGGTCCATCTTATGTAGCCAAAAATGATTTTAAAGCATGGTAAAATTACCAACATACACCTCTATCAAGGCCTTAATGGGTTATAGGTTCATTACACAGCAAATAATGGCCAATTTTGGCTTTGAATCCATGCATTGGAGTTTACAATATCTGTTGTCAAACACAGCTAAAAATTCAGCAGTCTCAACAAGGATCACAAAACTCAAAACTCTAACAACAGAAATTCATGGTGCTTCTCAAGTTCTCATCCACTTCAACGCAATACTGTTAAACCCAGCGCAAAGTTTTCAATATATGTTAATCACATAAAAGTCATCAGAGCTAGCGTTCATCATCTTATCTCGAACACAAATGGTTCCCGACATTTACTACTATCCTAACATGATCATACACATGTATAACTCTAAAAGGAGGACTTACCAAGATATATACAAATGCATCATACATAACGCAGTATTGAATACAGGAAACTCTTGGTAAACATTCAAGCTGGTTTCCAAACCGTAAGAATCTCCTGAAACATTTCAAGCATCAATTCCCTATCTGCCTGCCTGAAGAAAGTATTGATTTCATCTATAACATCATATATCTTGCCAAATTCAAACAAATACGTCAAGCATCTTTTCTTCAACTTGCTTAGCTGGTAAAGCCATGCCTCCTGCAGCCTTGCAAGGACATTTCCTGAGTTAATGTCTTCCAAGAGACTTTCCTCACAAGAATCTTTTAGATCTGCAAGGTCATACTTATTTGCTGCCCCCAGCAGTGCCAGGCGGTGTTTCCAGAAATCCTCTTGTTTTATGGTTCCATACAAGTAACTCAGAAGGGTCATACAAGATTCCAGCGACATGTCTACTATGTCAATTGTGGATGACTCTTTCTCCTTGAGATTGTGATGGAACATGCTCTGGAACACTGGAGAACTTGCAGACAAAATAGCCTTGTGAGCTCTCAGAGTACCGTCTGCTGTGTTAATGGTGACATCGGCATGGATAGCCTCATCAAGCATCCGAGAGAGGCATCGGAGCGTGCTTTGTGCTGCTAAAGATGGCATCATTCCATCACTGGGCCATATAGAATTGGCTTCTCCACCCTGAGCTCCATAGGGAAAGAAGTGTTTTAAGAAGTACATTTTCTTCCTACATTTAGTAGTTAAATGAGATAAAAGTGAAGAGAAGCCTATTTGGCACATTTCCATCATGAGCCTTTACTTTGAAAGAGATGTCTCATGTGTACTTCATTGGAGTATATGACTCCGACACATTTGGCTGGAAAACTAGTTTACATAGAACAGGCACCAAAGATCATTAAATACCAGCCATTTCTACATTTAAGGCAAAAATTCATCGCTGCACATTCAATAAACCAGCATTGCACCACCTGAGAGATGATTATGATGATAAAAAGCTTACATTCAATGGGAAGATTTTCAGGTCCAGAAACTCCACATCGATGATGAAGCGAGCATGAAAGGTGGAATTGACAGGCCATACAAAATCATCACTGGTACGAAACAGTCTCTCATGAACTGCAGCATATAACAGCACACTGTTAGTAGACACCTACACATGGTGCATACACTGGGGAGATAATAATCATATAACAGCTAGCTTACAATAATAAGTATGATTTTCATTTTGTTTGATGGAAGGAACAGAACACAGTTGCTTCATTGTGCCAGGTCAGCAAAATAGAGGTTTATAATTCCCCAATTGTAAACTTGGGCTACACAGCTACAAATCAGACCTGACGTTGTGTCTGTGTTCTGATGGATTCATTCATGATGAATGTATAAGAAAAAAAAAAAAAAAAAAAAAAGAAAAGAAGAAAAAGAAGAAGAAGAAGAAGAAGAAGAATGTGTAAGAACAGTACAAAAAGACCAATTACACTTCCCTGAATATTTAGTCAAGAAACCTCATCCCAACTATTAGGGATTTGCTATGATACTTTCCAGAATGGACCTAAATTCTTATACTTACCAAAATTAGCCAACCAGAACCAGATTAAAGGTCAAGTGTCACATTGTGCTTTATCACCAAGCTGATTTATTGAACATGTATAGAGATGGGTAGAAGAGGAGCCACCCCCCCGCGTGGGGCAGGGGGGTTTGGAATTGAAAGAGCTACAAAGAAACCTGATAGACTTACCAATGGATCAAATAGTTACACGTACTAGTTATATTAAGAAAACCCAATTTTTGGTGTAGACTCCAATATGCCTTTGAGTATTCAACAATGGTAAAATGGTTATTTTACACACAGTGGAAGTGATTAGAAACTACCTTGCATTTTTATTTTTTTGGTGGGTATTCAAAATTTATTTGGAGTTTAAATTTTATGCCTTGTGTTATAATTCTTCTTATATGCCTTTTTTTTTTTCGTTCGATTTTATCCCGTGTGATTGTTAATATATGTATAATTCACCATTGGAAAAAAAAAAAAATGGTCTGCATCAGTAGCCCCAAACCTTCCAAAAACCCCAATTTGGTTATCACATCAAAACTAATTTCATGTGACAAAACACCAAAACCCAACCTACATGAACAAACAACAAAAATCTACGACCAGTTGAACCCTAATAAAAACCACTCCATAAACACATACTTGGGGAGATGTAAGGTCTGTGGCTAGGGCCGGCATTAGAGACACGGAGCACAAATCTAGCAATCGGAGGCTGTTCTTTTGAGACTCGGGAGGGCTCTGGAAATAGACGTATGTACAGAGGCCGAGTCTTTTCTATAGTTATAGATAAGTGCCTGTATTCAATTCATTCAACCCAAACAAAATCCAGGATCAAATCAAACCTCACAAAAAAAATCAACGAATTACAAAAAAAAATTGATCTCAAAGCTCCAAATACACACATGTAGAGAGAGAGAAAGGGGTTACCAGTTCCAAATCCCGACCTTGAATGGATCGGATTTCCTATAAGGAAGTCCAAAGTTTTCGATCCTCCACTGAGCCAGCCTCGAGATCATCTCCACCTTCGAATCGGCCGCCATGTTTAGCTTCTCTCGCTCTATCAGGGAGAGAGCAAACGAGAAGGAGATAACGAGAGATTGGTGTAGAGTAGAGCTAGAAGTGGAGTTGCTGCAAAAATGCTATTCTGAAGCATTTTAGGAAGTTCGGTATATAAGGGGCAAAAGAAATGAGGGAGTGATAACCACAAAGTTACATAAATACCCCAACTAGATTCTGTAATGACTATGGGATATGGCCTTTAGGGTACTCTAAATTTTGTGCTCTTGAAGGGTATAGGTGTGACATGCGAAAGAAGTTGAGACTTTCTTTCCCGTTGGATTTTTGGGAACCGACGTTTTTGGGTTAATTACCGGCGGAATTAGAAGGATAATGCTATTTTACCTCACATTTTGTTTTACTATATATATTTAGGAAGATGGTTTCAATTTTTAGGATTTAATTATATAAATAAGTCCTACGACTTTACCCTTAATGAACAGAATAAGACAAAATGTGAAAAAAAAAGCATTACTCGAATCGGGTCACAACTCACATATGGAGTGTTTAGATGCACAAGTAGCTCTAGTCTTTCCAAGATCAAGTGTAGGTGGATTCGTGGATGGGTTATTTCATGACGTGGGTTCATACTTATTTATTTATTTATTTAATTTATTTTTTTGGTTGCTCTAATGGGTACCTTTCAGATTTCACCTCGAGCCCCTTTTTTTTATCCATTTTCTTTTTTGAGTGGACACAAAAGCATGACCGACATCTTTTAAATAATCTCATCTTCTGGTGCACTTAAGCATTAATTATTTTTTTTATTTTTAATTTTATACCGAAGGCATGAAACTATGAAAGCCTTGTGTTTCATAAAGTATTCTAAGTTAGAAATATGTCATCTGAAAGTAGGCCTATAAAGAAAATTGGAGCCTTGGAGGTATTATAAAATTGGGGGTGGGAGGCCATGGCCCCCTTTGGCCTGTACATAGCTCCGTCCTTGGTGATAGCCTGATAGGGGTTGTAATGGGTGATGGGAGGTGGTGATCTTGGGTGGTCTTGGAAGTAAGTAGCAACAAGTGATTGTAGTGGTGGTGCGTGGGCCATGACTGGTGACAATCTGTGGTAATGGCCCCGATCAGTTGCCATTTTTTTAAGTCTTTCATTTTTAAGATTTTGCAAATAATACACATCAAGTTTGGATTTTAATGTGAAATTTCGGGCCTCCAAATCCCACGTTCAAATCTATCCATAAATTTGCAAGTCTCAACTTCAATTTTCCAAACAAAGTGAATTATTTTAACAGAATTATAATCCCATCCTAATCCCAAATTTTGCCTAAATGGGAATGGACCAAGGTTGTGATGACGCTGGGATGAATTTCCCAAGGTTCAAACATTTGAAAGTCTCCTAGGGACTAATTACCAAGGTGTGAGGATGTCTTTGGCAATGCTTGAATTAGTGGCGATAATGACTTCAACATTGTGCAAATTTGCAACTAAATTTAGACCCATTTCCACATTTGAAAGCGCATGATCGATCCAACAATATTTCTGAAAACTAACTAGTTTTTCAAAAATGATTTTCAAAAATGTGTTTTCCACAAAATTTGTATACTATATTATGTTTTTCGTGACTCTTGAAAAAAAAAAAAAAATTTACTGAGAAGATGGCCAAATAGGTCAAACTATTCTTCTTCTTCTTCTTTAGGAACAAATTTACAGCCTTTTTGATTGTCCAATTCGAAATTAAACAATTCAAGAAATTTTATATAGGGTTGAAAGCTACAATTATTACCTTGAATTATAATATTTTAAAATGTTATAATTATTACCATAGTTGATGTTGTAGAATCAACTTTACGTTATGTTTGGATAAAGAATTTTGAGGATGGAATTTGCTTTTTGAGATAAAATTTGGAAAACTTTTGTAAGGATGAGATGGATAAAATCCTTATAAAAATTTTACAAATTTCATCTCAAAAGCAAATTCCACTTTAAAATTCCTTATCCAAACATAGCGTTAAGAAATTCATAAAATACCACTATCTTCTATTGCACTTCTATTTGTAATGATAACTATCATTTTCTTGAATTTATTAATTCAAGATGATGAAATGTGCTTTCAATACTATGATGTAAATTTTTTTTGAATTATTTAATTTCGAATTAAACAAAACACAACATAGGTATTTTCATTACTATGGCCTAATGGGCCTATAAGGAATATATTTTTCCTCCTTATCTCATTAATAGACTAAGGTTTTGGTAATGTTCTCCTTTATTATTGTTATTGTTATTTTTTATATTTTTTTTCTTTATTTATCTATTTATTTATTTTTACCCATCAATTGAAGGTATCTTGGATTTGCTTTCTTTATTGTTTGGACCTAAACTAAATTTCATAATACATCATTCATAAATCTAGTGCATCTAAATGTCATGCCTCAAACCTGAAACAAACAAATTTAAGGGCGCAAATTCAAATCCAATCCAAATTTTATAAATAAAATCATTCAGAATCTTTTGATTATTTATAGAGTAACTCCAAAAATTAGATTAAATCACAACGCTAGTAGTCATTCAATATAAAAGTATATAAATAAATAAATTCTCCAAATAAAGCCTAAGTTGATTACGTTGTCTGAAACCCCAAACACATCGAGTTAATTATCCATCCGTTGATCATTGATCTGAAAGATACTCGTAAGGGTGAGTATAACATATACGAGAATAAGCCAAACCAACCACACGAATATTTTCAGAAAATCAGTTTATAAATCTATTTAAAAATTTATCAATAAAATATTCAGAATTCATTAAAACCATTATTGATATACTTTATAAATTCACATCAGAGAATAGATTTGAAACTAATTTTCATAATTTCATATCATAACAAAATAATTATATTTGAACTCTGACTAACCATACAAATGACTTAGACAGATTGACCTAAAAGTCCAAATGGTGATCTTATCAAGAGGATACTTAAATAAAGTATTGGTACCAAAGATCAGTATTATTCCCTATTGATCGGGGTAGAGCATTGAACCAAAATGAACCAAAGGCCAATAACTTAATCCTTACTGACTAGGGCTAGACATTAGACAGTGAAACCAAAGCTCTAAATACATTCAAAATTCAATTATTAAATCAGAAACATTAACTAAACATACTTTTCAGTCATTTAAATCAGAGAATTGTTCAAAACAAAGTAATGAATAAATATATTTTGCATGGCTTATAGAATACATTTTCGGATTGATACAAAAATTGATTGCATAATACAATTAAAATAATTTATTTCAGAAAAAGAAAGCGATATGTCATACTCTCACTTACCTCAAATTTGTCATTCGACAACCCAAATGAAAATAGCTTCTGCCCCCTTCGAATATTCAATTTGGACCCAATATTTGTCGTGTACCCAAAATCTCAAACTCTCAAAATATGCAAAAAAATTCACAAAATTCACTCTCAGTTCCTAAACTCTTTTGACAATCGACACCCCATAAATAAAAATCTTTTTTGTTGTCAGTTTTCTCTTCTCATTTATCATCTTTCTCAACGTGTTCAGATTCGCTACAGTACTAGAAAAAACACAGCATATGCTGTGCGTCTTCCAGATCACGACACGTGGCAAAAATAAAACATGGACGGTCCTTGTGTAAAACTCTCCAAATTCCGTCGTTTTGATGGGCATTGAATCAACTTAACTGGCGTTAACCCGTTAACCTTTCCCTTCCAACCCTTCCAAAATCCCCTAACAGTAACATATTTCGTCGTCAGCGACCCTCACCAGCCCTATTATGCCTCCGTACAAAACAAGTATGTTTTTCTTCAACTACGGCCAAGCTTGGTTTTGTAACCGTTCCCAGCAACAATAATTCTTAAACATCTCAACATATAATTCTCAAAACTTTAAAAAAAAAAAAAAAAAATGTGAAGAAAATTGAAGGAGAAGACGTCACTGGGAACTGGGAAGAAACCCCATCTTTTCTTCCGACGACTGGCATTTGTTTTCCAACCATGGCCTTTGGTCCCAAGCTTGGTTCACTAATATTTTCCGGTAAAAAACCATGTTTTCCGGCAACAATTCCCAAAACATTCCAACATATATTGGAGAAAGAAAAAGAAAAAAAAAATACATATGAAGACGAAGGAAATAATCTTGATCTTTTGACCACAAACTCTCCAGATCCATCTTTTTATTATTTGTTGTTTGAAAGGGGATTTTATTTACTTAAAAGAAAATGGTTGTTCTATACATGGCTATCTTGTTTAGTGAAAGTACATACTGAATGAAATAAAGGGCTTTTCTACTACACAAAACTGTGTTTGCTATTTTGAACCCATACTTAATTACAACTATTGCATGAAAAAATCCCAAATTTCTCATCTTAATCTCCATCGATATCACCTATCACCTACCAGATCCACCACATGTCATTCGCCGGAAAACCTTTGAATTTAATGATGCCGTCGGAAAACTTTTGAGGTTGAAGATGCCACCGGAAAAGTAGATCCATTCAGCGTTTGCCGTGGAGATCCACTCGTCGTTCGCCGGAAAAGCAAATCCACTTAGCCTTAAGATGTTGTTGGCTGTCTGCCGTAAAGGTGTGGATTTGCTTTGGGTCATATGGGTTTTTTAACTCACGCTGTTAGCTATTTAGGTGCTGCCTTTGGATTAAAAGAGATATTTTATATCACATCGTTGGATGCCCCCTCTTAGCCACATGTCACGATCCGGAAGATGCACAGCATATGCGGTTTTTTTTCTAGTACTGCAGCAAATCCGAACGCTTTCTCAACATACTAATTATTATGTATATAATGGTTTGTATATATGTAGATACAAGGAGACATACAAGAGTAGGAGTGAGAGTCCCGTGTAAATGGACTTCCAATCCATATAGGTTGGTCATTTCTAGTTTTTTTTTCCTATCCAAATTCTATCACAAAAATAAACTTTAATTCATAGCATTAAAATTTTAATTAATATATAAATCTCTATAAATACGAGGTATTACACTAAAACTAGAAGCAAAGACTTCGGGCTAAGATAGTGATACTAATACGAGCATATGTAACATTGAGAAGAAAAAGAAAACGGAGAAAATCAAGGAGGAGGAAGTAGAGGACAGTGTTGATCAATGGAAATCCTCCATGAATCCCCCTTCGTATTTTGTTTGATTTGAGGGGAAGGTTCCTATACAACGCACACCATTTGGACTCTTCCTCATAGGTGCTCCTACAAAAGCCAACAGTCAAGTTCGCAGAAGTGGCCCTCACCCACAGTAACAGCACCACGTACCACATGCTCCAGTAATTCCACGAAACAAGCAGGGGCATTCTAGTAAAACACATTAAAGGTGACTCCTTTTCTCACATGAATCACTCCAAACCAATAATCACCAGCTTCCCTTCCCCTTAATCCCGATCCGATCCCCCAATTCTTTCTTCCCTTCTCCCTCTACCCAAAAAGCCAGAGAACGAAGAACGAAGAACGAATCAAGGACCCAGCTTCAGATTTATTCAGGGTTAGATTCTCTAAATCTCCATAATCAAACATGTCAACCTTCAGCGGCGATGAAACGGCTCCCTTCTTCGGCTTCCTCGGCGCTGCTGCGGCCCTCGTCTTCTCCTGTAATTCTCTCCATCTCTCATTTCCTTTGTTATGGATTTTTCCCTTCTTTTTTTGCCCCTTCAATCTCAGGCATGTAGAATAGAAGTTTGACGAGAAATATCATGTGTCCACATACATGGGGCCTTATTATCTGTTTGGTTGCCGAGATAAATGGAGTGAAATAATTGACAAACGAAATTTTGAGTTTTTTAGGCTCAAGTTAGTGAAGTACTTTGTTTTCTCGGATCTTAAATAATGAATAACCTAATATTCAAAATTCTAATATATTTTATTTTCGTTTTCCCACATTTTCGCGGTAATCAAACGGAGCATTAAAGATATTCGTTTTCCTGCAAAATTACATTTTTTTTTTCTTCTGAAGCAAACAGAGGCTTCTGTTGATATGAGTGATCCTATAACGGATTGATTGCAGGCATGGGTGCGGCCTATGGGACTGCCAAGAGTGGCGTGGGCGTGGCCTCTATGGGAGTGATGCGACCTGAGCTCGTCATGAAATCGATTGTTCCTGTCGTTATGGCTGGAGTTTTGGGGATTTACGGTTTGATTATAGCTGTCATTATTAGTACAGGGATAAACCCGAAGGCAAAATCCTATTATCTGTTTGATGGGTACGCGCATTTGTCATCGGGTCTTGCTTGTGGGCTTGCAGGACTCTCTGCTGGAATGGCAATTGGGATTGTAGGTGATGCTGGTGTGAGGTAATTTCTCTGTGGGTGCATTTGTGTTTCTATTATTGATTGGTCTTTGATTTATCACGTAATAGGATTAGCAAATATTATTTTCTTCTAATATCGTTCGAGAAGGGGCCATTGTTTGGGTAATGCTAATAGTCTTGGGCTACCAAGCGCAAAGGTGCAGGTTTGAGTCTTGAGACCAGTCACTTTGTATTAAAAATAAAGGTTAGGATGGCATCTAGCTTACCCCTCTCAAGACCCTGCTTAGTGGGACTAACACTGGGTAATGACCTTTTTTGGGACTGTAATGCAACATGCACTTCCCAGTGTTTGAAAGCGAAGTGCTTGTGATTACTCTTCATTCTTTTTTCTTATTTATTTATTTATTTATTTTTATTTTTTTTAAAAAGAAAGAAATTTGATTACTGCCCTGTTGAGTAACTATGATTACTCCCTAGATTCAAACTTCAATTATTCTCTTGATTTAAAATTTGTGTGAATTGTGGTTCAAATAACATTGTAAGTTTCATACTTTCATATAATTAATGTGACAGTGTTTGTAACTTTCTTTTGGTAGAATACTTGCTTTTACTCATCCACATCCAGAAAACTGAGGTGCTTGTGAGAATTAATACCCTGAATTATTGCTTTCCAAGGAGCATGAGGAATCATTCTATTTGCTGGATTTGAGTACCAGCCACTGGAGTGATAGTTATATTTGTTTTGAATCATGGCATGCAACAAGCTTTCAGGCCCCCTTGGGAATTTCACAGATCACTTTACTGTTAGGGCAAGATTACTGTACAGCACAATATTAACTCCCGTTCACTTAGGATCTTAGTGCTCAATGCAACAGACTGTTACATGAGGAGATCTTGTGGGGGATGTCTGCTGGTACAGATGCAATTATGCACTTCAGATGGTATTATGTACATATGTGCATTAGGGTATACATTATCAGTATTGGTACACCTCTAATATGTCAAATTATCAATAATTAGTTTCCTGGTGATGAGTTTCTCCCACTCCTCTCCCCATCCCCTGCTTCATTTTTTTCCTCTCCTTTTTTATAAGAGTTTTGGTGTTAGTTTTTATCTATTTTTGGTGTTGTGGTTTGAAGAAAGGAGAAAGAAAGAGGAAAAGAGAGGGGGGGTGGGGGTGTGAGGGGAGGAGGATTAATTATTGAATGACTTGAACCCTGGGTTCGTTTTCATCCTACAGATAGAAGGCTAAACCTGGTATACAGAAAACTGTGATGGTCCTGTTATACAGTCAATTTTCTACACAAATCTTTGATACAATCACAATATGATGGGCAATTTACACCTGTGATTGAGCAGCGAAGTACACTATAGTTGACTCCACTGCAGGCGTGTTGTGAAAGAGATGATTTCTTTTAACACAGATCCATTTGCCTTCTAGTAATAGGTCTTCCTAGGAGTTCAATTCACAAAATTTACAAACGGGCAGTTTTGTAGCCTAGTGAGTGTCTCCTTAGGTCGGTCTTTTATTTTAATAGGGGACTTTTTAGTTTTTATTCAATAAACAAAAGCATGGGTTATTTGGCCATTCAACCTTTTTCTTTGGGTTGTGTGAAGAGCTTGTCCTTTCCACACTGAGTGGGTCTAGAACGAACTGTTAGTTGTGAGGGATTTCAGTAACTTGTTACTCCTCTAAGTTGATTCTAGTTTTTATGCCTGCAATATTGAAATGTCATGTTACACTATTGGTGGAAGATAGTGTGACTTCTGTCATCTTTAGTGGTGTCCAGTGGTTATCTTTTCCATTCTAACTTCGGTGCTAATTTCTTCAGAGAATGGATTAAGAGTCCAAGCACCATTACTCCTAATCTAAGTTGATGATGGGAAGTATTATCGCGTGGAGATTTTAAGTTTATCTTTTGTGATAGTCCATGTTGGGTTTGACACTATTTTGATGGTAGTGCCAGAATGTTTCCTTGCACTTTATAGAAAATAAATTTGTTAAAAACAAAGAACATTTTAGTAAAGATTGCTCAAGGATAACTATCTTGAAAGCCTTACTGGTTATCTTGAAGTTGGGTGTATCAATTAACTGATAATATCCGAGGTCAATTCATTCAGTAGCCAATGCGTGAAGGAACTGGGTCAAATGTAATTCCCTTGTCTAGCATTCTAGCTTTCAGATAACGTTTTCTACTTGGTTGAGTTAATATATGGAATCATGCATTGTGTTGGTGTTACAACTAAGCTTATATTCTTAGCAAATGTTTCATGCTTTTGTGTTGCAGTCAGAATTTTTTGATGTGATATTTTTGTAGGCAATATACTTGGTTTCCGTTTTTTATGTTTTATGACATCCACACTATGATAATATGTTTTCCTTCCATTCTTTTGACAAATTAAACATCCAATCCTCCGCTGACAGCTTTGTTTGTGTTTATTTTTTCCTTTTCTTTTTATGGGATTGATGTATTTAGGGCTAACGCACAGCAGCCGAAGCTGTTTGTGGGTATGATTCTCATCCTCATCTTTGCCGAAGCACTTGCTCTTTATGGTCTTATTGTGGGGATCATTCTCTCATCCCGAGCTGGCCAATCTCGGGCAGGAGTAAAGAAGGCGGCAGCTGTCAGTTTCTCTAAAGTCTGTATTTGTGATTGAAATTGGAATCATTGACTACAGCTTGACTGAGATTAATGTTAGGTTTTATCTTTCAATGTGATTTAATGATAAACTCTTGTATATGTTTGAGTCTCATTCAGTTTTCTTGAATTGTTGGTATCTTTCATAACAAGTATTTTCCTCGTCTAGATTATTTAAAGAATATACCAGTTGTTGATGATTTTTATAATGAGAGCCTTTAAGATAGCATTTTTTTTTATTTATTATTAATAAAACATCTGTTTGTGTTCAATTATATCATGTTCATCCAAAATTCACTAGTGAATCGATTTAAATCAAGGCTTGATCATTTGATTGAGATGTTTATGATTGTGCAGTTGTGTAGTTTGTTTTTATTTATAATTGGCTAATCTAAGGTGAGATAAAGCTTCGAGAATTTAGGGATTTTGGATACATCGACCGGCATAAGTGCATAACCGGGTTCCTACGGCAGGTGGCAGCTTGCTTGTGTTACCCAAAACAACAGGGTGATGTTTCCAGTTGGAAATTGTTGAAGCTGCTTGTCGTGACAAGCTTGCTCGGATGATTATTGTTGATGAATAACTGTTTAGTTTTGTGGAAAAGGAGGGTTTTAGAATATTTGTTTTTTAATTGCAATAAAGATTTCAAATGGTTTCTCGATTAACTAGAAAAGATTGCATGTAAATTTATTCAATCGAAAGAGTAAAGCTGAGGGAAATTTTTGATGACCTTGACCTCATGAGTATCACACAATTAATATGTGGACTTTCATAAAAAATTTCGGATATATGTATCATGAGACACATTATATCATTAGAGATTGAGAGTTGCAAAAATGAATCATTAATTTTCATCAACTTTCAAACTCTACATCTAACCTCCTCAAGAGGTAATCTAGTGATTCTTGAGACTTAACGGCTCAAAAAATGAAAGGTCTTGAATTCAACTTTTTATTTCTTTTTAGGGTTGGCCACCGACTAGATTTATCATGAGCGTTAAATGGATTTTGTGATGACGCATTGAAATTCTACTTTATTATGCTAACTACTACTACTGGTTATCACAAAGGTATTTGACTATTTGGAAGAGTATGAAGTGGATTTTGTGATTGAAGCTAATCATAAGAATAGGTTCCAACCGAAGATGATTGGGTGATGGTCAAGAATTTGAAATTTGACCAAGCTCTTAGAACAATTTTATATGATCATGGAATTTATATATGGAGAGTATGGGCCCAAATATATCACCTCTACCAGGGTTGTTAATGGTTTTGGTTAAAACCGAGAACTAAATCGAATCAAACCGAATCGGGTGGTTTGGTTTGGTTTTTTTGTCATTAGGTTTGGTTATGATTTTAATTTTAGAAAACCGAACTCAATTGGTTTGGTTTTGGTTTTCAGTTTTAAAAAACCAAACCAAACCGAAAAACCGAAAAAACTGAAAAATATATATATATAATTTTATATATATTTTATATATATAAACTTAAAGTTTATAAATTCCCAATTCTAATAAGGCTAAAATAGGTAATGGGCTTGTTTTTGTTGATTTTAAGTTTCTTATTGTTTTCTCTTTTTTAGATTGACATGTATTAAACTAGTTATTAATGTTGTGTGTATTAATGTTGTATGTAATATTGACATATTGATATATGTCAATATGTTTCTATTTTGATACAATATTTGTTTTTTTTAGTTGCCAATGCAATGCTTTTATTAAAAATGTTTTTATTTGGAGTTTGGCATGTCATTTTTTTCATTTTCAATTATTTGTTGTTACTTGATAGGTTAAAACCGAAACCGAACCAAACCAAACCAAACCGAAATATAATGATTTGGTTTGGTTTGGTTTTTCTATAGTATGGTTTGGTTTGGTTTGAAATCTCTCCTAAAATCGAACCAAACCGAACCATTAACACCCCTAACCTCTACATAAGGTTGCTCAAAGGCCCGCAAAAACCCACCAATCCACCCAATTCAAACCAATTTGAGCTCTATGGGCGAGCCCAAATGACTTGGTGGGTGCCTGAGTGGGTAGCGGGTTCATTTTTGTTTTTATGCCCATGGACTATGGGTGTGCAATTAAAAAACCGATTATAATCCACCCGCCCACATAATATCATTAAGAAATGGTGGCAAGATAAAAATGATTAAATAGCAATCAAATACAAATCATTCAAAGCTATTGTTTCTTCTAATTTTTACATTTTTTCATTTTTCTTCGTTATTCTTATAAAATGTATACAATGAACAAAACATATGGCCAAATACTTTGTTAAAACAAAAGGAAAATGAAAAAAAATATAAGCATGGCTCAACTAAAGCCCAATCCACCAATTCACTTGCAATTCACCCGTCAATCTGATTTGAAGTGTGGGTTGAAATTACCTAATCATATGAGCAGATGTAAGTAAAAAATCATCTCACCTGATATCATGAAGATGGATTATGGGTAAACTCCAAACCCCATTCGATCCAACCCGTGACCACTCCTGCCTCCACATGAAGTGAATGCCATCCAATCTCCTTATTTTCTTGAAATGGTCAAATGGTGAAAATGCATTGCTTCGTGATATTCGGGTTGAGATTATGGGTTCGGATTGAAAATCGGGTTGGACAAACCGTTGAGAATAACTTCTGCCCTCCGGTTGAGCTTGGGTGATCTCCCGGCCGGCCAGGCCGGCCGAGTTGCAGCTACAGTACTATAATACACAGATGTTTGAGCATTGAGCCTGTACGTGTAACAGAGAGATTGAGACGAGAGAGAGAGCGAGAGAGATGGCAACGACAACGGTAGGAGGAGGGCCAGAGGCACCAAAAATCGTATGGAACGAGAACCAGCACAGGTTCGAAACGGAAGACAAGAAAGCATACATAGAGTACGTGCTTAGAGATGATGGGAAAGTCATGGACATAGTCCACACCTTTGTACCCTCAAGCAAGCGAGGCTTAGGCTTGGCTTCTCACCTCTGCGTTTCAGCTTTCAATCACGCCAAATCTCATTCCATGTCTGTCATCCCCACCTGTTCATACGTCTCTGTGAGTCCGCCTCTCTACCAATCCCTTTCTGGGCTTTATTGAATTTGTGCACTGTGATCAATTTTTTCTATTGGGTGTCATATATTTGTTGGATTTTGGTGGATTTCAGTAATTTTGGTTTAATTTTCTTAAGGATTTGCATGTGGTTTGTTGATTTGGGGCTTCTGTTTTGTCAGTTGTCTGGTTTTGTGGATTTGTAATTTTGAATTAATCTGGAATTTGATCTGCATGGAAATCAGTATAATAGTTAAACTAAGAATCGAAATATGCCAAAAATAAATTCGTCTTTTTATTGGAACTAACTAGTGTTGGGAGAATTAGACCTTTGTGTGTGTGAATCTGTGGTTGTTTTGATGGGAGTGCGAGCCTGTCTGAAACTGAAAATGAAGTCGAATCACAACATACATAATATGATATATGGGCATTAAAGTGAAAAATAAGCTGGATAGAAAGAATAATGCATTTTGTATGGATTATCTGTAAGAAGATAAATCGAGATTCTGTGGTGATGACTGACGAGTATAGGAGGATTAACTAAGATCTTCCAAACCAAAAGACTTAGGCCTTGTATGGATTGAGAGAAATGAAGAGAAGAGAAGAGAAGAGAAGAGAAGAGAAAAGAAAGTAACTTTCTCTCCACCCTGTTTGGTTAGTTAGACCTCATTAGAGAAGAAGAGGAGAGAAAGTAGTCACAATTACATTATTACCCTTTTTTATATATATTAAACAAAAGTTACATAGGGATATATCTATCATCTCATCACTCACTTATTCATTTTCTCTCCATTTCTCTCCAAATCTCTCCAATTTGGGGAGAAAGGTAAAGGGCTCCATTTTCTCTCCATTTCCCCCATTTCCTTTCTCTTCCCTCCCAACTTAACAATCCAAACGAGGGAAATGGGGAGAAAATCATTTTATCTTCTCTTCTCTCCATTTCTCTCAATCCATACAAGGCCTTAAAGTGTTTCCCTCTGTACCGGTTATTTTTTTCCTGTTCTTTTATATAGCAATGATTGCGTAGCAAAAAAATTATGGTAGATGTGTGGGAAATGGGCTGTGCTTGCACTGCAAATCTGAGCTGCCCCGAACCAAGCCCCTTGCTGGCTGCCAAAACTGACATTGGAAGATTTTATGCTTATCGAATAGGCTTGATGCCATGGCGGCCTAATAAATGTTTTGTTGACCTAGTTGAATTCCTTGTTGTTTAGAGTTTGTGTGTAAAACAACAAAGCCTTGTACCCCATCTACTTGGGGTTCTTGTTAGTCGTTACTTTTTCATACTGTAAGGGAGATTAGAAGGGCAAATTTGTACACTGCTCCTTCTTAGTGATGTATGAGTAAGTCATCAGGGGTTCAAAATTTCAAACTTGGCTTTGGTTGCTTGCTGAAATGGGATAGCTTGTAAGAGGTTATGTTAGTCTAACATAACAACATATCAAAAGAAAGAGAAAAGAAAAAAAGAGAGAGGTAATGTTAGACTAAACCAAAACATCATGTGTGGGTATGCAAGGTTTAAGCTTTGAGTTGAACTTGGGAGTTCTAAAGGTGGATTTTTTATTTTTATTTTTATTTTATTTTAATAGTTTGATTTCAGATAGATACTGCATGTTTGTAGAATAGATATCCATGTCTTGTAGTGTAATTATTAAGAAATTTTAGCCCATGTCTCGTGATGGTTGGATAACAAACTGTAGGGATATATTTTGAAATGAAGAGATCAGTCCAGCATTGAAGACTATATCTTGTTCATGGTATGTAAGGACATACTCATGCCTATACAAGTAGATGATTATGTTAGATGTCTTGTATGCCTTTGTGAGGGTCAAGTCTTTTTTTCGTTTTCTTTTCCGTAATAGGAATGTGATAGGTAAAGAATCTGACAAAGTTTGGAATTATAATTCTTATAGTGGAATCTTTCAGAAATGCCATTATCTCATCTGGAAAACCACACAAAACTTCAAATGTCAGTTCCTGTGTCAAGAACTGGGGAGGGTAGCATGCTATGCAAGTTAAGCTGTTTGGGGTTTGGATTTTTTTTTTTTTTTTTTTTTTGGGGGGGGGGGGGGGGGGGGGGGGGGAGGGAAGTTGTGGTAGTCTATGATCCAGTGTAGGTTAGAGGTACCTGAAAAAGAAAAAAAAAAAAAAAACGTAGAGATAGGTGCTAGTATGTTACCGTAAACCATGGAGATCAGCAAATGCTGAACCACATAAATCCTGTTATAGGTGCTAGTATGTTACTGTAAACCATGGAGATCGTCTCGAAAAAGAAAAAGGAAAAAAAAAAGAACCATGGAGATTGGCAAATGCTGAACCACATAAATCAAGTTATATCTTTGACTCTTTGTTATAATCACACTCTTGTAATCATTATTGCTAATGAAAATTTTAGTTCCTGCTGCCTTTTTATTACTAAATGTATCAAACTTGTAACTCTTTTGCATACCCTGGCTTTTAGAAATGCCCTGTTCGTAATGGCATTTTATATTGCTATAGGTAGTACTTTAAATTGATTTAAGCTTTATTCTTTGGCAGGACACTTTTCTTCCACGGAACCCGTCTTGGAATTCCATTCTGTATGTAGAAGATCTCAAATCTAATATATGAAACTTTGACGTTTTGAAAGCAGCTTCACCCATTTGACACTCTTTCATGAAAATGTTTGTAAACCCAAGTGGAGGTTCCCTAGCCTCTTATATATCCTTGTTACAAGTGTTTTGTATTATTTGTAGGTACTCACCCATTGGACATGCTTTTATGAAATGTTTGTGAACCAAAGCAGAGGTTCTCCTTCCCTCTTCTGTCCTTGTTATGGAAATGTTTGTAAACCCTAGTGGAGGTACTCTCGCCTCTTTTGTCCTTGTTGCAAGTGGTTTTGTGTTAATTGCAGATACTCCCTTTCAGCAAAAGAAAATTCTTCTCTGCTCTACATTTGTAAAACAATCTCTTGATGGATGAAGTTGTCCATGCTATTAAGTTTTCAACAATGGAATTTGTATTTAGGTTTGCCCAAAAAAAAATAAAAGTAAAAAAATGCTGTGGTGATGTGTAATTGGTGATCTGTAAAACAATCTCTTGAAGAAAGAAATATTATATCATTTAAGGCTGTGGTGATACGTAATTGGTCAAAGGCATTCTTTTCACAGGTGATGGAACATTTTTACAAGTTGAATGAATAAGAAAGAGAATGAGAAAATGCTGCCTAGTGCTCTGAAGAACAGAGAGCTAATGAGCAATTAGAAGGTACTGACCTTCATTTATTGATTTATTTTAAGGGAGAAACACAGGACAAATCACCTATAGGTAAACTATGATTACAGAGCATTTAGGGTTTTAAAAGGCGCACGCGTGACCTTTAAATTGTGCCGTGGGGGAATACCCAAAAGAAGTCACCACCGACTTGCAAGTAGAATGAGGCCTCCATGTTGCGTGTAGAATGATGCAATACATGCGACACACTGCAAGTGAAAATTTTTGCTTGCAAGGTGTAGGTCAGAAAACAAGCACGAGTTGTAAAGCAGCATTGGTGCATGCACCGGGCATAATACAAATCGTCTGCAAGTAGCCATGCTTTGGCCCAAACTAGGATATTCTAATACCAATTCTTATTATAATCGGATAATTGGAGAATTCGACAAGCATCTTTTTCACAAAGTTAGCACCTGTCAAGGTAAAATTGGTTGCCATGGCTTGGACAATGATGGCTGTTGTGGAAAGATAACAATCCTCTCAGCCACAGCCATAGATAGTTTAGCCCTCGTTTGAGGCTGCACCCATGACCAAAATTCCTCCATTTCCAACAGGAAACAGCACTCGATATCACTGTTTTTACCCACCATCTCCCCCCCACCCTTCCTTTTTTTCTTTTTTTCATCCAGGTTTGTGAATTTTTTCCCACATTTCCCTGGGCAGCATTCCTTCATTTTTAAAAGTGTCTTAAAATGCTCTGACTTCAAAACTAGTTACTGAGTCTTAAATAAAAAAAATACATATATCATTACAGCAGTTCACACCAAAAAAATGTCTTTCATCTATTCACAACATGAGATTCTATTATACAAAGGGGGAAGGATCAGAAGCAAAAACAAGACAAACACACTGAAACCTTCATCATGTTTAAAGGCATGAATTCGACATCACAATAGTCGATAAATTCCAGAGTTAAATTATACATATTTGTACACAACCACAAAAGGTCAAGTGACCAGAAAATGTTTCGCTATATAATGTATATATACAGGGTGAAGATCCTCCGTTGTTTCATGGATCAGCCAGCTACATAATAATCCATCTTTTCCACAGGCAGATTCAGAACTGATGTTTCCACCTATACCACAAAGAAATAAAAAAACAAATTGTCTCACTTTATGGTCAATGCTACTACATACAGTACCATCAGCTTTTAGGGAAAGAGGGAAGAGCGATAAAGAAAAAAAAATTGTTAACCAAAAAAGACCGACAAAATCCTATTAAAGACATATATCATTTGCATTCTTAGACAGAAGGATGTAGCATATCAATATAATTTAACAACCTTTAAAAATATAAAAAATATAAAAATATAAGAAAACTTCACAAGAAAAAGGAGTTAATTGAGTCTTTAATGCCTCATTTGGCTGAGAGAACTGTGAAAAACTTATACGGAGTAACATTAGAACCAACCCCAAGGGGCAACTCATCAATTGGCAAGGCATCACGCCTCAGGAAGCGAAGGTCTTGAGTTCAACTCTTACTAACCCCTTGGGCACCCAAACAAGGTTTCCATGGTTCTCATGACCCATGTGGGTTGTGGGGTCTCTCTTATGTGAGCTTGACGTTTGCTTGAAGGTTTTCCTCATTAGAACTGTCTTTGTCAAAATTGTTGTAATGTGTTCTTCTTTTTTTCTTTTTTTTTTTCCCTGCAGTTTTATTTACATCCAAATGAAGAATACAACCTATGAATCACGAGTATGACATGACATGAAGATGGTGATATGGGAAATTCTAGAGGTCTGCAAAACGACAAAGTAGAGACATGACTTTAATAAAACATATATTTTCAAACATATAATTATATTATATCATGTAGCATCACATACATCATCCAAAACGGATCCCTTCGTACCGTTTTTATAAACCCTAGTTGAGCTATATTATATCATATAGCATCACATACATCATTCAAAACTCATTCCTTTGTATTGTTTTTGTAAACCCCTTCGTATTGTTTTTGTAAACCCTAATTGAGTTACTCAAGAAGAAGATGGGACAGAAATGAAAAGAAAGGAAGAGCAAGTGAAGAGAGAGTTGTCGTGTCAGAGGTGTGTCGGAGTGACGTGTCTGACACTGCCACCACACCTCTAGGGAAGTGACTGTGCAAGAACTTGAAAAATAAAAGGCTTCAATGCATTGTCACCTCAAAACCTTCCAAAAAGGCAATAGAAAGGTTGATCATATGGAATAAATTGGGAAAGCGTCATAGAAAAGTTTTATAGCAAATGGATGTCGCAAAAACTAGGAAGCAATTAGAGTAATAGAAAGGGAAAATAATATGCAAGTTAGACAGTGGCATATGTCGTCATTCTAAACAAATTCAAAAAACAACTTGAGAATTTATGGGAAAAAAATCAAGCTCACAACATCCACAGCAGAGCATGATATTTACAATTGACTAATTCTTGACTGAAAGAAGTGCATAATTCGAAAAATTTTCTAAAATTCTAGACAATATCTTTTAACAATGATTTTGGGGACTGTGTGAAGCAAAATTAAGAGAGGGACATGTGTACCTCTTCAAATGGAACAAACACAAAAGGAGTTAGACCCCTCTTGTGCGAGACTGCGGGCACATCTGGGTTATGTGTTTCATCCTCCTGCCACCCTTCAACCACTCCAAGCACATCCTCCTCAGGGCTGTTAACCTCGCTATCATTCACACCACTCGTAACAAGTGCAAGTAGATCCATTCTATTGTTTGCCCCAGCTGTTGTTCCTCTCAACCTGTTAAAAAGCAAATTAGCTGATGTCCGTACAATGCATACAGTAAATTCACTATCAACTTACAATATGCAAAAATTACAACTACTTGTCTAATTTAAATAACTTTTCAATGCATTATCCATGCGTTGAAAAATACCAATTGATTGTCTACTCTGTTAGTAGAAATCCCCCCCCTCCCCCTCTTAAAAACCATATATATTGTTAAACATAAATTCCCATGAGTGCTTCATATTATGTCAAACGTCCCCTTAACCGCTCATTTACTTTGGTGATAACTCATATCAATAATTTAAATATACTTGCTTACTATCTAAAGTAGGCATAAAGAGTAGTAGTTATTGATTATTACCCACTATGCATCAATGAAATCAATACAATGAACAGGAAGTGAATGCCCATCAGATCATCACTCCATAATGACCAAGTGGCAGTGTAAAATAAAAAGGTCAAAAACCAAGTGTTAGTGTATGTACACTACCTCATGGAAAGCATAATTTCCACATATAAGGGGAAAAGAAAAAAGAAAAAGAAAAAGGGGGAAGTATCTTTATTTTTAGACTGCTCATACTCAAAGGCAAATATTCGTCAGCTTAGAAAAAACACATCTGTCAAGAATGGGGAAGCTTCTTGCAATTTTTAAACGTTAAGGCACTAGACCTTAGATGGAGGCAGCCAATAGTACCTTTCCATAAAAATAATGCCACATCCCATTCATTTAGATAGCCTTCAATATTGTAAGTTTTAAGTAGTTCTATAGCTTGACCTTTCTTAGAATTAAGTAAAATAAAAGAGTTATCCCCAAACTGGATACCCAAAAAAACAATTAGAAAAAAGGAAGAAAAGGCATTCCTCTGCTTCTTCAATACAAGCACAGGATCTTAAATGATAGAAATCTTCATGCCAGCCAATGTGATACCACCTATGTAATACCTTAGGCGGATTCTCAACACAGTAGGCCTCAAGCCTGGGTACAAGAGAGCAGCTTCGACCTGCAAATGAAAGGTTAACCAATAATTTCTTCTTAAATCCATGAGGGCAAAATATGAATTGGGCAACAAGAGAAGACAAATTATGCAGCAGTTTTGCAGGATGAAAAGTGTTTATTGACAATCTAAACCAAAAATAAATAAATAAATAAATAAATAAAAAGGGGTTGTTATTGCAGATAACTTCCCAAGTAAGTTCTTAAATTTTATTTAAGAATATGAAATTTAAATTGTTTGAGATCTGGTGAAGAAATAGAACCTGACCTTGTCATCAGAAAATGTGTAGTTGCCACTAAAAACACATTCAGCTTTAGATGCACGGAAGTTCATGCATTTCGCCACATCTTTTATTTTTTGTGAAGAATTCTGAACATTGCAGATAATCAAGAACATCATATGAATATATACAACAACAAATAACCTTCATATTTCAATATGCACAAAGCAAATAGGAGATACAACCTTGTAAAGAAATCTTCCAGAAGGATAAAATTTCAAGTAACGGAAATAGCAGACCTGCAAAATTAGTGAAAAAAAGAATGTATACTGTTATTATATTAACCCAACCCCCCTTGTAGTTGGATGGCACAAAAAATTCACCCTTGACACTTATTTCATATTCAATACTTCAAATACAAAATAGCAATTTCATTTTATTTGAATTCAGGCTTATTAAACTGCTCTCACTTTGCTTTTCATCCTCGAATTTCAAAATGCATAATGATACCCCACTAACCACCGTTTCTCTTCGAAAAATAGTGGGACAACTAAAGTGTTATGCGTGCGCAACGCATTGCGTGCCCCACCACCTCTAGTTAGAATAATGAAAACAATGAGAAGTTGAGAACCAGATCATAAATACTGTCTCTTTGATCCTTTTCTTTTTGACTGTTTTCTTTTTTCCTTTTTTTTTTTTTTTTTTTTTTTTTTTTTGGGGGGGGGGGGGGGTGTGTGTCTTCCGTTTTTCAAAAGCAATAGGACTAAATGTTAGCTACTGAAGAAGCAGCATTCAATTTCTCATAACCCAGCCTGCTTCAACCTTATGAAATTAATTTACAATAATATCTTTTTATACTTTAAACACACACCAGGAAAAGAGTTCGGCTAGCACCATCATTACCCTGATCACATATAATGAAATTTATGTGTGATAACAGAAAGGAAGCATACCACATGAACTGGATTGGTAATCTTCCACTCTGCAACTCCAGCACGAATGTAAGTGTTCCGACTCACATAAAGACCTGGTATGTAAAAACAGAAAATGAGAGAAAAGAAAACAATTATAGCAACCTCATAGCAGACTACAAACTAAAAGCAGAAATTCATATTGATAAGTTTTGCACAAGATTAGCTCAGTGCAAAAACAAGTTAGGCTCAGAAAAAGGGGGAAAAATCAGAAACCTGGAAAAATATGAGCAACATTGCTACTTGAATATCTGTACAAATTAACATCTTACCATCAGTACGGATCCTTGGTCTGAGAAGCCACATTTTCCTCCATGAACCATCATATCTTGACTGCAAAATCTTATAATTTTCCACCACTCCAGAGAGCTTCATAAAGAAGGTCCCATATAAGCTTGGGTAATTAAACTTGGGTAATTTACAGGCAAATCTAACTTTCACAACCTATTTTAACTTACCTGCCAAGCCTTTAGGCATGCATTGCGCCACAATACAGGGTTACGAATTGTATATCTCCATTTTCGACAAACACAAGCTGCCCTCCCTAAGTTATATGGAGTCATCCGTGAAAAAACCTGCACATGGATATTCATAGTAGCAATTTAATACAGAACTTCCTCCTTTATAATATAAACCAACAAGAGCCTTGACGTTTCTCGCCCATTCACTAATCAGTACGACATAGATAGCTGATAAGCATGTCTTTCCAAATAAATGATGATCTACTACAACTGGAGCTTAAAGGTTTCCTAAATTGAGGAAAGTAGACACAACATATAAATGATGCCTAAATATGGCATTAAAAAATGGTATTGCAAAAAAGATCAAGGCATTACACAAAATATATTTTCAATAAAGAGAAAATCCCTGCAAAAAACATGTCAGACTGTAATCTCTAGGTTGGCTAAACACAACTATTTGCCAGACAATAATGAACCAAAATAAAATTATATATATATAACCTGATTTCTTGTTCCAAAAAGTAAGCCTAGAACAGTTGCCTCGTTCTCACAGTCACCATTTGTGCGTGTGCGCGCGCGCGCGCGTGTGTGTGTGAGGGTAGTAGAGCAAATAGCTACAAAATATATCTCAGCTTCAAAGAATCCAGTCAATTTCCAGATTGTTTGTTACATGTCTGCATTCCTTTGATAAAATGGTTCAGAAAATATAAATAACGGTGTGACTGAATTAGAAATTTCGAACATATAATTTATACAGGTATCTCTTTGTAAAATATTCCATGACACAAATGCAGTTGCTTTAAGTCCTAAGATGCAATACCTCGAAGAGCAGCTCATCAGGCAAACAACGGTGTATGAACGCTGGATCAACATATGGCCTACTACTAGTGCTCCCAAGAGGAGCGACAGGTTTAACATTAATTCCATAAAGATCTGGAACACAAAAGATAATAGAAATAATATAAGTCTAGTTTCCATAGTTCGAACTGGGACCCTATGAATAGAGCAACCACTCAATAGCATTTATGAAAACTGAAATATAAACAAAAAAGGTAAAGATAACCAATCTTCAATACTAGGGCATTACCAAGCCATGGCCTTCGGGTTACCAAGAACTGCATGGTCCTCAACCGCGAAGCTGATTCAAGCTCAGCTGGAATTGTCAAGGTGAAATCTGGAACAGATTACCATTAGCTGGAATCACAGAACACTAATAGCAGAAGAGGAATATTTTCACTTAAAAGCTTTGTTCGGTTGGTCAGAAAATGTGGGAAAAGAAAAGATATAAATTTTAAAATTTAAAATTTTCATTATTTGGGACCCAAAAGGCAAAAAAGCTCCATTCAAACGCACCTAATGTGACCATTTGGTTTGATTAAGGTGACTTTATTATCTTCTGGAAATAAAAACAATAGAAAACATATGATTCAAGGAAATTTAAACTTCAATTTATTTTCATCTCTTCAGCTTCATCAGCAACCAAACAAAGGGTAATTGCTACATTTGGTTAATATGATATTGTAAGAACCAAAATTAACTATAATTGGGATCCCGGAAACAAAAAATTTAGCTCAAACGTGTCTAATGCAACCATTTGGCTCAGACAATATTAAGCAAAAGATTCAAAATTTCCCTTTCTAGTCTCTTCCTCAGGTTTCTCAGCAACCAAACAGAGTATAAACGACATTCTCCGCCGGCAATTCAACTTTAAATTCTAAAATTCTAGAGACCAATAATCACTTACTGTATATGGTGATAATAAATGCTGCCCAGATCGTGAAACCCCAAGAATCGGCCCAATTTGTCAAAATAAATTATGGGTATTGTGCGAATTCAACAAAATATTCATAACATTTTGCATAATTTCTAAAAATTATACAATGGAACGTCTTAATTCGTACAAAAATGTGATCTTTGATTCGTGGGTATAGAAGGGGGTATCGAGAATAAGAAGGCATACCTGAAGACATGTTGAATATCGAGATGATTCCCCGTCCGGGATGGTCGAAGTTTCCCTCTCGAAATTTCTCCAGAAAATTCGGGACGAAAGGAAAACAGAAGAAAATGCGAAATGAGAAAAATGCATTTATAAAGCGTTGCCAAACACCGCCTGTTGAGACTGTAACTAAAGCTGACCACACAACCAATGGCCCACCATGGCTTAAGCTTTGACGGATTCTGGATGGCGCCCAAAATGCCCAATTATCGCTGTATTGGGCTTCTGTCTAGTTGGCATCTGGGCCATCCCCGTAGAGCTGAGCTGATTAACAAGTTCAAGAAAAATATTAGAACTAGTTTGTTTATTCTACGAGCAGATTCTAACGAGTCATTTATCAAGTTGAGTTCAAGTAATTCAGTTATTTAAAATATTAATGAGCTCATTGTGTCAAGTAGTACTACTTTATTCGAACTTGACTGAGCCTCTTAACGAGCTGATTTCAAGTCAAGGAGAGTAACCGAGTTTATATGTTTGGAGGCCTCCAAATAGTAGTATCTTCAAACTGAATTTTGATGGTTCAGTGGCAGCAAAGCAGTTTTGGCTTCATTATTAAATCGAGATGAGATAGGCAGGGACAATCATTGTTGCAGCATCATCTTCCATGGGAAAACTTCTATCACTGTTGTGGAATGCAAAGCTCTTAAAGAGGCCTTCTTTAGGCTTGGGAGAAAGGTGTTAGACGCATTCGTGTTGATGGAGAATCCAAGTTGGTCATTGATTGTGTTAACAGGAAGACGAAACTTCACTGGGGACTCTGGACCCTAATGAAGGAAGATTTAACAGGGCAGCTGCTTGGGTCATGCAATGGTGATCCTCAACTTTGGATCTCTCGGCTTTCTCCTCCCTTGGCAGAAATAAGATGGAAAAGATGTTTGAAGTAGACAGGTGGAAATTTGCCGCCAATTAGAAATGCAGAAGCAGTTAAAGATAACCTTTAGTCCAGTCAAGTAATCAACCCACTTGGATACCATGTGAAAAAAAAAAGAACTAAATTTTACTTGATTACAATAGACCTATAATCATGTTTAAATAGAGATAATGACACGTTTAACATGGAGAGAAGATAATCAAGACTAATCAAATATTCTACTATCCAAATCAAATTACAAACATATTCACACGGAAATCAATCTTGAAGATTGGGATGAGGTACACTGAAAGTGATTCAATATATCTCACATTATTATTACACTCCTAATTATATTTTTCTTCCAAGTAGTCTCATGAGTTGTAGAGAGAAGGGTTCACGGCCATAAATTTATTATTATTATGTTTTTCCCCCAAAAAATACTAAGGATCCGCCCTTTTGTGGAACTCCATAACCCAACTGTTGTAAGCGCAGCATATGACTTCACAACCAGAAAATCCAGTTTTTACTGCTAAGGCCTCAAATTCTTTTTGAGTCCTCTCTTTTCCTCCAGGGTTTTGAGCTAGCATGAACAGATCTTGCTCGCAGACAATGTTTGAGGAAACACTATTATAAGGAGCCACAGGAAGAATTGATTCCACAATGATCACCTTTCCGGAGCTGGGGAGAGCTTTGCCAACAGTTTTTGAGAAGTTTCAAGCAGTACTCATCACTCCAATCATGGAGTATCCACTGCAGGTTTCATACACAAATCAACAGAACAACTATCAAAAAGGTATAAGTAGAATAACAAAATTGAATGTTAAAAGTTCTAAGTTATCTTCATTCTAAAGGAGGTTCTGTTTGACATATGAATCTTCCTCTGTAACTTGCCTATCATTTCTACACTATGAAACAAGAATGCAGACTTGATTGCAAGACAAATCAGGATGACAGGTTTAATGCAAAGGAACCATACACTAAAATCCAAAGGAGCAACAAATGGCAATGTAGTTAGCCAATTAGCAGAAGTAGGAAAATAGAGGTTCACCTTCATGAAAATGGCATCTCCTTTCGGAACAGCTTACAAACATATCTCCACCAACATGCTCCACACCTACACCATGACATACTACTTTTGGTAAGATATAATTTTGTTCCCTCATTTATGTAAGTAGCATCAAATTGATCCAAACAGGCCAGAAGTTGCACTCAGAGTCAATGTAAAGGAAAAGAAAATGTAAGGCTTGTTTTACAACAATATATATATATATATATATATATCAATGAGCAATGAAACACCAACATCTATTAGTGGATGGGAGTTCAAGAAGGGCTATAAGACGAAACATGCTACTTGGAATTAGCTTGAAATTGGCTAGTTAAAAGGACGTTTAGCACATTTTAAAATTTGAGCTCATTAATTTAGGGAGCCAAGCTCTAAGCAGAACACAACTCGGGTCGATAGGCTCATTAATTCTTTAAACAACCAAACCACTCAAACTCAAATTGAGAATGGCTCAGTAAGAGGCTCGGTTCATTTGAGATCATTTCCAAGATAAATGAGTCAAGCTCAATCTTACTTTTGAGCTTGTTAATTTATCAAGCCAATTCCGAAAAGCCTAGTACTTGACTTGACTTAGCTCATTTACCACTTCAGTCATGATGATGATGGTAATTCAACGTATTACCAAACATCCTGGTGTTAACATTTTCAAAAGTAGCAAGCAAGATTGCAAGAATACTCTGTGGGCAAGAAAGGAAACGATTCAATACCTGGATAAGAAGGCGCATCGTCTAAAACATGAGGCAAATCATAATTGATGCCCTTAATGTGAGGATACTTGGTAGTGATGATGTTGAGAGTAACTCCAATTCCACCACCCACATCAACCAACACTTTTAGGCCTTCAAACCCTTTGTAAACATCAAGTATCTTCTTCATGATCAAAGTAGTGTGATTTGACATTGCCTGGTTAAATACCCGATTGAACCTTTCATCTATGCCTGGGTATTCAAATGCTGTCATTCCGTAGGCCCTGTTGAAAGGAATTCCCCCTTCCTAGTATAACATCATTCAAATGGTACCTGAGAACAATGACATTGGAATGAAACTACTACAGCAAATAATATAATTATCCCGAGCATGTCCATTCTTAACTCCTGGAGGCAATACCAAAATCACCCTTCCCCACTATAATTGGAAACTATTAAAAAATTGGAAAACATTTCACATCACACACACCCACACTAACAGTCATTCCTATATAAAGATTAAAGACAGATTATAGAGGTTAACGTAGAAGAAGAGAGCCCAGATGCAGAGAAAGTGCAAGAAATACTCAAGCTATTGCAACTTACATTAAAAACATGTTAAAGAGCAGAATGATTAGTAACTGCAGCAGACAAATTCAACAGAAATGAGTCCAGTACCCCAGTCTCTGGAATTTTTCCAGGGAAAAAACCATGCTTTAACGGAAACTTTAACTTCAAACAGAAAAAATAAGGAAACAATTTTCCCCCATGTTGAAAAAACGATTGAACCCTCTTTTGCTGCAGATTTTCCTGGAAATTACGATTATTCCCAACCTACGAGAAAATGAAAGGACAACAAGTGCATCGACAAGACTAAAACTTTATTACATGGGCCTAATATATATATAGACATGTAAAAATACTTGCAAAGTGCCCAAAATGTCTTTTCTTTCCCTCCATTTTCTCGACAACCAAACAGATCACAATCCTAGGGGTTTTAAGTAGTACCAGCTCTCCATGAAGACCTTATCGTGATGCAACAGAAACAAAGGACCAACAGACCCTCCATCTCGGTTTTTCGTGAGGAACTTGCATATGGGTCCGACACCGTACAATCTCTCCACTTCGCCAGTGATCACCGGTTCGGAGAGAGCACTTGAGAATGGAGTGGCTCGCGAGAAGACGCAGAACCCTGTCCAGAAGGACCGGCGCGTCGGGGTTCTTGGTGGGAAGCTGAGCAGATATCTCGGAAGGTGAGAGGAAAGCGCCGTCGCCGGCGGCGGAGATGATGTCGAGGAGGTTGAGCTCGAGCGCTGACTTTAACGCCATCGGAAGAACGACGGCATTTGCCAACCGGATGGCTAGTTTGCCCACTTCTTCTTCCTCCTCCTGAGACATTGGTTCTTAGAATTTGGTGGAAATCAGAGAGTGCGCTCGGTTTTTGTATCGGCCTTCACCAGAGGAGACTGCTATGCTGCGAAATACGGCCACACGGGCAAAAGAAGCCGAATTAAACAGTTTAAAAAATAAAAATAGGAAAATTGAAAGCGCCGTCAATAACAGCGCTTTCATTGCAATAGAAAAGTGTTTTGTAATTACGCATTTAACAAAAATTGAAAGCGCCATTGGTAGCGCCATTACCAATAGCGCTTTCAATATGGAAATTTTTTTTCTTTTTGAAGGGTTGAGCTTATTTGCCAGAGGAACTTTTTATTGTTCTACGACACTGCACATTCTTGAACAATTGAAAGACAAATTTACCCCTTTTAGGTCAAATGCTTAGCCTTAAACAGAAAAATAAAAGGGTCAAATGCTCACAATTCTTTCAAGTCTCCGCACACCACCAAGCAGCACCTATCTCCAACCATGCATACTCACCAGCGACACTCACCACCATCTCCATTAGCGGCCCCAAACTTCAAGTATCTTCAAAATTTGTCATTTAAATGAATTTTTGATAAAAAATAAAACACAGATCATAAATGATCACCAATCTTTTCATGAGAAGCAACAGTTCGATCTAATTGCAAATGGTACTATATAGGTGCCTCCCAAGTCCCAACATAATAGATTTACTGGATATGAATTCTTGCTATGTCTCTATGTGGTATAAAGGCCATATGAACACCCTCACTTGAGTCCATTCAACTGGTATTAAGTTACTTTTAGTTGAAATATTATGAAATGGTCTGTGAAAGAAAAAAAAATAGTTTTTTTTAATTTTTTATTTCCCACTTATTGAGTGAGTGATCTCGGATTCAAACTTATAGAGAAATATTGATACTCATTTATTGATATTAAGGGAGGTTTAAGGTAAAAATAATTTTTATTGATTGTCCAAAAAATTTTTTTAAAAAAATTTTTAAAGAAAAAATGAAGAAAAAAATCGAAGTGTAGTGTGTCAATTAGTTTATGAAGTTAGGATTGACATACATCATTAAAGTGCAGTCATGTTGAACCCACGAGCAGCCTAACAGTTCTAAGAGGAGCTCTTTTCTCCTTAAGGTGTGCATCATTCTTAATAGAGAAAACCAAATCTCTCTTTTTCTAATTTTCTAATTTAAGTGTTGGAGTGTTTCAAGCCTACACCATGCATACCCAAGTCGTCCTTGTGGTCTTATTTGTTTTCTTGTTTGGGGTGAAAAATGCTCGTACAAAGTCCACACGGGCATGTCAAAATTGACGAAGAATGTTGATAAAATAATATTGATGAGAGAGAACTACATTCAAACTTTGATTGATGTGTGGAAAAATTTTGTAAGGACCTTATAAGAATTTTTTATTTAATGGTATGACATGTGTCTTCAAAAAATTTCCAATATCCCTTAAAATGGCGGTTGCAGCTTGTCAATACACCCACGAGAATGACCCTCAAAGTAGCTTGGCAGCTTAGCTATTCTTTGGATTGCGAATTGGGATTCTGTAATAAAAATTACTACCATTTTTTTTCTTCTAAAATATAAATATATTTCTAGTTTACGTAAATCTGATTTATTCATTAGATATATAAGAGTGTTTTAAATGATATTTCATAGTTGTTGACTAAAATTTCTAGTTATAAGAGAGGGGGAAACGATGTATATTGCATAAAAAGCTTTAACAACCGTCACATGTGTGATCTCCTATATAGAAACAGACCTTTGTCGGAAAATACTTCGTATAAGAGGTAGCACCAAAGTAGAAATACACGAATTGGAATATAAGACCTCCAGCGCGCTATGATATTATGTTAACTTGCCAACTTAGATAAAAGCTCAAACTATTAGAGAATGAGAGATCGAACAATGCATATCAAAGGTTTTTAAATTGTTAGGTCGTTAAAAAAATACTAGTAGTGTGTTTCACGTGTAAAATTTATTAGGGTCACACTTTTAATTAGTAATTAAATTAAATTCAATACATAGCATTTCAAGAATTTTCAAGAATTAATTTTATAATATTAATTATGGCGATGATTGCAACCAATTTAAATATTCTCATTTAAGATGATATATTTTATGCTTTGAATAATATTATGTAAAGTAAGATATACGGAGTAATTATTTAATTTTCATTTAGACGACCAAACCAGGCCCAGTATCAGACTATATTATTTTAGACATGGTTTAATTTCATCGTTTTAATTAACCCATCGATGACTTTTTTCTTTTTTTCTTTTTTTTCTTTTTTAATTATAACAATGAAGAAGTTTACCTTAATTATATCCGCCGAAGAGAAGATGATTTTCTCTCCACAAATGGAAGTAGGTAGTAGCAAATATCAATGAAGATGGGAATAAGTTTCAAAAGACCATATATATTATCAGAAATTCAGATGACAACAAACACCTAATCAATTATTCTTGAATCCTAATAATATTACAACCGGAGTTGCACCAACCCAGTCAGGTTGAAGATTGAAATGAGATACCTCTGAGAGTGATTCAGTGTATATCTCACCTAAATTATTATAATCTTCAATTCACAATTACATGTTCTTACAAGTACTAACTACTAACACGAAGTCGTAAAGAGGACACACGCCAACGAACTGCAGCTCAGATGGCACCGGGTGGGGTGGGGCTTGGGTTAGGTGGAGGACACACGAATACAATAGCATAACAAAGTTCCAACAACCATTTACGGAATTTCAGAAAGAAGCTAAGGATCCGCCCTTTTGTGGAACTCCATAACCCAACTGTTGTAAGCACGGCATATGACTGCACAGCCAGAAAAGCCGGCTTTTACGGCCAAGGCCTCATATTCATTTTGAGTCCTCTCGTTTCCACTCGTGCTTTGGGCTAGCATGAGAATATCTTGCTCGCAGACAATGTGTGAGGAAACACTATTATCGGGAGCTATGGGAAGAATTGATTCCACAATGATTACCTTTCCAGAGCTGGGAAGAGCTTCCCGACAGTTTTTGAGCATTTTCAAGCAGTGTTCATCGGAAAAACCATGGAGCAGCCACTGCAAGTTTCAAAACACAAATCGACAGAGCAACTATCAGCAAAGCATGTGTAAAATATGTAAGTGAATTTGAAATCTTACAGTTCGTAGATAGTTTTCTTCAGTCTATAGACAAAACCAGGATGACAGCTAGCTAAGTTCAATGCATTGGAACCGTATACAGAGACCAAACCAGAGGCAAGATATATGGAGATCATGGAGCAACAAATGGAAACATGGTTAATCAGCCAAGTAGCAGGGGTAGAGTACAAGAGGTGGCTCACCTTCATGAAAATGGCATCTCCTTTTGGAACACTTACAAACGCATCTCCACTAACATGCTCCACACCTATACCATGACATACCACTTTCGGTAAAGATATAATTGCATTCCATCAGATTTCTATATGCTCGTGTAATTAAGCAGCATCGAAATGATCCAAACAGGACTTGCACTAGGAATCAGTTTAGAGGAAAAGGCCGGAATGCAACTCTTGTTCCGCAACAATATATCAACGACCCCGCAGGGCATTATACATGGTACACCGGCCGGCCAACATCTATTAATGGATGGGAGTTCAAGTAGGACTATAAGACCAAACAAGCTACTCGAACTTGGCTTGATATCAGCTCGTCAAAATGAACATTTTAGTTCGATTGTAAGACAAACAAGCCAAGCTCAATCTAATTTTTTAGCTCAGTTCATCTATGGAGCCAAGCTCAAGTATAACTCGACTTGGCTTGATAAGCTCATTAATTAATACATTAAACAAGCAAACTACTTGAACTTAACTCGAGACTAGCCCAATATTTAAAAGGCTCATTCGAGATCGTTCATGATCAGATAACGCTCAATCTTTTTTCTTTTTCTTTTTACTTACTTGAGTTATCAATCAAGTCAAATTTGAGAAGCCTAGCTAGTATTCAACTTAACTCAGCTTGTTTAAAGCCTTAGCCATGACAATGATGGTGATTCAAACATTCCATGCGTTACCGGACATCATATCCCAGTGTGTATATATATATATATATATACATTTTCAAAAGTAGCAAGAATCTTTTTGTGGGGCAAGAAAAGAAATGAGTCAATACCCGGAAAAGAAGGTGCATCGGCTAAAACATGAGGCAAATCATAATTGATGCCCTTAACGTGAGGATACTTGGTAGTGATGATGTTGAGAGTAACTCCAATTCCACCACCCACGTCAACCAACACCTTAACGGCTTCAAACCCTTTGTACACATCAAGTATCTTCTTCATGATCAAGGTTGTGTGATTTGACATTGCCTGGTTAAATACCCGCTTGAACCTTTCATCTATGCCTAGGTATCCCGTTATGTTCATTCCATGGGCCCTGCTGAAAGAAGTCCCCCTTCTAGTATTGCATCATTCATATGGTACCTGATATATAAGAGTGACATTGGCGTGGCCCCATATGAAACTGCCACAGCAAATAACATAATAATGCACATACAATTTTAGGGTTTGAAAAAAAAAAAAAAAAAGGGCACAAGTTTTAAGTCATTGGATTTTGGGGACTTGAAGAGACCTTTGGAAATGTATATATCACACCTTGTTTTTTTTCCCCTGAAAAATTATAGATTTGGCCGTTATGAAACTTTGTTTGTCTGGCCCTAATATTATTTCTGCCGAGATGTATATAGCAATACATCTTACAGATTTATAAGATTTCATGAACACTTGTTCTTAGGTTCTTAGCTACCTCTCTCTCCATTCCAGCTTTTTCTTCAAAGATTGGCTTATCTGAATCAAATGTTTGGCTCCGCCAGTAATTGGATCCACGTACAAGATATGTTCCAATAGTTTTCGGAAAAGTTAAGACATGACCAAGCTCTACTCAATATCTAACAAATTAAATTATGTATTTGTATACAAAAATTGTGTCCATTAATCCTAATCCATAATTATTCAGAACGTATACATTAGCCAATTAAAAAAGATAACAATTCTAGCTAGCTAGGGGGTTTAAAGGGTACTATCTCTCCATGAGGACCTTATCGTGATGCAACAAAAGCAAAGGACCAACAGACCCACCATCTTGGTTCCTCGTGAGGAACTTAGAGATGGGTGCCATACTGTACAATCTCTCCACGAGCCATGATCACCGGTTCTGCCGGAGAGAGCACTTAAGGATGGAGTGGCTGGCGAGAGGACGTAGAAGCCGGTCCAGCAGAACTGGAGCGGCGAGGTTGTTGGTGGGAAGCTGAGCCGATATGTCGGAAGGTGAGGGGAAAGCGCCATCGCCGGCGGCGGAGATGATGTCGAGGAGCTTGAGCTCCAGTGCTGACTTCATCGCCATGGGAAGAACGACAGCGTTCGCCAACCGGATGGCCAGCTTTCCTACTTCTTCTTCCTTTTCTACCGCCTGAGAGTTCATACTTAGTAACTTATAATTTGGTGAAATTCAGAGACTCCTCGTTCACCATTTTATGGGTTCCGTCCCAACTCCCAATCAAATTATTTGCTAGGGCAAAAATCTACACATGCACTTCATTATTATTATTATTATTATTTTATGAACTATAGTATTTTCTTGCGTGAAAAGTAAAGTTGCATTTGATAAGACAAATTCGAACTTCTAATCTATTTTATTTCTATCTTTTACCCCATATTTCCTTACCACTAAGTTAGCTTCAAATTTTTGTTTATATTTATGAAGATGCCATTTAATTTGGTGATAAACTCTTGATGTCGCAACCTAAAAACTTAAACCGTTAGGTAGAGGGTTTAAACAAATACATGAAATTATGGAAAACTCAATATTGAACAATGTGGGTTGTGAAATTTTCTAATGAAATTTCGATATTATACCAAAGATCTGAATTTAAACCCATCTTCACCCGTGGACTCACTACCCACTAGTTTATTCAAATTATTCTTATGACAGAGTTCTTCAAGGTAGAGGAAAAGGGGCAAAAAATAAAAATAAAAAAAATTTGCTAGATCAGTTTTCCCCTCTTTTGGTGATGTTATTGGTATCCTGAGAAGTAGCATGATGTGATCAATAAAGCAATAATTATATGAAAGAAAACAAATCAAAAAATGCCAATCACATCTTAATAAACAAGTTGTTATGCAAAAAGTTTATCATGTTATGGCACCTCGCAACTGATGATGGTCTACCCGGCCCCTTATTACTCATACAATCATCATGACAAAATTTGACAATAACATCTTAAATCTTGGAAAAGTCTATTTTCTTTTGTAGCCAACTGATTCCCAAATTAGTTTTGTACAATTTTTTTCATTCTAATCGAGGTCTGACTTTTTATTTTTCATTTATAAAAAAGATAAATTCATTAAATAAAACAATAGGTACATCGAGGAAGCTAACATCATATAAGCGTTTTTATTACAAACTTTCCAAAGTAAAAAAGAAAAATAATAATCCTAATGTACAAGGATCAATCAAATTATGACTTATATTTACTGAAATACTGATTGAGGCTTGACATCAAAAATATATATCTAGCAGTAAAACACTCTATTTAAACACATAATTTCGGCCATGGAATGACGCATTTTCTTGCTTCATCCCATTGAAATATTGAACTTAAAAAGAAAACCATGTTTCTTCCTCGAAAAAAAAAAAAAAAAGAAAGAAAAAACCATACCACCAGACAACAAGTAGAAATGTCAAGCCACCGACAATGGTAAGTCGCTGCCCCACCCTAAATTTTGTGTCATATACTCATATGTGCTCCATTATTGAATTTATTGAGGTAGGGAGTGAAAAGGGGGCATGTGTGGGGTGAATGAGAAATGGCCATTGATGGTGTTGTATAGACTAGACATAAAAGAGCTAGACAACAACAAAGAAGTAGGAAACATTAAATCAAAGCAAATGAGACACCAATCGAGTGAGTATTTGGTGTTTGAAAAAAATTGACTAATTTTGGATGATATTATAACATGGTGTAGTCATTTTTTTGGCTGTGCCATGTCCTCTTGATAAGCGATTATAGCTTCGAAAGTGGTTGGAAAAAATAACACACTTGTTCGGAAAGTGACAGGGTGTACGTCACTTAGCAAAAAAAAAAAACAAAGACAGGGTGTAGGGCCTCTTATTTTTGGTTGGAAAGGGACCCTTGTTTACGTGATGACCTGCTCATGACTCACACCATCACTCCAGAGGGTACGGGGAAAAATCACCTTTTGGGGATCACCTTTCAATTTAATATCAAACAAAGGACTTTACTTGCCAACTTGCTGCAAATTAACTGTCAACATGCTTCAGTGGTATGGTGTGATAGATGCATCAATAACAATAGTAATAGTAATGTTTTTTTTTTTTTTCCTTTATTTATTTAGTAATATTTATTAGTATTTTTGTCAAGTGATAAAAGAACGTAAGTCAAAAAAAAAAAAATCCACACGCATCAAAGTCAAATTTCCTAATCCAACCACTCTTATAAGATAGGAAGTGATGCCACACTTACGTAGCTAGTTGCAATATTCTGAAAGAGCCTTAAATCTAACAAACGGGAGCAGTTGGGATTCTCTCTCTCTCTCTCCCTCTCTCTCTCTCATTGGAGGTTCACAAGAGGTCAAAAGAGAACAGTTGTTTAATAGAGCTATTTTGGTTTCTTACACACGGCGTGTGAAAGCAATTAAATACGTACTCTAAAACAGCCAAATACTTAGCATAAAATCTATAGGGGAAAAAAACAAAAAGAGAAAAAACGAGTGACTAAGAAAACTCTCATCGACTCACACTTGTTGTAACCATCAGCATGCATTCTGGGTTATTCAATCCACTGTTTCATTTACACTATGTTTAGATGTTTGGATAAAAAATTTATAAGTGGAATTTGTTTTTAAAATAGAATTTGTAAAATTTTTTTAAGGATGAGATGGACAAAATTTTTATAAAAATTTTACAAATTTCATTTCAAAAACAAATTCCACCTATAAATTTCTTATCCAAAACATAGTGTTATGTATTTACGTAAAACATATATCTTAAAACATCATAAAAGTGATTTCATATTTAAATATATTAAGTATGACTCTCATGCATAACCCTACTTGACAAAAAAGATAATTATCCTCCAAAAAGGATAATGTCTCTAAAACCCTAGAAAATTAACTATATGTATGCAACAAACATCATAATTATTCTACATGTATCACATATATAACAACTATAAAGAAAAATCAATCAAAAACCATAACCTAGCATGCTATATAAAACTCACCTAAAATAAGGATAATGGAAATCTCAAAACCACAACTATGCATTAAATCCTATAAAATAACTCTAAAGCATGCAAAACTAATCACGAACAGCATTTAAATAATGTATATTAACTAACTAAAGCATTAATACATGATAAATAACCAAGCTTTAACATGCAATAGTTAGCCTTATTCTACATAAAACCCTAATTTCAACACCATAGAGATAGCATCATACTTTAGGTTAAGCCTTTTTATCGCTGTAGAGACTCTTTCCTTCCCTTGTGAATAACTTGAAACAACTCTCTTTAAGCCTCCACAAAAACTCCAGCTCTCCTTTGAAACTCTATCTCTTAATCTCTCTTAGAAATTAGGTTTAATGCATAAAAATGACTCCTAATGCTAAAACATAGTGGGGTATTTATAGGATTTAGGTGAGATAAATCAATAGCTGGGATTAAAACCCTAAATAATAATCTAATAGTTATTAGAGGCTATCTTTGAGCTCAAGGCACTCAAATATAGCTGAAAATATGATGGAAAGTCGTGTGGAGGCGCAAAAATCCGTCAAAAAAGGAATGGAATAAAAAAACCTAGAAATACAGGCCCAGATGGCTAGTCGCCAGCCTTGGGTGGTCACCCAAAGGTCTCATCATATTTTCCCTATTTTGCACCCTTTCAACTTCCAAAATTGTTTCAGGGTCAAACGAAATTCGATTCTGACAAAACGAAAGCCAAAACGACTGTATTTTGAGAAGGAACACATTTTAAGACATTTTAGGACAAAAATCCTTAACCATGAGTGCATGGTCAAGTTTTATAAAGGCGGTTGACTGTTATGCACCACCGTCGCAAGGCTTAGGTATGCACACAGGATTACACCAAATGCTTTCAAATTCAAAATTCAACCTTTTAAAACCACTTTGGGAATGAAATTAAAACTAATTAAAGTCTAATGAGGAAGAGTAGAGTGAAAATCATGAGCCAATTTGAGCGAATCAAGAGAAGGTCTTTTAACCAACTTGAACCATTATGAGCTGGATCAATCTTAAACCGTCAATTCATCAAATTGAACATATAAATACCTCATATGTAACAATATAAACTCCAATTGATAACTTGGATATCATTTCAAGGTCAAACATAAAAGATATGACTTAAATGACAATATTGCCCTTCAAGTCGCAAAAGTTATAATTGAATATTGAGATCAATTTCAAATTGAACCAAAATTTATACACATCATCCTTAAGACCTTAAAAACTTAATGCGAAAGACTAAACTCAAAAATGAAACAAAAAATTACATGAAATGACAAACTCTAACTAAAGTAACAAAAATGGGGTGTGACAAATGCCATTCCCCAACTCACAACGTGAACTTTGATTTGAGTTTATATTTAATGATAATAATAATAAAAGCAACAGCTAATAGTAACAATAATAAAAAATAAAAAGATGTTGGTCAACTCTTGGTGGCCACCATTTTCTATTTTCCAACAAAGGGGGCAAAATTACAAAAATATACTCCCCCTGTCTCACGGGTTCAGATTTGGTGTTGTTATATACAACATCATGCCACATGCCGTGTGTGATCGCACGACTAGTGTGTTATCAGCTATACGATTATGCACACAAACATGATTCTGTTATAGCACTAAATCCATTCCCCTATCCCATAAAGGTAGGCTAAGTTTGAAATAAACACACAATTTAAGAAAAGCTTCATTATCTTGACTTGTCATTATTAAATTTCATTTTTCCAAAAATATCTTCTCTTACTTGGTATTGGGTTTTGTGTTAAGAGTAATTATTAAAATAATAAAAAGTACAGAAAAAAAGTTCAAAAAAATTATGATTTGACTTTTCAAAATGAACAAACATTTTGGCACACAAAAGTTAACAAAAATGACCCATCTTTTTGAGATGGAGGGAGGATTCTTTATGTCCCAATTTGTTTGTTGACATTTTCTATTTTTACGATATCCTAAAATATTTGCTTATTTATAAAAATCAAATTAATTAATTATTATCCTTCCTCAAAATATTCTCCACTTTTGAAATTAATTTTTTTCTCTTATGTTTTGAAAGGTAAAACTAGAAAATTATATAAATTGAGGGAGGAGAGGAGAATATTTTGGAGAAGGATAATAATTAATTAATTTGATTTTTAAAGATGGGTAAATATTTTTGGGACTTCGCAAAATAAAAAATTTGAGCAGAGAGTCCGCTCGGTTTTTGTATCGGCCTTGACCAGAGGAGACAGCTGTGCTGACACGACAGCGCTTTGAGTTTTCGAAAGCGCAATTGTTAACCACGCTAAATACATTAAAAAAATGAAATTGAAAGCGCCTTTACTCATAGCGCTTTCATAAAAAGACAACTATACCCCTTTTTAGTCAAATTACGCTTTCAACATTAAAAAAAAATGTGTAAAATTATACGGAAAGCGATGTTACTACTGTGCTTCAACTAAAAAGACAAATTAAATATACCACTTTTCGGTCAAATGTTCACAAATTTGTTCCTTTCCAGTCTCCACTCACCACAAGCAAGCACCCGCAAGGCTCACCACCATCTCCATTGGCGGCCCCCAAACCCTGATTATCTACAACCTAGACATGCATGTGTTGCTCATGCATGTCTTTTACGGCTTTTGTTGCCCCACGTATATTTTTCATTTTCATTTTCATTTTGCATTTTTATATGGATTTTTGTAGCTCATATTTGGTATCGTATATAGCTAATGAGAATGTGATTTGCAAGAATTGGGAAAAGAGTTGAAAAACATCTCAGACCCAAAAATAAGTATGAAAATGCATGATTCAAGTAAAGAAGTCATCATTATAGCAAATTTAAAAATATTTCAGAAAAAATCCCCCTTCAGATTTTTATTTTTTATTTTTTATTATAAATTAATATTTAAAAAACTAATAGAGTTTTCGTCAACTAATCTCTTGGAACACGAGTAATACTATTGCTCATTTGTCTCATTTCACATCAGTTATCACTACTCGTCCCTTGTGTCATGAGCAATTAAGCACCTTTTTTTTTCCCCCCCTACTTATTTGACTACCTAATTCAAGTAAGCTCCATGTCATTAGATTAATCCACCCTATTGAAAGAAATTTAATTAAAAATATGTTAAAATAGGTATACTAGTGGCCAAGTTGACCAATGGGATTTTGAAAAAATCTAGCTACCATACTACCATAGTGTGGTTCGCCTGCTGCCGTGGGTGATGGTTGAACCTCCTCTTCCTCTCCATGCCAACGTTGCATAAAAGACTGGGACAATACTTGGCTCCTCGGTGCTCACTATGGAGGACCAACTCTTCTTTCCTCTCACTCATATTATGCCATATGTCTAAGAAAATAAATGAGAATTTATTATATACATGTATTCCTATGTTATGTTATTATAAACAGATATTCATGTGTCCATATTTATATTTTTATGTGTCTAAATGAATATGAATATGTGTTCATATATTTGTATTCACGTATCCATGTGTCTGTATCCACGTATCCATATTTTTTAAAATTAATTATTACACGTAACATAATATGAGTGTAAGTAAGGAGGAGTTACTGCTGAATGAGTCTAATTATTGTCCAAAAGATTGGGGTAAGGGTAGAGTTATGATTAGGATTGGGTTTTGTAGCCCAATGGCAATTCTAGGCCCCTTCCTGATCCCGGGCCTAACTTTCGAGCCGAATACCTTAATCTATAAGGGAAGGGGAAAGGTTATCTATCCCCTTGGATACGGCCTAGGGTTCTTGGCATCTACATGTTTGATCCTACCAAAAAAAAAAAAAAAAAAAAAAGAAAAAGAAAAAGGGAAAAAGGAAACAACAAAACCAATTGAATTCTAGAAAAAATATTAATCGTAGTACGCAATGTGTGAGCCATGATTTGTATGGCTCTAGAAGCATGATTTCAACTGAATTCTTTTTCTTTTCTTCTTTTTACCAAATAAGAGGAGAATACAAATACTAGCATACACGTACACTTGCACAGAGTTGAAACCAAAACCTCTACAAATCTCATACTTCCATTGAGATGGGATATACCACTAGACCTAAGGACCATTGGCATTTTAATTGAATTCTCTGGTCAGTGAAAAAAAACACTTTGGGAGTTTTTTTTTTTTTTTTTGAATAAATAGTAAATAGGGTAGTTAAAGACTCACTAAATCAATCTAACATTGGTGTTCTTTACATAAAAATTAAAACCCCATAGCCGATTTTTTCGTGGCCAACACTGAGAGTGAAAGATCCTTTTGGATGCTGTAATAAAGAAGTGTACAAAATTCTATTGGAGGGATGTGTAGCTAGGCTAGCCCAGAAATTTGGTTGGCCCATTATAAGTTTGGTCACCACGCACCAAAATACAAACTCGTGTAATGCATGCTTCCTGGAATCATACAAAGTGATTCGATCAGGAAGTACTGCATGCATGTGATGACTGGTGAGTGGTCTTATCTTCTGTACGTTGATGGTGATTTGGCACTGAAGACGAACCTTTGTGGTTGGCCACCACCTCGCCAATGACTGGTAAACTTGTTCATTAAGACACCGTGTTGCAATTTTGACACAATTTTTTTTTTTTTTTCGGGGGTAAGTATTTTGACACAATTAATGACACACCAACTCGGTTTTTTAAGGTCATAGAATTAAAGAACTCAAATTTGGGCCTTAGGGTTTTGCATGTCTGGTCTGGGTTGTATGATATTAGTTGTGGTCTTTTTTTTTTTTTTTTTTTTTTTTTCGGAGGGGTAGATTAGGAGAGAAAATATTAGAATTTCAAACTTCTGATTTCTAAGCCGTGATCTTTTACAATTTATGTTACCTTCGCGGGTTACAATAATTATTCTCGAATTGGAGGGATTCTTGATTTATTGAGAGTAATGGTCCTGTGTTCTACAAGCTTCTTGGGATCCAGTTGGATTGACTGATTATTCTTAGTGCCTGTTTGGATGAGATTCTAGGAGGCCCAAAATCTCTTCTGATGGCCCATAATCACTTTAAGTGCCTGTTTGGATGGGATTCTTGAAGGCCCAAAATCTCTTCTGATGGCCCATAATTACTTTTAAGAGTGTTTGGATAAAAAAATGAAAAAAGTGATTGTAAGCCCAAAATAGATTTTGAGGCCAATTTGCTCAAGTTACCTCCTCCCTGATTTTGATTCAGTTTCTGATTTAGTTTCTAATTCTACTTATGATTCTACTCTGAAGCTATCCCAAACAGGCACTTAAGCTTGTTCATAAAGATTTTTGAATGGTGACAAGTTCAAAGTCATGCATCATGCATGTTCTCTGTACCTCTTCTGATGGATTGTCAGCTGAATTACCCACTTCTTTAGCATGTTTTGCCAATCCAAGTCAAGCCTCGATCTCGATTAAGGCCTAGTTAGGAGACTGACTGGCTCAAGTCAACTACTGAACTCAAACTGACACCAACTGTTACTCCATACTTGGTCGGGAAATGGGCTCGTTGGAGTTGTCCAATTCTTCAATCCAACCAAATTTGATTGTAATCAAATGTTCCATAATTTGTTGTTTTGTTATTTAATGCATCGCGTGTCTTGACATGCAGACATGTATCTTTGTTCTGAAATTATCTTATCCATTTAAAGCTTAAAACGATAAGAAGATACTTTTGCACTTTGAAAAAACCATACCTTTTCACGTGGTGCAATGCGATTAATTGTTGCGTCTTTTAATTTATACCCACTACGAAAGTTCTAGGGTGCAAAATTTTTGGCAACTTGTTTTGATTCTTATGAGACAAGAAACCATGAAAGAGTAATATTGTCATTGACTGATAATAGAGGCCGGAGGAGACCAGGCGGCCTAGAAATCGCAGAGAATGATTTGAATTTGAGAGGTGGGTTTATCTAGGGGAAAATATAGAAATGGATTGATTTTAGGGCCCAATATTTCTGTATCAATTTCTCCATCTCCTGCTCGGTCAAATAATTTGGCCGCGGTGGCCGGCCCACGTGACTATTTAGGTTTCCAATTGGACATTGACCCAGAAAAAAAAAGGGCGACACCAGCAGCCATGCAGCTATAATTCAACCGTCCAAGCAACGTAGTTTCTGCTTTCTTGAAACAACAACGATGGTTGACGTGCTGCTTTTCATGTTTTTGCAAAGCATGGAAAACAAGTTTCATGTAAAATCCGAAGCTTTTTACTTTTTGGTCCGTGGTCCAATAAAACAGTGACTTATTTCCACGTTTGGCACAGACCATTTCCTTCTCTAAAAACCATGTAGAATAATAATAATGCCAAAATGCCCACCCTTTCTGCACGGTTGGCAGAATACTGTCACACTACGTACGTGGGCAGAAATTCGTCGGTCGATTCGATTAGATGGAACATAAATTTCACACGTTTAAGAAATGTGCTAGCTAGTGTTCAAACTGCATTCCCCTTCTTTATTGCAGACAAGCACTGCTGTCTGCGGGGAGCAGTGACATATCATATCTTTCCATAAGATAGAAATTAGAATCCAAAAATAATTATTAGAATTTTATTTGGCATCCACACGTAATTATCCTTCCCATTTTCCAATCGACTAAGAACTCACTCAAAAGTTCAAGCTTGGTCTTTACCTTCCATGATCGAGAGGGGTCATAACAAGATTCCTAGAAATACCCATCTCACCTTCGATCGAATCTCTAATAGGTTTTGATGTGGTCCAAGAGAAAGAAACAAGTGAAAATCAAGTTGATAACAGTCGCTTGTCTCAAATTTAAACCTTTCATTTCGTAGTCTTTCCCACTTTTTTTTTTTTTTAATGTCATTTCTTAGTGCTAAAAGGTTGATTATAATATTCCACGTGGCTAGTAGTATTGAATTAGGATGCATTTTTGGCAGAGCTCACCGACCAATTAAATGAGAATTATTAAACGATTGGTTTCTTTTGAAGAGATCCCTTAAAATACACAAGTAACACATTTTTTCAAGTTTTCATTTTATCAATGAAACTATTATATCAGTTTTCAAGTTTTTTTAAACCGCATCTGTGTGTATGGAAGAGAATTAAGGAAAAACAAATTATGGTGGATTTTTTAAAAGTTGATAAAATTACCAAATCGTCTTTTAATTTTATTAACTTGTAAAGGTATTTTAATATTTTCATATATAATCCAACCATTAAAGAAATTTGCTCTATATAGTATTACAGATAAATGAAACAGTGGATTGAATAACCCAGAATGCACGCTGATGTTTACAGCAAGTATGAGTCAATGAGAGTTTTCTTAGCCACTTGTTTTTCCTCTTTTTGTTTTCTTTGAGTATTTAATCGCTTTCACACGCCGTGTGTAAGAAACCAAATTAAATATTTCTATTACACAACTGTTCCCTTTTGACCCCTTGTGACCCTCCAATGAGAGAGAGAGAGAGAGAGAGAGAGAGAGTCCCAAGTGGTCCCGTTTGTTAGATTTAAGGCTCTTTCAGCATATTCCAACAAGCTACGTAAGTGTGGCATCACTCCCTATCTTATAAGATTGGTAGGATTAGGAAATTTGACTTTGATGCATGTGGAATTTTTTTGAGGGAGTCTATTGATACCACATAAAGTATTTTAAGTTCCCATTAATTTATATTTTTTTAAAACTTTATGAAAATATGAAAGTTTTTACGAAAACTAACCGTATTGTCCACTAGAAAACATCGTTCTGAACAACTTTATAAAATAAAGTTTTTTGAAAATTTGTCATTTAAGTGGACTTTTTGATTGTTTATAATCTCTATTATATTTTTCATGAAAAATAGCCAAAAAGTCTACTTGAATGATAGTTTTTGAAAAAGTTTTCTCCTACAAAGTTAACCGGAATGATGGTTTCTATTAGGTTACGTGATTGGTTTTTGTAAAAATCTTTTATATTTTCATAAAACCTTAAAAAATATAAACTAAGTAATGGGCTTAGAGTATTTTATGTGATGACAATAGTTTGGTTCTTTTTTTTGTGACTTACATTCTTTTATCACTTGATAAAAATACTATTAAATACTACTAAGTAAATAAAGAAAAAAAAAATAGGACTATTATTATTGTTGTTGTTGTTTTTGGTTCAAATGGCCATATTAATTCTATTCTTTAAGCAATTGTTGTCTGGCTTTAGGAGCTAATTCTGCCACACTTATCTCAGCTGGTCCCGCTAATGAAACCACGTCACCTAGGACTTTTTATGTTGTTTCAAATTGGGTCTATTGAACCAATTTTGTTAGGACTATTCCAACCATGCTCATTCAAGCTCTAGTTAAGAGAAAAAATCCTGAAAGGGAAACCAAGTGGCCATGAGAGTTTTGGGTTTAACTTAATCTTACCATTCTAGCTTCCTTAGGATTATTTTAATGGATTGTCTTGTAATTGCTTGGTACAAGTAGAATGGGAGGACTACATGTGGGGAGATTAGTTGGGTGCATAAACATCTCGAAACCTCTTAAATAAAAAATAATAATAAAAATTAAGAGAGAAAAAGAGAAATGTTGATGTGCTTATCACATCATACCACATAAGCATATTGACAGTTAATTTGTAACAAATTGATAAGTAATATCTTTGTTTGATATTAAATTGAAAAGTAATCGCCAAAAGGTAATTTCCCCCGTACCCTTTGGAGTGATGGTGTGGGTGAGCACTGAGCAGGTCATCACGTGAACAAGGGTCCCTTTCCAACCAAAAGTAAAAGGCCCTACACCCCATCACTTTCCGAACAAGTGTTTTATTTTTTTTCAACTACTTTCGAAGCTATAGAGAGCTTATCAAGAGGATATGGCAGAACCAAAAAAATGACTACATTATGTTATAATATCATCTAAAATTAGTCAATTTTTTTTAAACACCAAATACACACTCCATTGGTGTCTCATTTGCTTTGTTTTAATGTTTTCTACTTCTTTGTTGTTGTCTAACTCTTTTATGTCTAGTCCATACAACACCATCAATGGCCATTTCTCATTCACCCTACACATGCCCCTCTCTCATTTCCTCTCTCAATAAATTCAATAATGGAACACATATGAGTATATGACACAAATCGTAGGGTGGAGCAGCGACTTATCGATGTCGGTGACTTGACATCTCTACTTGCCGTATGATGGTATGGGTTTTTTTTCTTTCTTTTTTTATTTTTATTTTTATTTTTATTTTTTTAAGGAGACATGGTTTTCTTTTTAAGTTCAATGTTTCAATGGGATGAAACAAGAAAATGCATCATTCTATCGACGAAATTATGTGATCAAATAGAGAGTTTTACTACTAACTATATGCCTATGAAGTCAAACTTCAACCGGTATTTCAGCAAATGTAGGTCATAATATGATTGACCCTTGTACGTAGGATTATTATTTTTCTTTTTTATTTTGGAAAGTTTGTGATGAAAATGCTTATAATGTTAGTTTTCCTCATGTAACTGTTGTTTTACTTAATGAATTTATTTTTTTATAAATAAATAAAAAGTCAAACCTCGGTTAGAGTGAAAAAAAATTGTACAAAACTAATTTGGGAATCGGTTGGCTACAAAAGAAAATGGACTTTTCCAAAATTTGAGATGTTACTGTCAAATTTTGTCATGATGATTGTATGAGTAATAAGGGGCAGGGTAGACCATCGTCGGTTGTGAGGTGCCATAACATGATAAACTTTTTGCATAACAAATTGTTAGACCCTCAACGTCCTTCAGATGTGATTGGCATTTTTTGATTTCTTTTCTTTCATTTAATTATTGCTTTATTGATCACATCATGCTACTTCTTAGGATACTAATAACATCACCCAAACAGGGGAAAACTGATTTAGCAATTTTTATTTATTTTTCCCTGCAACCTTGAAGAACTCCGTCAGAATTTCATTAGAAAATTTCACAATCCACGTTATTCAAATATTGAGTTTTCCCTAATTTCATGTATTTGTTTAAACCCTCTACCAAACAGTTTAAGTTTTTGAGTTGTGACATCAAGAGTTTATCATCAAATTAAATGGCATCTTCATGAATATAAACAAAAATTTGAAGGTAACTTAGTGATAAAGAAATATGGGATAAAAGATAGAAGCAGAATAGATTAACGGTTTGAACCCCTCCAATTGTACCCAAAAAAAAAATATATATATATATATATATATATAGATATAATTAGTAAAATATAGTGCTAATGACTAATGAGGTAACAAATTTGCCTTGTTAAGTGCAACTTTACTTTCACACAAGGAAATACTATAGTTCCAAAAAAATAAATAAATAAATAAAAGGGGGAAGTGTGTAGATTTTTGCCCCAGCAAATAATTTGATTGGGAGTTGGGATGGAACCCATAAAATGGGATCCGGATTTGGTGAAAGTTTGGAACTTTAATTGTTGTTTTGTTACTGTGAATCTAAACCATCTCTTTTTCTCCCTTACCATGTGGCGTTAATTCAGTAGTAATTTCACCATATAGTTAAAGTCTCAAATTTCACTAAATTGGTGGGGTCCGAGAAACCATTCCGGGAAAAAGGATGCAATCAGTGCACTCGATGGCACATGGTGATGTGCTAGTGGGCATTTGAATATTTTGGACAAAGGGGAAAAAATATTAGTGGCAAATTGATAGCGACTTCATAATAATAATCATTTCATTGTTTAATATTTATTGAAAAGATGGAATGGTCATCTATAATACTATATATTTATTGAGGCAAAAATGAGTTCATATATGTCATGGGGTAAAATTGAACAACATTGTCTATTGCATAGCATGCGCAAGTTATCATTAGGTGAATACAACTGTGTTAAACTTTTAAAAATACCTATGTACGTAAATTGTAAAATACTAACATGCAAATTGAGTAATCAAATTTGGTATTTAATTAGTTTATCCTCTTTTTTCTTGCCGGAGTCAATTTCTTAATCACCTTCTTTGCACGCAACACCCATCTCTCTCTCTCTCTCTCTCTCTCTCTCTCTCCATGCCATTAATCATACTAGCACATTGGGTTAGCTCTAGTGATCATGTTCAAGTAACAATATTAATAATCTTGTTACTAGATAATTTAGAAAAGCACAAATGTAACATGTGATATGCCTAGTAGATGATTAAATAAATTTTGAATCTCTTGAAGGCTGTGCTTCCATGCTTGACTCTTCCTCGTGATTTTGACTTTCTAAAGCACTAGATTTTGGGGTACAAGAAATATCTTTGCAAAGAAAAAGTGTCATAAAAAATTCATAAAAATAGGGAAAAAAATGCTTAAGAATCTTGGTTTAAAAATTTGAGTTCTTTTTTTTTTTTCTTTTTTATTTTTGATGATATTAAAATTTTGAGTTTGAAAAGGAATGCTCTATAGAAAGCCGTGGGATAAGGTGATTAGAAAAGGGAGGGGAATAAGTTCGAGGAAATATCTACATATCCACCCACATCTTGTAATTAAATGATTATTTTTTAAATTCTTTTTTCAAAAGTTATATTTTTACAATTATTTAAATTATAAATATAATTGATATGCGGGGACTAGTTTTAAATTGTATAATTATGACCTATCATGTGTAAGGAAGGGAAAATTATCCCCTAAGAGGGCCCTATCATTTTTGTCCGGTTCCAAAACTCAGACACCATGTACCGTACTAGAGTGATTTAATTTATCAGAGGAACACCAGGCCAACAACCACATTTATTCTCCATAAATGCATAGGTTTTGTTCTCTTTTCTCTTCCTTGATGTAATTTTGGCTTCAGCAGTGCATCACCCTTATTTCCTCCAACCACCCCTTTTTTTTTTTTTTTTTTTTGGTGATAAATAAAGAAACTTATTGAAACCAATTAATGAGCACGAGATAGAATGGCTTTTATTGTTCCGCATCAAATACCCAAGGGAATCTTTTATGTAACTGTGATATAGTCAAATAGTGTTATAAATCAATAGGGATCAAATAAAATGAGATTATAAGATAAAAAAATATATTAATAATCTCATTTTATTTGACTCTCATTAATTTATGATACTATCTAATCATATCACAATTATATGAAAATTCCCCCCTAAGAGGGCCCTATCATTTTTGTCCGGTTCTAAAACTCACGCCATGAACCGTACTAGAGTGATTTAATTTATCAGTGCAACACCAGGCCAACAGCCACATTTATGACTCCATAAATGCATAGGTTTTGCTCTCTTTTCTCTTCCCTTATGTAATTTTGGCTTTAGCAGTGCATCACCCTTAATTCCTTGGAAAAAAAAAAAAGTGTTTGGTTTGATACATCATTTTTTTTTTTTTTTGGGGGTAATAAATAAAGAAACTTATTAGAACCAATTAATGAGCAAGAGATAGAATAGCTTTTATTGTTCCGCATCAAATACCCGAGTGAATCTTTCATGTAACTGTGATATCGTCAAGTGCTGTCATAAATCAATAGGGGTCAAGTAAAATAAGATTATGAGACCAAAAAAATACACTAACAATCCCACTTTACGTTATTTTATTAACTTGTAGCACCACCTGACCATATCATAGTTACATAAAAGTGGCACCACTTAATCATATCACAGTTACTTGAAAGTTTTTCTCCCCTTCTCCTCCTCCCCCCCCCCCCCCCCAAACAAAAAAAAAAGAGGAGGGGAGGGTAGATTGCCTATTTCTCTGAAAAATGTTCAGCATTCGTACTCATATATACAAATTTCATTATGGATAGCAGAGTTGAAACCTAACTAGGCCTAACAAAACCCTAATAGAACTAAAACCATCTGACCCGTGGCTCAATGGTCCCATGCTAGGGTTCTTAAAACCTTAATAGCCAACAAAAGATGTAGACCTCCTTTACTAAAGTAAGTAAGTGCACACCCACACAAACAAAAGAATTTAAAACACTTAAATGACAATAACTGACATATGGTACAAGTAGACATGTGTTCGTAAAATCATGAGACCTTTACATCAAGCACGTCTGTGTATATCCAAATGTTCCTCCTTATGAAAACAAGCACAGAAGGACTATATGTCTAACTGGAATCCAAGAAAAATGTAAGATATGTTAGTTTCGAGCATTAGGTGGTCCCATTGAATCAATGTTGTGATGCCCACTTATTTTTGGAGGCTTTGGAGCACTGTTGCTATTATCTATATTCAAATTTGCTTGGTCATTTGTGGTTTGCCTTCAACCTATTTTTAACATGCCTTCAAGACTTTGTAAATTTGGCTCTGCACCTTAGGGACTTCCACAAAAATCAATTACTAGGTGCTAAATTGTGCGCTAACGGTTTGTTGATTCTTATTTTTTAGGCATTTTGTTAGTTCAAGGTAAATCGTTTAAATTTAGGCACTCTTATGGGAATTCAAAATCTTTTCTTATCCCAAAAAAAAAAAGTCAAAATCGAAATCTTTTATTGTAGCCCATGTTCTGAAAAGGAATGTGATAATGGTGGTTGAAAATATTGGAAAATAATATTAAAAAATTATTGGATAAAAACAACACTTGGAGAGTCTAAATCTGTGTACTTTTTGCTTGGTCCTATTTGCAGGTTGGTTGTAATTTTTGCTTCTGTTAGTTTAGGTGTTGCTTAGGGTTCTCTTGTTGGTTTGTATAGTCGTCTTGCTTTGTTGTTTGGGGTACGTGTGGCCAGGGGTTTTTTGTCTTGATGTGTTATATATGTGTACTTTTGCTTCATTATAATTATCCAAAATTTCAAAAAAATAAAATAAAACAAAACACACACACACACACAAACCAAAACCAAAACCAAAACAGAAAATGGAGTACTCATATCTCTGAAGGTTTTTGCTTTACTATTTTTTTCTGAGTTCTAATTTGCCTCATTCCATTTGGTTAGGTTTGAAGGCGACAGCCATTTGGGTTCATCACTAGAAGTATTGGTTTTATAGCCGAAATCAGTTTGATACTTACAATAGAAAATAAGACTGCAAAGCTTGTGTGACCTACTTTAAATAGTGCGAGATTAATTAAGTTTAATGAATTGACTTATCAGTGAGTGCTTGTCTCGCTTTAACTTAGTCAACGTGACAAATACAGTGTTAATATAAAGGACCCAGCAAGTGACCCACACGAGCTATACGTGTCTGTCTTATCTCAATTTGGATTTAATTCATCTCCATTCCTTGGCCTTCCTTGGATCCTCCTCTTATTTCTACCACTTCAGTATCATGTCAATACAATAAGTGACTTGGTAAAAATACTTACCCAAAAAAAAAAAAAAAGGTGGGTAAAAATTGGCCGTTCACACGATAAATCTACTTTCTTTCTTTGATAAGCAAATAGAAATTATATTAAAATAATTATAAAGCAACACAACACCACATATCCCACTTTGCCATAAAGTTAAAATATTCAAATTACAATTTTATTTTTGGAATCGTTATATGAAAACAAGCGTGAATTCATGAGTAATTTTATAATAATATATAATACTATATATATATATATATATATATATATATATATATCCTCATGTGTTCCATATATAGCAGCTGTTGGTGTATAGTCTCTGGTTAATTGTATGCCATATGTTTTGTCCTATTTCCAAGTTGGTTATAGTTTTTGCTTTTGTTAGTTTAGGTGTCGTTTGTAAGGCTTTCCAGTGGCTTTGTATGCTTGTCTTTCTTTGTCGTTTTTGCTTTTGGAGGGTTTATCCTCTTGATGTGTTATATCTATTTCTTACTGTTTTCACAGAACAAAAACAGTAACAAAAAATGGGTTCATATCTTTTCTAGTATTTCATGTTTGAGTTGTCTCATTGGCCATCTGATTAGGTTTGTAGGGGCACCCATTTGAGTTCCAAGTTTTAGTTGGGCATTAAAAATAATTGATTATAATCGCCAAAATTGAGATAATTATGACAAAATAGGAAAGCAAAGTTTAAGTAGCTTTCTCTAAATATAGGCCGTAATCAAGTGGGATGGATTGACTTATTAGCGCATGTCCGCCTCACTTAATCAAATTATTTATCGAATATGTGTTAAAGGGACGGGACACGTGATATACGCATTTATTGGAAATATTAGAATCTTATGTCATTTTGGAATTGATCCATTTCTGCTTCATATATTGTCCTCTTTCTTCTTTTCATTATTGATTTTGTCGTTGTATTGTCATGTCATTCTATGGGTTGTTGTATGTTATATTTTAAAATAATAGGTGGTACTATATGGAACACCTTTTATATAGCACTTTCATACAACACCAATCCAAATCAATAAAAGATAGATTTATTAAATAAATTGAGAAAATTTTGTTTCATACATATAGTGTCATATAAGGTACTGTACTTTGGTACTATAGATAATTAGGTGCTGTACATAGCATTTTTTTAAAATAATCAACTTAATTAAATGATTTTAACCATTTAACCATTTTTTTAAAAAATAATAAAAGAGTTTAGAAAATTAACTAAACAATAAAAACATTTTTAAAATATTTAAAAAATTGAAAAGAAAAAGACAAACTTAAATCATATTAGTAAAAACACTCATTGAATTTGATTTTTTTTTTTTTAAGATACAAAAAAAATAAAAAATAAAACAGAACCCACCATATAATAAATCTTAATTCTGTTTTCATGTTAAGGTGGCATTCGATGGGAATGGACTAAAAGGATGAATCCACCTACTTAATCATTTTTTTATTGTTCAATTATTTATTAATTACTCTAAGATAAATAATAAATTTTTGATGACGTGTGGTCTCATACAAAATACAAGTGGATGAGATGACAGAGTTTAAATTTAGAATATTAAAATTACTAATATTTTATTTTCGGAATCTTTTAATTTAAACAAAAAAAACAAGTGTGAATATGTGGTAAGTATTTTACAAACATCAATACCATAAAAATACAAATGCATAAATTAAATAAATAAATAAAGAAAAAGTGAAAAACCGAAAAATCGCCATCAAAATAGAGTGTCAATCTGTCTCACTGAAAGACCGCTACTGCAGAGGTGGGTCCCACGTACTTTGATTCGACGCCTTAATCATCGACTTTTTATATCCTTATAATAATACAAATTCTCCCACGTGACCAATATGGGTCTTCCCGTCTTTATCCTCACGTGCTTAATTCTCTATCCTCCCCTGTCTCTCTCTCTCTCTCTCTCTCTCTCTCTCTTTTCCTACATTTGCTCCTTTCCCCTCCTTCGTCACTCTGCTCCCCTGCATCTCTCTCTCTCTCTCTCTCTAAAGGTTAAATCAGAATGAATCTTCATAAATTATATCTCATATCCTCAATCTTGATATTCGCGATCATCGCAGCCGTAGCAACGCCGTCCTCCGATCACGATTTCTCCTACTTCGACGCCAGCTGCATCAATTCCGAGCCTTCCACCACCACGACCACCACCACCCACAAGAACCGCAGCACCTCGCTCCGCCGACCACCGCCATCTTCAAGTTGCGAAATTTGGAACAAGGACTGCTCGGAGGCGGTCCTCGGCCTCGCGCGGCTGCCGGAGACGGTTGAGTGGTTGAAGAGGTTAAGGAGGAGAATTCACGAGAACCCCGAGCTGGCTTTCGAGGAATTCGAGACGAGTCGATTGGTTCGAGATGAATTGGATCGGATGGAGGTTTGTTACCGGTATCCGATGGCCGACGACCGGGATCAGAGCTTCCATTGGAACCGGTGGTCCTCCTTTTGTCGCTATCAGGGCTGACATGGATGCTCTCCCAATTCAGGTTTTTTTTTTCCTTTTTCAATTATTATCTTTTATTTTATTATTATTATCATTTTTTTTGATAGGATATTACATGGCGTTGATTGTAGTCTTTCGTGTGTGTATATATATAATCTCTTAAATTGTTGAAGACATCACTAAAGTTAAATGGGCTAATTGTGATTTAAATGGGAATTATTTCTTCTTCTTTTATTTTTTTTTATTTCCATTTAGCTATTTGAGGTATTCATATTCGAATTTAGCTACGTCATTATTAATTTATGTGTATGTACGAATATTATTATATACTTTTATATAAAAAAAGAATAAAAAACGGAGAAAGAAAAAGCTATCCTCTATGATGATCTAGCATGGACCCCTACCAGTTTATTAATAAATTTGTGCCAGAATTGGAGTACGGAGATTTTGATTTTGGATAACGTGGTATTGTCGTCTAATGCGTATAAATGTTACTTTACATGCATTAATCGATACGTGTATTGAGGTGGCTCATGATGTGGTCAAGTATGACCTTCTAATTTTAGGGTTGATGCGAAGCATGATAGTTGTCTCTAATTGGATTTGTGTGTCCTTAGGCCAATGATTAATTTATCTGAGAGTTTGGTTCTTTTTTTTTTTTTTTTTTTTTTTTTTTTTTTTTTTTTTGTAAGACTATATTTTTGAGTTGCAAAAAAAAAAAAAAATGGAGGAAGAGAGACAAATCATCCTTATGTTGGGGTTTTGTTTTTTTTTGGGTGTAGGAAGCTGTAGAATGGGAGCATAAAAGCAAAGTTGCTGGCAAAATGCATGCTTGTGGGCACGATGCACATGTGGCCATGCTTATGGGCGCCGCGAAAATATTGAAGAGCCGTGAACATCTTTTGAAGGTTTGTTTCCACCAACACTGTTTTGTATGCTCATTTTATAGTTGGACAAAACAGTATTTTAAACTTTGAACTTCTCTGTTTTAAAATAAATTACCTCTTTTTTTTTTTTTTTGGTTAACTTGGGTCTCTTGATTGAAAATATGCTTACATTATGGTCTTTAATCTAGTTAGCTATATGACATTGAAATCCAAATCCCAAATGTGAGTTGCTTTGTTTGCATCTTAAATGTTGAACCTTGCATTATTTTTTCTGCATTGTGGGAAATCGCATAGTTATTTTGTGAATAAAAAAGCGGAGTGGATAGTTTTTGGGACACAATTATTGTGTTTTGGTAGTTGTAACCGCCATGAAATGCCCACTTTTAGGCCAAAATTGGAGTCTATTTTCCATGAGTTGTCATGTTACCTTTTCATAAGAGGAGCACTTTGTAGGGACAACATTGATTCAAAATAGGGAGAAGGGTGTGGGCTTCAAAACTCCCCCTGTATAGCTAGAAATGGCCTTGGACACTAGTTGCTTTGCCAGTTTTGGGTTAAATACTTGCGCATCTTGTTCTTGAACACAATGGCTCCATCTCACTTTGTGGTTTCTATCATGTCTTCGCTCTTTCTATGATTATGCCAACTATTTGAAAATTGCATTCGTCGGTTCATCCAATTCCCCTCCAGTAAAGGAAAGGTGAAATAAATTTTTCCAAGCCTTGCAGTATCTTTTTGGCCCAGCCTTATATCGAAATTTATTGAACTAGTTGGACTCTACCTCACACACCCTCCTGAACGCTTGTGCAGTTGTGCGCACACACAAACACCCACACACCACAAGACAAAACCCTTACTGCCATTACATAGTGAAAAGGGCAAAACCACGAATCTTTCCACTAATTGAAAAGATGATAAAATAAAACTCCCGTGGATTTAGAACTCCAATATTTTGAGGTTGGGTTTTTTTATTACTCTAGTTATTCATAATTATAAGAGGATTTTGATTATAAAATTATTGGAATCAGTTTTATTTATGGGAATCTGAAAAGAAAGAAACTTCTGAGAATTTCAAACCCTAAACCCTAAAAAAGCTTGTGAAATGCACTCGTCTCACCTCTAGATGTGACAATTATGGAAACATGTATTCCTTTCTTCCTCCCTGGCTTTGTTTGTTTGTCCGTCCCTCCAAAAATCTGGCGTGTAGACCTTTCCGATAGGGGATCAGATTGGATGGACAATAATATATATGGAGTGGATGTAGGGCTTTAGATTTCTCGTTGAGTTGATGTAACCTTGGATGCTCGTTCTCTTTGGCTACTTTAAGGATACTAATGTGGACACATGACATGGTTTGTCTTCCACCAATTTTTGAAGTTGTGGAGAATGGGTTCTAATGGATCTTGTCTAGTAGTTGCGTTTGGAATTTTTAGTAAAATTTATTTCACTTGTCCACATGCTTAGAAACTAAAGATATTCTTTGCCTGTTGACGATGAGAAACCAAAACTCAAATGTCGTCTTGGGTACTAATATTATTTTTCTTCTTGATTATGATCTAAAGTAATCCCAAGTGGTGTGGTTGGTACTTCATAAACAAATTAATAATAAACCTCGTTTTTGTCTTACATAACCAGAGCATGTGATTCAAATGGGGTTTTTCTCGATTTCGGGAAAGGATTTTATTAATACTACGGAATCAATCGGCAATTTCATTAACTATATTTTCTTTCTGCTCTTTAAGAAATGCGGTGTAATACTTAATGATTCAGGCTTGCAACTTGATGGGTTCTCCAAGTGATTATGAAAATTGATGAAGAGTATTAATTATTGATTGAAAGCATCCCAAGCTAAACAATCAAACGCTTCTGTCTTTAAGGAAACTCAAAAATTGGAAAGCCTTTTGAGATGGAAAGAATGGATAGTTTTTAATATTATCAAATTTCTGCCACATCTTCGTAATCCAACTGAAAATACGTTCGTAAGAGTGATATACTGAATTAATTACAAGTTGAGACCCTATGATGATAACTGTTCTCTGCTTTCCTAGGCTTCGTTAGCTTTAATTTTGGTTGGTAAGACTTATATATGTTTACTAGCTTTAATCTAATCCTTTTGACATGCTGGGGGATAAATAATTTTACACCTTAGTTTCCAATTTCTGAGGCCACCCTGGTCCTTGGAACCGCTTGACATCATCTCAAATTCGATAAGTAAATAAATAAATAAAAAGAAATAAAAATGATGGAATGCTTTACCTAAGAATGCACCCAAAAACCAGCTGGTTGGAACTCTCTTTCTAGCCTTTAATCTTACATTAACATTCATCGTGACTGAAACGGTGATACCCCTCTTCACATCATGAACCTGCATGTTGATTTATTCCCTGTTCTAATGTTTGTCTTTTAAATTTTTTTTGAAAAAGCAATCTTGCGCTGTTGGTATCACAGGGGACTGTAATACTGCTATTTCAGCCAGCAGAGGAAGCTGGGAATGGTGCAAAACGGATGATTGGAGATGGGGCTCTAGAGGATGTGGAGGCCATATTCGCGCTTCATGTGTCCCACGAACATCCCACCGCTATCATTGGGTCGAGGTCTGGCCCTCTGCTAGCTGGCTGTGGCTTTTTCAGGGCAGTAATTAGCGGAAGAAAGGGTCGCGCTGGGAATCCACACCATTCTGTAGACCCTGTTTTGGCAGCCTCAGCTGCAGTAATCAGCTTACAGGGCATTGTGTCTCGCGAAGCTAATCCATTAGACTCACAGGTATTTTATCTTGTTCATTTTTCTTGTATTTGAATTTATTTGTGGCTACTTCTATAGAGGTACTCTAGACGGTAGCAAATGACCCCACCACTTGCCCAAAGTCATATGGTTCAAATTTGAAAATTAATCGAACAGAAAAAATGATTGCACTAACTATTAAAGTACTAGGTATCATTACACTAACCACTAGAGAATTCTCGAGTCGTATGATTGGGGAGAATAGACATTGATTGACCCAGGTAACCCACTAGAGAATTGCAGATTCATTATATAGATTGAATAGTAATCGAACGGAGTAAAATGATTGCATTAACTACCAAAGAAGTACTAGCTTGGCTACTGATGAGGAAGATTGGATGCAAATGGGACCCAAACAAATCGACGCACTAGAGAATTATTATGTAGTTTCATCGGGTGGAAATATATGTTGAATTAACCAGGTAAGTGATTATCACAATAATCTTCTCTCTCTCTCTCTGTCATCTGTGCATAAATTTGTCAATCCAGGATAGATTTCTCAATTGTGCCTTATTACTGTTCAGGTTGTGTCGGTGACTTCATTCAATGGAGGCAATAATCTCGACATGATACCAGACACAGTGGTCCTTGGTGGAACCTTCAGGGCTTTCTCCAACACAAGTTTCTATCAACTTCTTCGAAGAATAGAGGAGGTACTGTCATGGACCCCATTCTAAACTAAAATCTCGACTACAAAACTGCAATCTCATCTTCCAAACACCTATATTCAGTAGTTAATCATGCAATGCTTGAGAATTTCATGCGTTACTAGTACCCTACTAGTAATTTACTCGCAATTCTACAGATAATTGAGCTAAAATAATTGACCTCAAACAGGTAATCACAGAACAGGCCAGTGTTTTCAGATGCGTGGCAACGGTTGACTTCTTCGAAAAAGAATACACAATTTATCCCCCCACTGTGAACGATGACGACATGTACGAGCATGTGAAGAAGGTGGCTGTCGATTTGGTCGGTTCAACGAATTTCAGGGTAGTACCACCGATGATGGGTGCTGAGGACTTCTCCTTTTACTCAGAAGTGGTCCCTGCCGCCTTCTTCTACATTGGGGTAAGGAATGAGACTTTGGGGTCTATACACACAGGCCACTCCCCTTATTTCATGATCGATGAAGATGTTCTCCCTATTGGAGCAGCAGCACATGCTGCCATTGCCGAAAGATATCTCAACGAACACGGGTGATGCAAAGGAACCCTAATTATATTGAGTTCTGGCCTCTACAGGGAAAGACTTCCTATAGGGAAAGACTTCCCTCCGATGATGCAGAAGGTTGAGCAGACGGGTCACAGAAGTTCTTTACTCATCAATGTATTTGTGACACTACTTAATTTACAAAGTAATAGTAGTTTGCTAGAGTTTCGTTTGTTCATTCAAAGCTTCAGATAGATAATGATGCCATTAAAAAGGAAAAGAAGGAAAAAAGAAAGAACCCCAAATTAATCCTACTTTGGAACAAAAGAAAAAAGGTGGAACTCAATTTGTAGTGAACAGAATGGATTTGATTTCTATCTACATGCAGTTTGTTCTCCTTATGCCATGTTTGATTGGTTGGAATGGAATGTAATCTCATTCCAATTCATTCCAAACAACATGTTTGGATGAGGTAATTATATGGGAATGAAATCAAACAATAGTAGATGATATTCATTCCGCAATGTTTATTTCAATCTTATTTTATTCCAATCTATTTTGAGCATGAAATCAAATTTCATTCCCACCTATTCCATTCCAACCAAACAAACATAGCCTTAAGCTCTACAGGTATATCAAGGAGCTAAAGATCCTACTATATGAGATGCAGCCATGGCCGTTTGGAACAATATTTAAAATATACAGGGGACTGGGTAAATTTGTTAGAAATTTATCACAAAAGACTGATACACAATGCTGCTACTTAAACATAGTTGACACCATCCAAGGTGTCAAAATCTTACGAGTAACACCAACTTCAACATTCTTAATTCACCAATTGCAGGTCAAATCATAAGAGAGATGTGAGTTTGTATGTCTTAAGGTGGCATGATAGGATTGCAATTTTTACCAAAATTCACACCAATTGTATTCCAATATTATCACCAATATTCCCACGTTGCCAGTTTTTCTGCAATGACTAAGGCATCCTACTAATCCATAACATAGGGCAATATGATCGGTAAATGGAAGACCAAACTTCATATGTAACTCATTTTACCACATTCTTCCAGCATAATTCTGATTTCACATAATTATAGAAAAAAGAATAGGGAAGAGAGAAAAACAGAGAGAGGAGGAAGAGAAGAAGCAAAGATGGGGGGTGGGGGGAGGGAAGAGATATTGAAGTTCTCCAGGTTACATTTAACCCAGTCTATCTACTAAGTCTCACCTCTTCTCGCCGCATAAACATCTAGCAGCTTGTAGAGCAAAATACGTGAGGATGATGTCAGCACCAGCCCGTCGAAGACACATTAGCGACTCCATCATGACCCTTTCCTTCGTCAATCATTTTGAGAACTGCACCAGCCTTAATCATAGAGTATTCGCCAGAAACCTGGATCCATGAGGGAAAAGGGAGGGGGGGGGGGGGGGGGTGGGGAAGGGAATTTGAGTAAAACAAAGCAGATAAAAAGGATTGTGGAGATTGGGATGCTGGTTCATAAAACAAAATGGTGGGATTTCAGATAGGTCCAGCTAAGGGCAAACAATTATAGTTCAATTACAGTTAGTAGTCATTCTTAGTTAAGTTAATAGTCATTTACTAGTAAGTTAGAAATCATTTGTATTGAACTATAATTGTTTGCCTGTAGCGGGACCCATCTGTAATTCCCTCCACAATGGGGGAATTAAAGATAACAAAACTACCATTAGTAGCTAAAACACTCACAAGAATATCTACTATGACATCATACATATTAGTTTCATCATACATATATACATTGTCAAACAATTGTCAATTTGTTTTATCAATATTTTTGGGCTTCTACTATGACATCATACATATTAGGATGACACCATAAATTCGAGTCTTGTTCACAGAATAGTCGAAAAGGGCAATGCTGTTGTTACAGGATTATAGTAGCCCTCAATTACAAATAATGAGAAAAGGATATATAAAGTAAATTGCATATTTGGTAGTTTTACATAGGAAATAGATAAGAGGGTAATATTTCTAGTTGAGAATGGAATAATGTAATCAGGAAACTGTTAAGTTTCCAACCTAAAAGCCTAAGCTATTAGGTGAAGGCCCAAACAGGTATATTAAACCATATCAACTTTTTATATTTAAACGATGTGGGATATGGGATGTGAGACTTCCCAACACTCCCCCTCACATGCAAGCCTAACAAGACAACAACGGGCTTGTCACATGGACAACAATAACAGGCTCATGAATGAAATAGGCCCAACAACAACAACAACAGGCTCACAAATAAAACGGCCCAAGAACGACATGCTTTGATACCATGTTAAGTTTCCAACCTAAAAGCCTAAGCTATTAGGTAGAGGGTCCAAATAGGTACATTAAGTCGTATCAACCTTTTATATTTCAACGATGTGGGATGTGGGACTTCCCAACATTCTCCCTCATGTGCAAGCCTAACAAGACAACAATGAGCATGTCACGTAGACAACAAAAACCGGCTCATGAACGAAATAAACCCAACAAAAACAACAACAATAACGAGCTCACAAATGAAACAGGCCCAAGAACGACATTCTCTAATACCATGTGAAGTTTCCAACTTAAAAGCCTAAACTTGTAAGTGGAAGCCCACACAGGTATATGAAGACATGTTTAACTCGATATTTAATCGACGTGGGATGTGGTATATTTCCAATAGAAACAAAGCAAGATAAGACACTAGTACTAGAAGTAGAATAGTTATTTAGGGTACCTGATATGCAGCAATTGGCAAAGGGGAGCTATCGCGAAGAAGCCTCACAATATCCAAATATGGCAGCCCAGGTTTTACCTGTCGCACAATTAAAGTAATTTCAGCACAATGAGTGGATCTGCCACTAAGTATAATAAAAGTTATAAATAAAGGAATACCAACCAAAAGGATATCAGCTCCTTCAGACTCATCCTCATTGGCCTCAACCTGAGCCTCTCTATAATTTGCTGGGTTCATCTGATAACTTTTGTTTAACAAACCAAGTTGATAAACAAAAGTGAGAACTAGCAACTTTAATTAATAGTATTTAACATAGAAACTAACTTTGATGGGCAACATACGTTTTTTTGTCTCCAAAACGTGGATTTGAGTCCAAAGCTTCTCGAAAAGGACCATAAAATGCACTAGCATACCTGTTTTGCAACAAGAATAGCAAGACATAAGCAGTGGTTAAGATTGGATTACAGCAAAGGACGCCAAAATAATTGAAGACAATTTAAGAAATTATTTAAGCAAAAATAATTGAACAAACTTGTCACAAACTTCAATGTTGTCACATTAGTTGGTCAAAGAGAAGTAAGATGCAGATATAGGTTGTTGGATGAGGAACTCATAGAGTGTATTTGTACCGATTGTATAATAGTGTGATGCAAGGTATTTGTTTGGAGATCCCATGTAGATGAAAATCTACATTTTTGCTTAAATAGCATCTGAAGACCCAATTTTACTTCTATAGCATGCAGGCCTCAATGCTTTGAAGACATCACCAAAATTGATCATAAAAATTAATCAATGTTGCTTTTTAATTCTGAAAGTGACCCTACACATAAAATGGAGCAACAGCATTTAACACTCAGACATCCTAGTAGTTTCCAATAGTTTGACACACTGTAACACACCCTCCTCTTTACTATCTTTCTGTTGTAATTTATTTCTTCCTTAGATTCATCTAGCGATCCTCTAAATTTATATCTTCTTTAATTATTATTTATCTCAGTTCATTATCAAGAAAAACCAGTAACTTATACATCCTAAAATATTTGTCCTTTATATGATTTGTGAACACTAATATGAGCACCAACTTCAACATGAAAATAGCTTCTAAGACACAGCATGCATTTAGGTATTTGCTTATTTGTTTCATAGAAAGGAAATATTTATGCATGTGTATATTTAAAACACTTTCTTTGTCAAGGTACAGATTCCTACAATACATATGATGCACCTTCCAATCACACAGTGTCACAACACATAAGGACTGTCTAGTCAAGTCATAGTGCTGAAAAGTTTAGATAAATGAATTCCCATTTTTTTTCCTACCCAGATGACTACTGTAACATGATAGACTATGATCGAAAAGTGCATAAATTGTATATAAATTAACCGTAGAAAAAAAATGTGTCCTATACTGATTACTTATGAATTTATGATGTAAAAAAATATAACTTCTTATATTGAAACAAATAAACATCTAGACAAAATCTCTAAAAAGCAAGATACAAATGTCCATATAATTTTTTATGACGTGGAACCCCCGATCCCACCTCGTTGACCATTCATGGAACCAGGGTAAACCCCGTATACCTACAGACTCCTGCAAGCCACAAGTATCAGTTAAGACCGGGACTCAAAACCAAGACCCTAAGGTGTTACATCCCTAAGGCTTGCCAATTGAGCAGCTCGTGCGGGAAATTTTGTCCATATAATTGGGGCCAATTACATGGAGAAAGAAATATTCATTAATGATAAAAACATGTTTAAACAAAAATAGGTAAGAAAAAAATGTAGATCATTGAAGCAGGTTACTTTGCTGTATAGGACATAATAGAAACATGCTGAAAGCCTTCAGCGTCAAGAGCTGTTCGAATTGCTCCTACACGACCATCCATCATGTCACTGGGACTCACAACATCTGCACCTGCACGTGCCTATTTATAGAAAGTAGAACCAAGCCAATAGAATCACAAACTGGACAGGTTGAAGCAGTGTGAATAAAATGTATATATGAGCAACAAAAATGTTCCGTGGAGGTTTCTGCATATATCAGTGGACCTCAGTAGAGGTTTGTAGTAGAATCATATACAGATATACCTCCCATTGGAATTCCATACAGATTAGCTTAATATGACCAACTTTAGTTCCCCCCCCCCCCCGGCGCGCAGGGGCGCAGGCAGGAGAAAAAAACGAAAAAAAAGAAAGACTTTGTATGAGACTATGACTCTATGAGGGAAGGTAAATGCCCTGCATCAAGACTACAGGAGGGGGAGGTCAGTGATTTTTCCACTAAACCAAAATGTAAACACAATTTGCATCAGAGAAATCTTCTGAAATTACCTGGGAAACAGCCTGTTTACATAATTGATGAACCGTCTCATCATTCATTATCACTCCTACAAAGTATCAAGTATATGGAATGCAATCAGTAATTGTTTCCGTGCTACCTTGTGTCTTTCTTAAGAAGCTCTGATCATAGAAGAAGCTTCCTCATTAATCAAAACAGTCCTAAATATGTGTTACAAAATAGAAACAAATGTTTATCACCCAAATGGAAAATTAATTTTTTTCTATGAAAAATGGTAAATAAATAGATAAATAAAAAGATGTCCCAGAAGAAGTGCTGTAAGATAAGCCCAAGCCTTTTAGTTCTGATTGTAATCTGCGTCTTCCTTACAGTTTACTGTTAGGATGCTGGAGCCTAAATATGAGTTATGAAACATGAACAAGCCTAACAGGAACCAAATGAGAACATAATTATGGGTGGGTCCATAAGTCTTTTGCTGATTGTAATAAATGTATCTTCCTTTCTGCCACCATTTCTGAAAGTGAAAGCTATTGCATCAGATTAACACATGTATTTGATGATGTCTTAGAGTCCACAAAATCATAGTGAAAACTAGCTAGAAGGCCTTTAATTTCGATAAAATCATCAGACTTAAATTGAGAGTATATGTTTCTGGAAGCTCTTTTTCTTCTGTCTTTACCATTTCAGGTATATCTATTTGAATTCCAGCTTTAGGCTCATAATTGCTTCTGCATTCTAGATTCTGTTTGTTAAAATAATTTTAAATCTTAATAAAAAGAGTACAAAATATCTCTTCTACTTATCCAAAATAAAAATAAAATTTAAAAAATAACTCTTCTATATCCAGCAAGAATTACCGATAGAGTTACAGTCCTAAAAATATGTCTTACCATCAGTCTCTGACAATACCATCATGCCCATCAGAAGAATAAGGATCTAAAGCAACATCAGTGTAGATAACCTAATAAAAGACACATTAAAGAATCAAAGAGATGTCTAATTCCAAACATAAACCAAACCATTTAAAATGAAGTATTTAGACTTACAAGATCAGGATATTTGTCCTTCAGCAACCGTATTGCTCGAGGCACTAAACCATTATCATTATATGCTTCAACTCCTGTAGGAGACTGAAGGGGCAAGAGTCAATCATATTACAACATTGACCATTCCATGGAATCAAAGAAGAAAATTAAAAGATGAATTAAGAACCTTCAACGCATCTGGAACTTTTGGGAACAGCACAACACTGTTCACACCAACATCGCGGGCCTTTGAAACCTGGAAAAAAAATGTTTTCACAGAAACTATTTCACAATTTAAAAAAAACTTTCTAGCTTTTAACAATGTTTAAGTTCTGAGAAACAGTTTCTAGCTTTTTTTATGACATGGAACCCCCAACCCCACCCCATTGACCGTTCATGGGACTGGGGTAAACCATGGATACCTGGCCACTTGCAACCACCCGCAAGCCACAGGTACCAGTTAAGACTAGGACTTGAAACCAAAACCTCGAGGTATTACATCCTAGACGCTTGACTGAGCTACCTGTACGGGTACTTTTTTTACCTAAGAAAAAAAAAAGTGTGTTGAGACTTGAGATGATGAAAGTCTACTAAACTAAATAAATATATGCCTGCATAACAAGGACTTTGTTGAACCATTCAAATTATAAAGGAATAACATAGATGCTTGCTTAGAAACCAGTTGGTATGGATGATATATTAAGCAAGAGAAAATCCTAGAATTATTACGTCGTCAAATAAATTTTCAAGTTATTAAAGTTAAACATACAATATTCTACATAAATAAAATTTAAATAAATAAATAAATATGAATATAGAATCCTCAATGAGCACCCTAGTTATAACACAAATGACATGCAAGTATAAGAGAGGGAACCAACATTAAACTCACCTCAACTTTTGTATCTCTATACTAAGTAAAAAGTATGAAGAGATGATATTCAAGCATCTTTATTCAACATGTTATTTTAAAAGGTCAAAATGGGACAGTCTTCAAATTAGATTATATAAATCATTTACTCAAGATGGATTTTGATAAGGACGAATTCTACAGTAGGGACCCTATTTTGACGCACCACTAAAATTATAACTACTGCCAAGGATCTACGTATTGCACTTCAGAACCAATACCTATGAACTGGGACTCAAATGCAACTCTTCCCATTGTGCATTATACATGGAATTAGCTTAGATCACACTCACCTCTTCCACAAGTCCATGTCTCCATCCAAGCCTATAACACCCTGGCATAGCTCCAATAGGTGTGTCCTCCTCACCTGCACATCTCGTAAGATGAGACATTTTTTTATAAAGGCTGAGACATACAAAGCATAAAGACTGAGAGAGGCATATGGGGGAGAGAGAGAGAGAGTAAAGAACATTTTGGAGTCGAGAACAAAAAAAGCGAACTACATGAAAAGGTCCAAATATTACCAACCTTCGTGAATAAAAAGTGGATAGACAAAATTTCCAGGTTTTAAGTCTGTTTCCTGGAATGCTGCTCTCAATGCAGGTGACTTCCGATTACGACGAGGGCGCCGACCAAGTGGCTGATACGAATCAACATCAAAGAGCAAGGGAGGGAAAACAAGAATCAATTACCATGCTTAATTTGTAACAATACAAACCTACCAATAGCAAATAGTCTTTGACTATGTTCCATTGCATGAAATTGGGGCCTGAAATTGAACTTGCGCAGCTTGATTACTTTATATACCCATGTGATTGGAATTGAATCTAAATTCCAAAGACCCCAAATCCCCAAAGACAATTCCATACTAATAAACAAAGGTTAGAACCATTTTCAGCTCATTCCTCCCAGGACCCCTGCTTAGCTGGATCAACACTGGGTAATGGACATTTTTTTTAGAAAAAAAAATTAAGACTGGCATTGATTTGTAAAAGGACATCACGGCAGAGCATCGCCATTTCCATTCCAAAAGTTCCATCACCCAGATAACATCATCGCATCAATTAGAAAAGGGGTTTTGAATTGGTGTTTTGCGCGACCAAAATATCTTCTTAATTAACAAATATGGTTCAAGGTAAATTCAAAAGGCGAAAACACTCACAAGCGAAGGAACCACAGGAGTTCCAGCAGGCGCCGCCGCCTTGGGCGGCACAGGAGGTGCCTCCGGCCCCTTTCCGGCCACCACGGCAGCTTCGCATTCTTCAATACTCATTCCCGTCTTCCTCAGCGAATCATTTTGCGTCTCACTCGCTCTCACGACCAAAATCCGCCGCGGGCGCTCTTTAATGGTCGTCCGTACGCAACTGAAGTTCAGATTCGTCGACGGCTTCAATCCAACGTAGTTTCTACAGTCTAAACCCTTCATTGATCGAACACCGCAAGGCGCATGGTACATCGACGAAGCCATAACTTGGAAAAACGATGCCCTAATCGAACAGTAGTCTGCAAACAGTGGCATATAGATCAAGACATTGTCATAAAATTAAGGAAAACTGAGCTCAATATAGCTGAGGGTAAATGCAAACCTAACAGCCAACGAGCTGTAGCTCAGATGGCACCGGGTGGAGTGGGGCTTCGGTTCGGTGAGGGGCTCTACTCCCCTCCATGTGAACCCAAAAAAAAAAAAAAAATGCATACTAACATATTTTTAATATAGTTCCTCAGAAATTTTCCCGAGCAAATGGAGGAAAGTTGGGAGAAATATAAGAGCTGAAAGAAATTTACCTTTCGATGTGAGAGAGACGGAGAGGAGCCTTATCGGATAGATTAAGAGGAAGACCAATGAGGGTGGGGTTTGCGGGAAAGTGAGACCGACAGATGATCGGCCATCACTCCGTCAGTCGTCTGTTTCTAGTCTGATGATGACGTAGGGATGGATAGATGTTGGTCGTACCGTCTCGACTATGAAAATTGTTAAACTCGCTCTTGGGGTTTGACAACTGTTGTAGAGCTAGCAAGGACATTTTGATAATAAAAAATAAAATCCGTTAACCCCCACGCCTAACCGGTCAAGCCATAATAATTTGCGTAGTTTACTTGCTTAGAGTAGTGCAGCGGGTTTCTACAGGCACCTCGGCACGGTGCTAAGAAAACATGATTGAAACACTGTATCCAAATGCCCTTTGAAGTTAGAAGTCTGTGAAAGGTTATGGTGGTCTCTTACATATGTGAGGAGTGCTATCATCAATAGTAACGGTTGACCACAGCATTTTTATTCTATATATTCCTATCTAGATATATGAATACATTTTTTTATACACATTTATCAAAGTTTCATCAATCAATTTTGATGCAATTGAGTCACCATAGAGTGTAATTATAAGTAATGTTTGATTTTATATTTTCAATTGACGCTAATTGCAACTAGGTGCAATAGTTGGAAAATGAATAAATAGTAAGATCATAGATTCGTAGTTAAAATGGGAGGAAGAAAATGAGAGAGAGAGAGAGAGAGAGAGAGATAAATATACTTCATTTTTATATATTGTAAGGATTATATATAGAGAGGCACAAGATCGATTGCGGATTGTCCGGACCAGTTTGGGACATCATCCAAGACGGTTCGCACTTGATCATTCTCATATATATATATATATATATATATTGTATATTAATTTATATATATTTAGAAGAGATTGAAATGAAGATTAGTTAATTTCTTATTTCAATCATAAAATCATAAAAGCTAAGGTAAAGGTATATCCCTAATAATTTGTTCACTTGCTAAAATTTATATATTTGAAATATATATTTATATATAACTATTTCATTAAGGGTGGGGCTATTTCCACAGCCCAAATGGCCTCATCCACAGCCTCATTAAAAAATTTAGGCGCTTTTACCCTAATTTGCCCTTATTTCCTCCTCCCTCACTATCTTTTTCTCTCTCTAAAACATTGCAATAGCAGATAAACATCTCCTAAACCACTTCCGTGGTTCTCTGATCCACTCAGAATGTAGCTATGGTTTAAATCAACTGGTCCAAACTTCAAGACCAAACCCGGATGGTTATGGTTGGTTGACAAAACAAAAATCAAGCTTGAACAATGTCTGCGTTAATTCATCAAGAATAAGAAACAGAGAAAAAATGGCAAGTGAAGTAGGCATTCTAGCCTGGAAAAAAATTTATGAACGCTTAGAAATGACCCCCATGATCCAAGAAACTACCCTGCCCCCACAATCATCGATCTTAGTGTCCAAAACTTCTAGTATAATGGGTCTAAGTTTGATCAAACCTAATATTTGAAAACTGAATAGGGATAGAAGAATTTCCAAGTCAACAAATGGTCATTTCATCCAATTATATACATCAAGGTAGAGAGAGAGAGAGAGAGAGAGAGGATAAAACAAAAGTGGTTTTAATTTGGAATATTATACTGATAAGTTTAAAAGAACTGATGAGTTTAAGAGAGAGAGAGAGAGAGAAGGGAAGGGAGGAGGACCAAGTACTAGGTGAGGGGGTGAGGACAAATTGGGTAAAGTGACAAAAAAATATTAATAGGGCTGTGGATGCAGTCATTTGGGCTTGTAGAAATAGCCCCACCCTTTCATTAAACACTACGGAAACGGCTATTACAACCCCCCATTCTTATTACCCCACTCCATCCTTTAGGTTTTTAAGGTTTCATGCAAAATATAAAAGGTTTTTATGAAAACCGTTGCAATTTCCACTAGAAAACATCATTTTGAACAACTTTGTAGAAGAAAGTTTTTCCTAAATCTATCATTTAAATATACTTTTTAGTCATTTATAGCCTTTATTTCATTTTTTGCCAAAAAGTCTACCTAAACAATAGATTTTGGAAAAAAAAATTTCTGCAAAGTTGTTCAAAATGATGTTTTCTGGTGGACCAAGAGATCGGTTTTTGCAAAAACCTTTTATATTTTTCATGAAATCTTAAAAACCAAAAGAAAAGGAGTGCGCTTATAAGAATGGAGGGTTGCAATAGCCGTTCCCAAACACTACTGCTTTTACAAACCTCACGTTGCACGGGTTATAAACTAGTTTGAGAATATTGTTTAGACTGGCCCAATCCAGACTACCTCAATAAATAGGTTTTGGCACCATTCTGCCCAACCAGGCCCAACATTTCTCTGCTTAAAAAGAAAAAAAAAAAAGTTTAATGATTGCTTTGCATTACTGTGATTAATATTTAAATCTATAAAAAGATTAAAAACCATGCCTAATTTCTTGCAACAATTTTGGGAAGAACAATTGCCAGAGCATTTTTGATTGTTTCCTTGGTCATTAAAAGACATTATTATTATTTATTTGTTTGGGTGAGAGGATATTTTTTATTGCAACACTGTGAAAGCAATCAAAGACCTCTGGAACTAATAGAAGTTTGGGCCTGAACTTAAAAGGGAAAAGGGAAAAGGGAAAAGGGAAAAGGGAAACTAATAGGATTAAAATTGGACCGACCTAGAACTAAGCGTGACAGAGTGGGGGAGTGCCACCACCCTTGGTGGTCGGACCAACCGGCAACCCTCACTGAATTGGGCCGAATGCTGCAAGTGCCCACTCCTGGTTTGGTGTTATCAGTCCTTGGGCTAGACCCACTTTAATTTTGATGATCGAAATCTCAAATCCAAGCCCACCAAGAGCCCACTCCTACCCTGTATGCATCATGTATGCAACACTTTCTTTGCATTTCATACTAGGTACTGGGTTGATGGAGAAATGCTTGAATGTGTTGGAGGGAACTTCCCGGACATGATCATGAAACACACTCCATGGGTCCTTGCACACTATAGCAGCCATTTTGGTGGGTTGAAACTGGCCCAACTCAAAACTAATATGGCCTATGAGTAAGCTTAGGACGAAAGTGTGAGACATAGGGTTTTAATTAGGCTTTGGCCTCTAATCCACTCCTTGCGCGATTTAATGTATTTATTTTTGGGAACTTTGGCCACAGTCCATATTATTGTGCTTGTACAGTTATAAGTTTATAAAAAAACTTATAAAACTTTAAGTTCACAGATATAGTCATAGATACAAATACCTTTCAATAAGTGTTAAAAGGAGACCTTATCTTCATTGTTTGTTCAGATCTAGTTATTCTTTTATCAAGTTTACTGATTAAACCAAACATACCTATATATATATATTCTCTTTTTTTTCTTCTCCTCCTCTTCATCCCAACTGAAAAATGATAATTACACATGGCATGTAACTATTTTAAAAGCACTATATTCTCTTAAATTTAAAATATTTCAATTCACTAATACCAAATTTAATTGTTTTATTCATAATGTAACTATTTAATGGCCTGAGTAGAAGGGGCTCTAGTCGCTTAAGTAAGAGGTCTCGGGTTCGAATCCTTGTGGATGAAGCAAACTTTCTTGGGAGAGGTCCCCGCTTCGGCGCTCGACCGTACCTTGGAGGATTAGTCTTGGACAAAGCCTGGGGACACCTTGGGAAACCAAAAAAAAAAAAAAAAAAATTTACTTCCAAAAGAATTAATTTTAATTTAAACTCTACTAAAAACAATTTAATTTAAAAATAGTTACATGTAACTATTTTAAAACAGCACAGTTAGTCAATGTAATTGTTTTTTTTTTTTTTTCCTAATTTTATAATCATCATGGGTCTTGTTTCAAAGCTTTCAACGGAATAAATTACAAAAATATAAATTTTATCAAAAACTAACGTATAAATTAAAAGTTTTCATTTTAATGTTTAAAAACAAAAAATAACAACTTAGAGGTAATATAAACTTTATGCAATTAACACCCTTATAAAACACTCACGTTTTACTTAAAATTAGACTTATGCTTATAAAGCACTCACGTTCACTAAAATTGTACTTTAGGCTAATTTTCCCTTTATGTTCCCTTTGGCTAACAGGGATATTTAGATCTTCTTTCATAGAGCTTCGTTCATTTTAGGTTAGAATAAATTTGGCTAAAAATTAGGTGGTAAATTTTGAGATTTTTTATTTTATTTTGACAATTGATAGATCCTACTCTTACTTCTAGGTATCAATGTTTCTACACAAGTTTAAACCTAATATCATCAACGTAATAAGTGAGGAGATTATTACTAAATTATCATGTCATCGGCACTTTGAGGTTTAGTAAGATTAGAAAAGGTTTTTTTCTTCTCTTTTGCCGACACGGGTATAGATATGGTCTGATTACGTCGATTATACATGAGTAATGCTAGTGTTTACTTCGCGCCAGTTTACATTTAAAATAAATTCGGCTAGTACTTAGTTTGAAGGAGTAAACCTGAAAGTGAGTTGGTCAAACCCTAGAAACGCTCGTCGACCCTTTAGATTTGGTAAACATTATGAAAGTGAAGGGCAAGCATCTCAACATTGAAAAATTACTTTTATCAAAATCTCGTACAAAAAGTAAAAATCCTCACCAAAGCCAAAGAAAAAAGGGGAAAAAGAAAAAATAAAGATGAAGTGAATTAAAAACAATGAGTAATAATTGGTCAAGTCATCTAAAATGATCGTGGCTAGCCCCTCAATGAGTCAAGGCTCCACTTTGGGCCAGTCCAATACAGACCCAATCAGGCCAGTTACCGTATTTACCGACACAAACATGAGGTGAAAAAGTCCTACCCGCCAAAGAAAGGTAAAAAAAAGAGATGAAGAGGATCTCATGTCACTTGATTTGATTCTGGTGGGACCATGTGGTAGTAAAGATTATCTTGAACTCGTGGATTTTCACGCATGAAATCTTTTGATAAATCATCACAATAATATAGGTGATTAGGTGAAAGCAAAAAAATCAACATCTAGGAAGAAGATCCTAATTTGAAGTAATGTGGGTCCTTTTTGCCCTTTTCTTGCTGCACCATTTCTTCTGAGTTTCACCCCCCGGGACCCCCATTTCTTTTTTCTTTCTTTTTTTTGGTTTAAAAAGTATATTTTAATGTATTGAAATTACTAATACGGTCCTATAACGACATGGCTTGGATCAACAAATTAATAATTTTGCGATAATAGTCTAGTAAATAGTACCATTCATGTCAAAAAGCTCTTCTAGAGTTTTAGAAATGGAATTTTGGTAATTTGCAATTTGGTCATTTTTCTTTCCCTTTTTCAAAATTTTTTTTAAAAAGGATTTTCAGACTTTCGTTGATGGGTCAAGGTGATTGAACCTCTGCGCGACTCAATGGGGGCATGAACAAATTAGGCAAGTCCTTGCGTTGGTGGATTCAAATTGGGCTTCTTTTGGACATCAAGCCCAATAGCATGACACCATGCCTTCTGATTTAGGGGAGATAAAGTTACCTGCTGCGCTGTGCAGGTGTTTCAGGTACAGAACAATGAGGAACGCTAATCTAGCCACCAAACCCAGCTGATCAGGATGAGACCTTAATTGTGGATCATCCTGTGGCATGGTCACCAGCTGATAGTCATCACACGGTGGCTCTTGACCCTGAAATGCATTTACTATTACCTTTCTTTTTTCATTTTTCTTTTCTGGGTATTTTGATTTTACGCAAGGACCCCTAGATGAGGATACATCTACCATACTTTACCATTCGCTCCTCATCAATACCCTAATAAAAGAAAAAGGAATAATCTTCGTTTTTCGATTATTTTGGTAAGAGAAAAAAAAAAAGAAAAACATGCTTAATATGTGAAGCAATAGGGGAAGCAAAGTTGGTCACGGGATGGTGGCGGCGTGCTCATTATTGAAAAAGTGTTTCATCGAGTTGGGAGTTGGATTTGCAAGTATGAAGAAAACTAATGGAGCGTGCAAAAGAAACAGTGAGATGATGAAGACGGGTAGGGTTGAACAAAAATGGATGGAGCGTGCCAAACAAACAGTGCTTTTTATTTATTTTATTTATTTATTTTGTAAGGTTGGTATCGGGCAGGAGTGCATTAGAAGGAACTTCAATTCAAACGTCCCTTCCCACCAAAGGGCATGTCTCAATGTGACTTTCTCACCAAATGAATGCCACTTCCCTCCTTTTATAGGACTTTACAATTGCCGCACATGGGTTTTTTTTTTTTTTTTTTTGATTGAATATTCTTAGCTTCAACCAATTGCAAATTATCATCATTCAAATCCTGCAATATATATCGATGGCGTAATGCCAATACCAATGTGTGGACATGCATGTTTGTAAAGTGAAATTAGTGGGAAATTTTCCTGAATTAATAATAGTTCAAGTGCAAGAAATATTTTTATTTTATGATAATAAGTGCAAGAAAATTTTGAATCAAAGAAACAGACAACATAATGCACGTTAAGAGAAATAATGGCAGACTCCATCATGTGACTATTTTGTAATGTTATTTATCTATTTTTTAAAAATATTGATGTTTGTCTTATAATTATTATTAATTTCACAAATATAATATTTTATTGATATAATGTAAGGGGCATTTCGTAATCTCCCTCAACAGCATACACCTAACAAGTTTTGTTTTGTTTGTTTGTTTGTTTCTGTTTTTTCCCTTCATTTTCTCCAACCCTTTTGAATTCATGTAATCAACCACATGATTCAGAGGTTTTATGTAATCTACCTTAGATACACAGATACACAAACCTATGTATATACATTTGCACCACAGGACAATCACTTGCAAGAATTTTCATCCGTGATAATCATCAATGGCAAAGCCAGGGGCCTTTTGAAACACATGTCACCATTGGCTTCAAAATTTTATTTTTTTTGGGATAAGTTACCATTGGATGATCATTACTAAGATAATGCTAAAAAAAGAAAGAAAGTAGTCATTTTGAAGCATATATACAATCTATTTGTAATAAGTTGAGACAAAACTCTTTTTTTTTGGTATTACATTAGAAAATGATTACCAAAAAATAATTTGTTTAAAAAAAAATTTAAAGCTTTCTATTCCCACTTTGTAGAATCATAGCATGGTGTCCTCATTGGAGATAACTCTTTGCTCCGTCCCTAACAATCATTGATCATGGTTGTCGTGCATGTTTAATTATAATAATAATAATAATAATAATAATAATAATAAAAGAGTTGAAAAAAATGAATGGAAAAAACAAAAGCAATTATCTTTAATTGTATGTATGTATATGTGTGTACAGAATATAGACCCCAGAATATGAAAGTAGGAATTTGAAATGATCGAGTCAAAGGACTTCAATCACAAGGTGGCCCAGAAATTAAAAAGACCATGCGCATCATATATATGGACAAGGAATGTGAAGGCCGCGTAAATGGTCGACCAAGATCGAAGTGAGAAAAAAACCTCATGCAAAATTGCAAATGTCTCCTCCAGGCTGCCCATTTCCCACTCGTACAGGCAGCACTATATAGTGTATATGCAGATGAAGAGCACTGAGGACCCCATGAGACTTGTCTGTGGGAACAACATCTTTTTGTTAGGGACTCGCCAACTTACCCACGAAAAATCTAGGATGGTCGATCATGGCTCACTAGTCGAAGTAAACCAATTAAGATGTATTAATTATGTAGTGATTTGAAGTCGAAGTGGGTCATGGATGGTGAGCAATTAAACTCAAGACATTTGCACTTCTTTGAACGTGAGTCTCAAAAATCATTCCACACCTAGATTGTTTTTTAATTTTTAGGGGGATGGGGTGGTGGATGCTAGGCCGTCGGGGTTTTGGGTTGAGTCTCGTTTGGTTCATAGCTATCTTATCAGTTAACACTTAGGACTGAACATGAGCTTGACTAATGACAACCTAGGAAAAAAGAATAAATTTTCAGAGACATGAGTCCCAAAAATTACTGGTTTACACTTTAGATTTGGATGTTCCTCAACTAGGAGTGGCACTTGCATTAGTCCTAAGTGACATTTCAGAGGCATCCCACATGACCTCGAGAGTTCTGAGGCACTTGTGGTAGCCGTAACCCTAACAGACCCAAACCCAAAACCCTCAGCACCCCCCGAACAAACACCCCCACCCAACCCCCAAAAAAAAATTTAAAAAGAAAAAAATTTATGGCAGAATGGTTCCTTCTAGAAGTAGGAGTCTTGTCTTATTCCTCCTCTTAAAGCAATCACTCCTCGGCTGCTAGCATCTATTTGTTTGTATGTGTAGTTTGGGCTGAGAAACCACGCATAATTACAACTGCCTTTTAATTGACCAAGAAAAATCCATGACTATAGTTGGCTCCCCAATGAAGACTAGTATTTTAATTAATGAGTGGCCCATCCCTAGCCCTTGGGAAATTTCCTAGAATACCGTATAATTTATTTATTTATTTTTAAAAAGGGCATGATTGTTAAGGAGGCAGAAAACTTGGTCATGCTTAAAATCTTGGTGTGGGCCCAATACCAAGATCTAATGAAATCTCAATTTGATTTTGGATGACCTTATTAAGGTTAAGTTTGGGGTCAAGAAGATCCTGATTTTTGGTGAGATGGGTCCCACCTCTTGCTTCTTAAGTCAAATTGGCCAAACATGGTTAAGACATCTTTAACAGGTATAAGGTCAATCTAAGTAATAGAAATTGATGGCCAACAAACGCGCTTTGCTTTTGTACAAAAGTTTAGATTTCATAAAAAAGATCATGGGATGGAGGATTTGGCTCCCTCTAGATTGACTAACCACCAGGCTTCTCATTTAAGCCTTTAAAATCTTACTAAGCATGAACAAGGATTCCAAATTCTAGGCCAACTGTCTAATGGGTTTAATAAGTAATTCTATTGTATCAAAAATTAAGTGCCTAGATGCCTAAATAGGAAATTAAACAATTGTATTGTATTTTCCAAAGTATTGAATTCACAATTCTGTCACCTTAAACGAGACTACTGAAAAATATTGAAGTCATCATTATAATTAATGTTACAAGACCAAATTTTATAAATTCTTGAAATGCCACAATTTTGAATTTCTACTCTCATTTGTATGATAGCCATAGATTTGTTATTTCAATATTTTGCAAAATACATTGTAAATGTTTAATTTTTTTTTTTGGCAAACCTCATTCATGATTAATACCATCAAATTGACTCTTCTTTGTACAGTGGTCCACTCTAGGGAGTCATTTGAGGATTGGTTTTGATTTTCAGTTTTCTGCAAATATAGCAAGATTTAGTGTTAAGTGAAAAACATGGATTTGGATTTTGTGTAGTTACTGCATAGTGCAGTAAACGTAGGATCGATGACACATAGGCAAGGAGAAGAAATAAAGGGCTATTAGGGGCGTTGGGTGTCAAATGCATCTCTCAAATTTCAATCCTCTATATCTCCTTTTTGCCACATGTCATCGATCCTACGTTTACTGTACCATGCAGTAACTGCACCAAATCCAAATTCGAAAAACATTGATAAGTAAGTCGTCTCTAGAGAAAATGAGTAGTTATAATGGAAAATCTTGAACAATGAGACTCCGAGTTTCTGCCTATTGTTTGTTTGTAGAGTTATTTATCTCACAACAAGGTTTTAATAAGAACTTAAGAAGCATCAAAAATGAAAATTATAAAAGATACACTGACGTTTTTTATAGCTCATAAGGTAAAAATAGATTTGTACTTAATAGAAAAATTGAATCTCTTGTATTTTGAATTTAAAAAAGAATGGTGAATACCAGTTTAGTCAATCAATGATGCTAATAAGGGTATGAAGAGCTTCAGCCCAACTAACTACTTAAATGTAAATATCCATTTTGCATCAATTAACACCTAGGATAAATTCAATTAATAGCTAAACCCTGAGAAAAGTGGAAAGTAAGATGTTAGACATTTCATTCTCAAGGCATGTATAATTCATTCGAACTATTAGTTTATTCCTTGAGATTATTTGGTGATGAATATACATATATAATAACATTTCATTTTTAATTTCTCTAAAAGGGAATATCTGAACACAAAGTAGTATAAAAAAAAATACTATTGATTGCTAAATATTTTTCTTAATTTTTTTTCCTAATGAGAGGCTTATTGATGTGGCGCGCATTTAGAAAATACCAAAAAGTTCATATATTGATGTGATAGTATCCACATTACTAGGGAAAAGAATTAAGGATAAAAATTAATGACCAATAGCTACTACTCAGAGAACCCCATCTCAGGCTTGGACTATTGTTCCACATCAGGTAGGCAGATTGTTAAAAATAGTTTAAAGGCAAGGTTCCACACCTGTAGAAGTCATCTAGAATTTTACAGTATGACGTGCCTATCAATCTTATTTGCTAATTCACCACCTCTATTTAATTATGTTGATACATGGTCCTATGATTTTCTCCCAGTCCACAACTTACACATAGCAACAAGGGGAAGAAGAAGAAGAAGAAGAAGAAGAAGAAGAAAGAAAAGAGAGAGTTATAGAAAATTAAAATACATATTTTTTACTCCCAAGCTTGGTAAAAGAGGTAAAAACCTAATTTCTCATGTTGCAGTAAGTCGGGTTGGTTGGATCATCGAACATGCCAATTAAACATAGCCAAGAAAACCTAAACAATGCCCTAAAATTTGGTGCATGTACATAAGGACCCAATCAAGAACCTCTTTGATTCCGGCTGAAATTAGGCAGTTCATGGACACATGCAACTTTTTATTTTATTTTTTTGGTCGTGGGACACATGCAACTATATTTCATATTTTTTGTACCACACATGAATACATATGAACCCTGTAGATGAATAGGAGTACTTTTTTTTTCTCTCATTTTTAAAAGAACACCTCATATTACGACAGTCTCACTAGATGACGAGTCTTGGGATTCACTATGAATGCCACGTCTAAGGCTGCTGCCAGCAGAGTTCAAGCGCCCCCTCTTCTCATGGACTCCCTCGTTTCTACATTTAATTTGGGCACATAATTTGAGAGACTAAGACACATGTCATGTTACTAAACTTTTTATGTTAGAAATCGTGCCAACTAAAAATTCAAAAAAATTCAAAAAATAAATCAAAAAATAAAAATAAAAATAAAAATGCAAGAGTAAACCCATAAGCATGGGTCAATGTTTAGGGAAAAAAAATTTCAAACACACACTGATAGATAAGACTAAATATTAAATTTCGATTGATGTGTGAGCAAATCACATGACATATTTGTCTTTTGGAACCCTTAAAAGCTAAAACTTTGTGTAAATGTAAAGTGTGTGTCTTATAATTTGTACAAAATTCATGAAAATAAAATATGAACTCATCTTGGACACCTTAAAGAAAAAAACACAATTTTTTTTGTCCAACAAGGATTTCCAAACCTCTATTCTGACTAATCTCTAACACAAATAAAGAAAAAAAACATTTAAAATAAATTGACAGATGACTAATGAAAAATTAACTCAAAATCTTCTTTTGTTTCTTCAAAAAAAAAAAACAAAAAAAACTCAAAACCTTCCACTCCTTTGTTACTCTTCCATAGTGCAAGGTCCAATCTATCTATATAATCTATATAATATATATATATATAAAACGGAGGATAATTGCCTGTTTTAATGCCACATGAAAATTTTGCGTTTTTTTTTTTCCGGCTTGATTTGTTCCTCTCTGTGTCTCCTCCCTCTCAATTTCTCTACACTCTTCTAAACCTAGCACTTCAAATTCAAAGCAGGGTCACCAATGGCGATCATCTTCCTCAGTCAAACCGCCTTCTCCAGCGAAGATTGCCAGTAACGAACCTAAGAAAACTATTTGACGAACCATAAACGATCCAATTAAACTTAGCAAACTTATAAACTCACTCTCTTTTTCCTCCTCTTTTTCTCAGTGAAAATCTCTCCCCCCCCCCCCCTTTTTCTCAAAATTTTTTTTTTAATCTTCAACTGTTCTGTTTAGATCCAACCATGGCCGCCATGGTCTACAATTGTTCTTTTCCTTTTTTTTTCCTCTTTGCAAAACCCTTTATTTTTTATTTTATTTTTCAGAGGCATGGTGTCTATGCCGTACCATAAAAAGAATTGTGTACAACCCAACTCCTATTTGTTCAATCTTGCCCGGAATTTTAGCCATCATCCTCAAATCAAACATCTCCATCACCACCACTCACTCGCCACCGACTTCGCAGTTAAAAGAAAGAAAAAAATTTCAAAACATATGAAATACAACATGAACTAGACCAAGCCGACGATTCGATGCTAGTAACCCGTGGGACTAATGTTCTACTTCTTTCCTATGAGTCGTTCCTCGATGTTCTATGGTATTTCCAAAAACAACTTTTTTTATTTTTTGGTGGAAAATAGAAATGCATTAACTTATATATGTTGCTACATATTGAATTTAAACATGTTTTTCTTTATTTTTCTTTATTTTTTTTTATATTAAGAGATTTCCAATGCTTTACACCTTCCTAATCATTTTAGGCACATGCAATTAGAGTGGTCTTGAGAAAAGAGTGGCGAGAGTTGAACTTAAGACTTCTTGCTTGACAAAAGACCCTAAGACCACTCAGTCCACCCCTCAAGGTAACCTATTTTTTTTTCTTACTCCATATAAAATCAACCTCAACATCTATGCGTTTCAATAATGTTGTGCATATATTACAAAATTATATTATCCTATTTCTTATTTAATTAATTTGATTACATATTTTAACATTAAGTTAATTTATGTGCTTTTAGAGTGCTGGGTAACTAAACTTATACTACTATGTAATTTTGACTCTTATAGCTAAATTCTGATTTCTTCGGTTAAAATGACATCACATGTAAAGTATATTTTTAAATTAGTTAAAAATCCAAATTATATTTTTTATTATATTAAAGGTCGTATTCCCGTGCATAGCACGGGTTGTTAACTAGTTGAATATAAACCTAGACACCTAATCCTCCTAGATTTGTTCTACACCTAGGCTTCAGTATCTATAAATTCTTACTAGAATTTAATTACCCATAAGTCATTGTAGATGATGGTGATACATTCTAAGGGTTCATGTGCAACATACGTTAGCCTCATAGGTCTGAACAGTCGGTCGTTTGAGAAGGGCAATTCATAGAATGAGAGACACGTGGCAGACAAAAGGTGGGACCCAGGCTCAAGTGTGAAAAAAATTGAACAGTCTGACCCCGTCAAGAAATTAAAAAGAAAAAAAAAGCTTTGTTGCTTTGGACACCCTCCGATGGGGACAGATCCGAGTATGGAGATTTGGAGCAGAAGGGAAATAGGGCCCACCAAAGATTTTATTTGAGAAGGGCCCACATAGATTTTCAAAATTTTCTCGTGGGTCCCTGGTCGATGGTCCCCCACAATCTTTATTTATTTCATGTCCCCCTCAGTATTATTACGAAAGATTGATTCCATTTCCATGCTGGTGCCGATATAGCATTCTACTGTGGTCCCTGTCCCTGTTCTTTTTTACTTTTCAGTACTCAAAATTTTCATTATTATGCCGGGGTTGAGTTTGCATGTTTTAGCCAAAACAGTTTTTTATCTTTCGAGGTGGGGGGTCCTTGGGTCTTAATTGGCCAATTGACTGGAATTATTTTATTTGACTCCTTCAACTTTGTGCAGCTCTCCCTATTCTTTTATTATTTATCTACATTTTTAAGCCAATTTTACAAGGTATATTAGAATGCCTAACTTCATTGATTTTTTAAAAATATTTTTTTACAAAATTTACAATTGAAATTTGACCACATTTCAATTTGGGTAGTTCGTTTAGTTTAAATCCAAGGGGTTGGTTTTTTTTTTTTTTGTCTGATTAATAGGTGAAATTGAAACTAATATTATCCGCTCCATAAAAATCACAAGTTACTATTAGACCAAGACAGCTATGATAAACCTAATTAAACGGACTACGTGCAATGAATTTTGACTAACACTATATGGATGTTTTGTGATTGATCAATATGGTAGGGTAGAAAGGAGTCCAAATGTTTATACATTTCTTAAGAGCCTTTTGGCAATATGATAAGTGGCAAACAACAAGTTTTTAATGCCTTTTTACTTTAGAATTTAATATATGTAGTCAATGCATTTACATGAAAAGGGCATTGTCACATATTTTGATACTTGGGATTGTTTGCCCACTTTTAAGATGTGCATTGAGTACTTTGTCGAAGACATCGTGATGTGGAGTATTTTGATTTGTTGATTGCAATGATTTTCTATCGATCAAATGCTCCCATTTGATTAATTCCTTTAATTTAAAGGTTTTAAAATTAAAAAAGATTAGTTAATATGCACTTTTCATTCATTGAATAAGTTGATTACTTGATGCTTTCATGCAGAATGGGATTAAACAATTAGACCTAACGCTCTCATTCAATGGTTGATATCTGAGACCCTAATAAGCCCTTAAGGTACAAAATGGATAGCATATATACATCCCCCTTTCCATAACCCATCCCCCCAATAAACATAGCCATCATTCTAATGTCGTATGCTTAAATCCATGATTTCTCTCCTACAAGTGTAGAGCACTAATCACTAGGCCAAGAGGCCTTGGTTAAGTCTATCTATTCAGTGATATATAGTACTCCATATCATCCGGGCAATAGGTTAAGCCTTTAAAGATTTTTTTTTTTTTTTTTTTTTTTTTTGTGTGTGTTGGGGGGGGGGAGTGTTTCAATTTCTAGTTGTATAAAGTCCTAATAATGAAATTAAATTTAGGAGAATTATAGACTGATCAATAATTAGAGGTAATAGTCATTTTAGTTAAGTTAGTAGTCATTTACTAAGAAGTTAGTTGTAATATATATTGCGTTGTAATTATTTAGCCATAGCCTCATAATTGCTAATTCTTGAATACCCCAATATTTCAAGAAAATAAGTATAAACCTTTCCCAACAAGTGGAAGCATATGATGGGAGAACAGTATGAGTTGGTTGGATCATGCATATTGCATCACCCGGTTTTACTGTTAAGGCATGCAAAGTCCCATTTGAATTTTATATACAAAAATAAAAGCGAAAAGGTCACTATTATAAATAAATTATAAAAACAGTTTAATTAGTTAACCACTTTTCAAAGTCTTCTATCCAATCCACCCAAAATCAACTCCTGATTATCAAAAGACAAAATGGGAACAAAGATCTCCGGATTTTCTTTGCTAATCAATCCAAATCCCAAACCAACCCGCAAAAAAAAATTTTAAAAAAAAAAAATAGAGAGAGAGAGAGAGAGGACCCCACAGAGGAAAGAGAGAGAGAGGATGGCATCAGTTGTTGTACCAACGCGGTGTAGGAGAATCTAGGAGAGATCACACACCGCCATAAAACTAAAACAAAAAATGGAAAAAAAAAAAAAAAAAAAAAAAAGCACCCAACATTTGCTGCAACCCCATGTTGCTTCTCACCTACTTAATAAAACCTACGGAAGCCACAACCACCAAGCACCCTGCACAGTGCATAACTCTCTCTCTCCCTCTCTCTCTAAAGTAGGAGTACTATATATACTGCATGATGCAGAGAACAATCAAAACTGATCATATGAACGGCAACTGTAAATCAGAAAAGGGTCTTGATTCTCTCTTACTTCACCCAATGGAATTGAAAACTGAAGTTGCAGACACCCAACAACAACAACAACAGCATTTTCATGTGTTAGCAGTAGATGACAGTCTTATTGACAGGAAGCTCTTAGAGAAGCTGCTCAAAGTTTCTTCATACCAAGGTAACCTTCAACTTAATTGAAGAGCACATTTCTTCATTTTAGATATACAATTCACTGTTTTTTTTTTTTTTTTTTTGAATAAAATTTATTTCATGGATATAATTTCGTGTTTTTTTTTTAAAAAAAAATATCTGGGTGCTGGATTCGACCTACGCATATTCATTTGTTTAATTCGGGTTTTGTTGTTGCAGTGACTTGTGTGGATTCTGTCGATAAGGCTTTGGAATATCTGGGTCTGCTTGATAACCTAAACACTGATTCCACTGCTTCTTCTTCTTCTTTATCCCACTCACCCAAACAAGAGGTGAGACAGCTTTCTTCTCAATTTCATCTCTCTCTCTCTCTCTCTCTCTCTCTATATATATATATGTGTGTGTGTGTGTGTGTGTTGGGGGGTAGGGGGTGTGTGGGTGGTTGGGGGATGGGTAATCTGATTTGATGATGGAAAACATGTGCGTGTGCAATAAGAAACCAAAATCCCCTAGGGAAAATATAACTTATTTACAGTCGATCTGCTACAAAGAAGATTGGATAAATATCCATAGAGTCCGAATAACATGATGGACACGCTTATACGGAGACATTTGTTTGATATATGTGTGTAAATCAAGTATTTTCCATACATATATATATATATATATATATATATAAAACCTCCCTCCAATTTTTTTCCTTTTTTAAAAATGTAATTAACTCGGGCCGTTTCAAGTTTTCGTAGAATTTTGAGAACAGCTACTTCATTCTAAAAATGCTGCTCCATGGATCCTTTGAAATTTATTTATTTTTTAATTCCAATGTGTTTTCCTTTTCTAAAAATTTTCACGCACGATCAATATTTCATTGACAGGATGCCCAAGACTTCTAATATAAGAAATTTAGGATGTAATTAATCATACTTTTAATCCATCATAAATTTGCAAGAATCATGTATTTATAGTGGGCTAGCGTGCGTAATTAAAGAGCTTTTACCATGACCCAAAAAATCTGCCTAGGATTATTCACATTTTCAAAATGCAAAAGAATACCACAATAAAGGGGGCACCTTTATATGTTTAATTACTTCCGAACTTTTTCCTTTTAACTGCACATATATGACACACATCTTTGAGCTCATAAGCCTAACCCCATTGCAAGCATTGGGCCTTGTTAGAAATTTAAGGACTATAGGACAGCCTATGGTAAGAATCAGCACATGATAAGATAAAAAGGGGCACAGTCCTCACAGTTTTCTTTTCTATATATGGGATTTTCCTCCAGTTATCGTTTGATTATTATATATATATACCAAATTGAACACTCATTTTACATAATTTTATGTTCTTGCAAAAAATAAAAATTTCAGTCTCTCTCTCTTTTTTTTTTTTCTTTTTCTTTTTTCCTTTGATTTCATTTTTTGTTTACCAATTTAGCTCTAATGTAGTATATTTTTGAAATTCTTATTCAAATCAGATGCAGGGATTGAAAGTCAACATGATCATGACAGACTATTGCATGCCAGGAATGAACGGCTATGATTTGCTAAAACGAGTCAAGGTCCACCCACCTCCACCATCTCTTTTTCCTGGATCTCTACAATTATTATGCATCATCAAGTCTGAAAGCACACTAGACCCGTTTCCAAAATTGGGTCGCGTTTTGGAAGTCCAAAGGCATTATTAATTTTATTAGTCAAAAAACATAAGAAAATACTTTCAAAATACTAAATTTTTTTGGGCCCTCTTTTTTTTTATTTTTTTATTTTTAATTTATTTTCTTTGAATATTAATGAGATTGCTTTCGCATGCAGGGATCTTCCTGGAAGGATGTACCCGTTGTGGTTATGTCTTCAGAGAATGTACCTTCCAGAATCAGCATGTAAGCTTCAGATTTTGTATGCAATTACCAATTTTCATTTTCCTTTAATTTAAAAAAAAATAAAAACACCAAAAAAAAAAAAAAAAAAAAAAGAGGAAGAAAGAATGGTGTTCATTACAATGTACTTAACATCCTTTATGCTATGTTTGGCATAAGGAATTTAAAAGTGGAATTTGTTTTTGAGGTGGAATTTGTAAAAATTTTATGAGAATTTTGTCCATCTCATCCTTATAAAAATTTTACAAATTCCATCTCAAAAGCAAATTCCACTTATAAATTTCTTATCCAAACATAGCGTTCGTTAGTCTTTTTGGAGACATCTAAAAAAATTAGAAGGATGCAGAAAACATTAGCATGGATCGACTAACGTCCTTAATTTAAATGTAAATATTTGTTCGAAATGAACAGGTGTTTGGAAGGAGGAGCAGAAGAGTTCCTGCTGAAGCCAGTTCAGTTATCTGATTTGGAGAAGCTCCAATCTCATCTTCTGAAATCTCTTAGCCATTCTTGTAAAAATATCAGCGACGATGACGGCGATTTTGACAACAGTGATCATGAGGACGAACCCGACAACAGCAATAACAATAATGCTAGTAAGAGAAAGGCAATGTCACCAGAGACCTCAGAGAGAAGACACAAAATTAAAGGATTAGCTGTGGTATAAATTAATTAATATATAGTATATATATATATATATATATTTTTGGGTGGTTGATGATAATTTTCGAGTCCGTGGCTTACAATCTTATGTATTTACTTGACGTACTAACGCTGATATCAAATAGTATGGTTTTTTTTCCTTTTTTCGTTTTTTTCTGTGAGCATAGTATTTACCTTCACATGTGTCGAGTTATACGTAAAATTAAGAAAATTTTGATATGGCTTTACTAAAATGAGTCATTAATTAGAATGTAGTAAAAGAAATGTCCCATGCATAGCCAAAATTTCCAGGGTGTTTGGTTGCAGTTACAAATCTATAGCTAGTTTGGACTTTGGATGGTAAATTAATGGACAAGAAATTTTGCATGGTGAATTGTATCGCTTAGTTGGAGCAAATTGCTTGGGCCTATTTTGGTATGCAAAGCCAATGTGAATTTCCTTCTCAAAAAATAAAAATGAAAAAAAAAAAAACCTTGTACGCTGTACGTTGGATGGACTTACCGCATTGGTGGTCTTTATTAATTATCAGATAATATTTAGCTTATTTAATTTTATTTTATTATTACAACAAGAGGGATTTGATTATATTTGGCTATTAACTAATAATGAGTTAAGGACTAAGGATAAACCTCCTTTTAACCAATGTTGTGTCGAATTCTAAGCCCGCAACATATAGGTCAGCAAGGTGCTTACTTGACCCTTCAATTTCATCAATAAAACCCCGCTCAATAATAATAATAATAATACGGAGTAATCAAAATACTCGATAGAAGAAGAGGACACATAATGAGCTCCGAAGTGGATACATCCCAATCCAGAGATTCCTTCTTGCCAGTCGATAACTGAGTACTATCGTTATTTATTGCAAGTTGTGCCACACAATCCATTTGTGGAATAGAAAGAAAAAATTTGAAGAGAAACAAAAAATGGAGCAACAGTCTTCCTTTTAGCTATTCCAAGCCAAAAAACAAATTCCCCCCCCCCCCCCCCTTCTTTTTTTTTAATGAAAAAAAAAAAGAAAAAAGAAAATCCAACTCAATTAACTGAGTCAAGAAGGTTGATCTGGTCAGTGTCCTGATCAACTCATCCGGGTTGAGTATCTACAAAAGAATATTTGAAAAGGGTGGATGATGCACACTCAAAGGCTGTGACTCCTGTGAGTGACACATACGAGGCTGAGAAGTGATAACACTCAAACCTCTGAATGATATTCTGTCCCCAACGGCCAGACAACAATACTAGAAAATTTTAAGATCAATAAAGTTCAGTTCCCACGGCTTTTTGAGTAGTAGGAAAAAACGAATCCATGCTAAACTTAAAATTAAAAAAGGCGTCTTGTGATAATTTCTGCCAGAACAACCAAAGCAGCTCTCGAATTATTTACACTAACTGGAGTATTCAAGCATTATTATCTAGGAAATATAATAAACTTTGATAGTCCATTTTATGGGGAAATTTTATATAAAAGAATTTTCTAGATTTGTCCAAAAATAATTTTACGTCGAGCTCTCCAAGTCTCCAGGAACATAAAAGAAATCCAATAAATTTCCCCACAGATAAATGGTTTATATATAATTAACTCAACACATGTACAAAATGTGAACATGGCTTCTTTCATTACGCTTTCTTTCAGAAGCAGATGCTCCCTGGAATACAAATTTCATACATCCCATGCCAATATGCCCCAACACAAACATGAGAAATAAGAAACCATTCCATAATATATTTCTTAATATAAGTACCTGAAAGTAGCCTGAAAAATAATATTACATTATATCTCGCACGCGCTACTACGTACAGATGTTTTAACTTAAAATTATCTTCTCGGAAATTGAAGTTTGCCAAAGGTTTCTACAGCCACAAAACTGTAACACTGTATACCATATCATGCTATCGCCAAAACTGAAAACTACTGCAGGCTACAAAACGAGCAAAGAACCTACCATTTTATTCGGGTTAAAAGGGACTTTGTGAGTAGTAAAGAGGAAAGATGAAAGAGGTGCTGGAGTAGGGAAGACTGGGCATTGCTTTCTCGCCACAATTGCAAAGTATAATAGCCGCCGAAAAAGGCATTCTGTTGGCACCGTTGCATCTTCTTCAGAGATATGGGTGCCCCTTCCTGCATTAGAGAAAAATCCATGAATTTCAATGTCACAGGACACAACATGCATAATAAATGAAAAAAGAATGAAGTTATCTGAACGACACAGTGCCCCTGTTTTGTACAATGGAAATCTTTCCTTGGAAATTTCAAACACTAGCAGCAACTACAGTTGCTTCTATTGGAGCTAGACAGCAACTGAAGGACACCTGCTAAGCTTTTAGCAACATTTTCAGAACTTTCTCCAAGGCCCCTATCGCGGCCATCAGGACTCAACTTACTTAAAGGGGACACCAACTGAAACGAAAGTTCTCCTGTATGGAAATGTCTTCTGTTGAAAGAAATATAAGGCAAGGAAATCTAGAAGCCCCAAGATTGTATAGAGAGATCACCCAAAACCCATAGTTGCACCAGGCCATGGCAGTCAAATAGTCAATGCATTGCCACTGACATTTCTTTTGAGACAGGTGAACCAAAACGAATCATAGTTTCTAAAGCTTGTTATGTTTACAAATTTAGGCCAACCTTGAGGTGCCAATTCAAAGTAATTTTCAACTGAGACATATCACACCTCTTGAAACTCGCCGTACTTTAGGATGTTAAAAAAACTCAAAGGTGCAAATTCAGACGTTCCAACTGACACATCATACCTTGAAATTCACCTTACTTCTTATCATGGAAAATACAATAAAACAAAATAAAATAAAATTTTCAATTCATCTAGATAACAGTTCAAAACTCACTTAAATCATAATCTTAAGGTTAATTTCACTTCGCATACTGTACACAACAAAACCAAGCTGGGAAACAAGGTGTCAAGAGTGAAGACTAAGTTTCATATATAACACGTTGCTAGCCTTTGATGTGGATTTTCTGACCAGAGAGAAAATCTAAGTAATCACTACCATTGGCATGGTGATTTCACAATCCTGCACTTTCACAAACTACAAATGGAAGCACATCAGCAAAAAATCTTTAAGAGGAAAACAATTTCACTCTAATAATATTATGGCGTACATTGTGGACAATTTATACAGTTCTTTTTTTTTCCCCCCATCCTTGAGTTGTCAATCAATTGCTATGAACCATAAAAAATGGGCATTTGCTCAGAATTATGTCACGCCATGTTAAGACATCTAAAACTATGCCTTTAATTGACATAAAAATGTAAACAGCGACATTCACCTTTATTACAGCTCATCTTTCTCTGAATCTTGATGGGTGGTTTTATCCCGATTCTTCTGAATGAAATCAATGATATCTTCTTTAGTCCTGCCCCCATCATACTGCGACAGGTTTCCACTCGCTGACTTGAAGTAAAGAGTTGGGTAACCTTTGACATCAAAAGTATCACTTGGGATATCATTTGCAGTTGCATCCTAGAAAGTGACAGAGGTTAAGAGTCAGCAGCAAAATTACATTTAGACAACAAAATTACAAATGGACAGAATATAAGAGGCAATATCTTATTGAACTTGAGTGGATAATAAATCTCACAAGTTTAGCAATGATAACATCAGCATCACTTTCAAATGAGACAGCAACTTCATCCAATATTGGCGCCAATTTTTTGCAATGTCCACACCAAGGAGCATAAAACTCTAACAGAACTGCAGAATGAAACATGTCAAAGATATTATGCAAAAGATTTGTGACCAAACAAATTCATCTAAGAGGAATTATATAGGAAAGTTTCATCTCACAGGAATATAAAGGAAAGTTATTTGGGTCAAGGAAGCATAAAACCCGCCCAATCAGCCCAAAAAATTCAGTCTGGGCATTGTGAGAGCTTACGCTGAGCCAAGCTTCATCAACTTATAAAGCATGAACTTAAGTTTGGGCTAAGTAGCTTAACTTAGCCTGAAGTAAACTGCTATTCATATATAGTTTATGTAAAATATTCAAAAGTAAATATATACATATGTTAGTGTAGTATTTTCGGTTGGTGACACATGTCTGTAACTTCAAGGACACAGGCTCAAGCCAACGCAGATCATCTAAAACAATAAGAATGTTTGTGTTTGCTTTTCAGACAGGGCCCAAACTCTGCCCTCAGCTCAATCGCTGAAACATTCTGGACTTGGGCTAAGGTAGGTGAGTTGAGAAGGCAGAACCAAGCTTGGGATGAGTGCTTCATTTTAGGTCTAAGCACAGACTGACCTCCGTTCTGGCTCAGCTTGGCCTAATTCACAGTTTTACCAAAGAAAAGTAAAAAAAAAAAAATTGGAATATCGAGGGCATTAAATTTTTAAGTTTTTTTAATTGGAATTAAAAATAAAAAAAATCTTATAAGCTGCAGATTAAAACATTGTGCATCCCAGACATACACACACGTGTGCACAACACTTGAGGGCCTCCACCAGGAGTTGATGTAGATAACCCTTTCTTTTAAATGAAGAAAAAAAAGCATGAATATCTTACATACAATCAAATTAAAAGAGAGATATACGAAAGAATACAATTATAAAAAAATATACCAAAATCATACTATATATTCAAGGCTCTATTACATCACACTATGTTGAAACAATGACACATCCAGTCCCAAGCTGTTAGTTTAACATAGTGATACTGAATACTACCCCTTTTTTTTCGCTCAGAAAAAGAAACAACGTTTAAGCTTCATAAAGTCATTGTGAGAATCTCTCTATCTCACACACACACACACACAAATGAAGGGTAAGACGCTGTATTTTTTTTTTCTTCCCAAAAAAATAAATAAATAAATAAAGAAGAATAAGTCTAGAAGATTACAATAATCCTCTTTTATGCAAAAAATAAAATTAAATAAAATAAAATAAAATATCTAAAGAAATTATAACTCCAAAGTGTAGATGAAGAGAGAAAAAAGAGGGTGGGGGTTTTGGGGGGGGGGGGGGGGGAGCAATTCTAAAAACCGTAAAGACAACTAAGAGAGCACACAAACCAATCTTAACATACAACTATAGTAAAGATAAAATTAATAATATGTTGAATGAATTTAAGGGATAAAATATTAACATACCATTTTTTCCAGAGTTGAAAACTACGTCCTGAAGGCTGTCAGCAACCACCACCTTCACAGGCTCATTGTTAACTTCAGGAATAGGTTCAGACTTTCTGAATGGTAGTATGTTGCCATCCTGCAGTCATGAACTTTAGTTAGAAATGTCCCAATGGATAACCTCGAAAATATAAAAAGAGAAAAAAACATCATGAAGATCATTTCAGTAAATTAAAAAGACAAGCAAAAATTCTCAAAAACAGAATCCAACTGGAATTGACATCATCATTATGGAACCATATTACTAAACATAAGAAGCATAAATGTCACCTTGTATTCCTTCACCCAAGGTGCAATATGATCAGGCTCCAAATTTGGTTTCAGATATTTCTGTCCATCACTATTCTGTATGACAATGAGAGGCACCTGGTCTTCTTTAAGTCCAAAATACTGTTTATTCCAAACAAAAAAAAGGGGCCATTCAACAAATCAATACATATATATATATATATATATATATATAGAGAGAGAGAGAGAGAGGTACAAATAAAGGTCCAGAAAACTGGAAAGAGACTCACCTGGAATGCACCTTGACTAGCCTCAAGGTCTCCGATCAGAAAGCTTATGCCCTTTCCTCTGTATTGCTCAGCAACATCATGATATTTTGATTTAAAATCATCATGCAGCTCACCACTGAAGTTCAAAAATAACATGGCCTACCCATTTCAAAGTATTTATTAATTTCAAAGATTCCACTGGGGAAAGAAAGTAATTAATAACAGGAAGATATTTCAAAAGATGTACTTAAGGAAAAATATTATCAAAGAACACGGTATACATTCACATTTCCAGAAACACATTGGTGTGATATCAAGATAAAGCATACAACTGTTTAAGGAAATGCTTACATGACTGTCCATCACTGCAAAAATCAATGACGAATGCCCTGACATGCAGACACATGTCCCTTAAAAAACATGGGCCCCACATATCGGACAAGTGTCTGTCATTGCAAAAACATTAACGAACTGTCATCCTAGCTAGACTCAATTGTTTCATAGGAGAATATGCACAATATAGTACTGCAAAACTAAGCACTAATTCCCAATAAAACAACAATCAGATAATTAATTGCACTACAACAGTTCCAAATAACAAACAAATTCCAACCATAACCAAATTGATTCAGGAGCAAAGAATCACAGAGCAAATTGAAATTGTGCTTTAAAACTAATATTACAGACACACGAAAAAAACATATCAGCAAATCCTTACTAACAAACAAATTCCAACCATAACCAAATTGATTCAGGAGCAAAGAATCACAGAGCAAATTGAAATTGTGATTTAAAACTAATATTACAGACACAGGAGAAAAACATATCAGCAAATCCTTACTGACATCAAAAGACCATAAGCAGGATTATTTATGATTATATAAATAAATAAATAAGATGCTACGAGCAACAATGATGGTAAATTCATAGAACACATAATTGATAGAACTTAATTATGGAATTCCCAGTTTCTATCGCATACAGAGTCAAATTTTATAAACAATAAAAATAAGGTTAAGAGTTATCATGTTTACCTTGGCATTGGGACTATTAAAAAATTTGAGAACAAAAGGGTGGTTGTTTGGGTCATTATTGAACGTGGTCACAATAGGCACACTAGATTCTTCAACAAACTTCTCTAGAGCATCCACATGAAAATCCTGCAATACATGATCACAATAAGATAGCTAGTGGGAAACTTAGTATCAGAAAATGGTAGAGATGATACAGAGTGAAGCCAACAAAGTCACTGTGATACCTGGAAATCAACAAATAATTCGTCAAATGGCTTGAACAACCTAATTGTGGGCCCAGTCACTGATGATTCCCCACGTGGAAGGAGTTTAGCATCCACAGTATGACCAAAGTCATAGTCAGAGCGCAATTTCGCAGCTAGAGCAGTGAAGTTCAGAAACTCCTCTCCAGAGAATTCTGGGAACACCCCAATCTGAATCGAAGTGCAAAAATGCTTTCAGAAACTAAAATCCTGGAACAAAATGGATGATAACAAAAAACAAAAGTAACCATAGAGCACTCACAACAACAATCTTCTTGTCAGCAATAAGACTACTAGCATCTTCCACAGATTTTATTTCAGTGGAAGGAGGACCACTTAGTTTCTTCAAATAAGCAACAATACCATCGGCTTCCCGAGGTCCTTTGTACTCTTCAACAGTCTTCCCTCCATTTCTCAGAATCTTAAGAGTGGGAAAACCCTTAATGTCAAATTCAGATGCAAGCTCCTTGTTGACATCCTCATTAGCATCAACTTTTGCTAGAACAACTGGAGGGTCATGACTACTCAATATAGACGCAGCTTTCTCAAACTGCAAATCCAAGAAAATATTTATTGCGGTCAGCTCAGGCATATACATGATCTTCAAATCTAAGATTAGAGATGAGAATATCCAATTACCTCAGGAGCAAGCTTCTTACAGTGGCCACACCTGTGACAGAAGATAAAGGATAACTATCAACATTAAGAATAGACACAAGATTGAAAGTTTCAATCAAAGGAAATTTCTTTTATCAAAATTTTAGTAAAAAGCTAAGAAGCACAGGCAAAGACACGGTAAGGACTCAACACAACAAATCCTCAAAATCTCAGGCTACAACTCGGCTGGGGCAAGGCATTAATAAAATGTTCATTTTTATACATATGATTATATTATATCACTTAACGTCACATATATTATTCAAAATGCATCCCTTGAATACCCTGATTGAATTGTTCAAAGAAGATAGGTAAAAACTAATATAACAACTAGAATTACATCCTACGATTTTATTAATGCAATGACACCACCTCCATGGAAGGGTCTATGCTTCTTAGATAAAAACTAATATAACAACTAGAATTACATTCATGAAATCGTAGACATAATCATCAATTGAGAAGCTCCCTTGAATGAATTGTCAGCATGGTTCACCAGATATTGATTTGCATTATTAATAAAAAAATAAAAACCTTTCTGATGCATCCCTGTTTGATCGGACAACATTGGCCATGACATGCCCAATAGGCTATGAATTAATTCAAATCAACACTAAAGGGAACTTTTGAGCAAACCCCATGAAGATATTATAATCACTATAATACTATATCAATTCAAGCTACTCCAATGGAGAATATGCAGCAAACCCTAGCCTTTCCAACCCCACTGGATAATAGTCCGCCCAAGTTAAAAGAGGACCCAAAACAAAACATCCATATTTCAGCTCTAATTCTTATAATTAAGAACCCATTCATCTGTTACATCAACAGGGCAAAATTGAAAAATACTGGCATGAACTACTAATTTGAACATCAAACTGTTAATAACTCTAACTAAAAAAGAAAATCTAATTTCATGTGTGTGTTTATATATATATATATATATATATATATATAAACTACACAAACTGTGCAAATCTGTAAATTCCCAATTTTCGCCCATCTCAATCGAAAATAGTTTCAGAATTAATTTTTTCCATAAAAAAGTTTTCGATTTTCATCTCGGATGAAGATATATAAGCGTGGAGCTTGGGGAAATTTTTATTTTCAGTTCGCTTTAGTAAAAAGTTCTCTCTTTTCAAGCTTGCAGTTAACCTTCTACATGGGAAAATGTCCCCTGTAAATAGCCGAAACAAACGAAACAACAGAAAAATCAACCAAATAAAGAGGGGAAAAAAACAGATCCCCAAAGACCAAACACATTTCGTTAGATTTGCTTGAATACGAACGATCAAAGAAAAGCTGAAATCAAATCACAGAAATTCAAGATGCGGAGTAGAATTGTACATACCAAGGGGCGTAGAACTCGACGACGATAAAGTTGTGCTTGCTAACAGTGTCGGAGAAGTTGGAGTGATCCAGTGTCAGTACGAACTCCTTCGATTCACCTTCCTCCGAAGAAGCCGAGATCTCTACGAGAGACGAAGCGAGAATAAGAGAGAGAACAAGCGGGAAGAACCAGAGCGAAACCCTAGACGCCATTATCACACCTCTGAATAGCTTCCAACTAATCTCGCTCTCTGGTTTTATTATGACGATATTTTCTCAGAGAAAATTATAGAGAGAAGAAGAGATTTTTATTGCGAGAGAGGGAGAGACAAACAGGGAAAGTACTCGTGAGCGATCCGGTGACAATCGTACTCGTAGGCGCTCGAGTATACCTAATTTAATATACTCGCTTTTTGTATGGAGATTGACTTACGTGTGAGTTTCCCATTCGTTTTGTTTTGTCACTGACCCCTGGTGGGTGGCGAGGTGTGGTCATTGAAAAACGAGTATGTATGCTTTTCTACTCTGGAGAGTTTGATTGATTCTTTTTAATTTAGGAAAAGTATGAAGGTACACGTGGAGTAACCAATGATATTGTGCCACGTCGGATAAGGTCAAGGTAGGCACAGTGTCTCGCGTGAGTTTCAAGTTGTTTTCTTAAGACGTGGTGGATTTTGGTTGGGTGTCTTCTCTTCTCGGTGAACCGTAATTACTTGGCAACACTCACACAAATTCCTCTCTCTCTCTCTCTCTATATATATATATATATATATTTAATATTATGAATTTCAGACAACAGATATTTCATACGGAGTATCTCTAAAAAAAAAAATAAAAAAAAATTTCTTCCTATTAAGGTATTTACATTTTTTGTTCAAGTAATTTCGTAGGAGGAACCACGGATTCAATGCTGAGTTCATCAGTATCGTTGAGTGAGGATTTTAATCTGAACCTTTCAAACCTTCATTTTACAGTGTTGAGCATTGAATCCATGCTCTTTCTTGGGAGCTAACGGTTGAGGTATTTACATCTTTTGATCAATTAATTTCCTAGGGACCATTAGACCATCGCCCACTCTTTGGTAACATTCAAAGTAAGTTTGGTTTAATGACTAATTTTAATTTATAAATATATTTACTAATACTAGTTAGTGCATACGTGTGTTGCACATGGACCATCTTAATTTGTAGTTGTTTTCATAAATTATAATAATTTTTGTAGCTCACTTCATAGAATGTATAATAATTTAAGAAAATACAATTTCTCAAGAAAAAATCACACACAAAATAAATAAATAAAAAGAGAGAGACAAAAAGAAATAACCCGTAAACAAGTAAAATTTTGGAAAACACTGCAACAATTAGAAATTGATAAAGATTAATATTAATTAAAATAAAAAGTTATGTTAAACATGTAATGAAAAGTAGTATTTTTAAATTAATACTTAATTTTTTATATTTTTTTATATTTTCTATTGTTTTGCTCCACATGATATTACTTCATTTTATACTCTCTATCTCTCTTATTTATCTTCTCCCCTTCTCACTTTTTCTTTTACTATTCAAAATCTAAACTCCACCTATTATCATGTCTCATTTTTCTTTTTCTCAACCATGCCAACCGTCATAACTAGTAACTATGACTTGTACACTTTGTAAAATTAAAAGAGAATAGTTTAAAAATAATATCAATAACTATTTACGTATCTTGTGTAATTGTGACAAATGTAAACTCATAAGGAATATAAGATTATGGTATGTGATTTTTTATAAAATATTATTTGTTTGTTTGTTTTTTTTTTTTTTTGTAGTGGTTTATTTAAATATTAATGATATATTATAATTTTAACAAGTAGTTCATGATCATTAGAATTTATAAACAATATATATTAAAAAGCTAATCAAAACTTGGAATGTAAAAATAGGGAAGAAATGTATAGGAATGAACAAAGGAAGAGAATTGGAGTGGAATAAAAAGATAAAGGACCATAAAAGTTTATAAACCTAATTAGAATTTAATAATAAAATAGCTAAATAATAGGACTCTTGTCTTTATGGATTTTACTAAGGATAAGGTTAAAAAGGTAATTAAGTTTAAAAATGAGGGTATAAAGGTTAATCAAAAGTTTTTCTGACATTTACCCTTTTATAGGTAGTATAGATATAGATAGTTATGGACATATGGTATCTATATGTCTACAATAAATATAAATTTGTGTTTGTGTGTTCATTTGTTTTTAAAATTAATTTTCACATATGGTAAAATATGAGCAGAGGTGAATAAGAGTTTCTTCTCATATAAAAGGGGTCAAATATTTTCCAATTTAAAAATAAAATAAGTAAATGGAAAAATTGGACCCAAAAATCTTTGACTTATTGATACATGCGCCGAAAATAATTGGTCCATCCCCTTGGGCGCATTAGCGCAGACTTGTTAAATAGCCTTAAGTCACTCATTCCTTTCATAAATGCCAATTAAAATTTCAAACGTAAGAATTGTAAAATAAACCACTCATTGACCAAATGCTTTCCAGTGGATCAAGTCATTGGGACTAGTCTAGTGATGAGAAAGAATGAGGTAAAATGTAAGAATAGAATAAGTTAGAAGTTCAAAATCTTCTCATTACACACAAAAAAAAAAGAAAAAAAAAAAGGGTTTTTTCCAATGGACCACTAAACCACAAACTCATGGGCTTTGTAAACCAGTGGCTGAGTTTACCTAAACTTGGCATTGAGATGTTTGTTCTATGAATCATGATCCTCTCTCCAACAGCAGTCACCATTGCACATCTACACCATGTGAAACCCATCATCTGATGGGCCAATATATGTCAACATGGATGGCTTAGGTTTAATTGGTTTCAGAAAGAATTTGAGTTTAAGATAATGTCATGTCAGTTCAGTTGTATCACAAAATACCAAAAAAAACAAACAAACAAACAAACAGAAAAAAAAAAAAAAACAAAATCTGCCGTATCCACTGAAACTCATATATGTATAAAAAGGTGACAACATGTATATGTCAAAATGTCAGCTTTGCCTTGAGATACGATCACCGTTTGTGTACAAATATTTTTTTCCCAGTAGACTTGTACACTGGCTAGACTTGTGGTGCCACAAACTAGTGTGGAGCGGATTCTATTTAGCAGGAAATAGCTATATCTATATAGCATTAAAATAGATCATACAAAATTTTGAAGTTTCTTCACTACAATTTATCTGAAATCCTTCTTTCCACATAGTACTTTCTTCAAAAACAACCCATACATCCACCTCACAACCAAGCAACCAATAAACGAATTTCTGTACAAAATCCTACCCTATCATCTACTCCAGGTTATTGTAGAACTAAATTTCAAGAAAACCAGTTGCAAAGCTACCTGTAGAGGATTCTCCGACCTTTCTGTCCAGTTCTTTTCTTCAGTAAAACCAACCATTCATTTCTCATGGAAGCAATTCTGCAATGCCCCGTTTTTCTCAACTTTGCTTTTTGTAATGCCTAAATTTCAACTGTATAATTCTCATTTTTTAACTGCCAAACTAACTTTTCTAGATGTCTATGATCTCATGGCCACTGCCGCTGTACATTTTGAAAGGAACCCAATTCACTGGTTTGAAGCTGAAATCAAATTTTACGTTCCCTATGAGCCTTCGCCATTTTCAAACCTGACTTGTTCATGGTATTTCAAAGCATCTGAAGTGAAATTCCCCAAAGCCTCAAAAATTGGAATCAAACCCGCTTGAATACTACTAGAAGCTGCATCATGAACTAGTTTAACGGCATCCTTGTGCCTGGATCTCTCTTCCTCTAGTCTCTTCTTCATAGAATCTAAATCCACCTTTAGATCATCAAGTGGTGAGACTCCACTTTCAGCTTTGTCTGACAACGCATCAGCGTTCCATCTTTCCCCTCTCCATGCGAAAGGTTCTGAGTCGTTTCTCAAAATCTTTTAATAGGTATTCCGCTTTGATCCTCTGACGTTGCTCCTCACCTTGCCTCTCCCATAACTGGTGCAGGCTTAAAGCAAAATCATGCATGGCATCTGCCACCCCTGTTTCAGAGATTCTTTCCATCGCTTGGCACCAATCATTGCAAATTATAAAAACCGGTGGGGCTCCAATCCGGCCTGGGGAGAAAGGGATGATTCCATCAGGGGTTTCTTCCGGTTCATGGTGAAGGCACCTGAATAGCCACTCATTTAAAGACCTGACATAGGACTTTTGGGTGTCTATCCATTGGTTAAAGTGAGTGCACCAATTCAAAAGTTCCACTTCTAGTTCAAAAGTAGCTCTCAAGCTTGAATCTCCTCGATGGCCAGTGTTCGCTTTGAGAGTGCGAATTTTGCTCTCCATGATAGCTTGGAACTGCTTCTGGTGGCACTTGAGCATGGACTTCCACATTCTTATCAATCTGTAGATAATAATGCAACTCATCATATGAACAATATATGTATGTTTAGTATATACATTTTGCATAAAAGAATCCTACTTTTAAAAAATGAATAAAATACGGTATGATAATAGTCCTTCATACCCACAAAATGATTGAAATTCTTTTGCCATATTCCCATCAAAATTAAACTAAGCTTAGCAAAAAGAAAAGGGGCATATGTAAGCTCCTTGCAAGCTTTTGATATACTAAAAACAGTATCTCTTTGCCCAATTAATTGTCAGCACTCACAGCACAAAGGGATTATGACCTGAAAAGTACCACAACCGTCTGTTCTTTCCTATTATTTTTTTAATTCTTATTCTTAAGTAAAATTTATTAAACAATTTGATGAGTTTGGTAATCACCAGCACTCATAATAAGACTAACGATGGACTTATAGCGCATCGTATGATTTCATTAGTGTGTCCCACAAATAAAGAGAATGTTTTGGTAACCAGTTTTACTACAATAACGGTGGACATTAGAAGTCATTTCACCAATCAAGATCAAAAAGCCATGATTACCGAGGGTTTAGTGAAGAAATGGCTCCAGATAGGGCTGAATGGGGTAACAAGATTCAAGTAGTGAACCCAAAGTAGGTGGGATTAAGGCTTAGTTGAGTCGAATTGAGTCAAGTATGGAGAACAGTTTAGTTAAATTCAGTTTTTTCCCATAGAGAACACTTGATTGCATGTGAAGCATCCACTGAGCTATTTAAACACCTAACAAAAAATTATATGTTTCTTTTATTACTTTTTATTAAAAAGAAATGATTTTATGTAGAAGAATTAGTTAAAACCATCCTAAATAGAACAATTTTGAGCACTCACGTATCCCAATGACTAAAACTTAACCTATACGGTGTTGCTTTTCAATAGTTCGGTATTCATTTCAATAAAACTTGACATCCGAACTTCCTAACAATAGAAGAATCACAAAAATGTTTCTAAAAAATTGTTAAATAAACAAAGATTGGAAGCCTCAAAGGCCTTTTTTTTTATTTATATTCTTTACACAATCTCCATATTTGCCATTTTATGGTGATAAAGAGAAAATTGGAAAGTATTTTATGATGTGGATAGTTCGGCTTGGCTTATTTTGAGGAAAGTCAACAAGTGACTACAGTTTCCTTTTAGTGTACTTATATTTATTGATCTGATTATCATCAAACTTGTGATTTAATTTTCTTTTGTTACTTGTCCAGCATATATCTAGTTTTTCACATTTTGCATGTTCTTTTGAATATGTTTTGTGTATAGTCATTCAAATTTTATCACTCACCATTAGATTAAAAAGAAGGTTCACAATTATAACAAGAGATTATAATTAAACAAAAGAAGTTCGAAGTTGAAGAGATGACACCAACAAGTTTACTATAATAGTCCAATGACTAAGCCATACCAGCACAGCATCATGGCACAAATGTTGCTTTAGGTAATTTATTTAAACCACTCCACACTTTTCTAAAGAAATAACTAAACTAAAACTTCACAGGATCACCTCTCTTGATTTAAAACTTCAATTAAAAAAGAAACAAGAAAGAAACAAGGGCAAGAAGAAAATCCCAGATGCCAAAAATGTCTAGGGTTGCACCCTACAAGCATTCCAACAGATACTGTGAATCTGTAAGTGATAATTAAGCATTAGCATGTTAAAATGATCTGGGCAAAGGAGAGAAGCAATTTTGTACCCGTGAATCAATTCAGTGAGCTGCGGCTGCAACTCTTCATCCCTCAATTTGTGTATCCTGCTTGATATTGCATCAATAGTTCTAATATTAACGTTAATTTTTGCCAGTAACTTTTTTATTGAAGCCCGAGTAGCATCAATCTTATTGGACTCGGCTCCTCGGTCATCCAAAACTTTCAACCTCTTGCACTTCTTTTCATAGATATCCCGAAGCCTTTCTTCATCCTGAAACAAGTGCATCCACCTCTACAAATTAAGCGAATTGTACTCAAACTAGAATAATATCAGACTACTTGAATCCATAATGAAACAATACACACATAAATCGAACAATATAAAAATATTGATCGAACTGTGGATCAAGGAGAAAACCTAACATCCCAACAAGGATGACACCTTAGGCCTCATAATCATGTGCTACGCAGTTTTAGTTTATTGATAAAAAACTAAAAGAGATACAAGAGAAAAAGGAAAGAAAACATAATAAAAAGTCTGGTCTTGGAGACTTTTAAGCATCACAATCAGCTCACAAGAAGACCAAAGTATGAGAGAGAGAAAAAAAAAAAAAAAAAAAAACACAAATAAAATAGATAGCATATTAGTAAGGCCTAAACCTATACCAAATTTGTCATGGTTAATAGCAGAAACAAGACCATAAAAATATAACATCATTTTAACTTTTCCCCAGCAAAAAATATGTCATTTGATTAGTCACTTGGAACATCACTTTCAATAAGCATTTTAATGATTGGGAATTGGAGGGTGTATTAAACTTCTTTCACCATCTTTAGGATAGCAAGATTTCTGTGGGATGGAATGATTCATTGGTATGGCGTAAAGATGCTAAAGGGCCATTCACAGTGAAATATTTCTACAACTCTTTGATTCATAATGAACCCAACTTCCTTCCTGCTAGGACAATACAGATTGCTTTGGTTCCCTCCAAAGTTACTTTCTTCACTTGGTTAGTTCGTAGAGACAAGTGTTTGACCCTGGATCTTTTGAAGAGGAAAAGATGGGTTTTGGCTAATAGATGCATCCTATGCAAGAAAGAGGAAGAAACGGGTAATCATCTATTTATCCATTGTGAGGTGGCTGGAGTCTTTGGTCCCTTGCCTACAATCTTTTTGGGATCAATTGGGTCTTGCCATCTAATACCCACAACCTTCTCTTGGAATGGAGGACCAAAGTGGCAGGTAAGAAAAAAAGGATGGTTTGGGATATGGTCCCTCACACTCTTTTCTGGTGCTTATGGAAGGAAAGAAACAATAGAGCATTTGAAGAGAAAGATAAGTGTATTATAGATCTTAAATCTCATTTTGTTAAGACTCTTTTTTGGTGGTCTTGTAGTTACTCTAACGATCACAATATGTTTTTTCGCTTCTTTTATAGATTCTCTTTTGCTTTAGCCTATTCTTTTGGCTCTCTCTTCTATATGTCTCATGTACTCGGGCTTTACCCCCTCTTTTTTTGCTTCTAATACAATATTTACTTCATAAAATATATATATATAACCTGACCATTAGAAAATTTTCATTTTGGAAATTCTAGTTACTATTAGGAAGAAGAAACAGAAAAGAGTGACTTAATATCAGAGCAATAACTAAGAGGAGAATCCCTGAGATGCAAAATGCAGACCAACGACCAAAGCCTTTGGGGCCTAATGGTTAGTGCTCTCCATAGAGAGAGATCTTGGGTCCAAGCACAAGGAAGTACATTGACACTTACGTTTGTTTGGAGTTTTTTTTTTTTTTTTTTTTTGGGGGGGGGGGGGGGGGGGGGTGGAAGGGGGATGGGCTACCCGCCATTGAGTAGTCCAAGGGCCCATTGGGCTCTCCTTTGAACCCCAAAAAAAATGCTACCAACTGGGTCTCTCTCAAAGGATGCTATCTTCCCATAGTGGTTGACTATTTCAAAGCTTTCTCTTGCTTAAACTTAGCCATTACCCAGTGTTGGTCCCACTAAGCAGGCCATGGGAAGAGTGAGCCTCTCTCTCTCCAGCTTTAACTTACAAGGCTGAAATTTTAGAGGCTATAATGTGTTAATATCAGCAAATGACAATGACTGTAAGATATATCCAACAGACTATATATGCATACTGGTCGTCTAATGAAGTTAAATCCATAACTAGTTTGTTATTTATATGAGAAAAATAGGTTCAGTGTGAGTATGGAACCCAAGGAAAAAAAAAAAAAAAAAACTAGGTCAGTCATCTAAAGGAAACAAAGACAATCCAGGAAAAAACCTTTTCAAAATCGGACTAGTAGATATAAGACGCGAGAATTAAGTTCAAAAAAAGATACAAATGAATATGCCTGGACTTAAAAAAACTAAAGAAGCTCTTCTTTTTTGCAGCTGAGAAAAATGTGGAGTGGGCGACCAGAGTGGTTCCCCTGCCAGGGTGTAACCATAGTAGCATCCTAAAGAAGCTGATTAAAGAAAATTATCCAATAATGAAAATTTCAGGTAGCTTCAGCATATCAGCAGAGTTGCAGATCGTCCCCATTCAGAATGTGGCTATGACTGAAAAAGCTAAACATCCCAAGTCATAGTCAGTCCTTGCTGCAGTACAAATGGGAGGACCTACAACCCTGCATGTAAGTCAGACCCATAGATTTTTCCCCATGCAGTGAATTGTTTATAAAGCAAATAGAAGGGGAAGGGGCCATATTTATATGCCATATCAGATAGAATGAACTTGAAAGTGGGAAAAGGTGATGACATCATGCAAAAGCTAAAGAGATGGCAAGATGAAAAAGCCACAGGCAGCACATTCCTCTCTCTACAGAATCATTGGAGTATTTCAGTAGATGATTAAAAGTTTACAGATTTTTTTTTCTTTTACTTTCCTTTATACATGATAGTTGATAAGAAAAGAACAAGTGCAGCACACCAGTAGTAAACTGCCACATTACACAGTGTAGAGATACAATACTATAAGCTCGTCCTAGGCTCTACAGAAATCCAAGATAAAATCCCTAAAAAATAATCAAATAGATGAGTAACATTTGAAAACCAAAATATAACAAGCTAAACAATTCAGCTATCAACAACTAATGGGTATGCTTCAACATCCTTGCAAGTAGAACAATTCTCTCCTTCCAAATACCCAAAAAATTTTCCAATATAGGTAGGTCTCTTCAACACCATCATCCCTTTGGGACTAACCTTTGCAAAATCAGCAGTAAGAAAAAATTGGGTAGAGGTCAGTATTACCTAACCAATTTTGCACGTTCCCCAAAAAATTTATCAGATGAAATGGGAAATAAATAGTGAATGATGAGATGTGCCATTGGTTCTGCATCCCTCTCAGAACAATACATTCAGAAGCAACCAAGCACTCCACATAACTTTAGATAATTAGATGAGAAAATAACTTGCACCCAACAAGAATTGGTTTTGAAAAATTATCAGACACAGAAGAAAACCCAATTTTAAAAGCTACCAGCACCATTTTATCTGCATCAACACTAAAATAATTATCAGACTTGACACTGACTAACTGCATCAACATTTCATTTGACAACAAGAAATGCAATGAAAAATTAAAATAGTTCATCCAATTTGCTCCCAATCCAATTATTCAGGACCACAGCTGTGTGGTAGACTCTGGGTTCCAAATCAATGCAGACTAACCAAACCTTTGGCCACTAATTTAGTATGTCATGGGATGAATTTAGCCAGATATTCATGATCAGAGAAATATTTATCAAGACCCACTAATTTTACACCCTAGATACAGAAATAATCCAATACACAATGAGAATTTTTTTTATTTTATTATTATTTTTTTTTCTGCCAAATGGGGAACAATATGATTCGGTAAGAAATTATACAAAAAAAGTGAAAAGGCAAAAAGACCTTCTAAAAAAAATATTAACCTCTCTTGCATATGATATTAGGTTTACCAGTCATTTCTTGCATCCACTACAATCACCTATATTACTCTCAAGTAGGGTTGCAAATGAGCTAAGCCGCTCATTAACAACTCATGAGAAAGCTCATTAATGGCTCGGCTCGAGCTCGATCAATTAATAAACAAGCCAAGCTCAAGCTTAAATTCTAAACTCGTTTAGTAAACAATCCGAGCTTGAGCATACCAAAGCTCGGCTCGTTTAGGCTCGTGAACAAGCTCGTTAAGAGCTCGATGAGAAGCTTGTTTAGGGGCTCGACAAGAAGCTCGTTAGTGGACTCATTTAAGGGTTCATGAGTGGGGGCATAATTATCCCACTGTACATTTTGGTGTGAAAGAGATACTCATTCACTAGTAGGCTAGTAGTAGATGCTTGATACTTTTACTTATCTTAGTAGAGTTTTAGCGTGAAAGAGATACTTCTTTTGCGGAATCCAATAGAAGTATGATGGCATGATAACTAGTTTTGAAGCATATATGAGTGTTATAATGTGCTCCAAGCCTCTAAGCCTCCAACCAATAACTTTAGTTTTTAAAGTTTATTACAACTTTTTATTTAATAGTACTGAAAACAGTTATGGCCTTATGGAGTTTTAATTTTGGGTTCTTTATGGTTCATACTTGGATGATGTTTCTTATTATCGATTTCTTGGTTTGTACTTGGGATGGTGATTCTAAAACACTTATCCCAAAAAAAATAATAATAATTAAAAAAAATCTTAAACGAGCCAAAGCTCAAGCTCGGCTCGAGTTCGAATATTTTCTAACGAGCTGAGCTCAAGCTTGAAATTTAGGCTCGCTAAAAAGTTCAGCTCATTTACTAATGAACAAGCATTTTAACGAACCAAGCCAAGCACTCCAAAGCTCAGCTCAGCTCGGCTCGTTTGCAGTCCTACTCTCAAGTCACACCCCTACAAATTTAGACGCTTTCTAAAATTCCTAATCATATTCATACAGAGTAAATACATGGCCACCACAAAATAAAACATTATAGACTAAACAATGGACAAGGATACAAATCACAGGAGGTGAGTGAACAAATCTTGGCATGTCAAGAGGATAAACTAATTCATTTTATCCATTAGTAAAAAAGCAATAAAAGGGCAATTCATAAAGATTATATAATCAATTACCTAATTCTACATTGGATCATCTAATTAGAAAGAACTTTATTTTGCAAAATTGGTGTATAATGTACAAGGAAGCGACCAAGTTAGTGGATCACATTCTTCTACATTGTAAAGTGGGTTGCAGATTGTGGGCCATTTGTTTTGGTATTTTTGGGAGCATTGGATTTTTTTTTTTCAAATGGTTTCTCAATCAGTTGAAAGTTGGTTGTGTAGGAATGGTAATTGTTTTCCTTTATTGGTTGGGAAGATGGTGCCTCGTGCAATCTTTTGGACCCTTTGGAAGGAAAGAAATAGTAGAACTTTTGATGGCATTAAGCATTCCATCGAGGATTTAAAACATAGTTTAGCTAGTAAACTTTTTGTGTGGAAAGGTCTGGATGGTCTTGGAAACTGTTTGTCATTCCATTGTTTTTTGAATTCGTTAATTTTCTTTTCCTCACTTTGTTTACATACATTGCCTGTGCATGGGTTTTTTTTACCTTTTCTTATATATTTATACAAAGTACTTACTTGACCCCCCCCCCCCAAAAAAAAAAAAACACCAAAAAAATAAAATTAAACCTGCATTACTCAAAAGCTACGCCCCTACAAATTTAACTGCTTTCTAAAATTCCTAGTACTTTCATACATAGTAAATACATGACCACCACAGAATAAAACATTATAGACTTGACAATGGACAAGGATACATCACTGGAGGCAAGTAAATAAATCTTGGCATGTCAAGAGGGGGAAAAAAACACTTTCCGCACCAAAAAAAAAAAATGGCAATTCATAAAGATTATAATCCACTTTTGGTGCACCCATACCTTAACTTCCTTATATAGTTTCTTCTCCCAAACATACAGCTTCTCCAAAGTTGATGAGAGGTTGATAGGCTTTACATTGAATTCCTTTCCAGGATCCCCATAGTAGGCTTTTGCCATCTTCATTGTGCTATATGGAACTCGTACTGACCGCCCAGATGGAGGATGGGAAGATGACATGAAAGGTTCAATCAAATACAGGATCCTGGAAAAGATCACTGCATAAAGACACATAAGCTCCAGCAACGCAGAAGGAAAATGCTTGTTTATAGATCAAATTTCAAATTCTTGACCCAAAATAATTCAGTTAGGTATATAACAGGAGTTCTCTAATTAAAACCATGAAATAAAACTAAATAGACATTGACCTCTTAAACAAACAAACAAACAAACATTCAAGTTAAGAAAGTCATGTTTAATTCTTTTGACTCTCATTTGCATATGGAATCAGGGAGGGTTCATTTTCCCATGGATAAATATTTTTCGAAATATATCTACTTATCTTGAGGAAAGAAAAAAGGAAAGAAAGAAAGAAAGAAAGACATCTTCAAGGATTTTTTATAGTTATGTATGCTCACATAGAACGCTGACTTACATCTAACCAACACAATAAATAATGCAGGATAAAGAATACTTTAAAAAGAATTCCTTAAAAAAATAAAATAAAATAAAATAAGAAAGGAAACACCAGAAAAGAATTTAATAACAAGAACAAAAGTAGGAACATCAGAAAAATGACAAAGAAGAACCAAAAACGTTCTTATATGGAATATATTCAATGCTGATGCAGTAGAACATGATTTCCCCATTGCTTCCTTGAGCATATTCCATGTGATACATTGTGCATCTCCACTATTATTTTTTTTTCTTATAGAGAAGAACACGTCATATCTTTTTCCCTATAATGATTCCTGGAAAATCATCAAGTGACTGTCATTTATATAGCTATGAACCCTAATACTACAACCGAATTCACTGCGACCATATTGGCTTGATAATGTTGGTTACCATTTCAGACAGCTGTCTCCATCACATGAGATTGTAAAGGCAATCGTGAGGCTCTTGTATAAAGGTCAAACTGGGCACATTGGTGGCGCAAGTGTTACAAACATTTGTTTTTGGATCAAACAAGCAAACATGCAGACAAAATCTTACTAATTACCCTCTTAATAGGCGAGTATTTCTAATATAAAATGCATTTGATGGTTATTTATAAACAACATCCCCAAAGAGGGGGAAAATGGAAAATAATAATAATAATGATAACTACAATAACAACAACAGAATTTAAGGTAAATGTTGTCAAGCAAAAGTACAAAGCAACTAAAACAACTATACTATGCAATGTAAAGCAAGACAATAAGACTGCAATAGTTGAGAAGTCCTACCTTTAAATACAGTGCCACCACTAGACTGATAAGGCAACTTGCCCACCTCAAGCAACACCGAAACCTCTCTCCCGTGACCAGAAGCAGTCTCAAATTCATCCCTGATTTCCTTGACAACCTCCTGAAGGTCTCGGGTTCCATGAGCGGATAATGTTGTCAAACTACTCGGCTTCGAGGATTCAACATCCACTGTTGATGCCCCGTCTACCTCAAAAGTCACCCCTTTCTTCCTCGCGTACTCCTCTTCGGAACTCTTCGATACAATGGTATCAGGGCTACTCTTAATTTCTTTTCCTTGCTCCGGCTGCACGCCCTCACCCTTCTGCGATGGTACTGCCCTGGAAGTGCCCTCACCATATTGTGATGGCACTGCCCTTGGAGCTCCCTCACTATACTGTGAAGGCACTGCCCTCGATGTTCCCTCGCCTGAATTTTTCTTCATTTCTTCATTCAATTTCTTCGACTTGCGAGCTTCTTTCATCATCTCCTGCTCTGTTTCTTCCTCCAAATCAGGAATTCCCTCCCTCTCCCTCACCTCCTTCGAATCGGGACTACTTGTAGTTGATCCAAATCCGTATCTACTCTGCGAATAATAACCAGGGTACCCATTATCATACGAATCAAAAGGATTAAGAAAATCCCAAGCAGAGACCTTAGGCGAGGGAGGTGCAGGCGGAGGCGTAGGACTCGACCGCCTACTATCATCAGGCCGCTGAGGCGGCGAACCCATTGAAAACCCAAAAAATCCCCCATTCTCATTCCCATATTGGGGGTAACTCGAGTACCCATACGATGTTTCCGGCCACTGCCCGTTTGCCGAATACCCCCGTGGGTCCTCGTAGACTACAGACGGCATTGTCGGAGTCTTCTCCATATAGTATGCATATGAATTCTCCCCAGGAGGGCTACTCCAAGCTGTTGGAGGGGAAGCATAAGAATAATAAGGTGGTACCACCATTTCTGGACTATCGTCCATGTGAAGGTGACCAGGCGAAGAATCCAATTCCGAATCAGACCCAGACGACAAATGCAAGTGCGAATCCTCCTCTTCCTCCTCCGGCGAACGAGTAGGAACCGAATGTGAGATCGAAGTCGACGAAGATGAACCCTTATTGTTACTGCCGTCGTCTTTCCTCGTCCTCCTCTTCTTCTCCTCCTTCCCTTCGTCCGATGGCAATGTCAGAACCGGCGAATCCGAAGGCGAAGAACCGACCCCAATTACTGAGCTCCTCGTCGACGAATTTACGAAGCGCGTCGCCGACGACCTTCAAAGATTGGAAGTAGGACACGTGCGCCGCCGCGAGCGCGTACCGGTGCTCGGAAGCGGCTTTGATGAACTCCTTTCTCTCTTTGCAAAGCGTCACCAGCCGAAAATCGTCCACCTTGGATCCTCCACAGCCCATATCAACCCCCAACGAAACCCTAATTCACCATCAACAACAAAGAATTCAACTCCACTCATCGTCTCCATGCCTGTCCGTACAAATGCAGAAGGAGAAGCATTGTGAGGGAATTCATAAACCCCAGATCCAAAGAAAATTACACCACCTATACATACATACATATATATATAGAGAGAGAGAGAGAGAGAGAGAGAGAGAGAGACTAGCAGCGGAAGTACATAGCAAATATATGTATATGCATATGCAGAAATTGATGCTAAATTTGGTAAAAATTAGGATGAAATAGGAGAGAAATCTGACCGTTGGGATTGGTGAAGAGGTCTCGTTACCGTCCATGAAAGGGGACAGAGAATCCGAGAGGGGAATCGTTTGGAACTGAGACAGAGACAGAGATGATGAGTTTGGTCTCTCTCTCTCTCTCTCTCTCCCTCCCTATACAATAATGATAATAATTTGATTATATTAATATATATACTATATACTATATAAAATGGCTTGGAGAGATGTGTGAGATGTTGGAGATCCGCTCTTCTTTGTTGGTATTGGTATTGGTAGGGTTATGGCTTTGGTTTCTGCGAAGGGGTGTGGTGGTGAGGAAGAGGGTGTTGTCAGGTTGTCAGAGTTGCAGAAAGCTCGTGGAACCCGCCATTGGTAACTGACGTCGTCATTATTGCTACTACCCTTATACAGAGTCTGTCTCTCTGTCTCTTTGCTCCTTTCCCTCCTACTCTGCTTCTTCTGGTACATTCAAGGCCCTGCTGAATATTTTTTTTTGAATGAGGACTGCTCGAATGCTTCCACGTGTATATTCAACAAAAATACGCTCTGTATTATTACAACATTAATTAGCCTTTCTTTCTCGGGATAAGTCATTAATTAGATTTTCAACCACGCGGTTATAAGTTAAAATGTTAAATGTCATGTTCTAACCACAGTCCAATTACCTTTATTTTTGGGGGTTGGTTTCTCATTTTTCCACTTTTTTTTTAAATTTTTTTAAGATATATAGGAAGTAGGAAGTAGTTTCTAATTAGGTGAAGAGGGAGGGAGGGGGTGAGGGCTCACACTTCTCTCATGAATCATGATTGCTACTTCCGTTTCCTAATTGTAGAATAGGTGCTCTTTTTTTCTTTTTCTTTTTTTTTATTAAAAGCAAATGCCTATGTGTGGATTCAAAAGCTGGAATTGGATATCTGGATATGCAATTAATTAATGCATTGGTATCTCACTTGATTGGTTTTTATTTTTCAAGATTACCCTTTTTAATGTAGTTAATACATGAGTATCTTTTACTATTTAATATTATATTTTAAATGCAGATAATGCATTAAACACCTCTCTTGTGTTTTAATTGTCATTTTTTAACATGGTAAATGATATTTTAAAAAATGGGTAAATTGCAAATAACCTCTTGGAGTATGGGGTCAGCAAATAACTCTTTTTATATTTTAATTTTGTCAATGTGCTTTCTTTATTTTTTTATTTTTGTCAATGTGCCCCATCGTCACTCGCCGTTAATAAAAATTAACAAAAATTAGTCACATGGTTACGCATGTGATACCGTTAAAAGACATATGTTGCCCAAAATCGCTGGAATTCTAGCCGGCGTTATGGCCAATTGGGTGATGATGCAACGGAAAATACGCGATCGAGACTAGCTCACCAAATTAATCAACAAGTTTCTACCAATCTGTTGATTTTCGCAAGAACAATGCTAAATAGTAAGCAACCACAATCAATATTCTCTCAAAAACACTAAAGTAAACAAATAAATGAGAAACTCTCTCTCAATATTATTAATCAAAATAGTCAAAGTTTTCACCTCTAGCCAATAAAGCCTAGAAATAGGAAATAAGTTAAAATTTTCCAAATTCAGTGCATCCCAATCAATTGGCAAAGTTTCCAATCGATTGAAATCAACATAAGCAAAAATCAAATTCTAGCAAGTTCCCAATCGATTGGCATGAAACTCTAATCAATTGTGAGTATGCATCATAAAGCATGCGTACATTGATGCATTCTGCATCAAGTGATCATCAATGATTGGTTTTGTCTTCCAATTGAACTAGGGGGCACATTGACAAAATTAAAATATAAGGGATGTTATTTGCTGACCCCCTATATTTCAGGCAGGTTTTCTGCAATTTACCCTTTAAAAAATTTAAGGATAATACTCTTTTTTTTTTTTTTTTTGCCTGTTGTGCTAAACACACATAGGAAACACATTGGGACTAGTGTAATAACGAACTAGGGTAAGAAAAATTATAAAAATAAGATATATTAGGGGTTCAAATCCCTTTCAATGCACCAAAAAACTAAAATAAAATAAAAGGGAGGGGGTGTCCTCTTAATGTTCCTTTTGCCGCTTTTAGGTTTCCTCTCGGTTGTGTTTTCAAGCAGCTTGAGGCTAATAAGGTAGGTGCCATGTTCCCACGTACTACTTTTTGTAACTTATTTTCAATTTCCGTTAATTTCTTCTCTTTCTCCCATAAAATAAAGGAGTAAATAAATAAAGTGGTTAAGTACATGGAGCAAAACGTGCCTCAACGGTGAACAGATTTGGTGGGTTGAATATTGTTATTGATAGTTGCCATCAGAACACGTTCGAGTAGGTAAAAGGAATCACTTAGCAGGAAAAAAAAAAAGGGTGAAAGGAATCAGAATCAATAGCAGCAATACATATACACCTATAATATCTATGTGGACGCATTTAACCAAAACAAATCACAGTGGGCTTTCTTTAGGTCATTATACCGGTGCTTCGATGGTTTCAATAAAAAAAAATTGGAGTCTGTATGTAACCAAAAATGATGATAATTGATCACATTGTCTTATAATTTCATTACATTTTATAATAATTGGTCATAATAAAATTACAAAAGAAATTGATAGATTACTACTTGTGATACAATATCCTAAATTTTTTGTGTGTTCCATAGAATCTCTCAATTATACCTTCAATCTAAAAAGAGAGAGAAAGAGGGTTTCAAGGGGGGTGAGGGGGTGAGTGTGGAGCTAGAGGTAGTTGTTTTCTGAGAGGGACATGCATGGACAAGGGGAGTTGTTTGTTAAGTAGAGGTTGGATAGAAAGGTATGTGAAATAAATATTTGGGACAAACTAATCTAAGTTTCCTCGAGCAAATAGAAGAGTTCATTGAGTAATTAAATTATGAGTTGGCTGATTCTGACCAACCACTTGGGCTTGGGGCCTACCCATAGTGTATCTAAAGTCTAAACTCTCCATTGGTGGGCATAGATCCCTCCCTCAACCCTCTAGGTTTGACCTTTTGGTATCTCTACCCTTATTCTCACTTTTCCTTTCCCACTCTCTTTTCTTTTTCTAACATTTTTATTACCATTGTTATTTTTATAATCTTGGGGTCGATTATTTTTTTTATTTTTTTTATTTTTTTCAGCAGCACTACTTTACAAAAGGAAATCTACACATACTACAAATCCATCATTTTTGTCATTTTCCCCCCTAATCGTATCTCTTAGGAGAGGACTGGCGACAAGAGACGAAACATGTATTTTTGTGAAATCCATGCACGTTCCATGACGGGAGACCGATGGTGAAAATGGTTTTGTAATATTTTTTCCGCCATTATTATTGAAAGGATAAATTGGGAAAAACCCTCCAAAAAATGGGAGCAACAGATAACCTCCTCTTATGTTTTAATTTTGTCAATGTGTCTCCTAATTCAGTTAGAAAACAAAATCAATTGTCAATGGTCATCAAATTGGTTATGACATAAATTGGCCAAAACATCAGTAAGGATTTCGGCGATTTTAGGAAACATTGGTCCTTTAATGGTATCACATGCGTAGCTACGTGATTAATTTTGGTCAAATTTCATTAACAACGAGTGATGGTGAGGCACATTAACAAAATTAAATATAAGGGAGGCACATCGACAAATATAAGGGGGTTATCTACTTACCCCTTCCATACTTTAGCGAGGTTTTCTACAATTTACTCTTATTTAAACCAAATTTTATATCACCAACTTTCTAACTTTAAAAAAATAAAAATAAAAAAAATAATTAAAGATTAAGTGAGAATATATTAAGGAATAACATTAGGGTCATTCCCAATTTCTATTCTCTCAAACAAAATTAAGTGAGATAAATTGAAAATTAATATTAAACTAAAGCGATTATAACTCATTAGCCCAGTTCATGGCTTTGCAACATTTACTCTTTTAGGTACAAATCTAACTATCTGACATATTAAAAAAATAACATAACGTTTTAGGTACAAATCTAACTACTCCGTATCCAATTTTAAATTCTAGGCCATTCTGGATGGCACGTTTTAGTCAAAACATTTGAAAATCTAATAATTCAAAGGACTCGAGCCCCGTGCGTGTCCGCACAGTACCATCAACGAAGAGCAGGAGCACGTGTGTTTTTGTAGTCTTTCTAGCAGCAGAACATTTCTCGTGAATGACGTACAAGGTGCAGCGCTTTATGAGGTGGGACCTACTTTTGACTACGCTGTCCCTGGTTGTACGTCGAGGGAGAAAGGGTCGCAGTGGGGTCGTGATCATCCGATTGCGTCAATTTTAATTACTTTTCAAATTAGTTTGACTTTGGTTTGGGCATTTTTGAGGCCCGCATGTGTGCCCTGCGGGTTTCTGTTACGCTTACACCACTTACTGACCATCGATGAAAACGATGTTGCGTACAATCTCATCAAAACCTCCGATCTTTAGCGACATGGACTCACGTGGGTTCACATGAATGTAGGTCCCATTTCACAAAGGATGCAACTGTGAAATGGCCAGAGAAATGGTTCTGCCTCTCTCGACCTTTAGGGTCCCTAAATTTTTTATTTTTTATTTTTGGTAAAACTTATTAGTCATTATTCGAACTTAGTTTTTACACTGTTTGGATCCAATAATTTGAGCATTATAATGTGAGGATGCAATTTAGATCTTTTTCTTTTCAAATCTGTATGATCGACAATGTTGGTATCAATAAATCTCTCCCCTTATTTATTGATTAATTTATTTATAATTTCAATAACTTATTCCCACCGAGATTTTAATCCTATCTTTTATTTTAAATTTTTGCTCAAAATATTAGATGCCTTTTGTTTTGAGATCAATATTATATATATATATATAGATATATATATAGATAGAGAGAGAGAGAGAGAGAGTTTGATCAAGTGATTGTATGAGCACTAACTTATATTAACATCGTACATTAAGAATTATATTTTGTGCATTGACCTTATATGTTCCATAATCCATTAATACATAAGGTGCAACTTTAGTATAAATTATTTCAAAATGTACTCACCTAATCGTTATATATATATATATATATATATATATATATATATATACCACCAACTTTAAAACAATGATATTCTTGTGATGGGGAATTGATAGGCAATAATTTTAGTCTCTCAAAAGTCATAAACAGCATATAAAAAGTAGGGTAGCACGACAAATTTCCATAAATTTTAGCGCGGAGGAGACGACCTCGATCGACATGCGAAAGGTCAGCCATTAAACCTAATACAAAACACAAGTGTGGCCAATAGGAAAGGAAACTTGGTATTTTGAAGTTTGAACAATGTATGGAAGGCTCCATAATGTGACCGTTTTGCACGGAAAATTCTAAATTCCTCGGGTCTTGATTTCGTGCCCTCTCATCTACGTTACACACAAACGTGTGAACTATGAAGATTCACTTCTGTTTTGTTTTTTGCTCTCTCCCAAAGGTCTTTTATTCAAGTAACGCTGTAACTACCAGTCTACCCTATACCTGTACAACATTATACTTTTCTTTTTCTCCCCCATCACTTTTGGTACTTATCCACGCAAACCCTAGACATTCAAAACTTAGAACATAGATACATGGCATGATGATAAGTCAACACAGGCACAATGACAAAACCACATTATTAATAATAAATCACTTAATTTAATTGTTCATGTAACGGATCAAGAAGAAAATAGGACCCAAGAATTTAAAAACAAAAAAAGAAGAAAAATGCAAATAAGATGTATTGTGTCGGAAATATGTCCAAAGAGTATCAACTCTTATACATATCCAATATTGCTATGCTACCAAAACACTTACAATCACGTATCTTCTAAGTTTTATCTAAGTTTCTTATATCTAACTATAGGATGATGATCAGGTAAGCACGTGCTGATATAACTTATATCAATACCAGTATTAGGAGTTATACCTTATGTATTAGTGAGATATGAGATATATTGGACTAATGTAAGGAGTACAACTCCAAATGCATAGTGCTAATATAACTTATATCTATACGTGTTGATGGGAACATAATCGTCTATCCATATATATGTATTGTGTTTAATTTGCTTCAAAGAATATTTAACAAATTATGATCCAAAAGTTGTAATCTTTTGGTCCGTTGCTTCTTTGTGTAAAATAAAGTATTACTCCATAGTTTTTTTTGGACGGAAATTACAGATTGGTTGGACTACGAATAAATAATTATAGTTAATAGTCATTTATTAGAAAGTTAATACTAATTTGTATTGAACTATAATTATTTTCCGGTGACCTGATCAATCGAAATCCCCCCTCCTTATTTATTTGTTTATATTTATCCATGTATGTTTTAACCAAAAAAGAACGACTAATTTTTGGATAGACATTCATATGTACGCGTATCTCATTTGACCACGATTACCGTTATATGAAAAGATCACAGCGGCAGCATCATCATTCAGGATTTTCCTTTTTCTTTCATTGAACTGCTTTTAGAGCTTTCTTCTTGACTTTTTCCATGGGTGATGATTTAAATTAAATTACTCTGATCACTGTTCAATTAATTCATGCAAATTACTCGGCATTAATTGTGATCACTGTGTGACAATCCATTCTGGACAATTGAGAGAATTAGTGATGTAACACGTTATACATATTGCACATAATAAAATAAATCATGGGTTTAAGAGTTACCTCTTGCAGAAAAGACCCGAAAAGAATCGTCGCTTGTCGTTACGAGCCCACAAGTTGCCGTACGCCATCTAAATGCTGTGAACATGAACCAAGCTTTCGTGTACATTCTACCATTGTTGTGTAAGGCATAGGGATCTCTACTAGAGTCCTTCCTTTATTCTATGCTTCCAAATCCATAAGGCCATAGTGATGCCTTAGAGAGAATACTAGAGAGAGAAGAAGAATGGCCGTATAGAATGATAGAAAGTGCATAAAGAGGCCAACCCTAATTTTTAGAGAAAAACACCTTAAATAGTTTTTTATAAGTCCTAAACCTAATAGAATTTGGGTTCTACACACAAAATAGGAAACCACTTAATAAAAAATACTTATGAAATTCACTACTCACATGTGGACGGATTATAGGTATCGGTCACATATCTGACCCGAATATTAACAAGTGACAATCATATCACCTTTTGAATCAACAAGCTATCTTCACTTTGTTTACTTTTGTTAATCGAAGGTTTCATAAATTGTGAGTGATTGTTATTTTTACCTCCCGGCCCCCCCCACCCCCGCCCCCCGGTAGCCAAAATAATGGCCAACCGTCTGTCAACATTCTCATCCATAGATTTTATTTTTTATTTCATTTTTTTAAGGCTCGATGATCGAGGAAGCTGTGTGTCACAAATTTTTTCAGTGGCATGCTAAATTTATAAATGGAAGGTTAAAGAGTATTTTGCAGATGATCGAATCACATATAAACTATATATGACACGCAAGACCACCTCTTGGAATTTGTCCTAAAATTGTCCCATTCATGTAAAATTAATGATCATTTATCATAGTAGTGTGTACTAGTCTATAAACATCATCCATATATTAAAGACTAACAGTTGATACACACGTGCATTGCACGTGAATGCTTTTATATTGTAAAATAAATATTTGATCAATGGTATATGAATTTATGTTGAAGTGGATCATATAAATTATCTTTTAAAGAAAAGATTTTTGTGATTTGGACAAAAAAAAAAAAAAAAAATCAATCAATGCCAAAACTAATAAATTAATTAAATGTGTCATCAATAACTTAAATAAATACAAAAAATATATGTAAGTTTTAGTTGTATACTTGCCCATTAAAAGAATGTTTTCTCATGGCTCTGTTGGTGTGTGTATATGTGTGTGTGTGTATATATATATATATATATATTTATTTTTGTAAAGAAAAAGCTGAATAATTTAACCCTCTTTTTCAAACTTGTTTGGCAACTAACCTAGTTATGTACTTATTTCAATTAATAATTCTTTAAAAAAAATTATTTCATAAATAAATCAAACAAATAACATCATGTTTAAATTCAAAAAATAATAAATAAATTAAAATAAATGTCATCCAACTCATTGAAAATATTATTCTATGAGTGGGAAAGTTGGGTTTTTTTATAATATAAAAAATTAAATGAAATTATGATAAATATACTTATTTTTACAATTTTCTCAATGAAAAATGTGCTTACTAAAACATGGGAATTCTCCTAAATTGTTTTTTGTTGAGATGATACTCTAACTATTGACCAGAGAAGGCATATAGGATTTGGTTTTCTTAATGTCAGTTTATGATAGTTTAGGAACCTCATTCGATTTTATTATATTATATTTTAATAAAAGGTTCTATGTGAAAAAACAAACCAACTCCAAAAATAAATAATTAAATAAAAAAAAAGGTATCCTCATAAAATATTTGTGAATCACGATTTGTCAAAAACTTACACCAAAAACATAAAATAAAAAAATACTCAAAAGTAATAATATTCAACATAACTAAAAAAGAACCTAACTACGTTTGCAAGGAATCTTGTAGGTAAGGCATTCAGCAAGAATAGAGGTAAGAGAACCAAAATCTACAGAGACATATGAAGTACTTGACCCACATGCAAAACAGTATTTTCTATAGTAATTAGAACAAACCCCAAAACCCTATATTTCGAGAAAGAAAAGAATATGAGAGCTCTATTAAAATAGGTTGAAACTACTGTTAATGGAGAAAAGTAGAATTTAGAATCTTGCTATTAATGAGAAATGATATATGTTATGAAATAGAGTTTACTTACAATTTTGGATTTTATTTATTTATACGAATTATAGTTTTCTTAAAATTCCTATTTATGTATGTGTTTTATCAATTATGGGTTTTATTTATTTATACGAATTATAGTTTTCTTAGAATTCCTATTTATGTATATGTTTTATATTCTTATATTTCCTATATACGTAGAAGGGTAGTTATATATTTAAAATTTAAAATTAAAGTATATTAATCAATTAAAAACTTTTCTCACATTCAATTTTTTATAGGTAATATAGATTTGAGAATTTAGTTGCCAAAAATTTTCACACCTAATTAATTTTTTACTTTGGAGTTCCTCTCTGGCTCCCCCCACGCCAACTGCAGAAATCGAAAACCATGCTTGCAACTTTTCAAGCCAAGTGTATCGAATTAATTGGGTGATTACAAAGTTTGTCAGTTTGTATGTGCGTATCTGAAAAAGGGTGAATACAAAAGTTAAAGGCTATGTCATTCAAGTTTCTTAGATCCTTGTGAATAATGATGGAGGAAGGCAAAAGATGAGTATTGAGGCCCACAAAAAAATTGGCCCAAGAAGAGGGCCCACAAAAAAGGTCAAGGAGGATAAGACACTCCGAGATAAACTTTTTAAAACAAAAAGCTTAGAAAAAAAAGAGGCAATTCTCCAAAAAGTTTAATAAACTACATGACAAAAGGCTGCCCCCAAAAATGATGGATCCATGAGGGTTATTATTAAGTGAACAGCTCATGTGTTTCCTGAGTGGGAGCAAAGCCCCTTTGATATCATTTTTTAAAATTCACCTTTGTTGTTGAGGGGGAAAGAAAAGTTTAAAACCTTTTTGGGCTCCCATATCGTCCAGTTGAAAAGCTTTGAACTTTGACTAGAAAGCATGTCACAAACACATTTTAAGGATTTCAAAATCCAAAGTATGGCTAGTAATTTGGAATTATAAGCAATCTATTGTTTTTGCTTTTTCCTTTTCTTTTTTACCTTTTATTAGGAGGAGGTATTGTTGTTTTTTCTTTTTTGTACCCAGAATAAACTTCATCCATAAAGCCAACTTATGGAATTCATCCAATATTTTCATCTAAATTAATATATTTATATCTATACTACCTATAAAAAGATGAATGTGAGAAAAACTTTTGATTGACTAATATACCATTATTTTAATTTTTAAATACACAACTACCCTTCTGCATATATAGGAAATATAGCAAAATAAAATACATACCTTAATAAGAATTCTAAGGAAACTATAAAACACATACCTTAATTCGTATATCTATGTTACCTAGGACCCTATATAAAAGTCTTTTCTACTAAAGAAAAAAAAAAAAGGTATAAAGCCTTTACATGTGTGAAAATTAGGTTAAACTCAAAGAGGTATAGCATCTGCCATCTAGCACCAAAAGATTTCGTGCCCGCCACCATTTGGCCCAACTCAAAGTAGAGATCTTACAAGGTTATTCTTCCTCTTTTTATTCTTTTAAGAATTAGGTCATCTCAAAGTACGTGGTGGAATCAGTTTAGTAGAAATAGCATAGTGATTCTTTTCACCACAACTAGATTAAGATACCTCACAAGATTATCCCTCCTCTTTTTATTCTTCTCAAAACTGACTCTTCTTAGTTCTTACCACAAGATATGTGGAGCCGTTCAGTAACAAGCTAGAGCATAGTTATTGTTATTCTTTTCATTACAAGATTATTATCACAAAGTGTTATCCCTAGCAATACCAAATACAGGAGCAAATAAAATTTATTCTTCTTTTTTTTACTGTTATTTTATTCAGGACATATTGCTCAGAGATATAATTATAAATATTCAATATATATATATATTGGTTTAAATATAGATTTTTATATTAATGTTACTATTATATTTAATATATTACAACATTGTGCATGTCGTGAATAGAATGAAATAGAACATGCCATATATAATCATCTGAAGATAATTTTTTTTTTTTTTTTTTTTGCCTAACCACACACAAGAAATTCAAAAACGCAGCAAACAAACAAGGAAGACCACATATATGACATAGACCAAAAGGGGTTCAAAAGCCTATAAAGTTAACTCACATTCAACCTCCTAACTCTTGAAAAAGAGGTAGAACCTTATATACTTTTTAGGCTAAATTTGGTTAGCCTTTTATATATATATATATATATTTATATATATATATATATATATATATATATATATATATTTATATATATATATATATATATATATTTATATATTTCTAGATACTTTATACCTGACTAATCCCCTATCATGCGTGGAAGGCAAAAAATTAAACATATTTTTTACATATGAATTAATGAGAGCTCCAAACAAAGTGTAAGGGCCGAAGGCCCGAAACTAAGTTCACAACTTAAAAGCCGAAAGATCTACTCAAATCCCAAATGGGACTTTTTTTTTTTTTTTGTGCTACAATTGATATGGGCAGATTCTCACGTGGCTTTTAATCATCCTATGGATGTAAATTGCTACCATTAGGAGGGTCTTCGTTATTTTTTTTTTGCCAAGCAACGAGGTGTCCGAACTGTCAGATTCCCTACCTGCGTGGTGCCACCGCCTCATAAGGTCATTTAAACGGACTTAAAATCTACTTCTAAATGGACATTATCAGGATTTACATTATCCCTTTGTTCTCCCTTTGTTTATTTTTTTCATTAATTAACATAGAATTAGTAGAAATAAACTCAAACTTTACTTCTCTATAAATAAATAATATTAAAAAAAATATACAAACTCAAACTAATAGATAGACAAATCTTGACCACTTAAACTATAATAGTGGATTTTTTCTTTTTAAAAACCCTTAGTATCTTTTGTGTGGCCATGATTTGACTATCATGCTAGCAGGGTCCTCTAAATTGGATACATCAAGCACAACATCCATGTTTGGACTTTAACCCTTAATAAAATTTTCTTGTGAGCCAATCACTTAGCCGATTTATCAGGATATTAATGGGGGGATTGCAATAGCCGTTCCCTGAAAACAAACACCACCCAGCTCCCCCCCCCCCCCAAAAACAAAGGGCCCACAATCACTTCAATTGGCATGTATCCACTAGTTAAATGGCAACACCACCTCCAGGGGTAGCCTAGTCGTGCGGTTGGTGTGTGGGTAGAGGTTAGAGTCTAGAGGCCTTTTTATCTTAGTTGTCATTTTTCTGCTGGGCCTAACAAATTGCTGTTGTTGAGTGAGTAGAGGTAGTAATCACTATCACTACGTAAGTTCATTGATTGGTAAAAGCTTTTCAAATTTTTGCTTAACACATACAAAGAATACACACCCACAACACAACACAACACAGCACAACACACAATGAGGAAGCCCACTGAATAGGAACATAGTCAAAGGAGCCCAAGAGCTCATAAAGTTAACCCCCACTTTGCCTTCAAAACAACCTAACTCTTGAAGGAGAGGCATGCAAATGGGAGGGCAGCATTTTTCCTTTTCTTTTTCTGGATGATCTGCATAACACTATGGATTCACTTATAATCCTAGCTCACGCTTTTGGACTATAAATCTTGTCATATCCATCTTTGACGAGTATATTGCTGAGCAGATACTGGCCAACCCTATTTATTTCGTCCAAAGGATAGGCTTGTTTGTGTCAGCTAGGAACGGGAAGTTTTACATCAAATCTGCTTATTTTATTGATCAAAAGTCACTACCATCAAGTGAGTTTGGATTCAACTCTCACAAGGAAATATTAGAAAGCAAAAATTCATGGAGATTGAAGATCCTTCTTTCAAGTTTTTGGTTCCAACTTCCAAATCTGGTAAGTTTTGGATCCAACACAATACTTTGATTGAATATGGAATTGCAGATCAGTAGCTATTTAAACCCAAAGCTAACCATTCAGCCATTCAGGTTTGGCTACCATCTAAGTTCCCTTGAGAAAATCAACCCTGGGATTTGAGTCATCTCAACCAATCACAATCCCTGATAGAATGGTTAGCTTCTTCATGGTATTTTGATTTGTAAATGAAATGGGGGTACATTAGTCACCCTTGAGCAATGCCTTCATTAAAGCCGAAGCACAAACAAACAACCTTACTACTATATAGAAGCTCAAAAAAACCAATTTAGTTTCCTAGCAGAGATGTCAAAAGTGCCAAAACAGCAATCACAATCATGATATTTAGAAAATAGTTCGGACTGGAGAGGCTTATCTGGGCTTCCACCGACTGCTTCATACTCCGCCCGAATCTTCTGCTTCATAGTGTCTGACAGCTCTCTCTGCAATTCAAATAGGTAACACTCATTGAATTTTATTCCTTTCCCCTTCTTTTAGACTTCCTAGTTTTAGATGTGAGTTCACAGGATTTGAAAATATCTTCATCTTGTATTATTAAAAGATACGGCACAAGAAAACATGATAGTCGTTTTTTAACCCTGCAGCAAACCATAAAATGTAAGAGAGAGAGAAACAATATGTAGACATATCATTTCTTCCATATGAGTCTTTAATGCAAAGAAATGCATAAAATTTTCTACAAGCATGGACTAAAAAGATCATAACAAATAAGTTCTTCATGATTATGACCTTCCCAGATGAGTACTTGGCTGCCACAAACTTCTCTGGTGCAGGTTTTGTGGGTCCATCATCTAGCGAGAACCCCTGAACACCAAATTCCACAAGTCATTTAGATTTCCCACCAAAAAAAATAAAAATAGAGATGTACCAGAACTATTTTGGAATTGAGGAATTAGTTGGGAAAATTTCGTGAAGACTAAGGAAGCTAGTTATAATGATCAAAAATAAATTTGTGACATTGAAAAAATCAAAGTTCAAAATAAAAATGATTAGAGAAGAGCGATGCAAGTTTCAGAGTAATTTAAAAACTGTTTGAAACATTCATACAAGATTTCAAAGACTTTTTCTTTTTAATGCCAAAACACGTAACTCGTATTGTATTTATTAACTAATACTAGGTTAGCATCCTTAGCAGAAACAACATATATATGTATTCATGGCTAACAAACCTCGGCAGGATCAAATTTAGCTCCAAGGTTGCTGAGTTTGGCATGTGCTTCAGCATAATCCTTGAAAAATGTTTCCTGATCCTCCGCATATTTCTCAGCATATACCTGTGGATTAGGTAAAATTCCATGAGAAGCATTATGTTACACTTCACAAAAGTCTTGCACAGGAACTTCAATCTGTTTTACCTTGAATGACGGATCTTCAAAAAGAGCAGCATCAGTAGGCAACACCAGTAAATCTTCATCTCTTCGTTCTTTGATATCCTGTACAGACCAGACCAATCACAATCAGCATGAGAGAACTCTGTATCTTTACTCATTCTTTTTCTAGATAAATCGAAGAGGTGTTTAAGACTTCATACCTTGAAGTAGGAGTTATCAAACTTCAGCCACTGCACTGTCCAAGAATGTCCTCCCGGTGCTCCTGGTCCATCTTTCTGTCAAAGAAATGAGCAATTATTTTCCTGACTTCTAAAACTACATGTATATTATTAGGAGCTCTCTTTTATACATCACACAGAAAGTAAAAGAAGAGTGTTCATTACAACGTTAATGTCTAAATTACTCCTGTATCCTAGTAAAACCAGAATCATTAACATCAAATATCTCCTAAAAATTGGACTGGCACAATATACCTTACTAAACTTACTGCCAAAATACAATAAATCTACACTCTCTTTGAAATCTACATTCTATATCTTGGTAAACATCACACCAAAATTAAGGATCTTGACCAAAATGATTATAGATATCAATTCGAGGAGATTAATAAATCATGAGCCTTAAATAATTTTTTTTAAAATGAAAATAGTAAAATATGCAGCCCAACTACACAAATGTAAGCGGTGTGAGTGACATAGATTACTGGGTCTTGAACCACCAGGATTGTTTAATTCCTGGATCATAAGATCATCTGATATATGACCCAATATCTGATGGGTTATCATTGAAAAACCACTCTCATTCAATGAAATAAATAAATAAATATATATATATATATATATATATATTATTGCGAATGACTTGACCAGCACAACTAAGAGTGTGTTATTACTTGAAAATAATGAGCTTTTGCACTGTCAATTATGGGAGCAGTAATCACAAACAAAGATATTTTTTTTGATAAGGAACCACAAATAAAGATTCATAACCTTTATCCCTGTTCTCCCCTAAATGACTAACTAATCTGCCTTTAGGGTAGAAGAGAGAAGATGAAACAGCGAATGTCTATCTTTAGCAGGTTCAAAGAAGAAAAAGTTATTCAATAGTTCTGACTTCTGAACCATGGCAACAGGAATCATTCTCAAAACATCTATGGCAACTATAAAAAATTTCATACCAATCACTTGGTAATGAAACCTCAATTGAGAATGGAGAATAAGAAATTTCCAACTTATTTCCGCATTTTCATAATCAGATCATGTTAATTAAATACCGTATACTTTGTCTCTGGCTTGCCCCAACCACTGCGTTCTGGTCTGGACCTTCCCAGAGTATGTGCACCAGATAATGCAACTATTTCCTGCAGATCAAACCGCACCACAGTAAACAACACATACCAATTGTGATGACATCAGAAAATGAAGTACAAAGTATGATGAAAATAAGTATAAAACCTTGTCGCTTAATCCCATTCTGTAGAAAACATCACGTAGATGAGAAGCAGGTGAAGGGGGGCCAGCATCTAAACGTCATATAAAAACTTCAAAAATTAATTGCTAAAGAAGTAAAGATGAAGCAGAAGGCATCAACTAGTTGGATATATATCACTTTAGCATCTGAAGTGAGAAGAAATTGTAAAGTTCAGAAATAGAGGACCATCTAAGTAAATGATTCAGCACAATAGCTCAAGAAAACACAATATGAAACTTGAAATAGTTATTAAAAAAAATTCCAATTCAATTCTTTACAAAAACCTACTCTAAATTTGATTCTTGAGAAATAGTGAACCGAAAAAGATCTCAACCCTACAGTAGTAGCCAAAAGAGCTCAGAACAGCCAGGACCACTCTAGATAGATGGCTATTGGAAAAGAAAGGGTTATTAAAGCTCAAAGTATCCATGTTTTCCATAAACATCCTTGGGTAAATGACCATCAACTATGAGACAACTTTCAGAATTCTCCAAATGGTATTAGAAGCAGCCTGTTAACTAAAAAATAAATAAAAAGCACCACATAACAAACTTGTTGGTGGCTTAACAATAATTAAAAATGTATTAGAACACAAGACCACCCTTCAGAGATTTATAAAGCACCCCAAAACTAAGAAATTTGATAGGCTGAGTGGCTGACTTGACTACATACCACATTCTGACATATGGTCCCACACTCCCACTATCCATTGCAATTTCTATCTTTACTGAACTACCCCAGTATAAGTATTGTTCTATTGGTTGCCTCACATATAAAAGATGTTCTCAGTATATTTCCTTCAATGTTTCCCTTTGTAAATAATATTTAAGTACCACGATCCTTTTAAGATACGCATAAAAAGAGGCATCACATGAAAGATGGACTTTGCCAACTATATGTATCAAATAAATGTATGCTCCACTTGCCAGGAAGCTTCCCTTCTTCTGGGCACTGCTCAGGTCCTGAGACATCCACTCTTCCATATATCATAGGGATTTTTGGGCCCCCAGCCTCCTGAAATTTCCAACGATATCACTCAGTAAAATCTCATTTTCAATTAGTCATTTCCTTTCAAATTAATTCCATAGGAAAAGAGACCTCGACAGCTGTAGCACTCGCCAACTGGAACAAGTCCGCATATGTCACACTGGAATACTTTTCTTTGATAGGCTGAAGAAGTTTCAGAGCATTCACAAGACCTAGAATGGCAGTTTATGAGGCAACATTATTATCAGCCAAGCTAAATCAAGAACAGTGTAAAACCATTACCAGCATTGGCTGCGTGTTTCAGCTCAATTTCAAATCTCAGACTTCCATTAGCTCCACCTCTTTGTGGCCACTCCTCAATGTTCTTGTCATAAGTACCAGAATCATGCCATCCAAGGCGAACCTGTTATCACAAAAACTATGAAAAATATGGGGAAGAATAATCATCATAATTGTCTAGAGGATCTCTATATTCATACTTCACATCAATAGTGGCCATAATTTCCACCATACCTAGCTAAAAATTTCATATAATATTGACAAGCACACGATGATCATATAACACCCCAGACTACATGACAAAACAACATAGCCATCGATGCTTGACGCAGTTACAAGGCCTCAGACAAAGCAATCTCCAAAAACTGAAATTTTCTGTATTTACAAAAGAACCACTATCAATGTCCAACAACTAAACAATTATCAAAAGTAGAGGTGTTCTTGTTATGTTGGTTTAGTCTCCTCCTGCCCACTCAAGTTTATATTCTTTTATTAATTTAAATTATGGGAGAACAAAAAGGCCATAACTTAAAGATAACTTCTCAGGTCATATGGGAGTCAAACACTTGTTTATGTTGGATGTTCCTATCAAGAGGTAATGTAGAAAGAGAGGAGAACGATTACACATGAATTTTGGGATTAAATTTAATCCTAAGAATAAGGTGATGAAACTTAAAATGCACATCAGTATTGTTTTACACGCTGAAAAATATGACATATAAACAGGAATTCTTATAGACTTAAAGAAAGTATATGATAATATTTTCAAAAGATAGCATTGCAGTTTTGAAAAAGAAAGAAATAATGAATAATATACTAGCACGAAGGACATAAATAATGGTAGAGCTGTAGTTAACAACTGTAGTCCATTCGAAAAAAATACAAATGAACTATGTGTTGCAAGAAGCTTACCACAAGGTTCAACACTAAGCTTCTATATTTTCACATTAACAATGAACAAATTGATTGGTCATGTTTAGGAAGAGGTCCATGCTGTATGTTATTTGATATTGGAGCTGGTGTAACATGGATCAAAGTCTCTGCCAGGGCCCAATTGAATCGGCCAAGTCGTCTTGGTCTCCAGTGGACAATATAACATTTTCTACTGATTCAAATTTAATATAGGAATGTATCAGCTTGAGTGAGATGGCCACGACTGAGACAAGATCAAGACGCGATGCCAAAATCTCAGCTGTCACATAAACGTGATGCCGAGATCTTAATTAGGTTTTTTGAGTTATAATGGAGTACAAAAACCCCATATCGTCTCTTTCTTCTTCATTATTTTGTAGATAAGTGAAAGCACTCAACTTTGAAGAGGCCAGATCTCTCCAAATCCCTAAATTTGTACTCAAAATCTCTTCATTTCAGCTTCATATTCTTCTCATTCTTTTAGATATACAATTCTTGAGGAATGTATTTTCATGTTTTTTAAGTTTTATTATAGATTTGTGATAATTGATAAATTAATCAAAAAAATAATTAAATGCTTTTGAATCTTGTTGGATCTATAATATAGCATGCATGAGATCTAATGACATAATTAGGAATCTAAAACCATAGTTAGTTTGAATTTTGATCAAATGTATTTTTATCAATACTAGATATGGGCACGCGTGCGTTGCACGTGAATAATATTTAAATAATAAAAGATATATGAAAATTCATGAATTCTCATATTTTATATATATATATATATAGAACATGGAAATCTAATTTATTTGTTACTTTTGGTTTAAAACATAAATCCCATTTGAGAGATATGCACATATATAATGTTCTTAATATATATCCCATTTAGGTTATTAGAATGGACGCTCAACATAATAGGTCAAACATCTTTCCATCGCTAGGAGTCATGGTAGGAATAGGAAATTGGCTAGGAGACATGAATAGTAGTGGAGGTTGGGTAGAATTGATGAAGTGGGCATCATTATCTTTTTTCCTCATTTTTTTCTTTCTTTTTTGCTGGAAAATAAACATTCTTAATTGTTTAAATATGAGGAGCAAATAAGTATTTAAAATTTAAAATAAGGGTGTAACGGTCAATCAAAAGTTTTTCTGAGATACAGACTTTTATAAGTAGTATAGATATAGATCAATTAATTCATAAAATGCCTATATTTTGAATTTCCACTCTCATTTGTTCTCTTAAATTTTCATTCAAGATGACAGATTTGTGCCTTCAATTTTATGTAAAATTCACTCCAATTTTTGAATTTTCCTTTGGATGACCAAATTGGCCCTAAATAATTAAAATGGAATACTGGTAAAATAGGAGTGGAAACAAGTATATAGTTAATATTGATGGCTAACTAAGACTAAGACAGTAAGAGCAACCATATTTGTTATATTGATTCCTCTATGCGTGCGTGTGTGTGTGTGTGTGTGTGTGTTTTAGGGTCTAGAGAATTTAAACTCAATTCTAAATCCTTCGGTACATTAGGCAACGAAATGGTGGATACGGAGTAATCAATTCCAATTCCAAAATCCCAATTCCATGCAATCAAACGCAGCCTAGTAGTAATAGAAATAGAACTACCTACTACATTTATCAAAAAGAATATCAAAAGCTTATCAAACTTATCACCAAATGCATTTCTTCCAATCAACCAAATATATATATGTGCAATCAGCAAAATTGAGGTATCTCTAGTGTCAATTCGATTCAGAAGAAATGGCCTGAATTACCAGAATGGGATGGCAGAACGAAGTCTTGAGAAGCTCTTTGATATCCTCTCTGGCACTCTTCAACTGATCAGGATCGGACGCGAACGATTTCGGAGCAGCGACGGAGCTGAAACCACCACTGGAGGCATGAATGGACGATCTCTTCTGAAAGTCATGAGACACACAAAAACAGACTTAGAGAGAGAAATATACATAAAGAATTCGAGCGTCATATTATATTATATTTTATAAATAAAGAGATATTTAATATGCGTTCGGAGAGAGGGAGAGGGAGAGGGAAAGCAAAATCTCTGCTGAAATACAGACAAACAGAGTGTTATGTAGAAGAAGTATGCATATATAGATATATAGAGAGAGAGAGAGAGAATGATCGAACCTGGTGAAGGAAAAGATGCGACAGCAGAGGAGACGATCTGAGGACTTTGACAGATGCGATAGAAGAAGAAGAGGATAGAGAGAGTGAAGGAGAAGAAGAGGAAGAAGAGAGAGAAAGTCGGGCTCTGGTGGCGGAAGGAAGGAGGCGAGAAGCAGCGGCGGCGGTGCCCAAAGAAGCCATGGAGGATGATGTGAGTGACAGACGGTCTGCCATCGGAAGGACTCACTCACTATATCTCAGTGCCTCTTCTTTTGGATTACGGGCTCGTGCAGTGTGGCCCGGGGCCAATGTGGGAAAGGTATTTTGTTTGGGAATGGGGTTGTATTTGTTCTGGTGGCTGCTCGTGTCCCTATCCTATCTCCAAGAGACGCACAAAAAAATACTGGCTTTGTTTTGTTCCGTTCTTCTTGCCCAAAAGAGTGGGACAAGTATTACAGCAATGTGAATGGAATCATGGATGAGTGGCATCGTGGCATATTTTTCATCAACTGAGATAGGATGACCAACCCAGCCTAAGAAAAATGAGAAGATAGTCCAAATTTATAGTAAACAACTCACCTCCCACCCACCCACATTCCCCAAAAAATATATATATATTCTTGAAGATGAGGGAGGGGTGTTGGATTGAATGTACATAGTCCATTTAGGTTATTATCAAAGAGAGAAATGTTGGTTTTCTTCAAAACTTTGAAATAACAGCTACTTAAGGAAACAGGGACAACTAGAGCCCATTTATGTGGCGGCCCAAATACCCGCACGTCCATTATAAGCATGGAGCATGAGCATAAGAGAGTCATTACTTGCTCAATTTGTCACCCACAAGATTGAGGATTGAACTAATTGGAGTCGAGAGAGCCCGATTTGATGGCAAATTTTGATTTTAGCATTCTCCGAGCTTGGGATTTTTTGCCTCGTTCTAAAAGCTCGCTAACGGATTGGCGTAGCCCTAATTTTTGTGCATACATAGTTACATAAGCTAAGCAATTATTTTAGTGATAAAAGCAACAGTAAGTGAAGATCTCTCTCTCTCTCTCTCTCACTTGAGCTTTAAGGAACCCCCCCCCCCAAATTTTGATCAGCCCCCCCCATGTTTTAGGTTTTTAAGATTTTATGCAAAACATAAAATCCTTTTACGAAAACCGACTATGTTATCCATTATAAAACATCATTTTGAACAATTTTGTAAAAGAAAGTTTTTCCAAAATCTATCGTTTAAGTAGACTTTTTAGATGTTTATAGTCTCTATTTTATTTTTTGCCAAAAAGCCTACATAAACAATTATATTTTTTGCCAAAAAGCCTACATAAACAATTATATTTTTTGCCAAAAAGCCACCATGACGCCTATATTATACTAAGTGATTTTAGCATTCTCCAAGCTAGGGATTGTTTGCCTAGTTCCAAAAGCTTGCTAATGGATTGGCGTAGCCCTAATTTTTGTGCATACTTAGTTACATAAGCTAAGCAATTATTTTAGTGATAAAAGCAACAGTGAGTGCAGATCTCTCTCTCTCTCTCTCTCTCTCTCTCTCACTCAATGAGTTGTGATGCTTGGGTATTTATCATATGGGCCAAAATGTATCAACTTGAGCTTTAAGGAATGGCTATTGCCCCCCACCAACCCCCCCCCCCCCAATTTTGATCAGCCCCCACATGTTTTAGGTTTTTAAGGTTTTATGCAAAACATAAAATCTTTTTATGAAAACCGACTGTGTTGTCCATTATAAAACATCATTTTGAACAACTTTGTAGAAGAAAGTTTTTCCAAAATCTATCGTTTAAGTAGACTTTTTAGCTGTTTATAGTCTCTATTTTATTTTTTGCCAAAAAGCTTACATAAACGATAGATTTTGGAAAAAATTTATTCTACAAAGTTGTTCAAAATGATATTTTCTAATGGACAACTCAATCAGTTTTTGTAAAAACTTTTTATACTTTACATAAAATTTTAAAAACCTAAACTGGGGCTGATCAAAATGGGGGGCAATAGCTGGGCCCTGAGCTTTATTTTGATCATCAACTGAGTTGTGCTTGGTCAAAGTTTTAAGCCTAAGTCCAAATTCAGATTGGGCCATGCCATCTCTAAGCCTGTCGTTACCTCCCACCCAAACCCAAGCCCCAAAAAGAGAAGGAAATCCACTTCCCACTCAAAAAAGTCAAACCAAAATTTGGAGGTGTTGAGGCAACCCTGTGAAAGTATGAAGTATGAACACACCACTCATCTATTATCTATTATATCTATCTATTATCTATTATATTTATATTTATCTATTATATATATCTATAACGGAGAATCGGCCTCCTATAGCAGTGCCACACGTTGCTTCTTCTTCTTTTCTTCTTTTTTTTTTTTTTTTTTTTTTTTTTTTAATGAATCACATGCATGCTCAACAGTAAAATAAAGTAAACTTTTTTCAAAGCAATGCCACGCGTCACTTCTTTCTTCCTCTTTTTTTAATTTTTAAAATCACATGCATGCTCAACAGTAAAATAAAGCAAACCTTTTTCAAAACATTACCTTTTAGTGATCATAGTCTAACTTAATACCAATAAAAGATATAAGTTGTCAACTTGTTACAAAATAACTATATACATGCGTGACATGACTACTAATTTCTTTTGTTTCATATTACATTGAAAATTAATCACTAAAACATAATTTTCCCAAAAACTTACTTTTAGTGACTTTTAAGGACATTGTTTTGTTGTGACCACTTTCAACCTTAATACCAAACAAAAGTTATTCTCTATTAACTTGCTACAAATCAACTATATATGTGTTTCAAAATGACTATTAAGTTTTTTTTTTTTTTTTTTTTTGTATTAAGTTTGCAACTGGTCATCAAAAAGTAATTTCCCCAACCTTTTTTTGGTATTCACTACTCCTTTTCGTGCAAGTAAATTGTCGCTTGGTATTCACTATATATCTCTTTGTTTTATGTGGGAAAATCGACAAACTCACACTATACAATGTTCAGCCTAAACTTTGTAAACTACTATATTTATTCTTTCTTTTTTTTAAATATACTATATATCTCATTTTCCAAAAATTGAACATATAAAACTATAAATAGTCATAATAAGAGAGACAAATAAAGGAAAAAATTATTTTAAAAAATAAAAACGACACGTCGGAATCTTCTCCTGACCTGTTTTCAACAAAAAAAAAAAAAAAAAAAAAAAAAAAAAAAAAAAAAAAGTCAAAATTCTTCAGATGGTTTATTACCTAAAATTGAAAAGATCTATATGCTATCTTATCTTCTTCTCATTCCCTCTTTGCTCCTCCCATTCTCTAAACTTTTCTTTGATGTTTTTATGCTCTAATATTAAACAAATTTTCAGTACTTTTCCCCTGAATATTTTACTATCTATGAAACCTACTAAAAACCCTTATGGAAGGTCAATATTTATCGTTGTCATGTATTCTACAATCCACACCATTAAATTTCGAGATACTTTAAATAGCTATACTTGCTTTGCTACATACCAAAATGTCAAAACTATGATCGTGAGATAGAAGTATGATTACATTTTGTGTGATACATTACGCTAACAATGCACTAAATACTATTTTGATTTCACTATTTAACTATTTTTATTTATATCTTCTAAATTTATTTTTATTTTGATTTAACTATTTAACTATTTTAGAGAATAAATATTTTATTAAAATTTTAATTTTCTAATAATATTATTCTAATATATATATATATATAAATAGTGTTCACCATCGCCACATGGCAATTTTTTATATTGCCACATAGCGTCTTAACTTTTTAAGAGTTGTGTTTTATATTAAGAAAGATATAACTGTTCAAATTAATTTATTAAAAGGCATCTCTCTTCTCTTTTTTACAAGAGTTGTGTTTATATTAAAAAATATAAAACTGTTCAAATAAACTATACTTCTTAAAAGGCATGTCTTTACTTTTTTACAAGCATGTCTCCTCTTTTTTTTACAGGAGTTGTGTTTATATTAAAAAAGATGCAACTATTCAAAGGAACTATACTTCTTAAAATGCATGTCTTTTCTTTTCTTATAGAAACAAGACTCTTTTTTCTCCAACGGTTATTTCATCTTTTTCTTCTTGATTCTCTTTCTCACTGATCCATGAGATTTTTGTCACACATTGGAAAAATCCAAAAAAATTCTCCGAAATCTTCACCTTATATAGTGTTGCAAGAATTAAAGAGAGTAAGTTTTCATATCCATACCTACATAACGATTTACTTTATATGTTTTTTGTTACTCCATATAATTATTTCTATAATATATTTTTTAATAAAAAATATAAATTAAAAAAAAAAGTTTTTTCTCCATTTTTCTCCCTTCCATGTTTTTTGGGTAATTTTTTTTCTTCATTTGATTTTATTATGGAAACTATGTCAATAAATAAGGTTGCTAATTTTTTAGCCTTTAAACGTCTATATTTATTTTAAATTAATATTAGTTATTAGAATTATTCTTATCTTTTTTTTTTTTTTTTGGCAATTTTTCCCATGCATTTGCACGGATTTACTACTAATATATATATAAAATGGAGGATTGGCACCCTGTTGTATGCCACGTGTCAAAATAATATATATATATATATATATATATATATATATATATATATATATTTTCTTTCACATGCTGAAACAATGACATAATTGAGAAATTTTTTTGGAAAATTTACTTTTTAATAACCGTTTTCTAACCTAATACCAAAAAAAAGATATTTTCTGTCAACTTGCTACAAATTGACTATAAAGGTGCACCAAAATGACAACTAATTTTTATTGTTTCGTATTAATTTGAGAAGTTGTCACTAAAATGTAATTTTGTGGCTTTCGAGAAAACTACGTTTAGTGATTACTTTCCAACTTAATACCAAACAAAAGATATTGTTTGTCAACTTACTGCAAATTGACTTGATAGGTGCTTCAAAAGGACTATTAACTTTATTTGTTTGGTATCAAGCTGGGAAGTGGTCACCAAAAGATAAATTCCCGAAAAGATAAATTCCTCACTTTTTTTTTTTTTTTTTTTTTTGGTATTACTTGCTTTTTTTTCATGTGGTAGAGATAAGTTGACGCTTGGTGTTCACTGCATATCTCTTTGTTTTTATGTGTGAAGATTAGGAAACCCACACTATACAATGTTCAACCCAAACTTAATAAACTATACTATATTTTTCTGTTTTCTTTATGCCTATTCATTTCCCTTCTTAAAATTTAACATATAAAATTATAAATAGTCATAATTAAAAAGAAAAACAAATAGAGGAAATGATGATTAAAAAAGAAAACGTGATCTGCTGGAATCTAAAAAAAAAAAAAAAAGAGTAAGAAAAATCTATTTTAATCAATCTTCCATATGGTTAATTACATAAAGTTGAAAAGATTTATACTTTCTCTTATTTTCTTCTCCTTCTAACTTTTTCTCCTATTCTCTTTTTCAGTGTAAATTTTTCTCTCATATTTTTATACTCTAATCTAAAACAAAATTTTAATATTTTTCCCCATGGTTTTTCACTCGTTGTGAAACCCACTCGAAACCTCATGGAAGGTCAAGATTCATAGTTGTTATGCATTCTAAAATCTGCACTGTCGGATTTTGAGACACCTTCAACTTGCTTTGGTATATACCAATATGCTAAAACCATAATTGTGGGATGGGCTAAGCTCTAGAGAATTTTAATATTTTTCCACCAAATATTATAACGTGTCACTTCCGTAATTTTTTACAAGTTTCTACCATTAAATTAATTGTTTTTCAAAATAATTTATCTTTTTCGGGAGTATAATTAAATTTTGTATGATACATTACGCTAACATCACACCAAATATTTATTTAATTGAACTATTTAAATTATTTTTGTTTATATATTTTAAATTTAATTGACATATTTTATTAATAAATACATTTTACTATTTTAGAGAATAAATATTCTATTAAAATTTTAATTTGCTAATAATATTATTTTTTATAAATTAATCCGTGTGTCGCACGGGTTCTGAAGCTAGTTAAAAGAAATAGAATTTGTCCCACTTCAAGCTTTTTCGGTTTTTCCTTTGTATAATCGTATAGAATGTGCATGGGAAGACACTAGGCAAAATAATGCCATAACAAACCATTTTATACATATGGTGCCTTTATCTATTTAGGGCTTGTTTGGTAATTGATCATCCAAATGAAAATTAAATGATTATAGCATATTTTACATAATATTTAATGTACACATCTGTAGTCATGAGTGCAAAGAAAAAAAAAATGATAGTCATCTTCTAAAATGAGATGTTAAATTCCAAATACAGATATTTCATAAAGTTTTAAAATCGATCTTATAACATAATTACGGTGATAGGTCCAATGTTTTAAAATGGTCTCATTCTTCTCTTCTGTTTTTTGGTGAAAAAAAAAAAAATAATCTCATTCAAGATAATGAGAAAAACTTGTATGTAACTACGATACAGTTGATATGATGTTACGGGCTAATGAGAATCAAGTAAAGTGAGTCCTGTCAGAATACATTTTAACCCCACAATCTTATTTTACTTCGATTTTTATTGACTCATGACACTACGTGACTGTATCATAGTTACATGAAAGACTCACTCAAAAATACGGAGTATAATTATTTAATTATTATTTGGACAATCAAATAAACTCGTTTTTATTTAACCCTTTTTCTCTTGGCATGGTAATGATGTTTTTGCAGCTTACGTCTTATATAAGAAGCGAAGAAAAAAATTGAGCCAAGAGAGAATGAAAAGTCTAATTCTAAATTGTTCTAATGATTAACCAGTGCAGAGTGAAATAAGTACTTCACAGTGTCAAGGAATTGGTTGCACCACACATCGTAATATCTTGTTAGGGAATAAAATAAAATAAAATAAAAGCATATATGATTTATCACCCGTAGATGCAATTCCATTATGCAGTCTCTTTTGGGATCCACATTTATATTAAATTGTTCAGTGAAATATATCAACTAAGAATAAGAGAAAAAATAGACACCTGAATTAATGTGATTGTGATGGCTTCATGCATTCCCCAGATTGTACCATCCCGCAATAAAATCCGAGTGTGGTCTTGCTATAATTGACACATGAACCTCTCACCACCCGTTCATCCAGGTATATGGAAAATGACGGGGATAGGGTTGATTTGGTTGCAGCTGGTCCAGAGATGAGAACAGCCCAACTATTTTTTCCTTTTTTTGCGAGGGGGACAAACAAGAGGTATCTTAAGTCTACTACTGTTGAGATTTATTTTTTATTTTTTATTTTGAATAACGGGAGAATCATCCCACAAGAGAGTCCTTTTTTACTCACCCATAGAATCTAAATTTCTGGGAAAACTAGCGTAATAACCCACTGCACTGCCACGACCCATACTTAAATTTCAAGTTCGCCTTTACCAACCAGGCTTAAGTCTAAACTAATCCTTAGATTACAACAAGCCTATACATCCAATGGCAACGCACTGAAGGAATATTCGAACTTAGGACTGTCAGATTCATGAACTGGAACCTTTTGTCATTTGCGTTACCCTTATGAATCAATATAACTAGTTAAACCTGGGCAAAATTGGATCCGCGATAATTTCCCAGATCTCTAATTAAATCATTTTTGGTGTCCGCGACATGTGAAGAAGAAGAAAAAACCCTTCATACAGCAAGAAAAAATTTGTGGTAGAAAAATTTTCCCCATTTGCTCAAGGGGATTCTGTGGACATTAAGACAGATCAAGAAGCAAAGCAACAGAGACGTGACTTTAAGGACCACATCCTGCCTTATCTTGGTATTCAATCACTGTCGCGTTTGAAGGCTTTATTCAATTTTTCGAGCTCATGCTTATAATTATGGGTAAGGACTAGGGATGTTAAGACCACGCTTTCATTTCTCTTTTGGGCTCACGTTGTTCTTTAAATTTTAACCTGTTTTTGGCATGTAATTTTAGGCACCATTGTGTTATCATATTTATTGCATTAAGCCCATTGTACTTGTATAAATTCAACTACCAAAACACAAAAATAATTATTTTTTTAAATTTTTTACAACAAAAAAAGAAGTACATTAAATTGGGTTCATACATGACAGTGGTTTAAAACTATATATTAAAGGGAAAATTAAATTATGACCTGGAATGTGATCAAATTTTGTGATTTTTTTTTTTTTTTTTTCGGTTAACTTGAAATTTTATTTGTGAGGCTATTAGAATTAGTGATGTAACTTTGGTGGGCTCAACTTGCTAAACTCGGATTCACCCCAATCAATTGGTAGGTTTGGGCATCATTTCTTATATATTAGGTTGGACTAGGGTTGGAAAACACCAACCCAACCGCAATTCAAGTTTAAGCCCAAGCAAGAGCTCAATCTGATCAATGCAAATCCGATGTGTATAACGTATAATAATTTTTATACTTTCAACATTTATTCTAAAAAATACGACATACTATTTAATGTTTGGTGCATGCATATCAGATTCTTAGTAAAGATGCATATGCATAATCCTCTATTTGTAATTTAGGAAGTGTAGACATTTCTTTAGAGGTGCCGTGTCAATGTTAGACACGTATTGGACACGACACTCTTCTGACGTGACACATCTTTCTTTTAATCTTTTTTGTCTTTTTAATCTTATTCTTTTTCTTTTTGTCCTATTTTATTAATGAATAACTCTACTAAAGTTTCCAATAACAATTAAAAAAATGCATTTTAAATAATAGATGTGAAATTATAGGAATATTATCTAACTGTATATATAGAATATGCATTTTATTAAAATGTGTCCGTGCACGTCCTTATCATGTTTTATATTTTGAGGATTTATTTTATCTACGTATTCATATTGTATTGTAATCATATATGTGTGTCCATATCTATACATCTTAGTTTGTAACAGTACGTTTCAAACCCGGACGAAAAACATTAATTCCAAATTTGTCAATCTCAATGAAATTCGAGGTAGGCGGCTGGCCTTGCGTTGGAGACATTCTTTCTCTCGAGTTGAGATGTAACCTTTTGAGAATTATTGGTAATATCATTAATGGAATCATTTGACTTCCGAAAATGAAGTAGCGTGTGGGCGATATACCAAGGGTTTGTTGTACCGGTTGGGCCGGTCTCAACGGAAATACCTAACCAAAAGGCCAAAATGCAAAATGGCATATTGCATACGGCATCGCTGTTTCTGATCAATTGCGTATGGCCATTTGGGTTCACACGTGGCTTGCTTGATGATGTGATCGAAGTAGGGGGTGAGGTCAGCATCGTAATTAATTGACTTTAGGTGGGTCATTTTCAATCCTTCAATCGTTTTTGGGAACGAAATTAATAATCAATTAATACATTCCATGTTTCTTTCCAAGGATGGCGTGATTATAAATTATAACCCGACCATGAGATCTACTTCTGTCTATGGTACGAGTCGGATTTGGTATTTCGATGCTGTGCATATTTAATTGCTGACATTTTACTATGTTTTATTTGCCGCTGCTGTATTGTATAATTGGTAAATATCAAATCTTGGATATGTATGATATAATATTGTGCACAACATCAAATCTATATTTTCGTAAATTTTAACCTTACGGTGGAATAGACAAATAAATAGCATTACAAGAATATACACCAATTTTTTGTACTAATTTATGTGACTAAATGGCTTCTACCTCATGTAATACATGAGCGATGTTTCAAAAAATAGTATAATAAAAAAAGATTTTAAAAAGATTTTCCTTTTTCACACTTAAATTTTTTTAAAAAAATTTTATTTTATGCATGTAATCTAAAATATGCCTCACATAATTGCAATCATACACACACACACAATTTATAAAATATGCCCCACATAATTTTATTTTATGATTACAATCGATATAATTTTTTCATACTCTGGTCTTCCAATATGAACAAATGAATATCAATGTTTTTTTATAAGTTAGCTTGAACCTTAAATATAAACTCAATTATATGTAAAAATATTTTTACATTTTGTGTCAATCAAAATTTATGAAAATTTTAACTATAAGAGATATCGTCAAATACTCTTCGACATAAATTGTTGTCTGTGTGGGTATATAGCATTTCACATTAGCTTTTAAGATAATATTTTGGACGGTTAGACCGAAAGCTCAATAGGAGTAAAATCTAAGATAACTCTAGTAGTTACAAAAAATAAAAAAAAAATGACATCGTCAAACTTTCATGATTAAACTAGGCAACATAACATTTTCCAAAGAAATTGTATGCACAAGGCACACGTTTTAAAATTGTTCAATATACCTAGGATATATTTTAGGCATGTTTATAATTGTCCATAAAGTTTAACGGTAGGTAATGATTGGTAATTACAACCCTGTTGTGTCTTTTTTGGTTCGCGTAGGTAACAACAACTTACTAAAGAGACTTTCAAGACTTCAAAGTATACATATAAAATAATATAAAGGAGACGGTCTCCAATTATCACATCATGTCACCATCGTGGTAGGCTCATTCACGAAGTTAGATCAACTTAGTGGCCAAACTTATCAATAGCGGACCAACCCAGTCTTTCGTAAAGGAAATTATTCATATGCAACTATGCATATTTAAATATATAAAATTTATGATTATGTTTTCTACGAAATACAAATAAAAAGTTAATAATTGACGGTGATATTCAATTAATAGGGTTCAAATTTAAAATATACAAAATGCGAACTTGATAAAATGATTTGACCCTTAGGAGTACTTCCAATGATTCTGATCATAAAATTTAGAAGGTAAGAATTTCTATGAATTTGTATGCATCGTTTTATGCATATCATGGTTTATTATTTTTTTTATGAAGAGCAATGCTACTCTTCTCAGTTATTATTATTATTATTTTTTTTCCTTCCCTTATCATCTCTACTTTTCAAGCTTAAAGATTGCTTTTCTATTTAATTGGCTTATTTTTATTTTTGGGATGTTTAAAAATTATTTTCACATTAAAAAAAATTAATGATTCTTTAAATTACATTTCGTAAAACACCCTTAAAGGGTATTATCTCATTTTCTAATATTTTGTATATTTGAGGGCAAAATATATATATTGATGTGAAAGCATTTGATAAGGTTTTATAAAAAAAAAAGTGTTTTTTTAAAAGAGACAGTCAATTAACAAAAAGAGTATAATTTTTTTTTTTTTTAACTTGACACCTTGCACTGGTTCTAGAGTTCTAAGATATTGGTCAGGTTTCGTATTACGTGGTACTGTAATAAGTTCTATATCTTTAAGTTTGACTTGTAATTTACAATCTGCTACCTAAAATGAGAGCAACCATAAAAAATTCAAAAAGGTTATCTATACTAGAGTAGTAAAGTGTGAATTATCTATTTATCTCTAGCCCAAGCCTATCAAAATCATCAAAATCATTAAGGTAAAGAATAAAAATAAAATAGATTAAAAGTTCAAACTCTTATATTACACAAAAAAGAATAAAAAAGAAAAGAAAAAAACCCTACCCAACCGGGACCAACCCCGTCGCCGACTGGCCTTCCGTGGCCTGCTGCGCTAAACTTGCTGGCCCTGAAAAAAACGCCACGCGTTTTCGCAGCGCGTGGGTTACATTTGTCGTCGTGTGAAGACGTCACTGTCAAGCCATCTTACAAACGGAACCCAGCAGTAGCCAGTGTGTCATACTCTCCACAGGAGTCGCGCCACCACGACGCCTATATTATACTAGACGATTTTTTTGCTTTGCTTCCAAAATCTAAAAAAAAGGTCTCATATTCTCCGTCATCGTCGGTGTGGGCAAGCACCTCCACTCTCTCTCTCTCTCTCTCTCTCTCTCCTCAGATAAAAAGAGGAATCCAATACTTTGTCTCTCTAGACATATAGACATAGAATGGCGTCTGAGGAGGCGAAGAAGAAGGTGTTCGATGTTGAAGCAGGGAGTTCACTAGTGAAAGAGCTGAGAGGCACCTTTGCTTCGGGCAAGACTAGAAGCTACGAATGGAGAGTGTCGCAGTTGAAGAATCTACTCAAGATGGCCGAGGACCACGAGCAAGACATCATCGACGCTCTTCGTTCCGATCTCTCCAAGCCCGAACTGGAATCCTTCGTTTCAGAGGTTTCTGATTTCTCTGTTTTTATTTATTTATTTATTTTCAGTTTCATCATCAATGCTCCACCCATGCTCTCTTAATGGTTAAGTGTCTCTATATGTACTGGGGGTCTTTCTGGACGTACCAGGTAAGTTGAATTATTTCATTGAGTTTTTGGCGTATGATTTTGCGAACAAATCCATCATTTTGAACTGAAAAATCTAAGAGAATGATACCCATCATCACAGATGAGAATAAAAATTCAGAATAAGGGCGTTTTATGAATTTCTAAAATTGATCCTACTACATTTGCTGTGGTGATGATTCATGACTCCAAGCTTTTTTAAATGTAAAGATGATGGATTGTGTCTCCAGCACTATGGAAAATACAGGGTGATCATTTGGTTTCCATTTGGACGACCAAACAGGCCCTGAATTGAGGTTTTGATTATTGAAGACAAATAAACGATGCTGTTGTAGATGCCTGGTTGACATTTTCGATCAACATTACTAGTCCGAATTCTGGGAGATTAATTAAATACTCTGTATTTTGGATGATTACCCTTTAAAATTGATGCGTATGTGTAGGGATTTTTTTTTTTTGGATAAGACCATGTTTGTGCTACGTGGAAGTTGATTATTCGTACTGCAGTTTACGCAATTGAGAAATATCAACTACCAGCTTTGCGTGTGTTGGGTACTCTTTGACACTTTTTTGTTGAAGATAACTCTTATTCTTGTTTATATTTGTCACAATGTTTAGATGTTTTTGCTTTGAACATAATAATACTGTGTGTTCTTCAAAATCTAGTTCTTATGATATATATTCATACCTTTCCATAAGGGTAAAAGCTGAAAGCAGTCAGGACTATGGAGGGTTTTTAGTTTTTGAAATGGTTATAAAGTGGCCAGTGGGTTCTTTATAAACCAGACATGAAGAATTTTGCTATATGGGTAGATGGTGGGAGCATTCCCCCCCCTCTCCCCTTTCCTGTTGTTTTTATTGGTTAGAGATGGTGGGAGCATTAATGGCACACCCACTGAACTTTCCATGCCAACTTTTGGCATGTCTCAGATTTGGCTTAATGCAAATTTCTAGGGCTCTGGTCTTAAAGTTTAATACTCATTAAGTCAGTTGCATTAAATCCTTCATAAAAAAAAAAAAAAAGAGACAGTTGCATTAAATTTATTTTGGCAGGACATACTTGTCATCAGACAGATTATAATATAACAATTCTTATCATCATCACCATCATGATTATTCTTTGGGAGTTGGTTAGAAGATATTTGAGTATATTCAAAGACTCAACAATGCCTTATATCCCCAATACTATGGAAAATACAGGGAATAATTTGAAGAAAATCAACGGATGGGGAAAATTTTAGGAAAAGAATAGGATATGTTCTCATACTAGGAAACCACTGAATTATACAGTATAAACTTAGGGTTGTTTTACTGGATTAAAAGATTAAGAAAGATTTGAAAATCTCAGTACAATTCAAAAATTTTGTTACAATGATCAATTGATCATAATATGGTTTAGGTGGTAAGGATAGATCGCTAAGTGTTTGAAGGCACTATGACTTGCAAGCATTTAAGTGACTGTTCTGCTTTAATGTTTAGAGTTGCCGGATCTTAATTGCAGAGACTGGTGCTTGGATTGGTTTTAACAAGTTTTTCAACAGACTCTTCGGCATTTTGATGCCCGGACAATTCAACCTTTCTTGTGAGCTTAACTCAATGAGAATGCAATGTCGTAATCAAGTCAAACCCTAGTAGAATTATTTTATGAGATTAGGTTAGATGTTTTATTTGTAGACTGTAATCATTGGTGATAGCTGTACAACAAAACTTAATACCATTGATGAGCCGCTTTAAGTAACATTTCCATGCATAATTAGACATTTTGACCAACCTAATAACGTATTAGACGTATTAGCATGACTACCATTGAACATCGACAGTTCCTGTTGCTATACTGTAATAACTTTGATCTGATATTATTTTTTAAATGGTAATGTTATAGAGACGTTATTATTTCTGTATATCTTTGTTTTGGCTTGCTATAGAAAACTTCATTGATACATTTAAGAGGCTACAAATTTATATATTAAATTGAATGTATGGAAGAAGCCTCTGATCTTTTTAGTTAGAGTCAATTTGCCTCCTAATGTTTTTGGTGCAATAACTTATTTTGTATAGAAATTCTGTATATTACATATTCTGAGCTGTTTTATAATTAAAAGATCTTCTCTAAATTTGACTTATATAATTCATTATGCAGATTGCTTTGTTGAAGGCCGCCTGTACATTGGCAATAAAGGAATTAAACCATTGGATGAGGCCTGAAAAGGTAAATTTTTCAGAACTTCTCTCTTCTGATTAGGAACTGTCACAAAATATGTTGGCTTGGAATTCATATTTTTCAAGCATTATATGATGATTTTTTTCCCCATTATTGCAGGTTAAAACTTCAGTAACTACTTTTCCTTCATCAGCAGAAATAATTTCAGAACCTCTAGGCGTTGTATTGATCATTTCAGCATGGAACTATCCTTTCCGTATGTTGAAAACCTGGTGCCCTACTTGTTTCATAACTTATAATACTGGATTTACATATTTTATTTTTCAGTTCCAATTTAGAAGACAGAATTTTATTCCCAGATGTACTTTGTTCCTTAAGATTCTGGTTCTGTTCCCCTTATGTTACATATACTTGCATTCTTTTAAAGTGGTACTTCAGCCATGAATCATGATTAACTGTCACCTTATCCATGTACTTTTGAATGTGAATTCAATATAGTTATAGTCTATGTTGCCTTCATTTCATGGGCTTGATTTTCAAAGTCCGTGCTTAGCTGAAGGAAAACCCATAATCCATTACCTTACTTTTGAAGTTCTTTTTCTTTTCGGAGGGTTTTATTTATTTATTTTGATTTTGTGTTTTCCTTTGTGATAGTACTGTCCCCATCAATGAGTAATACTAGTATGTAAATCTTTTTTAATCTATTTGTAGAATTAAGTTTTCAAGTTATTTTCTTGCTATACCTTTGTCATTTTTGTTTGCCTGATCTTCTTGTTGGTTTTATACTTTGCCTTTGCTCTTTGTTGAATTCTTTTCCTTGTTGAAAAGGTGAAAGCTGTTTGTATTTCATTTACCTTTGTTGATACGTAGGTTCTTATAGGGAGTGAGGTGTTCTATCCGAGTATGTCTAAAATTTTCCATGCTAGTTTGTTTAGATTTCTTCTTGATGATACCCAACAAGGAATGCCCTTTGATTTACCTGTGACTCAAAATAGACTAATAATGCAAATGTCATCACGGTTGAGTCCTTCTTAGAAAGTAGAAACTGGATTGAAGGTTTGGTTGTATTTGATGCCTTCATTTTCGGCGAACCACCCCTCTGTTATAGGTTTAGCTTCGGCGTTCCCCTTTTCCCTTTTAAGTCCCTTCTAGTTTTGAATACCAATTGCCTCCAACAATTCGAATGTTTTGGGCAGTTCTCTCTACTTGGAAAACAGCTTCTCTTTTCATCCAACAACATTTCTAGTATTTATGACTTTGGTGAAGTTAACTACAATTCTTTGATAAAATGACCATGTCTACTGCTTTCACTATAGAAATTATTTTCATATGCTCTAAAAATTTTGAGGGCATGAAATGAGCTTTTTGTCTTCATTTATGTATAATTTTTTCTTTCTTTCTCATTCACTATGAACCGAGGCTTCTCACTACCATAATCAATTCATGTTGTAAGAATGAGATTTGGTTCTAGCAATAATTTTGCTTGTGTAAACTTTATTTCCAGTGTTATCTCTTGATCCGGTCGTTGGAGCTATTGCAGCTGGTAATGCTCTGGTTTTGAAACCATCAGAAATTGCTCCAGCCACATCCTCATTGCTTCTAAAATTATTAGAGGAATATTTGGACAGCTCTGCTATTAGAGTTGTTGAAGGGGCTGTTCCTGAAACATCTGCACTACTGGAGCAAAAGTGGGATAAAATATTCTATACAGGTAGTTACTAATTCAACATTTTTTTATCTTATCTTGAAACTGATCCTAGGATTTTAAATAGTTTGATAATAAATTTCAATGGAACTATTGTGCTGTGGTAGTTGTCCATGTATTTAGTTTTCCTTTTTTTGTTTTTGGTAATCTTGTCAGAATGGAGATGACATGGTGTTAACACAAAGAATGAATTTTTAGATGTGTAAGGAGTGCTTACTAGTGTCTTTGATGTGTAAGGATGTTGGTATTGAGGGGTTAAGTCTTCCATATCTTGTATGCCAGTGATGCAACCATATTTTGTGGAGCTGATGGGGATCAATTTAGAAGCCTTTAATGTCTAATACTCTGTTATGAGGTGGTTTCAGGGCTTAAGTAAGAGTGAGATGGTGCCATTGGTGAAGTTGGTGTGATTGGTCTTTTAGCATTTTATTTTGGATGTTCGATGGCTAGTAATCCTCTGTCTTATTTGGGCTTGTGAGTTAAGGTGGTGTTGGATGTGGTAGTGTTCTTCAGATGGTAAAGTAGCTCCTAACAGGAGTACTGTTTCTAGCTTTCCTACATATTTTTTGTCAATTTTCACCATTCCCTTTTTGTGGTGAGTATATCGCAGAAGTTGTGACATGGAGAGGGTTGGGGAGGAGAAATAGTGACACTTGGTGGCCTAGGAGTTTGGTATGGTCTCTTGTAAGATAAGGTGGTTGGAGTATGTGTCTTGTAAATCAAGCTCCAAACGGGAAGTGGACCTTGATGCCTTATGGAGGAGAAGTTCTGAGTATAAGTGTTCTAAACTTCTCAGAGTGGTTAGTTTCCAAAGGATGGGAGGTTTTCTTGGCTTAGAGGTTTGGAAAGGAACTGGGAAGGGTTTAGAGGAAGTATTTAGGAAGAAGCTTTGCAGTTGGGGTTGGTTGTTGTTTTGGGACGCAATTTGGTGTGGTTGCTCCTCTTTGGATTTTCTCTTTGGAGTTGTACAATATCTTGATAAATAGGGGTTAAGGTGGTAGATAGTATCATTCGAAGAAGAGGAAAGACATTGGAGTTGTATACTTTGGGGGCCACTCAATGTGGGAATTGGGAAACTGTATCAAGTTGAATTTGGATGAAATCTGGTGGATATACTGTGTAGTGGTAGCCATGCGAAATTTTTGTGGTCCTCTGATCATAGTTTAGATGGAAAGGCATTGTTGTGCTTTCTAGCCCTCTTTAAGGTGGCATTTTTTGTTTTTCTAGTTCTTCCTCAATAAAATTCTAATTGTGGATATTTAACATATAGGAAGTGGCTAATTTCAAACTGTTGTAGTATTTGTAAGGAGGATGTGAAGTTTGTAAACCATATTTTGATGCACTATTCAGTGGCTTGGGAGCTTTGGTACCTTCTGCCCTTTGTGGGTAGCATTGGGTAATGCCTATTTCTTGAGCAGGCTCTTCGGTGAACTGATTACATGAAAAGCACTAGCTTTCTCACATTGGTTGCCCCTATCCATGAATTTGGATTTGTAGCTAGAAGTGGGATCGAAATGTCCTTCCTCTTATTTATTGCTCCTGCCCATGCTTTAGCCATGACATCTGTTGGTTAAATGATATTTTCTCCTCGTGTTACGTTGAGGCTTGAAGTAGGCAATGTAGGCCTTTTGCAGGAGAGCTTTCTTGTGTCTCAAATGGTGTGTTTGGAAAGAGAGAAAGATGATAAAGAATGATAGTGGTGTTAGGTGTGTCAGTTGGTACTTTCAATAAATTGGTGGAAGATATCTTTTGCACCTAAAAAAACATTAGTTATGCTTTAGGCATTGGATTTAAACATTGTGATTGGTATGACAAATAATCATTAATTTTGTAGGCAATGGAAGAGTGGGACGCATTGTGATGGCTGCTGCTGCAAAGCACCTTACACCTGTAGTTTTGGAGCTTGGAGGAAAATCTCCAGTTATTGTTGATTCAGCTGTTAACTTAGAAGTAAAGAGCTCTTCCCTTTTTATTTTTTATTCTTTTCACTTGCATAGCCTGATTGATTGTGCCATTTCATTTTATTCTGGCACCATGATTTCCATCTCTGTGCCTGTGTGCTGACATAAATTTGTCTGTTTTTCCAAGGTTGCAATTAGGAGGATAATTGCAGGCAAGTGGGGATGCAATAATGGACAAGCCTGCATTTCTCCTGATTACATTATAACAACAAAAGATTTTGCTCCGAAGTTGGTAAGGTTGCGCATGTAAATTTCATTAGATATGCAGATCTGTGTGTGTTTATCTTCCCCTGTTTTTCTCTAATGCTAATTATTCTTCAGATAGATGCTCTGAAACATGAACTGGAGAAGTTCTATGGGAAGGATCCATTGGAAACAAAAGACTTGTCACGTATTGTGAATTCTGACCATTTTGCTCGTTTAACAAAACTCTTAGATGAGGATAAGGTTTCTGATAAGATCGTCCATGGAGGTCCAAAGGGACAAAACTCAACTGTGAGTCTCCAGTCTTTTTGCTTATTTTTTAAGTTTCTTTGTTATGCTAAGTGGGATGAGCCTTTCATACAATTAATGCTCTTTCCCATCCCCGACAGAAAGATTGCTCCCACCATTTTGCTGGATGTCCCAGAAGACTCTCTGATCATGAATGAGGAGATATTTGGCCCTTTACTTCCCATTCTCACGGTAGGAACCAAGACAGTCCATTGCAGTGATTTTTTCCTCAAGAATTTGATGATTCCTCTGGAATTCTTTTTTTTTTTTTTTTCAAAAAACAAGTGAAGATATAATGTGAAATTGTTTTCAAACAGCACCACTGCACCAGCAATGATGATGCATGTGCTTCTCACTACACTGAACAAAAAAATTGAAACTAACTCATACCTGATTTTGGGGGAAAAAAAACAAACATAATTTACAACTAATTAATAGAAAGCAAGACATTTTCTGGTAAGTCTACCAGTGAAAAAGGTTTTCAGCTTTCGATGCCATGCACATGAGATCAACCTATTTAGGAGGTTGCCATCTGAAACATCAATTCCTGCTGGAAATCTGACCTTTGTACGAATCAAATGAAGGCTAAAAGAACAATTATCTTTACAATATGGTTACTTCTGTCTTTCTTTCAGCTTTCAGTGCATATTTATAATTTCATCTTTATTTTGGGTTGGAAAAGGTTGACAAAGTGGAAGACAGCTTTAATATCATAACATCGAGAACAAAGCCACTTGCAGCATATTTATTTACCAACAACAAGAAGCTCAAGGAGAAGTTCGTGAGAACTGTCTCTGCAGGGGGTTTGCTCATCAACGACACTGCTCTACATGTGATTATTCTTCCTGAACTTGTGCATATAAGCTAGGGTCACACACACACACACACACACACACACACATATACATGCATAGATACATACATACATACATACATACATACATTCATGTATAAATACACAAAAATTTATACCCCCTGGGATGAGGTTGAAATGACACCTCAGTGCTGCTGCTGTTGGATGTGTGAGCAATGACTTGGTATGTGATTTCATTATTCCCAGTAGTTCATAAACATCAGGGTGCTGCGGGCTTTTATTTTAAATGTTGTCCAGGTATTGACCATAGTGGTAAATGGTAATTTTGGGATTTGTAAATAATTTTGTTTTGAATACTTCATAATTATTCTTTGGGAAAATTTCATGGAAAAGTTTCAAAGCCATTGGTAATGAAAAATTATGGCTTGAATTTTGGGAATAATTCAGTTTAAAAGAATGCAAGAAGGAATTTAAGCAACGGAAAGGCAATGCACATTAGAAAGAAAAAGCACATATTATCTTCTTGTATGAGATATGAATTTTACAAATGGTTCTGGATAAGGAGTTACTTGCAACACTTACAACATTAGTGTAGGTGACATTAGATAATGCAACTCAAAAGGAAAAGTCAGGTTAAGTTGACTAATCATTTAACAACTCAGATTTTTTTTTTTTTTTTTCCTCATGTGGGATCCTATAGATATTGAGATGGTGGTAAAGTCTAAATGCTGAGGTTGAAGTTTCTATACATTTCTATTTGGTTCCAATTTAATGACTAAGAAATTCTTTCACATCTCATATGGATATTGAAATGGGGGTCAAGATTAAATCCTGAAGTTTGAGTTTCCATACATTTCTACTTAGTTCCATGTATAGTGTAGCAATATCCAACATGGTTATTCATGCGTTCTAAACCAATAAAGCGTATGTTTCCATTCGTACACATATATACCCTCGCAAAGTTTTATCATATTCTGAAACATAAGAATCTTAATATATTTTATGAACTGGACTTGCAGCTTGTAATTGACACTTTACCTTTTGGAGGAGTCGGAGAAAGTGGAATGGGTGCATACCATGGGAAATTTTCTTTTGATGCTTTTAGCCATAAGAAAGCAGTTCTGTACCGAAGTTTTGCTGGCGATGCATCTGCAAGGTACCCACCATACACACCGGGAAAGCTCAGATTACTGAAGGCTCTGCTTAGTGGTAGTATATTTGGCATAATCCGTGCTTTGCTTAGGATGTCTAAGGAGTGAAATTTCATGTATTGTCACTATCTAATGTAACTTTGTTCATTTATTTTTACTAGTTGGTGCACACGTGCGATGCACAGTGGTTTTTTTATTCTAAGAAAAAGTTTTCGTATTTTGTAAAGAAACATTTATCAAATAAGGTAGGAAAACGCTATTAATGGAGAAAGAAGAATTTAGAATCCTACTGTTAATGGAGAAAGTAGAATTTAGAATTATATAGATGATATATGTTAAGGTTTAGGATTTTATACGAATTTGATTTCCTATTTATGTGATTTTACCAATTAAAGTATACGAATTATAGTATACTTTGAATTCCTATTTATATTTATGTGTTTTATATTCTTATTTTCTATTCCAATCAATGCACTGTGTGTAAAGGTAGAATTATAGTATACTTTGAATTCCTATTTATATTTATGTGCTTTATATTCTTATTTCCTCTTTATGTATTTTATTTTTTATATTCCTATTTTCTCTTCTAATCAATGTACCGTGTATAAGGGTAGTGATGTATTTAAAATATAAAATAAGGATATATTGGTCAAGCAAAAGCTTTTCTGACATTCAGCCTTTTATAGGTAGTATAGAAGTATAGATATAGATTATAAGGCACTCAATTCAGCCATATGTTGGTTTAGCTATTCTGGTCTTCGTTTGAACGAAGTTGATTAATGATTAATGATTAATGATGGGAATGAAAAAAGAAGTATTCAATTGTTAAATTTCCATTAAAAACCGCATAAATTCATGCTTTTATTTTCCTTAATTTGACTTACTTTTCTGAACCTGAACGTGTAGGGTTTCATATTTTCATGCATCTATATAAAATGCAGTATGCTATGTGGCAGGCCTCCCTCTTCCATACTCAACTCTCATTCATTTTGGTCCCACCGCTCTGATAATGTGGTCATAGCACATTGGTCATAGTGTTAATTATTTTGCTTTTATCATGACTCTAATCCAAGTAGCATTAATCAAGGCATCTTTATTTCTTATTCAATTTGGCCATACACTTCCAAGGATGTGGTTTACTTATTGGCCATTTAAAGAATAATTTTCTTCGTAATTAAACAAATTCAAGTGGCTAATAGTCATTAGGTGAATTCTAAAATCAACTCTCCTCCTCTACTTTCCAAAACATCCGACTTCATTCATTCTGGTCCAGGGTTGCAACTGGGTGGGTTGGGAGGCAAACTGAGGCTCAACCCAAGGGGTAGAACCGTAAAATCCCTTGCCCAAAGCCCAACCCAAATTCTAACTTGATCTCAATCTGGGTTTTGATCTGGGTTGAGTTGACTTTTTTAAAGGTGAAGGATGAAATCTGAGGTCAATTTTGCCCAGAAGGAGAAACAAGTGGGGGGGCAATGAAGTGCATGTTTTAATTAAAATGAAAGGTTATCAAGAAGAGAGAAACGAACAAATAAGACATAAAAATGTCTTTTTCACTAAGGAGGTAAGAGAAAATTACAAGGAGAAACAGAGGACTTGAAATTGTCTCTTATTGTAATATTGTAGAAAATATACGCATTATGATAGGATCAATTTATTTTATTCACTTGTAGAATCCATCAATTTGAAAGAGTCTATTTTATTTTACGTTCAATTTGGAGGATGGCTATATATTATGTTTCCAATCCCAATTCCACTGTGATGGTTTCACTTTCGCCTTTGTTTGGGGAGGTTAAGTATAAAATGAAAAAAAATTCATCAAATTAATCGACAAATCTTATAAAAAAAGGTAATTGAATGGACTATTTAATCCCATGCGATGATCAATTGGTTATGATATTTATTCCTTAAGTGGAAGGTCCTAATTGCAACTCTTTTTTTATTTAAAAATTGAATCACAAATTTTAAGTTCTTGTGAGTGTTAATCAAAGAGAAAAGACTTGAGACTCTACATCTCAAGAAGTAGAAGATTTCTTGAATGTTAACTGCCCCCGGACTAAAGATCAACCCTAGATGGAGAGAGAGAGAGAGAGAGAGAGAGAGAGAGAGAGAGAGAGAGAGAGAGACACGACGATGACGACGAAACAACAACAAGATTAGACTAATTAAATTAGAAAGAATTAGATTGTAATCTTGTACACTCGCTATGGATTATTTTAGGATTTAAGAAAGTATATTTAACACATAATGTCATCAAGGAGATAATAGTTTTCAGTTTGCCGATTATCATGCGGGTAAAAAAAAACCTAGTATGTAATGGTAATATCACATCATTTCAAGGCAAGAAGAATGAAGAAAATTGGAAGAGACAAAGGGTAGGAAAGAGAAAGTAAGATCTCTGGGTTAGCAAAGTGTTGTCCATATGATTGGTCTTCTTACGTAAATTGAAGGTGACATAATACCAAACACTTCGCTACCGCGAACCCAACGAACCTTGATAACTACCGTATCCCGTCCTCGACCATCACTGGCTGACCCAATTGTCCCAACATAGTGACTGACCCCGGAAAGCAGTACCCAGATAAAACCCCAGAGCAGTACCCAGACCCAATTGTCCCAACAAGGCAATGACGCGCCAGTCATATTCCGCAGGAGTCACGACAAAGCGCCCATATGAAACCTTTTTGTTTGCTTCTATTTCGAATTTCTTTTATATCATCTTCACCTTTCACGCTTCTTCTGCAACTCTCTTTCTCTCTCTCACACACACATTTTGTATAATATGGGGTCGGAGGAGAAGAAGGTGTTCGATGTTGAAGCAGCGACCTTGCTAGTGAAGGACCTGAGAGGTACGTTTGGTTCGGGTAAGACTAGAAGCTACGAATGGAGAGTGTCGCAGTTGAAGAATCTCCACAAGATGATCGATGAGCACGAGAAAGACATCATCGATGCTCTTCGCTTCTGACCTTTCCAAGCCTGAATTGGAAGCATTCGTCTCTGAGGTCTTTTTTTTTATTTTGTTGTTTGTGGGGAGGTATAATTTTCAAGTATTATAGCAGTATAGCCCTTCTAGATTCATAATCATGCTCTTCGCATGACTCTGTTAATGGAAGTGATTGTCTCTGTGTTTGCTATTTCACTTTGTAAGTAAGCATGCTGGGATCATTCCATTTGAGCTCATATCATTGACTTCCCAACTCATATAATTAAAAGTCCGATTTGCTAGCTAGAGAGGGGTGAGACCAATGTATATTAGAGGGCTTTAACACCTCCACATGAGCGCGCTTTCGTAGGAAAATACAGGGATAGCACCAAGTTAGAAACACACCTCCTGGGATTCCAGCACAAGACCTCTTGCTCTAATGCCATGTTAACTCACCAACCCATCTAAGAACTCTAAAAGTTTGAGTAGGGGAGAGCAATGTATATCGAAGAGCTTTAACATAGATGAGTGGTTCTCATAAATAATAGTAATTTTTGTACGTCTTTGTTTAGCTTACTATCGAAAACTTGGTGGATTATTTTGATTTTTAAGAGTATACAATTTGTAAACTAAGCTGAATATATGGAAGAAACCACCAAGTCTTTTTAGTTATAATCATCTGGTCTCCTATTGGTTTTGGTACGATGACTTATTTTGTATGGAAACTCTGTATGGTATATGCTGTGCTGTTCTGCAATTATAATGGTGTCCTCTAAATTTGATTGATGTGGTTCATTATGCAGGTTGCTATGTTGAAGTCCTCATGTAGATCGGCACTGAAGGAATTAAACCGTTGGATGATGCCAGAAAAGGTATATTTTTCAGAGCTCCTCTCTTCTGGATTGTAACTGTTATGTTATATGTTGGCTTGGCGGTCATTTTGTCAAGCATTATTTAACACAAATCTTGCCATGTACTGCAGGTTAAAACATCAATGACCACTTTTCCTTCATCTGCAGAAATAGTGTCAGAACCTCTAGGGGTTGTATTAATCATTTCAGCATGGAATTATCCTTTCTGTATGTTGAAAAGCTTGCACCCTACTTGTTTCATACCTTTTAATACTGAATTCATAATTTAGAAGACAGAGAATATTATCGCAGATACATTGCATATTTGTTGCTAAAGATTCTGGTTCTGTTCCCCTTACTATTGTTAAAATTACTTGTGTTGTCATACTGATAATTCCACCCATCTTTTGGGATAGAATAACCTTGAGGAAAACATCACCATACGTGGTCCTCTAATCCTCCCTTTGCACTTGAAGCATGTGCTGCATGAGACTAGTCATCACTAGCACTTGCTGTCACTGGTTGATGAATATGCTATTCAAAGTGCTTTCCATAAACCTGAAGCATGAAGTTCTTCAATTCAGAAAAAATTGTTAGGTTCAAATGTCTAAAAATTTTCTAGCTAGTTTGTTTATATTTCTTCTTAGTGATACCCATTAGTTAATGCAGTACATTCATTCAATTTAAATTTGATTCAAAGTGAACTAATAATGCAATAATTATTATGAATGATCCTTCTTAAAAAGGGAGAGATATTTTGTTTTATTCAATGCCTTCACTTTCTGCGAACCCCTCTGCTATAGGTTTGGCTTTAGTATTCTACTTTTCCCTTCAAGTTCTTTCTGGTTTCAAATACCCATTACCTCCAACAATTTTGACTCTCTTGTGCAGTTCTTTCCATTCGACAACATTTGCAGTATTTGTGAAACTGGTGAAATTTATTACAACTCCTTGTTAGAATACTCATGGCCTCTGATTAATTTTCACATACTCCAAACGTTGTGAAGGCATAAAATGCTTCCTCTTTAGTGTGTGTGTGTCTTTGTCTATGTACAGAAGTTTTGGTTTCCTTTCTTCCTCATTTACCATAAGCTGAGGCCTCACATTATTATAAGTGACTGATAATTTTGAATCACTTTCTAATGCTAGAATAAGATTTAGTTCCAGCAATAATTTTATCTGTGTAATCTCTATTTTCCAGTGTTATCTCTTGATCCGGTTGTTGGAGCAATTGCAGCTGGTTGTGCTCTGGTTTTGAAACCTTCAGAAGTTGCTCCAGCAACATCCTCATTGCTTGCAAAATTATTAGAGGAATATTTGGACAGATCTGCTATTAGAGTTGTTGAGGGGGCTGTTGCTGAAACATCTGCACTACTGGAGCAAAAATGGGATAAAATATTCTATACAGGTTCTTTCTGATTCATCATTTGTTTATCCTCTGTTCTAAGATGATCTTAGGATTTTAAATGGTTTGATATTATTATTTTTCCAATGGAACGATTCTGCAGCGGTAATTGTCGAAAAAATGCATTGATCTTATTGTAATATTGTCATAATGGAGATGGCATGTTTTGTGTCATTAAGGAAGTGAGAATGGATTTTTTAGCTCAAGTTTGTGATAATTTACAAAGATCAATGTCAATACATTTGGTTGAACTCCAATTGTTATAGAAGTTGAGGGTCCACTTTTAACTTACTTTACTTAAATTTTGTTTCCTATGCTTCCATAATAAACATACATATAGAATAAAGGAGCATGAATTTAGATTCATTTGAATATATAAATGGAAGAACAATACCATTGTCATGCTGAATAGCTGACTTTGTGTGGATTAAGCTGTTAGGCGGGCATGAGACGAAGAAAAATGATCCTCCTTAAATTTGTAGGCAATGGAAGAGTGGGACACATTGTGATGGCTGCTGCTGCAAGGCATCTTACGCCTGTACTTTTGGAGCTTGGAGGAAAATCTCCAGTCATTGTTGATTCGGGAATTAACTTACAAGTAAAGGAGCTCTGCTTTTCTTTATTTTTTCCTGCATAGTCCAAGTGGTAGTGCCATATAATTTTACATTTTTCTAATTACTGGCATCATGATTGCGATCTTGTGTCTTGTGTGCTGAGATAAATTTGTCTTTGTTTCCAAGGTTGCGGCTAGGCGGATATCTGGAGGCAAGTGGGGATCCAATAATGGACAAGCCTGTGTTTCCCCTGATTACATAATAACGACAAAAGATTATGCTCCAAAGCTGGTAAGGTATCACATATACACGTCATTAGATATGCAGATCTCTCTCTCTCTCTCTCTCTCTCTCTCTTCCCCTGTTTTCCTCTGATGCCTATTATTCTCCAGATAGATGCTTTAAAACATGAATTAGAAAATTTCTATGGGAAGGATCCTTTGGAATCAAAAGACTTGTCCCGCATTGTGAATGCCAATCATTTTGCTCGCTTGATGAAACTCTTGGATGAGGATAAGGTTGCTAATAAGATCGTCCATGGAGGTCAAAGGGACAAAACCAACCTGTGAGTCTACACTGTTCTTGCTCAGTCCTTTAAATTTCTTTGTTATTCTAAGTGGGATAAATTTTTCATACCATTAATGCTTTTTTCTATCCACTGGCAGGAGGATTGCTCCCACCATTTTGCTGGATGTCCCAGGAGACTCTCTTATCATGAGTGAGGAGATATTTGGCCCTTTACTTCCCATTCTCACGGTCAGTTTCAGGAAAAGAAAAGGAAAAAGAATAAGAATAAAGATAAAGAAAATGTGAAGACATAATATGAGATTGATTTCAAGCAGCACCAGAAATGATGATGCATGTGCTTCTCTATACAATTCCTGAATTTTGAGAGAGCAAATTTACTACTAAATCAATAAAAGCATGTCACCTTTCTCAAAAGATCCTACCAACAAAAAATGATTTTCAGCTTTCAATGTCATGTACATGGGATAAGCTTATTTAGGAGGTTGCCATCTGGAACAGAAATCGGGAAATTAACCATTGTAGAAACAAATTGAGGCTAGAAGAATTGTTCTTTCCATAATATAGTTACTTCTTTCATTCAGCTTTCATTGCATGATTACTTCTGAAAGATGGGACATCAATCATGGTTTAATCTTTATATTGGTTTGGAAAAAGGTTGACAAAGTGGAGGACAGCTTTGGTTTGATAAACTCGAGACCAAAGCCACTTGCAGCATATTTATTTACCAACAACAAGAAGCTCAAGGAAGCAGTTTGTGGGAACCGTCTCTGCAGGGGGTTTGCTTATCAACGACACTGTTATTCATGTGATTATTCTCCCTGAACTTGTGCATAGAAGCTAGTCCCTAGTGTGCAAACGCACACACGCACACATCAATACATGCTCACATAAATACATACATTCCTAACTACAACATGGTTATACATGTGTTTCCATCCATACATGTACATACTCTCATAAATTTTTTTCTACTTTCTAAAAAATTAAGATTGTTGATGTATATGAACTTGGCTCGCAGCTTGCAGATGACACTATACCTTTCGGAGGAGTTGGAGAAAGTGGAATGGGTGCATACCATGGAAAACATTCTTTTGATTCTTTTAGCCATAAGAAGGCAGTTATGTACCGAAGTTTTTTTGGTGATGCATCTGCGAGGTACCCACCATACACACCAGGGAAGCTGAGATTACTGAAGGCTCTTCTTAGTGGTAGTATATTTGGTATAATCCGTGCTTTAATTGGATGGTCTAAGGTTTGAATTATCATGAAATGCAGCTGTGTATAAGTTTTTCTTCCTTTCTTTGTATAATAAGGTACTCAATTCCACATAAGATTGTTCTGCTGTTCTCTAATCTCAATTTGAAGTATTCAACAAAGTTGATAGATGAACTGTCTTTGATATGCTGGTTGAATTATTTCACCCATTTCGGATTTTAATAAATATGACCGGAACCTTCTAATTCAGCGCCTTTCCTAATACCAGTCTTCCAAATCAATCAATTATATTTAAACTCAGATGGGTTAATTTGACTGGGTCAAGATTCGAGTAAAGTATCAAAAAGGGGAGGAAAAAAAAAAAAAAGGATGTAAAAGGATTAAAAATGTGATTTGAGTCAAGAAAATTTATTTATTTATTTAACTATTATTATTATTTAGTTATTATGTTATCATCATCCTAATCTATAAAGTGTCATATATGTATTGACTGGGTTAGGTTGTGTCAATTTCTTGTGGGAAATTACATTATGGCATTCCTACACTGACAATGGGAATGGATGATATGTAAAAGAATTCAATATAACAGAATATCATCCCCATGCCTGAATTTATGAAGTGGCACCAAATCGAAACATAATCTCAAAATTTTACCCAGTTTGTTGTAATCTAATAAAACCTCTGCAATTAAAACCGCAAATCAGCCATTAATTTCTTTTGGGTAGGGACTGGAGGAGGCTCATCAATGAAAAATTCTGTTGTCAAATTTCTAATTCAATTAAAATGCTAACATGCTAGCATTCTTCAACCAAGCACCAACTTCTCAGTGAGATACATAGCTGAACATCTACTGCGTGTTGAATCACTATATTGTAGAGCTTCTACGTATAATTTTTACAATGAAAAACTAGACTCAAGTATTTGTGGTGAACCTAAATGCCACACACACCAAAAAAAAAAAAAAAAAAAAAAAAACCTGTAAAAACAAAACATATGAAGGAAATTAACTTCCCTGATCAACATGAATCTTGTAAAATACTAGAAACATCTGACCGTTGTTCGTCTGTCAGCTCTGTTGGAAATTCAATTAGGAATATGATTCTCAAGTTTCCTCTTCTTCCTTGCTCTTTGAGTTTGGCATGCCTTGGCCGGCGATGATCTTTTCATAGCCAGGATGTATAATTTCATCGATTTCCAAACTCATCCTCTCCCCACCCAGTAGAGGGATCGAAAAAGTGCAACCAGTGAGAGCCTTTACTAGAGGGATTTCTACTGCCAACTCTAAATCATCACCTTCTCTTCTAAACATGGGGTGGCGTTTCTCAGCGATCATAAAGGTTATGTCAGCTGGGCAAGTGCCTGGTCTTTCGTCCCCCATTCCTTCAAACGTAATCTTTGTTCCTGTCTTCCATCCTGGCTTCACTTTTATTGTTAGCAACTCCTCTTCTTGAAGTATTTGCCTGCCAGAAAGAACATAAGAGCATCATAAAGAGTAGCTACAAAATGATACTTTGTTGATTCATTTTCAAACCAATTTGAGGAAATGACTCTCGCATAGTATTAGCCTCTACTTGGCTCTTGGAAAGCATGAAGGAAAAAAAGCTTGAAAATGCTTAAGAAGGGAATCTATTTTGTAAGCAATGTTCAACATTTTCCTTTCCTTTCCCTCGGATTTTCTAAGATCCAAACAAAGCCTAAAAGTTATAGAACTCCTTACACATAATGGGATTTTGTTACCATTTCAACCAGGACAGACTCCAAGATTGATAATGGAACTTACGAAGTTGATGGTCAGAAACTATACGGTCAAAAAGAGCTGTGTGTACATTGCAGCTCAGTTTCAATCAATTTTGGTTCACAGTTCTTTCATTTTGTGTAATCAAATGAAATAATTTCCAAATTTGACTTTTCTCCCTTTTTTTGGCTAACAGGGTACCCCAAACCTTTGGCCTCGTTAATGCCCTGAAAACAAATTAGGTTCTCACCCATTTTGTAACAATTAATGATGAATAAAGATAAATTTTGTTGGTGACTAGCTCAAAGTGAAATGCATAAAGTTGAACCCATGACCTGATGCTTTCTTAATGCGAATGTACTAGTCCAATCATCAAGATTGGTTTGAGAACTGATTTTGAAAAATCGAACCAATGGTCTACCTCTCGAGATTAATTTAAGTACTTATTTTGAAAAATTAGTTGCCAGTAACTTCAATTCCAAGATCTGACAGAGAAGAGAAAGATGAAAAAGTAATGTAAGAAATTTAGCACTTCAGCAACAAACCCGTTGTTTGTAACAGCATCTCTGGTGATCTGAATCTTCTTGACGCACCCAAAACACAACTCCTCAAGCGTGCACTCGAGCTTCTTCTCGATGGCCTCAGGCTTCATCAGCCCATACGAGTTGGAAAACATGATGGGGTTGGCGCTGCTCCTCCGGCTCGCGCTTTTCGAGAGCGAGGCCGGAAAGGCATCGGAACTACTTCTCCGGCTCATGCTTTTCAAGAGGGAGGCTTGGGCCGGTATTGGGGTGTGATTCCGGCGGCTTGCACTTCGGGAGAGAGGAGAAGGGATGGCACTGAATTGATTGTCGACACTTCGATGCTTGTAGAAATTACCTCTGGGGCTTGTGGGATCACCTCCTCCTCGCATCCCCTCCCCGTTGTGCCAGAATTCGTGGACTCCATACATGGTTTCCTCTTGTTGATTTTTGTCACCAAGGGGCTGAAAAAATGAGGTTAAAGGCAGCATTAGTGTACCAATTTATGCATGAAAGAAAAATGTACCCATTTTCTTTTCTCATTAACGAAGTTAATTATTAATAGAAAATGAATGATGTTAGATTGTAATACTCATTTGTCTAATTTTTTATTATCTAAGTGACCTTAAGAGTGCCGTTGCCATGTCTCTTGTCATATTATGCTAAGTTAGGCAAATATATTTGAACAAAAAATTAGACTCTTTAGCATTTTCTTAGAAGAAATAAACTTATTTTGAATTTAAAGAAAAATAGATGTCATATTAATCGGTGAATGAATCTAGTAATATTATTCTATGAATGTAGGTTACTCTACATGTATGCATAATAAACTTACTATTTTTGGCTTGCATGGTTGTGTATATATTTTAATTCAATAGTGCTTCTTGTTTTGAGCTATTAAAACAATTTCATTTTGTTGATTAAAAACAATTTCAATATCTTGAAGTCCCTATGGAGGATATATACAAATGTGCTAATGGATTTGTCACTTGATGGCATTTTTTTTCCCCCTCTTTCACGGTGGGTCATCTTAGGTTCAAGCATCAAGCTCAATAGGAAAAAGGAAAAAGGAAAAAAAACAAAAAGGGTGGTGTTTCTGTGTGTGAGGTGGGGAAAAATTTTTTTTAAGTGTGTACACGCTCATGGGGTGAGCATGTGTTTGTGATCCCCAAGTGGGCTTTAATTGTAGCTTGATTCATATCTTGATGACACCATTTCCTCTCTTGTAATTGGTGGGTTTATGGTTTGAGTATCGAGCCTAACAACAAAATAGGGGTTGGAAAACTATCTTATTGGTGTTAACGCAAATATACACACATCTAAACAATCTATATAAAACGGAAGTTGAGAGAACACAATTCTCAGCTCGTGTTTTGCCGCATCTGCATTTCACTTTTGAAAAAATCAAAAGTAACCTAAATACATTGTACAAAGTATTTGAATTTGTTTTCTTCTTTTTTTGGTAATTAAAAAAAAAAAAAAAAAAAAAAACGAAATTATGATCCTTCATCTTGAAACTCATATATTTTAATATGCAACAAAACCAAACTAATGAAAAATAAAAATACGAAATTATGATCCTTAATCTCTCTTCTTCTAGGCAAGCCACCAGTAATCCAACAAGAGGGGAAAAAAAATGGTACTCAGCTTCTTCCTCTTCTTCTAGGCAAGAAAGCAAAACTTGAAAGTGCACAAAGGAATAAATAAATATATATATATATACCTCGTAATGTTTGCTTATGTCTTTGTGCTCAGCTTCTGCCTCGATTTTGTCAGAAGAAGGATTCTGCCACCTCGTGATGAGCGATTTGTAAGTTTTACATACGTCTCGAATGGAGGCACCTATTGGCACACACAAGATGCTATGGAAGTCTTGTGATGGCCACCGCGGATGATCTGCCATGAAGAATTGATCAAAGTAAGAGAGAGAGAGAGAAAAGGGAAAGAGAGACTATATCCACAAGAAAATGCACGGTTAGCCAAATCTAAAGCGTTTTGTGAGGCCTTATTATAGCATAATCCGTTAACTGGATGTGGTTTTTCTCTTCTTAATTATGAGTTTGGATTGTGTACTATGAGGGCGTCTTCATCCCTCTTTCCGTGAGCTTAATTTCATAAATTTTAACTATTTTAGACAATTAATTCAAGATAATGATACGTAATTCAAGACACGAGTCATATCATTATATTTATCACACTTGACCCTTCTTACTGATATAAATTCAACCAAAACCTATTAAAATGAACCCACATATATGTGCTAGCCTAAGTTGTTGGAGAATTTAGATAAAACACTATTAGATGGAAAAGAACAAAAAACTTCAATCAAGACATGTGATCAAATTACGCAACATTTTATGATGACATTTGTACACATGGTGGCCCTTAAAGAGTATTTTATGAAGGCGAGGGGTATGTGTCTTGGGATTAATGCTATATTTACTAAAGTAGGTGTAAAAAAACAAAAAAACTCAACAATGCACTCATAAGGATGTCCTCATAGTAGCTTTTCTATATGACCTTTTTAATTATAGTAATTCTTCTTCCGAGGATAAAGATCAAAAACACATACACTAGCTTCCATCTATTTATAGCAGTTGATGGCCATATATAAGAGCTTGGAGTAGAGCTCAGCATCACCCTAACCTTAAATTCTTCCTTTGAGGGTGAAATTCTTTTTATTGCAGAACATATATGCATTTTATTCTGTGCATAGCAAATGATAACCATGAAAGCATGGAGTAAATCATTGTTTTCTTTTCTTCTTTATTTTTTGTTCTTTTGGATGGATGTGAAGAAACACACAATGCACAACACATGCATACTCACACACATGGCCACATGGGGATATAAACTTTACCCCTACACCACCTCTCAAAAAGGTAAAAGGTTCCTTCATTGTGGATCCTGTTGGTGGGGTTCACAGCCTGTGTTCTATTCATGAAAAAACATAGATCCTTATCAAATTTCTAATCAAAAAAATTCTCTCCTTTTATATATATATATATATATATATAAAAGAAAAAGAATAATGAGCAGAACCCTGCACTAATATGTCAATTACCATGCATAAATGATTAAGACCAATAGACCATCGATCCCATCAGAAAACATCTCATTACAATTATTTAAAAGTTTTCAAGAAGGTGATAAGAGTCAAAAGCCGCGATTGTGCCGATGGTTTATGAGAAAATAATAAAAAAATTTAGGAATATTTTATTCCATTTTTGGGTGGCCAAATTATAATCAAAGTTCGTGGCAAAGATATTGAAAAGTCCACCATTGGTGACGTGGGGACTGTCTTCCAGCTCCTCCGGTAATCTAGAAGGGGCAAAAAGGGAGAAAAGCTCCTTGATTCTAAAGGTTGCACCAACCTTTTACTGGAAGGGTCGCTGAATCCCACTTTTTCGATTCATAAATTTCTGTTATGTCGCAGAAAGCTCTGCCTGCATGGAGCAAACTCTTTGGAGTGGGAAAAGGCAAAAGTACGAGAAAAGTTATTACGTGGACGTCCTCATGTGTATACCGTTGAGCTCCCTTTTTATTTCAGAAAGAAGAAGATATTTTTAGTTTATGATTTTAAAAAATGCATCCCACCGTAAAAATAAAAGCGAATTTTCAAAGGATCACATCCCACTGTTTTGAGCGCATGTTGATCAATTTTTTTTTTTTTTTTTTTTTGGTTTCTCAAGGTGTTTTTAGGTTTCGTCCTGTACTAATCCTCTGAAATATTATCGGACACCGAAACAAGGACCTTTTTCAAAAAAGTTTACTGCATCTATAAGGATTCGAATCCAAAATCCTTTACTTAAGCCACCGGAACCCCTTTCACTCAAGGTTGATCAAAATTTGATACCTCTCGTAATGTCACTAAAAAATGTAAGCCAATGGCAAATTTAGACTTCTATAACCATGGCCTAGCCCATTCACATCCCCCACCCTTCTAATGATGGTTTCTTTGTTTATTTATTCATTATCCCTTGTTCATTTTATTTTATTTTTTTGGATTTTCTAATTAGATCAAAGTCTTTAAAAATAATAATACTAATAAAAAAAAGAAAAAGAAAGATAAAAGAGCTAGAACAAAACCTCAAACATAGGGCTATAGGAGTATCTCGGGGCTAAACCCAAAACTACTAAGATACTATTACCTGCGTGGTAGAAGAGATAAGGAATTGGTCCTAAACACCCAATGAATGCGCAAAGAAATGCCTTTATCTCTCAAATCAAATGGTCTTACACTAAGCCCAAAAAGGGGAAAGACAAAAAGGGATTTCAAGTCACTAATGCATAGAAAGGCATGTGTGCTCAGAAAGGCAGGCATATAATTATGCATAGAATTAAACTACCAATGCGTGGCGTGGGGTGAGATTTGTCCAAGAATCTTCCATTCCACAATGGCATGGACTTTCCAAGTACTTATACTAAAACCTCTTTTGTTTGTTTCTTGCTTTCTTTGATCTCAATTCTCATTAGAACCATTATGTTGGAAGTCCATAATTTTTAGACTATTATTATTATTATTATTATTATTACTCATATTCTTTTCTAATTATTATTATTATTATTTATAAGTATTAATTAGGAGTACTAATCAATTCTAAATGATGAACTAATGGTTTTTGAGACTTCCACATAAAAAAACGTAAGGTTTTGATTTTAACTTCTCCCATCAGGTCACCACTTAGTAAGGTTTATGTAATATTTATTTATTTATTTTTTGTTCCCATCATTAATTAGGTATCTTGAGTCTAAGACAATACTTTTGGGCGGGTGTTTAAAAAAAAATTAGATGGTCATCATAAGTAAAACAATTAAGGTAGAGCCTTCCTTAGCCAAAGTACTCACACACACCAGTTAGCTTAATGAAACATGTGTGGCTCATTCATATTGGTTGAAACTTTGCCATCAACCACTTGCAATCACAAGAAAAAAATAATTAGTGCCATTTCACTACGTTGATTTGCCATGGTGGCATCCATTCCCACAATAAAATTGCAGAAACCCACCTTCCCAAGTAATCTCTAGATAAGAGATCCTGTAGTAAATGTTTATTCCATCAAACACCAATGAATAATTCACTATTAAGATTAAAAAAATACTTAGCAAACCCATAAAAACAAGAAAAACAAGAATACATTATGTTGAAAGTAATGCCCTAAAGTCCTTGATTCCCAAGTAAAGACTTGAAATCTCATATATATATATATATATATATATAACAAGATCCCAAAAACCTAAACCATAGAAAAATCAAGTCACCAAGTGGACCGCACCCCTTTTTCGTTTTGGATTAACTGGACCAACCCTCATCCTCATTTTAAAGACAACATTGCCCTTCCATAGACACGAGTCACATTAAACACTCAAGGGCAAGTTCGACCTTCTAATCCCATACATTGCACAGCAATCCGCGAAAAAAACGCGGTTCTCGCGCTGGCGGGGCGTACCTTCCTATATTTTTCTCTCTAAATTCTCTCTCTCTCTCTCTCTACATATTCTCACTTTCTCTGAAGCACGTGGAGTCCTTCGTCTATATAAAGACCTGAGAGAAGCCAGTAGACTTCATTATTATCAGTCATCGTCAAACGCTTCTCTCCGGGACCATTTCTCGGATCAAAAACCTCAAAGAAAACCCATCTTGGCTTTTGATCCAAAAACCCAGAAATCACCTTAGACATGTATAAAGAGTTGAGAACATCATTCGCGGTTGTAGCGTTGTTCTTGATGGTATTTTCTGCAACATTTCAAGGCTGTTTCTCAGCAGCCAATCAGCCCCAGAACAAGAAGAAGCCGACCCAACCGACGGCATCCAGGGGGTTGGGCTCCTCTGTTATTTTCCCGGTTCACGGAAACGTTTATCCTGATGGGTATGTATCGGAAAGTGGTTCTTGGAGATTTTGGGAATGTGGTTTTGGTGGGTTTTTTGATTTTTGCTGTGTTTGATTTTGTTGTTCTTTGTTCTTGATTTTCTGTTTGTGTATTGAGATTGTTGCTGGGTCTGTGTAGTTGTTGACTTGTGAACTGAATTTTTGAGAATTTTGATGCCTATTTTATCTGATTATGCTTTGTTTGGTTTCTGTGATAATGTGGGAAAAGAAAATCTATTATTATTTTTTTAAATCGAAAAATTTAAGCTTCTAAATCTATTATTAGTTCATTTTTAATGATTTTCCACATTTTCTCGGCAACCAAACGTAGTATTAATTCGATTTCTTTGTAACCTTCTGAATAATTCATGACCCAATTGTGATGTATTTATTTTCTCTGCAGTTTACTAATTTGAATCTTGGGGTGCCTTTATTGTGTTTGTGTAGTTTTAGTTTGAATTGGTTGAATCTTGAGGAATTTTCCTGCCCAATTTCTCTGCAATTTGTTGGAAGATTCCAATGCACATTTGTCTATATTTAATTTCTCTGCAGTTTCTTTGAAAAGTCTTACCTCCTTATTCCCTGATTCTTTATTGTTCCTACTTCCTTTGATTTCTTCTTCTTCTTCTTCTTCTTCTCTCTCTCTCTCTCTCTCTCTTTATATATATATATATATGTGTGTGTGTGTGTGTATATATGTATATGTATATGTATATGTATATGTATATCCTTTTCATTCCCCGTCTTAACAGTATGATTAAAATTCGTGGAATATGCATGGGTTTCATTTCAGTCCTTTTTGAAAAACCAGGGTTTGATCTTTTCAATCTGCAGGATTTATACTGTGTCTCTGAAGATAGGCTCCAGAAAGAAGCCTTATGTTCTTGATGTCGACACAGGCAGTGATCTCACTTGGGTCCAATGTGATTTACCTTGTACTGGTTGCACCAAGGTAATCAAATTTTTCATTGTTTGTACAAATAACACTGCGATTGCTTCCCCATCGTGTCTTCACTTGTGTATGTGTGTGCAGGACCGTGCATCTCTCTACAAGCCCAACAAGAATTCCGCAGTAAGGTGCAATGACCCCATATGTGTTGCCCTTCACTCGCCTGGAAAGCCATGCAAGAACCCAGATGAGCAATGTGACTACGAGATCGAGTATGCTGATCATGGTTCATCTCTTGGTGTGCTGGTCAAAGACTCCTTCCCCCTACAATTTATCAATGGCTCTCATTTTGCTCCCTTTCTGGCGTTGGGGTGGGTAACTTGCCGCTCTCCCTTTGATCCGAAATAAGACATTGTTCTAAACTTTTAATTTTAACTTTAATTTCGATATTAGTTGAAGCCAAAAAACAAGTCATGAAAGCTTGATTTTGTTGACATTTTTTTTCTTCTTTTAAAGATATAATTTTGGTAATTTTTGTGTGGGGGCTTTATTTTCTGGAAATGGAGAAAATGTGAAGCCTCGGGATCAATATGCCTTTGGCCTTTCAATTCGGTAATATCATGTTATATGATCCTTCTGTCTGCAGGTGCGGATATAATCAACAATTTTCCCGTACAAACCCTCCTTCCACTGACGGAGTCCTTGGCCTCGGCACTGGCAAAGCGAGCATTGTATCACAACTACATGACCTGGGTCTAATACGAAATGTGTTGGGCCATTGTTTAAGTAGGAAAGGGGGAGGGTTTCTGTTTTTGGGGGCTGATCTTGTCCCTCCTTCAGGAATCAATTGGGCACCTATGAGCAACTCCTTGGAGTAAGCACTCTCAAGTTCTGTAACCCAATCTCCTATATATTTTCTTCTTACATGGAAACTCATAGATTCCCTATTCAAAAATTTGTTCCAGGAAGCACTACTCATCAGGACCAGCAGAGCTTCTCTTTGACGGGAAGAGCACTGGTGTTAAGGGCCTTTCAATGGTTTTTGACAGCGGGAGCTCCTACACTTATTTTAGTTCTCAAGCTTACCAAACTACACTTTCTCTGGTGAGATGGAAACGAAGAAGAGCATCCTCCTTTATGGTTGTCTACTTATGTATAGGGATTGATCATTTTTTTTCACGTCTTCAGGTAAGGAAAAGTTTAACTGGAAAGCCATTAAAAGATGCTGTGGATAATTCCCTCCCAGTGTGCTGGAAAGGTGCAAAGCCTTTCAGATCTGTTAGTGATGTAAAGGACTACTTCAAGCCCTTAGTACTGAGCTTTACAAAGGCTGGGAGTGTTCAGCTGCAATTACCACCTGAAGCTTATCTCATTGTGACAGTGAGGACCTCTTAAAACCCCCTCTTTAAATTTATTTCCTTAGCAAATTTTTTCTTTCTTTTTTCCCACGAATTTCCTTAGCAATTAGGGGAAAGAAGAAAACAGTTAGAAAGACAACCTAACAGGCTCTTCTCATCCAGAAACATGGCAATGTGTGCTTGGGGATTTTGAATGGCACTGAAGTAGGATTGGGAAATTCCAACATAATTGGGGGTAAGTGATGCTAAAAGAACAAAATCTTGATGGATGAATTTATTTTTTTTCATCTTCGCTTTTTCCTATAATTTAATTCACTTTTAATTACCTCATCCACAGACATTTCTATGCAAGATAAATTGGTGATTTACGACAATGAGAAACAGCAGATCGGTTGGGCTCCTGCAAACTGCGATAGGCCTCAAAAGTCCTGAACCACCTCTTGTAATTTACTTCATTTTATGTGAATTGTGCTGAGGGCTTTCTCACCAGGAACTTTTTTCTCCTGTTTATTAACAGTGTGGATCGTGATTATAATGAAGGTTTTTCTCAGCCTTATGCAGCAAACTTGGGTATCTTAGCAGCAGCATTGCCCTGCAACTTATGCTTCCAGGGAAGACTTGTAAAGCTGGTTGGCAGGCAAACAATAGAGGCAAAAATTAGCTTCATGCTATTATATATAGCGAATACATACATTTGTTCAGTCATAGGATGTTTACAAAAGTTCTTTCTTTGTTTCATAACCTACGGGATAGGAGATGTAAATGGGCAATATCCCAAAAATAAACAAGGCAATACACATGTTCGTTACAAGGGAAATTCATGTATAACAATGCCCATCTTGCTGCTGCCTGCAATTAGCCAGTGAATTTAAGTGAAAAGAAGAATGCATCTGCACCATCATTGCTTTTACAAAAGTGCCATGGATGCCTGCTGATTGAGAAATAATGGATTTAGTTAATACTATTTGCATGACTGTACAAAAATACATCCCTCCTGCATCACACCTGCAAGATGTAGAGCAGTAAAATTATCAGAAAGGCAAGAAATGTTATGTTCTCCTTTTCTTTTTTTAGGATTACATCTCCTTAAATATCGTAAAATATGCAAATGCTAATACAGTATTTGTCCTTTCATAAATTTCATTTGTTAGTTCTTTTTATCCATTTGTTTTTGGGTGCATGTAGTAACTTACCAGAAAAAAAAACCTCAAAATTATACCTAACCATATAACTGGGTTGGTTTTATGTATGCAACTCTTGATTAAGTCTTTCTGTCTTGATAGAGATTTACTTCTGTTTCGAAAACACGCTCTGAAAGGCATGAACTGCAAACAAACTCCATTTTGGTTATACAGTAAAACCAGATAGTGACTTAGCTATGGGATTGGGACCTGGTCTGACCCACTTTGGGAAAATCCCAGACTTAACCTTAGGTGTTAGGGAAGATCTCTAAATAGTGACTTAGCTATAGCTTGCTGGTAAGATCAAAGTTAGATGCTGATGCTACTTAATAACTAGAGAACGAGGGTGTGTTTGGGAACCATCTGTTTAGAGGTTTCCTTTTTACGTCTTTCATAGATTTTTAAATTGCAACTCAACCAAGGCCACTAGAATGGTTTCTAACACATGTTGCAACATCTAAAAGTGGTACTTTTAACATCACCAAACACTAGGTGGTACCCACTGAAAAATTACTCTAGCCGATGCCCAAGCACATTGTACAGTAATATGTCCCACATTCACAAAGAAATTGCACGCTGATCTCCAGTAGCAATTACGAGTGATCTCTCAATAAAGTTCCAAATATATTCTGGGTTTTTAAACTAACTCAGTTTACACAGTAAATTCTCCTTCCACAAAATATATAGCGATAAAAGTTACAGGTTTCAAGGTTGTCCAAATAGCAATTACAAGCCTACAGTCAGCACTTGCACATGTTTCCAGATAAGGATTAATTACATTTACTAGACTTGAATACAAGATCTTAATTATAATTAATGGGAGTAAGTTGACATAAATATATGTTAATTACCGAAGAACCATGGATTAAAAACTAACCTCAAAGGTTAAAAACTCCGTGTTCAAGAAATTTTGAATGATGTATTAACCAGTAGGAATGCTATAAAATATGATTTGCGCACTGCATATTGTAGAACAATTCATATTAGTCAATGGACATAAAACTGGAAAAAGAGTAGCATATCATAACAGAAGAGATTTTAATTATAATTGCTAAATCAGATACAGAAGTATTTCAATGTCAAAAATTGTTGAAATCCAAACTACTCAATAAACAATATTTTCTTCATGCAGATAATTACAAAAAAATGCAACTGTAAAAAGAAAAGGTAAATAAATAAACATTGAAAATGCAATATGATTATACTTTATGCTTTTTCTGTATAAGTTGTGTCAGTGACACAGGAAGACGCTCCTCTCATAAAATGGTGAGACTTTGCTCAGGAAAAAAAAAAAAAAGAAGGGAGAGGAGGAGAAGAAGAAGAGAGGAGAATTTCACTCTTATAGAAAAAAAAGGGAGACCTCTACATTAGTTGAACGTTTGATATGTGCATAAACAAACATAACTTTTAGAAGACCTCTGTATTCATGATGAACGAATATCTAAGCTTGTACCTCTACACCGTTTCATCAATCTTCTTAAGCTTGATAGTGGGATAGATATAAGACCAACTGAAAAGTTTCCACCCAATACCATTTATTGTAAAATAGATGAATCATACATGGGTCTCCATTAACTTTGAAAAATTACAGTCTATTCATAAAAACATGAGAAGGCCAACCAAGAAAGCAATACTGAGGTCTCCTTTAGTAACAAGTTAAATCTCTCTTCAGTAACATGAATATTTGTATGAGGCACCAAAGTGCGGTTAGGAGGGAAACACACATTACGGATTTATGGGTTTCTGGTAACCCTGTATTCTTGATAATTTTGTTAGGTTATCAGGAATATCTCAAAAACTATTACTTCATACTCAAAATTTATTAATAATCTGTGCGTCCCTAGTTCTTCCCAAGGATACCGAGTTGGCATGATGACGTAACACCCATGCAGCTATTCAGAATATTGATTCACCCGTAAATATTTGAAAATACATATATCGCGCATGCGTGCGCACACAAATATTAAAGATAAAATATCAGATTGCTAGTCTTCTTATGAAACCATGTAACAAACACTACCAAGATAAGCTAGAAATGTGAGTGCAACTTCCAACTCATATCAAAAGCAACAAGCAATGAGATGGTCAACGGCCTAATCCGACGCAAGCAATCCTAAACAATATCCAGAAAATAAAACTTGCAGGAGATGATAAACAGTAAAGAATAATAAATGACATATAAGGAAAATTTCTAAAAAAATAAGATGACACTCAAATGCTACTGAGTCTTAAATGAGAGAAAGAATGTGTGAGAAGTAAAGCAACGTAAGAAGGTAGCATTATCAAAATAGTTCCAGCAAGCTATCAGGGAAACAAACAAGCACAGAAAGATTACCTTTGCATGGCAAATCTTGGTTATAGCCTCAACGTGAAGATTCTGCAGTTCTTCAAGAGCCACGATATCCAGACCAACAATATTTTCGCCCTGAAGTTGAATTAATTTCATGTGTAAGTTTAATAAGTGCATGTGTAGCAATCTCTCAGTAGAGATTTTTATTACGTAAAAGTGGATAACCTCCAACAGAGACAGATCAACTAAAGATCAAGTCCTAAATTCTAAATCTAAAATTTTACAGTATGCTCAATTACAAAGAAACTACAAATGGCACAAACGAACAAACAAGGAGATAGAGAAATTGACAGTAGAATGCATGTAGCTTATACACACACAGGGGTGTTCCCTCTACTGCATGTAGCATAGATACAGACCATTAAGATCATGAAAAAATGCCTAACACCTGGGTGAACCAACATACAAATATTCATCTTCATCAGCAATTTGCAGCCATTGGATTTGAGGATTTCAATCTTGGACTTTGAAACCACAGTTATTAGAACAGGGAGGAACCCCCAAAATCTAATGGCCAGGTGACTATGATCTAGTGCTAAAGATAAGTCCATCAAGGGGTAAGTGAGTAAGTCAATCAATGATGAGATTATTGAGTTAAGAATCAGGCTACAAGACACCAAACTGTTTCACACGTAAGCCCACCGCAAATGCAGTCACAAGGAAACTAGGCTTGTGTCTTCTTCTAAGAAGCGAGGGGGGCATGTGGTGTATATGACCCTATTGGTGGAAAGCCATAGCTGCCCCAATCACATTTCTTCTGGATCATAGCTATGGAGCCAAGTTTATAATTCACAAAGGAATGCCTTTCCATAAAAGAAAAAGATCAACTTGATGTCTGCCCAATTATTCCATCTGTAAACACACCAAACACAAACAGTGAAGTGCTATCTCAACAATAACCAGTTTACCATCCTTGGAACATTTCCCTCAAAAAGGTGTTGGGGAAAAAAAAATCATAAAACAAATAAATAAAAAATAAAAACTAAAACCAAAACAGAAAAATAAAAACTAAAAACATGAATAAAAGTATATAATGACTACATCCAGTCCGGAACACAAGATAATTCAGGAAAGGAATTATGCATGGTGAGTAAAAGCCCAGAATCTGCTATCTATATAGGATGATTGAGCAAACCAAAGGAATTGGCAAGAAACCGGAGCTTACGAATAAGGAAAGAGTATTGGAAATAATTTGGAAACAATTCAAAAATTTTGGAATTTACCAACTAGCAAATCTAATGAAACAGTTGCAAATAAATCACAAATCATGAAGCCATATGATAAAATAGCATTATATTCAACTTACAACAAAGTCATAAAAAGATGTACAACTTGCATAAAGAGTATGTTGTAGGAAGTGCATACCTTAAGCCTGGAAATAGCGCTTTCTAGTTCTTCGCACCTTTGCCTTTCTTTCAGATAGCTAGCTTTTAACTTGTCTAGTGTACTCATTTCATCCATGCTTTCAGAGATTTCATCCTCTGTAAACATTTTATTTGGGTAACCATTAGATGGAGCATATCCATTCCAAACTTTTGTTTGGAAAGTGTTAGATGGATAAACCCCTTGAGGTGACGCTTCCTCAGAATTAATTCCAGACTTTCTCATCTTTGCAACTAGCACCCACATATTTGCAAGCTCGTTTTCCAAATCTTCTTCACGCCGTTTTGCTTCATCAAGTCTTCTTTGTAGCTCCCCTTCTATTTGATCTCTCTCAGATAATGCAGTTTCCAGTGAAGCCTCCCTTTGGTATCTGGCATTAAGTTCTTTCTGCAACTCATCAACATAAACTCCATCCACTGGTTTTATCAAGCGTGCATCAGATCTAGCACCATTGCTATTATTTTGCTTCACATCAAATGAAGCAGACCGATGAGAACTGTTAGATCTGCAACGGCCCTCTTCTGCAGCAGCCAGATCACCAGTCAGTTTTGCATTTTGGTAAGAAAGTTTGGTTACTTCTTCAGCCAAGTTTCGGAGCTCAACCGCTGCAGCCGCAGCCAACTCTTTTGCATATGAAGCTTCCTCTGCCAGTTTTTGGCTGTGAATTTCAAGCCCGTCCTTTTCTTCAATCAGTCTCACATTCTCTTGCTTCAGTTTCTCTATGTCAGCGACCTGAGTCAGAAAGAAAGCAGTGAAAAATACATCAATAATAAAGTCCAACAACAAAAAATTTCAGCCCATTTCCAAAATCTTAATTGATAAAATACTGTTAAGGAGACAATAGAATAACAAGTACCTACTCCAGAAAAGGCAGAGAAAGAGAGAATAACCTGCATCAGAACTTGTGAATTTAATAAAGTATCACTATTGCACTCTTTGGAGTCCTCTTGGGAGAATATTCTATTCAAGCTCATTACACTAGTTGGAGTATTTTCATCAGCATGGTTTTCTTCATATGAACCTTTCCCATCCTTTCCTTCATTTTTCTTTTCAGAAAGCTCTTCATAACAAGTCTTGAGTGTGGTAATCTCATTGTGAACAATTTGTTGTGAATAGCTAGAGCTTGTATCTATAAAGGAATCGAGTTGTCGCCTCAGCAGAAGAATAGTTTCTTGCATCTCAGCATTCTCTGACATCTAATAACAGTAACAAAATATTGTCAGAAAATCAAAATTGTGGGTATGGAATAAGAGACCATGCATAGGAATAGTTTTACCTTCATCTGAAGTTGCTCCTGAAGTATCCTGTTGTCTGCTGACTTAATCTTGAATACTCATCCCACAACAAAAGTAACTAACTCGATAAATATTTTGGCATTTGATATTAAAATATCAATTTTTTTTATTTATTAACATATTCAAATATCAATCTCACAGGAACCAAGTAAATAAAATAACAAACCTCAAGTTCGAAAATTTTTTCATTAAGCTGAGTTGCAAGCTTGGACAGAGCCTACATGAGATTGTAACAACTAATTAGGAAGCAAATAGATCAAGCACTAAGAATAATCATGACAATCAAATGATACCATCATTTAAAAGTAAAAATAAAAGGGAACATGGGACAGATGTAGACAAAGAAGGAACTCAGCTATGTTGATTAAATGTCAGATGCTAGGTTCTTGGTTAAGAGTGAAGCAAGCCAGTTTGGCTCACACAAAGTTTGGGTTGCAATAAGCTCAGCCTGAGATCAACCATAGGGCTTGTGAACCAAGTTCAAGGCTTTAGAACAAGCCCGTTGAGCATAACAAACCTAAGCCAAGCTAGGATGTACTCAGCCATGGGTGGCCCAACAACTAGGCAACTTAGGTGGCCAACTAAGGGCCCAAGAGCATAGAAGGACCCTAAGAGTAGTGGAAAGTATATTCTTCAGTAAACCTTATGGTCCTCCCTCTCAACACCCCTCACGAGATTCAAGTCTAATTTTCTGTCGTTCATCCTAGCTAGTCTAAATACAACTTTCTTAACTTAGATTAAAATATTTACATGCCTAAAATGGAGCTCAACGCTTTCTAAACCGCCCTATCACAAGCATGGACACACACAGAATGACAGTCCAGGTCTCATTATAAGGGGAGAAAATAAGAAAATTAGGGAATAAAGTGCCCTTATATAGAATTAATTTCCACTTACACCACATTTTAGCAAGTCTACCTGATCCCCAATGGATTTAGTGGTAGGAAAAACCAAGGTGAAAGAACATCAATTGTAGTTTGCCACTACAGTAGCACAGTAAGATATTTTCATGACACTAAGACCATTTATCTCAAAGTCTCAAAATGAAACTGGTTGTTCTGTAATATATATTTTTTTTTCATGAAGTAATGATGTATATTAAAAAAGAAAGGGCTTAAACCTCGTATATAAGATATATACAAGAGATAAGACAAGGACTCCATGAACAATGGAGCCATCCAAAAAAACCAAAAAAAACAACTATCCCCCACACCCTACGAAGTAATTGTACTTAATAATTGTGTATACAATTATATATTAACACCAGTTTCTGACACTATGTGCATCCCGTTAAAAATCCTATGTCTCATTGAGCATGTAGTTACCTGAGACATTTCAATGCTATTTGTACGTGGAGTCATTTCAACTGATCCGATCATACGTTGCTCCAGTACACGTATCTGATGCTTCTTTTCACTAATTTCATCCTTCAACTTTTGCATGTGTTCCTATATTAACCAGTATGAGCATCAATAGGGCACCAATGAACATCAATCAGATTTAAACTTTGTTTCACAAGCTTACAAAATATTGAAAGGTAGCTCACCTGAAATTGTGGATCTTCAGGGTTGCTAGATGCTTGCTCTGAAAGTCTTTTCAGAGAACTGGTACACAATGCCACCTCCCCAGCTAACATTTTCACCTGCTCACGGAGAAGATCCATTTGATCTGCAATTGTTGTGCCAGTCTGCAAAAAAGGTCATTCAGCAATTCTAATTAAAATTAACACTTGAAGTCAAATACTGTGATGCACAATTTCTTATGAGTTCACCTCACAAGTTATGTGAAGAAAGCCATACTGGGTGAACCAGGAAATCTCCAAGTAACTTTAGATTAAAAATTCCGCAATCTCCAACAATTCGCCTAATAGAGCACAGAAAAGAATGACTAAACCAAGAGAATCCCCTCAGCACTCCAGACAACACCCATATGCTTCTAAGAGCCCTATAAAAAGCCAAATGGAACCCCCAAAACAAAACTAAAGAGACAAACTTCGAAAAGTCCAAATAACATCCGGAACAATAAACACCACATAATGATTAAATCCAAACTCCCTATCTCCTCTGTAATCATAATGCCCTTAACCTTCTACTCTTCTGCCTTGTGAAGGACCAAGGGAAAGCGACAAAGTGGATATTCCCCAAGCCATAGAACCTCATATAACTATATAACCACACCCAAATACCCAATCTTCAGAATTCACGTAAAGCTTTGACACTTAGAAGTAGGACCCTTCTACTAACCGCTCCTGCTTTGAAACCACAATTCCGCACTCCTGAGTTGGAACCTTGTAAGAACTACGATTCTCTCTCTCTTTCTCTCTCTCTCTCTCGATTCTAAGTAAGACAGCTTGTGATGGAGGGGGAAGGAAGGGACATGATCCCCCACCCAAAAAATAAAAAAAAAAGCCCCCAAACCAAAAAAAAAAAAACTAACATTTTCTTAACTTTAACTAAAACGTAAAAAGTTACTAAAAATAATAGGACTCCCATTAAATTATATCAAATTAATGCTTAGTACTCAATACTTTCCTTACAAAAAAAGAAAAAAGAAAAAGAAGAGAGATAAAAGCATGTTCTCTCTCTTTCTCTACATTAGTGTGGCTTCTCAAAAGAACACTCTTTGCACAAATTTTGCTTGAATTTTCTCTACAATTTCATCCCACCAAAAAAATGTGTGTGTATATATATATATATATATATAACTAAAATGTAAAAAGTTACTAAAAATAATAGGATTCCCATTAAATTATATCTAATTAATGCTGAATAGTCAATACTTTCCTTACAACAACAACAAAAAAAAGAGATAAAAAGAAAGCTCTCTCTTTCTCTATAAAAAATGCTCTCTCTCTCTCTACATTAGTGTGGCTTCTCAAAAGAACACTCTTTGCACAAATTTTGCTTGAATTTTCTCTATAATTTCATCCCACCAAAAAAAAATGTGTGTATATATATATATATATATATATTTTCCACAAATGCTTCCTACACACTCCGAACCTTTGACTCTTCTATGTCCCCCCAACCCAACCCCCACTCCCACTTCATGCTTCTATGCTTTGGCAATACGGCATAATGTTTGATCTTTTTTTTTTTTTTTACTCCTACTGACAAGAAAATTGCGATCAGGCTCTAAATAATGTCCTTATAACAATATGTTTGAAAATATTTATGAATAAATCCTGCTTCATAATCATGTCCAAAAGGAATTTAAGCAAAAGTATCTGTTTATATGAATGATAAATTTTTCTTCATCAAAAAAATGAACAATAAATTTTTCACTTAATGCACTTAAAGCAAGATATACAAGTAAAATAAGAAAGAAGAATGCACACACAATATAAACTGCAGGCTGTGTTATCCTATCAAAAAAAAAAGTGCAGGCTATGTTATGCTATCAAAAAAAAAATTGCAGGCTATGTTAAAGCACATCAATTGAAAGTACAAGTTATACCATAACTTCTTGAGAAAAATGCACCACAAAGAGATACAAACAGTGCTTGTATTCCTTCAGCATATTTATCTCCATGCAGAAGCATTAAATAACCTAGTGCTTAGAGTTTCTCTTACCGGAGGCAAACGCCGACCTCCAACAGTTGCGCTAAATAAGTCACCAGCTTGGGTTCTTTCTGGAAATGAGTCAACTGAAGACTCATCTCCCCTTCTACTGACTGATTTTCTTTGTCCATCCTTCATTTCATTAAATATGACTCTATTTTGCAATGATTTGGAACAGGATGCAGGTGACCCACTTGCAGAGCTCTCACTATCAGCACTTTGTGATGATCCAACCAAATTCTGAGGCTTCTGCATAGGAAAGTTCAAAGGCTTTGTTGATATGAGTGTAATCGGCAGAATTAAGAGAGTAAACCTACTTCTGCTATAAAAAATATAAAAATAAAAATTCTGTACTGGCATAATTGAAAGGAAAATAAACCATTATTTAGTGTAGCAACTCAGCAAGTATCAACAAAAAAACCTGAAAACGAATTAATCATGTGAAACATTTTATGATTTAAGAATTTACTTCAAATTGTAAACTGTTGGGTGTGAACGAAGAATCAAGATTACAATGAAAGTTTGAATCAAATTTTTGTTAATTTACTTAATTTTTATCATTTCTCATTCAGGGAAATGGTATTAGCACTCCAAAACCAGCTTCCTGCTCTCCCGTCACTCTCTCATTGTTGAGGAGTGCGGGAGCTTGATTTGGAGTGCCAATATAATTTCCCTTATTGTTTTGCTTTGGCAAATTATTAAAACTTATAAAAGCCTCCCCAGACGACAAGCGATTCTCAACGGAAAAAACAGCTTGCACGTTGCAACCAAATAAAATTCAGCATATATTACTCCATTGTCACCATCCAAGCTTAATCTATCTGTCTGTAGATAAACCATATATTAAGTAGATTGCCAAAAAGTTAGAAAGATCTTGTTAACACATTATTTCCCCTATATATTAGAGAAATGACAATTCAAGGAGGCTGGTACTCTAACAACCAACCATAAACAGATTCACTCCATTTGGTAGTCATAATGTCAGAACTCAGCAGGTAAAAGGAGGTATAAGTAAACGAACTTACTTTCATTTTAAACCAGCCAAGCATTCCACGTCTCCTGTTCCTTTTGTAATCTTTAACCAACTCATCCAGGTTAGTGATATCACTACGTCCTTCTGCTGTAATTTCTGAATCAAAGCTTCCAGCATCATCATCAATCATGTATTCCCGTTTTCTATCTGGCAAATATGCTAGCTGCATTAACAAATGACTTGAATGTAAATTTGACTCATATTATATTGACATTATTTTACACTTTTAAGTCGTTCAGAGAAGAAATCCATATCATGAAGCAAGTTGCTAAATATTTGCAGTTCTATACATCAGCATACAATATTATGCCGTAGACCTTCAAAAAACTGCTTGCGACACAAACTATGCTTAAAAAGCAAGATCAAGCACCTCATCTTCTCCAAAAGAATGCCTCCGTCTATGGCCAGTCTTTTCAGGAATGCTTGATGGCATAGAGTTTTTGGTGGAAACCAAGATCAGTTTAGTCAATTTTTGAATTCTTCCCATCAAAGCTGCCTTGGCTTGTTCCTCCTCTTCCAATCTTGACTGTAATTTTATTTGACCAGCTTCCAGCTTTTGTAATCACAAAACAACACATATTTTAGAAGAAAGAAAAAAAAATTACAGCAGAGTCCATAATGAAGTAAACTAGTTTGATGTGACAGAGCCAAGAAAAACCAGTTTTTTGATGGGACGAAAAAAAAAAAACTGTATTAATGGGAGAAAATACCAACTCTATGCCTAGGCCAAGTACAGCACAAGCACCAAATTATCACTGGAAATAGTCTAAGCTATAAAGGTCACAAATAAAGGCAATAAAAAAATGAGGATGGGACATCACAAATGCTGCCTGAAATAAATGTGAAAAAATCCCCTGCATAGGCAGTGGATATACAAACTGGCTACGGCTGAAGAGAGGATCTTTCGCACATAATCCTCCATAAATCTAAATCATCACACCATCTAAAGTCCAAGACTATGCAACTTAAAAATATAAGGGTGTCTTGGTGCTACTGGGAGTTTCAGGTTCCGCATAAGAGTGAAAATTTTCTCACAAATCTTTATTTTCTGGCCAAGAAAATTCCCAGTATCAGAATATTTTGGTGAAAATTTGAATGACATATAAGAATATTTGGTAAGACTACAAAAGAAATCGCCATCACAATCCCAGAATAAGTGATAACTGCAATCTTACGGAAAATTATTACTCTATTCCCTTGGACACTAACACAGTGTTTTCCTGCATCTCCACAAACCACTGCTTCCACTTTCACTGACGAGTGGCCTAGCCCTGACTTCATATTCTGACACCCTCCTATGTTAGGTATTTACTAATGCATATTACATAATAATGAGATCAGGCCATCAATATCAAAGAACAATTTGCAACCTAGCTTCATCTCATATGTCACGGGCATATTTTCTACCAATATAGATAGATATTTTCTACTGTTGGGAAGTCCCACATCCCACATCGATTAAATATCAAGTTTGACATGCTTCATATACCTGTTTGGACCCTCCATTTATAAGCTTAGGCTGTTAGGTTGGAAACTTAACATGGTATCAAAGCATGTCATTCCTAGGCCCGTTTCATTTATGAACCCATCTTTGTTGTCCACGTGACAGGCCTCGTTTCCTATCTTGCCAAGCTTGCATGTGAGGGGGAGTGTTGGGAAGTCCCACATCCCACATTGATTAAATATCAAGTTTGACATAGCTTCATATACCTGTTTGGGCCCGCTGGATGTTTTAATTGCCTCAATATCCTTAATTACCTGCCACTTCAAATTTGCTTGAAGAAAGTTTTTAAAGTGGGGTGGATGTAAAGTGGTTTCCCCTCGGTGAGGCAAAGCAAGGGGCTAAAGTCTGAATGTGAACAGTGCCAAAAAAATATTTCATTTAAAAGAGAAAATATACAAATGACAGGAAAGTAAGGAAATTACAGATAAATCAAACTAAAAGAATGAAATCCATTTTCGAGCATTTATACCATAGAGGTTTAAAACTAATTCTTAGAATTAAAAATAGGTTTTTGAAAATTTGATTCTTTGTTCATAAATAGATAGAATTGACATTATATGTAGTGCACCTTAAAATGAAAATTTCATTTGAAAATTGATATAGCAGATTTTTTACATTAACAGAAGTTTTAAGTAAGTCAGAGAAAGCCACCTTACATAGTACCCCAATGCCTCTAAACCAACTCTTAATAGAGATACAATATTGAATCTTTTTTTTATCAGCAGTACAATATTGAAATTTCAGTGAACTAAAATTCTAGAAACTGAAAAATAGTGATCTTCAATGCCAATTTCATGATGGAAATTCCTCTAAATGTATTAGGTGCATGAATTTAATGTAAGGCAAGCGTCACAACACATATCCTAAAATTTTAATAAATATTTGAAGACTTTTCCCTCCTTGTGTTGGAAAAATACCACATCCCATATCGATTAAATATAAAATTTAACATGACTTCATATACATGTTTGGGCCCTCCACCTAATAGCTTATGCTTTTAGATTGGAAACCTTAAAGCCTTGCACCTTAAAGAATTGATATTAATATTTCCAACAGGTTTAAACATTCTCACAGACCTGAAATTTGATTGTCTTTGGGATCTATTGATCAATTAGGGCTGAATTGCCATATTACGTGTTAAGTTTCCAACCTAAAAGCCTAAGCTATTAGATGGAGGAAAACAGGTATATGAGCCATATCAAGTTCAAAATTTAAACGATGTGGGATGTGGGACCTCCCAACACTCTCCCCTCACGTGCAAGCCAAACAAGACAAGAATAGGCTTGTTACGTGGACAACAAAGACGGGCTCACAAACAAAAACAAGCCCAGGAATGACATGTACCGATACCATGTTAAGTTTCCAACGTAAAAGCCTACATTGTTAGGTGGAGGGCCTAAATAGGTATACAAAGCCATGTCAAATATAATATTTAGGTTTTAGACGATGTGGGATGTGACTTCCCGACACTACATAGGAGGAATTACTCTCTCTAACAAAAAACTATCAACTCCACAAAAACATTTGAAAAGTAAATCAAAATTCTAACCAAAAAGGGGCGCAAAAAAATTAATTACACCCTTCAAATTTTATGTTCCTAACCTCGCGCAAAATCACAAGTGAAACTGCGGCAAGTCCTTATCAAAAACAAAAAAACAAAAAACTGGGGTTGGTAAGTGTTTGGCACTTTTTTTTTTTTTTTGATCGGCAACAAGAAAAGAAATGTAGCTGATTCATATAGTAAAAGAAGAAAATATATTTTTTTTAGCATTTCACTAATGAAAATACATCATTTTTATTTTACATATTTAGGAGGACGAGGGAGTTTTAGAGTCTTTAGGCGTTATTGTACTAAGATACCAAATAAGGAGTTAGTAGGGTTAAGAAATACGTCTATAGAAATTCTTTACTATTAATGTAATGGGAACCGATATTTTCATTAGAAAAATAAGATATAATTTTGACTATGACTTATCAAACTTATTCAATGCCAAAGCTAAATCCATCTCTTCTCAAGTAGAGTCATTTCTAGTTTTCTACTCAATCTTGTAGAGCTGATTCTACACACATATATTTCACAAAGATATTTATAATATTTTTCTTTTCTTTTTTTTTTTTTTTTTTTTTTTGGATAAGAAATTTTTTTATAACAAATGCAAAAAGCGACATACAGCTTAGTAGGAAGAGATTTCTATTAAGAAAAATAAGAAGAATAAAAGAGAGAAGAAAAATAAAGGTGCTAAAGGAGAAAGAACAAACAAAAAAACAAAAAGGACAACAGCCTCAAAGAGGATACAAATGCCCTTTAAGAGATTGTAGGGTTATGGCCCCCATAAACACTAAAAAATCCACCTCCTCATAAGCTGATCTGATCACCCACTTCACAATTGTTTGATCTTATTCTAATTTTAATAATCCTTCTATTTTTTTTTTTTTTTTTTTTTTTGATAAGAATGATCTTCTATTTTATTATGCACATCTATTGGTCAAACTATTCAGGATGATTTTGCTATTGTTTTTTATGAGTCGATCCAAAAGGAAGAAGTGATACCATAAAATTTGTTTTCATCATAAGAAGTTAAAGTTTGACAGAACCAAACAAGCAAGAATATGCTACTCCCTCCGTTCCTAATTGACTGTCCGCTTTGAAAAAACACGTTTTTTTAGGAAACACTATTAAATACTTCCACATCAATATATAGTTTTAACTTTCCAATTTTTCCCTTATGTGTACAAAACATTGGAAAAATATAAAATACCTGTGAAAAGGGTATTTTAGGAAATCAAACCCAAAGAATCATTGACTTTTTGAAGGAGGCAACAATTTTGAAACATCCCAAAAAGGAAAGGAGGCCAATAAAATAGGAACGGATTTTATGTAATAGTACAAACCTGAAGCTTCAAATTAAACAGATCATCTTCGGTAGACGCACTCAAATATGGTTTCTCCATCATGCCACGTTTTATTTGCTGAAGCTCTTGCTTTAAACTGGAAATTTCCCTCTGATACTTTTTAATGATAGACTTCTCATCCATAATCTATATAACAGGAAAAATAGAGATACTTGAAATTTCCCTTGAACAAATTTTCATATTAATAACACTTTACATTAACAGAGATTCCCAATTTCACCTTATTTTGGGAAGCCTTGATTTCCACATGCTTGCTCCGATGTGCAAACTTTAGTGTATTGTGTGTCTCTTCACTATTGCTAGATGCAGGTGTCACAGTGCAAATAAGCTACAAAACCACAGAAGAAGAGAAATAAGATAAAAAAAACCACAAAAAGCACAGTTTAAAGAAAATTTATCAGTAGACATTACCAAGATAATCATAATAACACAAATAATATAATCAGTGTATTTTGAAATTTAAAAAGTGCTGATCATATGATTACTCAGAAATTAAAATCATTGCATTGAACTTACAGAAATATGTCCATGGCCACCAAGGGATGACTGCAACAAACGGGTGAGTTTTGAATCTCGATAGGGAATATGAGAAGCCTTTCCATCCGTTAGTTTAGAAATCACCTACAATTTTTATTTTATTTTATAAGGTAATGTGATTCTATTGATTAAAAAAACCAAGCATGTATACAGGACGTATACAAAACCAAGAGCAAAACTGAACAACTGTGCAACATCACCTACAGTAAGATACAGATAATAAGTTAAAAGACTGGGCTAAGCCCTTTTGTTAGTAATACAAATTTAATTCATCAAAAAAAAAAAAAAAAGGAAGAAGACGTTTGCAACAATTTCAAAAAAGAAAAGAAAAAAGGAAGAAAAAAAGCAATATCTTACTGTTCCAAGAGCAAGTAAGCTTTTATTAATGTAAGAGCCCTCTTTTCTCCGCAATCCAGTCGTCTCAGTTTTAGAACTTTCAGATCCTGCAAGATCAATCAAGTTCTGCAACAGAAAGTTGATTCATAAATAGAGTTGAACACCTAAATGAAATAGAGACAATAAAAAATGTCTTTAAATACATCATCAAATATTGGGGCATATCTGAAGTTCTGTCAGTAACACAAATGATTTTAAGAAGATGAGCAAGATTTACCAACTGGGACAAAGTCACATCTTCTTCCCCCTGATTTTCCCCACGTGGACTGCTTTCAATAGTCTGATAGATAAAAATTTCCATAACAGCACAATATAAGTAACGGAACCAATACAAGTATAAGAACCCACTCCAAGAAGGCTAGATTGTTCAAAAGACAATATGTCAGCTAAACAAGCAAACTCCCAAACTATTCAACATATAATGCTAGATAATGTCTCCATACCAACAACTTTGTCTACTAATTCTTGTAAAGGGCATATATATAGTTTACTAGAGTATTCAATATAATGTACAAAGAAAAGCCTGATTTCAAGAGATACCACTGCTGCAACAGACATCTCGTATCCAGGTTACTGCACTTATGAACAGCGACCAAAGCACTATTGCAGGGGTATTTTTTGTCCTACAATTTTCTATCTTTCCCACCATTCTTGATGTCAAAAGAAAACTTGCCTAAATCCGGCCAGTAAAAGAATCCTGTCTCCATCAAATTTTAGTTCTGAAATATCCAAGCATCCACAAAATGTTAGAAATGCTTAGCATTACAATCGCCTACTTTTTACCAATTTCTAATCTCAACTCAAGGTGCCAGAATATTGACTCCAACCTAGAAATTTTCATGAACTAATTTTTAACTCTCTAATTTCCAAAGAAAAAATGATCCTCTATCATCTTTTCTCAAGCACAACAATATATCTAAAACCCATTCAATTTTATATCCATCCCTTCAAAGCCCCATTACTCCAATAGTTCATGTGTAGGATATTCTTAACAAATGAATGAGACCCCGACACGTGTAGTTCCTCGGTATTGAACTCGGGTGACCTATGTATCTTCGGTCGCCCAGAGGCTGTCTTCGGATTAGTATGACTTCGGGCCGTTGGGCCCTCGGTTCGATCCCTCCTCGGGCCAGTGACTCTTTCGGGCCGATGAGCCATCGGATCGATCTCTCCTCGGGTCAGATTAATTCCTCTAAGCCATAAAGAACGCATGTCTCTCACGTGCGTTGAGCTTGTCTTGTTTCCTAGATTTGACAAGGGAAACCTGACTGGGGCAGAGCACGCTCCCGGTAACTGAGTCAGGCAGCAGCTGTCGACGGTCAGGCTGTAGCCCCGAAATATCCGCGATCTGGTCCGAAAACCCTCATTTAACTATGGTTAGCTCGAAACCCTAAATTGACCACAGTAAGGTCCAAACATTGGCCTTATCTGGATCCTAGTCTTTGCTTATTCACGCCGAAGAAGGTAAGCTACCTAGACACAAAACCCTAGAGATTCTCCTCTTCTTGCTCTCTTTCTCAACACTAAGACTGACTTGAGCGTCAGAGGGTTTTAGACCGGGAAACCCCCGGTCTCCCTTGACGATCCTCTTTGTTTTCAGGTCATTGGTCACAATAGCACCTAGCACTACTGTTCATCGAAGAAGCCCAACATTTCCGTACGTCCGGGAGTTATCTCAGCCCCTACAATTCGCTCGGGCCATAGTTGCGCGGTTTTCCGGATCTTTGGACCTCCTTCTTTCAAAGCGCTCCGCCAACTGTCCGGATTTTTCCCCGTACAGTTCATTATCCAGATATCTTTATCATGTCTCAAAGCAGTGAATACCATTCATATTGAACCACACAGGGAACCAAAAATATCCAAAAAGAATCATCATGAATGATGATATCTTCTTTAGGGACATGCAATAAAAAAAATAAAAATAAAAACATCATTTGACAGCAATAAATATATCCCCAACCTAGTCCTATGAAAGAAAAACAAAAATAAATAACTCAAGTCCACTTACAAATATACATTTACTTTCTAATTGAGTACTCACCTGATATTTTTTTTTTCTAACTGACTGAAGTAGTTTCAAGAATCATCATTGGTTCTTTGTTAGTGTCTATAACTATTTACTTGATAAAAAGAACTTAAATTTTATAAGCGAAGATATTCTATTTTCCTCAGCTTATGACAGAGTTGATACGCATGCTTACTAAAGCAGGGTTCTGTAAGAAGGGAAAGAGCTGAAACATGGTCTGCCTGCTAAACAAGTTAAATATTTTAATATCTTATATCTAATAGATGGCATTACTGAACATCTTCATGAAGGTTTGGAGGGATCATTGTTGGAAGATCGGGGTTCCTGGATGTTTAGAGCCCAGCGGCTAGGAGTCATAAGAAGAACTTAATTCAAGATACAATGCGAAACAAAATGAGGGAAGTCTCTTCACAACTTTAATTGCTAAATTGGGACCTCAAAGTGGGTTATAGATTTATAGATATCATCAAAACACATTATACAAGTTGGAGTTGAGGTATGCTGGAATTTATATTCATTGCAGTGACTATCAAGTGGGGCTAGCAACGTATGATATCAGCATCATTAGGCTTCCATAATTTGCGTTGACTGTGAGATTCATCCAGTTTGTGTATTCATCAATAACAGTTACAAAGGCATCCACTGGTATTACTTGAACTGCAGATGACGAGTCCCCAAAACTCTTCATTATGAAGAGTGGTCAAATGAGGCAGCCTAAAATTTGTCTAGGATTTTAAGCATCTTTGGAGAACCTCCATTCCCTTAGATCATATATTTATAAGCAGTGCTGCAAAAACAACTCCCAAACACCAACTTAATGAAAGTACAGCAATGACCATAAAGATTTACCATCTGAAAATTTGTAACAAGCCAAGTGACCAATGGAGAAGACTAAAATTTATGTTAACTAGCACATAAGAACATTACAGCCCATAACAATTAGTCCGAGTTGAAAGTGGAAAAGAAACACTACAAATTGAGGCAATTTGAAGGCAAATGCTTCACGTAAAAGTACTCAGAACTGGGAGGCAAGAGCTAAAACTGGTTGAGTGACTCGTAGGTTCCAGCTATATCCTAATTTATTAAAGCCCTAAATGATTTCAAAAATCTTGCAGGCCTGCCTGCATCAATTTTCCACAGTGCCACCCCCTTCCCCTTTATTCTCATTTTCCTTCCAATAATATTCTAGTTACATGTAACTTAGTGCATAATTTTGAACTTTTAAACTCACCATTTTCCTCTTTCTCCTCTCTGTAATTTTATGATTGTCCAAACTCAGATTTTCACCCAAACTATCGGCCAATTGTGAATAAAAACTTGGTAATTCTTCCAAATTTAAGGAAATAAATTATAAATAATCTTTCCCCATGAAATATTTCAGTGCTATACAAGGTTCTAATCGTTTAAATTGAAAGGGTTAACAATTTTGACAATTAGATTTGATTTTTTTTTTTTTTTTTTTTTGTTTGTGTGTGAATGAAAAACAATTTTTTTTCATGGGCTGTACATTTTTAAATTTAACAAGTTTAGTTCTACCAAGATATTAGCTGTAAGATCAACTTAAAAACACTCATAATCAAACATACATAAAAGTACCCATCTTTGAAACTTAATTGCGTCCAAATCAGAAATAATTACCAAAGTGAAAATAGTATGGCTCCGACTGCTAAGTAAATTAAAATTGTTAGAACCCACATGCCTATGCTCTGCAACAAGATCAAAAGTATGTGTTAAAGAGTATTGACTGCAAAAGCAACAATCAACTGACAAAAAAGAGCATCAATGCTTGTGAAATCATGACATCTAAGGATAGAAAAATTCTACGAGGAAAGATAAAATTTTCTATACCAAACACGTGGACAAATATAAAATAATTAAAATTGATTTTGTTCCAAGAAAACTCCTTGAGGAGAGCATATTCAATGGAAGATGATAATATACAAATGACTACTGAACTTATAGAATGAACGTAGCCTTTATTAGAAACTAAAACAAGAAACAACTAAACACAAGCTTTGATACCTTCACCGGATGCTATTAAGGAAAGAGCATGAGCAGGGGATAGAACAACTTCCTCTTTGATTCCCTCAACATAAGTTCCCTGCCAGCATAGTATACCAACACGTTCAGGTGGGTTCAATCATACCATGTGGCAAGTAAATTTTATAAAACTATATATAAACCATCTAGTTAAAGTAATATCATTTTCTATTTAGGAAATTAACTTAGTGTATGATTAACGTTAATTTATGACCCTTTTTTTATAATGAAAAAAAAAATTCATAAAAGCATAAATATTTGACTTATCTTTAAAAAGTTTATAAAACATAATTAAGTGTTAAAAAGTTCACTTTAACAATAGTATATCAGAATATATATATATATACATATATATGTATATATATGTATATATATGTATATATACAGACATTATTATAATAGTTTATTAAAATAGAATTAACCATTCACATTCTACTTTATTGCAATAATTAACATATTTAAGTCTAAAATTATCCATTATTAAGAAAAGCAAAACTTTTAAACTAGTTCCACTATATATTTGTGTGTGTGTGTGTGTGTGTGTGTGTGTAGAGAGAGTCGGAGAAAAAAAAAAGTAGTAGAAACTGAGAAAGCGGACAAGACATTTTTATTTTGGAATGTAAATTGATTTATCAAAAGATTCAAAACTGACCTAAAAAATTGCCAACTAATAAAAAATTAAAAAAAAAGGACAAAGATGTCAAAAAAAAATTCATGAAGCCACCTCAGAGAAAGAAAACCATGAAGGCAACAAAAAAAAAAAAATGTCAAAAAATTACTCAGAAAAAAAAATTAAAAAAAGAAATTGTCAAAAATATGGATTCTATGATTTGCCTTTAAATGATGAAAGTAAAACAAATGGAATTGAAAATCAAGACATCTAATTCCCCATGTCAACATAAGCACCTGAGCATCCTCTCGTATTCTAAGGTTTTGCCCTGTTGGGTCAAGCAAATCATTGATGACCTGTTTTTTTTTCCAAAAAAGAAAAAAAAAAAATGTAAATATGGATATTGGAAGAAATACATGAGGTAGTAATCATGAACATACAGAAACAATCGACTTCATTTATGTTAAGAAGCGAGAAAAACAAAAACAAAATTGATGTACTTTAAACAACTATTGATTCAATGAAGATTCTACAGTAAATAGAATTTGATAAGGAAACATTCAAATATGGCATGAGGTATTACGGAGACAACTGCTCGCCAAGACTCCATGCTTCGTACAGGAAGTGTTTCAAAGATATTATTGCACAAAATAACATTTTTGGGAATATGCTATCTGCTAGTCATAATTACTGGAAATTGGAGAAGCCCATACTCTCATCCTCGTTCTTCATTTCATTAGTGATCTTCTTTAGTTCTCCAATCATTTTTACCCACCGTGACGCTTGTAAAATGTTGCCCTGGATCTGCGTTAAATACTACTTACATAATAGTTTGCTTCAACTGTACTCTGTATTTGCATTCTGCTTACTTATGCAATTGTTTTGTCATTACTCTGAAACACAATATTTTTCTCATTCTTTTCTCTGTGAACTTATGTTCACAAGACCAAACATAACCTTAGACTAGATCCTAAATATTATAATAATATACTTTCTAAAATCTTTCCCAACATAAAAATTTTAGTTTCAATCATGGGCTACGTATCGGTGACATATTAATTTCTGCAATTTCCAAACTGATTTGAATTAAATCTTTCAGAAATAATTATTCTTTTGGTCCCTCCAAGACAGAATACACTAAGTAACTTCCACGACAGTATATAAAATCTGACTTTAATTGTGTTAGGAAGTCTCACATCCCACATCACTCAAAAATTGGGTTTGATATGACTTTATGTACCTATTTGGGCCTGGAACTTAACATGGTATCAAAGCATATCATTCTCGTGGCCCATATCATTCATGAGCCCATCTTTACTCTCCACGTGACGCACCTGTTCATGTCATGTTAAGCCTGGACATGAGGGGAATAGGAAGTCCCACATCCCACATCACCCAAATATTCGGTTTGATATGATTACATATAGTTGTTTGGGCCCTCCACCTAACAGCTTAGGCTTTTAGTTTGGATACTTAACAAATTTCATAAGGCTCAATCACTTATGCAAAAGTTTCACTGCTTATACACGAACCATTATGACATTATGACGTATGCAACGACTAAAATTCCATGCAAGACCAATCAGATACAAATTTTGCCACAGGACAATGTTATCTTCTTCAATGCTATGGCATATTAAGAATACTCAGCCCAAATCCAGAGCAAATATTGTTACAAACAGATGTGATGATATTTAATAATAAAAAATTAAAAATAAATTATTACTTTTATAAAAAAAATAATAAAAAAATAAAAACTATATAATTGAAACTGAGATGAAGCTGACCTCATTGTAAATTTCAAGATAAGAAACACGAAGAAGAAACTCCCGCCCTGGTGTCTGAGATATGGTCATCAAGGTTAGTTACAAAAGCTTAAAAGAATTACATGAAATTTTACCAATTAACTGACAAACAAATCCACTACCTCTTGTATAATTCCAAATACATCCTTCACCGCCAATGGAATAATTCCAGGTGACTTCTGCTCTCCCTAAGATTGTAATTAAGAAAAAAAAAAAAAGGAACGCAGTAGAACATTAATAGTCCGCAAGAACCGAAAATCAGACAAGGAATGTAAATATAATGGGAGGCTCCTCCTAAAATGTCTTGAGCTGTAAAAACTGCTACAGAAGGAGCTGGTCCTATTAGTAGCAAAATTGCAAACCCAAAATAAAATAAAATTGAACCATGGAAATGATAAAAGTGAACAAATATTCTATCTCATAGTGGACAGTACTCCCAACAGAAACACCTAAGCAACAAAAACTGGAAGAGAGGCATTTGCTGAGAGCAATGTGGCAAACCCCAAACAAGGAACACATCATACAATTATAAACATGGTGTTAAGTTATAAAGGTGCATCTGGAAAACCTTTGGGGACTAATAATGCCAACTAAAATAATTTCTAATAGCCCATTGAGAGTAGGGAGCACACATACTCCTGAATTTAATGAAGTTAAATTCTTGCAATCACCATCACGATACGGCAATTATAGTGGGATCTGCTCTTCAATGAAATACAAGAATTGTTTTGTCAAAATTGTTCTTTTGCAACATTTTTAACAAACCCCTTAGACTCTCAACCTAATTTGCCATACCACAGAATGATGGGACCAATAATGCATAATCTCAGCAATCAATGTGTATTCCTGAATAATCTCATTTTTCAAAGAGAAAAAAAGAAGGCATTAAAAGCCCCTCATGGAAAAGCAATAGCAAAAGTGGGAGAGAGCAAGAGCAAATTTGAGGTTGAAGATGATGTAGTCATTGACCATATATGGGGTACTTTTGACAGAAAATTTCCTCTCCTGGGGAGAATAGATGGTGGTTTAACAATATTTTGAGAAGATTTCAGATCATCTTTCACCTATCAAGTTGAAGCCCACTATCACATTCTCAGTTCCACCCCTCTCTAGGATGGTGGAAACTCAATTCTCAGAGCGACAAAAATCGTCAGAGGTGATAAGGGTCCTTTAATTGCAGCCAAATCCACGACACTCTGCAGCATTCTTTAGGAAGGGATTGAAAGCTCTGATTCTAGGCCTTGAGGCAGCCAGGAAAATGCATGCCAGCAAATTTGATGTTGAAGATGATGTAGTCATTGACCACAAGTATAAAGAATACTCCTCTCTTTGAAATTAGAGGGGCTGTTATTAATGCTAGTCCCAACATTGGTTTCATCTCAACCTTCCTCCTTGAAAAACTGTAACATGGGAGGAACACATTTTTTATGAAGTAAAATTTATATTTTTTTTATCAAAAAAAAAAAAATGGCTAAGCCCAAGTACATGAGACATAAACAAGCACTCAAGGAAAAAAATAAATACCCCTTTATAAAAGGCTAAGCCCATGGGAGGAACATTGGTGCATCTCCTTCTATTGTTGAATGCATCTGTCATTTAGTGTGGGGGAAGTAGCAAGAAACAAAAACTAGAAAAGTAACTTAGAATGCAGATCAACCGTCTTGATGGCTGTCTCCATGTCTATCTTGGGGCAGCCATTGGTCAATATCAGCAATATCCACAATAAATGGATCACTAGTTGTTGTGAGACCCACTAGCACAAATCAATGAATGTAGTGGGACAGAAATGGTGACAAAAACTCAAGACATACGATCTCCATTCAGTAACTTACATGCATTGTATGAGTCTTCCCACTACTAGTAACACCATATGCAAATACAGTACCTGCATAAAAGTGAAGTCATCATCAGCTAAACATTAGAAAAGAAACTAACATATACTTCACAGTGAAAAACACAAAATTACTGCTTCAAATATAGCAGCAAATTCTTGCATATGGCTCCACAGTTCTAATTTTTACATCATTTCCAATTGGGAAAATTAAATTAAAAAATAGGCTGACCAAAAAATGAATAAATTAATTAAATTAAAAGATGGAAAGAAAGAGCGCAGTAGGTAATCAACAAAGAATACAATTGTGTGAGTCATCGTATTACTGTATTAGCCATCCCTTCCATACATAAGCCACCATCGATCAATAGATCCTTCTCACAGCTTCATAGTCAAAATGACTTCACAATACATTAAAATATTATTTTCAATCAAAGAAAATAATTACCATTAATCCCTTGCATGACACCACTAACAACTTGCTGAGCAGCAACATCATAAACATGGCGTGTCGTTGTCGCTGGACCAAATACTCTATCTGCAGACAAAGATAGATATATATATATATATATATATATATATATATTGATAAAGTAAGTTTATATATAAAAAAATCAGAAGTGCACACGATGCATACAAGGATAAAGCCCAAAAAATAATAAGGAAAAGAAATATAAGAGCTTTTTTTAGCAATCCAGGAAAACATTAAGAGACGAAATGTTGTATAACAATGTTTGCAAAACAACTTTCTTGATGCAGGAACTTCAAGAAATTCATCACTATAATGGAAACTAGGATTTGGGTTTGGTGAAAATTGTTGTGATGGAATGTTTGGATAGGATTTTGAAAGTAGATTAGGATTTGACGATTGTTTGATCGTTTAATGTGAGGTTCTCATTCAAAACCTCAAAAAGTAAATAACTTTATACGAGTAATAATTCTTCCCGCTACATAATATTACAAGGTTTTGAGAACAGAAATGTTGGTAAATATGTATTGAAGAACCAAAAAAGGGCTTAGCCCAAGTACATAACACATATACAAAGACTAATCATCAACCCCTCTAAAGTTTAAAGGAGTCAACAAAATTTACACTAAATAAAGGTTACGATCATTAGAGTAACTAGAGTCCCACGAATAAGGAGACTTAGCAAGATAAAATTTTGAGAACCACAATGGGGCCGACAATGCAACGATGTAACTAAAATACGTTTGTCTAGCTCACTCCAATTAGTCAAGCTTTTGTGGGTACTTTTAAAAAAATAATAATAATAATAATCTCAATACCAATAACAATGTCAGCTATATTTGCTACATATGTACACAGGAGAAGAAGGGCAAAGCTGATACTAACCAAACCCATAAGCAATTGAAGAATTGTACTCGTTCCGAACCGTGTTATCCCCATCGGCGTACCATGCTATCTCGTCCCCTTTGTTAAGCTCCCTAACACTGCACAAACACCCCGAAACCCCCACCGTCACAAACAGCTCAATAACAAACCTATCACTTCTTTCCACCCAAAAGTTAAAAATTAGTCAAACCCAAGAGAAAACGTAACGCACCTGAGGGGACGAAACCTGACTGTGACCGTTACATTTTCCTTGGCCTTGCTAAATTCGGGTCGGTCCAGGGACGGCGTCGACGGGCTAGTCGATGTTGCTGGAGAGTTCGATAGCCTCGAGGGAGGCCTCGACGATGACGACTGTGATGGAGTCGTTGGGCGTACACCGGCTTTTGCTGATGCCGGTGGAGCGGCGGCGGGGGACTTGCGTGACCGGAATGGAGAGATGCCGGTGGATGATCTTTGAGAACGAGAGGTGGTGCCGGACATTGCTAGCTCTGTGTGTGTGTCTGACACTCTGACACAGAGAGAGCGAAGAGAGAGAAGAGCGTGAGAGGGGGTCAGCAGTAGGTCACATGCCGGCCAATGTATTGCCGCCTTTGGACCCTCCCTCCAAAACAGGCATTATTTTCTACTCGTTTCTTTGAATTGTCTACATGCTGTTTTGAGTTTTATATTGTGGGTGTGAAATATCGAAATTGACCACGGCACTTTTCGAGGGTTGAGACAGATCGGCAGTCGGCAGTCTGATATTTGGAAAAAATTGCTGAACGGGCCACTAGAGTAAAATAATTACAAAGTGGGCCACTTGAATATGACTAACTTAGTAGTGTACCAGACAACGGATTCTATTACACCCTACTATATTTCACTGTTCATTTTGAACAAAATGACACGATTGATTGATATATTGTTACAAGTCAATGAAAACCAAGTAAAATAAGATTATCATAATACTTTTTTTGATTCTATAATCCTATTTTATTTGTCTCTTATTGATCCGTGACACACTGTGGCTATGTCAAAGTTACATAAAAGACTCGCTCTTACTAGCTTACTAGAAGAATCCTTGTTTACTTAGACAAAATAATAATAATAATAAAGATAATAAAAGAAAAATAATGATGAATTCGTGAGAGGAGGCCCAACCAACCAAATGTTCAATATTTTGCAAGATTTATAATCATTTGAGCAATTTCAATCCATTGAAAGTCCAAGTCAATCTCGCCATGGTTTTAATACAATGTAGCCTTGATGTTTACGTTGAAATTCAACTTTGCTTAATACGTTTGAGGAAACAAGGAGGGTCACAAAAAAGAGAGATGCAAACTCAGCTAGCTGAGTTTTTATATATGCGCCCAGTTAGACCACCATTTTGCACCCATCAAAAATGAGTAAATTGAAACATGCAGCTCTTCACACTGAAAACAAAGACGCTTAAAACAACCCACTATAAAAGGAGTAGTAGCGTATTAGAATGATGTTCATCTTATCCATTAGTTGTGATGTGAGTCAATCAACTATCCTTGGGATAATTTTTACCTTTGAGTGTGGGTAAATTTTATGTTCTCTTGGATTTATTTCCGAACTGGGCCACACATGTGAAATTTTTTGTCGTGTGTTTGTGCATGTAATCTATGTGCACATTTTTTTTTTTTACCTTTTTTCAAAATATTTGTAAAATAAAAATAATATTTTATCTGATATTGTCCCAACGGTTATGTTATCATCCGTATATGCTGATATAAGTTACATCAGCACTATATATCAAGGGTTTTATCTTTTACATTAGTTCAATGTATTTCATATCCTACTAATACATAAAATACAACTTCCAGTACGAATATTAATATAAATTAAATCAACATATGCTTTCTTGATCATCATTCATTATCCTAATCTCTTCTACCTTTTTTCCTTTGGTAAATTTTGTTTTTTTTTTTGAAGGCTTAATGCGAAAGAGACCATAGCATGTTAGCAGAACTGTAAAATCAGGCACCGGAGGGAATAATTCTGCAAAATCTTTTTGGCGCCATAAGAGAAAACCCTGGTGCACTGACACGCACAGCGTCGCAGGGCAAAGTGAAAGAAAGTAGGAGCAGAAAGTAGAGTGGGAGGGAGAGAGAGAGAGAGAGGCGGAGCAAGATGACGGAGGTAATATCTCTGATGGACGTCGACGACGAAGGGAACAACCACCACCCTCTCAAACCAAACAAGGGCAAAAACGCCGTCGTCGCCGGCGTCCAATCCGACGCCAAAGGAGCTCCATGGGTAGAGAAGTACCGCCCTCAATCCCTTGCCGACGTCGCCGCTCATCGCGACATCGTCGACACCAGTTAATCACCTCCTCCCTCTCGTCCCTTAGGGTTTGCTTTCATTTTCCCTAGAACAATACCAGGAAAATCTCGGGCATTCTTTGATTGCCATGTTAGGGGTACTTTTATTGTTTTTGAAAATCGAAATTGCTTTGATTTTATGAGCGAAAATTCGAGCAAATGCTGTTTTCAAAAGCAATTTCAAGTACTTTCGAAACGCTGCCCATTATTGTTTCATTTATTTACCGATAAATTCTGGATTTGATTTTGTATTGATGTGTTGAACAGTTGATAGGCTTACGAGCGAGAATAGACTGCCTCATCTGCTGTTGTATGGACCGCCCGGCACAGGCAAGACGTCGACCATTCTCGCCGTGGCTCGGAAGCTCTACGGGGCGCAGTTCCACAACATGATTCTCGAGCTGAATGCGTCTGATGATAGGGGTATCGATGTCGTTCGACAACAAATTCAGGATTTTGCTAGCACTCAGAGCTTCTCCTTTGGGTAATCTCTCATTCTGAATATCTTAATTTTCCCATTTAGATTAGTCTTCAAAGTTGTTCGCATGCATCAGTGGCATTAAGCTGTGCCGACACCAGCGATTTGTACACCCATTGCAAGTTTTGTGCCTAATATACTTTCACAGTTGAAGTATGTATGGCATTTAGCTGGGCATCTAATTAGGGATTTTCAGCTTGTGGCCATCACTGGGTCACGCGGTTGCAACAATCCGGTTTCCATTTTTTCCAAAGCTTAATTTGTCTGCTGATAGTTAATGTATAAGTCCACGAATTTTATGCAGTTCAAATTTGTCTCATAAATGATAACCCTTTAAAGCTACAAACAGACTTGGAATCTTCAGCGGGTAATTTAATTACTAACTTTAATATAATTATTATGGGCAATTGTGTTCACATTTCTCTGACATCTTGTGTGTGTGGAAAAGTTAGCTTCTTCTAGGATCCATTCGTGTTATTTGTAATGTGAAGAAATTATAAAAATTATGAATTTATGTGCCTTTGTATTTGGCAACAATCGCAAATTTGAAATTGAAAATACCTTTTTTTTTTATGATCACATTGATCAATACTGCCAGTGCTTTGATTCTTATATGGCACTGCACAGAGTGGTATTTTGATATGATAACTATATGTTGATCAAGGTAGCCAGCTTTCTAGCTTGACAAGTTGTAGAAGTGGGACTCAGTTATTGTATTTGATTGCTGTTAGATGCATCCGTCTTTAATTTGTTGTACACAGGCCAAAGTCGTCTGTTAAATTGGTCCTACTAGATGAGGCGGATGCCATGACAAAGGATGCACAATTTGCCTTGCGTCGAGGTAGGAATCGTTCTTATCTATTTGTTTAACTACATATATATATATATATATATCTGACTAGCCATTTTTTTTCTCGCATTCATCTAATGCTTCTATGCTTATCTGTGTTGCAGTGATTGAGAAATACACAAAGAACACTAGGTTTGCACTTATTTGTAATCAAGTCAACAAGATTATTCCAGCACTTCAGTCAAGATGTACTCGATTTCGATTTGCTCCTCTTGACGCTATTCACGTCACGGAGCGACTTAAACACTGTTATAGAGGCATGAAGGGTAAGATCAAATGTTATTCTTACTATTACTGTTTCTTTGTTGTTGATAGAGTTGTTATTTTGGGAAACATTTTGCTTCAAAATCTGGATAAGAAGTATCTATAACAAAATGGTTTGTAGGACACCTTTCCCTTCTGACAGTTGCAATGTCAGATACTGTTGGAAGCGCATTTGCAGAAGCAAAGGGCTTTCAAAACCAAAAAAAAAAAGAAATCAGATTTTTCTGACACGTGTTTGCTAGATTTATGTGACAAGAGGGATTAAAGATATACCTCAATGAAGAACAAGTTGAATGTCAAGTTGATGTTTAAGAAGCCTTGTTGAATTCCTTTCTGCAATCAAATCCTATCCAACCTTCTAGTAGTGGAAGAATAAAACCTCAAAGGACTAGAGTTCTCAATTCTCAACCCTTGCATAACTAGAAGATGGCTAGGCTTTTGGGAGCCTTTCTTTCTTGCACACTAGCAGAAGTCTACAACCATAATATCCATGTATGAATATATAGAGGTATTGTACCATTAACGCAAAAAGAGGGATATTAAACCACAAAGGCTTCATTTGAGCTCATAAAGAGGAAAAATATCGGGTTGCTTAGATGGCTGCTTTCTGATTTTGGTTTGGCTGCATAACATGAAAGATTGAAGAAACCTGCTTTAGTAGTTTTATCGTGTAGATTAGTTCACTTAGTTGATTTAAAAATTATGCTATATTGCCTTTAACAGTGATTTCATTGAACTAGGCTTGATGTACCTGAGAGTGGCTTAGCGGCAGTTGTACGGCTTAGCAACGGTGACATGAGAAAGGCCTTGAACATTTTGCAGGTTTAAAATTTCTTGCACTGATGTCACTTGTGTTTGTGGTTATCTTTCAGTTTCTTAGAATTGCATAGTAGAGAAACAATGGATGGGTTTTGATGCTATAATCATATGAATGTAGTAGATGACTAACAGAATACTAAGCCTATAAAATAAAATAAAATAAAATAAATAACAGAATACTAACTACATGGCGATTAGAAAATTATTATTATATATTTCTTCTTACAACTCTTTGGCAGAATTACTTGAAGCTGCAAATCGTCATTATGATTAGCCATCAATGTTATTGAACACTTGATACTTTGTTGGGTAGCCCAGTTGGTAAGGGTGAAACTCGTGATTGTGTGGTTAGGCGCTCGGTCTCAGGTTTGATTCCCACTAGGACAACCTAAGATTTAAGTGGGGGCCGTGGCGGCGGTGGGTTGCTGCGCTAGTCTTTGCGGAGGTTTAGGTTCCATGGGTGGGTCCAAAGGCCCTGCTGTGGGATGGTTCCACCGTTATAAAAAAAAAATGCCAATTGAGTTGGGTTTTTTGGTGACAGTGTCTTGCATAGTTTTACTTGTCTGTCATTCAACCCAAATGGCGAAGGAAGGAAATAGATCATTCATCATTCCTCCATACTTTGATGAGCTGCACTATGATGATTCGACTGTGTATGACTCTATATCCCAATGAGTGGCCCATTCTTTTTCTTTTTAGGGGTGGATGGGTGGGTAATTGTTTGTCTTTCTGCCAAAACAGTGAGAAGGAAATGAGTCGCCTGCCCGTCTATGCGTATTGTGATGTTGTAGAAAAGAGTGCAATTAAACCAAAGGAGAGGATATGCCCTACCATTCGTGCATCCAGTTCTGAATTACTATATAACTATAATATGGGGAACATTCCAAAAGTTTTGGTCAATTTGGTCTTTTTGTAATTAATGCAGTATGTTGTATGTGCACATGTGTGCCCACACAAACTTACTTTACATGTGCACAGTGATTATGCTTGCATGTATAATGCCATGATGGTGGTTTCTTTAATCTAAAAGCAAGAATAGGAGCTTATTCTATAGCCCTAAGTGATGAAAATTAAAAACTTTTATTAATTCCTCTATTCAGTGTCTTTGATAATGCACATTAGATACATAAAAAAAGTATCTGAAGTTTGTAGTTTGCTATTCCTTTTTTTTTTTGGGGCCCGCCGTGGGGGGGGGGGGGGGTTGTGTTGATTAAAGATTGAACGCAGCCAATCTGCATACTAAAAATTTTTAGTGCCTAATTTTCAGTTTTATCTAACGGCACATAAGCCTTTTTCGTTTCCTTTTTTAGGGTGGGGGGAAAGTTGGAGTTGTGAATCCTGTATGTTTATGCCAGTGGCTATATGTATGTTTATGTGCGTTCTACAGTTCTACTCTGATATCAAGATATTCTAATGAAAATGGTACCCACCTTTAATCTTTATTGATTATTGTGGCTCAGTTTGAGTCCTTGGCTTAGTAGTATTGTAATTTGGAAAGATGATGGGGAAATTTTTTTTTTAAAGGTTAAAATGCGTATTTTCACAACTCTTGTTATTTATTTGGACTCTTGCAACAAGAACCTTTACGATGGGAAAGATTATGCATGTTGCAGACTTTTGGATTCTGCTGGCATTCTTGTGTTAGTCCACTCTTCTTTTTGAATGGATCTTAGATTACCTCATTGATCCTTTTTTTCTTCGTCTTCTTCTTTTTCTTCCCTTTTGGGGTTTATGCAGTCAACAAATATGGCTTCTCAGCAGATAACGGAAGAGGCTGTGTACCTGTGCACTGGAAATCCATTACCCAAAGACTATTGAGCAAATATCTTATTGGCTTCTGAACGAATCATTTGCAACTAGTTTTAGCAGTATCCAACAACTCCTGTCATATTAATGTGGTTAATTATAGTATGTAGCTCTTCAAGAAATTGTGTTTTTCTCTTCCTTTTATTTTTTTATTTTATTTTTTTTGTGTGTGTGTGTGTGTTCTTAACCATCTGTAGGAATATCTGACATCAAGACAAGAAAAGGATTGGCCTTGATTGATATCGTAAGGGAAGTAACAATGTAAGTGCTAAGCTTATTCTAGTTTCTGATGGGCAGTTTATTTGCTTAATCTCATCTCCAAGGCATTTCATTTAACAGGTTTGTTTTTAAGATCAAGATGCCATCAGATGTCCGAGTTCATTTGATTAATGATTTGGCTGACATTGAGTATGTATCTAAGTCTTGCTTAACTTCTTTATACTCAGTTTAAAAATTTTCTATGAATGTCTCAAGTCATGATGCTGATAAAAAATGTCTCAATTTGTGATACGGTACGATGTATCAATGGATGCTGATGTCAAAGATACAATAAACCAATGTAGGGTTGCATGCATTACATTTGTGTCCTATAGACTGTAGGGTGGACTAAGATAAGAAACATACATTTTAAAACTGCTTAATATGTCATCATTGATTGGAGCTGCTATACATTACTGGATTTGAATTTATGACACTAAAGGCCCTTTTTTTTTGGCCGCGGGGGGGGGGGGGGGGGGTGTGGGGCAGGGCAGGATTATCTCTGGCCAAAGATATGAGCACGTACTGGCATAAATCACATCAGATGATACCAACTTGAAGTCCGAAACCAATAATGACAAATACTGGAAAACTCAAATAAACTCAACAAAACCTTATCTTGAATTCATGCAGTCAGCTCTATGAAATTTGGGAAAATACCATAAAAGTAATGAGGATAATAAATTTTGTGGGATTCTATATGATTAGTTGCAATACATCTGAAGTGAGTGGGATAATAATAGATATACATTTATTTCATAAATAGGAAAGCATCAATTTATTTCAATTTATGCTTGTAATTATTGTAATAATTTCTTTATTTTAAATCAATTTTCATAACTTTAAAAAAAAGTATGTCAAATTAGAAATTTACATCTCTGAGATAGTTTATTCCAGAATTTCTGGTCCCATGTTACTGAAATGATGTGCTTGCTCTAGATTTACTGGAACCCTGTCTGTGCCTCACTTGTTCCTCATTTTAAGAGATGATACTCTTGTGACTAGCAGTCTTAAATGCATAATCATTTATCTTAAGTCTCTTGTCCCCAACTCCTGGGTACAAAGGCTTTTAAGCTTAGTCAAGTAGAGTCTTTTCTTCTTCTTTTGTCTCCTTTATGTGTTAGTGGATGAGCGTGCCCTCTTGTATCTTTCTTCTCTTCTCTGTTTGAAATGGCTTGCAGATAGATAGCCCAGCCTGGCCAGTACCTTCTGTTGACAATGCATGTGCAAGGTCTCTTTAGGTCATTTTACAACGTATTAAGAACAGGGTATACTTCAGTGTACTGAACTGTATGAATGGTTTTTGGTTTGCAGGTACAGGTTGAGTTTCGGGTGCAATGATAAGTTGCAGCTTGGATCCCTCATTGCTTCTTTTACAGGAGCTCGGTCTGCGTTGGTTGCTGCTGCAAAGTAATTATGTGTTTTGATTTGGGATGGTTCTTTACCTGGCCCCCTTACTTTATGCATATGGCTTGTTACATCACTCAAGCTTCACTATATGGTTTCAAAGTGGATTTTTTTTGTCTGATTTAAGATCCAAGCCTATTAACAGCTTCTGGAACCAAGTCATGAAAAGTTAAGAATTTCGAGTTGTGAGCTTGCTAGGTAAATTGTATCAACTGTCAAGAATTTAAAAATATATATATATATATATATTTTATTTAACTTTCCCATATTCTGGTAGGGGTTTCAACTTGTGCACTTATATGTCCATATAATAGTTGATTGTGTTCATCAGTGCTGCTCCATCTTGTGTTCAACCTTTTGCTGGAAGTTATAGATTGCACATCTGGGCCCACGAATTTTTCAGTTTATACTGTATAGTGTGCTGGTGGAGCACACTGGGAAAATTGAAGCCAATAACACTTCCTTTGCAGCTCCAAACGTGCACATCCATGATTTACAATTTTACATGCTGTTCTATAGAAATTTTTGCCTCAAATTGTTTATTAAGGCTGTTGATGAATTGTCTTAAGGTGATGCAGTGGCATGCCAGGCTAAGCTCCTTATTCCCTGATGCGACTGGTTTTGGTTTTAATTAAGTAAAAATAAATTAAAAAACTGGTTTACAAAAGATTGGTAACGTACCACCGAAAAAAAAATGGAAAAAAAAAAAGATCAGGAACGACTCAATGGTGTTGACAGTCTTTCTCGGGTTTGTGCAATGAAATATTATTGGTAAACTCTTTCTTGGTTTAATTTGCCATGTTAAATCACAATGGTTTGGCTCAATATTCATGAGATGCCGAACCTCATAAAATTTAGGTTAATTAAAAATTAATGAAGGACGAGGAAGCTCAACAGCATATGCCAGATAAACTTTCAAAACGGTCGGCTTCTCTTCATGCATGACTAAGCACAGCGTTCAACTTTTAAGAAAGTCAATAGTGGCTTGATGGATGTAACTCACTAAGGCTTAATCTGGGCAATTAAAGAAAAAGCTTGATTTCATCATTTTCTCGACTCAAATTTTCTCTAAACATATTTAAATTGCTAGCGCCTACAGACTGACCTGTACAAGCAGCTTCTAAACAACTTTGAAATTCCCTACACCGTGGGAACCCTTTTTTTTTTTCTTCTTCTTTTTTTTTTAAACTCTCCCCACCTCTGCAAATTAATTAACATTTTACACTTTACACCTCAGGCAGCATAATATTTCACAGCTACAAAACTGGATCTTCAATTGATATAAATACTTACAAGCAAACCAACCTCCTGCAACCCATTGGGACAAAATCAACCATTAATCCTCCTCCGCTCGCCTGCTACACCTGACTTTGCTGCACCTGCTTTTATATAATAAAAAAAAAAATTATACCCTTTCACATGCTCTCATTTGATATTCTGTTGGACCAGATAATTTCAATTTCGAGTGTTCTGGAAGATCCATCTTTATTGCTGTCATGATTAAGGCTAAACAATCCACTATATACTCCCTCAGTCACAACTTTGTCAATCTGGATAGTCACTCTTCCAAGAGTAGTCTGAAAAGCCCACCATCAGCACATCAGAAACTGATAAAGCAACACCATCTGGGAGGGTACATAACTCTACCATTGCTAATCGCAACCTGTTGCCAATCAGAGCGTGCCACATCAAGGTACAAAGGGCACTGTCATCATTTCAGAACAAGCAAGGTTTTTCAATAGTCACCTCGTTTGTTTTATCAGTGAAATGTAGGCAGCATCCATCTATACAGTGATGTGTGCCAGTTGGCTACAAGTTGGTGGCAATTGAAAGATCCTATGAAAACCGGAATCGATCTACAAGGAATATGAAACTAAAAGAATTTAAATACAAAATCAGATTACCTTTCCGAAAGTATTCTTGCTTTTGCATAGGATGTGGAGTTTTTGCCCCTTTGGTGGTACATCAAATGCCCATGTAAACCCTTCTTTCCATTCTGGAGAGGTATTGTGGCTCACTACCTAGCAAAAATAAAAGATCAAATAAGAATGAAATGTAATTACACCCCCTCCCTTTCTTTTTCTTTTTCTTTTTTTTATTGGCTGATGGTAGGAGATTATAATCTATTCACAATATGACATAGCAAGACTTCTGTGATATAAAAACCTCTTAACATATCTTCTTTCAGGGAGCGAACAAAACTTATGATCCAAAAATAGATTTTTCATAACGACACTTTCATTAACTTGCAAATTTATTCTTAAAAATATTACTCTTTTTTTAAAAAAAGGATAACATTTTTAATTAAAATTATTGATGGAGACTTCCTCTCCTTTCAAAAAGAAACTTTTCTTTCACTTTATTGTGGAGCTTTTCATGCATTGCCATGCAGAACCAAGTAACGTGGCAGATCATGGTGCTGCTACATCATTTAAGCAATCAATTAAAATGTTTTGAACGTGGCCATCCATACGGGACTTGCCATCATATTAAAACAATCCAAGAAAAAAAGAAATGAATTAACAACCTGAGAACTTCTACTGAGCAAAAATAGGAACATCTCAAATGCCTACCTCTAGAAAACAAATAAATTAAGCTATATTATGTAGGGAAACATTTTTGCACAGAATTCTTCAATTGAAAAATTACCTTGGTTTGCCGTGGCGGACAATTGCCTATTGTCAATCGACAGAAAGCATTTGTGCTTCCCATGGCCTGCTTTAGGTTGTTCCCACGCTTAATTGTAACAGTCAAACACCCTGGCAGGCAATGCAATAGGCTGTCTGCTCTCTCATGGAAACTTGGTGGGCAGGTTTTCATCAGCATTTGCAGAATGGGAATGGCTTCCGCTGCAATCATGGCTTGCGATTTTGCAACATCTATTGGCATGGTCGACCAAGAATGTTTTAACAAGCATAGGGTGTCCAATACAGATTCCTGAGCAGCCTCACCCCCAGACTTAAGCGCTCCTACCAAATGGGGAATACAGAGAGTAGCTGCTTCAGAAATGTGGAGCTTAGGGAAATTGGTGAATATCACATTTATGGTTCTCAAGACCTCTTCATTGATAATTGCCGTGGACCACAACTCTTTCTCTAATGCAGCTGCATGACAACACAATGAGAGGAAATCAATATATAGATGGAAAACATGGAAACACTATAGTATAGTTCTCAGCATAGTCAATGGATAAATCAGAAGAAAAGTGGAATTCTACTAATAGAAAACAAGAGTACAGCTAAAAACAGCTAACTGTGTGCATATTTGTTCCAAATGTCAATACACAATCTTGACACACTTTACTGGTCATCTATTTCTAGAAATTCCATAATGAACATACAAAATTTTAAGAAGCTTACTAAAATAGGGGTTAAAAAAAATGGAAAGCTTTCAGATTCTGACCAAAAGCATAGTTCCGAAGCAAATTATAGGTTTCAGATTCTGACCAAAAAACATATTTACATAAGTTGTACAAAAGCATAGTTCCGAAGCAAATTATAGGTTTTTTAAAAAGTAACAAAAAAAAAAAATTTCATCCCAGACGTTTGTCCTTTTAATAGTTCCTTGGTTCATTTATTTATTTATTTATTTATAAGGAACTCATTGTATTAATCTGAAAAGACAAATACAAAATTGGACAAGGAGTCCAAATAGCGAACCAAAAGAAAGAACTAAGCTCAACCCCTACAAGCCAAGCAGCAAAAAAAAAAAACAGGCTATGACAGCTAAACAGAACACCAACAGCCAACCAGCGCAAGACCCAAAAACAAATCAAGGGGGGTAGAAATGGCCCCAGTAGTTCCTTGGTTCATAGACAGCCAATTTAGCACCCAAGATGGATTTAATAACTTTTTAATTAATTCCTCATTGAAGGATGTCTGAGTTTCCAAAATCTTGAATCTTCTAATCATTTTTCATTTATAATAAAGAGAAATTTGAACCCTGGACCCACTTCCACCTCTCTACAAGCCTTTACAACTGTCCTAGAATGGCCTTAGGCTCCAAATTTTCAATTAGAGTTTGAAAAGAAATATAAATTTGGGAAATGCGGTTTTTCTTGTCTACCACTTAGTAGACAAAGGAAATATGTCATTGGAGCTATCTCTTTATGAACCCATTCCCGTTTCTCAACATGATTGTCTCATACTTTATTTGGAAACATAGTAAACCTAATTATGTGATTCTGCGCATGCACATCATATGTATGAATAATAGATGCATGGATACTATGTATTTTTGGCATGTGGGAATGGGATTAAATGCAATGTGGTAGACATCAACTTCTAATATTTTCTAGAATAGGCAATAATACATTTATACATGTACACCAGTGTCTGATACTTTTGTCTCAACTCACTTCTACTACTAGTTTTCCAAATCCTAACATTGAAATGTAAGCAAAGTTTCATGAATATTTCTATGCTAATTCTCACTTCCCATTGATGAAGCTATACTGCTAATGAAGGTATAAGAACAAAATTTATTCTTAAATCTATCCATTTCCGTTTTTTTTAAAAGATTGCTACTTGTACTTTCCCCCGCCTTCGACAAAGTTTGACTTAAATAGCATTTCCATCGCTTAGTCAGTACTAAGCATTCTTAAGCCTGTCCATAACAACCCAAAGACAATATCTGTGTAAAAGATATCTATTATGCAGCTATTTATGTATAAGGTATTGGAAGTTCCAAAACCAGACAATGAAACAAATTATTAATGCATATGGTAGCAAGTCATGATCACATATAATTTTTTGGGCATATGACATGAGAAGGAACATTTTTCCATTTGTCCAAGCATTTTAATCTGTCATGGAGAACAAGAAGATTACTAATAACAGAGGATTGAATTGTCTCAGATGTAACTTACCCGTCAAAGATCTGATGAGCTCATTTGATACATATTCTTGAAGTGTGTGATTAGAAAATAAAAATTTGATCAGCAACGCTGCCTGACCAGCAACCTCTGAATTAGGAGACAGTAGTAGTTCCTGAACTACCAATATACCCCCTGCTTCTGCAACAGCTCGCCTATTGGTTCTACTATGCATGACAAAGTTCTGCAATGCACAAATTGCCACCATTTTCATTTCTTCTGTTGGCTGATCTTCAAGCAAGCTTATCAGTGCACGACATGCCGATACAGAATCACTGGCTCTAGCAAGTCCTTCGTGCTGTGAGAGATCACCAAGAGCTAAAGCAGCAAGAAGCCGACCAGGCTGTGATCTGGTTTGTGGGTCTAACAGATACTGCGACAAAGGTGCTATTGCATACTTGGAAACCTTCATCTCTCGTACCCTAACATTATTGAATAAAGCTTCGAGTAATCTTCCAGATGCTTCTTCACACTGATGAGATCTTAGGAGGTCCAGCAAAGCATCTATTGCACCTGCTTCAGTCATCTGTTCAGCGCTCGAAGCATCACTCCTCTCATGAACAGTCAAAGCATTCAGAGCCACTGTAATAGTGCTCTCCAGGGTAGAGTGCAACATTTTCACAAGAACCACAAGAGGAACTTTGAAATAGTACTCAGCCTTGGAACGTAGAACATTCGAGAGAACCAAAGCAGCTGATTCCCATAATGCATGAGGTGGCTGAGGATCATCTTGAATAATAACCTTCGCAAGCTTCAAAAATACCCCCAGCATCAGCAACTGCCTTTGGCCAGCTTATAGAGATATTTTCCAATGACTTAATTGCAGTTTGCTGTAAGTTCAATATTCCAATACCAGCAAGCTGCACAAGGGGCACAACGGCATTTTTTGTGGTAATATCTTGCTGAAAATGCTCCTGCGCAAGGAGATGAGATAGCAATTCTGTGCCAAGCTGCTGGATGGCTTGAGATGGGGATTCCAGAAATGAAATCAGAGGCTCAATGACTTGGCTAGGAGTAAGTTTCAAAGTTGCAAGACTTTGTGGTTTCTCCAAAATGTTAACAAGGGCTTGCAAGGCACTGTGCTGTCCCCACATACTGAAATCTGGACGAAGCAAAACCATGAAAAGGGGTTCCACAATTTTTGCAGCAGCTGAGCTTTTAGCAATTGCACTACTATTTGTTAAAATGCGGAACAGTTCTGCAATTGAAGAGCATAACGAACTGGGTGCAACAGGGAGCAGCTCAAGACAATTGTCAATAATGCCGGCTTTGACCATGTCCAGCTTGTGGGGAGTTCTATCTTTCCCCAACTTTATGAGAGCAGAGATGCAAGCCTCAGTGAGCTGATGGTTTGACCCAGAAACCAAACCAACAAGAAGATCTACAATATCATAAGCGGCCGCAAGCTCCACTTGTTGTTCATCATCCAACAATCTTTCAAATGCACAAACACCAGATTCCACTGCTGCATTTGCATCAGACAGCATCAGTGATATAAGGGGCTGTATGCATTCAGAGGCAATTGGATTTGCTCTGAATTTTGTATTACCAAACAGAACAAAACAGAGTTGTGCGGCATTAGACTTGAGTTCCAAGGATGAAGTGGAAGATAATATTCTGTATACACTCTCAAGAGGGTCTCCTTCCACGTCAGCCAACAAAGCTGCTTTTAAAGAATTCCCTGAAAATAACTTGATCAAGGCAACAAGGGAAGCCTCTAACTCACTCTCTGATGCAGCGTTAAGCATGTCAACCAAAGGCTGAACAGCCTGCCTAGCTAGATCAGAATCTCTAATGTTTTCAGCATCAAAAAGTTCATGCAGAGCCCTAGCAGCACTGAGTCTAGCATTTCTTGACCCCAAACGCAGAACGGCTACAAGTTGATTCAAAGAACTAGCTGATGCTTCATATCGAAGAAGATCGGGATTGCTAAATAATATTCTTAATAGTTCGGATATAGAGGCCTCTGTTGAGTCTTGAGGGCTCAATGATAGGTACTTTGTTAGAGCATCCAGAGCTCCAGCTTCAGCCATGATTAGTTTGTTTGTATCACTTCCATCAGCAATACGGGTCAAGATTCGAACAGCAGTTGGAGGGGCACCGGGCCTATCCGGTATTGGTCTCAAAAGATCCACTAACAAAGGTATAGTTTTGCGTGCAGTTGAACCAACTCTTACATCTTCAATTTCAAAAAGGTGTTCCAGAACAACTTGATCAGGGTTTCGCACCAGGGAAAATTCTTCTGATAAAGCAACTAGGTTTGGCATATCTGACTCTATGTAGCCAATTAGGGTTATTATCCCAGAAACTGCACCGGAATTTGCAATGGACAGCTTCATTCCCTTACTTCCATTGCAAACAAGACTAGCCATTGCCTGGGCGGCAAAATATCTGTCAATAATTTCATCAGATCTCAGCAGGAGAGCGAGGGAGGGTATGATGCGCATGGTTGCAGGAGACAAAACTACATTTGCATCTTGAAATAAAATTGCCAGGAGCAGGGCACTGATCCAAATACCTTCTGTATCCTCAAACTCTGCCTGTCAATGAAGATAAGTTTACATTTCAACAACCAAATCTAAATCAAACTATTCTTAGGCAAAAATGTAAACCATCTATGCCACAGAGCCAACAAAGCAATGACTATTAACAAACATCAGAAGAAAATATTAATATTCTTTTTGACCGTGAGGCTCTGATGCAGAAACTAGCATGCACTACTGCAGGCATTTGAAGGTCATGTTTACAAAGTTCTGGTGCTCCAAATAATACGTAGATGTAATTGTATGAAAAAAAAAATATTTACAATCTATTATCCCATATTAGAGTCATTTTATCAAGTTTCTGTCATATAACTACAAAAGTGAACTTGTAAACCTCACTGAAAGCCCTTCCCCCTCTCTTCCTCCACTTCTCCTCTCCTTTCTCCATTCCTTGCCCCTTTCACCTTTAGTATTTAATGCTAACACAGCAGTTCACACCCATAATGCGTTCTACAAAATATTGAGGATTGCCACATTTTTGGTGGCATAGTGGCGTACCCAAGCTTATTTCACATATATAACATGTGAGAAGGACCACTAGCTTGAATTTTGAAAAAGACAAAAAAAAAAAAAATGAAAATGTTTGTTTGCAAGGTAATATCATCCCAAACCAAGCATGGAATATCACACGACTAGAAATGTGAGTTAAATTCTGCCGGAACTGGGATTAAGCCAGAAGTATGATTTTGATGTTTGGATGGCACAAAAAATTCAAAAGAGCAGCTCAGAATTCTCTACTTTAAAAACAAAAAAAATAAAAATTAAAAAAAAAAGGAAAAATGAAAAAGAAAGAGAAAAACAAAAAACTGAATTCTATTTTTTGAACCAAAACTACATGTTTACCAAAATTATATACACAGAAAGTTCTGTGAGTGGAATCAAGACTTGCTCTTTTTGCAATTATGCAACTCAGCAACTATATATAGCACTTGCATGATAATGGTGGTGGTGATGGTGGTGATAACCAGGTGGTGGTGGTGGTGGTGGTGGTGGTGGTGGTGGTGGTAGTGGGGTAGTGGTAGGGGTGATAACAAGGTGGTGGTGGTCAGAGAAGCTTTTCGTGATTTTCTGATTGTTTTCTTTGGGTGGACTCCTTGTCCCCCCTTTCTTGTATTTTCTTTTTCCTATTAATAATATTGTCTTCATCACTTATCAAAAAAGAAAAAAACAAGGTGGTGGTGGTCAGAGAAGCCAAGACATCCTCTGTTTCAAAAAATTTTCTTGCAATTCCATCTCCAAAATTCCAAATGCTACTCCCCCCTCAAAGAACTGGGCGACTACTTATTTTGGTAAAAACCAATTCCATGGAGTTGGCCTCTGGAATCACGATTCCAATTTCATGACTAGTCCAAACACTAAAATTGGAATTGTATGCCCCAATTTCAATACAAATACCGCCTCCCAATTTCAGGCTGACTTCTCTGTTCCAATTAGGGCCTAAAAGAACTTATGACAAGTGAAATTCCTAGTTTTAACCTCTAGACTTGCATGCAGCTAAAATATGAAAATTGGCATCCTTTCTCGGCACAAAATAAATTGACAATCATGAAATCTCTCACATTTTGAAAGCAGGGAAGCTAATCCCACACATATTATTTGAATTTCAACGCATCAAAATAAGGATCTGCATCTTATCGTGCAACAATTTATTCCAAAAACTTTTTATAAAAAATTATTCCAAAAACTTGCTAAACTATTCGTCTACAAGTGAAAACCATATAGCTTAGTAAAGACATAAAACACAGAATAAAGGAAAAGGCAGCTCAATAAAAAAAGGATGAAAAACACAGCAATTTGAAAGGCTAGATTAGGCAGTACCTGTGGATTGGAAGTATAACATGCAAGCTTTTCAGTAAGGGCCTCAACTCCACCAGCTTCCATTACAGTGAGTTTGTTCTTCGCATGGAATGAAGAAATTATTGATAGCAACCACAAGGCAACCGTACCCCCCAAGACAGTGGCCGGATCAGGAACCTCAAACTCATCCCCTTCTTGGAACACAGTTCTCTCCATGTAACCTCTAGGAGTTCTGACTTCAATTTCTAGAGAGCAACAGCTAGAATTTTGCTTCATCATCTCCACTAAAGCATATATCAGAGCCTTCAGATATCCTGACACATCAAGTGCTTCCATCGCCTGTTGTTTGTGTTCTTTTGCAGCACAAATGAGCAATGCAGTTCCTCCAACTCTCACTTCTAAACTGGTTGAGTTCATTATTCTATTAGCTAGTGAACCAATGGATCTGGATCTTGCAACCAACAGATCACCTAGAGCAACTGGTTGATCCCCACAAAGCCTAGACAAAATTTCTATTGCCATATCTTGTACTGGAGGAGGCCCCTCAGCCAGACAGCGCACAAGAGGCTCTAAGCTTGAGGGAACTTCGGCAAGGGCAGACCATGGGGGGTATGTGAAATTCACGCTCTGTTTCGTCCTGGCCAAGAGTGCAATAACTTCTAAAGCATCAGCAGCATCAGTCTCATCCATATCCATCGCATTTAAGGAATCAACAAGTGCAAGAACAGCGAAACGACACTGAGCATTTCCTGTGAGTACATCACCTACTGGAAAATGCTTCAGTAATTGATGAAGGGCACGTGATGCATTCTTCTTACCTTCTGAAGTGCCTTCTCCCAATACTCTAGTCAAAGCCGAAACAACATCTTCTGCCAGGGCTTCTGCAGCTATATGGGGATCAGAGAGAAGATTCGCCAGTGCAGCAACTGCAGTCTCTGCAGCATCAATGGAAGAAGTTTTAGCCAACTTGATTAGAGGCTTGACATCCCCTTCTGCAATATAAGACATCTTGTTTGTAGACTTGGTCTTGGTTGGACGGGAGAGAGCACCCAAGGCTCGTGCTGATTGTGTTGCAATAACTTGAGTATTGCTGGTCAAAAGCTTCATGCAAGGATGCACAATCTCATCAGTTGCAAGACTGTCACAAATATCTTGTCTAGTGCTGAATAGATCGGCCAGGACAGAAGCTGCATACTCTTGAGTTTCTTCATTCGACGAGTTGAGAACCTGGACAAGAGATCTCAGCCCTTTATTAGCTGCAGCACCCTTTTGCACAAGATCCTTTTGAGAAGCCATAGTTAGTACATGACCCAAAACTCTAATTATGTGAGCCTTTGAGCTCGGAGAGTCTCCCAGGAGCAAAGCTAATAACTGATTAATGGTGGCAGAATCAGCTGTTCGAACAAGTTTTGTAAGCGCCTTAGCTGAGGCTCCTTGCCCTTTTGGACCACCGCTTTTTAGAAGCCATAAGAATGCCGGGACACCTCCTGCACTTTCAACACAGGCACGAATGTCTTCACTGTGACAGCACAAGTTCCAAAGAACATGTGCTGCATCCTCCCTTGCATTCTGAGATCCCATCTCTAATAACTGCACCAGTGGAGGAATTCCACCAGCAGCGGTGATAGCCCACTTGCTGTCATCCACTTGGTCAGTCAAGATTGCCAGCAACTGAACAGCATACTCTTGATGCTGCTCACTAGATAAGCCCAGCAATGATATAAGTAACTGAATTCCTTCTCTTTTTCCGATGGCCTCCCAGATGCCCACCCCATCACAGCATAAGCTTGTCAAAGAGATTATCAAATATTCTTGCACATCGGCAGTAGCCATTGTTATGAGTCCAATAAATACCTTCTTTGCTTCTGCATGATTGAGCCATCTCGAGAGATAGTTGTTCCCATACAGACTGGCCATGGCCTCAAGGACACGTTCCTGAACAAGCTTATTGTCTCGGGGCTTTAGCAGAATTACTAGAATATCTTCTATCTGTGTTGCATCAAATGGTTCTTCCTGCTCAAAGACCATTAGAGAGTAGGCAAGTGCTCCGATTATATCAGCAACCGGTGCAGCTAAGCGAGGAGACTGAGAAAGTTCTCCAAGATATAGTATTAAAGCAGACATCCCTCCGCAGATGTTTGCTAAAGCTCGTGTTGCATGCCCTTGTAGAGCCTGGCCACACTCCCCTTGCATACACTCTTTAGAAGGAGCAACTACTGCCCCAATGAGAACTGGAACACCATCAGCATCCACAACAGCTTTCTTAGCCCTGGTTGACTTTGAAGAAAGGGCCTCCAAAGCATCAGCAGCAGCTGGCACGGACAGAAATGTCATTTTCCTGTCCCAATAGTTGAAGCAAAGCTTTGATTGCTCCAGAATCTATTACTTTAGGGATGCTATCACTGAAAGCCAACATCAGACGAGCCAAGAGAGAAGCTGCATTGGATTGAGCAGCGGCATTGTCGGAAGAAAGAAGCCCAACAATTATATCTACTCCTCCAGCCTCAAGTGTCGCTCTCCAATACCCATCCTTGTCACCGCAAAGATTCCTCAAAGCCCCAGTAACAAATCCCTCTACCACCTTGTCCTGCTTATTCTTTGGATTTAGCTGATCCCATAAAGTGGGTACAACACCTTCTGTAACAAAGATTTTCGTACCCACATGATCATCTGAAAGCCCACCAGAGGAGACTTCATATATTGCTTCTGCCGCAGCCTTCCTAGCGTCAGTTGATTCAGATTTCAAGAGCGAGAGTAATGGTGGGATGCATCCACCTAGAAGCACCTTCAACCGTAAGTCTTCATCTTTGCACAGAACGCTAAGTGTTGAAGCCACATTCCCTTTTGCAACAGGTGTGCCACTCCTGAGAATGGATATAAACAATGGCATTGCTTGGGCATGGGAACCGATTAGTGTCCTGGCATCCTTTCTTGCTCTTGCAATACCTAGCAAACGTGCTGTAATAAGTTCCTTCTCATGTGGTGAAGACATATTGGCATGTAGCTGCTCGAGAAAATGAGCAACTGTAGACATTGTACTTTCTGGATCGTCCATTCCTGTTGTTCCATTTGATTCCCTGAGAAATAACCCAATTTGATTATCCTAAAGGGAAAACAAACTGATTTTATGGTTATAGATAGATTATTATGATAAAATTTCTCAAAATGTAGAAGTAAAGTGATTAATTTTTGCTTTTGTTTTCTTGTTTTTCCTTTTTTTGGCCCAATTTTAATCATAATCATATGATAGTTTTATCAAGAAAGTAAACAAAGAAAGATGATTTATCACTAAGATACCCTATCCATCAGCAATAACAATAAGTTGTTATCATATTCAAAAAGATCAAGTTTTTTTTTTTAATTTTTTATTTATGAAGTTTAAAGACCAAGTTTAAAGGAGTGATTCTGTTCAACAGAAGGAAAAATACAAACAAAAAAACACAGTTTAAAGAGCAATACTAACCTAGGCCGAGAAGCAGATGAGGATACAGGTTGTCGTGGTTCAGGTGAGGGAGATTTTGACATTTGCACCAATACTCCACTTTAGCTTTCTCCTTGGCCGTCTGTAAATCCAAATCACCAATCAATTCCACTAAATCAACACCAAATCTCTAGACAAGACCACCCAAAAACATGTTGTGCAAAGGTACAGAAATGAATTTATGCTTTGATTCATAATTACAAAAACCAAAGGCCCAACAAACCAAATTCATTAATTTTCATTCTCAATGTGCTTATTTACTCCCCCAACACCCCCCCCCCCCCCCCCCCCCCCGCGCCAGGAAACAAAAAAAAATAAACAAACAAACCAAGTTTCCAAGAGTTATGCTATGATCAAAAACCCAATTCTAAACACCACCCAAAAATCATACCTCAGAAACCAAAACCCCAACTAACCAACTCTTACAATTCCCATATGCTCGCCCACCCCTAATTTCTTGGTATCTAAATTTCCCAACTTACAACATGATCACAAAACCCAATCCTAAACAATACCCAACATCCAAATCTAGTTAATTCATACAAAGCCAATTCCATGAACCAAAGTCAGCTACAATTAGTATCAAATCTTCCATGAAAAGAAACAATACAGAAAATGCAGCTACAGAAGAAAGCAATCAAATCAAGGGAAAAGTCGACTAACCCAAAATCCACCTCCTCCTCCTCTGCCCGAGAAGCATCACCACCTCAATTGCTCACTATCCAATATACGGCCCCCACCGAAACTTCCCGAAATGAATCGACGGAATAGAGAAAACTCACCACAGCAAGCTTCCCTTATAATTCAAATCGAACACCCTATGCCGAAAAGAACAACAAACGGGGATCAAAATTGTATGAGAACCAGATCTTCACACACACAAAAACACATATATATATACGTATTATATATAAATAAACCAATAATTAGATTAATGTTGACATTACTAACGTGATTATCTTCAATCAAATCAATAACAAAAAACAGAAAACTGTACGGAGATCAGATCAGAAGAGCATTACAGAATCTAGGGCAGAAGAAACGTCCTTTTCTCACTGTCATTACATTACAAATATACACACAAAAAAAAAAAAAAACATATATACATATAGATACGATAAAAAATTAAGAAAAATACCTCGAAATTTACTGCCTGAGAAGGAGGGAAATGAGAGGCCTGTCAATGGAGGGAGAAACGGAAGAATGAAAAAGAAACAAGAGAGAGAGAGAGAGAGAGGGTCTGGGTCTTTTCGTTTCCTGTCCCTGTGTGTGTTTTGTTTTCTTCCCTCCGTCTTTTCCTTTTTTTGGGTAATTGTCTTTTTTTTTTTTGTTTTTTTAAATTCTTTTGATTATATATAAAATTAATATGGCTTCTAGTCCCTATGCTATAGGAACGCCCTCATCATTCTTGCTATAAGCTCGCCTGTTTTTGCAACTGTTTTGATGTGGAGTCGAACAAAGATAATAGGATATGCTCGACACATGCTGACGCGCAGACACATACTCCGATATGTGAATCCTACATATTTTTATAATGAGCACATATCTCTCGCTCATGTAAAATATATATATATATATAACAAATTATCATATTAGAATTTTCCTTCAAAATTCAATTCAAGATTCGCAGAACACCGAGTTCGTGCCATCAGTGTAATATAATGGGTCAGATGGCGTGATGAGAGAGAGAAAATCGAACCTCCACTTGTTTCTGATTAAACTACATAGGAGTGATATTTTATGATAAAATTTTATATGTGGAAATTTTATTGATAATAATGATGAGGCCTCTGTCTCGAGATTTGTAAAATATCTTCAAAACAAAAGGAAGAATAGTAGAGCACCTCAATATACCCATGAGGGCGCCCACATTGTAGCGTTTGTGCATAGGTAGGTTTATGTAATTGAGTGTGGGAGAGAAAGGGCCGTGTGATTCGGTGGGAGTGTGGAAGGAAACGAACCCAATTGGCCAATTGGTTCGTGTTTCCTAATTTTATTAATTTTTAACAAAATTTTAACCCAGGTTTCTCGGGATCCGTGGTGGTAGTTTTTTTGTTAACTTGTCGGTTGGATAGGGCTACTTCCAGTTGCATTTTGCTAATTCCAAGTTGGCTGCTGCATGGCAGTGCTGGCAAAGGACAGAATATACTTGACTCGACTTAGCAAAGTATGACCTGGAAATAGAAGTCCAGATAAACGCACTGTCAGTGGCAGTGTCTGGAATCTGAATTCAGATCTCTTTCTTTCTCTCTCACCTATCTCCATCTGTTTATTCAGTGCCTGCTTGTTTCCCCACTCGCCATTATACATGGAGTTGGCCAGATTTGACTGCCTTGCCACCTTGAAAACGACATATTTGGATAACACTACAATTTAGTGGCATTCTCTCACTGTTGATTGATCATGTCGAGTTCCAGGTTATATGAAAAAGTATTGAAATTTGTTTGTTTATTTAAAGGAAGGGTTTTTATTTTATTTTATTTTATTTTTACGTGTGCCCCGAGGACAAATGTTTAGCTATAATTAATAATTTAATAATTGCATTTAAAATAATAAAAATGTATTACAAATAGAAAAAGTTTCTTTAAAAATGTGAAAATATTTGAAAAATTGTGGAAACACATTTTTTCATATAATGATTAAGTCATTAATTGCAGTTTAAGATGTGCCCCTATGACACACTTTAAAAAAATCCTTTATGAGTAAAGGCATGTTTTATCAATTGTCTTCAATATAGTTTGGTTGAATCTCTTGATTTTATCCAAATAGCAAAAGATTATATACGAAAAACTAAAGGTTCTGGATTTAAATTTTTGCTCTTTTAGAGCATCTCCAATGGGCTAGCTATCCAATCCCCTTGATTATTTTAACTAGTTAAATCATATTTTTTCTTCTCCAAGGGGCTAGCCAATATTCACTAGCTAAACTATTTTTGGTAAATATATAAAGTGACATTTTTCCTCTTTATTTGCACTATTCCCTCATTCTCTCTCCACAAAATGATCAAAATTAAAGAAGAAAGATTATTGATAAAAAATTTAACATAGCTATAAAAAAAACTAGTACCCTTTGAGTATTCACTTGGATAGTTAGGTAGCTATTTTAAAATATGTCATTTTGTTAGTTGAAGTAGCAAACAAATAGTTAATACCATTGGAGATGCTCTTACTATAAGATGTGTCCATTCCATTTATTTATTTTGTTTTTGGATAAAAAAGACAAATGGGTTTTATCCCAACACCTTATTTTTAATTCCAATTTGTTGTAGACAGAGTTCCATGATTACTACACATACACTCTAGGAAGAGTTTAAATCACAATCTCAATCCTTTCCCCTATGTGCCATTTGTGCAACAGTCCAATAGTCAAAGATTTAGAGGTTAAGAAAGTGAGGTGTGCGATCACTACACACACACTCTGGGAAGAATTTAAATCACAATCTCAATCCTTTCCCCTTAAAAGGAGAGACGTGCCATTTGTGCAACAGTCCAATAGTCAGACTCATAGGTCAAAAAAAATGAGGTGTGCATGTTGAAGAGGAAATTTGTTCCATATGATCAGAAAGTGGTGCCCACGCACTGTACACGCGTTTGTAGCACACCAGTATGCTCTTACAGCACAAGGCTTAGTATGTGCTTTCTTTTGTTACTCTCAGAGATCAGTAAAAGGACAAAGGGTCGTATGTCTGTCGTTTAATATTTGTGATAACAGTTATTTTATTTAATTCCAAAGCATCTCTCTCTTCTTTCATTTTTTTTCTTGATCATATATTGTAAAGCATCTCATAAATATATATTGTGTTTAAATCAAATTGCAGATTTCATGAAGTGGTGCCTTGGACATGTGACACACTGTTCATTCATCAAATCTTATCGGCTTAATAATTTAACATTAAATCAAGATATGTGGATCTAAGAGATGCACCCAGTTGGTCTAACTTGAAGTGGGTCCAAGCTTAAACACTATAATCATTTATCACTAATAATCAAGGTCATATATATATATATATATATATATATATATATCATTATATGGTGGGGTTTCAATCTAACTAATGTGATTAAATTTGAACGTTCAATGGATTTAAATGAACATGGCATTATGGAGGAATGATAAATATGAAAATAGTTTACACGGATCTTCTTTAGTGCATTTTAGTATTAGACTAGATTTACACCGTCTACAACTCGTTGGTATCTGAATTGGATTTTGATCCGACCCACAACCCATGGACCGTTCACATGGGTTAGTTAGAATTAAAGAGTTGTGTCTATTTAGAATAGATATAAGACATACCTACATATATATGTATGTGTGTGTGTCTTTTGGAAACAGACGTTATGTAAATAATTTTCAGTCCCTTTCTTCTTCTGTTTCATCTCTCTAGCAACCATCACCATAACCATAAAACTTCGAGTGTGGATATTATTGGAAAGACTTTGGTAGCATACTCCGATCCATTGACGAGTGGGTGCGTCTTCAAAATTCGTGATTGCGTGGAATTCATAATTTAAGTACAAAGATCTGATTCTTTTCCACTTTTCCACTGAGGTATTTTGTATACTCATATTCTTATAGTAAATTAACATTGGTATCTAAATGCAAATCCTTCCACAGCAATGAGAAATTTTAGATGACAAGCCATTACCCACCAAATGCAAAATTAAAAACCGTATCTATGTCAAATACAAACAGTACACAACCGCGGCCGCTCCGAAAAGTTGTTAGTACATACTTAATGGGTAAAACACCTATCAGATTGATTAAAAGAGCCAAGCCATTCTCAAGGAGACACAAAGAGGACAGTACGTAGGACACCAATGGACCACAAAGCCACAGTCTAAATAATTAATTAAATTGTTTGGTATCCTTTTTTGGTGAAATTGTTTGGTATCCTTTTGAGTATAACTCAATCGATCTGTTAAATCTTTGGTTCCATGTGTTTGTTGAGCATAAAAGTCAAGGATAATTGACAGATTGAGAAATTCAATTGTCTCCTAACCAAACATCATTTATGAAGGCATTGGAAATTTTATCATAATGACAATAACACATTACCTTACAATGATAAATATATATCAATATAGTTTCTTCTTCTTCTTCTTCTTCTTTTTCTTTTCTTTTTTTTTTTTTACGAACTTTTTTTGATATACATAATTGTCCTTATATAATATATCGGTCGAGATTTTAAATAAGTGGGTAATTAAGTTAATGAGGTGATTGTGATTGTGATTGTGAGATTCTAACTGGAAAATGAAGGCAGTAGATGAACAAACACTCATGGTAGATTGCTACATTAATTTTGGAGTGATGAGAAAAAAATTATTTTGAGGATGAGGATGTCTCTCAATTAAGGCGGGTAAGTCAAAGTTGAGATGGTTTGTGACTTTGTGGTGAAAGGGTCAGAACCTATTAGCTAGAGCTAGTTTCAACTTGAGCAGGTGGCTAAATCTCCGTGTGATATCTACAATCACTGCAATTAAAGTTAGGTTTCAAAAGTACTTTCTGGCAGGCCATTTCCAACAATTTTCAACTAACCCCCTGGACTACATTTGACTACTTTTGCCAGACCAACTCACCCTGAGATGCTTTCTTAGAAATGTTTCCTTTCTCTTTTTGCTTTTGCATTTTTCTTTTTTTGTTATTAATCACACTAAGGTATTCATATTTTTTGTACAATTGCTCTTGGGTCTCTGGTTAGACTACTCACTACTGTCCACTTAAACGTGTAAACAATCGAGAAAACCCAAATGGATGATCCTTTGGAAATACAAAGAGTTGAAATCAATATCTTCTAATTTAATTATGAAGCACAGATATTGGAACCAATTGAACTACCCTAGGTTCTCAAAAATGTCTATGTGCTTCCTTTGCAATGGTATAATCGTAAGAAGTAATAAGAATTTAAACCCTTAACCCACCTCGATCCTTACTTTCATATACCCATTAGGTTTTTCAGCATAATGTATAACTTGAATTTAGTGGTAGGTCATTTTGGAAGTAGAGTGTGAGTTAACTTTATTGGTTTTTAAACTCCTTTGGTTGTGTGCATATTCAGTCAGCTTTCTCACTAATGTTATAGGATATGTATGTTTAGCCAAAAAAAAAAAAAAAAAAACCAACCTTGAATTTAGTAGTATGAGAATAATCTTAAGATGGGAAATATTTAAGATATTGACAATAGTAAAACCAAGAACGACCCTTTGAAACATTTGTTGGAGACCCCAAATAAAAAATTCACCATCCTACATATAAAACATTGCAATTAAGACGAGTTAGAGTAACATCATTATATCATTCTTATCATTTCCTTCATGTATACATTTACAATCAAACTCAGCTATTATCATGTTCCGACCTCTACTTGCAATCCATGCATGCAAGAAATAATAATAATGTTCATATTTATCGAGGCCCAATAACTTAAGTTGATAAGTTCATTATGTTCTCTTTACAAAAAAAGCACTAAAGATCATTCTGGGAATTTTTAAATTTTAAATTTAATTTTTTTTTTTTTAAAGCGCTAAAGATGGTAAGTTATTTTCAAGACAATGCTTTTTTTATATTTTCGTTCGAGGTTTGGTTTCCCCTTAACAACCCAAAAATGCTTTGCAGCACACTAGCACATGCCCAATGCTAACAAACAAAAGTATTTTCAGGAATGGGTGCGTCGGTAAGTGTCAGCCAAATGCAGCCTTAATCAGTTGGAAGGGATTTTTCACAATTTCCAGACGAACAATATGATTGAAATGATTGTTGTGTGGAGCCTACTGCCATACATAGTGTTGCAGGCTGAAAGGAAAAGATGGGGATCGATCATCATGCACAGAATCAGAGGAAGACATGCATGCTTTTCAAATATCCCATATATAGGAACAAAACAACTGGGATTTTTAGAGTTTTAATTATTTATTTAATTATAGGGACAGCTAAAATGGCCCTACTTTGACGGGGGTTTGTAAGTTTGTTTTGTCTTCATTTATTTATTTATTTTTTATTTTTTTGTGAAAGGGGTGTTGTAAGGTTGGGACTTATGCTATGTTTGGTAGGGAGATGAAAAATGAGAAGGAAGAAAAGATGGAAGAAAGAAAAGAAATATGGAAAGAATGGACTTTCTATCTCTAAGGGAAAGAAACATTTTTTTCTTCTTATGTGTTTGGTTTGATGGATGGAAAATGAAAGGGAAGATAATTTCTTTCTTTCTTGTGTGTTTGGTATAGAAGAAGGAATGAGAAGAATAGATACTAATTTAATTATTTTATCTTTAAATATGCAGTAGTAATAATAAATTATAATAAGGATAAGGGTAAATGTGTTTTTTAAAACCAATTCTCCCTTTTCGCTCCTCCTTTTCCCTTACTTTTGGTTACTTTTGGGAGGACTCCAAAAAGTTAAAAAGAAATGATTTGCCCTTTTCCTCCCCCTTTCCTTCCTTCTCTCATTTCCCTTTTAACCAAACACACACATCCCTATCCCTCCTCTTTCGTTCCCTCCTATTTTTCCCCCCAACCAAACCCAGGGTTACTTTCCTTAGCAAGGGGGACAAAGAAGGGGGGGTAATTTGAAAAGGTTAAACTCATTTTTAAATAGGAGGAATTTTAGATTGGTCAGGCTACATGAAAATAATTATAGTTTAGTATAAAGTTTTACTAACTTTCTAATAAATGACTAATAACTTAAAGAAAAATGACTACTAAGGGTGTGTTTGGTTCGGGGAATGGGAATGTGATTACTGGGAATGACCCATTACTTGGGAATGGGAATGTGAGGGAATGATACCCATCCCCGCGTTTGGTTCGTGGTAATGGAAAGTGTGATTCCCACATAATATTCCCATTACCACGTTTGGTTGGGTAGGAATGTGATTCCCAAATATAGTAAATTCCCACAATACCCTTACTTTACCAAAATCAAATTTCGAAATCCACCAACACCATTTCCCCCCATCTCCTCAATCTTGCACGTCGTCCATCCAAACCTCACGAAGAGATCGAAAACCATAAACCAAGCTTCTTCCTACTGGTAGATCTACACGAATGGATCAAGTAGAGTATCTTGAATTTCTTGCATACATGAGCATTTGGAGGTGTGTTGAAGCTGAAATTTGATATCGGAGGGAATCTTGTCGAACAGATCCACAACCGAACCTGGGCGAAATCTTGTCGAACAGATCCACAACCGAACCTGGGCGAAATAATTGTTATAGAAGAAGATCGACTCTTGTTCTGTAGAAGCGTCCATTCTTTCCTTGATCTGCTTCGATTTATTGTATTGGAGGTACGAATCTGACTTACAGCTTTTAATTTCTTATTGCCCTAAAAATAGGCAACTATACGGACTTTTAGGTGGCTATATTGCAAGGCAGTGGGTGTGTCATGTTAAAAAAAAAAAATATAGCCAACTACACCCACTTTTAGTTGGCTATATTGCATGGCAGTGGGATATGTCATGTGTGAAAAAAAAAAATTAGCCAACTATATCCACTTTTAGTTGGCTAATTTGCAAGGTAGTGGGTATGTCATGTGAAAAAAAAAATTATTATAGCCAACTACATCCACTTTTAATTGGCTATATTGCATGGCTGTGGGTTATCTCATGTGGGAAAAAAAAAAAATAGCCAACTATAACCACTTGTAGTTGGCTATTTTGCATAGCAGATGGTTTTCTCATATGACACAAAAAAAAATTTAGCCAACTACACTTACTTTTAGTTGGCTATATTGCATGGATGTGTAATCGTGAGGGAAGGGACATGGCTGGAATAAGATTTTCTTCCTTGAAGAAGGCAAGGGCACGCTTGGAATTTAAAATTATTGTAAAACAAATTCCCAGGAGTCGGGAATCAAACCCACATTCTCATCAGGAATGCTTTTAGCCTTTCGTTGGGAATCTAAGGGATAGCGGGAATGATACTTCGCTGGGAATGTGGGCCTGCCAAACGGGGGAAAGGGGAATGAAACCCCTTTCCCGGGAATCATACCCCCGAACCAAACGGTGCCTAACTGTAATTATTTTTCCCTAATCCGGCCAATCTAAAGCTCCTATTTTTAAATGAGGATTATCCCTAAGCAACCATCTGTTCTATTGTTAAAAGACACATGATGTGAAGTAGTGAGAGGTGATTTTTATAGGGATCTGAGAGAGGATGCGTTAGGTTTTGTTCGAATTAACTTTGTCCTACTATTTTTAAAAAATAATAGAGCTCAGCTAAACTCTTCAATAACTCAAATTTTTTTCACGACATTAGATAGAATTGAACTCACACTATCTGCTTCATGATAATGATCAGAAATTATAGGGCAAGTTAACCAATTTTTGGTAATCTTCCAAACTTATATGCAGGATGGTCCACGCACTGAAGCTATTGCCCCTAGAGTCCTAGACCCAGTCCCTAGATGATCGATTGTAGTGATATTTGAGTATAGACAAAAGAAGATTATTGATTGGATAGGTCCTCTCGGGGTCCACCCGACCAAACTTGCATGTGAAACGAAGAACATGGAGTGTACAATATTGAGTCAGAAATGTTATCTCGCAAGATGGCTTGAGATAGGAGTTTTAGGTCAAATTCTATTATATTTGGGGATCTAATGAGTCTATTGTAAGGGTAGCACCTATGATAAAGGAGTACTATTTAGAAGTAAAGGTCTTAAATTCGAATTTTTGCATCCTCATCATCAAAAGCAAGGGTTTGTGGATAAATTGGTGGACTATACAACGATTGGGAATAGTTTAGGCCTAAACTTTACCTGTGAGGCAAGCCTAAAATACCCATATTTGGCAAAATAAAATAAGCATATGGGGGTCTCTATTAGCACCCCAAGACTTGCTTAGCCATCCCTCAATCCCCTATGGTTTTTTAACATTTATGAAAATATGAAAGGTTTTTTTTTTTTTTTTTTTTGGAAATTTGGCCGCCTTGTCCTTTAGAAAACATCATTTCGATCGACTTTGTAAAATAAATTTTTCCAAAATGTGTCATTGATTTTTTTGTCATTTACAGTTTCTATTGTTGTAAAAATCTAAAAACTCCACTTTAAACAACAATTTTTGGAAAAACTTTATTCTATAAAGTTATTCGAAATAAAGTTGTTCAAAATGACGTTTTCTAATGAACAATGTGGCTAGTTTTCAATAAACCTTTTATATGTTTCAAAAAACTTTGAGAAATCATTGGAATTAGGAGATGCAAAACAAGTCTTTGGATGCCAATAGAGACCCCCTAAGCATCCTATGACCGGGGCATAAACTTCAGGGTCTAATAAAAGTAGAACAGAAATGGGCTGGAAGACCTGCACTAGTGTGGGCTAGAAAGCCCAACAAGAGAAAAAGACAATATTTCAGCACCATTCAGCCTATCCTGCTTGTATGGCTTACGCGGGGAAAATAGTGGGAGCTTACAATGACAACCTCAACAAATCAATGTCACATTATCAAGATAATTTCATTGTATGTCCATCATTGAAAAAGTTTAGTGGTATTTTTGAATAAAAATTAAGAAATAAAGCCCAAATCCTCTCAAGCTCTTTCTCTTACATGTCACACAATAAATACGACTTTTCATCTACTGACGTGTTGATAAGATATCACCGAATAATTTCTCCAATTTTTACGACAAGGCAAAGTAAACCCTTTTCGTTAGGCACGTTTGCACATTTTTGCAACAGACCTCGAGCGCGCTCTCTCTCTCTCTCTCTCTCTTACATGCACACAGTAAATACAATTTTTCATAAAATGATGTGTACAAAGTACAGAGACGCCACAGGATAATTTCTCCATTTTTGAGAATGAGGCAAGGTATTCGATAACTTTTTGTTGGCCATGTTTGCACATTTTTGGAACTTTTTTGAATTTTTTTTTTTCTCCTTGAAACCTTCTTATATTTGAAATTCTCCTATATACTATAGTCTTAATTATTTTCATGCCATCTCATTATTGTCTTAACAAAAAGTTGCCAACTCATTATTGTGCTATAAATTTTCTTCCTCTTTTTGAGGTTTTTGGAGATTTTCTTTTTCCCCCATCTCATCATTACACCTGTAGAAATCATCAAAACTTCAAAGAATTGGAACAACATTTTTCCTTGTCCCATTACCCATACAGTGTAATTCAAATATAATAAATTAATAACCAAAAGAAAAACCAAATCTGCTGTGGATCTTTTTCAAATAATAATTTCTATCTTTAACAAAAGAAAATATGCTACAAAATATATATTAAGAATATCTAGAAGACCCAGAGCCCACTATGATGTGATCCCCACAAAATCATCATCTGTACACACATGACACCTATATGTACATGGTGCACACATTGCACTATCCTAGTCAAATCTATCATGCACCATCGGATCATCGTGGCCCCACATTCTGATGGGAGTATCCACGGCCCGTATCCAAATCAGAGTTCTAAAAATACGGCCTCGCACGTGCACACTCATAGACTTTCAGTCTCTGTTACACGTGCAAGTATCCGGTGCTACGCGACTCAAAGATTCAAAATGTGTCGGTCCCACATGCCTGACATAACCTGACTATTATGTGCATTGTAGGGGGGCAGATTAATAAGGCTTCTGCAGGTACATGAACATATCCTGCAACGGATTGTCGCTCTGAAACTGCGAACCGAATGCGTTGTCCATAGTGGCATCCGAGTAATTAAACGGACAATCCAGGGCCTTCTCCCAATCGCTCAACTTCGGCTCGCTCTGGACCTCCCTCTCGCACGTGAACTCCGGCGAAACCACGTGCTCCGAGCAGCTCGAGTCCGTGTGGAGCCTGGGTACCGAATCCGACGTGTCAAAGTACACGTACTCGTTGAATGTCGACGGCGACGGCGCCGGAGGTAGTGCAACGGCGTTAGGACCGTGCATCAGAGTATCCGGCTTCCGTTCGACAATCTCCAAGCTGTTCGCCGGTCGGCGGCTAAAGGCTGGTTGTTTCTCTACGGTACCCTTCTTGTTGTATATGCGACATAACACCCAGTCATCCAGCTGCAAGATAAAATTATCACCGTTAAATCAATCAGATCAAGATGTGATAGTTCTACACTAAATCACGACCGTTGAATTCTTATCTCTACAATTCTACATGGAGTCCATCTTTCTCTATCTGGTCTGACGTTACAAAGAGATAAGAAGGAATCAAATAATGAATTTTCCTCATATGGAAAGTAAATACTCAAGAAGGAACGAATTTTGGGCAATGCTATAACGACAGGAGTCGGTCACCCTCGCAGACATCATTTTAATAATATCTTAACGAGGTTTTGTTATGGTGTATGTGAGGTTTGCTACTCTTGGTGGGCACCACCATTTAAACACCACACTCTAGGCCTGATGGGCTGGCCTGGTAGGGGACCTTTTGGTTGATTGAGCTCCTCTTTTAATCGAAGGTTAGGCTATATCTCTCCACCGTCCGTTAAAACAGATGATGCATTGGTCCTTTGAGATTGATAAATCTCAGCTCGATGATACAGTCATTTCATTCTCCGAATTGTCCATCTTACCCCTATCTAATTGATGAGAAAAATATTTATTTAATTTATATAGATAGTTAAGTACCCTTAAGCTGTTCTTCTTGCGGGCCGACCTATCCACATCGGCGAGCCGATATTCATGCATAATCCAATTCGTTTTATCTCCTCTCGGCGCTTTTCCGGCGTAAAACACCAAAGCCTTCTTTATCCCCACCGGCTTCGGATGCCCGATTGGCTTATCGGCGCCCGTCGCCTTCCAGTACCCGCTCCCCGCCGCCCGGTTCGGCCTCGAACCGTTCGGGTACTTCCGGTCCCTAGGCGAAAAGAAGTACCATTCTTTCTCTCCATACGAGGCCAAATCTGTAAATTCACCAAAATTTCAATATCAGGAAAAATCACACAAAAATGATAAAATTTTAAAAATCTAAGATAAAAAATAAAATAAAAAAAATTTACCAGGGAGGTTCCACGGATCGTATTTGTATAAATCGATTTCGGCAATAATGGGCACCGCAATCGGCTGCGAAGCGCATTTACGGCACAGGTAGTGCATCACCAGCTCCTCATCGGTTGGATGGAACCTGAAGCCCTGGCGGCAACTGTAACTCCGCAGACATTTTCTCTCTCTTCTACCTCTGTGTATATAAATCTATACGCACTGGTATTATGAACAATAGCAGCTCTTGAAACTTAGAACACAAGGGAGAGTCCGGAATATATAGAGGAGGGGGAGGGACACGTGTCTGGACGAGGCGTTTGGTTTTTCTAGAATACACGTGGGCGATAACATTTCTTCGGTTGCCCAAGCGCAAATAGCCATCAGGCTGACCGCAGCCGGACACGTGTCGGATAGTGAAGTGGGAAGGTGTGTGTGTCGATAGGCCACATGGGCCTCATGGTTTTGTCATCCCTTACGCCACCGTTTTTGGACGCTAGTGTCAGTCGGCTGGACCAACGGTTCTAGAGATTGGTGTGTTGTGGACTCGGACCGGTTGTTTTCGTTTTCTAGGGTCTCGAGCCTTCGCTTACACGTCAGCTCAGTAGGGATCCCCGTGTGCATGCTGTGTGCGATTTGTCCCGACGCAAAACCACGATGGATTTTTCTTTTCTTTTTTGATATATGATCGGTGGCCTATTGGGGATTTTTAGACTGAAAAGAGTGGCCCCCTGAGACCTTCCCCCCATTGTTGGATCAACCTAATCAACCCTAATCTAGTTTTCTTGATATTGTCCCATGAGAATAGTTTTTCTGACATACTACAACAACCTAATCTACGCGTTTTTTACTTTGTCTGACGACAAGACGCGTAATTATAAGAACATTAGACTACACACATCGGTTTAATACGATGTATAACTTCTTTTAACTGACTAATTTTATTTTTACTTATAAAAAATAATAATTTAAATTTTAAATTGACAAGAGGGAGACAAATAGTCATTGACATTTATCAGTTTTTTGGGGCTGCAACAGGTTTTGAATTTAATTTCTTATACCGTCTCTTGGTTAGTTACTAGTTAAGTTTTTAAATTTTACATAATATTAAGTAGACAGTGGTATCATCCTTGTTCGGGATATTAATCGAGTAAAAAGTTAGGATATTTATTATTAATAAAAAATAATAAAAATAGTTATAAATCCTTTGAAAGCATGGGGACTGTATCTTTCACTCTGTTAAGAGTAATACCACGTTGAGGGTGGCACTAATTTAGCCTTTTATGGGCTATCGCTATAAGCAATAAATAATTGTCCAATGTTCCGAGTTTCTAGAACGCCAATTTTATTTCGTGGGAGTCGCATCATCCAGACAACTTACTAATAATTTCAAATATTTTTTAGCTTCTTGCGCACATGTCAACCTCTGAGATATCAAAATTATCAATTACATAAAAAAAAAAAAAAATAAAAATTTACTAAAATTTATTCTGTGCTTGTGTTCAGATGCTAATTCCTGTCTTTAGCCCCAAAATATCAATTGTCCCGTGCATGTATCAGAGAATTCAAAGACCATGGCATAATGTATTTTGTCAAAGAAGAGTGCTCACACTGGACACCACGTTTCCTCTTAATGAATGCATTGCTGGTGTGTTTTACGGATAAGGATCGATTGTGAGGTTGATATGTGGTCCTTCAAAGTCGAATGAATTACACGTGCGGTTCAAGTTACGTGTGTTCACACTTCTCTAGTTCACTTGGTCGACAATGCCGTGGACTAGTGGAAAAACAAATTTGTTATTATTTTGTTTAAGTTAGTAAAAATATTTTAATTACTTGGACTTTGAGAGGTGGACGAGTGTTTTAGAAAGGAAGGAAGCATGGATTTTAGTTTAAGAGCAACGAATTTTGCATGGTCGTTCCTTTATCTTAATTCTGAAAATTGTACGTGGAAGTTTTAATTTAAAAATTTTCTCATTTTGATACAATGGAAAAAATTTGAGAGGGAGAGAGGGCGGAAAAAAAAATGAAGAAGAGATTTTGGGGAGGGGGGATTAGGTTTTGATATGGAGGAAAAAAAATGAGATGGTTGGAAAAGAAAAATGAAATGGTTAAAAAATTTTAAGAGGGCCAAATCTACAATTTAAATATAAAATAGATATAAAATAATAAAAAGAAAAATTCTAGGAGACATTTGTCCTTTCATCGGTATTTGATTTCGTCCTTTGTTTTAAGGACTAACGTCTTAAAATGTTAAAAATCTTAAATTTGATTTTTTTAGCTTCTTTTTCGTTTCAAACATGAGTGAAAGACAACCTCACCCGTATTCAAGGAATAATCCAATTTAAAGTTTGAAAACCTTATTGACTAAACAAAGAGTTTTAAGCTTTAATTATTTTTCATTCGTTATATAAATAAATTTTTTTAATAATCATATTTTTCATAGGGGCCAAAATAAGATCTTCTAACTTTTTTTTTATTTTAGTGTGGACTGTAGAGCTTCACTCAAAGGTGGGTTTTTTTTTTTTTTGCCAAAAAAATTCTTCAAAAAATAAAAATCTATGGTAATAATTTCCAAAAAAAAAAAAAAAAATATATGTCAATGAGGCCTCATTTATCAGGGTGACAAAGTAGAAATAACTGCAGAGAACCCATTTGGGTAGGTTTCTGACGTGTCAATGGCTTACGTGGATAAGGATAAAGGAAGTTACTAGGAAAGCTGCTAAAAGGGCCCTCCCACAAATCACGCGACTTCCACGTTCGTCTTTTAGCTCAATTCCTCAAAACGATTTTTGTCGTATGCGGTAAAGATGTCATACTCATGGGACGAATTTTTTTATTTTTTCCTTTTAAAAAACGCGTGGAATCATGAGTTCCATACGTGGAACTATCTGGCCCCTTTACTTTCGGTGGACGTTACAGGAAACATCGTGTCTTCTCTGTAGGCGGTCAAAGATTGGTATTCGTACTACTTCGAATAAATCGTGCCACGTCAGAGTTAAGGAGAATGATTTGGTGTTATTCAGAGCTGGAATCCTGATCGGTAATCCCACGTCAACTCTCGACACGTGGGAAAAAAAATTCGGTGACGGAATGGGTGACCTATTCAAGACCTCTCCCCATATGTGGAAAAATTACTTTTTATTTTTTTATTTTCATTTATTCACTACACAATGTGAGTAGCCCATAATCCTCTTTCCCTGCGGATGCATTTTAGAGGAATTAAAATCACCTCCTCTCTCAAATCTCACCTTAAAGGTGGAGATGCGGCATCTAGCAATCACTGAAAAAATCTCTAAAGCACCATAATACAATAATAATGTTTTTAAAAAGCATATTATAATAAATAAATTAATAAATAAATAAATAAGTACGTCAAAATTTATTATTCTAAGTTGCACATAGTTTTTATTTTTAATTTTTAATTTTTTTCTTCCCTTTAAATGACATTAGAAGCTTCAAAATTTGGGAAGTGGCCCGATTTGATGGAGAAGAACTTCAATGAGGCCTGTTTCATGGTCATGGTGGTGAGACCATCCAATCAAGTACAAAGAAAGAGAAGCTTCAAAATTTGGGAAGTGGCCCGATTTGATGGAGAAGAACTTAATGAGACTGTTGCATGGCCATGGTGGTGAGACCATCCAATCAGGCACAAGGAAAGAGAGAAGAACTTCAATGAGATTGTTGCATAGGCCATGGCTGGTGACTTCCTTGTGCCTGATTGGATGATCTCACCACCATGACCATGAAACGGCCTCAATGAAATTCTTCTCCGATTTGATGGATCACATGTTTACAAATTTTTTTGTCAATTTTATGGACCCACACTGTGTCTTTCATTCAACGACTTCAAATCTGTTTTCGAAAAACATTTAGTGGGGAAGTGAAGTTTGAGCCTGTTTTAAGGAAAAGTCATTGTTTGGGCGGTTGAGATGAATTATAGGGTTTAACAGAAAAAAGGTAGACAAAGATTTTATTGAGAGATGATTTGGTGGACTTGAAGCTCATTAGGAATCATGGACACTCCCCAAAATAAAAAGATCAGATAGAATGGCCAAATGTCTAAGTCAATTATTTCTTACTATATCAGAAAAAAAATCACATGTATTATTCATCATAAAAATTTGATTTTAGTAATCATGTTCATTATAATGTGATTTCGCATTTTAAAATTATTGGATATTCCTAACAGAGGTACGATGGCTTTAAAACCTATTATCATTTCAAAAGGTTTGCAATTTACTTGTTCAACCTAAAATAAATGAGAGAGAGAGAGAGAGAGAGAGAGAAGACGAAGAAATTTTTTTTTGAAGAAATTTTTTTTGCATTAATTTTTTGGAAAACATCATTAAAGAGGCCCTACACTCCTATGGTATGTTTTTTATGGTGTCTATTTTGATTTGGTATCACTTCCAAATTAGAGATAAAAATGATGGATTGGTAATAAGCTTAATGTTATAAACAAGGAACCATATCGATCACCAATCAACATAATAATCTTTAAGGTACCATATCAACCAACGACTAGTTCATTAGCTGGGTTCTATTTTATTTTTTTTTCTTTTTGGTGACGAGAAAACTTTTCGGACAAACCCCAAACTTACCTAAGACCTCAAAACTCATATATTAAAATGACTTATCCTATGAAATAACGTACTAGATTAATACCAAAAATGACAAAAACTGCATGCATTAGATACTAACATTTGTTTTATTAAGGCACATGTTTTTTTTCTTTCCCTCAACTTTAGGAAAATGTAAATGCTGGAGGCATCTGCAAAAGCTTCTTTTATAAGCTAAGAGATTAGAAATTTAATGACAGAAACTAAGGAACCAAAACATGAGTTTAACGGGTGTGAAAACAGAGGAATGTGGCTTACAAACATCACATCATGGGCTCAAAACTCCATTAAAAGAGTTAAGAGTGGGTTGGCGCATGACTTTGCTTTTTTTAATAAAGTCATTATATTAAGAGGCAGAGATGTCCATGTGAATTGAACAATTTTACTTTTTCCTTTTCAGCCATTTTTGACTATGCCCTAATACCTGCAACGAGAAGAAAAAGAAAAAGAAAAAAGGAAAGAAAAAGGTGATGCTGGGGGCGGCACTACTAGGGTTTTCTTAGCCGCCAATGGCCATCTAATCACAAGTTTCGTCCTCTTCCACTCATCAGTTTCAACCCACGGTTCCCATGTTCATCCTCTATAATGGTTGGCGCAACAACGGTCCATCTTTTGGGTTGCCCCATCATGATATGGAGGGCCCTAATGTCTTTGAATCATTTCACTTTCTCACTTACATATTTCAACACATTTTTAGTACTATGGTCCCCTTATCTTTATTTATTTATTTTCTTTTTTTAAAGTATCAACTTGATTTTATGGTTTTGAATTTTTGATAGTTACTTTTTTATAGTATTCAATAATAGTCATTGACCATATTTTTGCAATGACCGACCAATCAAGTCAGCCCAAAAGAACAAAAATGTGAAGACTAAAGACAAATTATCCATTGTTTTGCATTTTTTGATAGCCTCAATTTATCTTGTTATATATCCTAGTGTTTTTTTTAAAAAAAAAATAAAATATGGTATTCAGACCTTCGATTCGACTAATTTCTTAGAAGAAAAATAATATGTTTGCTCATTCCGTATCGACACCTAGAATAAAGTCAATAGACATGATGGGTGTCTTACCTTTGGATCGAGAGAGGTGAGAGTTAAATTCAAGAAATTTTGTTTCTAGAGGCTTAAGTCTATGGAACATGGATCCACTTCTAGATCTTACCCGACATTATTCCTTTATGAGGATTATTTATTTATTTATTTTCACAGCCATACACCATAGCAAAAGGTTAAGTAGTACTTTAAACACTTATATATATATATATATACATTATTCCTTTATGAGGATTATTTATTTATTTATTTTCACAGCCATACACCATAGCAAAGGGTTAAGTAGCACTTTAAACAAATATACATATATATATATAGTATTCCTTTATGAGGATTATTTATTTATTTATTTTCACGGCCATACACCATAGCAAAGGGTTAAGTAGTAGTTTAAGCAAAATATATATATATTTGTTGATAAAATAAGCAATTTTATTATAGCCGTCCGTTTTTGGTTGCCCTTTTTCATTTTCCGTCTTTATGTGACAAAGTCTATGCTCCGCATGCACTAAGCATATATTGGACATGTCTTTCCACCTGCCATCTTTTTGTTGAATAATTTATTTATATTATAAAATTATAAGCAATAAAAAAAATTTAAAAAATGTCGGCCGTTCAAATTTGGTTCCACCATTTGTGCATTATACAAGTTGAGGGCCTCCTAAGAAAAAAAAAATAATAATAATAATTTTTGAGGGCCTGGTAGAACAGCAAGGGATAGGGTAGCAGTTTTCTAATGGCGGCGCATGAAAAAATCTACACATTTTTAATTAAAAAATAGCTCGGTAAAAAACAAGGGGACTTGGAGGTTCCTTGTTTTTTCCCCTTAAAAAAAAAAAATAAATAAACGGTGAGATTAACTGGTCCTGTTTCAATTCTGTTATTTTCAATGAACAGCAAGCTTAAATTACTTTGTTCTTTTCGATAATATATATTTTTTAAATCGTTTTTCCAGTCACCAACTAGGGAGCCAAGTGTTCTTTATTTATTTATTTATTTTAAATTTAAGAAAATCTTATGGCTAACCCTCGGCCTTTATAACTTATATGAACCGACTAAAAACCCTTTCGACAAACCCTAGACTCATGTGTTTTTAATTATTATTCATGTCATTTTATAATTCTGATTTTGTCCCTTTTAGAAGTATCTTGGGGTCACCACATCGGATGTTGACTGGAACCCATATATATATATATATATATATATATATTATGCCCTAATGACCTAAAAAAAAGCCTAAAATTTGTGAAAAATACCTGTACACATATGTCAGTGGTTTCAAGACTACTTTTTCATGGGTCCAAATTATGTTAATTTCATTGACCAAAGAATGGAACCATGATCCTATCCAAATATGTCATGGGTGACGAACCATCTGATATTTATTCTTTGAGAAGTCCAAGATAGAGACTAATAAAAAAAAAAAAAACAAAAAAATTGGGATCACTCAATGATTCAACAACCACACCAATCCCATCTAATTACTGGATTTCTATATTTTGTTTTTTCTCTTATCTTATTATAAGAAATCAAAGAGAGGGCATGAAGGGAGACTGAGACCCTTTTTTATTTTTTTGGAGAGATGTGTGGAAACGAAAGTCGCATCCAATCCTTGAAGCTAGGCGTTGATGGCGGAGGTTATGATTTGGATTTTGAAGAAGGAAAATAGGATTGCTGAATAGACACATCTTTCTTTGTCCAATATAAAATGATAATTACAATTTCAACCACGTTTATGGTAATTACAATTAAAAATGGTTTTTTTTTTTTTTTTTTTTCAAAGAAAAAATTTCAGTTCTCAAAGCCATAGAAAAAATTATTTTCAGTTTCTATTTTCTGTTGTCTGAAAACAACATCTTCCTAAAATTTCTTGCTATTTGCTAATGAAAAACGGGTTTCCGAGAACAATTTTTGGAAACAAGTTTGAGAGCAGAGGTTTGTTCTCAGAGGACATGGCCTCAACATAGACAGTAATTAATAAACCTTTTCTTAGTCTTTTATTTGGTTTTTCATATTGAAAAGTGCATCTATACAATTCTTGAATCATAAAAAGATTTCACAGTAGAAGCTACAAATAAACAGAACTAAAGCTAACTAGTCCTAGCAATCTTGGGTGGTGAAACCTCATTGCTACATATTGGGCATGTCTTTTTAACTTGAAGCCACTTGCTTATACAATCCAAATGATATGGGTGCTGACATGAAAGTGCCACCACCTTTTCCCCTTCTCCATACTCAACTTGACATATTACACATCTATCAATACCTGTCTTGCACTCAACAGAGTAGCAAATATATGGACACAAGCATGCAGAGATTTGTTCTGCTGATAGACCTCTACTTTCTTCTCCAACAATCTCTCCTAATGCCATCAACTCCTCGTAAGAAAGTTCATCTGGATCGATTTCGTCTTCCTCCATCTCCATTTCAGTGTTGCTACTTTCACCCTCTAAAAATTCTAGCTCAGCTTCCACTTCAGGGCTCGCAAAAAATGGATCATCATCACAGGAACTGATGCTTTCATCGTCATCACCATCACTTTCGATACTTGAAAGCGTTGTGAATGCCCTCTCTTGTTCTTGCAATGCCATTGCAAGAGCAAAGTCTGAGTTCACCTGGTCGAGTTGGGCAAAAGCCACCCTCCTAGCAGCCTGTTTGGTGTCTTCGTTGTCCATTGAAGACGAATCCATCAATCTCTTCTATTTTCAAGGAGGCCAACTATGTGGGATATATGAGGAGAGAGGAAAGCTTGCTTTAAAGAGAAGGCAAAGTTCCATGCTAAGCAATGGAAAAGCATATCCCATGAACTACAATATTCCATATTCCTAATTTAAACTCTTCACTCTTACACCCCCCACCCCTTGCCTCCCATATAGGTAGACATGATGTTGAAGCTTCTTCCAACAGGAGGCAACTTTGATAGAAAGCAATGGAAAACCATCTCTCATGAATTATAAGATTCTAGATTCCTAATTCAAATGATAAACATTAAAAAAAATTCGTTGCCTCACCTCTAGGTAATTTCCTATCTAGGAATCCACGGGATCTCTTCTTGAATTTTGGATGATCTAAATTGGATTCTTTACATATGGATTTCTTAAGACCCCAACATTCAATAAATTCCACGTCAATTGTTGGAAAATATTACGTAATCAAGCATATAATCAAAATGAAGTAAGGCAATTTGGGTTATGTGACTTGTTTTGGTGCAGTGAAAAATGTATAAGTCCCCTCGGTGTGGTGTTGTGGTGACTTTCACATGAGTAGTATACCCAACCAAAAAAATTAAAGTTTATGTGAGTTGAAAGAGACATAAAATGGAGAGAATTCAAGATACCTACCAATCATCACCACTGCTGCCTCCGATAAATATTACCCTTGCGATTAGTACCCTTTTGTACGAACTTTGATGTCCGAGTCACCCTAATGTCCTGAACTGTGCTGACATGATTGCCATGCCCAATTGGGTTTCTTTTGTAACCATGAGATGAATCTCTGCTAGTTCCTACTCGAACTCGATGACTCCTAGGCCGCAAAGACCTCCTTAAGTGAGCTTCTCTGTTATCCCTCCACCGGCGAGATAGTGATCTTCTCCCTTCCATGGATGTAGGTACATGATGCGAAAAGCTTTCATCATCTTCTTCACTTGAATCAAACTCTTCGATGTCTCTTGTGTGTCGTCGTTTTATTCTTTTGAGCATAACCCAGAAGCAAGTGCAGCAATACTCCCAAGCAGAGAAACAGGAAACAAAGCATGCCCATACCATTTTGCAAAGGCTCCGGCCAACGCATTGGCAGATACCCAGTTTGCATAACAAGTAGAAGAATAAAAGAACTGCACATCACCAAAGGAAATAAGCAGATGATATGTGAGACCAGGCCAAACACAAAAACTCGGAATTTTCAGAAATTCAGGGTTGGGCTCAGTTGGCCTTTCAAAACTCACCAATGTAGCAGAGAGCCAACACCATGGCTATCTTCAGCAGATTGGCAATACAGAAATTTTCGATGTAACATATGAAATCCCATGTTGACCCGCACACAGAGCTGAACGATGACAGAGCCGCACACATAGTTCAGCAGAAAACAAAGGTGAAAAAGGATGATTTTATATATTTTCTTCCAACCAACTTCTTGACTATAATTAACAAGGATTGAACCTCAAATAAAGAACTGCAAATTGATTAACTTCTTCAAGTTAAAAGTGTTAGACAATCTTTTTCTGACAACCCCATGAATTCAACTTACCCCCCCCCCCCCCCCCCCAAAAAAAAAAAAAAAAAAAAAAAATCCCATGAGTTCAAGACACAATCATCTGTAAAGGGCGTTTTCAGTAATAAATTTTGTGTAGTGCAGATTTCAAGATAAGTTCACTAACATGGTCATCTCCAGGAGATAAGAAGGAACCCAAAAAAAACGAAAAACGAAAAAAGAAAAAAAAGGAGAATCTCCCTAATAAGCACTTTTGGGCATGATAGCATAATGTGCTACTGCAAATGATTACCTGCAAGACTTTCCGGAGAGAAAATCAAGTGGATTGCCAAAGAGGTTGCCGATGACTTTAGCAAACCCAGAAACAAATGAGCCGATTATGCTACCCATCGAAGTTGGGTACCAATTGAGGCAGAGCCAAACTGCTGCTAGGAGATTTTGCAAAAGCCAGAGATTATTATGCTCTTAATATTTTTCCTCACCTACACCGGCACACACCAAAAAAAAAAAAAAAAAAAAAAAAACAGAAGTTAGCATCCAATGCAAATGTTCCCCTTACACACTGAATTATATAGTAACACTATAGTGTGAATGAAATTCATAAATCTTGCCATAACTCACAAAATCGTCCATTTTCTTCCCCATAAAAAATAAAAAATAAAAATAAAAAAAAAAAGAAAAGGGAAAATTTTTACTCTCTTCATTTGATTGGGGTTGTTCTTTGTTCTTTGGGGGCTATCTGCCACTGGTCTAGTCTGTGCAAGTGTGTTGATTCTGAGATAATTTGAACACCATGGTTTTGGGTTCAATGCGAATGCAAATTAAACACCAAACAATTAAATAAACATCAAAAAAAGTGAAGAACTGCCCGTGAGAGAGAGAGAGAGATTACTTTTTGTAAGGGTTAGAAAGAAAGCAGGGATTTGATGGTCTATTGAATTGATCCATGCCACATTGAAGTACAGAAGTGCAGAACGAAAACGAAAGAGAGATTTTTTTTTTTTTTGGGGGGGGGGGGGGAAGAGAGCGTGTATTTTCAAATTTTGAAGTAACCAACACAGAAGACAAAGGCACACGTACATCTGTGCATATAACTTCTCTCTTGGGCCTTATAGGGTTAGTTGAATAGTCAGATCCTAAGTGTGTTTTTTAGAGGTCATTGTTTCAATTTCTCATAGAGATTATTATTTATGTAAGTATAGAGCATCTCACACGAGCCGTTAGGGGAATAGTTTAAATTGAAACCTCGACGGGAAGAAAGCTTGGGATACCTGTAATAGTTAATTTTTTTTAAAAAAAAAATTAACTTCCCTCCTCAAAAATTTCAGACCAAAATCTGCGGCTCTGGTTGCCCACCAAGTGGTTCACATTTTGCCCTTTTTCTTATGATCCAGAGACAGAAAATGAAGTGGATTGGCTTACAACAGCAGAAGTCAAACGGACCGAAGGCAGCTTTGACATTTTGGTTTCCAGCCCATTTCGTCACATGGGCTTCAATTCATGACACCCAAATTATAATCCGGTGGACACTGCTACCCATTATCACCCACCCCACAAAGAGGGCGGCTATTGCAATCCCTCAACATTATTTGCACACCCCATTTATTTTATATAAAAATAAAATAGAAACCATAAACAATCAAGAAGTACTCTTAAACAACAAATTTTAGAATAATTTTATTCTATAAAGTTGTTCAAAATGATGTTTTCTAGTAGATGTTGCGACTAATTTTTATAAAAATGAGTGGGGTTTATAAAAAAAGTTAGGGGTTGCAATAAGGGGTCACCCTCCCCCACAAAAATGCTGAAGCACTGATAGATCATGTCGTGTGAGAGCCTCATCAAAGACTACTTTGGTAAGCGAATTGTCGGGTTTCATAGGAAAGGTTGGCGAACCCTAACAACGTGCTTCCTTATTGATCCTAAGGTGGAAGTCCAAGTGGATCACATCAGTGTAGAAGACACGAACCGCTATGGCAATTGAAAGAAACAGTGTAATCACAATTTACAATGCTTCTATCAATTGCCATATCAGTGTTCCTTTCGTTCATTATGTGGTCAGAAAAGCAATCCACATCATGCCTACTGGTGAGGCACTGTACAAACCTCCCGTGTCTCCTATCACTCCCGTTCTCATCTCTTCTTTGGTGGTGGTGGTGGTGGTGGTGGTGGTGGTAGGGGGGAGTACTTGATTGGTAGACCAAGTTCGAAAAATCACTCTGGCCTTTGGGTCAATCTATTCAAAAAAACAAGTGCTTAATTTCCCACTAAGAAATGTACAACAAAACACAAGTTCGATAACTTGAGCACATCCAACTCCTTGAAAATTCATCACAATAATAATATCAATGTGAAATAAGGTAGATCAATTTCTGAAATTTATCGGAGAACATCATTTGTTCCACTCTCTAAATATATCTGAGGCGAACATCATTTCTAGTGCTACACAATAACTTGCTCCTGATCACTGAAGAAAGATATGAAGGTTCTCTATTCAACTGCAGGCCATGGTAAGCAATGAAGGAAAAACAGGCACGGCCAAATGGGGAAGAGAACCAATTTTCTCCAAGAAGAAAAGGTCAATCCATCCTTCCCTTCAAGATGCTCTCCTTTACTTCAGTTGGTGTGCTGCAGCAAACCAAAGACATACATTAAAATGGAACCAATTGCCAATGCATATTAAGAAAACGATGGGAATAACAACCCCATCTACAATTTTAAGTGAACATTGTTGGAAAACAAAGAGAGAATAGGAAACCAACTACAAGTTCAAATTTTCCATGTGTCAGTTGTAAGATTTCAAGTGGGTCTTCTCTTTTGCAAAGTCTCTGTTTGGATCTCATAAATGAGAGGGAGAGGAAATCATATGCCAAAATTTCTTATAAATGGTTCTTTCTACATTATTTTCAACCTTTTCCCTCTCCTTTTTCTCAAGTTTTCCAAGATCCAAACACACATAGAAAGTGGTTTCCATGCAAAACATAACAGCCTCAGTTCTCTCATGTCAATCAAATTCTTCAATGGTAAAGCTTATCAATATTATAATCACAATAATTTTTTATCATGAATCAGACCAGCCTAAATACCCTGTTGGCCTTCATGAAGTTGAAGAAGTTGTATTACATTGTAATGGACAGCAACTACATGCACCTTTTGGCAGTCAAGAAGGTTGGTGTGGGGTTGGGGGTGGGGGAAAGGAAAGATTACACCTGGAATCTTGTACTCTGTTTTTTATTGTTGGAAAGCATGAGAAAAAACAAAAGAATAAACTTTACAGTGGTTTAAGGAAAAAATATTTTAAAGCAGTTTCTTTACTTTTACTTCATATTTCTGAAATAGGCAAAATTTTTGTTTCATTTCCAACATTTTTACAGAAACTAACAGGAGAATAATGCTTACATTCCCAAAAATTATATACGGAGCAGGTTCCAGCAATAATAATATTAAAGTGCTATGATAAAGTAATTTGCTCCTCCCTAAGTTCTTGCACTAAATTTCCATCAAGCAACACATTTAATGGAGGGGGAAAAATTGTTTCCAGGAACTATGTTACGTTTAATATAATGGAAAAGAGAGGAAGGATGAGAAAAGGCTTACACAACATAGACATGTCCTCCCCAACCACTCAAACAATCACGATCTACTGATGATAGCAATGCTTGAGAGATGGTCTCAAACAATTCCTCAGGTTCCTGAATGGAAGTCAAAATGAAGAGTCAATACAACTGCAGCTATTAATATGAAAGAAATAAACAAGAAGATGACTAAACTTGAGCAGTCATAGCAGCAATCACCAGCAAAATGATTTCAACTTAATTAGCAAGAAGTTCAACACATGTATTCAGCCCAAGAATGGTTTGAACCATGTGCACAAATTGGTCATTACACCAATTGTTATTCATCTTTGTCTCTGTTTATGGTCCTCTCTCTCTCTCTCTCTCTCTCTCTATATATATATATATATATATATATATAGGTTCTAGTGATGAAAGTACATATATAATATAGGTGCTTCCTGCACTCACCAGAAAATTCACAATGAATGCCTAATACCTAAGAGGGTAGAAGCCTTTAACTCTGTAATGAAAGAAATGCCCTCCTGTTACCATAACAATTAGAGGTATTTCTGAACAATGAGATTTTGGGGAGGTCATCATACTCCCTATATGATTCAGTATTTTAATTTTTAAATGCATATGCATCAGCATTTCTTAGATATGCAGGTTTTTCTGATCAATTAATTTAAGCTCATACAGGGCATGCTTAACATAATTCTGAGTACTTCACTTCTTGAAAAATAAAAAGTTTTATTACATTACAGACCCATTATACTGATGCTGAAGTATATCTAAAACTCAACTTAAATTCTAATAGATAAAGTAACTTATGTTTAATATGGAGACAAACCATGTCAGGCTTGAACATTGATTCACAAGCACCATAAAGAGACTCTGAGGCAGTGCCAGCAACAACAAAATCTTTGGCAAGTTCCCTGCATTTGGCAAAGAAAAATAATAAAATAATAATAATACACCATTCGGTCTACAGCATCTTTGAACTAACACCAACTAAAATAAATAGTGGTGCCCCCCCCCCCCCCCCCCCCCCTTCTCTCTTCCACGTCACTTGCGTAAGAATAACTATGGATCAACCTCATTTATCTTCTGCCTCTAGCTTTTGTAAAGTAAGGTGGAGGACAAACCTTGTATGCAATATTAAATTCTCTAACTATGGATGGATTCTTCTTCCGTTTTTTTTTTTTATGGATTCTTCAATCTGGCAAAAATGGAGATGTAGTAGATGCTTTCTCCTGTCAGATTCTGCCTCAGACTTCCCACCAAAACATCAAAGGATTTTTTCCATAGTATAATAACCTTTGTTTATTTAATGAAAAGGCCTGTAAAAATCCCTCCTCATCCCCTTGAAGAACACAAAAATACTCTAAAAAATTCAACTTCTATCACATTTTCTCATTTAAAAAATTCAGTAAATTATAAAAAATGTGGCAGTTAATAATCAGGATCTCTGAAAAAACATACTACAGTAACACTCATAAATGGGAACTGAAAAAGGGGGAAAAACTTGGACCACTAAACAAGCTACAAATCATGCATTAAACTGAAAAGGGGGAAAAAAACTTGGACTTCTCAGTGAGTGAAAGATTTGTCCCCAGGTGTACGTTGAAAGCTTCTATAGTAGAACTCATTTGAGAGGGCCCACTAAACAAGCTACAAATCATGCATTAAACTCGTGTTTGTCTCAATGTACGCTATTCACACATATAAACTCAAATTTAATGTATCCATCACTACGTAGATATTAACAAGACAAAGCTCACACTAATCACACACAAAAAAATGTTAAGTACAAAATTTTCATAGAAGAACCATATCTCTATTTTAGGAAAAATACAATTATTGTAAAAATAAAACAAGAATGTAACAACTTGAAGCTGTCATAAATCTTTAGCATTTTCATGACTGTAAAACCATGAAAAATATAAAATAAGAACATCAACATACTTGGCTCCAATTGAATCTGTTGTGCAAATGAATGGCTTGTCCTCATCTCCCAATCCAGCAATTACAGGCTGGCAGAAGTATGGACCAAACCTACAAAAATAAACAATTACAGTCATACAAAGTCTAAAATTGCTTCTCATCAAGCCAGATGAAGCAATGGAAAATAGAGAGATGAAAGAAATACAGAGAGAAACGAATGTTAGAACACTGTTACCGATCAAATAGATGAAAAAAGCAAACTAAATGACCAATTTGCTTAAACAATACACAATGCAATAATTGTACAGTTTTCTATGCAGGAAAATATAATTTTTTTAATGGAACATAAATGGTAAAACACAAGTGAAAAATAAAAAAAACATAGCAGAAGTACTTGATTTTATGAAAATTGGTTCTGTGCAGTACAATGTCTCAACTCTCAAGTAATGGTAGACTGGTAGTGTAACTCAGAACCACTAGATGATTCAAACATTGTGTCCATTGTCATTCCAACACAAATAGAAGGCATAAAATCAAAACAAACAAAAATGTTCAGCAGAAACTAATTCACCTACCTTTTCTCATAGAGAATAGCTGAAACAAGGCTGGCAAAGGTTTCGGGCTTCATATCCCTCTCCTCCCGAAGCTGATACAGCTTGTGACGGAACACTAACCGCTGATACCTTCATATCAAAACGCAAACCCTAATTAAACCCCAAAAATTACATAAACGAAGAACTAACTGGAGCAACAGTGAAAAGATATAAGGTGATGACCCTTACAGAGTTTGAGCATCGGTGGCCAGCCCAGAGAGACCGATGAAAAGCTTATCGTGAATCTTGTAAATTCTCTGGAAATCAGTGGCGATGGTCTGAAGCTGAACCCCGAGTCGCCGATCGCTGGCGATTGCGAAGCAGTTCTTCCCTACCATCGCTATTAGGGCACTCCCATTGTACTCGAAGATCTGTAAATCCAAATAAAATCAATAAAAATGTACGAATGTACACATACAAATACGTGAGATTGTTTGATCCAGTGATCTAAACGGCACTGTGACTCGTACAGAGGAACTAAGGTTTCTGATAATGGAAGAGAGAGAGAGAGAGAGAGAGAGAAAACCTACCGACATCGGAGAAGATAAACAGTTCCTTTGAGTTTTAGAGAGAGATGTAGAACGAACAACTGCGAAATGGGCAGTTTTTGGTGCGAGTTTATGCGAAATGGTATATGCGATGGCTTGGGCGTCACTCCAAGGTTCTTCGGTGAGCAAGACTTCCATCCGGGTCGGTTTATCTGAACCCGAATTCGAGGCCCAGATCCGATAATGACTAATCCCTTGTTTGGGCAGGGCCTTCTCTCTCCAATCTCTCTCTTTGGAAAGGCTATTCACCCCATTTTTATCAAACCCCTTTAAGTTTAGGTTTTTAAGATTTTATGCAAAATATAAAAGGTTTTTATGAAAATTGGCTTCGTTGTCCACTAAAAAAAATCATTTTGAACAACTTTACAGAAAAATGTTTTTCCATAATCTATTGTTTATATAAACTTTTGGCAAAAAATGAAATAAAAACTATAAATGATTAAAAAGTTTACTTAAACGATATATTTTAGAAAAACTATTTTTTAAAAAGTTATTCAAAATGATGTGCCGGTTTTCGTAAAAGCATTTTATTTTTTGCATAAAATCTTAAAAACCTAAAGTATGGGCTGGTAAAAATGGGGGGCAATAGCCGTTCCTTTCTCTCCCACTCTCTCTGGTTGGGGGCCTCTATTGGCACCCCAGGACTTACTTTTCATCCCCTATTTACTTTACATTTTAAGGTTTTATGAAAAATATAAAAGATTTTCATTAAAAAAATCACTTTATTTATTATAAAACATCATTTCAAACAATTTTGAAGGAAAATGTTTTTCAAAAATCTGTCGTTTAAATGGACTTTTAGCCATTTATGAAGCAAATACTATAAATGGCCAAAATTTTCATTTAAACGATAGATTTTGAAAAAAGTTTCTTCTACAAATTTGTTCAAAATGAGTTTTTCTAATGGTAAGCATGTTCGATTTTTATAAAAACCTTTTATAATTTTTATAAAATCTTGAAATGTAAAAAAAGTGGGGGGTGAAGAACAAGTCTTTGGGTGCCAATAGAGGCCCCGTAAACTATTTGTCTTACCAAATTTGGGCCTTGGGGCTTGGCGTACATGGGCCCGCACTAAAAACATCCTTCTACACAGCAGTACAGCACTACTGTCCCACGAGCTGTGCGTTTTTGGGCTGCCCGGCCCCCGATCAATCACATTTGGCTCAATATCGAAAATGGGACCAAAACTTTCACTTATCACCTTAAGGCCCAATTTGCATCTCGAAAAAACCGAGAGAAAGAAAAGGAAAATATTTGAAATTGCCAATAGATGATTTGTTTTTTAAAGTAATTTTGATTATTTTCCCCTTTTTGTTTTCCTTCGAGTGTGAAAAGCTTTTGTGGGGATGCAAAGAGTATCTCCCAAAAACAATTGTGCGCTAAACAAGATTTTAGGTAATCAAGTTTTTCTCTATCATCAGACCAGTGACAATTGTGCATTAAACAAGATTTAACCACCAACCACATAGTCTAGAAAATAGAAAGCTTCTAAGAGTAGGGGAAAGTATATAAATCTACATATGAGCTGTGAGGATGGTGCCCATTTTTTCTCTTTCTTCCTTGTAGTATCTAGATAATAAGGGAAAAATGAATTTAATTTATTTTTTTTTTGGCTATATCTAATTATCTATGCTTGATTAATATTATTTATATTATTGTATTAGATATTAAAAGGGACTCATTTAAACCTTTTCACCTATGGCTTAACTTGTATCAAGCTCTTGGAGTTTGGGTAGTATATCTTAGGAGTGTAACTTGGTTCGGGTAGACTTGAGAATCGGACCGTTTTGAGCAATTCGGTCTGGTTGGGTCACAATTTTAAGAACCAATGAATTCGCTCTGGTCCACGGTTTAAGAGGTTTCAAAACCAATCTAGATCGAATTCCCTAATTATGAAAATAATAATAATAATAATAAATATATATGTTGATATTAATATATTATACTCCATATATAAGTATTATTGAATAAATAATAATACTTATTCAATAAAGTTATTACCTTTTACCAAAAAAAAAAATCCAAGAGCCGAACCATTTTTGCCGGTGCTATCCAGTCCAATACAATTTCCGATTTGGTTCTAATCTAATTTTTGAGATTTCGAATTAATTCGATCCGGTCCAAATATACCCCTTACCTGGATAGAGTTGTACCCCTAGTATAGCTTCCTCCCTTAAAAGGAAAAAAATTGAGGGTTAAAAACTTAACTCAAATATAAGAAAGGATGTGTTAATGTGCCACGTGTGGGGTTGGGTTCTTCTAGTGCTTTGTCTTGGAATTTTTTCCTTCTTTTATTAAAAGGGGAAATGTAAAATTCAGAAGTATAGGGAGTTGACGTCAAGATACAATATCAAGATAAAGGCCGTGTCACCAGAGAACCCTAGTTTCACAAGGTTTTAATGAAACTCTGAGTTACAAAAGTAGTTTCCTTTGGGTCTTTTGTTTTTTTTTTTTTTTTTTTTGTTGGATAAGTCGTTTGGTTTGGTTTGCCACAATGAAAGAACCGTCAAAACTCCTCTAAGGCAATGCAAGTTGTCGTGCCAACACAAAACCTCCATCTTTCTCTGCCGTCCCTTGTTCCTCTGTAAAACCTTCCATCACAACTGTACTATATATAATATATTGTCCTTTACTAATAATAACAAATCTTTATACCCTTGTTTCTAATATGACAATTGTGAAATCCAAGCTCCCTTCGAAGCAACCAAGAAAAAAAAAAAAAATCCCATATTTCAACTTCTTGCCATTCCCATAAGCATTCACACAGTACCCTTTGAATCTTTGATTTTGACGCCAGAGAAAGTTGGAGTGAGAGACTTAATTTTTGTGTATATATATATATATGATCTTCCATAACTGTGACAGACATTCATTTTGTTTAGCTAGCTTCATGTTATTTAGGATTTGCCAAACTGAAAAGAAGCTAGTACTAAGTGGGATTTGCAGAGATGGTGTGGTTGCTGTGGTGGTTTGCAGTGCTGTCAACGGTGATCCACGCCGTTAGAGGAGAAGGGGTAACCTACGATGGCAGATCACTGATAATCAATGGACAAAGGAAGATTCTTTTCTCTGGTTCAATTCACTATCCTAGAAGCACTCCTGAGGTGCTCACTCTCTCTCTCTCTCTCATACACATGCATGCATGCAAAAACTCACATTGTTTCATACTTCCAGTGCTCATAATATTTTTTCAGAAAAGTTGAATTTGAAATAGAAAAATTAAATCATCCAATTCTCATGGTCTCGGGTAGGCAACATATCATTTTAAAGAGAAATTCACGAGCTAGTCACAATTTTATTGCACGATTTCTGTAAACTGTTTACGATTATGCGAGGAAGATTTTCGAAAAAATAATAGAAAAAAGTGAGCAAATATTTCAAATCATGTGGTGGCCGGAGAGGCAGCTCTAGCTTCTATATATGTTCTAACCATCTTGATCATGGTGTAGAGGCAAAAGGAAGTATCGAAAATAAATAAATAAATAAATGAAAATCTGTGGAGGGAAAGCTGAGTCACCCTAATTCCTTACTGCAAGAACCATGCTAAACCAATTATCCACAAGAGCTTGGAGTTATCTCTAATAAGGACACTGTAAGTCGTCGGCCTGTCTTGTCCACCACCTAAAAGAAAATTACCCTCTGATAACCACTTTCCCAATGTAATACCAAAAAAATGATGTATCCTGTCATTGACAGTATACTATCTAAAGGTAATTTACTCTAAAAAGAAAAAAAATTATTTGAGTTGGTGCGGCATGTGCCTCCAAAGACAGCCATGTGCCTCCAACCCTGATTATCCAATTCCTCAAGAAAACCATGCCGTAGGAATTTATCCTTTTTGTTTGTTTCTTAACAAACATTGCCGTCTTTCCTCTCACCTTCCGTATAAAACAAAAGTTTACAAACAAACCCGATCCATGTGCTAATGTTGTTTCGCTCTAGCCAAATATGTATTGGCTCCTATCGAAAAATTTATATAACCCTTTCTTTTTTCTTTTTTCATTTTTTTTTCTCATTTTATTCAGCTGTTAATAAGTGAAAAATGAAATAAAAATCTATATATCGAGTAATAATTCATATAATCAGGTTCACAGGTGTCTTTATTTTTTTATAATTGGTGGGGGGTATGACCATACGAGAGAACAAGAAACACATTAAAAATGTATATTTATATGATTATATCTGTCCATGAGTGCCTGGCCTGGGTGGCTCTAGTATGAGTCATAAAAACGCCTTAGATGAGGGCACCCATATGAATGAGGAGCATCCAGCCTGGGGACTCATATAAAATGTTCTTCCAGTTTTGTCAAATAGGAAGACATGCCTTTGATTTATTCAATTTCCTTATTCATTCAATCTGATATTAATTGTCAATCCAACCCAAAAGAGAAACTGAAGGGCCCGTTTGGGCGCCGGGCGGTCGAATGGCAACTAAACAATTTTATTGTATTTTACGTAGTATAAAAGATGACACATTAAATCAGTAAATTTGTAATGTTTTGTTAGTAATATCCCTCTAGGCCTCTAGTTGAAAGAAAACATGTAAACTATATGATTGCAGATGTGGCCATCTCTGATCTCCAAAGCCAAAGAAGGAGGAATAGACGTCATACAAACCTATGTGTTTTGGAACATTCATGAGCCCCACTATGGACAGGTCCATCACCAAAACCAACTACAACTCTATTCCTCTGTCTCTCCTTTCTCTCTCTCATATGCTTTCTTTCTCTGTTTATTGCAGTACAACTTCAGTGGAAGACGTGATTTAGTAGGGTTCATTAAGCAAATTCAAGCACAAGGGCTATACGCCTGCGTTAGGATCGGACCCTACATTGAGAGTGAATGGACTTATGGGTAAAACCAGTTCCTGCTTACTATTTGCACCCTTAATAGTATAGTGTACGAGTATTGCTTTACTTAGAACTTGGCTTTTAATAAATTAGTAAGCTAAAAATGAGGTCTGAAGCTCGACCCATTTATCTTACAAACGAGTTCAAACAGATGCTGAGCCAAGCACATGTAGCTTGATTCATCTTAAAAATCATGAATGGTGGAAAATAAATTTGAATTCCAATTAAAATGATATTACTACTTTTTAAAATTTTCAAGTTACAGTGCAATGATAATATAATATATATATAGATGTAGATATAGATGGAAATGCTGGTGTCTTGAACTAGCATACCTGTATATGATTTGTGATACTGCTCACGTGGTATCACTGTCACATGCAAGTTTTTTTTTTTTTTATACCTTAAATAGACCAAGGGTGCCAGGACACGTGGTACACAACAATCCACATTAATTACCTTCAATTAGGGACCATATCTATAGATAAGACTCCTTAAAAGGTTGAGGTTAAATTGATCATATAATTGTAATTTCCTGGTCAAGGGCCCACCCCACCAGAGATGCTGCATGTCTACATGAGTTCTACTGAGCAATCTTGCCAATGAATTTTGGACAAACTTTTTATTTTGCCTCACAACAGAACATTGCACATTTCACAACAACAACAAAGTGAAATATTGTTATGGTGTTGCAGAGGCCTACCGTTTTGGTTGCATGACATTCCAGGCATCGTCTATCGAACTGAAAACAAACCGTTCAAGGTATTGACTTTCATACTGAAAAACACTATTTACCTGGCAATTTAGAGTCATCTTCCATGACTAATCACAACAATGAAATCAGCCAGAATCAAAAAAGTGTAACCTGTAAACTCTACAACAAAAATACTAGACATGCCATCTTGTGATGACATAAAACAGTAAATTGCTGCATAGAAATGTTTAGGATGAAACATATTACCACTAACACTAGTTTTCATTTTGTTGATGGCAGTTTCACATGCAAAGGTTCACAACAGATATAGTAAACATGTTGAAGTCAGAGCAGTTGTTTGCTTCACAGGGAGGCCCAATCATACTATCACAGGTTAAGTTTACAATGACAAGGAGGCTCAATCATACATTCATACTATCACTGATTAAGTCTCCATTTTCACAATCTAATACTCATATATATGTAGATTGAGAATGAGTACGAAACTGTAGAAAAGATCTTATGGTGAGGACGGACCTGCTTATGTTCGTTGGGCTGCAGATATGGCTGTGGCTCTTCAAACCTGGTGTTCCATGGGTGATGTGCAAGCAACATGATGCTCCTGACCCAGTGGTTAGTGTTCTTTCTTTAGTGACGATTTCTTGGGTTTATTACAATTCTAGTTCGAGACCAATGAATGATAATGGTGTGTATTTTTGAAGCAATTTTAAGCAAAAAAAATTCTTCTAATAACAATGAAGATACAATTCAAAAGTCCTACTTAAACTTCGAGAACATCAGAGTGTCCCAACTGGCTCCTTTGTAATTCCTTGCAAGGATCAATTTAAATTACTTAAAAAATTTCTTAAGTTATAATATAGTAAATAATAATCAAAAGCTGATATAGAGTTTTTAATTAGGTAGTTAAAACTAATTATTTCTAGATATTTGCTCATGGACAGACCTTCCTTATTATGACTTTTATTTGTTTTATCACCTGTTATACAGAGTTTTAATTGTATTATGACTTTTGATGAATTAAGTCTTGTGATTGCAGATAAATACGTGCAATGGAATGTATTGTGGAAAGACATTTGCAGGGCCTAACTCACCAAATAAGCCATCAATATGGACAGAAAACTGGACAAGTTTGTATGTATTTAGCTTTGAATGTTTTTTTCTAAAAATATTTTATCCTTTAGGTTTGAAATAGTTTTTCCGCATTGTTCATGCTAAGAAAAAGTGAAAATGGATGGGGTGAAAAAAGAAAATATATATATTTAAGTGCATCAACAAGAAATCTTCACATACTGCAACCGAGAAAGTGGACAATTTTGTATGCATTATTCTTCATATTACTCTAAATATGGATTCTTTTACTTCCTAACACAGAGTGATGTGATATTTCTAGACATTACTCCATTTATGGCTTGCATAACCCGACAATTTTCTTATTTTAAGTCATACAAATATTTGCAAGTAGAAAGTTTCTTAAATTTTTAACATGATAGTACATATATTAATTATTATATGTTTGACGAACTCATTTTGCAAAAGAAATGGTCGATTAAGATCTTATATCCAACTAACACCTTTATTCACATGTGAAGCAAGCAAACATTTGGGGAAGAACCAAACATGAGATCTGCTGAAGACATTGCATTTGAAGTTACATTGTTCATTCTGAAGAAGGGAAGCTATGTTAATTATTATATGGTATGATAATATCTTTTGTAACTAACATAATCATCATTGAATAATGCATTTTAAATATTTATTTCACTAAATGACTTCATGCTCTAAAATGTGTATATTGTGCAAGTGCACAAGTTAGTTATCATTAAAAGCTTACCTACACATACTTATAATGTTTCTTAGATTTGATAATTATAATTGTACATAAAAAGGTAGTTTGAATCCAACATTGCATTTTTAACAAACAATATGGCTTTATTCTAGTATCATGGAGGAACCAATTTTGAAAGAACAGCTGCAGCATATGTAATCACAAGTTATTATGACCAAGCTCCCCTCGATGAGTATGGTAAGTTTCCTACATATTATTGTTTTATCAAGAATTGTATAATTTTTAAATAGAAATTTAACTCCTTTGGTTGATAAGTTTAGGTTTGATTAGGCAACCAAAATGGGGTCATCTGAAGGAATTGCATGCCGCAATAAATCAATCCTCAGAACCTTTACTTTCTGGAGAAAACATTACTTTCCCTTTGGGTCCACTACAGCAAGTAAGATTAATAAAAATAACCCTTGTTATATTCTGTCCCAATTATTTAAGTTCTTTGGAGTAACATATACGGGATAAGTACCAATATCTACAATTTTTTTTTTTTTTTTTTTTTAAAAAATTTTAATGTAGGCCTATGTCTTCGGAGGAAATTCAGGAAAATGTGCTGCCTTTCTTGTCAATGGTAACAAGAGAAATGCCACAGGTGCTCTTTCATAATGTTTCATATGAACTGCCTTCAAAGTCGATTAGCATCCTACCGGACTGCAAGATTGTGGCCTTCAACACTGCAAAGGCATGTTTTAAGTTTCTCTTATATTGAATTCTATTTTCTGCTATCAAATTATTTATTTTTATAAAGCTAATCACAAAACTTATTTATTTATTTAAATATTTTATCCAAGTCTTTAATCTTCAATCCAGTTGTGTTATGTATATATATAGGTATACTTCCATCTTTAACACATTTAACTAAAGTATATTAAAAGTTTCAAAAAGTAATTTATTTTTTTCCCCCCTTTATACTTGCTTGTCTTGAACAGATAAGCACACAATATAATACAAGATCCATGAAATCAAGCCAAAAGTTTGATTCACTTGAAAACTGGGAAGAATACAAAGAAGTCATACCTAACTTTGATGAGACTTCTTTAAGGGCAAACACGTTGCTAGAGCACATGAATACAACAAAAGATGCATCTGATTACCTTTGGTATACTTTCAGGTACTCCGAAGTTCAAATAGATAATATATTTAATTTCAATTCTTTAGGTGATTTAAAAGTTGGCTGAGAATGACTGAACTATATTTAATTCCTCCCACAACCCCAAACACACCAACCCCCCCCCCCCCCCCCCAAAAAAAAAAAAGAAAAAAAAAAGAAAAAAGGAAAAGAGAATATTAATATATTAAAAATCTACTTGTTACTCCTACAATTTTTATAAAATGCTTATTCAATATTTGTTTAAATGTAGTCTCCAGCAAAATTCCTCTAATGCTCAATCTCTATTCAATGTGGTATCTCTTGGACATGTGTTGCATGCATTTGTCAATGGAGAATTTGTAGGTAAGAACTCTTCATATGGTTGAAAAGAGATCATAAATATGAACGTTTGGTTTGTATAATTATGGATCATGTTAAGTATGCAATTCACCAAATTATTTTAAAGAGAGAATGGGCTTTCCACATGTAGATAGGAAAGTCAATGTTCAATAAACTCTTTTATGTTTGGAAAATAAAGGTTTCACCTTTTTTTTAACTTATTGAACTTATTGAGTAAATTTAGTTTTGAAAGTTGGTATTAGAATGTGATATCTTCTTTTTTATTCTTGCTGTAAGTATCTTTAACATTGTCAAGAAATTTTTCAGTGGTTCATTTAACTAGTTCTTTTTTTTTTCCTTAAAACCCTTTAGTCTATACTCTAATATGAAGAGAAGCCTTTCTATTGTATGACCTTTTCAACTTCAAGAAATACCTTCAACCATAGTATTATAGAATAATTCAATATTACTTGATTTTCAAAAAAGTCCATAAATATTTTCTAATAAACCCATCACAGCTTCAACCAATTTTTTCCAATAAACCCACCCCACCTTCAACTTTGTTCTTCACTTGCTTCACTTAAATTTATCACCAACTGCTTTCTACCACGAATGTGACGGAATGTCCTTTATGATCTTTTTATAAATGAGATGCATCTTCAAATGTGACTCTATTTGAGTGCATGCAGACCCCACTAGTATGCAAGTAAAAATTCAAGGCTAACATAACTATCTAGCAAATTGAGATAGAGAAGAAGATCAAAATAATCAACCCTATATCTGAATGCTTATCCATGAACCTCAAAGAGAAAATGAAAAGCTACACACACCCATGGTAACTTGCTACTAAGAGTAAATCAAAGATGAATATACTTGCACAAACAAAAGCATGCCATATAGTGGTCTACAACTATCAAGAAACTCATTGGATTAAAATAATCTAATTCAGAGTAGAATAGACATCTATTACCTTATAAAATAGTTATTCAAGAGTACAACCCAAAATTACATCCTGAAACTAGACTTGGACATGTTTTAATCTAAACCCAATTCTCTTGATAGGTCTAACCCAAAGAGGTCACACTGCCTGATATTAACTTGTCTATCGATATTACTACAATTTTTATATACACTACATATTGATCTCTATTGCACCCAACAAAACTTCTGACTACTATTTTGCTTTCTTTGTCATTTTAATATATTCATGTGTTGGACTTTGTTTTTCTAAAGGATCAGCACATGGAAGACCTGAGGATAGAAGTTTCACTCTACAGAATGTGCTTTCTTTGAATGAAGGGACAAACAATATCTCTCTCCTCAGTGTAATGGTCGGATTACCGGTACTATTCAATTTCAATACTCTAATTTTCTACATTAATTTTAAAGCATAAATAATAACGCAAGTAACTTCATGCAAGAATGATTTCTAATGGCCCTTAGACTGATTTTTAATGACTTTTACAATGGCCTTTCTTAAGGATAAAGTACTGTGGCAGAAGTGTAATGCTTGTGCGTGTTTTCAACCTACAAATGACACTTTTAGCATTCTTCAAGAGGCCTATAGTACTAACTTCTTTAAGAACCATTTCAAAAGAAAAATTGACTAAGATAATTGAAGTGGTAACATGAAGTAATTAATGACTTTATGTGATAATAAGGTATAAGTGTTTTACTAGACTTTTTTTTTTTCCCTCGAAGTTGCTTCCAAGCATGCATTTATTGTTTTGCCTCTGCTGGTGTAAGTTCATCTACACGATTATATTAAGCGACGACCCATTTTTTATTCTCAATGTACCATATGACTGGATGACCCCACTTTGAATTTACTTCTGTAATTGCTCCTTCCACTCAATTTACCCCACCTCTCTCTCTCTCTCTCTCTCTCTCTCTCTCTCTCCCCCTACCCAAGATTCTTATTGGTAATGGCCTCACAAACACATAGCACGTGCTTCCTTCTGGTATTAATAAGCTACAACTTGTGGTATAAAGGATTCAGGAGCACATCTTGAGCATCAGTTTGCCGGATTGTATAAAGTGACGATAGGCGAACATGAAGATAAAGATTTCAATAACTATCCATGGGGTTATCAGGTTATTGTCTTCCAAACCAAAATGCTTATTGAATCATTCTATTTGCAATATGACGATTTCTCTTTTTTGACTTCTTCAGTAGTATATGAATTAAATATTAATTAAGTAGGTCATCAGTAATACATGAATTATTTTTTTAAAATTTTGATAAAGTAAGTATGTATTGAAGAACAAAAAGGGCTTAGCACAAGTACATAAGACATATGCAAAGACTAACCATTGACCCCTCTAAAGCTTAAAAGAGTCGACAAAAGTTACAAAAGAAAGATTACGGGTATTAGAATAACTAGAATCCACAAGTAAAGAGTCTTAACAAGGGAAGATTTAAGGCCAATGATAGACTTCTCAATCCCATCAAAAGTTCTAGAATTTCTCTCTCCAAATGCACCACAAAATGGCATGGGGTGCATGAATTATTCAAAAGTTCAATTCATTAGAATAATTTTAACTACTTTTTCTCTTGTAATTTAACTGAATTATTCAAAAAATTTGTGCATTAGAATAATTTTAACCTTTTTCCCTTTTGTAAGTTAACTAATCGGAAGAATTAATTGACTTCTCTTTGCTGAAAATCAGTAGCAAATGAATTATTCCAAAATTATATTCATTGAATAATCTAAATATCTTTCTCTTGTAATTTAACTAATCAGAAGAATTAATTGACTACTCCCCTCTTCATTGTCAGCATCCATTCCAACTATTTAGGTCCATAATCCCTGGCGCTGGTATTTCCAATGTCCCATAGAATCTTCAAGGCTTTCCTAGCCGATGACTTTGGACCAATTTTCTTATATATAGGTGTTTTCCTAAAATAATCTTTAACGAAGAGAACTCCAAATAAATTGTTCTTAGCTAAAGAGAAAGCCAAGCCATAGCCCTCTTCCACAGTTCCATGAATCAACAAATGTAAACCATTTACACATTACATGTAATTTTTCCCTACAATTAAGCGAATATTTCTTAATTTCAAGATTCATTTTGGTTAATGCTAAAATAGTATGTTTAATATATTCTATATTTTTTCAGATATATCCTTGACCTATTATAATTATATTCTTGAAAATTGTTGGGAAGTCCTACATCCCACATCGTTTAAATATAAAAAGTTAATATGGCTTAATATACCTGTTTGGGCCCTCCATCTGATAGCTTAAGCTTTTAGGTTGGAAACTTAACATGTTATTAGAGCCAGTTGTTGTTGGGCCTATTTCGTTCGTGAGCCCGTTGTTGTTGTTCACGTGACAAGCCTGTTGTTGTCATGTTAAGCTTACACGTGAGGAGGAGTGTTGGGAAGTCCCACATCCGAGATCGTTTAAATATAAAAAGTTGATATGGCTTAATATACCTGTTTGGGCCCTCCACCTAATAGCTTAGACTTTTAGGTTGGAAACTTTACAAAATTCTTTCTTTTATTATTTTAATTTCAGTCACCATTGGTTTGCTCACTATCTTTCCCTTATTTTAAATAATCATTCTAAGTATTTCTCATTTCTTAATAATTCTTGGATTTTGAGTTTATCATTAATCCTACCCATAACTGATAACTCAACACATATCCATAACTGAGCAGAAAATTTTCATATCTCATCTTTATTTGCATCTTTCATGACTTTAAGATTATTATTTTATTAAAATCTGATATTCTTCCGTGAAATTATTTAATAAAGGTTGGGTTGGTGGGTGAAAATTTACAAATTTACACCGACGATGGATCAAGAAAAGTTCAATGGAGCAGGTTTGGAAGCTCTACTCAACAACCACTTACATGGTATAAGGTATGGTGATTTCTTTTGCTAATGTTTGGTTTAATTTATGTAATGGGCAAAAATTGTCTATGAAAAATTCATGATGTGAGATGTGATTCCATACTCTTAAGTGATCTAAGACCCTATTAGACCATTAGCAACAGGACATTCTTGATTTGAACCACACGTCTCGTTCAGGAAAAAAAAAAAAAAAAACTAGCTTCATAACAATAACATAATCATTCAACAAGGGAATTCGGACATCCCATGAAAAGTGAATTGGTCCATTGTGTTTTACATAACACTTCAACATACAATTTGGTAAAGAAATATGGAAACATCACCATAATTATCAAGAGAAGAAAAATATGAGGTCATTTAGGCACATGTGCATGTGTGCCTGCACAAGATCCTAATTATCCCAAGAAAATGGTTGAGAGAATTGTGGGTAAGTGGATTTGAGTTCAAGTCTTTATAATTTTACTCTTTTGCCTTATTTAATTTTGTTTTTAAATTATAAATTCATGATAGGGGTACTTTGGAACTTAAAAGGGAAGGGAGTATAGAATAGATAGAGAAGTGACAAGCCAAAGGCATCTTCGTTGCCTTTTAATAATATAGATGTATGTAAGACATGATGGAATAATTAATGGGATGTCTAAATGCTTTATAAATATACATTTTTGCTCTCGGATTTTAATGTTCAACATGTATGTGTTATTAGTATAATTAACTCATCAATATAGTATTACTATTAAACCCAAAAATAAAAAAGCACTATATCACATTCTCTTAATAATATCACATTGTTCTTGATTCCTTGGTATACTCTTGTATATGGGTCTAGGCCCTTCTTTTTGTGAATTAAATTACCTTTATCAAAAAATAATATCACCTGTATCATATAAGTAAAAGACCCTTTTTCAAAGTTGGTCTTTGTTTGATATGCCATAGTTATTCACAATGATCAGATTTCCTTTCTTTTTTTCTTTTTTTTTCTGATGAAGTAAATTTTATTAGGAAAAGGCAAAAGCCAAGTACATGTGAGATTCCTTTATTTATCACATTTTTGTAAAATTATAATGAATAGAGACATATATGGTTTTAATAGTTGTCTCTACTGTATTATTATATATGGTTTCAATCGTTGTCTCTATTGTATTTTATTATAAATAGTCCTACACTGCTACACTAAACTTCTAGTTGATTGATAATTTGGCAGACAACATTTGACGCACCTGCAGGGAATGACCCTCTTGCACTGAACCTTGGTTCCATGGGAAAAGGTGAAGCTTGGGTTAATGGCCAAGGCCTTGGTCGATATTGGGTCTCATTTCTTACCTCAAAAGGGAATCCCTCACAAACATGGTACGTAAATTTTCTCACTGCTTATGTATTTGTATTTTTCTTTGTATTTTTGCTTTTCGATACAAATAAAAACATGACAAACTACAAAGACTCAAACACATGAACTACAAAAACCTCACATCACTTAAATGGATCAAACTTAAAGTGGTTGGAATGAAGTTTATATAAAAAAAATCATTTACCATGTATTAAGCTATACTTAATATGATCATATAAAATTATAAAACCAAGCATTTTGCAATTGTACATCCATAAGTTTGCATCAAACAACAATAACGCATAACATGTGCACTTTAAAGAATACAACAACAAAAAACTCAAATTTCTAGAGATTCTGAAGTCATCTCATATGTAGAATGACATCATATTTTTTTGTCTTCCTAACAAGCTTTGATTTATCTCCCAGTCAATTTTTAGTTTTACTTTTTTTATTTTTTATTTTTATTTTTATTTTTTTATAAACAACGAGATCTTTATGCAACAACAAAAAACTCAAACTTCTAAAGATTCTGAAGTCATTTCATATGTAGAATGACATGCTTTGATTTATCTCCCTGTCACTTTTTTGTTTTAATTTATTTTTTATTTTTTATTTTTATTTTTTATAAACGACGAGATCTTTATGGTTTCCCTTGAAATTCAAAATTCTCATTCATGTTATATTTGGAAGGGAATTTTCCCAAAATAATAATAAATATATATATATATATATATATATATATATATATATATATATATATATATATATTATAACTTGCATCATTTTAAGTTTAGTCCTTCAATGTGAAATCTCTCTTACCTATGGTTGACCTTTTTTTCCTTCTTAGGTACAATGTACCCCGATCCTTCCTCAAACCTACAGGCAACCTATTAGTTCTACTAGAGGAAGAAACTGGGTACCCTCCAGATATTTCGATAGACACTGTGTCACTCATTCAACTCTAGAGCCATTGCGGAAAGGTCAGCATTATTTTATATTTAATTTGTGTGTTTTCCTTAAATTAATTCATGCCCATTTGGTTGCTGAGAAATTAGAGGAAGGAAAATAAAATTTGGAATCTAACAACCATTTGGGGCTGTAATAGTAGTTGTATGATTCCAAGTTTCCATCTCTTTTCCTTTATCCTTTCACCTATGTTTGGATGTTGGAAAGAGTAAGCAGAAGTAAAGGAAAATATTAAATGCTTAAAAAGAAAAGTCATTCTTAAGCATTTTATATCCCTTTCCCTAATTCCCTCTTACTTTCAAATATCCAATAAAGCCTTCAGCAACCAAAAGGGAGGAGAGGATATACAGTTTGGAAACGTAAAACTAGTGTAATTAGAACGATCATTCTAAAAATATATATTTTCTTCTCTCCATCTTCCCTGAAACATTAAGACCCCCCTCCCCCCCCAAACCCAAAAAACAAAAACAAAAACAAAAAAAAAAAAAAAAACTGTCTTCTTAGGATGGAAGTGGTTCTTTATCTGAATTTAAATCAAAGGAGTAAAACAAGCATGTTAACTTAAAATAAATGGAAACATAACACTTAAGCATGCATGGTTAAGAGAATTTTATTCATTGAACGATTTTCAAGTCTTCTCAAATGAGTCTTCTCAAATGAATCTTGACAGTTTGACTTACTATTACTTTCAAATGCAACATTTCAAATAAATAAAAGAAAAGGCAAACAAATCAGATGCTCCATAATAAATTCATAATGCTGATATGTAGCTTAAATTTATCTTATTTTTAACACCAAATTTAAAATATGTGCTACTGCATGACCTCTATGTGTGTACTATTTTTTATTCTTTATTTTGGATCAACCTGATATGTGGTCCTATCACTTTCCCCCTTCCCCACCTTACCCATAGCAAACAAAAAAATAAAATAAAATAAAATTTCAGTGAGAACCACGACATTGTACATATTTTAAATTACATTGCCCAAAGATCCATGTGTCTTGCATTTGAAGTTTATTTTAATAATACAAAGTTTTTCCTTTTGCCTTTTTTTCATCTATTGACTCGAATTTTTTTTTTTGATACAATAATTTTCCAGGTTTGTTTAAGGAAGAGAAGCTGTTCCATCCCCCCAATCAAACCGAAATTTTCATGGAGAATCATCTCCATTCTCCAGGCATCCCTAAAGCTCTACTGGTTGATGCACAATGCACATGAAAATAGGAAAATCTTGAACCTTTTCTTAGAAATTCAAGCAAGAATCTAATTAACTACTGGAAGCGCTTATATAAGCTTATTTGAAATAATTCATTCTTTGTACTCACAATTTAGTATTTAATGAAATAAATGAGTATAATCATCATTAATTTATTTTGGGATGCCTTTTGTCCATTGGATGTTATAATTTGAGCAATTTCACCTAACTAGCAATCTTTCTCCATTGATGTGTTAGTCTTGTGGCTTTGTACAACTTCTATAAGGGTATACTACAAAGTTGAAATTTGCATTCTTCTTCTGTTTGAAATATATATATATATATATATATATATATATATATATATATATATGGGATGATGATCAGGTAAGAACATGCTGATATAACTTATATCAACACCTGCATTGGGAGTTGTATCTTGTGCATTAGTGGGATATGAGGTACATTGGACCAACGCAAGGGGTACAACGCCCAATGCATGGTGCTGATATAACTTATATCAACACGTGCTGATGGGAACATGACCGTATGTATATGTATGTATGTATGTATGTATTTATGTATATAAACACACGTATAATGGAAATCACACTGGAAAACGCCATCAATCTTATTTTTGCAACACAAGAATATATACCTTATTACAATTTGAGAGATAACAAAAATGCTAAAGTTTTCTTTTTATTGTTTTTTTTTTATTAAGTCAATTGCATTAAAAGCAAACAGAAAAAGCAGCAAATGTAATGTTTCAATAATGCTAACCATCAGACTCCATTATTCTCAATTTCAGTTCTAGTTTTACTAAATCTACATTCTATTTATTCTTTGTACTAATTATCTTAAAACCTATATAATCTAACACATACTGTTATACTTCTAACTCAAAATTGGTCTCTCCTCTAGTTACGTCAATTAAAAAGACAAACCTATATTGCGAAAAACATAAAACTAGTAAACACATAAATAAGATGTCAATGCTAAGCTTTATGTAAGCTTGTTCAGATTGGAAATCACCAGAATCCCCCACATGATTTTATGAGATATTTTTTGCAAGTAACTCTTCCACGTTTTCTCAATCTCATCCTCCAGCAATCAAAATCTCTAATTCTCATATTTAATGCATATATGTATCCACATTCATATCCAACATATTCATAACATATCTTTGCATCAAAATATGTTTCATTTCAAGCTTCCAAAATAAATTTGTGAAAATTTCACAAGGTTAAAATTTTAGTGGTAATTATGATAGTTTTCAGCTCATTCTTCTTCTTCTTCTTCCCTTTTTATTTTTTTTTATTTTTTTATTTTTATTTTTTTGCATCACCACACATGCAAAAACACAATAAAATGTACCCCACTTTTAATAAAATGCTAACAGCATATTAATAGTCTGACACTGATACTTTTTGCATGCCCATAAAATGTGTGCAGGAATGAAGAAGTGTTGCATACTCCCCCCCCCCCCCCCCCCCCCCCCCATGTGTTCTCCCTCCCATTCTTTTTTTTTTTTTTTTTTGACAATAAAATTATTAATCCATCAAAAAAAAAAAAAAAGGAATGAAGAAGTGTCTCAGTGATACACACATTCCAATACTGATACCAATAATTAAGAATCAATGGGACAACTCATGTCCAATAAATTATAACAATGAGTATATTCTAAGTTGATGAATGAGTAAAGAATTTGACAGCTAATGAGTACCGCGTTTAAACTCAGAGAAGAAAAGTTAATACACTAAAGCAAGAGTGAGTTTCAAATGATTAATCAATAGCATGGCTTAAGTACAAGAAAAGAAGCACATACTTCAGGGGTTAAGCACAATAAATTTGCAATGAAAGACATTAATGTAATCCACTCTAATTATTTTGGCACTAAAATGTTACAATAGTCACAAGCTTAGAAGTTCCAACATCATAAAAAGAAAGGTGGAAGCACATTGTCCAAGGAAGTGGCCAATCATCATTGCTTAGTGATGATAACCATTGTCATGAGCAAAGTAAACAAAGTACAGGGGTGGCTCAACCACTAGGCAACTTAGGTGGTTGCCTAAGGCCCCAAAAAAATAGAAGGCCCATGAGAGGCCTCATTTGATATTATGATATTAATAAACATTAAAAAGGCCACATTTAAAACTTTCACCTCAGGCCTCAACTTGTATCAAGCCGGACCCTGACAAAGTAAGTAAATGGGCAGGGGTTTTGAAACAAAGAAATTTAACAAAGATATGAAGTGGGGAGAATGCTTACAGAAAGCACAATAATGGAAACCCTAAGACTGTAATATAAAAAGAAACCATTAGTACAATTCATTGCACATATCTAGTGTCTACCTCTACATCGAACATAATTCAACCAGATTAATTGAAGCCTAACTTACAAGATTCAGGTAAAATTTTCAATGTATGAGATCCAGCAATGGTACTACAATGGAGGAAAACTGAGGTGGAAGTCACATTTGCTGACAACAATTCAACGAATCCCAATATGTTATTCTATTTTATCTGCAATAAAACCAAAAAATTAAGTTATTTTCAAGAACTTGCATACTCTTTTTTGCCCCCTATGACATGTAAGTTGTAACTGTGTAAGATTTTTTTTTTTTATATTTTTTTCTGATAAGAAACTCATTGTACAAATCTGGAAATACAAATACAAAATTAGACAAGAAGTCCAAATAGCGAACCACAAGAATTAACAGCTCAACCCCTACAAGCCAAGCAACAAAAAGAAAACAGGTTATCACATGCTAAACAGGTGGTTTGGTCATGTGCAATGCAATGGCTATGTCCAATACACGTTTGGACAATTCCCAAATAATCCATTTTTAAAATGAGTGAATTATACCTTATCTTGTGGCACCTATTTTTTGGAAATTAGGAAATAACAGGTGCAAACAATGAGTGTAATAGATATGAGGATGTTAAGATGGATAAGTTGCAATACGAGGAAAGATAAAATAAGAAATGAATGCTTTAGTGAATTGTGAGAAGCTCGGAGTGGTACCAATTGAGAAGAAGATGAGGGAAAATTGTCTAAGGTGATTTGGTCATGTGCCATGAAGACCTAGGAATGCACTTGTACGTAAGGGTGACTTAATTCAAGTTGAAGGCTTTAAAATGGAAGTCTTAAAGATAACGAGGTTAGAAGTGGTAATGAGGTTAGAAGTGGTAAGAAAGGACATGTATGCTAAAGATTTAACAATATATACAGGCCCTTGATAGAACTAAATGGCATAAAAGGATTCAAGTAGCCGACCCCATGTAGTTGGGAATTGGGATTAAGGCTTGGCTGAGCTGAGTTGAATTGAGTTGAGTGAGTTGAGTTGTTACAACACCTATTTCAAAATCACTACTCTCTTCACTACTTTCTCTAAGGTTCTTCCACATAAATGCACAAATTCAAATAAAGACGATTGCATATGTTTAATATGGTGAATGCATAGACACACATATACAACTGTGTTACCATTTTCAGGAAATTGCAGTGTCTTACTCTTTGACTCCCTGTCGAAACTTGACACTCATGTCCATATCCACAGATTGTAGCCTCTATTTTTTTTTAAAATTTTGTATGTACCTCTGTTTTTCTGGATTTCTAAATATCTGCTCTTCTTAGGAATTTGCATGTTTCCCTTTAGAGTATGTCTAACATATTAACTAAAATTGGTATGAACAAAAAGCATAGATCAAGGGCAGATGAAAGGTAATATAGGAACAACCTTTAAGAGCCATGAAATTTGGAAAATCAACCTCTCCAACCAGCATTGCAAACTCCACCAAAAATCGTCTTTCAAACTCCTATTTGCAAGAAATTATAGCTATCAGGAATCAGCCTCGTTGCATTCCAATCTCTCAAGTCATACCTACAACTAAAGCTCTTGCTCTTTCAGGAAAAGATGCAGACACAGTAATTAGAATCACTGAATACAAAACTGAAGCATCCAATGTGAAATTAGAAATTCTTGACTTTTATTAGCACTACCTGTTCTCCCATCATTTCTCTTAGCAGATTATTTTCATTGGTAGTCCAACAATTTGACGAGAGGAGTGCCTTTTGTGACGGTAATTCAGCAATAAAAAGCAGGGTTTGTGCCCAACCAGCATATTTCCCATATTTGCTCACAAACGCATCATGCCACACGACTGCAAAGCTTAGGTGTCAAACGGGCACCTGCAAGCTCAGGGATGAGGTATCTAGTAGCAATCTTACCCAACCCCAAGAACAAGAATATTTTCACATCAGCATGTTATGAGCAAAAAAATAAAACTAAAATAAAAATTGAAGGTATCAAAATACAGCATTACTGATACAAGCAAATGTTAATGCAAACAGAAATTTATGATAGATATTATTACCAGCCTGTTTGGACATTCAACCTCAGGGATGAGGTATCTAGTAGCAATCTTGACCAACCCCAAGAACAAGAATATTTTCCCATCAGCATGTTATGAGCAAAAAAATAAAATAAAATAAAAATTAAAGGTATCAAAATACAGCATTACTAATACAAGCAAATGTTAATGCAAACAGAAATTTGTGATAGATATTATTACCAGCCTGTTTGGACATTCAACCTCTGATTTCTCGCAAGTGCCAATCATATCACCATATTTTGTTAAAAAAAATATCCCTATGTTTCATAAGAAAGACTAAACATATCCCAAGTACAGGGGCTTGGCATGTAGTGATTACGACAGCCAAAAATTGCTACCTAAAGAAGATTACGATGATAATGATAAGAGTAGTAATAAATGCAGACGATATATACCCCACAACCTTGCTCTGAAAAGGCGAACTTGTCACACCCCAAAATCCATGGCACAAATCTATACCCGGATACTATGTGCTATAAGAATATATATCCATGAATTCAATCATTCAAAGCTAGCAGTGAAAAAATCAATTCGGAAATTAAATCATTCCATTGTAAATTTCAAATTAGGAGCAGATTATAATCTCAAACAGTTCTTAACAATTCGTCAAAGTAAACCCTTAACAATGACAAACAAGTCCCAACAGTACACATGAATTCAAGGAAAACAAATAGAACAACTCCAGCTTACAATTATTCATTTTAAATCATAAGATTCATAATCATATATAACTTAAATATCATGTAGAGTCAAAAATGCAAAAATCCTTCCAATGTAGATATCATATTAAGTTCTTAACTACATGACACCAATGCAAAATACGTATAATAATAATAACATGGACATCTGCTGCTTGCTAGGCAGGACTTCTTGTCCTCCTTCGTACTTTTTTCTTTCATTAATAATATCTCCTTTTTTGTTGCTGATCAAAAAATAAAATAAAATAATACCATGGACATCTAAGAAACCTAAATACCAGTTCAAGTGTACATAAAAGAAATATTAAGTTTCATTAGAAACCAGCAACACCAATTTCACAGGTGATCTTAGAAAAAAAATCAAACATCGAACCTACTTTCCCTTTTCCATACTCATTGCTCATGAAACACATTTTCAGTAATTTGGACTGTAATTATATCTGACTTTCTGAATTTTTCGTTTCCTAACCAATCCCTAAAGGTTGGGCAAGATTTCCAGTCCAACCAACATACCAAGTTGCACCCTTTTTTTTTCTTTTTTTTTTTTTTTTTTTTTTTTTTTTCATTTTTTGATAAGAAACAAGAAATTTTATTAACAAAAAGAAAGATGTACAAGAAAAAAAGGAGGATGATGATTACTCCTACAAAACTCCTAAGAAAACAAGGAGAAGAAGAACCTAGCCAAGTAACAGAAAATCCTTAAAGAGGCATAAAATGCCCTCTGTAATGCTGTAAGGAGTTGGCAGCCCTCTTGGCAAGCTCATAAAAACTCCCCTGCCAAATAATAGACCAGTGATAAATGCCCTCTGTAATGCTGTAATCAGATTGATTACACAAAACACTACACCAATGAATCAGTGATAACATGAAACAGCTACACAAGCATGATTGTACAATTAGTAGGACTGTAAAAGTAAGCCCTAAAAACTCACCTGCCAAACATGTGTATCAACAGGAATCGCGTGATGTTGATCCAGTGAGAAGAGAGCAATGCACGCTGCCACCTTGGGACCAACACCAGGTAAAGTAGAGAGAGCATCAATTGCCTCTTGAAGATCCAGTTCACGAAGAGAAGCAAGCCACTCTGTGCCTCCACCAGGTTTTGATTGCAATGCGTTTACCGTACCAATTATGTATTTGGCCCTGCTTACTCATGTAAATACAATACCAGAATTAAATGTCCTTCATAATTTTTGAGGTAAACATGCCATAAAAATCCAAATCAAGCCACAAACTAATAAATAAGGGCCTGTTTGGTTATCCAATTTGAAATTAAACAATTCAATGAAATTTTACATAGTATTCAAGGCATAATCCATCATCTTGAATTAACAAAGTAAAGAAAATGATAGTTAATCATCACAAATAAGAGTCCTTATCAAAAAAATCATCACAAATAAGAGTGACAATTCAAAATAGTGGTATTTCATGAATTCCTTAAAATTGATTCTACAAAATCAACTATAGTAATAACTATAACATTTTAGAATATTCAAATTCAAGGTGATAGATTTATACCTTCAACCCTATGTAAAATTTATTGAATTGTTTAATTTCGAATTGGACAACCAAACAGGCCGTAAATATATATTACAATTGTGAGAGCATGCAGAACGGTTTGTTCCAAACACACCTCTGAACATATAACAACCTTATTCAGACAATCAGCTAGCTACAGAATTTCATGACTATTTTTATTTTTGGTGGATAACATGAAAATTGTTTAGATATTAGATATCCACAAATCTGTATGATTAAAAAAGAGATATTTACACCCCATAAATTAGGCTCTCATAAAATGGTATACACTTAGTACCTTATCTACCAACTATCTTTCAGACATATAATATATCTTAAATTGATTTTTAAAAACCATAGGATTAAAAGATGATAGCTTTTTTTTCCTTTTTTAGATAAGAACAGTACAGAGGGCTGGGCTCATCCTATTCCCCAACTCAGAACTGAACCTTAGGCCTATCCAATCCAAACCACCCTAGTACCCTACAGGAATAGTGAATTAAATTAGGCTATTTGAAAAGGGGGCCTCTATTGGCACCCCAAGACTTGCTTTTTGTCTTCCACCTATTTTAAACTTCTCATGACAAAGGTATCCAGTTATCCACTATTCCAGTAGGGTACTAGGGTGGTTTGGATTGGATAGGCCTAAGGCTAAGTTCTTAGATGGTAGCCTTTTTACTATTTTCAGATAAGAACATACTGTAATATTACTCTAAAGATCCAACTCTTTACGCAAATCTAATTAAAGTTCTCAAGGAATGGAGCACCAGAGCCACATATGCTCTTCCTAGATTAGGGCCAAATACACAACCTATTTGTCATCTTTAGAACATTTAATCCATGAAGTTCAATATTTTAAAATTTCCGCAAAAATATCTTCGTCATATTTTACTGTGATTTTAAGCCTCTATGAAGCCTTTATACAACTTAACTATGTCAACCTATTTTATATTCTAGAATTTTGACATCACAACAAAAATTTTAGATTCCTTTCCTTGAACGCTTGATATAGCAGATAAAATTTTAAATTCCTTTCACTCCCTTTATTTTCTATGTTGCTCGGACTGAGAGCGATAGATAAAATAGAGTTTATCCTCTCTTTTTTCTCAAATTTGAAGACTACAGCTTCTATATTATTACAACCATAGACATACCTACATGGATTATCATTAATGATCAAAACTAGGTATCATATCCGACATGCTGGTTAAGTCCAATAGGCACATTGGTAGAACAAGTGACTGGGACGTGATTATCAGTATCAGGAATCCGGATATTAGCACTCTATAGATCATCGCAAATACATATATATACTGTAATGATTAGTTGCGGACCGTCCCAGATGGGATTGCACTAGCTGGGAGCATTGCGTGGCAAACACGCACCATGCAATCTGTCCCAGATGGTCTGGACGGTCCACACTCGATCATCTCCCTATATATGATTGTATGTATGTATGTCTGCCTTGAGAAATTGGCAAATAATAGGCAGCTGCACGCTTAAGGTAGTTAAAGAACCAGAACTAGAACCAATACCAGAACCAAATTAAATGCTAGCTTAAGTAAACTTGGAAATTCAAATGGAGACGATGTGTATAAATTAATTAACCACCAAAAATGAAAATACGTTTGCAAAAACTAAAAGAAATAAAGGAAAAACATACCTATAACCGAAACCCGCATCTCTAAGCTCTCCCTCCAAAACCAGCGACAAACGCTCCAGAGATGGGAATTCATGGAACTCAAAACCCTCAACAGTCCCCAAATGATTCCCCAAAGACGATACGAAATCCACCATTCGCGTAATCCTCCCTATATTATTATTCGATGAACACAAAAACTGAATCAAACACTCAAGCGGGTCTTGCCTAAGCACTCGAGCACCGCCCAAATGGCGCGCCAATTCGGCGAACCTCGGATCGGAGGCCGAAAAGGCCTCCCACAAATCACTTAGAGATATACCTACATTGAGAAAATCCAACAAAACAGACCTAGCATTGGCCTCATTGGTGGTGTGATGAAGATTGGTATGCAACATCACCATTGGAGAGGTGCTTGAGGGACACTAGGTGAGACCCAACAACGCCAGTGTACTGAAGAGGGCCTGTTTGTTTCCACCTGAAGGTTTGACCTGTGGGGAATGTAAGGGGTAAGAACAGCTCTGATTTGCTTAGATTGAGGGGTACCCATTTGAGGGTTTGGGATTTTGGTGAGGTTTGGATTGTGGGTGGTGTCGGTTTGTGGTATTTGAGGATGGTTCTCGGTTTTTTGGTGGATATGGGATTGGTTTTGGTTTGGAGGGTTTTGTGGAGGATTTGTGGGGTTGGAGGGGTTCGAAGGAGGAATTGATGAATTGAGGATGGAAGGTGATTTAATGGATCTCTCTCTCTTCATGACTGGCAATGCTCCCAATGAGTGCATGAATTTATGAAATTGTCTCTTACGGGAGCGAAGTATAGAGATCAAGAGCTCCATCTTTAAATATCTAAATTACCGATTAGGTTCATCATTCCATGGAATTGCCTCAGAAGGATTGCCTCAACAAACTGACTACTGACTTTATTATAAACTACTGGAAACAAAAACAAGTTGATAGTCAAAACATCCTTATGGGGCAATACCATAAAATGATGAACCTAATCGGTAATTCCCCCAAGTATTAAATATATAAAGAGAAAAGGCTGTTAGTCTCTTAAAATTGCAAACATATTAAATAGGAAAAAAAAAAAAATCATTTAAAATGTAGTATATTTTTGGGCATTTGCCCATAAAAATCCTATAGTTTCCCAAAAATCTCAAACTCCACCAAATTTTTTGGTAATGTCTAACTAGCTTTTAATTTTTTTTTTTGGACAAATATATCCCTAAGTAACCGATTAGTTTCTTTAATGAGTTTGGATATGTTGTTTTAGATGGAGTTTTGCTATACTCCACTAGATTACGACATGTCGCCAAAAGAAGGCAATGGACGGCTAGTACTCAAAATGACCTTAAACAAGGCTGTTTAAGTGGCAAGATGATTGTCAACGACATTAACTCTTCAACAAGCCATTAGTGTTAGATCTGAAGGGAAGGATCACCATCTTCCTTTGTGTTGATACCACAAAATGCCCAGCCACATCGGACTAATCACATCTCGCTACGTAGAAAGTTGATTAACAAAGTTGACCCATTTTACCACCACGGATGCCTAACTAGCACTGCTTGGTTGACCTCACCTAGATAGCTTCGTCGTCCACATCCTCTATATACCTTCGAGGGAAGCGTCTACCCCCCTCGAGGATGCCTCTCTCTGGAGGGACGCTCTTAATATCGAGGATGCCCGAATCATCTCGAGGTGGGTCCCCGTGCCCTCTTCGAGTCGGATGCCTGTCACATCACGTGACGGGAGTCGAGGTCAGCGATCTACTTGATCCCCCTCGAAGTACTCTCAAGGTACAACCCTAGTTCAACACTAGCCTGGATCAAGGCAGGACCTGGGAGGCTCAAACATGAGCTTGGCTTTCAAGCAAGGTCGCACGACCTAAGCTTCCCTTAACACTTGGGACATTTATAGGATCTTGGTTTAGTAGATGGAGAGAAGACTCTCTAAGGAGGTCGCATCCATGGCATCGGGAATTGCACTTCTATAGTTGATCTGGGGAACAACAACAGGAAAGTAATGTGACACAATAACAACCTCAATCACCCCTAAAAGATGATGGGACAGTTAATAAGTCAAACCCATACCTCGTACAGGCGAAAAAGACTGTCAGGTATGGGTATCAGCACCAGAACAAGGTAAGGTAGTCGACCTACCCAGGAGGGCCTAGGTCTGCTACCCCATTACCCTAGGTCTGACTGCCACCTACATCTAACGGCTGTCCCAGGTCTTTGGCACTATAAAAAAGGCCTTTCTTAGCCTTATTAACACATATTCAATCTCCCACCAACAACACTAACAACCAAATAATCTACTCCTTGATTCAGGGGATTTTCCTAAAAGGCTTCATTTGGACTGAAGCCTCTCCAACATGAGTTGCGCCCCTCTAGGTCGACTCTTTCTCCCTGCCTTTCTCCTACTCCCAACCAAGCTACTTCCATATCGCTTTTCTCTCTCCTCCACCTAGATTTCTCCATTTGTCTCACCATCTTACGTGGTTGACCTCCTCAATACGACCCACGTGGGTTCTGTTGACTCCACGTCAATATTTCCCACAAACACCTTGTTATTGGCAACTCGAAGGACTTCATGACCCATGGCAACACGACATCTTTACGTCAGATCTAATGGGAGTGGTGGGTTTTGATCTTACAAACCCTTGAGGCGGTGTCGTCGTCTACTACTCAAATCAGCCTTTGATTGTCACCGTCATCCTTACCATCGGCAACTTAGATCCACGTCTTCTTTTCTTCGATCTTTCTCTCCTTACCAAACCCTCTTCCTTTCTCACCACACCGAACCCACCACCGCCTTCTTCAGCAAGTTGTCGTCGTCATCGAAGGTTGATAAAGCCGTGTTGGGGGAGAATGGGATTCTTTTGGAGTCTTGGTAGAATTAAGATTAGCAAACCTTCTTCCTCTCTAGATCCTCGCAAAACCCATAAAACCTAAGTAAAATAAAAAAGAGCGAGAGTGGTCTACAAGAAAGGGAGAGAGAGTGATGGTGGGTTTTGGGATCTACAGGTTTAGGTTAGCAACGATGGAAGATCACCCATCGGCTTTCTTCTGCCGTCGAAATCCATCACAGATGCTGGCGATCACTCACCTTCCTCTGCTGTTGACCACGTTGTCATAAACTTAGCCTCTTAAATGACGTCTCTTTGAGGTGTTTCACGCCTTAGTTGTTCATTGGCTTCTCTTGGCCACATGTTGCGATCCGGTGGAGTAAAATAGCCTATGGTAGATCCTCTCTACGGCGGCAAATCCAAACTCATAAAAGAAACTAACTGATTACTTAGGAGTATAATTGTCCAAAAAATAATCTCAAAAGCTAGTTGGGCATTACCAAAAAATTTGGTGGAGTTTGAGGTTTTTAGGAAATTATAAGATTTTTTTGGGCAAATGCCCTATATTTTTTATGTAGCAATCTTTTTATAAAAAAAAAAAATTATTTAAAAGGTATTTTATATGTAAGTTCTGCTATATGAGACGAATGTGGTAAGAGAAAAGTGTTAGATCAATGACGTGGCACGTCAATGAGAATTCTTTTTAAAAGTATGTCAACCAAAACAGAGAGTGGCACTGCAATGAGAACTCCTTTTAAAAGTAAATGTTTATTAACTGCAACGGAGCAGCAAAACAAAAAGTATCCAGATTACACCTCCTGAAGTTAAAATAAACTTGAGATTATTGCTTCTACGACACTAGGTCTAGGGATTATTGCTTCTAATTCTTGACAGTGCGACAAGGTTCATGGGAAAATGAAGTTAAAATAAACTTGAGATTTTTTGAAAAATCTAACTTGTTTTTCAACCAATAGTAAAGAAAAAAAGGTCCAAGAAAAAGAAAAGAAGAAGAAGAAGAAGAAGAAGTCAGCCATATGTGATGCCAATTTAATTTCTTGCACTCAAGCACTAGTTTCAACTGTCAAGAGATTTGGGCATTCTGGGCCGAAAGGCATTTCCTTTGAGCCTGATCTCAAGGTAGGCATCAAAGCTCACAAATCACACTCTCTGAAACCACGGCATGAGAAATTCTTATATTATCTTTTCATCCAAGACTGTCAGATTTTTCACAGTATGACACTATAACCCTTTTTTTTGAGGGGCAACCAGCAGGTCCGCCTTTCTCGTTCAAAACATGGTCCACCATGGGCTGGGGTTTTCAGTACTTGTCACCAATACCCCAAAACTGTGCATTGCAGCAAGGTTGTGGATGCAAGAAGAAAAATGAGCTTGTCACTACCTCCCAGGCATCATAAAAGAAAGTTACAAATTTGACACAGGATCTCACCTTTTCTGCAAAATACCTCCACATATGTTGGGGGACTATTCATAAAGTGTGAAGCACACATTTGTACGTCCTTTTTGTTCATACATATATAATAGTTTTTTTTTTCTTTTTTTTTTTCCTCTTTATGGTAAACCCAACAATTAATTAAACAAGCATGTCAAAATCCTATTTATGTATTTTAAAGTTGAAGATAGCCATGAGCATTAACAAAAAAACCAAACATTGCAAAACAATTAAGAGTTAAAGGCTTAGAGGGATAAGATAACTCCCTGAAAGTACAAGTGTTCAAAGGTCATTTGCAATAACCGACAGCATGGTACCTTAATAACATTTTTCTTGATAGCGGATGCTAGGGGCATAAGTAAAGTCTATGGAATAGTCTATGGGTTGTCAAAAAAATTGACCAATTGTAGCAAAGTTACCATCGTACCCTTCAAAGTCACACGCGCACAGTCTATGCACGTGCCAAGAGTCAGTCGATAGACCCATTCACGCGCCAATTAGGGCGTGGGAGTTTCACTCGTAGCACTGGGTTCTCTCCAAGTGACTATTTTCACAGCTAAAAAATAAAACATTTCACCAAAGCCAGACAAAGGGCTTACAGGCAGAGGAGGAGAGCAACCCCCCGTCTTGCCTTCTCTGTCCTCGCTCTCTCCCTTTCTCTCTCTTCCTGCTCTAGCACTACAGCACCAATCAAAAACCCCACAAAATCCACAGATAACCCCCCCTCTCTCACTCTCTCTCTCTCTCTCTCTCTATATATATATATATATATATCTATTCCTGTTTTCTTCACCATGTCATCAGGTAAGGCAGACTCAAAGCAACCCTCTCTATATATACATACACACATACACATACGTAATACATGCCAATTTGGTTTTTTTTGTTCTTCAATTTTAGCTCTACTGCATTGATTTTTGTTGTGAAATCTTACACCAGAAACTCGCAACAAATGGAAGAAGAGGAAGAGAGAGCCCCCAATCAGCAACCCCAGACGGCAGAAACAAGAGGACGACGTCGACGAGGACGACGACGACGCCGTTCCCGACGACGACCTCGAACCCGAAGACGACTACGACCTCCACCCAAACCCTAATTCCGATCCCGCCCCAATCGCCCGCGAGAGCGAGGTATTGTCCGACGCTGGGATTCGCATCTCAGAATTTCCGTCCATCGTCAAGCATGCCGTGAACCGGCCGCACTCGACGGTGCTCGGCATTGCGGCTTTGGAGCGGGCGGTTCAGTTCGGGGAGAATAAGAATTTGCAAAACCCTATGGTTTTGGAGAATGTGTCGTATGGGCAGCTTCAGGCATTGTCGGCGGTGCCCGCGGACAGTCCGGCGTTGGCGGTGGGGGATCAGGAGAGGGCGGACGGCGGTGGAGCTTCGGCATACGTAGTTAGACCTCCGGTGATTATGGAAGGGAGGGGCGTTGTTAAGCGGTTTGGGAATGGTCGAGTTCATGTAGTGCCAATGCACTCAGGTCTGCTTCAGCTCACTCTCTAGTTGTCTTTACCAATTAGCTATCTCTCAAGCTTATATTGTTCTTTCTTTTACATTTGTGTTCTAATTTTGCATTGGTAGCTCTGAGCTTCTCTCTCTATATATGTGTGTATGTATGTCTATATAATTGCGCCATGATTTTTCTATGCTGGTTCTCCGCGCTCTCTCTCTCTCTCAATCAATCTATCTACACTATCTCCCTATTCATCACATATATATGCTGCTACACACACATATTGATTGGGCCAATTCTGGTGCAATGGTAAAAATTTTGGGCTACCTAAGCCTTCTTTAGAGTCTTGAGGGTGGTGGCTTTGTACTTAAAAACAAAGGTTAGGACTGAATCCAGCTCACCTGTTCACAGGATTCTGCATAAGCGGGTCCAACACTAGGTAATGGCTTTTACATATGGATAGGAAACTAACTTCATTGGAAAAGAGAGTGAAATTATACAAACGGGGGAGGAAGATGTTTTCCTTATAATACAGAAAAAAGGAAAAATAGAATAGACCAAAAACTAATATCCAAACCAACGATAACCAACAGGTATTAGTGGGCTACCTTTCCCCAATTAAGTCCTTAATAGTAATAGTGCAGTAACGGCACCTCCTTTTTCCAGATGGTATGCCTCTTCATTGGCTGAGTAGGGTTTCCACAGAGGAATTAGCTAAAGAGTCAGGGAGATCCACTGCAGCTCTTAATCCACTTAATTGCATTCTGGAAATCACCTTCCATTAGAGAGATGGCTAAACCCCTTATTTTTTTCCTTCTTGAGGTCAACAATAGGAGCACCTATTTTGGCCTTATTATGCCCCATAATTTTGCTTTGTTTGTTTTCAACCCCCCCCCCCCTCTCTCTCTCTCTCAATGTGTGTGTGAGTTCTTTTATTCGTGACCTAATTTCAGCTTGTTGGTTTTGGGCTTCTCCCCTGAGCAGATTGGTTTTCACCAAACATAGTGCACAGATTGGAAAGACAAGTAGTGCCACATTTTTTCTCTGGGAAGTCTCCAGACCTTACACCAGAGAAATACATGGAATGTCGGAACTGGGTAGTTGCCAAGTACATGGAGAATCCAGATAAGAGGCTGTCTGTTACTGATTGCCAGGGACTGGCAGTAGGCATTGATATTGATGATTTGACTCGAATTGTTCGGTTTCTTGATAACTGGGGAATCATAAATTACTGTGCTGCTGCTATTCCGAATCACGAGCCATGGAATGGTGGATTGTATTTAAGGGAGGATCCAAACGGCGAGGTTCATGTGCCATCGGCTACTTTGAAGTCCATTGATAGCTTGATTCAATTTGACAAGCCCAAGTGTAGGCTCAATGCAGTGGATGTTTATTCATCATTGTCATGTCGTAGTGATGATATCTCCGACTTGGATAGCAGAATTCGAGAGCGCTTATCTGAAAACCACTGCAATTATTGTTCTCGGCCTATCCCTGTCGTGTATTATCAATCACAGAAGGAGGTAAATTACAAACTTTCTTCACCATTTTTTGCTTCTTTATCTTGCTCTTGCTCTTCCTCTTCTCATCATTATTGTTTTTTCTTCTTTTAATAGCTCCTTTATATACTTTTTAATAGATTGTATTTTGCCTGTAGAAAGATTGAAAGTGCAGATAGTTACTTGAATTGCAACAAATATTGGCATAGAAGCATTTACACACACACACACACACACATAAAGATACACACATTGTGCAGAGGATTTGGAATTCTCAAAATTAGGACACTAAAGGTAGTCATTGAGAGACATGTAGTTGGCTAGGATATGGGGAATGCATCACTTGCAGTGCATTCTATAAATGTCATCAGTTACATGCCAACTGTTTGATTAATGAATAACTATTTCTAGATTTTTGTGAAGAAAATGAGTGGTTACTAATCAAAAAGAAGAAGTAGAAATACGAGTGACTGCTTAGTATTAATTAAAATTCAGTGGCTTATGAATGGTTGATGTAGTTATTTTGGAGTTATGGGAAGGTCAAAACGTTCAGATTTTACCGAAAGAAAGCACCATAATAAAAAAGGTTATTGGTAATAGATTGTGGCCATGTTGGTGAGCAATTACAGGGTTTGCATAATTTATAAGGTGTTTTGTAAAAATAATTGCTAGCAAATGCTTCGACCACTCATTCTCCACTATATTTCCAGGTGTAGAACCGATATCAGTGAGATAAGATCTGAAAAATGAGTGGTATACAAATACTGGAGATGGTTTATGTGTATCTGTTTTTATTTATTTATCAAGATCTTGAGCTTTCGTGGTTGTTAATTAGCTTGAGTTTAGCCGAGGTTATTAAGACAAAGCTTGAATGGGTTTATTGGAGCTTGATCGTTCTTGCACTTCGTTTGAGGTTTACTTAAATTCATCCAAGCTATACTTCAGTTTTCAGTTGATTCAATTCATTTACACCCTTTACCTTAATGTGCATACTTGCAAACCAACTTTAATAATTTGGTGGAATTAAAAATAAAAGATTTAAAACGTGTTTGTATTGCATAGTTTACAAATGATAATTAGTATATTTAACAGATAATAATAATTCAAAGGTAGTAATGCATTCATGGTTTGGCATGTAAGAAGGGGGAAGCATTGTCTTTCAGTACTAGAATATAAATTACTGCTGTTAAAACAAAACAACAAAGTGCCTGCTGTCCACAGGAATACTCATTTTCTGTAGACACCTTGGACCTAAGGCTATTGAACTCTGGCTCTCTCACCCCACATCCTATTACAACATTCGATTTCTGGATTTGTTGATGAGGATTCTAATTGGATATTAGTATGTTTTGATAAATAAAACTTGATCAATATTTTAGATTCTGTCTTAGGAAGATGTAGCTTTGAAATAACTAAATATGTTGGGTAAGCATCAAGGCATAAGGTGTCCACCTTTCTTTTTATATTTATTTAAACATTGAAAATAAAATATAGTAAGAACTAAGAAATAAAGAGAAAATAGTAATAACTTAAAAATATTATCAGAAAATCTTTCACATTTTAGGAGCATAGTAGCATGTTAGAGAAAGACTCATGGTTTACCTTCTTTTATACAATAACATGAAAGCCTTCATGTAGAGATAATGAAACAAATAGAGTAAGATGGATAGGTAAATTATGAAAGAAAATGCATGATTGGAAAATTGTCCAGTGTAGCCAAAATTTGATCATGTGAGGTGTAGACCTCATGAGTGGAGGTGTAAAATGGCACGCATTGAAATAAGCCTTGAATTGAGGCGTATGCCTAACTAGAGTACAGCTCAACAGCCTTAAGGCATTTTAAAACTGCATCATCCTGAGGCCTCAAGATGAGACTTAGAAACATCTTTTAAACCATTTGAATTTATCTCCATTTACTCTGGTTCCTATTGTATGGCTGATTTGCATCTTATATAACAGGCAGATATACTACTATGCGCGGATTGCTTCCATGAAGGGAGATTTGTTATTGGTCATTCAAGCATAGATTTTATAAGAGTGGATTCCACAAAAGATTATGGTGATCTTGATGGGGAAAGTTGGACTGATCAAGAAACACTCCTACTGCTTGAGGCAATGGAAATTTACCATGATAACTGGAACGATATTGCAGAGCATGTTGGCACCAAGTCAAAGGCACAATGCATCCTTCATTTTGTCCGTATGCCCATGGAGGATGGCCCACTGGAAAATGTTGATGTTCCAAACATGCCCATCACATCTAATTTGTCAAGCAAAGACAATCATGCAAGATCTCATTCAAATTCAAATGGGGATATAGCAGGTGTTTTTATGCACTTATAGTCCATTTACATAGCAAGAATGCATTTAGAACTTTCCATAGTTACATTTCTTTTTCATTCCTACAGGATCCTGCCAAGACCCTGATTCTGAAAGTAGGCTCCCTTTTGCAAATTCTGGGAATCCTGTTATGGCCTTGGTAGGTGGTTATATTAGTCCTATACTCCTATGCCTTACATAGTTCTTGAATCAATACGATTTGCTCAAAATATGAACAATCTTCTGGTGTTTTATGTGATTTGATCCTCGTTAATCTTGATTGCACATTATTGTCTAATTCTAGATTGTCGAAAAGGGTTTTTATTTATGAATCTTTTCTTTGCATGATAAATAAGAATGTGTTGGGACCTGGTTCTTTATTAATTTTTAGTTTTTCATTTTTCATGTACATTTTTCCATTTAATGAATATATGTTTAATACTATCTTTCTTTGCATCATTATTCTCACTTCTAAGGGCATTGAATAATTGGGCTTTTCTTGCATGCACATCGGTTACTATAGTGGTTTTAGGATTAGGAAGGTTCGACTACCATTCTTGGTAGTTCTTGTAAAGTGTGCATCTTGTGGAATTGGTACTGTTATCATTTGCATTTATACATACCTGGTGCAAGTTTCAGCTGCCCCAAGTATGGAAGTGTTTCAAAAAACTACAGAAATGTGTATTCCTACAAACATGTTTGGGAATCTTGGAATAACTGAGTGTATTGCGTGCTTATACGCCCAACTACATGCTAAGAAAACAATGTGGAATCAAAGCGAAGGTGTTGGCACTTGGAATGCACCAAAACTTGTAGGAGCAATATAGAGAACTTCACATCTAAACATATGCTTAAATCATACATATAAGTATGAAATTCCATCACAAATGCTCATGGTAACAGATATAAGTTTTAAAAAATGTCGTTACATTGTAACTGTTACACCCCCCCCACCCCACCCCTCCAAAAAAAGACATCACTTATATAGTCAGGTCACATTACAAATACTGAAGAAGCAACTCATTATCCAATCAACTAAAGTTATTACAACATGATAAGTAATGCTGAATACAATGATTAAGTCAACTCAAAAGCCTTAAACCCAACTACTTGGGGTTGGCTATACAATTTCTTTTTCTCCATTAAGATCTATCTATAACCAATTGGCCATTTGTGCAAATAGTTGCTCATTTTCAATCTTGTTACAAGGCTTGGGTAGAACTCAACCCAAAAGCTAGCTATTGAGGAAAGGATGCCCCTATACTTATATATTGCACATTACTTCCAACTCCCAAGCGATGTGGGACTTCACTTTACACCCTCCCTCACGCCCAGCGTGCTCACTCGGCGGCACCTGCCACATGCAGGCCAGGGACACACACCCTACCCATCCCTGGGAGCCCTGCTTTGATACCATGTTACAAGGCTTGGGTAGCTTTTGGGGTGAGTTCTACCAAAGCCTTCTAACAAGTCTTTAGTCAAGTGTTGAGCAGGTGCATAATCCCTTAAGTTATCACATTGGAAATGGGAAATGAAAAATATGGGAGTAATAACTATTCATATCTATATGTATGTATATATTTATTAATTTTGTTCTCTGCAGTCAATAACCCATGAATATAAGCTCCACAAGAAACATTGACCTTTGGATCTTCTTTAGAATATGTATGGTGTTTCTGGCTAATCATCAACCTGATCTTGCACTTGTGTTGAATTGATGATGCGTATCTTTTTCCTTTCTTAGAATGTCAGTTAATGGTTCCCTTGGTGGACTTTCTTCTAAATGCTGGAAAAAAAATTCTAGGTTGCCTTTCTGGCCTCTGCTGTAGGACCAAGAGTTGCCGCAGCCTGTGCCCATGCTTCTTTGGCATCATTGTCTGAGGACAATGTTGTAGCTGCTTCTGGATACATCACACAGATGGAAGGATCCGGGCTTGGTAATCGGTGAGTGTAATCCCTTTTTTCATTTTTTGAATCAGTATCTGTCTTCTTTTTCATTATGCTACTCTTGGTATCAAAATGATCTTCCTGTGAATCTCTGCGTGCAGGAGTGGATTTTCAGAGTATGAAAGTCTGTAATTGTTATTATAATTATAATTATTATTATTTTTCCTTCTAGTTTTGCCAAGTTTCCTATAATATTTTTCAGAAAGTAAATCATGGCTTATGGCTTCTGTTCTACTCATAAGAATAAATATTAAGCACAGAGGAGAATTTCAGTGTCATAAAGTTAAAAAAAATGCTTCTAAAGCTTTTTGATAGGGAATGTTGCTTTTGTGTAGTTTAGTTTAGTTTATTTATTTATTTATTATTATTATTTAGTTTTAGTTTATTAGTTTTTCAACACCAAATTAGAGTTTTTTTCCTTCTCCGAACGATGAATTCAAACTTCAGAGTGAGAAAGATATTATTTTCATGACTCTAGACAAACCTTCTAACAGTTTTGATTGGAACTGCTGCATCTGTTTATTATTTTAGTTTATTATTTTTGAATACAAGATTAAACTTTCTTTTACACTAATGAAGGATGAATTCAGAGGGGATACATAGTAGAGAAGGTGGTTCTCGTGGAGATGTTTCAAATTCAAGTCAGCAAAAAGGTAGGCCTTGAGTGTTTTTTTTTTTTTTTTTTTTTGGGGTGTGGGTGGGGGTTAAATATTTCTATGAACTCAGGTGAGAACTCAGCAGTACAAGGTTCATGGGGTCAAAATGATGGAGAGGTTGCTCCGTTATCTGCCGAAAAGGTGAAAATTGCTGCTAAAGCTGGTCTTTCTGCGGCAGCAACGAAGGCAAAAATGTTCGCAGATCATGAAGAACGGGAAATTCAGAGACTATCTGCCAATATTATAAATCATCAGGTATAGTTGTTGCTAATTTTGCTGTTATTTAAAAATTCTTAAATTTAATATCATGTCTTCTTTTAGTTTAAGTTTGATTATTGATGCTTTGTTTGATTTGAACTGCAAAGTAAAAAATAATAACTGGCCAACTTCTCTTGTAAGGAAACTGCTAAGTCATAGTTTTTGCGGAGGCTGTTGCCATCTGTCTTCTTTGGAAGGTGAATTAGCAGGAAGTCCATGTGACAGAGTATAAAAAAAATTATGCATGCAAAATTTTTAATAAGAACATTTAGTTTTATGTAATTATAACAATACACAAAAGCAGTTATCTGGTCCAAAAGAAGAATTTGGAAATCTAAAGTCCCACTAAAAGTGAAGAATTTGCAACGTTGATTTTGGCCATTCGTATTTGTCACTTTCCCGTGCATGATTGTCACGAACAGTCCAGATTGGCGCTGCGGATAAGTGATGTCGAGCACATGTCTTTTCTCACAACCTTGATTTGTGTCTATTTTGACCTACTTGTATAACAAAAAATGTGTATAAAACACAGAAAACGAATGCATACAATAAGAACCAAGAAAATAATACTTCTAAGGAGGCATACAATTGTTGAATAAAGCTTCTTAGCTAATTAATCTGGTTTAGAGTTGGCTGGTCTAGGCACTCAAAGAGGCATCATAAGATCAGAAGATATCACTTCCTTAATATACCTGTCTGTTTAAATCAATACATAGTTGAAGCTTCCATGTTAGGGTGCCCTATGAAATCAATTAATTTTGTTGATCTTATGTAGTGTTTATGGACATGGACTTGGAATGTGGAATTTTCCTCATATAAAACACCACTTGGAGATGCTACCCTTGTCAAATTGTTTTTTTCAAATCTCTTGCAATCCTCACTTCCTGATATAGTTTCCCTAAATAGCCTCAGCTCCATAATTTTGCATAGTGTTCAAAGGCTTTATGTCGACTCTCTATGAGTGGAGGACTTCAGAAATTGCTGATTTAGGTGGGATGAGGAATTATTTGATGCCTTCATATTCCAGAAAATTTTACAATCTGAAACTAATTATGAATGGCAAATATGGATGAATGGGCCATTTTGCACAAGTTTAGCAAGCTTTCGCAAAACAACCAAATTTTGTTTGTTTTAACCTTTAATAATATTCTCCAGGTTGAACTCGAAACAATATCTTTATTGAGTATTAACCCATGTTGGATGGAAATTAGAACTCATTTTGACCACTTACTCTACTACGAATTTTATATATTGACACAGTTGAAGAGATTAGAGCTTAAGCTGAAGCAGTTTGCAGAAGTGGAAACCTTCTTAATGAAAGAATGTGACCAAGTGGAGAGGACGAGACAGAGGTTTGTTACTGAGCGGGCCCGCATTATATCAACCCGGTTCGGACCTGCTGGGATCACTTCATCCGTAAATCCGCCAGGCATTGCTCCTGCCATGGTTAACAATAACACCAGCAACAGTAGGCAACAAGTTGTCTCAGCCTCACCTTCACAGCCAAGCATTTCTGGGTATGGAAATAACCAGCCGGTCCATCCCCACATGTCATTCATGCCACGACAGCCAATGTTTGCGTTTGGGCCACGGCTGCCCCTCAATGCCATACACCCATCCTCGTCGACTTCTCCTAATGCCATGTTCAACGCCCCAGGGAATGCCCAGTCTACTCTCGGTCATCCGATGTTGAGGCCTGTAACGGGGACTGGCTCTGGTTTAGGTTGAAAAATATGAGAAAGTGATACAAATTTGGGATTTGTATGGTATTCTTTTAATTAGGTCTTCAATCATTTTCTGCATTGGAGAAGAAAGAAGGGAAGGAAGGAAAAAAGGTGCCTTCAAGTTTTCGTCTATCTCACATTTATTGATTCTGGGCTGGATAGAATTTACGGGGGTTAACTTGCATTGCTTGTGACGACATAAAGTTGAGGATGCAGCTGGGAATTGGTCATGTGATCAACCAAGTATATCAGGGGAAGCTCTATGGATTGCTCGTCTCACACAGCATGTTCTTAATATTATTATTGTTATTTTATATTTTACTTTTTACTCCGGGATCTTTAATTATTAAGATGAGGAAGAAATTGCTACCTTTGCTGTACAGATGATGAAATATGCAGGGAATTAGGGAATTAGAGCAATTAAGGTTTTATATTTGATGGTTTGAATCTCTCTCTCTCCTATGTCTTAATATGGCGTGTTAGTCTAAAAGTTGATTGCTCTTTTACAACTTTTACAATCATTCCATTTGAAGTCAAGTTGGGCATTTCAAGAAAATTGAATATGCAAACACTCGAATTGGCAATGTCGAGTGTCAACAGTCTCTTCATTTTAAGCATTGATAATCTCAGGATCAAAATCTGTATTTATGGTTGGGTCTGATAACACCCTTGACGGGCCTGCCTTAAATTAATCTGGGCTAGCAAAGTACAAATATTGTACCAGCAAGCTACACGATATCATTTGAACGTTATCTAAAACAATTTTTTTAAAAAAAGCATTAATCTTATATCCGAACATTACAAACAAGTTAAGCAGCCAAAAAAAGAAAAACGAAAATGAAATAGGGGTTACAGATATGGGTGTTACCAATTTAAAGAGATTTCTCAGGGCTCACTGGCCGAAAAGAGGTTTCTTATCTCTCTCGAATGCATAAGCTGACATTTGGTGCTAGCGACAGGAACCCATATATTGGATAAAACGCTTCACTTGGTGGCACAATTGATCTGAAAACACCCTTACTCTGGTAATGGAATGTTGGCGAGATCTTCTCTCTTAAGGTACATTGTCCAACTCGAACACCTTTTCGGAATGATTTAAACCATTTTCCATATGGATTTGGGCATTTGGATCGTTCTTAGTTGAATCAGTGAATGTAACAACAGTGTCTTTTCGAGTAGTTAGATAGATGATGGCAAGGATATAGATGACCATGATGGGGAGCACTATGATCCCAATAAAAACATTTGCAACTTTGGGCAAATTGTTGTGAATGAGCCAATCCAAAAAGCCTGTGCTCAGGTAATAGATGTTGATGCCAATGATTCCCAGACCTAGGATCCATGAGAGCACAATGACCTGCAACCAATATTTTTCAGATGGTTAGTACGGGATTTTTGAGATATTCATTTTGGTCCTACCCATATGAGACCCTGAAGAACAACATTTGTCATATTTATAAACTCGTTGTCTTAGGATGCCATTTAATTCAGATGGTAAAGTATGTGGAACATTATATCCTGTACCCGCACTAGGATCAAATTTGCCAATGAAGGAAAAGGAAAAACCAATAATGATCATATATCTCAGTTTACTAGTAGGAGCCCACTAGAAAGTGGTTGATACCAATGAGAAAAACATCACTTTCCAGCTTTGGCTTCGCAATCAGATCAAGCTTAGTAGTCGCTACAAAGAAAGTAAAACTCACATATATTGAATTCTTGTGTGGTCCCATCTTGGTGGTACTGCTGCTGAATTTAAGAAGAGGAATTAGAGCAAAAGGAAGTTCAAATGACAGTATCATCTGTAAAATCCATTAAAAAAAATTATTATTATTATTATGTTAAATTGGTTACTCATCATAAAATTCAACCAAAAAAAAAAAAAAAAAAAGGTTATATAATGAGCACCGATGCGATGATGATGAGTCGGCCTGCTCCGGAAGATCCACCAATAATGGAGACGATGAGACTAGGCGTAATGGCGACGCACCTAGTCATAAGGTTCCTCACCCATTTCCTCATCCTAAGGTCCAAAAAACCCTAAAATTCACACCAAACAAACAATATTTAAGCAAGCTATATACTACATAGGTTTGCTTATTAAAAAAACCAAAAAAAAAACGCTACTACATAGGCTTATAATCAAAATTTACTACAAAAAAGTTAAAAACATACTAATAAATATATATATATATATATATATATTTTTTTTTTTTTCCCCAAACCTGCATGATATATTGGCCAGCATAGGTGCCTGTAATGGTGGAGCTTTGCCCTGAGGCTAGTAATGCAATGGCATAAATAGTTGAGCTGGACCGTCCTAACACATTCTGCAACCATAAATTAAATTGCAACTATTGTGTTAAGAATTGGTGCTTAATTATGTGATTAGATTTTAATTTTAGGAGATTATATATGGTGATTTGGACCTTGAGTAGGAATGAAGCAGAGTTAAGGGTGAGATCACCGCATCGTTTGGTGGTGTCTTCTGAGAGGTTCTTGGCTGAGCAAACAGTGCCAGCTACCGAGACAACTACAACATTGATTAAAAATGCTAGGAATAGTGCAAATCCGCTCTCTATTAGGAAATATCGGCACGCATCCTATAAATTAAGAGAAAATTGGTAAAATTCATGCATGTGTATGTGCATGCAAATGGGCACACATAAATTGAAAAATTAGCATAAAAAGACATCCATGCATGTATTTACATGTTCAATCTTGGTCATGTAAGGTGTTTATATAAGTTATATCAACACTATACATTAAGAGTCATACCCTATGACACTATACATTAAGAGTCCCATGTACCCCCATTACATATGGGTACTGTTATAACTTGTTCTTACCTTACCGTGATCCTGTATTTGTATTTTAAAGATATATATTATATATATATATATTTTTTTTGGTGAAAAGATATACTCCCTCCGTTCATAAATAAGTTGCTTATTTTCCTTTTTGGGATATTTCAAAATTATTGTTATATTTCAAAAGTCATTGATTGTTTTTTATTCATTTCCTAAAATACCCTTAAAAATGTATTATTTCTTTTTCTAATGTTTTGTACACTTGAGGGCAAAATTGGAATCTCAAAACATATGCATTGATGTGAAAGCATTTAATAGGGTTTCCCTAAAAAATGTATTTTTTCAAAGGGGATGGTCAATTTAAAACGGAGGGAGTATATTATATTGTTTGGCTTACATTGATGTCATGGACAGACTCGGGGTATTTTCCTAGAGAGAACAAGGGCAGAGTGGAGAAAGAGGTTGTGCCTGTTGAGAAATAAAGCAAGCAAATGTTTTAGTAATAACACAATAAAAATATTTTCAGACATATATAGGTTTAAAGTCAAGCAAAATCAAGTCCTGGCCTGTGCAGGGTATGAGAAATACGTACGGCATGACAAGGGCACCCAATAGGGCAATGGCATCTCCAGTGGCACCTTGTCCATTAAGCTTGGGGATAAACATGCCCTTCAAGAAACCAGATGCAGGAGGCTTCACATAACTTGTTTCTCCAAAAAAACATCCAGCGATTATGAACACCAACACTGCTATCACCATTTCCAGCTTCCTCACCTACCCCACCAAAAAATTATATACATTATATATATATATATATTAGTGAGTTATAAGGTATATTGGGCTAATGCACAAGATATAATGCCTATTGCATGGTGCTGACACAAATTTGGTAAGCACATATACAAGAAAGAGGAAGTACAGCTCTTAATTAAATCCATCATTTGAACACATGCAATTAGATGGCTATTATATGTGCGATTTTACAATTATTATTGGGTTGATTTTTGATTTTTTTGAATAATTTAAAAAAAAAAAAAAACTTATTGTCATTAGGTAGGGTTGAATTGTGATCCACTCCACAGTAACCACAATATTTCGGCCACCAAACCATAACCATTGTGGTAATGAAAAATATTTCAGAAAGCGATAAAAACAATACGGACGATTAAAAACAATAGCACATATCTTTGACAAATTTGGGACGTTTGCTATTGCAAAATTTTCTACAATGACATACTGTCCCTCTTACTTTTGTTACTACCAAAGAAAATGTTTACATGATAATGTGATGGCATTAATAAACAAATTAAGGTCGTGATAATGCAAAATAATGATGAATCAGCTCTTTTCACACCTAATGGTTTTTTTGGAGCTTGATTTGTTGGACCCTATTACTAAATAAAAACATTAAATTACAAATTTACCCCGTATTTCTGCAGGCCAAGAAGTAAAAGAGTGCTGAAACCGGTGCAAAGAACTCCAGCCCATAGAGGTATATGGAAGAGTATATTTAGCGCAAAGGCTGTCCCAATCACTGCAACAAATAAAATTGAGAAGAACTTATATATAACATCTAAATAAATTGTTTTTTTTTTTCCTTTTTTGGTTTCCAAAATTAAGTTATATTAGATAATGGAGAAATTGTGCCTTCGGGAATATCGGCTGCAATGACGGCAAGCTCTGCCAGAAACCATAGGCAATAGATCACATGCTTGGGGTACTCAGCCTTGCATAACTCTGATAGATGTTTGCCTGCCATATTTTAGAAAATTAATTATAATATTAATAAAAGAATATCAAAAGCAACAACATTAATATTAAATTTTCTTTTGATTAAGGTTTCATAAAAATATATTCATGTTAATAAATTTTGAGCTAGATATTGCTGGACTTGGATTTAGTGCTGATGATAAAACTCAGCACCATGCCAAGGTAATTCATACTCTTGAATGAGAAATTGGATAGCTTGGATTAAAAGTTGAAAATGTGCTATTGAAATTACCAAAATGACCTCATTGAGCAACTTTTTCAACTTTCAATCCAAGTCATCCAATCTCTCATTTAAGGGTGTAGATTACCCTGACATGGTACTGAGTTTTTATCAACTCAACACTGAATCCAATTCCAATATTGCTTGGCTTGTTTCATGTCTTACCAGTGCTTACACCGAGATTTGCAGCAAGTGACTGGATTATGAGAGCGAAAACCAATCCGATAAGGATTACCCACAGTAGCTGATAAATACCCAAATGCATGAAAATGTTCACTGGTTAGTTGTAGTCCCTTGCATGCTACTATTCTCGTTAACATTTAGAGAAAAAAAAAACCCTTTTTCATTTGATCTTACCTATTTGTTGTTCGTCCTATAATTTTTTTTTTATATTTAAAATGTTTTTTTTATCAACATTGTTCTTCCAATAATTACCTCATATCCGTGATTAGCTCCTGCTTGCATGTCCGTTTCAACTGTAACATAATGCCATGAAAATATCTCAATACCCAGGCCATATACATATATGAACAAGCAGAATCAAGGGACACAGTTTCTATATATGCAAATTTTGATATAATTCTTAATCCATTATTAAAGTTACAAAATCCAATGGTTTCAAAAAACCTATCGTGGCCCATGGTCAAGCTCCACTCATTATCCGACTATTCAACTTAATTGTGTTAGAATTTGTGTATAATAATTTGAGTAATGTTACATTACCTACTTTCTTTTTCTTTTTTCTTTTCAAATCCTCTTATTCACATGACGTGACAATCAGGTTAACTAAAAATTTATTATTTTTTTTAAAAAAGGAGCATTGCCATTTAACTCATATTATTCATCTGTGTGGGACCCACCTCCAAAGTATATCAATTGGTCCAAAAGGAAATATATAAGAAAAAAAGATTTGACTAATTTAACATTTTCCTAAAAAAATTGTGTCTTGAAGGGAGAGACAGAGTGGGGCTTACAATTGCCAGGGTCGAGATAAGCCAGTGAGACAAGAAAACCAGGGCCAACATATGATAGAAACTTTCTCCACCCAGGTTTCTAATCGTCCACATGGATTCAAAAGAATACACCAATTAAAATAAGATACACAAAAAGTAATTAAGGAATTAAAAAAAAAAAGGAAGAAGAAACGAATTAGGAGGACACAAATGAAGGAAAAAGGTGGAGCTACAGACCTGGTGTTTTGAATCCTCATGATGAAGGTCTGTGTTGGTAGTAACGGACGGCTGTGACACACAGCTGATAGATGCTATGCGGTGGCTCCCTCCACAATCACCCCTTGCTGGTGGAGCAATCCCACTCCCTTCTTTTTCCACCTGCTGCAGGCTTCCCATCTCTCTCTTTCAATTCTCTCTGTCTTTTGTGCAACTGACTCTACTAATCAAGTCGTCATGTATTTATAGTGGCATATATGCATGGTGTTGGTTTGGCATTGAAACAGCTTACCACTTAGCAGTCCATTCAATCCCATGTGGCTCTTACTCTCTGCATGGGCGACAGGTCGATTCTTCAGTTATGCAAAGAACCCAAAAAAGAAAAAAAAAATGATAATAATATAATATGAAATAGCTAGTAGAATAGGAATGATGTTCCCCTCCCCTCTTTGATGTTTTCAGTTTTTTTGGTACTTAGATGTGCATACCCCTGTTTCTTTAGTCTTTTACAATTTCAGTATCTAAAATATGTAAATTAAAATAAAAAAATTATGTGTTAAATTTAATTAGAGCTCTGGAATATTGAAAATAGGAGTACAAATAGCAGTACCAATCCACAAACCCCCCCCCCCCCCCCCCCCCCCCCAAAACAAAAAACAAAAAAAAAAAAAAAAGGAATTATGAAAAGAAAAAAGGGTCAATTACATCAAATACTTTGACCTTTGAATGGACCAACTAAATTGTTGCCATTTACTTGGAATTTTTTGGGGTTACGAAAGTTTTAAACAACGTAACATTGAAATATGAGATGCTATGTCATGCCAATCATGTATTAATCTTCCGGGCTTATCCAACAAAAAAATAAAAAATAAAAAGTATTAATTTCCCTGATTAGGTATATATATATATCAGCAGTTGTATTTTTTTTTTTTGATAGGTCTCTTATAAAATGTTTAGATATTGTAAATAATAATGTTGCTACTGCATCTTGGATTTCTTTTCCTTCTTCAGTTTTAATTACTACTCTATTTGAGTACGTTTTTACTGCATATAATATAGTTTGTTTGTCCTTATCGGAAAAGGTATAATCCCACTATTCTTTTAGTTGTTCGGTAAAACTTGCAACTAAGGATTGAGTTATAGCATGATCTGATATTTTTGGATTTTTTGTTTGGTAAGCAGAACTTACCATTGTCATTTCTTGGAGTGTATTGAGTATTTGATATTGTGTCATTCCATCTATATTCCATTCATATATTGTTCCTCTATGATATGAGGCTTGATGAAATTGGTCTCGTTCTTGTATTTGCATATCTAGAAATGTTGGCCTTGGGTAAAATTTTTTTATTGGTCTGGCTGTATGTTTTGGAGCATTAATTGTTTGTTCTTTATTATCTTGAAAAGTTTTAATTATATAGTCAACTTCTAATTCGGATTCAACTATTTCTTGTTTTGTTATAAGGGCTATTGTTCGGCTTGTAGAAGGTTAAGGTTGAAGTGTTTCAGGAGTTACTTTAGATTCTATAATTTTATCTAATAATTTAATTCTATTTTGTAATTCTTGATGTAACTGTCCTTTGCTCAATTGTGTAGTGAATTTGATTGGTATTTCATGAGGTATGAATAAAGGCTTTTCATCTTGCTGGTGGGGAAGGATATGTTTTGTTTTACCATATTTTCTACCCTTGATAATTGTTCAGCTATTGTTTTAATATGTTGGTTTGTATAGTTATTTTGTTCAAATAATTTTTGTATATCTTTTCCATTAGGTGGATTTTGGGGGTCTTTTTTTATTTTAAAGGGTGAAGCTATCACAGTATTTTTATTATATTGAAGTATTATATGGTCTAGGGGAGGATGTATTGATTCAACCAATTGATTATCTTGACATAATTGCCATGTGGTTGTTATTTTATTTGTAACCATTATTTTCTTTTTGAATAGGTATTCAATAGAATTATCTTCTGCATATATTTGTTCAAACCATTTAAAAAAGTATGTATGAAATTTATGAGTATTCATGTAATTGTAATATTGTTCTTGTATATTTTTTAATTGACTATCAAAATTTTGGAAAAACCATTTTCATTATTTAGTATTTTCTAATGAAAGGAATTTGGTCCTAACATATTCTTTATTTAAGATAAATTCTTTTTCTATGGCCATTAGTCTTGGTCCTTGCATCTGAGACCTAGTTGGTGACAGATTTCGATAAGTATCTTCCTCAGAATTATTTTCATATTGTTTTGTGTGATAATAGGGATTTGGTATATTTGTACTATGTACTTCTAAATTTGTTTGTAGTGTTGGATTATGACTGGATATTGTAGGTTTAACTGAAGGCGTAGGTTGAGTATGATATGGTGGATCTGGAAATAACTTGGGTTGTGTAGGATATGGCGGATCTGGAGGTTGTGGAAACGGATCCATACTTGAGGATCCTTGATGAAATATTCTTATAGGTATGGAATTTGGAATAGAAGAGCAAGAAGCCTTTGATGATTCTGGTTTGTCTAATATTTTGAAGACTCGGGTAGTTTGAAAGAATTATTAAATCTTATTCCTCCACTTCTATCAGAGTATTTGATTAACTATTTTATTTTTGTACTTCTGATATTTCTTGTTGGCGGTGGTGTTGGTGAAGGAGGTTATATTATACCTGATAAATTCCATTCCTCCGAAAATTTTAGATCTATCCATAGTATTTTTTTTGGTACTATAACATTGGATTTGTCTTTTATATTACTTTGTAACAGTATTGTTTCCCTTTTGGTGATTTTCTTTTGACTTCTGATTCATTCACCAGTGTGGTGAAAACCTTATATTGTATTCTTGATATTATGACAAGAGGGGGTGATCCCTTTTTTATTTCTGCATTATGAATTTTAACATTAAGTGTAAACATCCATTATGTTTTCATCTTCTAGACTTACTATGAAATCTGGATAACAATTAAAATATACGGGTCTTTCGTGAAGACTTGCTTGGATTCCTCCTAGCATGGTTTTCTCGAAATTATTCCATCTACAGTCTGTTAGTGCCATGATTAGAGACATGTTTAATCCATCTCTTCCAGGAGGTTTAGCACAAATCTGAACTAATCCTACATGCAAGAATTGGAATTGATCTTTTCTATGTTTGTTAATTGTTTTCTCATTTAGTAAATGTATTGTCTGATAGTCTCCTTTGAGATGTATGGTCTCTTCTTATGTTTTAACATTTAAATTTGGGAAATATTTAAAGCTTCCTTTATATATTTCATGTATTGGTACTTTAGGCATTTTCCAATTACTAAGATTTTTATTATCCATTTCATATTCTTTCTCCTTACTATTTATTATATTATCATTTGAAGAAGTTCTTGATGTCACAGACATACTCTTAGAAAACATGCTTATCTATAAATCTTATACCTAACCAGAGGTATCCAAGGTCTTACTACGGGACTTACACACACTCGGCCCTACTGCCCAACGTAATTAGATAGAGAATTACAAACAAACATATATTCTACTCCATGGCTTTGATACCAACAACACCCAGGAATGAAGATATAATTAAAAATGAGAATCAGAATATAAAATGATAACAAAAATATATAATAATTGAAATGGAAATTGAAATATTTTATTGAATGTGAAAATGTACCTTACAATATGGTTGAAATAGTATAAAGATATATTTCTAACTAAAATATTTTTAAGACCAGATAACAATCAACCATATTGTAAGGTATATTTCACATTCAATAAAATATTTCAATTTCCATTTCAATTATTATATATTTTTGCTTACCATAGCTAGTGGTTCAAAACTGAACATAAAATATAAATTAAAAGATGTACATATATGCAAGGATGGAATGTGCGTAGAATTTACATTTATTCTCATAAAAGATTTAGATAGATAGGTGATTTTAGGAACTCCTTTTATCACATTATACAGCTATTTAAAGTAGATACAAAAGGCATCACCACTTTTATAAAAGATAGGAAGACAAAATTTGAATTTCTTAATCCATCCTTCGATAAGGGATCTTAATATTATAAAAAATAGATTTATATATCCAGAAAAGAAGCAAGTTAATCTAATTATCTAAAAGACATATCATTTAAATCATTTTAAAAATAAAATACAATACAAACAAATTGACAAACAATTAGAAGATTGGAAACTCCAACAATATGGTTGAAATAGTATATTTTATAATTTCCCTGATTAAATAAATAAATAAATAAATTAATAAATAAATATATATATATATATATATTGAGGGTTGATCATGTGCGGGATATCTCGAACTATCCTGTTCGATCACGGTCATCCATGGATGACACGCGTACGCGTGTATCGCTCACAAACGGCTGTGATCGTACAGGATATCCGGGATATCCTATACATGATCAAAGCTATATATATATATATATCAAAGCTATATATATATTATAGCTTTGTGTTTCTGTTGGGCAAAAAAAATGCAGCTGGGGTGGGGACTGTCACCCAATAGGCCAGATCATCCAATCTGGTGCCAAAACCTTAATGATCAATATACCTAAGAGGTAAAAATTTTAGATTTTAATCAGGATTTTGACATTTTATCATGCTTTCACCGTTCACGGCCGGCATTCTCGATGGGTGGCCCACTTTATGACAAGTCCTCCTAACCCGGCTCTAGCATTCTTTTAGATGTTGATAGATTGGTTTTTGTGGCAGAGCTATTTGATTATTGACGTCCAGATGAATGAGATTGCGAGAGGGTGTGGGAGAATAAGACAACCAGATGGGAGGCTTTTAAGATGTGACGGCAAGGAGAGGATATAGTAAGTGGGAATACTCTTGATCCTTATATTTTGAAAGAAGTGAATCCTTGTAAATGAGTCACATTACTTGTATAGGAATTCAGGCCTCTAATGTGACAAAATTTTATTGATTGAATTCTTTAATCGATAAGAGCCCTTCCTATACACATAGTGCCTATGAGCTCTTATATCGGATCATTTTAGGTACCTGTTGTCCTTATAGCTAATAAGCTCGAGGAAAAGCCCTAGGTTCAAATATTCTATTGAAAGAAAATGGCTCTAGGTCCATATAAAAAATTCTATTGAAGGAGAAAGGCCTAAATGAATTGAGATGCCATATGTTAAATTGTAAACTTCTAGTTGAATATTTATGCCATTTAAACACCAAATATCTCCCCCCCCCCCCCAAAAAAAAAAAAAACCTTTTTTTCTTAAACAGCCCGTCGCAACTCAAACGGGAATTCGCTTTAATACCAAATACTAAGACCCTAGCCAATACAGCCTTAAAGGTGCAGAAAAATTAGGCCTGGGTTTCGATCCTAACAACTTAGGTCTTAGTTAGGCTTTTTTTTCCCCCAGAAACAGTCCCCCAACTCAAATCCTGGATACAAGGTTGGCTCTGATGCCAAATATTAAGACCTCATTCCTTAGTCAATATGCCTAAAATGTATAAATCTTAGAGGTGCAGAAAAATTAGGCCTCAGGATCCTAACAACTTGCTTTTCAAGAAGTGACTGTATGGTCTTAGTTAGGATCATCGATCCCATTCTTTCGCCATCCTTTCACTAACATGCTGGGTCAATTAGGATGAGGATCAGGCGGCCAGCATTGTAAGAAGTTTTTTTTTTTTTGTAAACAGGATTTACACGCACGTCATACCTAAAAGACTAGTTGACTTTTAAGCATTGTAAAAAATTTTGAGAATTCACTTCCATGACAACTGCCCAAACCCAATCCTGAATTGAACTCAAGGGTTGGCATTTTACAATCCTAGCCCCACCTTTTAATAAAAAATTGCTACCCATACCTGCCTAAATTTCGGGTTGGGTTCAAGTTGGCCGAGTTGAGCCCACCCAAGTTAATTACACCCCTACCTATGGTCTAATACTACTGCCTACTACTGTTCTAATTTTTAAATGAGGAAAATACTTGCCTTCATACCAAGCAATGTCAACCAACCCACGCCAGTTTTGGGTTTAGACTTGAGCTTGGCATGATAATACCTCGGACCAGTCTATCTTACCAATTCCAAACTAGCCTGTACAAGTACTTATCCAAAAAAAAAAAAAAAAATTAAAAAAAAATTGTCTAAGTAGAGACGGGCCCGAAAACGCAATTGAACGTACACATTTTCTTGATCAAGTTCATATAATTTCTTGATTATATATGTTTTGGACATAATAATCTTTATATAACAAAGATATTAGTAGAAAGAAAACAAGAATTGTAACGCCCCAAAATTTATATACAGTAAACACGTATAATTTTTATGAGTTCTGTACAAATAAATCTTTTTAAAAAATAAATTTTCTTTAAAAATATAGAGTATTGCGCAGTTGCAGGTGATGATAGTTAACCCAAAAATCATCATCAATACATTGGACAACCAAATAAATAAAATTACATCAGTTTTAAATAAAAATAAATGTACATAATAGTTTCTCTAAATCTCAACCCCAATTCTACTACATGCCTCCAACAATGATCACATGAAAATATATTGAGGTGAGCGAATAACAGCCCAGTAGGAAATCCAATTCCTATACAATAAATAATGTTTCAAATATCACATGTAAGCATTTATATATTCAAAATAATATATAAATAAAATAATATGAACTCCAAATCATCAACCTCAAATACAATCCAACTGTCAACAAAATCAACCATCATAATCCATGACATCAAATAATATCACTATCAAATATACGGATCAAAATACTCATCATTCACTGTACAAGAATTAAACCCCCTACCTCAAAAATGAGTAAATAAAATGAAAACCACAACTGTAGGCGCATAGATTGGCTCAAAACATATAAAATCCATATTCGCAAATGTGGGATTGGAGGTCCCAACTCCTGCAAGCATCCGTTCGCCCCTGCCTCACTTGGCTTCTCCCTGCTCTTCCTCTTCTTCTCCTTCCTTCTCTATTTATTTCTTCTCATCTTCTCTCTTTCTCCCTTCTTTCCCACGTCCCTTTCTCCTTTTTCTCTCTCTTCTTCTATTTCTTCTTTCTTTCTTCTACACGTGCCCGTCATTTTTTCTCTCTTCCTTCTTTTCTTGTACTCTTATGCCACTTTTTCTTCTTCTTCTGACTTTTCTTCTCTTCTTTCTTCTTTCTTTGTTTATCTTCTCTTGACTCTTCTTGTTGGAACTAATTCTACAATAAACAATATTGGTGATAACATAAATCTGCACAATGATTTATAGAACAATATAAATATAATTTATGCAACAATAATCCATATAGAAAGAATATGAACAGGACAAAAACAAATATAAGCTATTAAATTAGTCAAAATCAAATAGTAGAAAAAGATAGAAAAATAGCCTGGAGTTGTAGAGAGGCACGTAGTCGCTTGTCCTAAAGTCGTATACGCCTCCCCACGTGCGGGTATTGGCGGTCGCGTACGGCTCTAAGATACAACCCTATTCCTCACAGGCTGTCTGATTTGTAGCGCACGCCTATAGTAGACGGGGTGCCAAGAATGTATCGAATCGTCCAAAATATATAATAGAAAAATGGTGAAGAAAGAGCAAAGAGAGTTTGATAGAAAGAAGAAAAAGATATATGTAGAGAGAAGAGTCTGTGTATATATCTGTAATGGATGGAACGTTCTGATTAAATAGGCCCTAGAAACCTTACAGAACGTTCGTCCATTAAAGTATATTACTGTTGGGTAATAATACCTAAATACAAGAATGGTAACTATTGGCTCTTAAAGAAGGTAATAAACCAATGAAATAAATTACTAAAACTGTTAAGAATATTTCAGCCAATAAAGGCAAAATATAAAGCAAATAAGTTTTGAAGCTTTCCTATTAAAACACATAAAATTTAACAATCCCCCACAAGATTCAAAACTTAAAAAATATATAGATAAAATATTTGGGCAATTATATACTATGCAATGGGTGTAGGAATCTTTCAGACTTGAGCCTACACTTAGTGTTGACAATTTCCTTATGAAGGAATCATAGTGAACTAGGTCTTGAACTAGACCCCTTTGACCAGAATTCAACTGTCACACACACAATATTGATACATATACTTGGCGCGGGTTAGCACTATTAAAGGCCATGTGCTCGATCTTGATTCTCATGAAAGTTTTTAGAGAATAGCCCTATTCTCATAGTCGCGGCCTCACGACAACTCTCACTTAGGTGAGTCCTCCAAGGGTACATGTGACAAGTACCTCGCGGGAGAATGTCCGCCTCGGGCTCATTTAGGATATAATCCTTCCTAAACGTCACATGTCATCAGCACTATGCCATAGGAATGGGGTAGGATAGTTTTATGCACGTGTCTGCTCATAAAGAGTGCTGGAATTTGAGTCACGCAGTACGGATTGTTTTTACCACATTGAACCTTTTCCTTGGGATCTCCAATCATAAAGGTTGGGTTACCTCCCTAGGTGACTCCCTGTGGGCTTAACCCCATTCCCCTCGACAAATCTAGGACTATATTTCCTAGATATCATTTTATGAACCACATTGTGCGTCTCACAATTATATTGGCATCATATTTTTGTCTCCTGCATCACATAAAGCTTTACAAGCACATTAGTCAAATTTAAACAAAATAAATATGCCAATATTGCCAACATAGTGAACCTCCACAATTATGAATATTTATACTTTAATGAGTTCACAAATAACACAAATTGAAAGCCAATATAATCTCTAATAACCATCTCATGACCAATGTATGTTTCTATCTCAAAACACATTATAAGCATGATAGCATACTAATTCTATGACTCATTAAATAAATAGAATATACATCGTCAATATCATACAATTTTCCATGAAAACTATCCACATAAATTATAAGATAATGTAGTTATCCAATTGATAATATATTGCTTCAAATAAAATTACTATTTTATTTCCATGTCCATACCCTTCATATGAAATTTAATAATTAAAATAGCATAAATCAGAATAGGAGCAATTTGTATCACCAATCGTGAACTCCACACTAAAATAATTTTATAATATGCTACAATGAATTTTTATTCAAATTTTAAACCCCCACATTTGAATAATTTATTTTGATTTTATGCAATCATTCACAAAGTCATTTTTCCATATCAAAACATGTGATTGCATTTGAAGAGCATAAACTTTATAAACAAAGAATAGCAATGACAATTAAACTAATAAACCTTATTTTGGACAAAATATTTGAAAACACAAGTTCCAATTAATTTTCATTATATCTCGTCTGGCTCAATTTTAAAAATAAAAATTTTTTATACAAAAAATAATTCACTAAATTATTTATCACTTGTATCACAAAATTTAAATTTCTTTATACTATGAAATCTTAAGAAGTTCTAATATGGATTTATCTAAAAATCACTCAAATATATATAGTCAGAAAACACATGGAGCTATGTCACAGTTCCAATTAGTGAAGTGATCATGATTCAAGAATAATAATTTTCCAGTTGAGATAAACAATAATTAATTGAAGTAACAAGATAGTGGTTTGAAGAGACCACACCATATACGAAGGCAATAATCTAAAGGTTAAACCTCATGAGTCTGCTCACAATATTGATTATTGCATAGCTTAATTCTAGGCAATAAAATAAAATTCAATAAATAGAATGACTGAACACCTTGAGCCTAATTATGGAAATGCACGTCAAAATAATTTGTGGACATCAAAGTTTCATATGCCAAACAAAATTATACGTAATGTATGTTGGATAATAGAAAATATCTTATATATACGCACCTCTTTTATTGAATTTTAAAAAATTGAACACATACTGAAATTCCTTCCATCCTCGTGAATGATCTCCATTTTCCTGAATTTTCCTCCAAGCACTAGGCAACAACAATACATTATATAGGGTCAAGACTCCTTGACTAAACCAATGTCTCTTCACCTCTAAATTTGAAAGATCTCATTATCAATTTCTCTGAATCACGGAGGTTCACTTTTTGTTGCCTCCTTGGAGATAAACCTCAAATTGTCTATCCAAATACGTTGGATGGGAGAACATGGAAAGCAATCAATAGTAGTACACTTCATTCTACATGAATGGAATAACGTGGGACCCTTAGTTAGATGATTGTAATCCAACTTGAAGGACCGCACATACCAAAAGAAAACTAAATAATTTACTTCGAAACACGTTCGCAACCGGTGTAACCCCGTACTAATCAAAACTTATAAAAAACTCTCTTGACAATTCTTCTTAGAGGAAAGTAAAAAAGTAATGTTCATTAAGGTGTTGGCACAAGACAACCACTATAGGCATTTAAATCCTCACAAACAAGATGGCAAATAGATCATAGCAACTAAGAATTATAAAAATATAAAAATGGTACACAATCAATCTGCACTATAGCATACAAAGAAATTATGCAATGCTCCAAAAAATTATCTGACCTTATCTTAACAATACGCAAATAAAGAATCACATACCTGGATCTAGTTATGAAAAGTGATCATACATACATTTTCCAACAAATTTCAGAATATAAAATACCAACCAAAATTTTCTCTCATGAATTCTACATGGACACGTTATTTTCTCTCAGAATATAAGGTTATTGTTGGAACAATTCTACAAACCAAAGATGTTTTCCATTCTTTTGCATCCGTTGCATATTCTAAGCCAACCATGCGATGGATTGAGACTTGAGTTGGTGATAAAAAGAAGAATCAAATGACCCATATATGTTATCTTGATATCATCATATCAAACATAAAGAAGTAAAATAATTAATTTAAGAGAATGATTTAATTTTATTGGATAATAAACATTACAATCCATATTAAAATTAAACTTCGAATCCGTGTTCCTTGTGAAAGTCTAAAACATGGTTAGACTAAAGCCACTAATAGCTTGGAATGGTTCAAAACATTTTAAAAATTAATCACAAAGTTTAACAGGTCCAACTAACTATGATATGAAAACTTTTAAAGAAAAAATGGGTACATAATATATGCAATATAAAATAAAGATTTGACCCTACACTAAGTAAAAATAGAAGCATTTAGATATAATTAAAATAGAAATTGTATAGAATGTAATATTGTGGGATTCTGTAAAGTGTAAATCCAGCCATCAACCTTGTATCATCATGTGATATCTGGCATCACACATTAGTTAAATAATTATAACAGAGAAGCATATATGACCCGCCTCCAAAACAAAGTAATTGAGAAATATATATATGTGTATCTATATATATATATATATATATATATATATAACTATTGGTGGACCTATTAAACATGCTATGATGTGTAACTATTATTAACCATAAATTTGGAAGAATTAATCCAAATTAAATAAACGACATGTAAATGATCCAAAACATAAACTCGATATAATTTTGTACTCAGAAATTCAAGATAGAGTTGCATAACACTAACCTCGTACGGGTAAATATGAACTATTACGGGTAATACTTTGACAATACTCAAACTTACAAAGTGCTGCACCGCTTTTGAAAAACAAAGGTTAGCCCTACATCCATATTTATGTAAAGCCGAGAACACCAAACCGTAACCAAAGCAAGAAGACTCCCGTTAACATTAAACATTGGAAATTATCCAATACGCATAACATCCGTACGTATTTTTTTTTTTAAACATGAAAACCAAATTTTCTATATTAAAACACGATAACTTTGAAATCAATTTAATAATAAAATTTTATAATATTAAGCTAATACAAATCCCTGGACTTTCTAATGGAAAAGTGAATGCTATTTTTGAAAAAACATGCTTCTTGTGAATCTGAGAACATGACAAGGAATTGCGGATGAATTTGATGCTCAATTTATTAACATGGGAAAAGGGGTAACTAGAATGGAATTCATACAAAATTATATGCGGAACAGACATGTGACAATAACTATCGGCCAACATGTAAAAACGCACCGAAGATCCAAGAACGAGGATCGAAACCCAAACCAAGACCAAAACCAAAAATTTGCAAAGTTACCGAATCGGAATCATCCACATCTCTTACGGTATCACCAGTAAAGATATTCAAATTTCAATTACACTGTTGATTGCGATAAAATATTAAATCTAATTGTTCACAAATATACGACTTTAGATTGTTGGAACAATTCTACAATAAACAATATTGGTGATAACATAAATATGCACAATGATTTATAGAACAATATAAATATAATTTATGCAACAATAATCCATATAGAAAGAATATGAACAGGACAAAAACAAATATAAACTATTAAATTAGTCAAAATCAAATAGTAGAAAAAGATAGAAAAATAGCCTGGAGTTGTAGAGAGGGCACGTAGTCGCTGTCCTAAAGTCGTATACGTCTCCCCACGTGCGGGTATTGGCGGTCGCATACGGCTTCCAAGATACAACCCTATTCCTCACAGGCTGTCTGATCTGTAGTGCACGCCTACAGCAGACGGGGTGCCAAGAATGTATCGAATCGCCCAAAATATATAATAGAAAAATGGTGAAGAAAGAGTAAAGAGAGTTTGATAGAAAGAAGAAAAAGATATATGTAGAGAGAAGAGTCTGTGTATATATCTGTAATGGATGAAACGTTCTGGTTAAATAGGCCCTAGAAACCTTACAGAACGTTCGTCCATTAAAGTATATTACCGTTGGGTAATAATACCTAAATACAAGAATGGTAACTGTTGGCTCTTAAAGAAGGTAATAAACCAATGAAATAAATTACTAAAACTGTTAAGAATATTTCAGCCAATAAAGGCAAAATATAAAGCAAATAAGTTTTGAAGCTTTCCTATTAAAACACATAAAATTTAACACTTCTTTCATCCAGTTATATATACTAGTTGATGCACACGTGCGTTGCACGTGACAATATTTACATTGTAAAAAATAATTTTTAAATCAAATTTAAATTTCTATACTCACTCATTGTTCGTCTCCTAGTACAACTCTAATTCATATAACTACCAAACTTGTTACAATCATGTAACAATTTTTTCTTCTAGATAGAATTCCTCAAATTTTAGTTTCCACACATTGCCTTTTATCTTTCTCCCACTATAACTCAAATTTATAAATTGTGATTTTTTTCACTTACATAACAAATTTTTTTTTCTTTTCCTATTTAGGTAGAATAATATTTATTTTAATTTTGCTTATTTCTCATTCCAATAAGATCGAGATGCAATATTGAAACTAACATCTAAATGGACTTAAGCCAAAAAAAAAAAAAAAAGAGGTTTGAAAGATGGCTATACAACTATAAGGAGATTCATAAACTTGCTTAACGTTACATGTGCCTATATATATTATAAGATATAACACAAAGACTTGAAGAATTTTTGTTAAGACAATGAAGTTTTCTAAGAAAAAAACCGGCCACCAAATTAAAATTTATGTGCACCTTTGATCATCCAATTTTAAGTACGCCCATGATCACTAAATTAAGAGAATGATAAAAATCAAGATGCACTTACAATTCATTGATCTGGAAGATCAAAAACCACTATACAACTGGTATGCTATAATAGATTTCAAGAAACAAAATTACTGACTATAATCGATCCTATAAATGATATATATATATAAAAAAAAAAGTGAAATTTACAAGGAACAATAACTTATAACTATGACAATGATAATTTCTTACAAACATATTTTGTTCAACAAAATATGTTTGTAATACCTAAAATATTATATAAAATATAAAAATTGTAACGTACAAAAAATAAAGCAAATTAATCTCTTACGAAAGGAGTTTTAATCTCCAAGATTATATTACAGACATATTGAGCATATCAAAACGAAGAATCTAGAAAAGAAAAAAAAAATCGGTACCTTTTTATGACGGGTTTTTGAGTCTGTAAAGAGAGAAAAAGAGAAAGATTAAATACTCAATTTATAAGGGAGAAGAGAAAAGAATTAATGTCAAGTTGATGCACTTATACGAATTATAGTTTTTTTAGAATTCTTATTAAGGTATGTGTTTTATATTGCTATATTTCATATATATATATGCAGAATATATATATATATATGCAGAAGGGTAGTTGTATAGTTTCCTTAGATTATTAAGGTATGGGTTTGGTAGTTGTATAGTTTCCTTAGAATTTTTATTAAGGTATGTGTTTTATATCGCTATATTTCCTATATAAGCAAAAGGGTAGTTGTGTATTTAAAAATTAAAATAAGGGTATATTAGTCAATCAAAAGTTTTTCTCACATTCATCTTTTTATAGGTAGTATAGATATATATCACAATTTAATTATTTTCTCCTCCCAAAAAAATTTAATGTAATGTCTTTCAATATCCAACTTACCTCATATTTATTCTCTATATAAAATATTTAAATATATTTATCATCTTGTGTATAATTCTACTGAATATACATGTAAAATAAATTAATAAATATTCGGGATATTACAAGAACACTGGAAGACAAGCAAAAATATGTCCAAACAGCTTAGGTGGAGACTATTTTGCCATTGCTAACTTTGATTTGGACAGATTAAAAATACTCAAAATTTAGCAAAAAACAGAACAGGAAACCAAAATCCTCTCCTCGATACTGACAAGAGCAAAACATGCATGTACAGACAAGGATCCTATGAAGAAATTTCATGACAGGCCCGTCACCTAGGGGACAAATTTTTTTTACAAACAGTCTTAGGCTGTAATTTTTTTTCCCCCCTCTAATTCAAGGATATGAAAATCTCGGAGTTCTTAACAATTATCTACATGTTAACTTACTTTGAGATCGTTACGGGCTTACGGCAAGTTTAGTTGGTCGGAATCGGAGAGAATTAGAATGGAATGATTCACTATTGAAAAAATATTATTCCATTTTATTTCAATTCCCACTAGTTACATCCAAACAAACATAGCCTTAGCCGAAAGAGAAATGGATAATATAAGATTGTTGTAAAAAAACGTTTTGTATATACAAAATAGGCATCCCACGTACATTCGTGACCCATAAATAACAGTACTTAAATAATATATTTTGCTAATTGTACTTCTAATTTTTAAAGCTCAACTGCTGGGGGAATTGCAAATTGGTCTGGGTATGGGCAAAAAAATAAAAATAAATAAATAAATAAATAAAGTACAGTTCAATACAAATGACTACAAACTTACTAGTAAATTACTACTAACTTAACTAAAATTGACTACTAACTGTAATGATTTACTCGTAGCGGGACCAATCTACTAAACAGAAACATTTAACAATTACCCTGTATTTCTGCAAGCCAAGAAGGAGAGTGCTGAAACCAGTAGAAAGAACTCCAGACCATAGTGGGACATGAAACAGAATATGTAGTGCAAATGCTGTCCCAATTACTGCTAGGAATAAAATTTTTTTTTTTAAAAAAAAGAAGATGAAGTTATATATTACTTATATATAAGCCATCTATATATGGGATAATTCAGAAATCATGCATGCCTTCGGGAATATCGGCTGCAACGACGGCAAGCTCTGCCAGCAGCCATAGGCAATACTAGCTTCACATGTTTCGGATACTCAGCCTTGCATAGCTCTGATAGATGTTTGCCTGGAAAATGAAAAAGAAAATTAAATTAAAATAAAGAATTACCCATAGTAACTGATATTGTAATTTTAATCTAGATATTGTGTCTTTTTTTTTTTTTTTGCTTTTTTTTTTCTTGTCTTACCGGTGCTTACACCGAGATTTGCAGCGAGGGACTGGATTATGAGAGCAAAAACCAATCCCATAAGGATTACCTACAGTAACTGATAATAACAATTGACATGGTTAATGGTTAGTTCTAGTCTCTTGCATGCTAATTTTCTTATTGATAATTTAAAACTTACCAAGTAATTAAAAGGATAAGTTACAGAAAATCTCTTAATGTTTAGTTAAAAAGAGTACAAAAGAATGTTTCTCTTTTGCTTTAAAAAAGCCGATGAATCCTGTAAATGAAAGTGATGGATGTTGATGGATTTATCGCCATTCTTTCTCTAGCATTTTTTTATTAAAAAAAAAATGGAAAAGAAAAGAAAGAAAGAAAGAAAGAATGTAGTGCTACATATATGTTCCGGTTATGAATATCGGAGAATTATCCAATATCTTGAGCATTTTTCATTGTTCTTCCTATTACCTCATATCCATGATTAGCTCCATGCCAGCTTGTAGATCGGTTTCCACTGTTGCAACATCCATGAAAATCCTTCTAAGTCAATACCACATACACATCCATTCACAAACAAATATATAGAGAAAGAAAGAAGGTGAGAGAGAGATACATAGAGAGAGGCTTACGGTTGCCAGGGTCGAGATAAGCGAGAGAGACGAGGAAACCAGGCCCAACATATGCTAGAAACTTTCTCCACCCTGGTTTCTAATCATCCCCAACAATCAAAACAATACACCAATTAAACCCAACTCAGAAATTGATCTGCTCATGTCGAACAAAACATATATGGAAACTGAGAATAAATTAAGTAAAAAGAAAAAGAAGCATGACATGAGAACAGAGACCTGGTGCTTTGCGTCCTTATGATCAAAGTCTTTGTTGTTGTGACTAGTAATATTGGACGGTGCGGATACATTGACAGACACTATGCGGTTGCTCCCTCTGCCCCTTGGTGGTGGACCACTACCACTCACTCCCTGTTGCTGCTGCAGGCTTCCCATCTCTCTCTCTCTCTCTCTCTCTCTCTCTCTCTCTCTCTGTTCTGCAACTTAAATGACTTGGTTCACGAGCTCCAGTATTTATTGTGCATGGGGGTGAACTCTCAAATTAGGAGAAAACTTAGGTGAGACCGTCTCACCACCAGACCAGTCACTCACAGTCATGCAATCAATCTGTTGTGGTGGATCCATAAGAGATTGATCCATGACTGTGAGTGACTGGTCTCACAGCCACGGTGGTGAGACGGTCTCATCCAAGTTCTCTCCTCAAATTAATTGTGGCATCAATAACAGCTCCTTAGCAACCAAAAAAAACCAAAAAAAAGAAAAGAAAAAGACAGCTTGCCAGTCCATCCCACTCGCCCAAATGGTGAAATGGCTGTCACTCACCCTACGTCTGGTTGAGGGGAAAAGAGGAGGGAAGGAAGGGGAGGAATTGGGATAGTTGTGTGTATATGTTTGGTTGAGGGGAATGGGGGAAGGAAGGAACAGGGGAGGGAAGGGGCAAGTCCTTTCATTTTTAACTTTTTGGAGTACTCTCAAAAGTTGGGGAGAAAAGGGGAATTGGTCTTAAAAGACACATTTATTCCTATGCTTATTGTAATTTATTACTACTACTACTACATATTTAAGGGTAAATAATAAAATTAATATCTATTCTTTCCATTCCTTCATCTATATCAAACACACAGGAAGGAAGGAAGTTACCTTTCCTTCCATTTTCCATCCATCAAACCAAACACATATAATAAAAAAAAAAGGTTTCCTTTCCCTAGGATGGAAAGTCCATTCATTTCATCCTTCCTTCCTTCCTTCTTTCCATCCTTCCTATCAAACATAGCCTCAGAGCAATGCCGATAGGACACTATTCAATAGAAAATACCAAATAGATTAATATATATATGATAATAATTGAAATAACATTGACAATTTTTTTTTTGGATAAATAACACATTGTATTGATCAAAGAAAAAATACAAATTAGACAAGAAATCCAACCAAAAAGCCAAACATAGCAGAATGCTAAACACTGACAATTGATACTCAACATATAGAAATAATGTCCATCTCTCTGATCTGACGCTCTTATATTTCTAGATTTTTGTTTTTGTTTTTATTTTTTATTTTTTATAAAAATAGTTATATGAATATAGTACGTACCCATGTCCCCACTTCAACCTTTTCTATTTTAGTTTGTTAAATTTAACCAAAGGACTGTAACTCGACTGATATCAAGAAAGCAATTATACATTCAGGGAAGGGATTTAGTCGAAGTGCGTGTAAATTGATTCGAACATTTTAACTATCAAATTAAAAAATAAAATAATAATAATAATTTTTTTTAAAAAATGAATAAAAAAGAAAGAGCTGTAATGTCTTTTAAGTTTATCATGGAAAAAGTATTTAAAATAACATATGTTTCTTGTTGATGATTTTGTACTGAAAACCCATGGATATTCCGTATTAAATAAAGTGAAAGTTACCATCTTCAAATTAGAAGAGACATGGCCGCCATTTTACTTTAGAGTTCCATTATTACTTTTAGCAACGAGGGACATTTGCATACATGCCCCAACATCTGCGCCGATGTCCTTTAATGGGCACGTCTGTCCTAAGAAGAAAGCATTTTCTTTTTGCTTAATGTGAGAAAAGTTTCCTAGGTTTCCGGTGCTGCATATAAACTTTTAATTTCTTGTATAACTTATATCAGCTCCATATAGCAGGGGTTATATCGGATGCATTAATTCAATGTATCCCATAATCTACTAATGCAGTAATGCACGATGTATAATTCTCAATGCACGTGTTAATATAAATTATATCAACACGTACTTATTTAAATGCTCATAACTGAGCACTCAAATATCTAGCTCAAATGAGTATTATTGGATGATGGGCAATCTTATAGGATTTAGAGTGCATGTGGAGATGAATCTGTTTCATTGAATGCTCATAATTGATCAATCAAATATCTATTATTACGAAGTATAAGTTATTATTATTATTATTTTATTTGTTTCCTCTTGATGGCTTAGCCTTTTGGATCCACTATCTTCCAAGCATTTATGCGGCCGTTTGAAACTGAAAGCGAGAAGAGTTGTAGTTGTTTTCTTGATGTATCGTCTGCCGCACTGTAGTCAATGTGGTATGGACCGCATGGCAGGCTGGTCTCTGAATAATGATACAAAAAAAAGGGAAAAAAAAAAGTGTAAAATGATTTTTTTTTAGCTCTCAATAGGTGCACTCACCTAAATACTTTGGTTAGACAAAAAATACTAAACAGTCCAACTTTTTACCTAAAATTGTTTGCCTAATTGATATGACAATTGATATAATATTTTATAGAATAATTTATTTGTTCAATTGATGTGACAATTGACGTAAAATGTCACAACAATTGTTGATCGTGGGAAACACAAAGCAAATAAAGCTTTTCACAAAACCATAAGTTAGAAAGCCCATGAAACTTACATTAGAACACTAGAAACATGCAAACAACAGAACACTCTATCTTGGTGTCACAAGTGATCTGAAAACACCCTACTCCGGTAGTGGGATATCGGCGAGATCCTCTCTATAAGGTACATGGTCCAACTCGAACGCCCCTTCGGATTTGCTTAACCCAATTTCCATGTGGGTTTGGGCATTTGGATCGTTCTTTGTTGGATCGATGAAGGTAATGGCAACGTCTTTTCGAAAGGTGAGATAGATGATGGCAAGGATATAGATGGCCATGCAGGGGAACACTATGATCCCAATGAAAATATTTGCAACTTTGGGTAAATTGTTGTGAATAATCCAACCCACAAAGCCTGTGCTTAGGTAATAGATGTTGATGCCCATGATTCCCAGCCCTAGGATCCATGAGATTACAATAATCTGTAAACATATATCATTGGTAGATGATTAGTTCCGAAAGAATTAAACATTAGGTTTGCAACCAAATTTTAGTCCATTATTATGACAAAGTAAATACAACTTAATTACATATATAGGTTAGATTAGGGGTTCCAACCCCTCCCATTGTACCCAAATATATATATATATATATATATATATATATATCACTTACATATATAGAGTTCTTGTGTGGTCCCATCTTGGTGGTGCTGCTACTGAATTTAAGGAGTGGGATAAGAGCAAATGGAAGTTCAAATGACAATATCATCTGCAAAAGGCCGTTATAATTAAATTTTAATTTGAGTATTAGTGAAAAGGGTTAAGATTAGGGGACATAATTTTTAAACCATCAGATCAACAAGATTCAACAGTTATCAAGAAAGTTGATGTGATTAGTTAGCTTCATTCACCAGTTGACAAATCAATTTTGTCTAGAGAATTGTGTATAAAATTTGTGTCCCCCATCTTGATCCTGGTATATTCAAAAAAACTATATTGGACGAGTTACGAACCGATGCAATGATGATGAGTCGGCCCGATCCTGCAGATCCACCTATAATCGAGACAATTAGACTAGGCGTAATGGCTATGCACCTAGTCAAGAGGTTCCTCACCCATCTCCGCATCTTTAGGTCCAAGAAGCCCTTTAACATCACACCCACCAAAATATAAATTATTAGACTATATGACCTCATAAATCAGATTAACTAGACAAACAATAACACATCAGAAAAAAAAAAAAAAAAAAAAACAAAATCAAAATCTTAATAACTATAAGGGCTCGTTTGTTTAACTAGAATTGGGAGGAATAGGAATAAAATGGAATGAGATTTTAAGGGTGAGAGGCTCATGTCATTCTATTCCGATTCCCCCCAATTCCATCCAAATAAATGTGCCGTAAGTTTGATTAAAACCTGCATGATAAATTGTCCAGCATAAGTTCCTGTAATGGCAGAGCTTTGGCCTGAGGCTAGTAATGCAATGGCATAAACGGTTGAGCTAGATCGTCCTAACACATTCTGCATTAAAATTGTGAGTTGTTTGCATTAGAGTTTGTGCTTATATAAATTATATGAATTGATTTTAAAAGACATAGTGATTTGGACCTTGAGAAGGAATGAAGCAGAGTTAAGGGTGAGATCATTGCATCGATCAGAGTTGTCTTGTGAGAGGTTCATGGCTGTGCAAACAGTGCCCGATACGGAGATGACTGCGACATTGATCAAAAATGCTATGAACAGTGCAATTCCACTCTCTATCAGGAAAAACCGGCATGCATCCTGTCATAAATATTAAAACCAAAAAAATTCCAGTGAAATTCACGCATATGCATGCAGGCAAACAAATAAATTACTACTGTATTAAATTTACATTGATGCCATGGATCGACGGAGGTATCTTCCTAGAGAGAACAAGAGCAGAGTGGAGAAAGAGGTTGTGCCTGTAGAGAAAGCAAGCAAGAAATTAATCTAATGACACAATAAATGAACTCCTTAAGTAAAAGCTAGTGGTGAGGAAAGATGGTCAAGTAAGCTAGTGGTGAGGAAAGATGAGGTAAAGGGTAGAATTAGAATAAGTTAGGGTTCAAATGTACCAAAAAAAAAAAAAATAGAATTCCTTAAAATAAAAAGAGGACGTACGGCATGATAAGGGCACCCAATAAGGCAATGGCATCTCCAGTCGCACTTTGTCCAGAGAGCTTGGGGATAAACATGCCCTTCAGCACACTAGATGCAGGAGGCTTTACATAACTCATTTCCCCGAAATAACATCCAGCCAATATGAACACCATCACTGCTATGAATAATTCCAGCTTCCTCGCCTAGCTCACAAAAATAAAATGAGGCATAAATCCATTACCGATCTTGAATAGAATATTTAAAAAGTTGGAGTCATTATTATAGTTGATGTTCTAAAATCAATTCCTAAATCCTAAAAATCTAAGAAATTTGTTAAATTATTTAATTTCGAATTGGACACCCAAACAAGCCTTTAACAAATTTACCCCATATCTCTGCAAGCCAAGAAGAAGGAGGGTGCTGAAACCTGTGCAAAGAACTCCAACCCATAGTGGTATATTGAACAGTATATTTAGCGCGAAGGCAGTCCCAATCACTGCCAAAAAAAAAAAAAAAAAAGCACTCCGATAAAAAGTTATATATAATTATACAAGAAGTTGACATTAACCAGAATTAAGTTAATTAAGAAATCAAACAAAATAAGAAATCATGCCTTCGGGAATATCGGCCGCTATGACGGCAAGCTCTGCCAACAACCATAGGCAATACTTCACATATTTCGGGTACTCAGCCTTGCATAGCTCTGATAGATGCTTGCCTGCCATTTTTTTAAATTAAAAAACTCTAATATTATTACAAAAATGTTAAAAGGAACAACATTAATATTTAATTATCTTTATGTTATTAAAATTTGAGCTACATATTGCTTGTTTAAATCTTGTCTTACCGGTGCTTACGCCAAGATTTGCAGCGAGAGATTGGATTATGAGAGCAAAAACTAATCCAATGAGGATTACCCACAGTAACTGATAATGACAAATGACATGATCACTGATTAGTTCTAGTCTCTTGCATGCTCATTTTCTTATTAATATTTTAGAAAATAAGATTCTATAAGGTCTCTTATTTATTTTTATTTTTTTTGACACATAATCCAAAATGGACCCAAAAGCCCATAAGTTAAACACCCACACTCAACCTCCAAAACAGTCTTTTGAAGGAAAGGTGAAACCTTATACACTCTTAAAGTCGATCTTGCCTGGCCGATGTAGAACCTTACACCTTCATTCATTTCCTTTTTAGCTAACACACATAAATAACACACAAACATACAATGAGAAAATTTATGGCCTGTTTGGTTGTCCAATTCAAAATTAAACTATTCAAGAAATTTTACATTAGGTTGAAGGGGATAAATCTATCACCTTAAATCAGAATATTTTAAAATGTTGTTGTTATCACAATAGTTGATGTTGTAGAATCAATTTTAAGAATTCATGAAATTCCACTATTTTGATGTGATGATAACTATCATTTTCTTTAATTTGTTAATTCAAGATAATAGAGTATACTTTTAATACTATGTAATTTTTTTTTGAATTATTTAATTTCGAATTGGACAACCAAGTACACCCTTATTCAATATCTTTATTTTATTTCATTGTAAAATACATTTTTACCTCATATCCGTCACTAGCTCCTGCTTGCAGATCGGTTTCCACTGTTGCAAGAAACCATAGAAAATCCTTTTTGGTCATAACCCACATACATGCAAACAAATATCTATATATATATATATATATATATATATGAATTTGTTAATACTTTTTAAATAAAATTTATTAATTATATATAAAAAATATAAAAATATAAAGATTTAATTTTTTTAAAATTTTTTATAAATAATATGAATTTGTATTCTGGTATGTTTTTTTTTTTGTTTTTTGGAAATAATATATGTATCATGGTTTATAGTTTTTAATTTATATTTATTTTAAGTTCGCAGTAGAGGATTGAATCTTTTGACAATAAAAGGTAAAATGGATCCCACGTTCGCACCATTTCATGTGATGGATTTTACAATCATCTAAATCCAATAATAGGCTAATGGACGACTGAATATCGCTTGAAGTATTCAAATTGTTCCCAAGTACGTCCTAGCTGGTAATGTTATTTTACCCCCACACTTTATCTTACTATTTACATTTAGGAGGGTTTCAATTTTTAAGATTTAACATTATCGGTGGGTAAAAACCCTCCTAAATACACATAGTAAGGTAAAATATAGGACAAAATGTGAGGCAAAGTATATAGCATTACCCTTGGTTTAGATCACTCAAGCAATCAAATGCTTCACAGTAATTAGAAAATATAGATAGACCGTACCCAAGGTTATATATGAGTCTAGGTAGTACTTATATTCTACTCCCTCCGTTCTTAATTGACCGTCCTTTTTGAAAAAACACACTTTTTTAGGAGGCCCTATTAAATGCTTTCACATCAACACATATGTTTCAACTTTCCAATTTTACCCTCAAGTGTACAAAACATTTTAAAAAGAGATAATACTTTTTTAGGGGTATTTTAGGAAATCAAATAAGAAAAATCATCGACTTTTTGAATGTGACAATTATTTTGGAATATCCCAAAAAAAAAAAATATATGCTACTTAAGTAGGAACGGAGGGAGTATTAAATTTCTCCTCGCTTGGTAGGTTGGGAGCATGCCTTTACTCAAACAGCCATTTCAAGTGTAATCAACTCTATCCCAACCGGATAAAAATTTCTAGCCTATGCTAAAGTTTTTTCTTAAGAAGAAGAATCACATATAAATTACAAGCGATTGGGACTAGCCTAGTGGTAAGGGATGGTAGGGAAAAAGGTAGGAGTAGGATGGGTTAAGGGTTAGAATCTCTCCCAATGTATCCAAAAAAAATAAAAAAAATCACATATAAACATGTATCTACAATAATTAAGAGTAATCTAGCTTTTTAAATTAATGAATAAAAGTAATATTGTCTTTAAAATTTTAAATGACTATAAAATAGTTAATCAAAAGTTTTTCTTTTTAAGGAACGTCTATTAGTGATATAGGTATAAATATATATGCAGGAATTTTTAGGTCAACAAGTGTTACTTTATTAGCATCAGCGTCGTATGTTAAAGGTTGTACTCACATATGTATGAGATACAATCCTCAATGCATATATAGTACTAATTTAGAGAGAAAGGGAGAAAGGCTTACAATTTCCAGGGTCGAGATAAGCAAGTGAGACAAGAAAACCAGGGCCTACAAATGCTAGAAACTTTCTCCACCTGGGTTTCTAACCATGACAGAAAAAAAAAATCATAAGAATACATGAGAGACACCCAGAAATTGATATTCACGTACGAGAACTCTTAACAAAATAAAACATAGAAGTGAGGAATGCGAAACTCAAAAAGCCAAGACATGAAAAGATGGAGAGACCTGGTGACTTGAGTCCTCATTATCAAAGTCTTTGTTGGTGTTTGTAGTAATAATATTGGGCCCTGGGGATACATCCACAGACACTATGCGGCTGCTCCCTCCAAGCCTTGCCGGTGGAGCACTACCCCTCATTTGTTCTTCCTGCTGTTGGCTTCTCATCTCTCTCTCTCTCTCTCTCTCTCTCTATCTCTCCCTAACTTAAATGACTTGGTTAATTAGCTCCTGTATTTATAGTGCTTTTTTTTTTTTTTTTTTTTTTTTTTTTTTTTTTTTTTTTTTTCTACTCACCCAAATGGCTGTTACTCAGTGCAATGGCGACAGGTCACTATTCAATTAAAGAGACCAAATAAATTAATAAGCACAAAATGTAAAATACTTAATATTGACATAGCATTGTATGATACTAGAAACAGAAACAATTTTGTCTCTACTATCTGCTGTTGCTTTTAACAATTGTGGACACACAGGGAACACTTGGACACGGGACATTGCCTCAACATGTGAGCCGGTGGCCCTTGCTCTTTTTTTTTTTGACATGTGTCCTCAGTCAAAAATGCATTTTTCTTTTTAGCTTTATGCAAGCAAAGTTCCTGAGTAACTATGGGCTGAAGCATTACCAATATTGCAAATCAATTACCGATTGCCAAAGTAGTATGAGTTTAACCCCTAAATTGTAAGGGAAGGGGTGGGCATTATAGTCATTTTCTTTAAAATTTCCTTTAGAGAAATGAAATTTTTGCATTTCCTTTCTAATCCGTTGGACAATTTCTTTTTCTTTCAAACAAAAGACTCAAATAATTACAAGGTACATGCAAGAATTTTACATTATTTTCCGACAGATGAAAAGGTAATGAAAAATGTAAATTGCAAGAAAATGTCCAAATTGTCACGGACGTGGAGTACACCATCCTTATTAACATGTAATTAAAGAATTTTTACAGCTAATTAAAAAGATTATTAATATTTGCTAATGGTATATCAGGACAAGCATGATCCGTGCGTGCCTCTCCCTTTAATTTGGACAAAATTCATGCCTCTCTCACAATCTTATCGCTTACTATTAATTTTATTGAACAATACTTTAAATCATCAGCTGTCAATATCGCAGACCTTTTTTATTTGCTGTGATTAAGGACAATAATTTTTGTTGGTGATGATGGTGGGAAAACGACGACTATGGGGTCCCCTAGCCTTATATGGAAGGCTAGTCCAATGGTGTGTGACCCGATGCGACTCCCCTAACTCCAACGACTTTGTTTTGTCATGAGTTTTAAAAACTAAGCATGACTCAATCTATAGACCAAACCCGTTTCTATCATATCTCACTTCTACTTGTCAACTCTAATTAATTAAGGTAATTTAATTGCTCATTGACCCTTGGCTGTATACCCTCTTATGTCGTGGACATTTCGCTGCCGTTGATGAAGGATCCAACGGTTCTAATTTGAGTTGCATCAACAAGCTTGAGAAGAACACGTGCCCTACGGTCGCAACCACATGGCAGGACCGTGCCTACTGCATATATGTCAACATTTCTTAATGAAGAATTTGTGTAAATCCACGTGCAAATCGAAACGAGTAAGGCTATCATATGGGGTCTTTATGGGTGAATTGATGAGTTCCGGGGCGGATCCAGAATTTTTTTTCACTGGTTGCATTTAAATAAAATAATAATAATAATTGTAATATTTTTTGCTAAGGATAAGATAAGAAAAGAAGAAAGGCTATACATATCGGCATTTATACTTAAAAATGCTTAGGTGATTTTTAGAGATAAGAAACTTACTTATATACTACTCTTAACATCTCAATTTACTTGATATAAGATAAGGTCCTAAGAAGATGGGAAAAGAGAAAAGTCACAAGACTACACATCGGCATGACTCTGAATATAGGTGATAAAGTAGGATGTAAAATTGACAAGCACGTTACACTCTAAAAACATAGGTGACTTTTAAAGATGAGAAATTTTGCTTATATATCACTCTTAACACTCCCTGGCTTATCCAATATGGGACATGGTTCCTCATAATGGTTGCACATAAAAATAAACTAAACCTTGACTTTATATATATATATATATATATATATATATATATAGATAGTTCACAAAAGTGGTGTACTTTAATAAATTTAATAATAATTTAACCAAATTTAATAAAAATTAACTATTTTTTCTCCATAAAGGCTAAAGTACTAAATAAATTTTACTCATACAAATTTGAAAAGAAAAAAAAAATTTGAGTGGTTGCACAGGCGCACACTTGGTGCAACCGCCCTTGATGAGTTCTTACTTAATTTCAAGAAATAATATACAAATTTCGAAATAAGACCTGTATCATTGGATAGATGATTTTTCAAAGATTTTATGTATGAAAATTTAGGGTAAAATACTACGTGGTTTGACCACACAAGCTAGTCAAAGTTTGGTGTTTTATTTGATAGATTGAAATTTTTCATTAACTTTGACATGCTCATGTGATCAAATCGCAAATCATTTTTTGATGAATTTTTGTATGTAGAACCCTTAAACAGTCTTCCATTCAATGGTATAAGCATTGACTTGAAATTAAATTTGTATATTATCCCTCAAAAATGTAAAATTAAGGGAGAACCATCAATTTACTAACAAGCTACGAGCCCCTTGTGACAGTCTTACCTCATCAAAATTATTCTATAGCTAGTTTGATCATTGATGAAGGGGTTTGCATAATTAATATTAATATGAGCAACCTATGTCACGGTTGGTAGAGATTGTGAAATGGTTGGAATAATTTTAGCGAGTCTTGGCCTCTTTGTTTACCATGGCAGTTTGCCTCTGGGTAGGGATGTGTAAAAACTGCCCACAACACCAAATCAAATCAATCTGCTTTATTTTACATCGTCTCAAGCACTTTGAGAGAATAGGTAGATTGACAGGCTAGTTTGATCCAACCCGCCTTTAGTTGATATACATATGCGTTACATGTAGCCGGGCATATTTGAGTTGTAAAAAATTATTTCAAATCAAACTAGGATTCTTCAAATTTGAATTCCTACAAGTACTTACTGTTCATCTCCTACTACATGTTACTCTAATTCATAACCTACTTTATAGTCAACTAACAATTTTTTACTTCTGAATGGAATTTCAGAAATTTTAATTCTCATGCATCGCCAACTATCCAAGGTGAAGAAACCATAAAATTAGGGCAATTAGTCATTGACCCTTAACCCTCTTATGTCGTGGGCATTGAATGAGCATTTTGGTTCGTCTTATAGTTCTACCAACGAGGCAAAACAATTTTTAAAAAACCTAGCCAATGCAAAACAAAAAGTCCTTCTATTCTAATTTTGAGCGGAAAATATCCTTACTAACATTTTCTATTCATTTCCACCTTACGACAAAATTTTCATATATCAGTCTTTTTATTATCGGGTGTGCCCAATGTAAGTTACATTAGATGCTACATTGGTGGATTATACCACATACATAGACTTTCTATTTTTTATTGGATCAAATAATTATGAAAATTTTTTACACATTATCGAATCTTTTTTAGAAATTATTTATTTATTTTTGATAATGAACAAAAAATATAGATATACAAATCCTACACCCTATCACATAGGATAGGCCCCAACCAAAATTAATCCCGTCAAAGGGCTCAAATTTTAATTTTAATTTTAATTTTTTTTTTAAAAAAAAAAGTTGGTGTTGGGGGGGGGAGAAGCGGCCCCTGCTCACCCTATGTGGCTTCGCCACTGTCTAAGAAGTTCCATTTTATCTACTCCGTATTTATGTATTTTTAGCCAAAAAAAAAAAAGCTCCCCCTTTCATAAACTAAGGCGATCTACAAAAATTAATTTAACCAAGATTGCTAGTGTCAATTAATTGCTAGTATCCTCACTCATAATCTTTTTCGATCCCTATAGACATGACACATGTTCGTATTTTGAACGTGATACATATCCATCTTTTAATTAGACATGTACACATGTGGATGTGGCGAGTTCACACAAAATGGAAACCTTTTTATAACGTGGACATATGTTCAAATGGTAGATATATATCTACTGTGTCCGCAAGGAGAATGCCTGACCAAGTGAGCATGTTCTTATATATAGTCTTCATATATATCCTAATCTTAGTACTATATATTCTATGAGCCACTGGGATCTCATCTTCCGTTCTAACTTTGAAGGAAATCAAGAATTTGAGAAAAAAGAAAAAAAAAGAAAAAACAAATGCAGGCGGGCAGTGTTACCACCTATGCTCGGTGCCTTGTGTTTCAAATTTTGGGTCTATGCCTCGATGAGGATAGCAGGTTAACAAGGGTCAGCCAACCGAAGGTGGTATATGTTGTTGTGTCTAAATTTGAGGTTCACATAACAAATACTTTGGACAGATGGAAAATGGTAAACAACTCATTTGCCCAATTGATATGATATGATAGTTAAGTAATATGTCCCATTAGTCTACTATCAGCAGTTTTTTTCTTTTTATTTAAATTAAAATTTTAATTGTGTTATGTAACTACGTACCACATCAGCTGCTGATGTGTCATCACACTTGGCATGGGCAAACAAACTTGCAAATGAATCAAAGAGAATTTAGCCTAGTCTACCTTAACAATTAACATGATCTGGGATAGCCCAGTATTGTGTTGGACCAGCCCAATCTTCAGCCTTCTTAATTACTCGTAGCGACACTGGTTGAACTTGGGAAACACAAAATTAATTCATCATTTTTCTTAAAACATAACAAAAACTAAAAGTTTATCATAAACCATGAAACCTACACTTGGATACTAGAAACATGCATTTTACAGAACACTCTGTGGTGGGGTCACAAGTGATTTGAAAACAACCTACTCTGGTAGAGGGATGTTGGCGAGATCCTCCCTATAAGGTACATTATCCAACTCGAACTCCCTTTGAGATTTGCTTAACCCTTTTTCCATGTGGATTTGGGCATTTGGATTGTTCTTTGTTGGATCGATGAAAGTAACGACAGTGTCTCTTCGACAGGTGAGATAGATGATGGCAATGATATAGATGGCTATGCAAGGGAACACAATGATCCCAATGAAAACATTTGCCATTTTGGGTAAATTGTTGTGAATAAACCAGCCCACAAAGCCTGTGCATAGGTAATAGACGTTGATGCCGATCATTGCCAGCCCTAGGATCCATGAGATCACAATTATCTGCAAACATATGTAATTGGTAGATATTATTCGGCACACGGTTTGGTCCTAGTAATTCGTCCCCTCTATCATTTTCCTTTGTTTATCTATCCTTTCTCCATTTATTCGGAACTCTACCTAGTATTATATATATAGAGAGAGGAAAAAAAAAAAAAACCTATGAAGTTTATGGTACGTAATTGGTCATTGACCCTTAACCCTCTCATGTCGTGGGCATTCCACTGCCGTTGATTAAGGATCCGGTGGTTCTGATCGATCTGAGTTGTATAAACAGTCTGGCAAATTAAATTACACATGTCTTATAGTGTGGATGCGACCACATAGCAGGAACGTGCCTAATCCTTGTGTACATTTTTCAAACGAAGAAAATTGCGTAAATCCACGCGTAAATCAAAATTATATCCAATGGTTTGATGAAGTTGTTTTTTGCATAATTAATATTATTATGAGCGACCCATGTCACGGTTGGTAGGAGATTGTGAAATAGTGGCAATAATTTTAGCGAGTGCTAGCAGCCACTTTGCTTACCATGACATTGTTGACCCTGCGTGCAGGGATTTATATGTAGCAAAATTGTGCAAGTTGTCCATCATTTTAATACTATCCTAAAGTGAGGTCAGTGATGCCTCCATTGGTTGGTCATCACTACTGGTCTTACGTCCTTTAATTTTATCTACTTAACTCATTGGGCCCTTACTAAAGCAGTTTCTTGGAGGTAAGAGACAAAAGGCTTAAAAGCCCCTTCAAAACTACTCCCACGTACAACACAATATGGGGGCTTCTATTGGCACCCCAAGACTTTCTTTTTATCCCCCATTTATTTTACATTTTAAGGTTTTATGAAAAATATAAAAGGTTCTCATAAAAACTAATAGCGTACTCTATTAGAAAACATTATTTTGAACAACTTTTTAGAATAAAGTTTTTCTAAAATCTATCGTTTAAGTAGACTTTTTTGCCATTTATAGTATTCGCATTATAAATGACTAAAAAGTCCACTTAAACGATAGATTTTGGAAAAACTTTCTTTCAAAAAGTTATTCAAAATGATGTTTTCTAATAGATATCGGGGTCAGTTTTTCTGAAAACCTTACGTATTTTTCATAAAATCTTAAAATGTAAAATAAGTGGGGAGATGAAAAGTAAGTCTTTGGATGCCAATAGAGGCCTTCATACAATATATGCAAACAATCTCTGTTCGAGGATTGGTGGCCCAAGAAGTTCCATTTTGTCTATTTATGTATTTTTAGAAGAAAAATTATAATTAAAAAAGAAAAAGAAAAAAAAGGTCCCTGGATTACTAGTGTCAATTGCTATTTCCTAGTACTCTCACTCATAATCTTTTTCGATCCCTGTAGACATGACACATGTTTATATTTTGAATGCGATACATATATCCATCTTTTAGACATGCATGCATGTAGATGTGGCGAGACCACACAAAATAGAAACCTTTTTATAAAGTGGACACGTTCAAATGGTAGACATATATATATATATATATGTTGTGTCCATATGGAGAATGCCTTACCAAGTGATCTAACATTTTGTTTTCATTTCCACCTTACAACAAAATTTTCATATATCAGTCTTTTTATTATAGGGTGTACCTTATGTAACTTACATTAGATGCTGCATTGGTGGATTATACCACATACATAGACTTTCTATTTTTTATTAGATAAAATAATTATGAAAATTTTATACATATTATCGAACCTTTTTAAAAAAATATTTATTTATTTTTGGCAATGAACAAAAAATATAGATATACAAATCCTACACCCTATCACATAGGATAGGCCCTCAACCAAAATTAATCCTGTCATAGGGCTCAAGACTTGAATTTAGAGCCCTTTTTAAAGTTAAAAAAATTGAAATCTTGTTAATCAGGCTACTAATTCCATAAAGGACATGAGTTAATATATGTTTGAACAGGGCAAATTGAGAGAGATTCTTCGACTAAATTATTTTTTAAAATAAGTTTTGTGATGGAGGAAAACTGAGAAGATGGGAAGCAAGAGTTAAAATAAATAAATAAAAAATAAAAAATAACGAAGGCCAAATGCAGGCGGGATCTCATCTTATGTAACTACGTACCACATAAGCTGTGTCGTCATTTGGGCACTTGGGCAATTAACAAACTTATGCATATGAGTTGAGAGAATTCAGCACCGGTCTACGTTGGACCCTTCTACCTTGACAATTAACATAATCTGGGATAGGCCAGTACTGTGTTGGACCAGCCCAATCTTCAGCCTTCTTACTCGTAGCCACACTGGTTGAACTTGGGAAACACAAAACTGATCCGTCTTTTTCCTTAAAACTAAAACTAAAACTAAAACTAAAAAGTTTTACATAAACCATGAAACCCACACTTGATTAATACTAGAAACATGCAAGTTACAGGAGACTATAGTTGGGGTCACAAGTGATTTGAAAAATAGTTGGGGTCACAAGTGATTTGAAAACACCCTACTCTGGTAGAGGGATGTCGGCGAGATCCTCCCTGTAAGGTACATTATCCAACTCGAACTCCCTTTGGGATTTGCTTAATCCTTTTTCCACGTGGATTTGGGCATTTGGATTGTTCTTTGTTGGATTGCTGAATGTAATGACAGTGTCTCTTCGACAGGTGAGATAGATGATGGCAATGATATAGATGGCCATGCAGGGGAACACAATGATCCCAATGGAAACATTTGCGATTTTGGGTAAATTGTTGTGAATAAGCCAACCCACAAAGGCTGTGCATAGGTAATAGACGTTGATGCCGATCATTGCCAGCCCTAGGATCCATGAGATCACAATTATCTGCAAACATATGTAATTGGTAGATATTATTAGTCTCCAAAAAAAATTAAATAAATAAATCAAACATTAGGTTTAAGTCCACCTACATATATAGAGTTCTTGTGTGGTCCCATCTTGGTGGTACTGCTACTGAATTTAAGAAGTGGGATAAGAGCAAATGGAAGTTCAAATGACAATATCATCTGCCAAAAAAAAAAAAAAAAAAAGCCATTATAATTAAGAATTAATTTGAGGAACAATTCCAATATATATATTGGACGAGTTACAAACCGATGCAATGATGATGAGTCGGCCCGACCCCGAAGATCCACCAATAACGGAGACAACGAGACTAGGCGCAATGGCTACGCACCTAGTCACGAGGTTCCTCAGCCATTTCTTCATCTTAAGGTCCAAGAAACCCTTTAACATCACGCCCACCAAAATATAAGTTAGCAGACTACAGAAAATTATAAATCAAATCAATTACACAAAAAATAATTTTAAAAATAATTTTAAGAATAAAAAATCATGAGAACAAGAAGTTCAATCCAAAACCTCCATGATAAATTGTCCAGCATAAGTTCCTGTGATGGCAGAGCTTTGGCCTGAGGCTAATAATGCGATGGCATAAATGGTTGAGCTGGACCATCCTAACACATTCTGCATCAAAATTGCGAGTTTTTTGCGTTAGAGTTTGTGCTTATTTAAATTATGTGATTTGATTTCACAAGACATTACATATAGTGATTTGAATTACCTTGAGAAGGAATGAAGCAGAGTTAAGGGTGAGATTATTGCATCGATCAAAGTTGTCTTGTGAAATGGTTTGTAGCTGAGCAAATAGTGCTCGATACAGAGACAATTGCAACATTGATAAAAAATGCTATGAGCAGTGCAAGTCCGCTTTCCATCAGATAAAATCGACATGCATCCTTGTAATAATTAAGAGAGTGAATTTCACACATATGCATGCCCACAAATAAATTACCAAAAATTTAGCTTAGAAAACACATCCTCTTGCTTGTATTAAAAATATAGTTTTATTATTAATAAGATGGGTCAAATTCCCCCCTCCCGATTAGAGGGGAATTACAGCTTAGTCCAGCTACATGTAGATAATTACAGTTCAATACAACTAACTATTAACTTCTCAGTAAATGACTATTAACTTAATTAAGAATGACTACAACTGTAATCATTGGACCGTCGTCTTACATTAATGCCGTGGAGAGATTGGGGCATCTTTCTAGAGAGAACGAGAGCCGAGTGGAGAAAGAGGTTGTGCCTGCAGAGAAAGCCAAGCGAGCAAATAATAAAGTCACGATACAATTTTAAAAATTCCTAAAGTGATCGACTATCTGTTTACCAATAACCATAGGTCTCAATTAAAGGATATTACGAAAAAATATAAAATGTACAAATTTTTTACTTAAATTTACTTGTCCAAATGGCATAACACCACAACAATTCATTATGAACCGTATCTTTTCAATGAAACTATTAATTCAATTGGTTAGTCTAATTCTCATTTGGGCAAATTGAAATCCCAGATTATGAACAGTTATCACTTGAGATTTCATTTCCGACAATTCATTATGAACATTTATCTTTTCAATGAAGGATTAGGACTTTTTATTTTTAATTTTTTAATTTTATTTTTTATACCCAGTAATAACAGGTCAAAGTCCAATAAGGGGTCTGTTCGTTTGACAAGAATTGGGGGGTGGGAGTTGCAAATTCTCAGGAATTAATAAAAACTGGGTTGTTCGTTTCACTTAAATCATAGGATTTTAATTTCCCATGAAATCTCAATTCTTGTAATTCATGGGAGTTGAAAATCCTGTTAAAATACGCAGGAATTAGAAACTCCCACACGTTATTCTCTGCAACCCAAACTCATTCTCTAGAACTTCACTCCAAATCCTCTTCTTTTCTCTTTACAAAACAGAGCATGTAAGCATATTTGGCAAAGCAACGTCGAATGCTGATAAGAGTTCTGGCATGGACGCCTCTAAATCACCCCCACAAATCTTCCCTTGTTTTGCCTCGATCCTTTTGTCAATAAATTTAAAAAAAAAATAAAATAAAATAAAATAAAATAAAATAAAAAAGATCTTCTCTTGTTCTACCTTCGATTCAATAACCATGGTTGAACAATTGAACCTACACAATATATATAAATATATACATGGAGGTATACTGGTGTTGATTACTGCTCTGTTGGATTGAGTTAATTGACAAGATTTACTGCTACCCCACCAAATGGAATGGGTAGGAATGCTTGGCAAGATCTACTGCTACCCCAAAAAATGGAACGGGTTAAACTCCAATCTTGGCTCACATTCTCAACTTGAACTCAGATCATGAATTCAGATTTATATATTTATATATATGTGTGTGTGTTTTTATAAAATTATGTCACAGGTCTTTGATTTTGAACTTAGATTTTTTTTTTTTTTTTTTTTAATACCCAAGCAATGTTTCACCAACGATTACCCACATCACCTACTTTCTTCTTCTTCAGCAAACTTCAAAGTCATATTACTTCGTGACTGTAACTCTTTGGATCTGATTTCATTTTTTTAAAAAAAGTTATTTTATTTTATTTTAAATAAAAAAAGAAAGAAAAAAAAAAAGCACAAATTCCTTTGAAAAGTCCTTTTTGTAAACTGAACAACCAAAATTCTAACTTTCAAGGTTGAAACTCTCAAGATTGTAACTCTTGAGAGTTTCAACTCTCTAGAATTTCAAAGTCTCGAGAGTTTCGTTTCCTATAAAACGAACAGACCCTAGGTGGCATTAAGGGAGAATAGTGAAAGTTGAACACAAGACTTCTTACTTGGCAGTTGGCAAGACGCCCTAGGTCCAGTACCCCTCAAGATTTGGACAAATTATGAGTTATAAATATAGCATTACTCTTAAAGTCTTAATTAAATCAAGCAATATGAGGATAAGAACGTACGGCATGATAAGGGCACCCAAAAGGGCAATGGCATCTCCAGTTGCACTTTGTCCAGAGAGCTTGGGAATAAACATGCCCTTGAGCACACCAGATGCAGGAGGCTTTACATAACTCATTTCCCCAAAATAACATCCAGCCAATATGAACACCAGCACTGCTATCAACAATTCCAGCTTCCTCACCTAGGCCACCATAATATAATCATCTATATATTTTAGTGAGATATTTTAAGTTGTATTTTCTGAGAACACTTAGGATTAGGCCACGTGTGGTGTACCAATGTTAGTTTAGGTACTTCTGATCAATTATACCCATCAATTTTTTCAAATAACATTCACCCATTCTTGGTCGTGAATCCGTACTTTAATATTGTACTTGCAATTAATTTTTAAATTTAATTGTGCTTTTATTAAACAAAAAAAAAAAAAAAATTTAATAACAAATTTACCCCGTATTTCTGCAGGCCAAGAAGAAGGAGAGTGCTGAAACCAGTGCAAAGAACTCCAGCCCATAGTGGTATATGGAACAGTATATTTAGCGCAAAGGCTGTCCCAATTACTGCCACAAATAAAATTGAAAACAAGTTATAAATTAACATATATATATAATTAAGCTTTTTTTTTTTTTTTTTTTTTTTTTGCCTGTGGTAAAATTTTATAAATGCATGTTTGTTAATTTCACAAGAAGTGGACATTAATCAGAATTAAGTCAGCAGCTTTAATTTTAAGTTAATAAGAAATCTGCCTTCAGGAATATCGGCCGCTATGACTGCAAGCTCTGCCAGCAACCATAGGCAATACTTCACATATTTCGGATACTCAGCCTTGCATAGCTCTGATAGATGCTTGCCTGGAAAATTGAAGGAATAAAAAAAACATTAAAATTAAATAAATCGAGGAACAACATCAATATTAAGCATTGTTAATTTGTAATGTTGATAATTTTGAGCTGGCTAAGTACTATTGTTTTATTCATGTCTTACCAGTGCTTACACCAAGATTTGCAGTGAGCGACTGGATTATGAGAGCAAAAACCAATCCGACGTAGGACTACCCACAATAACTGATAATAACAAATATATGACATGGTTACTGGTTAGTTCAATTCTAGTCTTTTGCATGCTAATTTTCTTATAAATATTTAAAAATGAAGATTATATGTATGGTCTAGCCAGCCTCTCATTTTTTATTATTAAATGAGTCTGGCTAACATGACGGTCATCCGAACTTGTAGACACATATCCAATTTGTGGATGCTGTGTGTTTTTACAGATGCTTGTTTGAGTGTCATATAGTTATTAAGTCTTTTCCTAGCTTATTGGATTAATCCGCCTACTTATTCTTCAATAGATTTAAAGCAACAAATGTTCAATTATCTATTAATTACTAATTTATCATATCATACATATCACTCAGTTCAACAATTTCTTTGACATTTTTCATTGCATATATTACCTCAAATCCGTGATTAGCTCCTGCTTGCAAATCAGTTTCCACTGTTGCAAGATACCATGAAATTTTTTTAATTAAGTCAACACCCACACATACATATAAACACAAATATATGTATATAAGATTTTTAGGTAAACACGTGCTAATTTTCTCACATCAATACAATATATTGGGAGGTTGTACCCTATGCATGTGTGGGTAGTACAGTACAATCTATCTATGCATGGGGTATAACCTATAATATTGCATGGTGCTGATATAAGAAAATTAATTAGCATGTACTTACATAAGAGAGATAGAGAGAGGCTTACAGTTTCCAGGATCGATATAAGCCATTGAGACAAGAAAACCAGAGCCTAGATATGACAAAAACTTTCTCCACCCGGGTTTCTAATTAGAAAAATAAATAAATAAATAAAAAATCATTAGAATACGTGGAAGACACCCATAAGTTGATCTTCACATGTCTAGCAATACATAAAAACTGAGAATCCAAACTCTAAAAGCATGTCGATCATGAAGAGAATTGAAGGACCTGTTGATTGGGCGGTGGGGATACATCCACACACACTAAGCGGTTGCTCCCTCCAAGCCTTGGTGGTAGAGCACTACCACTCATTTCTTGTTCCTGCTGTAGGCTCCTCATCTCTCTCTCTCTCTCTCTCTCTCTCTCTCTCTCTCTCTCTCTCCTCTGCAACTCAAATGACTTGGTTAATTATCTCTTGTATTTATAGTACATGAAGGGTGAACTCATGAAACTTACTGTGTCCTACTCACCCAAATGGCTGCTACTCGGTGCAATGGCGACAGTTCACTATTCAATAAGAAAGACCAATTATAATAATTAAAGTAACATTGACACATGAAATTAACTCTAGAAAATACAGAAATAATGTTTCTAAGTATATTGAAAAATCTAGTTTAAAACCACTTATTTGCTAGTAGCTTCAGTGTAGGATTCGCAAACAACACCTAATAAATTACTGATTGCCAAGAGAGTATTTTTCTTTTATTAACTTTATGCAAGCAAAGTTTCTCACGAGTCACGACCAATGGGCAGAGGCATTTTGTAAAGCACTGCATATATGTATATATATATATTAATGACTGGTTGCCAAATTTGTATGGGTTTTTGGTCTTTCCCCTAAATTAAAAGGGATCATTTTCTTTACAATTTCTTTTCTAGAAATAAAATTTTTGTGTTTCCTCTCTATCAATCTATCGTTGGACAATTTCTTTATTTATTTTATTTTTTTTTCCTAAATGCACTATTTTAAAGGATTTTCAGACTAAGAGTAAAGAAAAATGTAAATTGCAAGAAAATCTCCAAAATATTATGGGTCCGGGGAGTGGGAAATTTTGAAAACAAATAATAAGAGATATGGAAATACGAATAATAGGAGTGCAAAGAGCAGTAACAATCCCCCCCCCCCCCCAAAAAAAAAAGTTTCCTTTTTTATTTTAAGAAGAGAAAATTGAGTTGTTTATTGACCTCTCTCACAAACTTATCACTTCTATTAATTTATTGAACAATAGTTTAAAATTGTTGGTGGATGGATGACTGCATTAAGCAAAATCTAATTATGTAATGGATCCCAACTTAAACACTTTTTCCAGGTTTGTTTAGGCAAAGATACGTATGTACCACATAATTAGTAGTTTTCATGGGATTTAATTTTGGACACTTAACTTATGCTTTCTTATGAGCTTATCACAATATTTGAATTTGGATAGCGAATCAAAAATAAATTCAATATGAAGATATCCTCTCATTTGAGATCATGAATTCAGTATTGTTCCTAACATGTATCTACTCTAGCTTGTTGTGTTAGAATTTCTTCTTGTATAGTACATGCAAACATAGTTCATAATATTATGGTGTGCGAAAAACCGATTTAGTAAAAATGTCCGATTATAGGAAGAATGACCTTATTGAATTCAATGGATGGTAAGTGATCGATCCCCTCCCCTTTTGGTCACAAAGTTTTTTTGCACCTTATTGCCTAAGTACGGAGTTTCCTATTTCGTGAGGAGTTTCTTTTTGTTTTTCTATATATATGAGTGAGATCGAGTAGGGACCATTAATTGCAATCTACCTATTGAGATTGAACAACCATTAGAGATGAGAGAGTAGGAAAGCCATCTTCTTACTGCAAGAAGTTCAAGTTCACCATATGCATCCTAAATGATCATAATTAATTGATAAATCAACTTTATGCATCAATTCCTTTTATTATCAAGTGCACTTAATGTAATTTTGCATTAAATGCATTCCAAAACTATTAACCGCAACTCATATGTTTTGAAACCAACCGCGCGTTGGATTAAATATATTCTTCTCATATACTGCGATTCACACCAAAAATCAAGTAATTCCGAGATCAATTACTATTCGATCCAAAATTTATATTTTTCAATCAATAACAATCACTCATTTATGGACATTTATGGATGAGACGGTTCTTAATCTCGGATCAATATGATTTTACGACTGCTAGTTGTTGCCACCATTGTCATTACCACCATTACTATCACCGCTTAATGCCATCACCTTTATGATATTGATGGCACGCCTTAGACAACCATCACCATGACCACTATTGCCAACTACCTTCTTTAACACCACCAAAGACTAATCGGTATCACCACCATCACCACAACGTTGTTGGTGTTATCATTGTCTCTATGACTACCACCAATTGACCTCTAACGCTATACTAGTGATGCTTATTTAACATTCATGAAAATTACGTCTAATCGGTGAGGACAAAAAAGAAAAAAAGAAGAAAAATTTGACAAATGTGAAACTCAAAATATAACAAATCTATATGATAAATATTATAAGATAATCAATCATATATGCATAAAGTAATTAACAACAAAAATTCTAAAATAAATATAAACTACATGCTAGTAACGCATGTCGATCACGTGATAGTCTATTATAAAAGAAATTGTGTTCTGAAAGAGAAAGAGAAAAAAAAAAAAAAAAAAAAATTCCCAACACTGCAGCCATAGTACCACTGGTCCACTACCATGGATTATCATATCAACCAGTCTCCTCCAACCTATCACCTCCATCCCAACATCATATAGTAATGGTAGAACAATCTACACAAGCCGTCACCACCGCTATCGCTACCAAATTGCTGTTATATCAACCATAGTTGATGGATGAATTGGACCACCGATAAGGCTGTAACACGCCAGCACCGGCCACCACCAAAAATACCACTGGTTGTCGATCAATTTCAACCTCAGCTCACATCCCAATCCCCAACCCTCATCACCACTTCTGCATGCGACAAGTCCATAGACAGCAGCCCGCCACTGACCCAATTGCGGGCAAGTTAATTAATTTTGCTCACGGTAATTGCAATAATTTTGTCAAACTTAGATTTAATTAAACTCGGCCGCTTGTGCAGTTGTGCACATTCCTTTCTTTCTTTCTTTTTTTTATTGCCTTCTCTGAATCCAATTTCAATATTAAATTCATGAAATAGATCTATAAGGCTCTATTTGGTTTGCGGATTTTATCAATGAAAGAAAAATAAAATATAAGGAATTCTACTTTTTTTTATTTGGTTCCAATGAAAAACTAGAAGAAAAAGAAGAATTAAAGTAATTTCGACTTGATATGATTTTATATTTTCTTTTCATTTTCTTCTCTCCTCATTTTTTTTTCATTCCTTTTTTTTTCTTTGGTAGAATTCATGAACTAAATAGAGGGTAAATGTTTGAAACTCTATTGGCCGGACTTGTGACCCAATAGTACGTGCATAAAGAAAATGTGGTTAATTTTATATTCCACTCTATTGAATAGAAATTAAGTGTACACACACCCGTCGATTAGCTTTTAAAAAGTGCAAGCCCAATGATCCCATGCATCCTAGATTTGTTCATATATTCTAGATGGTTGTTGATATATTGTATCAAGGCCTTCGGTAAAGTCACAACTCACAACCCACTCCTGATAAATCATAACAAATATTAATATTAATTTAAATCTAGTGGCTGACCTTTTGTGATCTTCCTCAGGACCATTGTCCCATTGAGATTTGGACCAAATATATATGTGGCATAAAAGTCCACTTGGCCGGTAGGACATGCCGATTTGGAAACGTACAGAAATCCCTTTAAGATGTAGCATGGTTTTTAAATGGGGAAAATAGCAATTACTCTTGATAGGGGATTGCTTTTAACAATAAAACCACTGTAAGAATTTTTAATTTCAAAACCCCTTAGTTTAATAGTTTTATTAGTTGTAAGGAAAATTTTTTTTTGAAAATCCTCACTTTACCCTTTAAAAGGTCATAAACTGATTTTAAAAAACGAGGGTTTGGTTTTCATGGAAACTCATCAAGGCCGACTACCAACGATGGTGACATCGACGAATCTCTTCCTCCGATGGCCAACAGCGACACCCCCCTCTCCGACTATTGTAGTGGTGAAGGCTTTTCTCTAGCATGGATGTTCTTCTCCGACATCGACAGTAGCTTTTTCTCCAACTGCTCTTCATCAAAACCATGACCAGGACCTTAATTATCTTTTTTCCTTTCTTTCTTTTTTTGTGATTGAGGAAAATCATTTTTGTTGGTGATGATAGTCGGAAAACGACGACTATGCGGTCCCCTATACATGGAAGGCAAATGGCATCCAAACGTCCAATGATGTGTGACCCATCATGCAGCTCCCTAACTCCAAGAACTCTGTATTTAGAGTACCTTTCATGAGTTTTAAAACCAAAAAATGACTATTCTTTAGACCAACGTACCCCGTTTCTATAATATCTCACTTCTATTTGTCAACTCTAATTTGTTTATCTATCCATTCCCCATTTATTCGGAACTCTATCTGGTATTATATCTATACTACATATAAAAAGATGAATGTGAGAAAAACTTTTGATTAACTAATATACCCTTATTTTAATTTTTAAATACATAACCACCCACCCTTTTGCATATATAGGAAATATAGTAATATGGAAACTATAATTTTAAAACACATACCTTAATATATAAAACACAAATAGAAATTCAAAGGAAACAGAAACTATAATTCCTCTTAAATACACAACTACCCACCCTTCTGCATATATAGGAAATATAGTAATATGAAAACTATAATTCTAAAACACATACCTTAATATAGGTTGCTTTTAACAATTCCCATGCATCATTATTCTATATTAATTAATACCTTTTCATTTCTATTTCCATACTTTGCCCCATTTTAACCCATCTGAATGCCCCAATTCTCGATCGGTTGCTTCATCTATTTTATTTCAATAATTCTATTAACGCGGCTGGTGGTGATGTTTTTTTTAGACGTTTTAATGAGGTTCATACATGTGCATATGCTTTAAAAATAGAGGTAAGGATCAGTCGCTTGCTTCCAATAGTTTTTTTTTATTTTTTTTGAGTGAATCTCCCCAATAGGATTCATGTAGGAGGGAATAAATTTTTATTGAATCGAGTTCAGTTGAGTTTTCAATATCCCCATTGTGATTTAGAGAAAATTTGAAGCATAAGGTAAGTGATTTTTTTCTTCTTTTTTGAGTGTCTAAGTGATTTTCTATTGATTTATTTATGTAATTATGAATGCACCATGAATTTAAGTGCACTATCTCTTTTTGATACAAAAAAAAAAAAAAAAAAGTTTCAATTTCTTTGAGAGTTTTGAGTCTTGACTCTTTGTTGTAGGTTATATTATTAATTCTAGCTACACCACAAACTAATTGAAATGATCGATATATAGGAAAAAAAAATTATCAATATAAAGTCAAAGATTACATAACATTCACCCAACTACGCACATAAATATATTTGAACTAAGAAACACATAAGTGTTCTATATCAATACTACCTATAAAAAGATGAATGTGAGAAAAACTTTTGATTGACTAATCTACGCTTATTTTAATTTTTAAATACATAACTAATCTTTTGCATATATAGGAAATATAGCAATATAAAACACATACCTTAATAAGAATTCTAAGGAAATTAT